>CM056212.1:7466653-8861653 GCA_029692085.1 Gymnothorax javanicus | reverse complement strand
CCCATGTACATACTACTAACTACTAATGAGCACTTGAGTTAATGTGTAAAGTTGCACCGCTACAAATTACTAGTAGCGCAATATCAGCACTCGCCCTGTTCTAGTCTCCGCCCCTTGCTTTACTTTCCCTGTATCTCCCTGTGCTTCCGTGAAACCTCTCACACGTGCTTAATTGCTATCCTGCACTCCTTGATCTGTGCACGTAGAACTCCTTGACCGGAGCTATGTGTCTGTCATAGGTTGTCTATGTGTATCCTGTCCATGTCCTGGCGCTTGCCAATTACTGTGTTTAGGACTTCCCCATGTGTATTTCCCTTTGTAATTAGTTCTTATCCAATTCACCTGGCCCTGCATAGCATGTGACTTCCCTCTTGTGTATTTAAGGTCTTCACTGCAGCTTTTACCTTGTCAGAATGTTGATCAATTTTCACTAGTGCAGAGAGCCTTGTGTGCGTTTTGATTATTGCTTCTAACTACGACACTTTTTGTACGACCTTGCGATTGGTAGTGATGGCGAGATGATGCCTCATGAAACGTCAAAGCCTCTCAGCCGAATGAACCACCAAAATGGGTCGACCTCAAAGCTCCAAATAAGTACGCTAGGGACGCCTAGTGGTGAATGAAAGTATGATGAAAGAAAAAGAGTTCCCAGTCAACCCAAGCTATATCGCGGAACAGTGTCCCAGGATGAGGCCTCAAACGTCATACGCAACGTCATTTCGCCAATGCGAATCACAGCTTGATACAGAGCTTCGCTGAGGGGGGACCCAACGTGCTCGACCCACGCCTCGATGCCTCGACGCAATCCATAACATCACAAGCAACTGCCTTGCCCCTTCTTGCTCTTGTTTGCTACTTTCTGGATTCTGACCCTTTTTCTGTACGACCACAATTCTGGTTATTGACGCCCTGTGTATGACCTACCCTTCTGGATTTTTGACTACGATATTTGGATTACTGTTTCATGTACCGTTACACATCTGCGTCTCTGGTTTCGACCCCTGCTTATTTATCGACTTTTTTGGATTTTCACTTTGGCTTGGCAATTCCTGTGTTTTCTGGTTTTGACCCTTCTTGTTATAAAGGCTTACCATTTTTGGAATTTTGGTACTCGTTTGTGGTTCCTGAACGCACCTTCACATGTGCAGTTTCATTGAAAAGTTTGCAATAATCTAGGTATGTTTCTGTTTTTAAAAGAACAATACTGTTCAATCACAAAATATTCAAAGACATTTTTGTCTTGGGCTATTCCAATTACTGTAAGAAATCTAAGGTTTGAAATTCAGATCTTGCATGCGATTGCAAAACCCCACTCTTAAAAATTCAAAAATGAATATTTTGATAAAATATTTATCTCATCGAAGTCCTCCTCCCCAATCAATTGAAGATTTCCTTTGTTTCCCCCATCTAGACCCAGGAATGCTGTTATAATTATAATGACCTCAGGTTGTGCAGCCAGAATATTTTGAAACCACGTCACCACAATGTGGACGCACTCACTTAAGGCAAAGACACACAAAAGGCTACAAACTTCACTGTGAGGGTGAGGCTCTGCACCCAAAGTGTTACACACTGCTCACAGATATGATGAAATGACAAAGGCAAATATAGCTGCAAGCAGCAATGGGGTGGCCTAGCAGCGTAGCAGGTCAGCCCGAGTGACCACGGTAACATGGTTGAACTGTCAGATACATCACTGTTTGCACAGTCGAGAAATCTAAGATTAAATCACCACTAATGGACAGAGTTATGTGCCTGTTTCCTGTTTTACAGATTCACCATCAATTTTGATTGGTTTTGAGGATTAATGACCAACAACTTTATGAGGCAATATAGAGATGAGGTGCTGAGTTAAACTGATGAGTTTGGTTTGGTTATTTGAAAGTGTTGCAAAGATATGACTTCACTTCCTGTGACTTGAATATTTGCCATGGGTCAAAGGTCACCAAATTATAGGGGTCTTCTCCAGACAGTGTTTTATGTCCTTACACCAAGTTTCATGTTGATACACCAAAGCATTGCTGAGATATGGGCCAACTTCCTGTTTGGCGGCTTCTCGGTTGATTTCTATTGGCTGTTATGGCCAAACGGTTTGGATTTGAGATACTAAACTCAACGGACTTCTCAGGCTTGGTCTGTAGATCAAGTGAGCCAAGCTTCGTATTGATTGGACAAAGCTTGTCATTTCTGTAAATTCAAGCGCATTTTGGACAAAATTCAAAATGGCCACCAAATTCTGATGCTTACATACACAGTCTTCGAGCATCTGTTTTGGGATGTCCAACAGCATCAGCAGACACTGGAAGTATAGCTTTAGTTCAAACAGAACAAGAGATATCAGCTAAAAATATTTTTGCAATTGATAGCGCCCCCCAGAGGTCAAAGCTCACAGAAATTTTTATGCCGCCTCGGCGGCAGGTCTTGCGACTATGTACCAAGTTTGGGGTTGATTCGTCAAAGCGTTGTTGAGATAACGCCTCACATCCTGTTTGGCGGCTTCGTTGTCGATTTAGATTGGCTGTTACGGCCAATTGGTTTGGACTAGAGATACCAAGCTCCAGGTACTTCTCAGGCTTGGTCGCTAGATTATGTTTGCCAAGTTTCGTAATAATTGGACAAACTGTGTAATTTAAGTAAATTTTAGCAAATTTTGGACAAAATTCAAAATGGCCACCAAACTCTGGTGCATTTTTAGAAAGACATCTAGAAATTGCTTAGGGATGTCCAATAGCATCAGGAGACACTAGAATTAAGGCTTTATTCTAGAAAGATCAAGAGATATCCGCGAAAACACGTTTTTGCCATTTATAGCGCCCCCCTGAGGACAAAGGTCACGGTCTTTTTTGGGCCTCGCCACGGGCAGGAATTTAGATGAATTATTAAGTTTGGTGTTGATACAACTAAGGGTTGCTTAGATATGGCCTCACATCCTGTTTGGCGGTTTTGCTGCCAAATTTCATCAGCTATTTCAGGCAAACTGTTTTGAAAATCGATACGGCTTTTAGTATCGTTGGTGCGGCTCGGTCTGCAAATTCTATCAATCCTGTTTCACTCAAATTGGACAAAATTTGTGACCCGTGAAACTTTTGAAAGGTCTTTGCTAAAACTCAAAATGGCGGAAAATTCTATTGGGTGCCAAAGACATCATAGCATGCGTTGAACTCGGCTTAGCTGAAGGATTCCAAGGGTACCTCACTTGTGAAAATCGGATGAAAGGGTCAGAAGTTATGAAGGTGAATGTCGGTCAAACTTTGGCGCAAGACCTTTTGAGCTAGGGCCATGAAATTTGGTATGCTTGATCATGGTATGTCTCTGAATGAGAATGCCAAATTTCAACATTTACACATGTACGGTTGTGTAATTTCTGTAAATTTATGCAAATTTTGGACAAAATTCAAAATGGCCAACAAATTCTGACGCTCACATATACAATCTTCGAGGATATGCCTAGGGATGTCTAACAGCATCAAGCGACACTGGAATTAAGGCGTCACTCAATACAGATCAAGAGATATCAGCTAAAACATGTTTTTGCTATTTATAGCGCCCCCTAGAGGTCAAACGTCACGGAATTTTTATTGCCTCGCCAGGGGCAGGTACTGAAACCATAAACCAAGTTTGGGGTTGATATGACCAAGCGTTGCTGAGATATGGCCTCACTTCCTGTTTGGCGGCTTCGCCGCCAAATTTCATTGACTGTTACGGGCAAACGGTTTTGAATATCAAAATGGCTTTTAGTATCGTTTGTGCAGATCGGTCTGCAGATTCGATATACCACGTTTCACTCAAATCGGACAAATTTGTGACCCGTGAAACTTCTGAAAGGTTTTTCAAAATGGCGGAAAATACAATATGGCAGAAAATGACGTCATAAGGTGCGTTGAACTCGGCTTGCCCCAAGGATTCCAACGGTACCTCATATGTGAAAATCAGATGAACAGGTCAGAAGTTATGAAGGTAAACGTATGTCAAACTTTGACCTGTTGGTGGCGCTAGAGCTTCTAGGCAAGGGGCATGAAAATTGATGTAAGTGATCAGGGGACTGTCACAAACAAGTCTGCTAAGTTTATAAAAGCCATAGACTTCAATAGCAGAAGAGAGTGGAAGCATAATAAAAAGAAAAGGTACTAATCCAATGGTTGCCTTCGCAGCTTCGCTGCTAGGCCACCAATAAGAAAAGGTAGAAATACAATGGTTGCCTTCGCAGCTTCGCTGCTAGGCCACCAATAACTGGGTAATTTAAAGTTAGATTTTTAAAGAATAAAATGAAGAAATAAATAAAATGCATGCTTTGTTAAACACTAACATTCAAAATCACTGACAAAGTTTTTGAATTAACCCGTCAAAATCAATGTGGAAAGTTTTCATCTGTCCTGTCAACCATTCCAAGCAAATTAGAATATTTTACGGCTTACTTTCCTAGATTTTTGTTTACTGATGGGACATCCAGTATATTGTCAGCCAGTCCTGAAAACAGGTGATGTGAGATTAAAGTCTGAGGTCAGGAGTGCTGACAAATAACGTGGTGATTTTTCAAGTGGTCCTTCATACATGAATGAAAAAAAAAGAGATCTTGCCTGGCACAAAGGGTGGACCAGATAGGTGCTATATGGGTTATCAGTTATAAATCTGAGATTTTAGTGATAAACAGCTTCTAGATATTTAAGGTGAGAGGTTTAGGGTGAAATATGGCTACAGACTACACACTGTGAGCTAAACAAAATACAATGAGGGTTCCACACGGCAAACAGTGCGTTATGCACTGCATGTGGAAGGATACTGCACACAGGCGATTGCACAAAACAGACTGAGGTTTCAAACACTGCACACTGTGACCTACACAAAAGACACAGTGTTACACTCTACAAACATTGCGTTACACACTACACACGGAAGATTACACTTGTAAACACTGTGTTACACACACACACACACACAGAGGGCTCTAAATTCGTAGACCAGGCGCAGGCGCGGCGAATGGGGGGTGCGCCGTGCCAACGGGGTGTGTCCAGGTGTATGTTGCAATTTCTTGCCCGGCGTAGCCTGGCGCAAGTACTCCTCTGTCCCGCCTCCGTCCCTCCTGCCGGCGCAAGTGGCAAAGAGGGAGGAGAGAAGGCGTGTTTGGGTATAACACTGCCGAGTCAAATCTTCACCAATCAAATGAGCCTCTCTCCTCACCTTTAATGTGTTGGAATATAGAGGCCTCTGTCCTATATCTGCATGATGCGTTAATGTTGCATTTTACTTTGCTGCTTCAGGCATGTTTTCTGCACCGCTTACGTCTATATTAAGCGTTACGAATATGAGTTAGCTGGCTAGATGGGGCATTCGCGAATTATTACCATTAGCGAACTTGAATGTAATTTCAAAACGAAACTACGTCAGATCATTCAAACTTATGAAGTTGGAATGAAATACGACGGTTGCTCATTTATTTATTCTCCCTGCATCATTGGGAAGAGAAACGATGGATAGCGTGTTCCTATTATTACACCCTGTTGCTGCTTAAAATTTTGGGATTAACAAGCATGGACAAGAATGCAAGATATGTTACACATTTATTTTCAATATGTGATCTTAACTCAGTACGAGATCATAGCAATCAGGCTGTATTCCTTTCCCCCACTAAAAACGATAAAACCTAAGAGACAATAATAGTAGCCTAGTATTAAGCCGCTTGCACACTGGACGCGAATGAATTTTTCGCACGACAGATTGCGTTGAACGCAGTGTCTACGTGTCCGAAAGTCTGACAGGGTTTTTATATATCTCCGTGTCCGACAATCGGATGGTTTCAGTATAACTCCGTGTCCGAGAGTCGATTATTGTTTATAATTTCTTCAAATCTACTGAATGTTTTAGATATTAAACGTGAATGTTTGGATAAGAGGGCTCAGTTCCTCAAGATGAGTACCGAAAATTTCAATCAATGTTTCTGTTTAAGCTCTGCTCAATAAAGTGAGTCGACATTGGCGCGGGACAATGTACAATGCCTGTCGGACCTTAAATGCAAAATACTCCGTGTCTGACAGCCAAAAAAAAAGAAAAAAAAAAGAGGACGATTAGAACAGATTGATAACGAAATAAAGAAGAAAAAGAAACATTTTAACAACAAACAGAACATTCAATGAACACTGCGATTTATTTATTTGCAGGCCATCTTTTTGGATGTTTGTTGGTGATATATTTTTATTCTTTATTTCGTTATGAATCTGTTCTCATACCAATACTTTTACTTTTTGCTGGCTGCCGGACATGGAGTATTTTGCATTTCGCCTCGGACAGTCTTGATCGTGCATGCGATAATTTATTCACACTGTCAATGGTCATGGAATTGATTTGCTCACTGACTACAAGCACTATTTTATCTCTGGTGTGGAAATAAAGCGTGAATCTGTTCGATCCATCTGACTAATTTTCAAAAGAGAGACCGAATAAAGACTGTTGTATATCTTCAACGGAAGAAAACACACGAATAAAAACCAAGAAAAGTCGATAGCTATCAATTTGCATTTTGTGAAGGTCAAACACAAACATGGCCAAGTTTGCACGTCTAATAATTGCAGGAATACTCGAAAAATTAGAACTTTTATGACTTTCGGACACGGAGATATACTAAAACCCTGTCCGACTTTCGCGTCTTTGCATTGACTTTGACTGTAATCAGTCGTGCAAAAAATTCGTTTCGCGTCCAGTGTGCAAGCGGCTTTACTGAGCATAGAACACAAGCATTAAATATATAGGCCTATATATAGGCAGTTAGTGGTTGGCTGAGAAAGATGTGAAGTCGTTAGTTTGCATCACAGATTCAGCTGCGTTGATTAAGCCAGGTGGAGTTTCCATTACGCGAGCCAACCGCCTTTAATCTGACATCAGGACAATCGATATAGATACTATCATTTATGTCGATTCAGATAGTTACATTAAATAGTGGTTGCTGTAATTATTTATTGCATTGAAATGTGCCTGACATTCTGGAAACCTGCCTGTGAGGTTTTGATAACGATGTCTTGCTGTCGCCGGTCAGCCAAATTACCACTGCACAGAAAGTAAACCAGGTTGGAGCTGGCGAGCTTTCTGCGCAACATCAGCGAAGACTTTTTCTACGAAATTGTCACTGCGTCTTGATGAAGATGTGACACCTCCCCCTACTACGCCGCCACACCCATCTCGGTGCACGTCCGCCTACCAAATTGCCAAAGTGGCTGCGTACGGTGTTGCACCGCACGAAATTACCACTGCGCGGGCTGCATCGGACGAAATTACCACTGCGTGGGCTGCGCCACCCTGCGCTGCGCCAAGAAATTAGAGCCCAGAGGGTTTAACACTGCAAATAGTGAGCTACACACTGCAAAGAGTGTTACACACTGTACACAGAGTACTACACACTGCATGCAGATGATTACACACTGCAGACAGACGATGACCGTCATCTTGCACATCAAGGTCTGGCTCTTCATGCTGGAGTGCCCACTGAAGGCACCTTCACTGGTGGACAGTACAGACTGTATGAAAAGTTGGACGAGGCAACCGTAACTAGAGTCCTTTTATACTGAGAGTAGCGACAACTCAGTATTTGAACGCCATCTTGTTTCCATCTATCAGCGCGCGCACACTGAGTCGTCAGCTTCCCCCTCCCCCCAGACAAGCACAGATCAACGTACAAAATAATATTAATATTAACAATAAGGGTCTTTACACACTGGATGCCTTTTTTTCGTGTTAATAATGCACACGAAAAAAATGTGCATTTATTTTTGCTGTCCTTACGATTGTCACTCAGCTGTGCATTGTGCCTAACAATGTCCTTTAACCATGACTATATTCAGAATATAGCTATGCTAGCTATGCTTCACAAGCTAAAGGAACGCAGAATTTAAAAAAAATATAGGCCAAGTAATATTTTATGTCATCATTAATCATGTACTTCCTCATAAATACAGGGCATCTGCCCATGTGATACGAGTGCGAGGCACAAGACCAGGTAAAAATTCTGTATCACCCATATCTGCCCGCCGGGCAAAATCCTGTATCAGTGGCAGCAACCATTGCCATGGCAAAAGTCAAGAGCGTCGTTCGCAATGCATCACTGCAGACGCTGATGAGACGCTGTCATGGCGGAGAGACTCATGAATTCCTCAGCCGCTGAAATTTCTGAACTGGACTAAGTTATAGAGAAGAAACTTGAGGCAGAATTATTTGTAAACAGCATGTGTAATGCCGCGTTTTGCAGCAATATTCATGCGAAGGGCTGTAGTAAAACTTTTCAGGTGTAAGCTATCGTAGAAACGCAAATTTATTACCTTAATGGAGAAAATTGCGTCTACATGCTAGCTAGCTAGTTAGCCATTTTATTGAAAACACTGCTGACTTAAAGCAAATGCTAGGGCTACTGGCCTGTAATGATGACAAGAATAACCTGAATTAAATGTTTTGGATAAAATACATTGTTAATTATGGTCAAAATCAGTATATGATAAAAGGAATGTCATATGCGCATTTTCATATCACACCGTGTATCAACCCTCGACCAGTATTTTGGCTGATTCTGGGGTCTAGGGGGTTGATTCAGCGTGTGATATGAAAATGCCTTGTTTATGTACAGAAGAAAACGCCTCTATGAGGAGGCGAAACTTTCCTTTTCTATCCCTACTTTGTCACAGAGGGTGTACCCAAAACCTCCTCTTTTTTCTTACACGAGGAAACGATTTTTATAACTGGAGGATGAGACCATTTTCCCTCTTCTTCCCTTTTCTTCCTCTATCTTCTTTTTCCTCTTCGGAGTGAGCTGTCAAAATTTCAAAATTCATTTTCCCGTCTTTCTGTCGCAAATTCGTGTCAAAGCCGGCGTGAAGAGTTTTGATCAACATTTTGCATCCGAACATTTCGCATTTTCATGTCGTTTTTGTGTCTGGGCGAATAAGAGATTTCATTTTATAATCCGCCCCACTCTTTTAACTTTTGCGCCAAAGTGCTGCAGGGCGAGTGGCATCTTTCTTGTCGAAATCCCCGACTGCCTCAAAAAATACATTTCATTGTTCTGGAATCTTATTTTCTTTTTTTTGCATTGGAATTATGTCCAAATGTTCTGACAATTTTTGAAGTAAACAATGCACAACTAGTGGTAACTCACATACACAAATTTGTTTCATCGTCAAGGCAACTTACCTGACACAAAAACAAAAATGAAGTCGGTTTCCAGCCGGCTCTGCTAACATTCATTTCCAAAATCTGTCGTCTTTTTGGATCAGAAGAAAATCTAAACATTTGAAACTCCTTCTCAGATCTATTAGCACACCCGAAAGCACAACAACCAGTCATTTTTTTTCAGTTTTCAAAACACGAAATGCAGGGATGTAGTACAATTCCTTCGAAAGTAGTATAAATTGATCAACCTGATGGATACAAAATGGATCTACCTGTCACGTGACCAACTTTTTTTGGTACCCCTAATGTTGCAACTCTCAGCATAAATGGACTCTAACCATAACGTCACCCATTGGTTTCAGCATACCATTTAGGAAGCCTCGATTTTGGCAATTGGAAGAGCGCCATTTTGTCATTTTGAAACCGGATGCGATTCCTATCGGACGAGAACATGAATTGAAGATCCAGGGAGGAGCAGAGGATCTACGGGTGGATTTGACGGTATCTGACCGAGCGGCAATCTCCGAGATTGAAAAGTGAAGCCAATACGGAAGTGCCAAAAACTGCAGCTCTTCAAATGGCCACTTGAGGCTGACTGCAGAAGTGAGTCAATCCCCATTGAACCCCATGTTAAAAAGCCCAATTTTACAGCAGAAATAAACATGTTTACAGCCTGGTTCAAAATACGGTTTTGGTCTCTATAACCAATTTTCCCCTGCGTGAAAACTGTGGGGGGAGTGAATTTTTTCTCGCTCCACTATTTACATTATATAAAGGCTTAATGTTCTGCATAATTAAGGGCATGGCCACTTTGAGTGACAGAACCTTGAATTACACAGGACTTGTCACATCCGGTGGTGTCATGTGGCTAGGCTAGAGCACAGGCCTCTATGGCTCCGGGCTTGAGTAGGAAAGCCAAGCCCTGCCACTAACCCCTGGTCTCGCCTGGCTGTCTGAGGGAGGGGTTACCTCAGCTCGGTTAGCGTAGCTGCTCACCCCTGGCCTAATCCAGTCCTCTGTGGGCCAATGCCCCTGATAGGCTCATTTGCGTCACAGAACTTGACCCTTTGGCCGCGTTTGTGACCGGAGAATTTTTATCGAAATATCAGGATGATCATGTCTTGCTGTGTGGTTAGGAGTCTGTGGTCTGTTTTCGAATGTGATGAAATTGTAATGATATTTCAAAGAAGGTTATGTGTCAGCAATAAGTAGTGTTAGTTCGTTAACTAGCCAACTCACCAGAGCATGAACACAGTAACTCTCACTTAGCTTTTGCCCAAGATGCCAGCTGTGCTAACGGGAGTGAACACCTGCAACAGTTATTATACTTCCTTGCAGCTAAGTAACAGTGTAATAGAGAAGTGTCAGATTTTAGGGTAAAAATACTTTTGAACAAAGGGTGTCAGTCAGGGGTTGGAAAACCGTCACGGATTCCCTAACAGGTTGCCAACGTGATTCAAATATTTTCATAGAAGCATTTATGCCAGAGTCAAGGCATTCATAGGAATTAATATCTTGCTTCATATTTAACGGCAGCTTGTATACGTGAAACGTGGCCATGTCCCCTGCCAGGTGACGGAAATCGACTCAGGTCGGCGTATCACACAAATACACATTGAAGCCAAAGATGAATTAAATCGGTCAAAATGTTCTTGATATATCGCGTTCACAACAAACAGGATGTGACAGACGGATGGATGGACTGACAGAGCTGAACACTATGTCCCCCGGTCCTAATACACCTTGACACCAAAGATGAATGGAATCGGTCAAACCGTTATCGAGATATCATGTTGACAAGGTATTTGTAAGTGGTAAAATGGTTGAAATGACCTTGAGAATAATGCCAAGGTCACGTAAATCGAGTGGGCTGTGAGCACCCCCCTAATACACCTTGACACCAAAGATGAATGGAATTGGTCAAACTGTTCTTGAGATATCGCATTCACAACAAACAGGACAACAATCCATTTGAATGTGTGTGTAAAATATGAAATATATTACTATGAAAATAATTTCAAATAATAATTAAAAAAAAACAATCAAGGAGACCAATCAATCGCTTATCCAATAATATCTGTAGTTCTTGAGTTTGTAAACACTATGGGCCCTATCTTACGCCAGAGTCCCTAAACCCGTTATTTGGGGATTTAGCATTGCATAAGAGGCGTTCCCCCGCAAAAGTTGCTATCTTGCACACCTGCCTATATCCCTTAAACACCAGCGCTACCCGTCATATTATGCATAGGCGTGGTTTGGGCGTTACGCCAGTTAAACCAATCAGTGAGCGAGGTGCCATTGCCCTTAGGAGCAGGCTGCGCTATCCCAAATCCTCAAACCGAAACCCATGATGGAGAGAGGAAGCTCGCCACATTTCTCCGTTGACGAAGTTAAATTGCTCGTGCATGAGGTCAAATCCAGACAGGGGAGGATCTGTTTTTGTTAAGTTAATCATGAATTGTATTATTTTATTATTATTACTATTATTATTTGACATTGACATATTGTTTAATGTTTGGTATGTAATTAAAAAAAAACATCAAGCCAACGCCTTTTGTGATTGAAACTTCAAGAAAAAAAGAAAAAAATGCGTTTCGCCATTCACTTCCAACTCCCTCTCCCATCTGAAATGAAGCATAGAACAAAATCCCATTTTAGAAAATTAAATTAGGTCTATGCACTGGCACTCAGCGACGTAACTTTTTTTCCAGCGAGAGCGGCATTTCAGAACTCTTCAGCGAATGAAGGTAATTCTGGTGACAAGTACGTGGTTTCGTCCGTTTACATTTTCCAATCGGACAGCTGTCTATTTTTTTCCAGCAAGTTGCGTGACCGTGCTGCAAAAACAGGTGTGCGTACTTGTCCCCGAAATTACCTTCATTCGCAAAAGAGTTCTGAAATGCTGCTCTCGCTGGAAAAAAAATTACCGTTGCTGAGTGCCAGTGCATAGACCTATTTATAATTAAATTATTTTTCTGTACTGAATGTAGCCCATTATTTTGTCGCTGTTAGATTGCATGGGGGAGAGAAGCCGTGTCTTCAATTGCCACTTGATTATTCTTGAATTGAAAAACGTGTTAATAAAGGAAAACCATCGAGAATTAGCCAGGACTAATTGTAGTCAATAAAGGGATGGATATTTTCCCCCAAATTTTCAGGTCTAGCGCCGGCCCTGATATTATTTATAATATATATCATTAATATAGATAATATATAATAATTATATACTGTTATAAAAGCGGAAAAAAATGATTGATACAAAATACAAACAATATAGACTTACCTGAAAGGCCCAGGTAGCTGGTGCGCTGGCGGTACACACGTTCTGGGCATCCTCTATTATTTAACTGGCGAGCAAGGCGATTTAGAACTATCTCTGCCATTTTCTCAGGGTTTCAACTGAGGCTAAAGCAAGGTGGCTTTTTATAGGCGAGTTAATTCGGGAAGTGGAGCCGCATGTGCACGTCCACATGTGTCCAAGTGGGCCTTTATTGAAGCCGCCTGGGCGCGCTCTTGTAAAAGCCCAAATGGGTAGCGGGTGGTTTGAGGACCCGCTATACGTTTTCCCTAACGTGTGTGGTCAAGATAGCAATTGTAGGGAAAGCGCATAAACACGCCCACGGGCACACCTCCAGGCACAAAAAAGGGAGTCGGCATAATGTATAGCGGGTAGTGTGGCTACAAGATACCATTTAGGGATTGTGGAAGCTGTTAAATGCGTAATTCACGGGTAGCGGCGGCGGAAGCTTGTCAACCGGAGGAATAAAGGAATAAGTCCCGAGAAGCAGTGGGTTACAGTGATTTTATAACGGTGGAGGGGCGTTCTGTCCCTCCGCCGTTATAAAATCACTGTAACCCACTGCTTCAAGGGGCTTATTGCTTTTATAAAACGGTTACCCTACATATAGCCCATTAAATAAACACACAAGAAAAAAAATAAACGATTTATTGGTAATAATGCAACAATAAAATTGAGAACTATTCGTTCTTCCTCCAAGCAAGATAGAGTGGACAGAATGGTTGGCAAGCAACACAGACGCTAAGATTGCTTTTTCATCTCGCGCCATTATGTCACATCAGGCTATTTGGGCTCGTTAATATAGATATACTATGAAAGCAAGATATTTGGAATGTCTCCTTCAACCTCCCGAAGGCCCCGTTAAATAATTTTACATTCGTTTCGGTTTCGGTTTTCGAGTTTCTTGTTCTCAACTCGCGCCGATCGGCCATATCATTACAACCAGCAGCGAGAGCAGGGAACAAGATTGACTTTTGTCCTCCACACTTGCTGGTGTCCAGGAAAATATGTTGAATTGGGCATTGGTTTGCTGGCCAGCTTGTCAACTAGCTAGCGTTCACTACAATGGATGTGGTTACCCTACACATAGCCCATAAAATAAACATACAAAAAAAAAAATATATATATATATATATATCGCTAATACTGAAATAGCAAGCTAGTTTGCAATGTAGCTCGCAAGCTAAAATGATATCGAACTCTGTAATGCAATAGTTAGCTAGGTAGATAGCCAACTGGTTAGTGGGTTAAAAGGCTAAACTTCGCTGACACGGAAATAGCAAGCTAAAAGTCTTGAAACAAACGTAACCTAACAAGTAAGTTCAGCGCCAATTAGTTGGTGGCGCGCAGGGATATTTTGTGCTGCGGTCTGCCTCAGAATGCAGTGGGTTACAGTGATTTTATACCAGCATGGAACGCGGCTCAGCCAATCACATTTAAGGATGGGAAGCACCCGTTTTATAATTACGGATAAACCTCCTACAAAAATAGGCAAACCCCAAAAACCGTTGCACCTCCTTAACGTTTTGAGGGGCAGGCCAATTCCTGACCGCTGCCACCTTAACAGGGTCCATATGGACCGACCACTCCAACACAATGAAATCAAGAAACGAAACAGTCTTGGCGTTAAAAACATATTTCTCAGCCTTGACAAAAAGCTTGGCATTAAGGAGGGCCTCAAGCGCACATCTGACGTGTTGTTTATGCTCTGAAAGCGTTGAAGAAAAAATCAGAATGTCGATAAGATAAACAAAGACGAATTTCTCAAACATCTCTTGGAGGACATCATTAACGAGCGCTTGAAACACCGAGGGGGCATTAACCAATCCGAACAGCATGACCAAATATTCCTAGTGCCCGTCATGCGTATTAAATGCCGTTTACCATTTGTCCCCCTCCTGAATGCGAACTAAGTTATAAGCATTTCAGAGATCAAGCTTGGTAAAAATTGACGCCTCCTGCAGACGTACAAACGCGGAATTCATCAACGGAAAGGGGCATTGGTTTTTAATGGTGATCTCATTCAAACCGCTATAATCAATACAGGGTCTCAAACCGCCGTCTTTTTTTCCCACAAAAAAAAACCCCGCTCCGGCAGGAGACGTGGATGGCCGAATAAAACCATTAGCAAGAGCCTCCTGAATATATTCTCGCATGGCCTTACACTCAGGCCCTGACAGTGAGTATAGCGAACCCCCTAGGAGGAGTAGTGCCAGGGTGGAGATTGATCTCGCAATCGTACGGGCGATGAGGAGGTTAAGTCGAGGCTCGTTGTTTGCTAAAAACCTTGGCGAGATCAGCATAATCACTAGGAACGTTAGGAGGCAGATCAAAATTCAAAGCGGCCCCCAAACTCTCCACTTGTTCGGGACTCGCCATATCCATGACTGAATCACAGTGAAGAGAGATCCTTCAAATCACAATCATCCTCTGGCTGTTGCCAGTCAAATTGAGGATCCCACTCCAACCCCTCCTCCGCCTCCTCTTCCCAACTAGGAGAGCTGTATGAGACAAACTCAGCAGAATCACTCGCGGCATCTGCCTCCCCCCTAGGTTGATGCCCGGAACAACACGTCAAACTCTCCCTACAGTGGGATCTACAATTAGCGCCCCACTGGACAATAGGGCTAGTCAGACTACCCCAACGGATGTGAGGCTTACGTTTCCGTAACCACGAGTGATCTAACACAACAGGAAAAACAGGGGAACAAATAATAAAAAATCAGACCTCCTCAGAATGGCGAACGAAGGGAATGAACATGGTTAGTGCTTCAGAGACCTCAGTTATAATTCCAGAACCTAGCGGGCGACCATCAAAAGATTTAACAGTGCGTGAGTGATAAGATAAGAACAACTGAGTTTGACATCAAGTCGCTTCAAACAGCAGCAGCGGGGCCTCCGCCCCGACCCGGTGTGGTCAGCTCGCCTGATGAAGCTGCAGTCCGCCGGGCACAGATCAACAACAGGTTTGCGGTCCATGCACCTCCTCCAGTTTAAGTAAGAAATAAAATATCCTGGTTACCTTAAAACTCGGCGAGCAGAAATTCTTTATTTGTCATGGAGAGAGTATTAATTCGCTCCAGTCATGTAACTTAACTGCAGAGGCTCTGAGCCATCCACCATTCCAACATTACCCATAATTACTCGAGGCAGGAGCAGTTTCCGGTTCACTGGGCGCTTAACTAAGCAGTGCTGAATACTGGAGACCCTCGAGCTCGGCCGGAAATTATCATTCGTGAAAAATGTTTAAACCAAATGCATCATTTGTCCATATTTACATTGTCATTGGCAGAGAATAAGCCAATTCAAAAATATGTTTTTTAATTCTTATTCATTTTATGATCCCAATACATTCATCTTGAAGTCTTAATGAACTGACATTTCAACTGACATATAAGTCAAACAGCAAAGTCGTTATTCAAGTACCTGGATTAAAAAATGTCTCCAGTATTAGCAGTATTCAGCACTGCTAAGTTAAGCGTCCAGTGAACTGGAAACTGCTCCTGCCACGAGTAATTATGGGTAATGTTGGAACGGTGGATACACTCACGCTTGATGCACACGCAGAAAAGCACCAAGTCCCAGGGGAAAGTCATGAATGGCTGGTCAGAGCCACTTCGAGGCAAGGACGTGGCCAGGAGAGTTCACGGAGGGCAATCAGCACAATTCAACAACACCTCGCCTCTGTAGACACCTTTATAGCTTTATCTGCATCCAAGTACTTTTACCCAGTTTTCTCCTGTGCCTCGGAATGATTTGATAAATCGAGCAGCAAGGCAGATATAGGTAGCCAGCGAGAATGGCAGGAACAACAAGGCATTAAAAGGCCTATTCACTCATTCACTCTTATTGTGGACGAGTAGGAAGCGAATGGGCTTTACAGAACAGGTAGGACGGGACTGGCAGAGGCAAAGACGAACTAAGGCGCATTCAGTCAACTAAACAGTTATCCTAGCTTTTGCACCATTATGCAGAAAAGGCACAGGCACAGTACAGAGAACTGTCCCCAATTGCTTTGTAAATCTCAAGAACATTGACCTATGAACACCGTTTTTAAGTCAAAGTCAACCAACAGAGTGGTGCACTGGAGAAAGAATTAACAGAAAGACTAAAATAAAATGAAAAAAGTACGAAAGCATGTAATCCTGAAGCAATAAAATGCAACAACTCCCATGCTTGTGAGAACAACATCAGCAACAATGATGAATGTGAGGTGCAGGCAGTTTTTGGGGACTCGTATGTGCAAATCCCGTCTGTGCAACAACGGTCAATCTAAAGGGCCTACCCTTGGTTTTTAGTTGAGCTTTTCCTGACCCTTCTTCTTAATGGGGCTGCACACTTTAAATTCCCAGCATGTGATACGAACCTTATACATCAATATAATGAAACTAGAATATCAATTAAAGCACAGCAAACATCAGGATGTGCCAAAGAGGGGTCTCCAGCCTGTGCCACATAACACAATTTAGACTCATGATCCAATAAAAAAAAAAAAAAAAAAAAAAAAAAACTTTAGACTAAACAGTTTAAAAAAAGTCATGGCTTGGCTGCCTCTAGATTTTTAATGAAATGCACAGTGGTATCCTGAAGAGTTTACACCTGACGCAAGAATTTCTGAAGATGAAATTATTTTGCCAGAGTCCCTGAGGGATTAAGATTTTGACACAAGTGTGTTGTGAAGGACTGCCCTCCCTGTTTTTCTACCCCTTCTCTTAGCCAGCCTCTCCGTGTCTCTGTCCCTCACTCGCTCCTGAGTCTCCTCCACCCCTCTGTCACTTGTGATTTTTCCTTCCCGACAGCTGTGTCACATACACTCGTCCCTCAGTGTTGCTTTACTCCACACGCATGAGATCAGACCGGGTGCGAGGCGCATGAGACTGACTGAAGGCAGCGGGCTCTCAACTACCAAGCGGCAGGCACAAGAGGGAAAACCACTAAGAATCCTCAAGAACAGGTAATTAAATCGTAAAACAACAACGCAAGTGCTATGTTTGAAAATTATATTATTATGGACACAGTGCGGCTCACCAATGGCATATTTTGTGTCACAGAATTTACACACCGCAGCCAACTGACAAAATCTGACAACAAATTTTCAAATTTGCAGTCTTGGTAGCCAAGTGCTCTTAATATACAAACTTTAAGAGATTTTTTTGTACACCCCCAATTCCAAAAGAATTGGAACAATGCGTAAAACAAATTAATTTGTAGTTTCTTGTTTATTTTCAGGGTCATTCCATGTCAAATGCTTCGCATTTCAGAGAAATTTCCCACTTGACCATCTCAGATTTGGCTGAAAACATTTCAGTGGGTGCATACACCTCCAAATAGGATAAATCCAAAATTTTAGCTGTCAACTCCTTATAGTTTTGTCATAAAAAATATTTTTGCAGCTAATTTATGCTCATTTTCTGGCCCTTTTTGGACAGCTATTTCTGAGAAGCCACTTTCACATGGCTATATCTAGAAAAGTATTTCAGCTAAATCCTTCAAATTTTCAGGGGTGAAAATCTGCTATTATAAATTGAGGAATATGGACTTATAAAGGTGTCCCTTTAGTTTATCATATATTTCTGGGTGCTTATAGTTGCTCAAAAAATTTACTCTGCGCTCTGCGGTAGCATATTTGAAGGATTGTAAAAAGCCTAATTTCAAAGACAGGGATTTGGGATGCACATACAGCTTCCCATATATGTTGTGTATTTTGTATTCTAATTCTACCCCTCTTTCATGAATAATCTCAAAAATATTAAGGCTTGAAAATGAAAAAAAAAAATTGTGCAATTTTTAACATTTTATACCAAAAATGACACAATCCACCAACATCAAATTGACTGTTTCAGACAGAATAGATGCCTGTTATTAACATATCCAAAATTTGTGGTGGTGTTCTGCTTTATTTTCTCAAAATGAATTTTTGAAAATATGGTATTTTTGTGGACACACAGCATTTAATGGCATCAAAGGCATATTCAAACATTATTTTAAAAAACGCACATAGTTAATGATAGAAAGCTCAAACTCAACAAAATGCTTTATTTCATAAATGTTAACTTACACTTGAAGAATAACCCATCTGCAATTTTAGATATTGAAATAATACAACCTTAACGGGGCGAAAAATTCAAGTTTGCTGTGTTTTCGGAAGTGTTACAAGAATTAATTATCTAATACAATATAGCTATCTTACAGTGTTAAGGATGCCATTTTATTTTATCACAGATTAAATGATTTATCTTATATATAAATTCTTCTATATTAATTTATTTATAAATACATCAAATAAATAATTATAACATTTTTAAGATGTAAGTTTAGGAACATGTTTGGTCATGCAGAAGCTGTAACTTCTCTGAACATGTCATGGATTGCTGAGGTAAGAGAGTTTTGTGGATAATCTTGGGGATGTAACAAAGAATTTGCAATCTGTGCAAGTCTGAACAATTAATTTGTGTATTAATTTGTGGCAATCTTATGTACATCCCAACATCACCCAATAAAACATGGATCTAATGATGCCATCTTTAAGACTTAGTTTATTCTGATTAATTGTCATTGAAACCCTTTATATAGTTTTTAACATTTTGGTTCAAACCCTTTTACATAGGGTTATCTTCCTAATATGACAAATCATTTATTTGTGATCAAATAAAATGGCATTTGTAACACATCCTCTGTAGTATTGTATTAGATAATTATTGAATTTGTGGCTGTTAAGGTTGTAAATTTCAATATCTAACCACTGCATTTTTTAAAAGTTTGTTTGCCTTCTATTATTAACTATGTGCATTTTATAAAATGATGTTTGAATGTGACTTTGATGCCACTAAATGCTGTGTCCACAAAAATACCATATTTTCAAAAAATTTATTTTGAAAAAATAATGCACAACACCATCACAAATTTTGGATATGTTAAAAACAGGCATCTAATCTTTCTACAACAGTCAATTTGATGTTGGTGGATTGTGTCATTTTTTGGTATAAAATGTTAAAAATAGCACAACTTTTTTTTCATTTTCAAGCCTTAATATTTTCTAGATTATTCATAAGAAAGGGGCAGAATTTGAATACAAAATACACAACATATATGGGAATCTGTATGTGCAATAACAAATCCCTGTCTTTGAAATTATGCATTTTACAGTCCTCCAAATATGCTACTGCAGAGCTCAGAGTAAACTTTTCAAGCAATTTTAAGCACCCAAAAATATAAGATAAACTGAAAGAACACCTTTATAAGTCCATACTCCTCAAGTTATAGAAGCTGATTTTCACCCCTGAAAATATTTTTCGAGTTATAGCCATGTGAAAGTGGCTCCTCAGTAATTGCTGTCCAAAAAGGGCCAGACCACGAGCACAACTTAGTTTAAAAAATATTTTTTATGACAAAACTATAGGAGGTGAGAGCTAAAATTTTGGATTTCTCCTATTAGGAGGTGAATGCACCCACTGGACTTTTTTCTGCCAAATCTGAGATGGTCCAGTTGGCATGGAATGACCCTGGATCTAGTTGAATGCAGCACAAAAATTATTGAAAGATTCACCTTGACAACTGGACCCTAATTATTCTAGGAAATATTTGCAAATTCCAAATGTTATGCCTGTGACAGGTTCCAAAAAAATGGGGAATGGAAAGACTGGAAGAGCTGTGGAATCTTCAGAAAAACACCTATTTTTCAACATTACACAGCTTAACAGGTGAATAGGTAACAGATGATTTGATTATGATAGGGTATATTATGATCACTCACAAAACGCATGGTTTTTTACCATTCAGATGGTACGAGGTTTGTCACTTAGCCTAAACCAAACACCATCCAGAACATAGACATTGGAACTATATTCGGAGAGGGAGGGGGCGGCATTTTTGATGTGGGTTTGTGCTCATATATGTAGGCACAGTGTTTTCTGAACAAGGATTTGATTTTAAACAGGATACTTTGATTGCCACACAGTTATTAAAGGCTGTATCAGCGATATGACGTCACTATTGTTGACAGTTGAAACGTTCTCAAAACACAACAGAGCCGCTCGCCCCTCCCCTTCAGAAGCTTGGAACATAAACGCACTTTTCTTAAAGTGAAACTTCTGAGTAAAGCTGCTTTCACGCCGGACGCAAAACGAATTTTTCACGCGACAGATTACATTCAAAGTCAATGCAAAGATGCATTGATTTTGGAAGTAATCTGTCACACGAAAAATTCATTTTGCATCCAGTATGAAAGCAGCTTAAGGATGGCTCACTTAGCTTGGTAAATGGCCGTGTACAGCTCGTTGTGATAAACGCCCGGTAGCAACAATGACGACCATTGCCAGACAATAAATTTACAACATTAGTGCTAGCTACAACAAGGTATCTGACAAGTATCTTAGCTCCACATTACAAAATGAGCATTAACGACCTTCACATAGATCACCACTTTTAGCTAAACTTATCACGCAGTTATACATTCATCAACGAATTTAAACTCTGAGTACTAACCAGAGAAAAAATGTTATTACACTAACACAAACTCTGGTTTGATCAGACAGAATTAGCAAACTCACTAGCTTGCCAACCGAGAGTTAACAAAGGTTGCTAACTCGCTCCAAAGAGGAAATATCGATCTCTCTACTGTTTGATTCATTCTGACCAGCATGATCTATGCAAGATAGCCTTACAAAAACAATAGACAAGATTCCCTCAATTTTGCCTGGGATGACAATTTACAATTCACATCCAACCGAGTTAGCACCAGCCCTACTCAGCTCAAGTAGAAACAAGGCGACCTGGGCATCAAAATTAAACCATTCAACCCACAGAATTCTCTCCAGCATTGGTATGCTTTCCCTATGTTTATTCGGGACTTCGAATAGCTGCAATCGCGTTCCTTTTTCCTCGACATGCACTCGTTCGAGCATCTCTTTTTTGATTTAGCTTTTCTTTGTTGCTTAGAAGACTCAGTGTGAGCATTGGAAAAGAAATGCGAAATCTCTTCTGTGACATTGTCTTGATCGTTGCTTGAATTTACCTCCTTTGCTAGCTAACAGGAAATAAACAATGCGCGCGCTTACATATTAAAACAAAGGAGACGTTTTTTCAAATTGCACTGTCTCTATAGGCTACATCTGGCACATGTCATTAGTTTGCATACAAGAAATAGAAAGCATTTATTTTTTATGATATGAAAGACATAAATGTAAGTCAGACACAATTGCATTCAGATTCTTTATAAAAAAAAAAGACTTGGGGCAGTATGGGGCTGATGAAGGGGGCGGCCGCTCCCCCCACCCCCCTGTTCCAGCGTCTATGATCCAGAACCAACGCCATCTTCTCTTGTCTCGACCTCATATGAAAAAGAATGTGGGGAAGAGAAAAAGAATGCTGTGGTCTTAGGAGTCCATCTTTTTTGCTGGGGGAAATAATGGACGTCGTGTTCTCAGGGCTGAAGAGGGAAAAAGACCATCCAGACTGTTATCAGCGACATGTTCAAAAACCAGTATCTATGATAGGCTGGGGCTGAATTACTGCACTCGGTGTGGGCAGCTGTAGACAAATAGGACACTGAAGGTGTAACAATTCAAACCTATGATTATTAAGAGGGAAGAATGCTACTAAAACCAGAAGGAAGAATTCGGACATCAGTAGTTGTGTTTAACGTAGGATTGTTATTTTAGTGATACTATTAAGATATTTCATTTGACTGCAGCAATGCTTTCTTGTAACATTAGCAAAACCCATAGATCAGCAAAATAATCCCCTTTTCCCAACACAAAAAAGTATATCTCAGTCCGATCTGATGAACTCAAAAATCCACTCCCATTAAAAAAAAACCTCAAAGTTCCATTCCGCGCTGCAAGATCGCAAAGTCCAGCAACACCAAAAAACAGAAAAAAATCCAGCAGTCCAAAACAATAAAATTGTAATAAAAAATACAAACTGTAGGCCCACAGCAAAAAGAAAAAAAGAAAACACCGCGGCCTCACCACACCAAAGGCCCGATTTTAGGAAACGTCCCGCTGCTTCCTCAGTTCCTCCCCAGCAAATCCATTCAGCGGGAGAACAGTAATCCACTTTACGCCCCTGGGTCCACGCATAGGAGAATGATACCGGCAATTGCAGCCATTATTTCCGAATCAAACAGTAGTAACCTTAGTCACACAGCTTGCCTCTGCTGGTCTTCCCACGACTCGCCCAAATAAACTCCTCCTTTCAGGTACAGGCCAGGTGAGCTCATGTGATCCCCCCCCACACAGGTAACAAAAAGAAAATACATCTGACGGCAGTTCCACATAATTTTCAATAATGGGGCCTTTACCTTAATACTTCAAAAGGAAAAAAATAATTACACATACATACATTATCCAATATGAATATGATTCATTTTCTTTCATAGGATATCAATCATTATGTAAGCACGAAATTGTTAGGGTGCAGGCACATCTTTGAACAGTATATGCATGATGTCGTCCTCTTGGATTCCCCTGCTTGTTCCAGGTAATGGCAAGCCACTCACAGCACAAATTAATACAGAATGGCTGTCTTGTCACAGTGAGTGATGCCCGCAGCCCCAACCTATCTCTTGTTAAAAACGTGTGGTGGGTTATGAGGGGTAAAATGCAATCACAGAGACCTTCGAAGGTCAACAAACCATAATTATTCCTAATTTGGCATGCATAGGAAAAAACTTTTAGCTTTTTTTGTTAATTTTGGATGATGGCAAATGAATAAAGAATGAAATATTTTTTGGATCTTTTATCACATTTGAAGCATTAAAACCATAAAAATATGTGGAAAACATCCTTTTTAGCATATTCAACTGAATTCAAATGCAAAACGATTTCTAAATTGGTGTAAAATGGCTGCACAAGGCCATGTAGAAGCAACTAATGAAATGGGGGCTGCTGTGGTTGTTTTGCTATTTAGCTTTTTGACAGCATAGTAAATTAGGAAAACACAACCGATTAATTAAACCAGAAAATAATGATCAAACACATTCTTCTCTTGTGATGAAGTTCACTTTCCTGAAGAGTGAGAAGGAGATGTGCTTCAGCAGGGAAACAATGGAAAGGGGACAAGGAAGTAGGAAGGGTTTCCACATTAACTGCGAAATTCCAATGCTTGCCACAGCTTAAAATATGCATCATTTGTTTATCAGGCCGTGCGACAGGTAGGCGATTTGTCAAAACACTGGTGCTAAAACACCCGTTGCCACTAATTTCATGTCATATTGTGCCACACGCACATTTGGAAAAATACAGATGCAGCCTATGAGTAATAGAGACATTTTTGCTTCACAGTATATGATATTGTATATCAATATTGGGCTTTCATCAGTATATCAATATATCACTATATCAAATTTTAGACTGTTGTATGAAGGTAATTTCGGCGGTATATGCATATAATTTTTGCAATTTAAAATCAAAAACCCATAATATTAGTACCAACTTGTCACCAGCATTACCTTCATTTGCTGAAGAGTTCTGAAAATCAAACCCATAGAAAAAAAAGTTTCGTCTTAGTGCCATTGCATAGACCTATTTTTATTTTTCTAAAAATGGGATTTTGTTCTATGCTTCATTTCAGGCAAATACAATGCAAAAAATAAAGAAATTTTTTTTTTTAATTCAAGAAAAACGGAATCACAAAAATACTTTGAGATTTTTTTGTTTTTAAACACCCAAGATTAAACAATATTTAATGCAAATAATAATGTCACTAAAATCAAGGTTTCACTACAATTGGCATGATTATTTAGAACTTAAAACAATCCACCTCTGACTGGGATAATAGCATGTAGTCATTTCCTGTAATTTTGAACAAGGTTACCTTCCTCTCTCCATACATTTCGGGAGAATTTGGACCATTCTGCTCCTTGGCAATGATCCTTTCAAGATCCTTGGTTTTCTTGGGTTTATGCCCAAACCAGCCTCCTTCCTCAACTCAGCCCACATGTTTCAATTGGATTGATGTCTGTGTGACAAGATAGACCATTGCAGAATGTTAATTTCGCTGTCACAAAACCGGTTTGTATATGGATCTTGAGGTGTGCTCATGTCAGTGTTTTGTTGCCACGCCCTCCTTTGGAGGAAAATACAGATGCAGCCTTCAGAGGCAACCAGATTGTCACAGCAAATGATATTGGTATTTGGTGGAGTTCAGTATATCATTTATCAGTAACCAAATTGACCCTGTATACGGACCTCTTGAATTAAAATCAAACCCCAAAACATTAGTGATCCACCAACATATTTTCAACGTAATTTTGAGGACAGTAGTCTCACTATTATTTACATCCCTCAAAAATTACTGGCAAACATGCCAGGATAGGTAAATACAATGCAAAAAAATTTTGGTCTCATATAATTCAAGAAAAACGGTTCCAGTCAAAATTTGAATGACATTTTCGCTGTCTCCCAAGATCACTTAATCATTTAATGTGTTCTGGTCTGAAAAAGGTTTCATTCTTCTGGCAACCCTTCCAAAGAACCTGTGGTTGTGGAGATGGTGCCTGATGGTGTCATTTCCTGTCAGGTTTTGACCCCAATGGTGCCATTTGGGGGATTGTGGACCATTCCTTTTGCACAAGATCCTTCACTTTTTGTTTATTCTTTCAACGTCCTTCCTCAACTCCATAATTGAAAAATTTTGTTGTGTTCTCTACCCTTGAGGTTTTCAACAGTTCTGTATCTTTGGAATGTCTTAATAATAGCCCTGTCAATGCTCAGTGGCATATTCAATAATTTGTGAATCTTTTTGTATCCATTACCAGATTTATATAGGTCTATGAGCATCTGTCTCTTTTGAAAGGACAGTTGTTTCTTTTTGTTTTGTTTTTTTGTGGTGTTGGGTGAAAAAGGGATATTGCACGTGTTATCTCATTTTTATACCCCAGTGAAACAGGTAGTGATTTTGATTACTCAATATATTTCCCCAGCACTTTGGAAAATCTCAAAAAAAGTGGAATTTTACCTGGTTTAATTTTGGTAGATGTTATTGACAATAATCTCTTAGGGTGCCCTTAATTGTCAAATCTTGAGTTGGAGAAAATAATTTTGGCTGGTTCCATTGGAAAATTAATATTGTGCAGTTTTTCCTCACATATTATTATTTAGAGTTCCTCAATAAGTATATTTTTTAGAATTTTTTTAAAGTATAGTTCCTGCATCCCCAGTCAGGGGTGCCAGCAATTTTTGAGGCCAGTGTATATTTGCATGCAGTGAACCATGCTGAAATTACAGACATTTATAATTGTGCTTCTGTGCAAATACAAATACTGTGTGTGACTGTCTGGAACAAAACGATGGTGCTCAACTGTTCTTGTGGTGCTTCTGTAGGTCCTGCTGAAATCCCTGAATAACAGTGGAATCCTGCGGACCCCCTTCTTGACCACAGAGGGCTCAGCATTGTGAGAAACCTGTACTGCAACTGGGTGCGTACGTGAACTTCAAAAACACAGCTCTGCGTTATAAATGTCCATTGTACATGTCTATTGGGAACATGCTTTGTGATCTTCATATACTGGACACTCTGGCAGGGGCATTAAGCACAGCTCAGAGAGATACTCACAATATGTGCTCATGGTCCTCTGTTCTAAATTGGGAATAGTCCACCCTTCTAAATTGGCTTCAATGGCAGCCGATGGACAGAAAGCTGGAAGGGGGTAGAATATGCCTTTAAACTGATAATTTGTTTTGATCAGTTTTCAATCAATGGCCTTGTTTAAAGACATTTATGTTGCCAATTCTCTTTGTAAAGGCAAGAACCATATAATTTGGAGAACAAAATGTGTGCATTTCATTTCTTGTTTTCATTTAACCGATCATGAAATGTATATTTGATGACCTGCTTCGCAAGATATGATGAAAGTCAACACAGGAAATCAAGGATTTTTTTTTTTTGAAACCGTAGCCAGTTAAAGCAAGTGAATAAAACATCCATCCATTCTCTATACCCGCTTTTTCCCCATGATTGGTTATGGGGAGCTGGAGCCTATCCCAGCTGACTACGGGCGAAAGACAGGGACCCACCGTGGACAGCTAGCCAATACATTGCAGGGCGCATACATCATTCACACAACATTCACTCTCACACTCATACCTGTGGGCAATTTAGCGTCTCCAATTAGCCTGATATGCATGTCTTTGGACTGTGGGAGGAAACCGGAGTACCCGGAGGAAACCCACGCTAATATCAGGAGAACATGAAACTCCACACAGAAAGGCCCCAGGCCGGATTCAACCCACGACCTTCTTGCTGTGAGGCGGCAATGCTAGCCACTGCGCGTGAATAAAACATTTGCATTGAATTTATTATTTACTTGAATTATTATTTCATTAAAAAGGAAGCTGTGTGTTTAAGTGCCAACAGATTATTCATATTGTTAGAAAATGCGGTAATCAAGAATAATGATTGTAAACAGGTCAATTATGATCCATTTCAAGGGATGTTTTCTGTCCTCCCTGTGTTCTGTTCAGCTGCTGCCACTGATTGGGTCTTTTGTGTCACTCTGAATCTTAACAACTGGTGATTGAATTTTTTTTTTTTTTTTAAATTATTTTTTTTGGGAATTTTTCCTTTATGGCATTTATTCAAGACTTGCAGCAAATGACCCGAATATCTGGCAAATAGTTTCTGGTACGCCAAGACTTATCCAACATTGAATTCAAATGATTCAGGTCCTCATCCAACACATGACTCAGGTCCTTAATGTTTTTTCCTTTGCCCATGTCACCAAGTTTTATAAAAATCGGACCAATGGTTTTCCAAAATCCAGCTGACAAACAAAGAAAAAGACGGAACAAGTCCCAACCAAAAAAATTACTTAAGGAATGTAAAAATATTTTTTTTTCAGCACTGAAACAACTGGATTTCTAAAGAGCAATCACAGGACCAGCTTTTCAGACACAGGCGCAGCATAGTCCACAACTAAATTGCATTGTTAATGGAGTACTACATAACAAATCTAGTTTTACTCTAGGGCCAAGCTGATTTGAATGTTAAAACCAAGCCCTTATTGCTGAAAAAATGTTTTTTCTTTCTCTGAATTCAGAGGCTAAACTGGCAACACAAGATTTGCAAGACCAGAACAGATGGACCTCAGAACCTTCAGGCATACCATCCCCATCTTCTCAAACATCTCAAACTTCACTGCAGACAATGAGACAGACATGCTACCATTTGAGGGCCCTTACCAGGTAGTGGAGGTGGTGATCATTGTCCTGGCCACAGGATCCCTCAGTCTCCTCACGATAACTGGGAACATACTGGTCATTCTCTCAATCATAATGAACAGGAGTCTCCAGACCATCAACAACTACTTCCTCTGCAGCCTGGCATGTGCAGACCTTATCATTGGGGTCATTGGCATGAACCTGAACACAGTCTACGTCACAGTTGGTTATTGGCCGTTGGGCCCAGAAGTCTGTTACCTATGGCTGACCCTGGACTATACAGTTTCCATTGCCTCTGTCTATCATCTCCTTGTCATCAGCTTTGACCGTTACTTCTGCATCACCAAGCCACTCAGCTACCCTGCATGGAGGACCACCAGGATTGCAGGCATGATGATTGCAGCAGCCTGGGTACTTTCCATCCTGTGGGCCCCGATCATCCTCTGCGGGCAGTTTGTCGTACTTGAGCGTATTGTGCCAGTATGCTACTTCGAGTTCCATTCCAATGAATCCATCAGCTTTATCAGCTCCACTGTTTGCTTGTACCTGCCCGTTGCCATCATGAGCTTCCTGTACTGGAAGATCTCCAGGGCCAGCAAGAGGCGTGTAAAGATGGACGAGCACAAGCAAAAAAAGGGCAGCCCATTCAACAGCGAAGCAGGAAACCACATCAGCATTCCATGTGATGACGAGTATGAAACAACCCAACGTGTTGAGAGGAGCCAGACTGGCGGAACAGGTGGAGTTAGGGAGGAGGAGCCAAGCGCACCAGTACATCCTGAGAGAAATGAAATTGCAGAGGCCCCTGCAGGTTACGAGGGAAACCCCACAGCCCACCGGCTTAATGTTACAATGTCAAAGCAGCAGCCCAAGAAAAAGGCACCACCAACTCGTGAGAAAAAGGTAACACGCATGATCACGATGATTCTAATTGCCTTTGTGGTCACATGGACACCCTTTCAAATCATGAAGGTCGTCAGCAGCTTCTGTTCAACCTGTGTTTCCTCCAGCATCTGGACCTTCGGCTACTGGTCTGTGTACATGAACAGCACCATCAATCCAGTCTGCTATGCTTTCTGCAATGTGTCCTTCAAGAAAACCTTCAAACAACTCCTGCTCTGCCAGCACAAGGACATTCGCTTGGGCAGATAGAGATGTGATCATTTTTGTTTCTGCTGTTGTTATTTTCTGTCATTTTTTGACAGAAAAAACTACGCTCTTGCAAGCTGAAGAAGCAGAACTAGAGACACACAACCTGTAGGTGTAATGTCAAATTGCGGACATTTCTATACCAGCAAAATCAACTTGTATTCAATAACATTTACTGCAAAACTCAGAGAAGTCTGTACCCATTTACAGGATAAGAAAGTCCATCTATTTACTGAAGTTGATATTTTTTTCTGATAAAAATTATGTATTTTTAAATGTGCTGTCATGATTCTTGTTTTGGCCATGTCTTTAATTCATTCATTTTGCTTTTTGTCCATCCTGGTTTTTCTGTTCATGCCATTTCTGTATTCATTGCACTTGTCACCCCTGTCTTGTGATCTGTATGGTACATTCCGTCCTCCCAGTCTGCGTGCCCACATGCTTCGGGTGATTTCAGTGGTTTCTGGTGTTTCGCATTATTACTTCAATTCTCATGTACTTCCTTCACTCTGCTTTCCTTGATTACTAATAATACTAACATTTATATTTTGTATTATACTTACTAACCTAACTAACCCATGTACATACTACTAACTACTAACTCAAAGCATTTGAGTTAATTTGTAAAGTTGTACCACTACTAATTACTAGTAGCGCAATATCAGCACTCGCCCTGTTCTAGTCTCCGCCCCTTGCTTTACTTTCCCTGTATCTCCCTGTGCTTCCGCCAGAGATTTTTTCTTGCTGGTGCTATAGTGGGGCTGAATCATTCAGTGATGGGGCTGATGAATGTATCGTATGGTAGTCTGTATTTGCGCAAAAGCCAGACGCGCGACATTCAAGAGTAGTTTCAGATATGTTTTTTCCAATGCCTCTATTGATTCACAAAACTAAAGCGAGTTTGTATTTAATATACAAATGATACAGCAACATGGGAGATGCCCCGGCTACACCAGAGCATAAAAAATAAACTAACAAAGCATCCGAGCCAGAGTGCACATCATCAATCACACCAATCCAGCAATCAGCATTAAATCCCTGCTTTTCAACTGAAACACAATGTCTATCACTCATATTGAATTGACAGAATTGACACCAAAAGTCAAATAAGGAAAAACTCAGATGCGAGGCTTTGTTGGAGTTGTAGGACAAATCGCATGCAAAAAACAAACAAAGTTATTTAAGTGCGTCCAAGCACCAAAATTGATCGAAATTCGCGTTAGACGCACCTATAAGTGTGGCCAAGATGCACATTGCTCCATTGCCCACACTTAGTGTGCCCAAAGCCAAAATTTTTTTCTTGGCCAAACTTATTTTTTAAGCTGTGGCCAAGGAGAAATTTCAGCATGGGCCACACGTATAAGTGCGAATATCATCGGCCATAAACAAAACCACAATTTAAACAAAAACCAAGAATCACCCTTTGGAGGTCCATAAGCAAAACCAATAGGCTTAATAGCATACATTTAGATCACTAGATTGCTGATGATGTCATATTTACTCATTACCTAAAGCGAAGCACCTGGCCGCTAAATTGATACAACAAACTTCTTCATTAAAATGAACGCAGTGTCTACGCGTCCGAAAGTCGGACAGGGTTTTAATATAACTCCGTGTCCGACAGTCGGATGGTTTCAATATAACTCCGTGTCCGAAAGTCGATTAATGTTTTTAATTTCTTCAAATCTACTGAATCTTTTAGATATTAAACGTGAATGTTTTGATAAGAGGGCTCAGTTCTTCAAGATGAGTACCGAGAATTTCAATCATTGTTTCTGTTTAAGCTCTGCTCAATAAAGTGAGTCGACATTGGCGCGGAACTTGGTGCATTTATGATGAATTTAGCGACTGTCGGACAGAGATCCTGAAATACTCCGTGTCTGTTAGTCATAAAAGTTCTAATTTTTCGAGTATTCCAGCAATTATTCGACGTACAAACTTGGCCATGTTTGTGTTTGACCTTCACAAAATGCAAATTGATAGCTATCGACTTTTCTTGGTCTTTTTATTTGTCTGTTTTCTTCTGTTGAAGATAGACAACAGTCTTTATTCAGTCTCTCTTTTGAAAATTTGTCAGATGGATTGAACAGATTCACGCTTTATTTCCACACCAGAGATAAAATAGTGCTTGTAGTCAGTGAGAAAATCAATTCCATGACCATTGACATTGTGAATTAAATATTGCATGCACGATCAAGACTGTCGGACGCGAAATGCAAAATACTCCATGTCCGGCAGCTGGCAAAAAGTAAAAGTATTGATATGAGAGCAGATTTATATCGAAATAAAGAATAAAATATATCACCAACAATCAGCATTTATTTTATTTAATGGAGAAAATCGTGTTTGTGTGCAAGCTATCAGCCATCCCATGGGCTTGAATAGACCGCTGACTAAAAGCAAATGCTGGCGATTGTTAACGTTCACCAGCTAACCAGCTACCTTGGTAACCTTACCGTCGCGGAGATTACGTTGACGGTAAGAAAGGCTCGACTGTTACAAGTCAGGAGAAGGAACTTTTCGCCATCCCTTCGATCAGAGCTGTGCAGTGATCATTTTGATGAGCAGCGTTTTGCAAGGTGAAACTTGTTAGGGTCTCTAGACTTGACTAGCGCCTCTGTTGAGCAACGTTGGCGTTAGCCATATGATTCAATATAAACAATTCGGTTGACGCCAAATATGCTTAATCCGGGTACAATGAAGTGAAGAAACACCAATACCAAAATAACACCGACTCACACGCAAGTGTTTCTGAAAATGTGATTTTAAAGTAGGCGGAAACGAATGGGAGTCTGCGAGCGAATTTTACCTCCGGGTGTATACGCTGTTGGGACGGCTTCTTCACTTGAGCGTACCCTGTCAGCAATGTAGTGTTCTATGGGGATCTATAAGCGGCTCAAACCGAACTTAGAACAAAAGAGGTGTAGAGTGGATCTGACCTTAGACCACCAGAGCAGAGTTAATTACTTCAAAAAAAAAAAAAAAAGAGAAAAGTATAGCCAGAATTTAAATGTGAAAATTCAGCAATTTTCTTGGTGGTGCTATTGAAATCTCTGCTGGTGCTATAGCCCCAGCAAGCACCACCCTAGCGCCGCCCATGGCTTCCGGGAAACCTCTCGCACGTGCTTAATTGCTATCCTGCACTCCTTGATCTGTGCACGTAGAACTCCTTGACCGGAGCCGTGTATCTGTCATAGGTTGTCTATGTGTATCCTGTCCATGTCTTGGCGCTTGCCAATTATTGTGTTTAGGACTTCCCATCTGTATTTCCCTTTGTAATTAGTTCTTATCCAATTCACCTGGCCCTGCATAGCATGTGACTTCCCTCTTGTGTATTTAAGGTCTTCACTGCAGCCTTTACCTTGTCAGAATGTTGATCAATTTTCACTAGTGCAGAGAGCCTTGTATGCCTTTTGATTATTACTTCTAACTATGACACTTTTTGTACGACCTTGTGATTGCCTGGCCCCTTCTTGCTCTTGTTTGCTACTTTCTGGATTCTGACCCTTTTTCTGTACGACCACGATTCTGGTTATTGATGCCCTGTGTATGACCTACCCTTCTGGATTTTTGACAATGATTTTTGGATCACTGTTTCATGTACCGTTACACATCTGCTTCTCTGGTTTCGACACCTGCTTATTTACCAAATTCGTTTTTGGATTTTGACTTTGGCTTGGCAATTCCTGAGTTTTCTGGTTTTGACCGTTTTTGTAATAAAGACTTACCATTTTTGGAATTTTGGTACTCACGTGTGGTTACTGAACGCACCTTCACATGTGCAGTTTCATTGAAAAGTTTGCAATAATCTAGGAATGTTTCGGTTTTTAAAAGAACAATACTGTTCAATCACAAAATATTCAAAGACATTATTGTCTTGGGCAATTACAATTACTGAAAGAAATATAAGGTTTGAAATGCAGATCTTGCATACAATTGCAAAACCTCACTCTTAAAATATTTATCTTTTCGCAGCCATCCTCCCCAATCAATTGAAGATTATCTTTGTTTCCCCCATCTAGACCCAGGAATGCTGTTATAATTATAATGACCTCCAGGTTGTGCAGCCAGAATATTTTGAAACCACGTCACCACAATGTGGGCACACTCACCTAAGACAAAGACACACAAAAGGCCACAAACTTCACTATGAGGATGAGGCTCTGCACCTAAAGTGTTACACACTGCTCACAGATATTATGAAATGACAAAGGCAATAACTGGGTAATTTAAAGTTAGATTTTTAAAGAATAAAATGAGGAAATAAATAAAAATGCATGTTTTGTTAAACACTTAAATTTAAAATCACTGACAAAGTTTTTGAATTAACCTGTCAAAATCAATGTGTAAAGTTTTCATCTGTCCTGTCAATCATTCCAAGCAAATTAGAATATTTTACGGCTTACTTTCCTAGATTTTTGTTTACTGATGGGACATCCAGTATATTGTCAGCCAGTCCTGAAAACAGATGATGTGAGATTAATGTCTGAGGTGCAGGAGTGCTGACAAATAACGTGGTGATTTTTCAAGTGGTCCTTCATACATGAATGGAAAAAAGCTGATCTTGCCTGGCACAAAGGGTGGACCAGATAGGTGCTATATGGGTTCTCAGTTATAAATCTGAGATTTTAGTGATAAACAGCTTCTAGATATTTAAGGTGAGAGGTTTAGGGTGAAAGATGGCTACATACTACACTCTGTGAGCTAAACAAAACACAATGAGGGTTACACACGGCAAACAGTGTGTTACACACTGCATGTGGAAGGATATACACTGCACACAGGCGATTGCACAAAACAGACTGAGGTTTCAAACACTGCACACCGTGACCTACACAAAAGACACAGTGTTACACTCTACAAACATTGCATTACACACTGCACGTGGAAGATTACACTTGCAAACACAATGTGACACACACACACACACACACACACATACACACACACACAGAGGGCTCCACACTGCACACACACACACACACACACAGGGGCTACACACTGCATACAGACGGTTTAACACTGCAAATAGTGCACAACACACTGCAAAGAGTGTTACACACTGTACACAGAGTACTACACACTGCATGCAGATGATTACACACTGCAGACAGACGATTACCATCATCCTGCACATCAAGGTCTGGCTCTTCATGCTGGAGTGCCCACTGAAGGTACTTTCACAGGTGGACAGTATAGACTGTATAAAAAGATGGACGAGGCAACCATAACTAGAGTCCTTTTTTTACTAAGAGTAGCGACAACTCAGTATTTGAACGCCATCTTGTTTCCATCTTTCACCGCGTGCACATGGCACACTGAGTCGTCAGCCCCCCCCACAAGCACAGATCAACGTACAAAATAATAATAATATTAACAATAAGGGTCTGGATGCCTTTTTTTTCGTGTTAATAATGCACACGAAAAAAACGTACATTTCTTTTTGCTGTCCTTATGATTGTCACTCAGCTGTGCATTGTGCCTAACAATGTCCTTTAACCATGACTATATTCAGAATATAGAATGGATTCTGGTGTCTTACTGCTAAATGAGCCTCAAAAACTAATTTACCCAAATCTGTGCTGCTTCACAATCTAAAGGAATGCAGAATTTAAAAAAAAATATAGGCCAAAATATTTTATGTCATCATTAATCTTGTACTTCCTCATAAATACAGGGAATCTGCCCTTGTGATACAAGCGCGAGGCACAAGGCCGGGTAAAAATCCTGTATCACCCATATCTGCCCGCCGGGCAAAATCCCGTATCAGTGGCAGCAACCATTGCCATAGCAACAGTCAAGAGTGTCGTTCACAGTGCATCGCTGCTGACGCTGATTAGACGCTGTCATGGCGGAGAGATTCATGAATTCCTCAGCGGCTGAAATTTCTGAACTGGACTAAGTTATAGAGAAGAAACTTGAGGCAGAATTATTTGTAAACAGCATGCGTAATGCCGCGTTTTGCAGCAATATTCATGCGAAGGGCTGTAGTAAAACTTTTCATGCGTAAGGTATCGTAGAAATGCACATTTATTACCTTAATGGAGAAAATCGCGTTAACATGCTAGCTAGCTAATTAGCCATTTTATTGAAAACACCGCTGACTAAAAGCAAATGCTAGCACTACTGGCCTGTAATGATGACAATAATAACCTGAATTAAATGTTTTGGGTAAAATACATTGTTAATTATGGTCAAAATCAGTATATGATAAATGGAATGTCATATGCGCATTTTCATATCACACCGTGTATCAACCCTCGACCAGTATCTTGGCTGATGCTGGGTTCTCGGGTTGATTCAGCGTGTGATGTGAAAACGCCCTGTTTATGTACAGAAGAAAACGCCTCCATGAGGAGGCGAAACTTTCCTTTTCTATCCCTACTTTGTAACAGAGGGCGTACCCAAAACCTCCTCTTTTTTCTTACACGAAGAAACGATTTTTATAACTGGAGGATGAGACCATTTTCCTTCTTCCCTTTTCTTCCTCTGTCTTTTTTTTCTCTTCGGAGTGAGCTGTCAAAACTTTGAAATTCGTTTTCCCGTCTTTCTGTCGCAAATTCATGTCAGAGCCGGCGTGAAGAGTTTTGATCAACATTTTGCATCCGAACATTTCGCATTTTCATGTTGTTTTTGTGTCTGGGCGAATAAGAGATTTCATTTTATAATCCGCCCCACTCTTTTAACTTTTTCGCCAAAGTGCTGCGGGGCGAGTAGCATCTTTCTTGTAGAAATCCCCGACTGCCTCAAAAAATACATTTCATAGTTCTGGAATCTTATTTTCTTTTTTTTTGCATTGGAATTATGTCCAAATGTTCTGACAATTTTTCAAGTAAAAAATGCACAACTAGTGGTAACTCACATACACAAATTTGTTTCATCGTCAATGCAACTTACCTGACACAAAAACAAAAATGAAGTCGGTTTCCAGCCGGCTCTGCTAAACATCATTTCCCAAATCTGTCGTCTTTTTGGATCAGAAGAAAATCTAAACATTTGATCCAAAGGCACAACAACCAGTCATTTTTTTCAGTTTTCAAAACACGAAATGCAGGGATGTGTTACAATTCCTTGTATGTTGCTACTCTCAGCATAAATGGACTCAAACCATAACGTCACCCACTGGTTTCAGCATACCATTTAGGAAGCCTCGATTTTGGCAATTTGAAGAGCGCCATTTTGTCATTTTGAAACCGGATGCGATTCCTATCGGACGAGAACATGAATTGAAGATCCAGGGAGGAGCGAGGAGTGGATCTACGGGTGGATTTGACCGTATCTGACCAAGCGGCAATCTTCGAGATTGAAAAGTGAAGCCAATACGGAAGTGCCAAAAACTTCAGTTCTTCAAATGGCCACTTGAGGCTGACTGCAGAAGTGAGTCAATCCCCATTGAACCCCATGTTAAAAAGCCCAATTTTACAGCAGAAATAAACATGTTTCCAGCCTGGTTCAAAATACGATTTTGGTCTCTATAGCTAATCTTCCCCTGCATGAAAACTTTGGGGGACTGAATTTTTTTCTCGCTCCACTATTTACATTATATAAAGGCTTAAAGTTCTGCATAATTAAGGGCGTGGCCACTTTGAGTGACAGAACCTTGAATTACACAGGACTTGTCACAACCGGTGGTGTCATGTGGCTAGGCTAGAGCACAGGCCTTTATGGCTCTGGGCTTGAGTAGGAACGCCAAGCCCTGCCCTAACCCCTGGTCTCGCCTGGCTGTCTGAGGGAGGGGTTACCTCAGCTCGGTATAGCGTAGCTGCTAAACTCTGGCCTAATCCAGTCCTCTGTGGGCCAATGCCCCAGATAGGCTCATTTGCGTCACGGAACTTGACCCTTTGGCCGCGTTTGTGACCGAAGAATTTTTATCAAAATATCAGGATGATCACGTCTTGCTGTGTGGTTAGGAGTCTGTGGTCTATTTTCTAATGTGATGAAATTGTAATGATATTTCATATAATGTTATATGTCAGCAAAAAGTAGTGTTAGTTCATTAACTAGCCAACTAACCAGAGCATGAACACAGTAATCCCTCACTTAGCTTTTGCCCAAGATGCCCAGCTGTGCTAATGGGAGTGTACGCCTGCGACAGTTATTATACTGCCTTGCAGCTAAGGAACAGCGCAATAGAGAAGTGTCAGATTTTAGGGTAATACTTTTGAACAAAGGGTGTCAGTCTGGGGTTGGAAAACCGTCACGGCTTCCCTAACAGGTTGCCAACATGATTCAAATATTTTAATAGAAGCATTTATGCCAGAGTCAAGGCATTCATAAGAATTAATATCTTGCTTCATATTTAACAGTAGCTTGTATGCGTGAGTCAACATAAAAAAAAACAAATGTTGCAACTAAACATGGCCATGTCCTCCGCCAGATGACGGAAATCGACTCGGGTCGGAGTATCACACAAATACACATTGAAGCTAAAGATGAATAAAATCGGTCTAAGCGTTCTTGAGATATCGCGTTCACAACAAACGGGACGTGACGGATGGACAGATGGACTGACGGAGCTGAATACTATGTCCCCCGGTCCGAATACACCTTGACACCAAAGATGAATGGAATTAGTCAAACCGTTCTTGAGATATCATGTTGACTAGGTATTTGTAAGCAGTAAAATGGTCGTAATGACCTTGAGAATAATGCCAAGGTCATGTAAATCCAGTGGGCTGTGAGCACCCCCCTAATACACCTTGACATCAAAGATGAATGGAATTTGTCAAACCGTTCTTGAGATATCGCGTTCACAATAAACGGGACGTGACGGCTTGACGGCCGGACGGATGGAGCTGAATACTATGTCCCCACCCCTAATACACCTTGACACCAAAGATGAATGGAATCAGTCAAACCGTTCTTGAGACATCATGTTGACAAGGTATTTGTAAGTGGTCAAATGGTCGTAATGACCTTGAGAATAATGACAAGGTCACATAAATCGAGTGGGCTGTGAGCACCTCCCTAATACACCTTGACACCAAATATGAATGGAATCGGTCAAAACGTTCTTGAGATATGTTGACAAAGTATTTGTAAGTGGTCAAATAGTCATAATGACCTTGAGAATAATGCTAAGGTCACGGAAAGCAACTGGGGTCGGCATATCACACCAATACACCTTGACACCAAAGATGAAGGAATCGGTCAAACCGTTCTTGAGAAATCGCGTTCACAACAAACGGGACGTGACGGATGGCTGGACGGCCGGATGGATCTGAATAAGATGTCCCCGCCCTAATACACCTTGACACCAAAGATGAATGGAATCGGTCAAACCGTTCTTGAGAAATCATGTTGACAAGGTATTTGTAAGTGGTCAAATGGTCGTAATGACCTTGAGAATAATGCCAAGGTCACGTAAATCAAGTGGGCTGTGAGCACTCCCCTAACACATCTTGACACCAAAGATGAACGGAATTGGTCAAACCGTTCTTGAGATATCATGTTGACAAGGAATTTGTAAGTGGTCAAATGGTTGTAATGACCTTGAGAATAATGCCAAGGTCACAGAAATTGACTGTGGTTGGCGTATCACACCAATACAGCTTGGCACCAAAGATGAATGCAATCGGTCAAACCGTTCTTGAGATATCGCGTTCAGAACAAACGGGACGTGAAGGACGGACGGACGGACGGACGGAGTTGAATAATATGTCCCCCGCTCCGCTTGCTACCGCGGCGGCGGGGGACAACAATCCATTTGAATGTGTGTGTAAAATATGAAAGATATTACCATGAAAATGAATTCAAATAATAATTAAAAAACCCATCAAGGAGACCAATCAATCGCTTATCCAATAATACCTGTAGTTCTTGAGTTTGTAAACACTATATGTGCTGTTCGAGAAAGAATTTAAATGGTGACCAAGTCTTTCGAAATTGTTTTAATTTATCATGTAAAACAAACCTAATTCTTTCTTGGTGGAGTGTATCAATTAGGTCTTGGAGCCACAATTGAACTGAGGGGGCCTCTTTTTTTTCCAAAATTTAAAAAAAAGGTTTTTTTGCAGTTATAAGCCCGTAGGAGACAAAATGTTGTTGGGACGTAGTTACCTTCCTGAAAGTCTCCGACGTCCCCAATATTATCATTTAAGGTTGTGGTTCCAGGGGGGTCTTTAATGTAAAGGAGAAGATACTAAAAATTTAGATCCATAAACTTTCTATCTTTGGGCAGAGTACGAAACTAAGGATTAAAGGGGCATCTTGGGATTGGCATTCATCACACTCAGGGCAGATGTTGGGAAACATTTTGTTGAGTTTAGATTTTGCGTAATATAACCTGTGCAGCACCTTAAACTGTATCAAACGATGTCCTGCATTCAGTGAACTGGTGTGTACACTCTGCAAACTTGTATCCCATTTATCTTGAGAAATTTGTTGTCCCAGCTCCTCTTCCCAGGGTCGTCTATAAACCTCTGAAGAAGGATTGATAATGTTTTGTAAAACATTGTAAATATATGATATCAGCCTCTCTGAATCAGCTTGTTTTTTTAAACAGTCATCAAGTTTGTCTGGAATTGCTATTCTATAATCCTGCATAAAGGATTTCTTATAGTCTCTAACCTGAAGAAATCTAAAAAAAAAAAAAAAAAATTGTTCATATTCAGGTTGTATTTCTCCTGCAGCTCCTGAAAGGAAGCCGTTATATACCGATCACCCAGAGTTGATTCCTCGGGTTTCCCATTGAGTAAAAGCACCATCTAAAGTAGAGGCTTTGAAGGAGGGGTTATTTGTAATGGGGAGGAGAAAGGACATATTCCTCAATTTGAGCTTCAACTGTTTCCAGCTACAAATGGCATCATGTATAATGGGATTATGGTTGTAAGTTGACTTATTGAATGGTTTGGGGGACAAGATGACTGCTGCTATAGCAAAAGGAAAACAGTCTTCCTTCTCCATTTTTAAACAATTGTCTAGTTGAGATGTTTCATCAAGCCAAGAAGTCATGTTAATATTTGCTGCCTAGTAATAGGAGAGAAAATTGGGCAAAGCTAGTCCTCCACTTGTTTTGGATTTGTATAAATGTTGTTTATGTATTCTATGGGTCTTATAGTCCCAAACAAACTTAGTAATAATAGAGTCGAGTTTCTTAAAAAATAATTTAGGAAGGTAGATTGGAACGGTTTGAAATAAATATAGGAGCTGCGAGGGAAAGATCATTTTTATTGCGTTTATTCTACCTAGAAGACAAATGGGCAGTGTTTTCCAAAACTGAATTTTGGCTGCAAGTTTTGTGATTAATGGAGGAAAATTTGCTTTTAGCAGGCCAGAGTGTTCCCTTGTAACATAGACTCCAAAGCATTTCAATTGGTCGCTTACTATTCTAAATGGGATATCTGTTTTATTTATAGACATGATTTTGCTTTTGTTCTAATTTATTCTATAACCTGAAAATGTACCAAAATGTTTTCTTGTGGACAATTAATGTGGAATCCCATTAAGGGCGTTTTCTGGACCAAACCACGGAATTCAAAATAATTTTCAGCATTGATAAACCATCCCGTGGGATTCATGAATCCACCAGAGAAACCTGCGATATCAATTTTCTTTATGACAATAAGTGATGTTTTTGAACATTTTTTAGTTTTTGGGAAACTAAACAAAACAGTGCCTCCTATCAGCGGCAGCCTTCCGTTTATGCACCGCCATGGGGACAAACAAACAGCCAGACGGCTCCCCACCAGAACCAGGGTCGGGCCCCATGGCCTCCCGCACAACAGACTCAGTATTCCACTGTATGGGAGCCACAATCCGAGCCGCCGGAACAACTAGCCCAGAAAAGGGATCACGGCCCGAGCGGTCATAAATCCATGACAAGGTGCCAGGCTTGATGCTCTTGGAGCCGGGGCGATAAGCCAACGCAAAGTCAAAGCGATTGAAAAACAATGCCCACCGCACCCGGAATCACGTCGCCTAGTCTGCTGGACACACTGGGGATTCCTGTGATTCATCCAAACCACAAACGGATGTTCAGCCCCCTCCAACCAATGGCGCCACTCTTCTAATGCCAATTTAACAGCTAATAATTCCCGGTCACCAATACTGTAATTCCGTTCAACCAGTGACAACGACCGGGAGAAGTAGGCGCATGGGTGCAACTTATTGTCCCGAAGGGGGCGCTGGGACAAAATGGCACCCATCCCGACTTCCGAAGCGTTAACCTCCACCACAAATGGGAGGGAGGGGTCGGGCAAAACAACAATAGGTCCAGAGCTAAGTTGTTTCTTCAACTCCTGAAAAGCAGCCTCCGCTGCTGGAGACCAAGCAAACGACGAGGAGGAATTCCTTTTAGAAAGCGCAATGATGGGAGCAGCCACAGCGCTAAAATTGCGAATAAACCTATAAAAATTAGCAAAGCCCAAAAATCGTTTAACCTCCTTAACATTCTGAGGGGCAGGCCAGTTCCTAACCGCTGCCACCTTGTTAGGGAATAGTTTGATCCCACTATCGTAAACACAATGTGGAGGCAAAGACAAAGCCCGTTGTTTGCCAAAATCCTCTGCGAGATCAACATAATCATCTGACACGTTGGGAGGTAAACCAAGGTTCAGCGCAGCTGCTACACTTTGATGGTTCTGCCCTGCAGTCCCTCCCTCTCCTGCTGTCTTCACCTCCACTTCAACAAGCCACACCTGTTGCTCGTTGAGGTGGAGGTGAAGTTTAGAGTATTTAAGAGCTGCACTGCCAATTGGCAGTGCAGCTGCATTCTGGTTTTGCTGCTGCTCCCCTGTCTCTTTGTCATTTTTAAAAAGTATATTTATTAAATGTCTTCTATTTTTCTTACCAGCCTGTGTGAGTGGGTCCCTTCTTCAGCCTTTGGGTACATGGTCCCAGTGCACACCGGATTGCTTGTTGCATCCGGCAGGAATAAACCATGACAGAATGCAGCTGCCAGCTTGGGCCCCAGCCAGGCTGGTTGTGACGGGAGCAGCAGCAGTGTTTTTTTTGTAGGGGAGCAGCGTTCCGGGTCCGGCGGAGGTGTTCTCCAGTGTGTTCCGGGTCCGGGCGGAGGTGTTCTCCAGTGTGTTCCGGGTCCGGCGGAGGTGCTCTCCAGTGTGTTCCAGGTCTGGCGGAGGTGTTCTACAGTTTGTTCCGGGTCCGGCGGAGGTGTTCTCCTGTGTATTCTGGGGCCGGCGGAGGGCCAGCCCACTCTCTGATACAAGACACAACAATTGGTGCTATATGGCTCGTTCGTAATAAATCTGAGATCTTTGTGACGAACAGCAACTGGATATTTAAGGTTAGAGGTTTAGGGTGAGAGATGGCTACACACAGCACAAAAGGTTCTACACTGCACACTGAGGGCTAAACAAAACACAATGTGTTACACACTGCAGGCAGAAGGATATATACTGCGCACAGGAAATTGCACAAAACAGACAGAGGTTTTAAACACTGCACACAGAGGTCTACACGAAACATTAGTTTAAACACTGCATCACCATCACCTACAGAAAGCACACAGTATTATACTCTACAAACAGTGCAGTGCACACAAGATGTACACTGCACACAGAGGATTACATTTATGAACACTGTAATAAACACACACACACACAGAGGGCTACACACTACTTACAGATGGTTTCACACTGCAAATTGTGTGCTACAAACTGCATACAGAGGGTTTCACACTGCAAACTGTGTGCTACAAACTGCATACAGAGGGTTACACACTGTAAACTGCATGCTACACACTGCATACAGAGGGTTACACACTGCAAACTGTGTGCTACTACAGAGGGATACACACTGCACATTGAGGATTACCATCATCCAGTTCTTCAAGGTTTAGCTCTTCATGCTCTTCACTGAGGGCACTTCCTCTTGAGGACGGGTTCGAATGGGCACTTTGACCAGCCTGTGGCCATAGTGCTCTACATCCAGCAGGTTGTCATACTATGTGTGATGCGACATACTCCTCTTGTAACCATCATAAAATTTTTCTGCCACTGATGCCAAACTAGCTTTTCTGTCAGTTTGTACCAGATGGGATATCCTTCATTGCCCTTTTGCATTGAGTAGCCTTGGGTGCCAAACACCCCATCTCTGGTTTGTACTTTGTCCCTCCGCAAACCACTGTCTGTTTGTATTTACCAATATTAAGTATTAAATTAGTGTTACCCAAAACAAGTGTGAAAAATTGTGCCATATGCTTTTTGTGCGGCACTCCCGATTGAGCTTAGTGGGCAACATATAGAGTACTGATGACTATGGCACTGCTACTCAGTGTCTGGTGTCAGACATGAAAACTCTATTGAAATCGGTTGTGACTCAAATTTATTTCTAGAGCCAAGATCAGCTAACTGGGTATCCAGATGCAAGAGCTCAAATTTGTCGTTTATTTTCAGAAGTGTAATGCTTTTGCATTTGTAGTCCAGTTTGTGGTCCACTTTTGCGAACTAACTTACATATCCACGACAAAAACGTGTGAGTCGCTCGTGATTAATTCTCGGTCAATGACGTATCTCAGTTCCAGCAAATATTTATAATAGAACTTGATAGGAGCCGATCAGAGTCACATTTTGCACTTGCAATCCCTGGGAAACTGGAGATCTTGCTACCAATCTAAATTAATACACAGCGGGCTGCTGCAGGCTAGCTGAGATGTGATGCATCAAAATTAATAGATAACAGTGAATAGCGATTATTTTGCTATAGCATTTGTATGCACCAAATTTGACAAGCTTTGCCAGAAAACTAGCTGGATGGCTGGATCAGCCGGCTACCTAACAAGCTAGTTCACTGACTTGGCTAGCTATATTTGTACATAGAATTGAATAGAATGCAGCAATTATTTTGTTATTTGTGAAGTTTTAAACTACAAATTGTGATTATTCAGGTAGTTAGTTTGCATTTATGTGCACCAAATATAGCCACCAACCTAACTCAGTTAGCTCAGCCAAATTTGGTGCATATAAATCAATAAAGAACAGTGAATAGTGATTTTTTTTTTTGTGACTTAATAAGTGTTAAGTGAGCAAGTAGCGATTATTTAGCAATGCAGGGAACAAGGTAAGAAAGGCATCGAGGAGACCGTTTATCTGCAAGCTGCAAAGTTTTTGCAATAACTAACAATCGTCAGAGATTAGGCCTGTCACTTTTTATTGGAAATTCGAACATTCATTCGAACCTGAGGGTGAAAGTTCATATTCGAACTGAAATGAGATGTTCGAAGTCAAAATACACCCTCTATCAGTGCATCATGCAGTCTAAAGTAGGTAAGTCTCGCGCAATTTTTAGGCTTATTCACCGTAGTCCGCAATTATTCAATGAATGCTTATTAATGAGATAAATCCTTGTCCATTGAAGTATCAGTTTCACTTGCGTAAAAGAGGATGGTCACCGCAAGTAACATGGAAAGCCATTATGACTTCTCCTGCTTCTGTTTACTCAGAGATTGGAAACAATGCATGCATGTTTCGTGATCGTTTAAATTGTTTAAATGAAATTAGACCATTTGAAACGTCTTTTGGCAATTCCATTGCTTTCAATCCCTCAGTAAAGACAAGCCTGAGAATTCCCAAGTCATAATCTATTTCCGTGTCACTAGTAGGGAAATTCACCGTAATGCACGTGAAAGTGATTAACTTAATCAACTATGACTGAAATTCCGCGAGTAAATTTCTTCAGTGTGCTTTGATAGAATAATTGCTGACTACAGCACAGGAATGTGAATGCCAGAGACGTGAGAATTGGCATCTCTGCAGATACTGTCGTTATGTTGTACTACTGTTGAGTGCAGCTTCATAAAAGATGAAAATTAATGAAGAGGATGTTTTTTTTTTACCTGTGTTGGGTCACGGTGCGGGGGGGAGGGGGAGGGGTTTGAATATATTTGAACATCATGTTGTCATATTCTAAATTCGTTCAAAGTTGTTTTTTTTAAAAGGTGACAGCCCTACCAGAGATGCTGAGCTTTTAATATAAATTGGCAAAAGCCTCATAACGTGATATCAAGCTTGGTTAACACCTGGGAATGGCTTGAAAGTGAATTAATTACTGAAAGTAACAGGTCCATTTCATTATCTTCTTTATGGTACTGGCCTAAACCCCCTGCCAAATTAGACAATCCAATAATTAAGTTCTCCTGTGACGTGGTGAAAAAAGCTGCATAGCAAACTAATCAAAGTGGAACAACCCATTGTTATCAGTAAGTCCACACAAATCATGCCATACATAAGCTGGTGGTGAAGGATGGTTCAATGCTTTCATTAATGGCACTCAATACAAAATTTGACTGAGCAGTAATTCTTTTTAACATATGCACAACTTAAAGCGACATTAACCAGACTATCGGTTTCCTTCGGTATGGGGAAATAGATGAGAAGTTGGAGGTTATTGCACATGGAAGAGGAATAGTCTCCAAACTTTATAGGCTGTTGTGCCTTTCAGCCCCCCAACTGTAATATCCATAACTGCAATGGCAGCAGATCTGGGAATTAACTTGTCATCTTCAGAATGGGATAGTTTGTGGAGGAACTCAATCTGTATGAGTAAATGTGTCAGATACAGAGTAATTCAGATGAAAATATTGCATCGTATTTAACTCCCGCAAAACTAAAAAAGATGGACCAAGCTTATCTGACCAATGTTGGCATGGATGTGGAGAGGTGGGTACTTCATCCATATGCTATGGCACTGCCCTGTCATTGTTTCCCTGTGGAGGGAGGGTGGAATTTATTCTGTCAGGGGTCCTCAACATTGACCTGCAATTTTCGCCTACTACATGCCTGCTGGGAGCCCATGTCGAAAATATCCAAAGCACTAAACACCAAAGAGTGATCGCCCTGGCGTGCCTTACAACAAAACGCCTAATCTTAATGAACTGGAAGGTGAGGAAACCCTCCTGCTTCTCCAGAGAGAGATGGCTGGGGAATTTCCATCTTTTAAGCATGGAGAAAGCCTCCTCCATCCTCAGGGACCTAGACATGGACGCTTGACAGTGAGCTTTTGGGTTACTTTTCTTTTTCTTGATGCACAACCTCACAAATATTTTTTTTCCTGCATAACCAGCCAGTACATATAGAATGCTAGTCTATTCTTTTTTTTTTTTTTTTTTTTTTTTTAGTGTTTTTTTTAAAAGAAATTAATCTTGCCTAGAGCGTTTCATCAGTCTAGTCAACCACCTTTCTTTTTACTTATCTACTTATCTTAAATTTTCCGGCTGACATGTATCATGCCCGCATCCTAGTTGAACAAGTGCACTGTGATCCCCTTCTCCTTTCTTGTATGTCAGTGTAATTTGTCTTCATATATTGTTGTAGGTCTGATTGATTGTTTTTGTTGTTATTGCATTGTTGTTATTTATTATTGTAGGTCTTGTTATTGTTTTTGTTGTTATTGTCTGGTATTTATTTAGGTAGGTCTTGTTAATTGTTTTTGTTGCTATCGTTTGTCTATTATTGTTGTGGATTCTAAAAATAATAAAAGAAATACTTAAAAAAAAAAAAAAAAAAAAAAAAAAGCTTGGTTAACATAACAAAGTAAGTATGGAGGTCCACAAATGCCACTGTCTCGATGGACTTTATTTTAACTCAACCATTTTATTCTAATATTGCTTTATTAGCTCCCGGTGCCCAAGCGGCGCAGGAGCTATGGTATCGGGCTCCATCCGTGCGTGCGTCCGTCCATGCGTGTGTCCGTCGACAAAAACTTCGACATTTTGCTTTGGCGGGAGCTTCTGGGGCGGCCAGTGCCCTATATTTTTATTATTAATTAGCTAGCCAGCGGAGGATGGGCTCTCCCACTACAGCTGGGTTCCTCCTGAGATTTCTTCCCACTGGGGAGTTTTTTCTCACCACTGTTTGTGGATTTTTCTCCCTACTGGGAGTTTTTTGCCTCGTTTGCTATAGTGGGGATTAGGCCGGGCACTGCCCCTTTCATTTATTTAATCTCTCACTGTAAAGCGTCTTTGCGACAGTCTATCTGTGAAAAGTGCCATACAAATAAAACTGAATTGAATTGAATTAAATTAGACCATCGAGTAGCGAATTAATTAACACAGTCTCAGCCGGCTAGATTATAAAATATGGCAAGGAGCTGGCTGATCTATAACGTGTATCTGAACTTGTTCTGTTCGGGTATTGGCAGGATCGTGGAATGTGTAGTTTTTAGGCTAATAAGACAATTAGCATGTTGGTAAAAAATTTGAATGACTAGCCTTCAGTCTAGAACAGCTGATTCTACTAATTAGCTACTTAATTGCCCAGCTCGTGATCTTGTTAAGTAGCTAATTAGTGAAATCAGGTGTGCTGAATAGGAGGTAGAGCAGAAACCTACAGGATGGTAGCCCTCCAGGAACAGGGTTGGTGACCCCTGGTCTAAAAAAATGAAATTTGAAGTTACTCGGGAGTTTGACTCAAAATACCGAAATCGATATAGACTTGAAAATAACGGGAAGTACATCAAAAGTGATTTTTTTTAAAAGTCGATTGGAAAATGAATGGGAACTTTTACCTGCGAGACTCATGTAATGTATTCACCTCAGTACTCCATAGGCCCACTTGTGCCATGTTTCAAAGGTGATGCTCGCCATGTAACGTGAATTCTGCACCCAATCTCCTCCTTTTTCGGCTTTTTATTAGCCAGAATAGTTGTTTGAAGGGAGATGACATTTCGCCACGGCAATAAAGAGAAATTGTTTGTTATATCGGACACATTATAATGTGCTTCGCGGCTGCTTTCACCGCGGTAGCATTAGAGATCTAGCTCACACAATGGCAAAGTACCCGGCTGACCCTGGTCAAGCATAAGTGAAATGATCGTTTCACAGTAGCAGTAAAAAAAACCCAAACACGTACCCCAAGCTCTGCAAAGCCTACATCTGGTCCAACTGCTTCCTTAATGTTGCAATGTCAAAGCAGCAGCCTAAGAAAAAGGCACCACCATCTCGAGAGAAAAAGGTAACACGCATGATAACGATGATTATAGTTGCCTTTGTGGTCAAATGGACACTCTATCAAGTCATGAAGATCACCAGCACCTCCTGTTTAACCTGTGTTCCCTCCAACATGTGGATCTTTGCCTACTGGCTCTGCTACATCAACAGCACCATCAATCCAGCCTGCTATGCTCTCTGCAACAACTCCTTCAAGAAGACCTTCAAACAACTCCTGCTCTGCCAGCACAAGGACATTCGCTTGGGCAGATAAAGTGGTGTGATTATTTATTTTTTGTTTCTGCTGGTGCTCTTCTGTAATTTCTTCACATATCCTCCTCGACCACTTTTAACAACCGCAGGTAGAAGCTCAAGAAGTAGGCCTATAGCTACAGACACATGACCAACAGATGTACAGTCAAATTGCACACATTTCAATGCCAGTGAACATCATCAGAATTCAAGCACATTTACCACAGAACTGAGACTCGAAGAGAGTTTACAGAGATTCATGAGATCAGAAAGGGCGTCCATTTATTGTAGTTTATATTTTCATCTGATATAAATGATGTATTACTAGATGCACACTGCCATACAAAAGTTTGCAGTCACCTTGAAATGTTGATGGGTTACATTAAAAAAAAAAATTTTTTTTCATCTAAAAACACTGAGGAGGGAGAGATAAACAAACAGGTGGATGGGTACAAGTTTGAAAGACAGGAGGATGGATGGACGTATGAAATGGTCCGTCTAACACAAGAAGGTGTAATTATTTATAATTTATTATTTTCTGGCTCAGAAAAGAAGAGTAAGAACTGGATGGACAAACAACACTTATTCCTATATCTCCATACACTGCATGGCAGGGAATATAAAGTCAAGAACCTTTTTATTGCGAAACTTGATCACCATTATCCTTCGAAACAATTGTTATTATTATTATTATTATTATTATTTTTATTATTATTACAGGCACAGGTCATGCTTTTAAAACGCTTACATTTTGAGAATACACCACCAAGAATTAAACAGACTCAGTCTAGAAGGAGAAACACAGAAGGTGATAGACTTCATGAAGAGGGCTAAATACTGCACATAGCGGACAATAAACTGCAAGCAGAGGACAATACACTGCATAGAGGGCTGCTACTGCACGCAGGGAGCTATACACTCCACACATGCTGACAAACATTTACAGCACACTGCTGACAGACTCTTATAATTAGACTCCCCACTTATACATGCGCACGGTTTAATACATTTGCATCATTCCTCTGGTTGACCAAGACCTCCCAGAATTGTTGCATTCAAATACACATTCAATGCATGCACGCACACGTGCGTGCTCGTGCACACACCTGCACAACATTCCACATGGTGACAACGGCCAACGTGCATCCAAATACACAGTCCATATTACACACACACACACACACACACACACACACACAAACACATATAACATTTCCCAAGTCGACTAAGAGTCACCCAGACTCTTGCATCCAAACACACATTTCAGATCACACATGCAAACAAACACACGCGCGCACGCGCACACACACACACACACACTCATGCATACAAATGCACTCAATCTCACCTGAACATCTACACATCTCTGTTTGAATCCTTAAAATTTATCTTGCATCGGTACCTCTATGGGCACCACTTATCTCTGTAACTACTTAAACCAGCCAACTGCCAAAGCAAAATCAGTGTTTTCGCTAAATATACATTGCACATATTTCATTACAAGAGATTTCTCTGTGGCACATGTCTGGTTTTGCGAGATCCGAATAAGGTGGTACGGTGGGGCGCCAACTATTAAACCATTAAAATGTCCTAAGCGGGCTGGAGATTCAGCTAATTTCGAGGCTCTATCTTCTTGGTTAAAATTGTATGGGCCCCTGAATATCACTGCAAATAGGCGAACTGGAAATTTTGTCAAAATGTCTGTAGCCGCTGCTCCAAGATGGAGCATAGTGCCAAAGATGTTTCTGGTGTCCTTTGTTTAGCCCAAAAGAAGGTTCAAATTAATGGTCTGCCCATCCCAACTGGTGTCTGGTTATTAATGTTAATCCACTGTACAAACAGGAAAAAATTAGCCCGCACCCAACTTTGGGAGCAAATACAGTTGCAAGAAAAAGTACGCAAACCCTTTGGAATAACCTGGATTTCTGCATAAATTGGTCATAAAATGTGATCTCATCTTCATCTAAGTCACAACAATAGACAAACACAGTCTTCTTCAACAAATACCTCACAAACAATTATATGTCTTCATGTTTTTATTGAACACAACATGTAAACATTCACAGTGCAGGGTGGAAAAGGTATGTGAACCCCAAGGCTAATGACTTCCCCAACAGCTAATCAGAGTCAGGCGTCAGCCAACCTGGAGTCTTATCAATGTGATGAGATTGGAGGTGTTGGTTAAAGCTGCCCTGCCCTATAAAAAACACACACCAGTTTTGAGTTTGCCATTCCCAAGAAGCATTGCCTGATGTGAATCATGCCTCACACAAAAGAGCTCTTTGAAGACTTACGATTAAGAATTGTTGACTTGCATGAAGCTGGAAAGGGTTACAAAAGTATCTCTAAAAGCCTATACCATCAGTCTATGGTAAGACAGATTGTCTATAAATGGAGACAGTTCAGCACTGTTGCTACTCTCCCTATAGGAGTGGCCGTCCTGTAAAGATGACTGTAAGAGCACAGCGTAGAATGCTCAATGAGGTGAAGAAGAATCCTAGCGTGTCAGCTAAAGACTTACAGAAATCTCTGGCACATGCTCACATCTCTGTTGACAAATCTACGATAAGTAAAACATTAAACAAGAATAGAGTTCATGGGAGGACACCACGGAGGAGGCCACTGCTGTCCAAAAAAAAAAAACATTGCTGCTTGTTTGAGGTTTGCAAAAGAGCATCTGGATGTTCCCCAGCACTATTGGCAAAATATTCTGTGGACAGATGAAACCAAAGTTGAGTTGTTTGGAAGTAAAACACAATGCTATGTGTGGAGAAAAAAGGCACAGCACATCAACATCAAAACCTCATCCCAACTGTGAAGTATGGTGGAGGGGCATCATGGTTTGGGGCTGCTTTGCTGCCTCAGGGCCTGGACGGATTGCTATCATCACCGAAAAATGAATTCCCAAGTTTATCAAGACATTTTGCAGGAGAACTTTAGACCGTTTGTCCGCCAATTGAAGCTCAACAGAGGATGGGTGATGCAACAGGACAACGACCCAAAGCACAGAAGTAAATCAACAACACAATGGCTTCAACAGAAGAAAATACGCCTTCTGGAGTGGCCCAGTCAGAGTCCTGACCTCAACCCGATTGAGATGCTGTGGCATGACCTCAAGAGAGTGATTCACGCCAGACAACCCAAGAATATTGCTGAACTGAAACAGTTTTGGAAAGAGAAATGGTCCAAAATTCCTCCTGACCGTTTTGCAGGTGAAATGTGCAACTCCAGGAAACGTTTGGTTGAGGTTATTGCTGCCAAAGGAGGGTCAACGAGTTATTAAATCCAAAGGTTCACATACTTTTTCCACCCTGCACTGTGAATGTTTACATGTTATGTTCAATAAAAACACGAAAACATATAATTATTTGTGAGGTATTAGTTTAAGAAGACTGTATTTGTCTATTGTTGGGACTTAGATGGAGATCAGATCACATTTAATGACCAATTTATGCAGAAATCAAGGTAATTCCAAAGGGTTCACATACTTTTACTTGCAACTGCATCTCGAAAAACCAAGAAAGTGCCAGACTAAATACCTAAAAATTTTCTCACCTTTAATGTCTGAAAAGGAGACAGATAAGATGAATTTGGCACTGGTCTGGTTTAAAAATTAAAATAAGCCCAAATTTGTAAAAATATTTTTTCCCGTTGAACACAGATTTCTCGTCATTGCACGTATAACCAACATGATCACCAGGTGGCAATTTCACATTTTAAAAATTTGGGTATCCCAGTCTCAAATACAGTCATAACTTCTTTGGCACATTGAAGCAGTTATCCAGAGTATTCCTTCAAAATGGGTATTTTTCCTCAAAAATGCTCAATTTGGTACCTGATTTGTCCACTTCTTGGTGGCGCTGTAGCCATATCGATTAAAATTGTGGGCTCAAATTCCGGGATTTCCCATTACACATGTATTGGCACCATTCTGCCAAATTTCATGCAATTCTGAGATGTCAACTCCACTGCCAGTGCCACTCTCTCAGAATATGGCTCTTAAATCCGTAGTTAACTGAAAGCATGCTTAAAATTTAATTTCCATCAACTAAAAAGTGGGCCTGGAAAATGCAAACAATGACCCAACAGTATTTACTCGTAAACTCCAAACTGGACATGGTGGCGCAGTGGGTTGGGCATAGATTGGTACACAATAAGGGTAGAAAATCACTTATAAAAACAGATAAAACTGTAACCAGCTCAAATAATCAAAGCAGACTGAATTAATACTTAAAACAGGTCAGAAGAATGGCCTCAATCAGGTGTAGGATCTCACAAAATTAAGTTACATAAGACTCAGCAACATTTAAAACTCCAATACAAAAATAAATTAGCGTAAACATAAATGGTAAAATCCCCGGCAGTTTGTACTTGATCACTTCATATCAAGTTCCAGAGTGTACACAAAATGAAAAGAAAATTCTGATGAAAAAAAAAAACCCTCCAGTCCCAAAGGCCAGAAAATTTGAAAAGGCTGCAGTATGAGGGATCAAAATAGCTTGGAATTATAAATAGTCCACGGTTCAACATAAATCTTCTGTATAAGGAAAGATAAGAAGAACTGAGTTTGACATCAAGTCGCTTCAAACAGCAGCAGCGGGCCTCCGCCCCGACCCGGTGTGGTCAGCTCGCCTGATGAAGCTGCAGTCCGCCGGGCACAGATCAACAACAGGTTTGCGGTCCATGCACCTCCACCAGTTCAAGTAAGAAATAAAATATCCTGGTTACCTTAGAACTCGGCGAGCAGAAATGCTTTATTTGTCATGAAGAGAGTATTAATTCGCTCCAGTCATGTAACTTAACTGCAGAGGCTCTGAGTCATCCACCGTTCCAACATTACCCATAATTACTCGAGGCAGGAGCAGTTTCCGGTTCGCTGGGCGCTTAACTAAGCAGTGCTGAATACTGGAAACCCTCGAGCTCGGCCGGAAATTATCATCCGTGAAATATGTTTAAACCAAATGCATCATATGTACATATTTACGTTGTCACTGGCAGAGAATAAGCCAATTCAAAAATATGTTTTTTAATTCTTATTCATTTTATGATCCCAATACATTCATCTTGAAGACTTAATGAACTGATATTTCAACTGACAAATAAGTCAAACAGCAAAGTCGTTATTCAAGTACCTGGAATAAAAAAATCTCCAGTATTAGCAGTATTCAGCACTGCTAAGTTAAGCGTCCAGTGAACCGGAAACTGCTCCTGCTGCAAGTAATTATGGGTAATGTTGGAACGGTGGATACACTCACGCTTGTTCCACACGCAGAAAAGCACCAAGTCCCAGGGGAAAGTCATGAATGGCTGGTCACAGCCACTTCGAGGCAAGGACGTGGCCAGGAAAGTTCACGGAGGGCGATCGGCACAATTCCACAACACCTCGCCTTCGTGGACACCTTTATAGCTTCATCTGCATCCAAGTACTTTTACCCAGTTTTCTCCTGCGCCTCTGAATGATTTGATAAATCGAGCAGCAAGGCAGATATAGGTAGCCAGCGAGAATGGCAGGAACAACAAGGCATTAAAAGGCCCATTCACTCATTCACTCTCATTGCGGACGAGTAGGAAGCAAATGGGCTTTACAGAACAGGTAGGACAGGACTGGCAGAGGCAAAGACGAACTAAGTCATTCAGTCAACTAAACAGTTATCCTAGCTCTTGCACCATTATGCAGAAAAGACACAGGCATAGTACAGAGAACTGTGTCCCCAATTGCTTTGTAAATCTCAAGAACATTGACCTATGAACACCGTTTTTAAGTCAAAGTCAACCAATAGAGTGGTGCACTGGAGAGAGAATTAACAGAAAGACTAAAATAAAATGAAAAAGAACTAAAGCATGTAATCCTGAAGCAATAAAATGCAACAACTCCCGTGCTTGTGAGAACAACATCAGCAACAATGATGAATGTGAGGTGCAGGCGGTTTTTGGGGACTCGTATGTGCAAATCCCATACGTGTAACAACGGTCAATCTAAAGGGCCCACCCTTGGTTTTTAGCTGAGCTTTTCCTGACCCTTCTTCTTAATGGGGCTGCACACTTTAAATTCCCAGCATTTGATACGAACCTTATACATCAATATAATGAAACAAGAATATCAATTAAAGCACAGCAAAAGTCAGGATGTGTCAAAGAGGGGTCTCCAGCCTGTGCCACATAACACAATTTAGACTCATGATCCAATTAAAAAAAAAAAAAACTTTTGACTAAACAGTTAAACAAAGTCATGGCTTGGCTGCCTCTAGATTTTTAATGAAATGCACAGTGCTCTCCTGAAGAGTTTACACCTGACGCAAGAATTTCTGAAGATGAAATTATTTGCCAGAGTCCCTGAGGGATTAAGATTTTGACACAAGCGTGTTGTGAAGGACTGCCCACCCTGTTTTTCTACCCCTTCTCTTAGCAGCCTCTCTGTGTCTGTCCCTCACTCGCTCCTGAACTCCTCCACCCCTCTCTCACTTGCGCTTTTTCCTTCCAGACAGCTGTGTCACATACACTTGTCCCTCAGCGTCGCTGTACTCCACACGCATGAGATCAGACCGGCAGTGAGGTGCATGAGACTGACTGAAGGCTGCGGGCTCTCAACTACCAAGCAGCGGGCACAAGAGGGAAAACCACTTAGAATCCTCAAGAGCAGGTAATTAAATCGTAAAACAACAACGCAAATGCTATGTTTGAAAATTATATTATTATGGACACAGTGCGGCTTACCAATGGCATATTTTGTGTCATGGAATTTACGCACTGCAGCCAACAGACAAAATCTGACAACAAATTTTCAAATTTGCAGTGTCTTGGTAGCCAAGTGCTCTTAATACACAAACTTTCAGAGATTTTTTGTACACCCCCAATTCCAAAAGAATTGGAACAATGCATAAAATTAATTAATTTGTAGTTTCTTGTTTATTTTCAGGGTCATTCCATGTCAAATGTTCGAATTTCAGAGAAATTTCCCACTTGACCATCTCAGATTTGGCTGAAAAAATTTCAGTGGGTACATACACCTCCTAATAGGATAAATCCAAAATTTTAGCTGTCAACTCCTTATAGTTTTGTCATAAAAAATATTTTTGCAGCTAAGTTATGCTCGTTTTCCGGCCCTTTTTGGACAGCTATTTCTGAGAAGCCACTTTCACATGGCTATATCTAGAAAAGTATTTCAGCTAAGTCCTTCAAATTTTCAGGGGTGAAAATCTGCTACTATAACTTGAGGAATATGGACTTATAAAGGTGTCCCTTTAGTTTATCATATATTTCTGGGTGCTTATAGTTGCTCGAAAATTTTACTCTGCGCTCTGCGGTAGCATATTTGAAGGACTCTAAAAAATCCTAATTTCAAAGACAGGGATTTGGTATGCACATACAGCTTCCCATATATGTTGTGTATTTTGTATTCTAATTCTACGCCTCTTTCATGAATAATCTCAAAAATATTAAGGCTTGAAAATGAAAAAAAAATTGTGCAATTTTTAACATTTTATACCAAAAAAATGACACAATCCACCAACATCAAATTGACTGTTTCAGACAGATTAGATGCCTGTTATTAACATATCCAAAATTTGTGGTGGTGTTCTGCTTTATTTTCTCAAAATGAATTTTTGAAAATATTGTATTTTTGTGGACACACAGCGTTTAATGGCATCAAAGGCATATTCAAACATTATTTTAAAAAATGCACATAGTTAATGATAGAAAGCTCAAACTCAACAAAATGCTTTATTTTATAAATGTTAACTTACTTTTGAAGAATAACCCATCTGCAGTGTTTAGATATTGAAATAATACAACCTTAACGAGGTGAAAAATCCAAGTTTGCTGTGTTTTCGGAAGCGTTACAAGAATTAATTATCTAATACAATCTAGCTATCTTACAGTCTTAAGGATGCAATTTTATTTGATCACAGATTAAATGATTTATCATATATATACATTTTTCTATATTAATTTATTTATTTATAAATACATCAAATAAATAATTATAACATTTTTTAAGCTGTAAGTTTTGGAACATGTTTGGTCATGCAGAAGCTGTAACTTCTCTGAACATGTCATGGATTGCTGAGGTAAGAGGGTTTTGTGGATAATCTTGGTGATGAAACAAAGAATTTGCAATCTGTGCAAGTCTGAAAAATTAATTTGTGAATTAATTTGTGGCAATCTTCTGTACATCCCAACATCACCCAATAAAACATGAATCTAATGATGCCATCTTTAAGACTTAGTTTGATCTGATTAATTTTCATTGCTCAACCCCGTTATATAGTCTTCTAACGAATTTGGTTCAGACTTGCACAGATTACAAAATTCTTTGTTACATCACCAGGGTTATCCATAAAATCCTCATATGTGACAAATCATTTCATCTGTGATCAAATAAAATGGCATTTGTAACACATCCTCTGTAAGATAGCTATATTGTATTAGATAATTATTGAATTTGTGGCCGTTAAGGTTGTAATATTTCAATATCTAACCACTGCATATGGGTTATTCTCCAAGAGTAAGTTAATATTTATAAAATAAAGCATTTTGTTCAGTTTGAGCCTTCTATTATCAACTATGTGCATTTTATAAAATGATGTTTGAATATGCCTTCGATGCCACTAAATGCTGTGTGTCCACAAAAATACCATATTTTCAAAAATTTATTTTGAGAAAATAATGCACAACACCATCACAAATTTTGGATATGTTAAAAACAAGCATCTTATCTTTCTAGAACAGTCAATTTGATGTTGGTGGATTGTGTCATTTTTTGGTATAAGATGTTAAAAATAGCACAATTTTTTTTTTTCATTTTCAAGCCTTAATATTTTCTAGATTATTCATAAGAAAGGAGCAGAATTTGAATAAAAAATACACAACATATATGGGAATCTGTATGTGCAATAACAAATCCCTGTCTTTGAAATTATGCTTTTTACAGTCCTCCAAATATGCTACTGCAGAGCTCAGAGTAAACTTTTCGAGCAATTTTAAGCACCTAAAAATATATGATAAACTGAAGTAACACCTTTATAAGTCCATAATCCTCAAGTTATAGTAGCTGATTTTCACCCCTGAAAATTTGAAGGACTAAGCTAAAATACTTTTCGAGTTATAGCCACGTGAAAGTGGCTCCTCAGTAATTACTGTCCAAAAAGGGCCTGACAGCGAGCACAACTTACTTGTTAAAATATTTTTTATGACAAAACTGTTAGGAGGTGAGAGCTAAAATTTTGGATTTCTCCAATTAGGAGGTAAATGCACCCACTGGACTTTTTTCTGCCAAATCTGAGATGGTCCAGTGGGAGCCATTTGGACAGTTGGCATGGAATGACCCTGGATCTAGTTGAATGCAGCACGAAAATTCTTGAAAGATTCACCTTGACAACTGGACCCTAATTATTCTAGGAAATATTTGCAAATTCCAAATGTTATGCCTGTGACAGGTTCCAAAAAAATGGGGAATGGAAAGACTGGAAGAGCTGTGGAATCTTCAGAAAAACACCTATTTTTCAACATTACACAGCTTAACAGGTGAATAGGTAAACGATGATTTGATTACAATAGGGTATATTATGAGCACTCACAAAACGCATGGTTCTTTACCAGTCAGATGGTACGAGGTTTGTCACTTAGCCTAAACCAAACACCATCCAGAACAAAGACGTTGGAACTATATTCTGAGAGGCGGGATTTTTGATGCGGGTTTGTGCTCATATTTGTACGCATAGTGTTTTCTGAACAAGGATTTGATTTTAAGCAGGATACTTTGATTACCACACAGTTCTTAAAGGCTGTATCAGCGATATGACGTCACTATTGTTGACAGTTGAAACGTTCTCAAAACACAACAGAGCCGCTCGCCCCTCCCCTTCAGAAGCTTGGAACATAAACGCGCTTTTCTTAAAGTGAAACTTCTGAGTAAAGCTGCGCGAAAAATTCGTTTTGCGTCCGGTGTGAAAGCAGCTTAAGAATGGCTCACTCAGCTGGGTAAATGGCCATGTACAGCTCGTTGTGATAAACGCCCGGTAGCAACAATGAGGACCATTGCCAGACGATAAATTTACACCATTAGTGCTAGCTACAACAAGGTATCTGACAAGTATCTTAGCTCCGCATTACAAAATAAGTATTACCGACGTCACAGAGATCACCACTTTTACCTAAACTTATCACGCAGTTATACATTCATCAACGAATTTCAACTCTGAGTACTAACCAGAGAAAAAATGTTATTACACAAACACAAACTCTGGTTTGATCAGACAGAATTGGCAAACTCACTAGCTTGCCAACCGAGAGTTAACAAAGGTTGCTAACTCGCTCCAAAGAGGAAATATCGATCTCTCTACTGTTTGATTCATTCTGACCAGCATGATCTATGCAAGATAGCCTTACAAAAACAATACACGAGCTTCCTTCAATTTTGCCTGGGATGACAATTTACAGTTCACATCCAACCGAGTTAGCACCAGCTCTACTCACCTCAAGTAGAAACAAGGCGACCTGGGCATCAGAATTAAACCCATTCAACCCACGGAATTCTCCCCAGTGTTGGTATCCTTTCCCTATGTTTATTCGGGACTTCGCATAGCTGCGATCGCATTCCTTTTTCCTCAACATGCACTCGTTCGAGCATGTCTTTTTCGGTTTAGCTTCTCTTAGACGCTTAGCAGACTCAGTGTGAGCTTTGGAAAAGAAATGCGAAATCCACTTCTGTGACATTGTCTTGATCGTTGCTTGAATTTACTGCCTTTGCTAGCTAACAGGAAATAAACAATGCGCGCGCTTACATATTAAAACACAGGAGACGTTTTTTCAAATTGCACTGTCTCTATAGGCTACATCTGGCACATGTCATTAGGCTGCATACAAGATATAGAAAGTATTTATTTTTTAAGATATGAAAGACATAAATGTAAGTCAGACACATTTGCATTCAGATTCTTTATGAAAAAAAAAGACTTGGGGCAGAATGGGGCTGATGAAGGGGGCGGGGGGCGGCCACTTACCCCGCCCCCCGTTCCAACGTCTATGATCCAGAACCAACGCCAACTTCTCTCGTCTCGACCTCATATGAAAAAGAATGTGGGGGAAGTGAAAAGGAATGCTGTGGTCTTTGGAGTCCATCTTTTTTGCTGGAGGAAATAATGGACCTCGTGTTCTCAGGGCTGAAGAGGGGAAAGACCATCCAGACTGTTATCAGCGACATGTTCAAAAACCAGCATCTATGATGGGCTGGGACTGAATTACTGCACTCGGTGTGGGCAGCTGTAGACAAATAGGACACTGAAGGTGTAACAATTCAAACCTATGATTATTAAGAGGGAAGAATGCTACTAAAACCAGAAGGAAGAATTTGGACACCGGTAGTTGTGTTTAACGTAGGATTGTTAGTTTAGTGATACTATTAAGATATTTCATTTTCACTGCAGCGATGCTCTCTTGTAACATTAGCATAATCCATAGATCAGTAAAATAATCCCCTTTTCCCAACACAAAAAAAGTATATCTCAGTCCGATCTGATGAACTCAAAAATCCACGCCCATTAAAAAAAAAAAAAACCCCAACGTTCCATTCCGCGCTGCAAGATCGCTAAGTCAAGCAACACCAAAAAACAGAAAAAAATCCAACAGTCCAAAACAAAAAAACTGTAATCCACAAAAAACAAACTGTAGGCCCACAGCAAAAAGAAAAAAAGAAAATACCGCGGCCCCACCACACCAAAGGCTCGATTTTAGGAAACGTCCCGCTGCTTCCTCAGTTCCTCCCCAGCAAATCCATTCAGCGGGAGAAACGGTAATCCACTTTACGCCCCTGGGTCCACGCATAGGAGAATGATACCGGCAATTGCAGCCATTATTTCCACATCAAACAGTAGTAACCTCAGTCACACAGCTTGCCTCTCTGCTGGTCTTCCCACGACTCCCCCAAATAAACTCCTCCTCTCAAGTACAGGCCAGGTGAGCTCACGTGATTCCCCCCCCTGCACAGGTAACAAAAAGAAATCTGACGGCAGTTTCACATAATTCTCAATAATGGGGCAATTACCTTAATACTTCAAAAGGAAAAAAATAATTACACATACATACATTATCCAATACGAATATGATTCATTTTGTTTCATAGGATATCAATCATTATGTAACCGCGTAAGGGTTAGGGTACAGGCACATCTTTGAACAGTATATTTACGATGTCGTCCTCAAGGATTCCCCTGCTTGTTCCAGGTAATGGCAAGCCACACACAGCACAAAGTAATACAGAATGGCTGTTTTGTGACAGACAGTGAGTGATGCCCGCAGCCCCAACCTATCTCTTCTTAAAAACGTGTGACGGGTTATGAGGTGTAAAATGCAATCACGGAGACCTTCAAATGTCCACAAACCATAATTATTCCTGATTTGACATGAGTAGGAAAAACTTTTAGCTTTTTTTAATTCTGGATGATGGCAAATGAATAAAGAGTGAAATATTTATTTTTGGATCATTTATTACATTTGAAGCATTAAAACTACAAAAATAAGAGGAAAACATCCTTTTTAGCATATTCAACTAAATTCGAATGCAAAACGATTTCTAAATTGGTGTAAAATGGCTGCACAAGGCCATTTAGAGGCAGCTAATGAAATGGGGGCTGCTGTGGTTGTTTTGCTATTTAGCAGAGGTCCTTTTTGACAGCATAGTAAATTAGGAAAACACAATAAACCAGAAAATAATGATCAAACACATTCTTCTCTTGTGATGAAGTTCATTTTCATGAAGAGTGAGAAGGAGTTGGGCTTCAGCAGGGAAACAATGGAAAGGGGACAAGGAAGTATGAAGGGTTTCCACATTAACTGCGAAATTCCAATCCTTGCGACAGCTTGAAATATGCATCATTTGTTTATCAGGCCGTGCGACAGGTAGGCGATTTGTCAGTGGTGCTAAAACACTAATTTCATGTCATATTGTGCCACTCGGCACTTTGGAGGTAAATACAGATGCAGCTTATGAGTAATAGAGACATTTTCTTCACAGTATATGATATTGTATATCAATATCAGTATATCAAATTGACTGTTGTATACGGTATATGATAATGAATTTAAAATCAAACCCATAATATCAGTGCCAACTGGCAGTAGGATAGATGTTCACACTTAATTTTGGTGCAGACAGTAGTCTCACGATGGTATTTACACTGGGCTCAAAAATTACTGGCACCCCTCACAGGATAGGCAAATACAATGCAAAAAAAAAAAAAAAGAAATAAACAATATAATTCAAGAGAAACGGAATGTGTGAAATACTTTGAGATATTAATGTTTCGCTGGAAACACCCAAGATCATACTAATCATTTAATACAAACTCGATGTCACTAAAATCAAGGTTTCACTACAATTGGCACCCATTATTTAGAACTTAGGGCAACCACCTCTGGCAAGGATAATAGTATGTAGTAATTTCCTGTAATTTTTGACAAGGTTATGGTTTGATTTGATTTATTCGATAAAAAATGTAAAAGTACAGACAAGTACAATATACATTTAAAATCAGAATAGCACAAAAAAGTGCAAGCACTTATTTCCATTGTGGTCCCATTTATGACTTGACAAACATAGAACACAAAACTAGAATTGCAAAACATTTACAAGATAACAAAACCAAGAAAAAGTAACTGACAGAAAAAATTACAGACATATAATGAAACACAATAGTCTAGACAGTAAAACTAGAAAAGAATAGTTGAAAAATTAGTGATATATAAAACTGCTGGATTCCTGTGCATTAAAATAAGAAAACAGATGATTTCTGACTAAAATTTTAAGATGAGACTTGCTCTGAGTATTTTGGATGTGTCTGGGTAATTAATTCCACAGTTTGGTAGCAGTATAAAGAAAAGTTGTTTTACCAAAGGATTTAACAGAAGGTACATGAAGTGAAAAATGGCTAGATCTGGTATTTATACTGTGAACTTGATTCACTTTACTAAAAGAACTGGCTAAATAACTGGGTGAATGATTGTGGATGATGCCATGTACCATATTTAGCTTCAATTGATGGACTCGAAGCTCGACTGGGAGCAACCTGACCCGTTCAAATTTATTAGCGCCAATATGTGTTCTGGCTGATGCATTTAAAAGGTACCGAATAACTTTGTTTTGAGTACACTGGAGTCGTTTTTTTATGCTTCTGTTTGAGTCCAGAGTACCACGATGTGCTGGCAAAATCAAAATGACATTGTATGAGTGCAGACACCAGGAGTTTTTTAGTTTCAAGGTCTATATTTTTCGTTTGCCTATACAGAAACTTGAGTTTAGCATTTGACCGGCCAATAATTTTTGAAAATGTTCCATCTCCAGATAGTGATTGGTCCAGGTCAACTCCTAGGTATTTGACATGAGAGCAACATGTCAGAACTTTGCCAGCACATTGCACTGCTATAGAATTGCACTCTTGTAATGTCCTTTTGGAGCCAAACAAAATAGACTCCGTTTTCCCCAAATGTAGGGACAGCCTATTTTCTGTCAGCCATTTTTTAACAGATTCCAGCTCAGAAGATAAATTTTGTTCAATTTCAACAGGTGATTTGCCCGATACAATAAGGGCTGAGTCATATGCGTACAGAAGCAATTTGCAGGTGACTGATGATGGAATATCATTAACATATATCAAAAACAGAAGTGGGCCTAAAATAGACCCTTGAGGCACACCACAGGTAATATCAGCGAAAGTAGATGCTGTGCCACCAACTTCCACCACCTGTTTTCGATTATGAAGGTATGATTGAAACCAGTTTAAGGCTGACTGTTGTAATCCAATGGCTTCAAGTTTATCTATCAAGATCCTATGGTCTACTGTGTCGAAGGCCTTCTGCAAATCTAGAAGAACCATACCTACATATTGGCCTTTGTCTTGTTCCTGCTTTATATAGTCAGTGAGATGAACAAGACAAGTATCAGTAGAATATGCTGATCTGAAGCCAGATTGGTACACATGTGGGGGGGATTGTGGACCATTCCTCTTTGCAAATCCTTTCAAGATCCTTCACTTTCTTGGGTTTGCGTTTTTCAACTGCCTTCCTCAACTCAACAGGATTTCAATTCAACTGAGGTCTGGCGACTGAGTTGACCATTGCAGAATGTAAATTTTGTTGTCACAGAACCGTTTGTCTATGGATCTTGAGGTGTGCTTAGGGTCGTTGTTCTGTTGCAAAGTCCTCCTTCGGCTAAGTCCCAGCCCTCTTTCAGAGGCAACCAGATTGTCAGCCAAAATATTGTAGTATATGGTGGAATTCACTGTGTCATTTATCTTAACCATTGCCCCTGGACCTCTTGATTTAAAACAGCCCCAAAACATTACTGACCCAGGGTTTCCCACACATAGACCATTCTGAAGTCGGACCGCCACAAATTGATTCCCGTTAATTCTGAGTCATTGCGCAATTGCCGGATGTTGATAATGTATGCGCACGTTAAAAAAAAGGGGAAAAAAACACAAAAAATAGGAAATGCTAGAAGACGTGGAACTTGCGGAATGACAGTGTGTAATCACCCCCCTGCTCACTGAGCAGGAAACACTGCTGACCCACCAACATATTTCATTTTGGGTATGAGGAGCTTCTCCTACTATGCATCCCTGTTTCAACGCCAAACATGCCAATGCTGTATCTGACTCAAGCGTACAATTTTGGTCTCATCTGACCAATGCTCCTTGTTCCAGTCATAATTTGAATGACATTTGGCTGTCTCCAAGTGCTTGCTTTTGTGTGTTATGGTCTGAAAAGGCATTCTTCTGGCAACCCTTCCAAAGAGCCTGTGTTTATGGAGGTGGCGCCTGATGGTGCTTTTTGAACCCAGGTAACCCCAAGATGCCACCAAGGCCTGCAATTCCTTCACAGAGATTCTTGAGGATTTGTTGCTTCTCTCAACGTCCTTCTGTGATGGCTGGTGTTTTGAGACGCCAAACGCAGCGGCCGGAACAAAGGGAAGTCCTGCAGATTAAGAGAGACAAACAAATAAAATAGAGGAGAGAGACTCACGCTTTCAACGGACCTAGATCTCGTCCGAGTGAAAGGAAGCAACACGAGCGGAACTGAAAGAAATAAAAGGGAAAAATCTTGACAACCGAGATATAGCACCAAACGGCACAAAATACAGAGGAAAAAGAGAGAGAAAAAACCCTAGATAACTAGCACCTTCCTCTTTAGAAGCTAATTCCTCAAACAATCGCTGACTAGAGACCTGACTGGCTGAAGTGCCAAAAACACTCTGACACTCTAGCAAAGGCAGCGAGGCGGAGCTTGAGTTTAAACAGAGTCAAAGAATTCGATTGTGGGCAAAACGAGCTTCTCCCGGACGAGAGAAACAGAAAGCTCGCCAGCCTCCAAAAACCATGACAGGACCCCCCCTCTAAGGAACAGCTCCAGAAGTCCCCAAGGAACCCCGTGCGCAGAACTCAGAGATTAGCGTGGGATCCTGAATATCCCGAAAAGGACCCCAGCAGCGCTCCTTGGGACCATATCCCTCTCAGTCAACGAGAATCTGGACCAACACGCCTCTCGGCAAGAATGCGGTGCACGGTGTAAACCGGCCCCCCCTCAACCATTCGCGGTGGTGGCGGGGGTGTGTCAGCAGGTGCCAGGACGCTAGTGCTAACTGGCTTAATCCAAGAGACATGGAATAATGGATGGATGCGTAAAGATCTTGGGAGCTTTAACTGGACCGTGACCGAATTGATCTTCCGCACTATCTTGAACGGGCCAATATAGCGGGGCGCCAGATTTCGGGATTCTACCTTCAAGGGGAGGTCCAGGGTAGACAGCCAAACTCTCTGACCGACCCAATAAGATGGGGCCAAACGACGCCTCTATCAGCGGCGGATTTTTTTTTGAGCCCCGAGCGCAACAAAGAAGAACGGACCCTGGTCCAAACCGACCGACAGCGACGAATGAAATAGTTGACCGAGGGAACCTCAGAATCATTCTCAGTCTCAGGAAACAGTGGGGGTCGGTAACCCACCTGAGCCTCAAACGGGGAAAGACCCGTGGAGAAATTACTCAGTGAGTTATGGGAATATTCGGCCCATGCTAAAAACTCCACGAGGATGGATTATCCGCCGCCAAACATCGAAGAGTGTTTTCTAAAGATTGATTAGTACGCTCAGTCTGCCCGTTGGTCTCTGGGTGAAACCCAGAGGGGAGACTCACAGTGGCCCCCAACTGCTTGCAAAACGCCCGCCAGAATCTGGCCGTAAACTGAGGGCCTCAGTCTGAGACAACATCTTGCGGAAGCCCGTGCAGCCAGAACACATGGTTAACCACAAGAAGGGCCGTCTCCCGCGCTGAAGGCAGCTTAGGTAGCGCGACAAAATGAGCGGCCTTAGAAAAACGGTCAACCACGACCAGGATGACCGTGTTGCTGTCAGATACAGGCAGCCCCGTGACGAAGTCCAAAGCAATATGTGTCCAAGGGCGCCTGGGAACGGGCAAAGGTCGCAGCAGACCAGAGGGAGGGAGGTGGGAAGTCTTGTTCCTGGAGCATGTGCCACAGGCAGCAACAAATTCCCGAATGTCCCTCATCATACCAGGCCACCAAAAACGTCGGGCCAGGAACTGCTTAGTCCGATGGGCTCCCGGGTGCCCAGCCAAGTGGGAAAAATGTCCCCACTGGAGGACCTGTGGCCTAACTGTAGGCGGGACAAACAAACAGCCAGGAGGCTCCCCCCGAGGACCAGGATCTGTCTTCAAAGCCTCCTGAACCACCGCCTCAATCTCCCATTGAACGGGTGCAACAACCTGAGCAGCCAGAATAACTGGCTCCGGGGTAGGATCGTGGTCAGAGCGGTCGTAAATTAGCGACAAGACGTCAGGCTTAATGTTTTTAGAGCCCGGGCAATAGGTCAGTGTAAAATCAAAGCGGTTAAAGAATAATGACCACCGCCTGCCGGGAATTACGTCGCTTGGTTTGCTGAATATACTGAAGATTTTTATGGTCTGTCCATACCACAAAAGGGTGTGTAGCTCCCTCCAACCAGTGGCGCCACTCTTTAAGCGCCAACTTGACCGCCAGTAACTCCCGGTCACCAATGCTGTAATTGCGTTCTGCGGCGGACAAAGACCGGGAGAAGAATGCGCATGGGTGTAGCTTATTATCCCAACGAGGGCGCTGGGACAAAATAGCACCCACGCCAACCTCCGAAGCATCTACCTCCACCAAAAATGGGAGGGAGGGATCAGGCAAAACCAGAATGGGCTCTGAGCTAAAACGTTTCTTTAACTCCTGAAAGGCAGCATCAGCTGCTGGAGACCAAAAAAACGCTGAGGAGGTATTCTTCTTGGTGAGAGCAATAATGGGGGCAGCAGCCGCGCTAAAATTACGGATAAATCTCCTATAAAAATTAGTAAAGCCTAGGAAGCGTTGAACCTCCTTAACACTTTGAGGGGCAGGCCAATTCCTGACCGCAGCCACTTTGTCCGTGTCCATGCGAACCAACCCCTTAGAAACAATTAACCCAAGGAACGAGACAGTTTGGGCGTGAAAAACACATTTCTCGGCCTTGACAAAAAGCTTGGCATTAAGGAGGGCCTCAAGCACACGTCTGACGTGTTGTTTATGCTCTGAGAGTGTTGAAGAAAAAAATCAAAATGTCATCAAGATAAACGAAGACGGATTTCTCCAACATCTCTTGGAGGATGTCATTAACGAGTGCCTGAAACACTGAGGGGGCGTTAACCAATCCGAACAGCAAGACCAAATATTCGTAGTGCCCGTCATGTGTGTTAAATGGCGTTTTCCATTCGTCCCCCTCCTGAATGCGAACTAAGTTATAAGCATTACGGAGATCTAGCTTTGTAAAAAATGATGCCTCCTGCAGACGTTCAAACGCGGAATTCATTAACGGAAGGGGGTATCGGTTTTTAATGGTGATCTTATTCAAACCCCTATAATCAATACAGGGTCTCAGACCACCATCCTTTTTTCCCACAAAAAAAACCCTGCTCCGGCAGGAGACGTGAACGGCCGAATAAAACCATTAGCGAGAGCTTCCTGAATATATTCTCGCATGGCCTTACGCTCAGGCCCTGACAGCGAGTATAGCGAACCCCGAGGAGGAGTTGTACTAGGGTAGAGATTGATCTCGCAATCGTACGGACAATGGGAAGGTAACATCGATGCTCGTTGTTTACTAAACACTTCGGCGAGATCAGCATAGTCATTGGGAACATTAGAAGGCAAACTAAAGTTAAGGGTGGCCCCAAATTCCTCACCCTGCTCAGAATCTAATGTCTCGGTGACTGATTCAGAATTGCAAAAATCCTCTGAAAGGTAATCGTCCTCTGGTTGTCGCCAATCAAATTGAGGATCCCATTCCAACCCCTCCTCTGCCCCTTTTTCTAGTTTAGGAGGGTACGGTGAGATAGCCTCCTCACACTCGCTCCAGGCATCAGCCTGCCCCATAGCTTGATGTCTGGGAAAACAAGTTTCATTCTCTTTACAATGAGAACTACAATTGGTGCCTCAGTGGATGATAGGATTGATCTGTTCCCCCCAACTGATGCAAGGTTCATGTTCCCGTAACCAAGAATGTCCTAAAACAATGGGAAAAGCAGGAGAACTGATGATAAAAAACTGAACCTCCTCAGAATGGCCACCAAAAGAAATGAACATATTTAGCTGTTCAGAAACTTCGGTTATAACTCCCGTTCCAGGCGTGCGACTGTCTAAAGTTCTGACAGAGCATGACTGAGAAAGAGGAACGGTGAGAACAGAGTGCCTCCTAGCCCAATCAACATCCATGAAACAATTTACTGCGCCCGAATCCAGCATATCTTGCTGGCTGGTAACAGCCCTTTTAATCTCGGCCAACGCTGATGTCTCCAGGTTGGCTAGAGCGTACTGTGATGGCTGGTATTTTGAGACGCCAAACGCAGCGGCCGGAACAAAGGGAAGTCCCGCAGATTAAGAGAGACAAACAAATTAAATAGAGGAGAGAGTGTCTCGTGCTTCCAACGGACTTAGATCTCATCCGAGTGAAAGGAAGCAAACGCAAGTGGGACTGAAAGGAATAAAAGGGAAAAATCTCAACAACCAAGATAGAGAAACAGCACCAAACGGTGCAAAATACAGAGGAAAAAGAGAGAGAAAAAATCCCTAGCTAACTAGCACTTTCCTCTTTAGAAGCTAATTCCTCAAACAATCTCTGACTAGAGACCTTACCGGATGAAGTGCCAAAAACACTCTGACACTCTAGCAAAGGCGGCGAGGCGGAGCTTGAGTTTAAATAGAGTCCGGGCGCCGCCCACAATTGATGCCAGCTGGGCAAAGAATTCGATTGTGGGCAAAACGAGCCTCTCCCGGACAAGAGAAATAGAAAGCTCGCCAGCCTCCAAAAACCATGACACCTTCTCAGTAACCAGTGGGGAAAAATTTTGTTGTCTTCTCTACCCTTGACCTTTTCAACAGTTCTGTATCTTTGGAATGTCTTAATAATAGCCCTGTCAATTCTCAGTGGCATATTCAATAATTTGTAAATCTTTTTGTATCCATTACCAGATTAATATAGGTATATGAGCATCTGTCTCTTTTGAAAGGACAGTTGTTTTTTTTTTTGTTTTTTGTGGTGTTGGATGAAAAAAAAGGTATATTGCACGTTTTATCTCATTTTTACACCCCAGTGAAACAGGTAGTGATTTTGATTATTCAATATACAGTATCTCACAAAAGTGAGTACACCCCTCACATTCCGACAATTAATTTATTATATATTTTCAAGGGGCAACGTTACAAAAATGAAACCTGAATATATTCTATAGTAGTCCTTGTACAATATCTGTAGCAGTGTAGATTTACTGAACTGTCCAAATAACTGAACAAACAGTCACTATTTCCTAAATGGGTGGCAACAAAAGTGAGTACACCTCACCGTCAACATGCCAAATTGTGTCCATAGTGTCAATATTTAGTGTGACTGCCATTGTTGTCCAGCACTGCCTTGATTCTCCTAGGCATCGAATTCACCAGAGCTGCACATGTTGTTGCTGGGATCCTCCTCCACTCCTCCATGACAACATCATGGAGCTGGTGGATGTTGGACACCTGCTGCTCCTCCACCTTCCTCTTGAGGATGCCCCACAGGTGCTCAATGGGATTCAGGTCTGGAGACATGGCCGCACCATCACCTTCACCTTCAGCTTGTTTATGAAGGCAGTTGTCATCTTGGCAGTGGCGGGCGGTGGACGGAAAACTGGGGGGGCGGAAAACATCCCTTGAAACGGATGAGATTAGTGACCCGATTTCAATCATTGTTCTTGTTCAACATGTTTTCCAACAATTTGAATAATTCATTGGCGGTTAAGTCACAATTTCCCTTATAATGAAACGTTTAGGCGAGTGAATGATAAAGTCTTTAAAAATGTTTAATTTACATGCTTTAATTGGCAACTCTTCACAAAAAAAACTGTGGATTTTCCGCGTTAAATTTTATCACATCCTAAGCAAGTCGTCAAACCTGAGCGTCATGATTGTTTAATTGAAAAAGATTGAAATGCGCTCTTTTTTGCGTTCAACTGATGCATTTGATTTCTCGTCTTAACGAAGACAATTTGCTACACCTGAGAGGTAAGAGTTAAAGTGTCTTTTATCAGGGAAATTAACTGAAAACAGATCAAGACTAATGAGCAGTTTAAAGACAAGTTCATCGCCCTCCTTGTTCTCTCTCCACCGGCCGCCACTGCATCTTGGGGGTGTGGTTCGGGTCGTTATCATGTTGGAAAACTGCCGTTTCCGAAGGGAGGGCATCATGTTCTGCTTCAGAATGTTACAGGACATGTTGGAATCCATTATTCCATCAATGAAGCGCTGCTCCCCAGGACCAGAAGCACTCGTGCAGCCCCAGACCATGATACTGCCACCACGTTTGACTGTAGGCAGTAGACACTTGTCTTGGTACTCCTCACCAGGGCGTCGCCACACATGCTGGACACCATCTGAGCTGAACAAGTTTATCTTGGTCTCATCAGACCACAGAACATGGTTCCAGTGGTTCATGTTCTTGGACTGGTTATCTTCAGCAAACTGTTTTCGGGCTTTCTTGTGGACTATCTTCAGAAAAGGCTTCCGTCTTGCCCGACGGCCATGCAGACCGACTTGGTGCCGTGTACGTTGTATGGTCTGAGCACTGACAGGCTGTTCTCCCACTGCTGCATCCTCGTTAGCAATGCTGCCAGCACTTCTGTGTCAGTTTTCTGAAGCCAACTTGTGCACCTGACGCAGAGCACGAGGACTCAACCTCTTCGGTCGACCCTGACGAGGCGTGTTCCAAGTAGAACCCATCTTGGAAAACCGCTGAATTACCTTGGCCACCGTGCTCTAGCTCAGTTTCATGGTTCCACAGATCTTGTATCTTAGACCATCTTTGTGGAGAGCAACAATTTTCGGATCCTCTGAGAGTTCTTTCCCATCAGGTGCCATGTGCACCATCCAGTGACCAGAATGAGAGCATTGCACCCAAAGCACCACAATTTAAACTTTCAACATGTTACACAACCTCATATGGCCCAGCCGAACAGACAAAAGCATGAAGGTGATGAAAAAGACACGTTTCATTGCTTGGGTGACCATTACCAATTGGGGTGTGTACTCACTTTTGTTGCCACTCCTTTTGGAGATAATGACTGTTTGTTCAGTTATTTGGAAAGTGCAGTAAATCTACACTGCTACAAATATTGTACAATGACTACTGTAGAATATATTCAAGTTTCATTTCTGCAACATTGTCCCTTGAAAAGATATAATCAATTAATTGTCGAAATGTGAGGGATGTACTCACTTTTGTGAGATACTGTATTTCCCCAGCACTTAGGTAAAACTCAAAAAACTGGAATTTTACCTGGTTTAATTTTGGTAGATGTTATTGACAATAATCTCTGAGGGTGCCCTGTCAAATTTTAATTTGGAGAAAATAATTTTGGCTGGTTCCATTGGAAAATTAATATTGTGCAGTTTTCCCTCAGATATTGTTATTTAGAGTTCCTCAGTAAGTATATTTTTTAGAATTTTTTAAAGTATAGTTCCTGCATCCCCAGTCAGGGGTGTCAGCAATTTTTGAGGCCAGTGTATATTTGCATGCTGTGAACCATGTTGGAATTACAGACATTTATAATTGTGCCTCTGTGCAAATACAAATACTGTGTGTGACTGTCTGGAACAAAACATTGATGCTAAACTGTTCTTTTGGTGCTTCTGTAGGTCCTGCTGAAATCCCTGAAGAACAGAGGAATCCTGTGGAACCCCTTCTTGACCACAGAGGGCTCAGCATTGTGAGAAAGGGTTACCTGTACTGCAACTGGGTGCGTACGTAAACTTCAAAAACACAGCTCTGCGGTATAAATGTCTATTGGGAACATGCTGTGTGATCTTCATACACTGCACACTCTGGCTGGGGCATTAAGCACAGCTCAGAGAGATACTCACAATATGTGCTCCTGGTCCTCTGTTCTAAATTGGGAATAGTCCACCCTTCTAAATTGGCTTCAATGGCGGCCGATGGACAGAAAGCTGGAAGGGGGTAGAATATGCCTTTAAACTGATAATTTGTTTTGATCAGTTTTCAATCAATGGCCTTGTTTAAAGACATTTAAACTCACCTCTTTCAGGTGTTGCCAATTCTCTTTGTAAAGGTGAGAAATAAAACATATCATTTGGAGAACAAAATGTGCGCATTCCATTTCTTGTTTTCATTTAACCGATCATGACATGTATATTTGATGACCTGCTTCGCAGGATATAATGAAAGTCAATGTAGGAAATCAAGGATTTATTTTTTTTGTGAAGCGTAGCCAGTTAAAGCAAGTGAATAAAACATCCATCCATTCTCTACACCCACTTCTTCCCTTGTTTGGTTGCGGGCGGAGCTGGAGCCTATCCCAGCTGACTACAGGGGAAAGACAGGGACCCACCGTGGATAGCTAGCCAATACATCGCAGGGCGCACACATCATTCACACACTATTCGCTCGCACACTCATACCTATGGGCAATTTAGCGTCTCCAATTAGCCTGATATGCATGTCTTTGGACTGTGGGAGGAAATCGGATTACCAGGAGGAAAACCGACACGAATACCAGGAGAACATGAAACTCCACACAGAAAGGCCCCAGGCCGGATTCAACCCACGACCTTCTTGCTGTGAGGCGGCAATGCTAGCCACTGCACATGAATAAAATATTTGTATTGAATTTATTATTTACTTGCCGTATAATTTAATTAAAAAGGAAGCTGTGTGTTTAAGTGCCAACAGATTATTCATATTGTTAGAAATGTGGTAATCAAGCGCAATGATTGTAAACAGGTCAATTATGATCCATTTCAAGGGATGTCTTCCGCCCTCCCTTTGTTTTGTTCAGCTGCTGCCACTGATTGACTCTTTTGTGTCGCTCTGAATCTTTACAACTGGCGATTGAATTCTTAAACGTATGGCATTTATTCGGCTAGAAAAATATCTGGCAAAGTTGACAGGTATGAATCACCACATGATTCAGGTCCTCACGAAAATTTAATAAGTTTGTCCTTTGCCCATGTCACCAAGTTTAATAAAAATGGGACCGATGGTTTTCCAAAATCCTGCTGACAAACAAAGAAAAGGATGGAACAAATCCCAACCAAAAACATGACTTAAGGAGTGTAAAAAAAAATTTTTTGAGCACTGAAACAACTGGATTTCTAAAGAGCAATCACAGGACCAGCTTTTCAGACACAGGCGCAGCATAGTCCACGACTAAATTGCATTGTTAATGGAGCACTACATAACAAATCTAGTTTTACTCCAAGGCCAAGCTGATGCGAGTGTTAAAAGCAAGCCCTTATTGCTGAAAAAATGTTTATCCTTTCTCTGAATTCAGAGGCTAAACTGGCAACACAAGATTTAGCAAGACCAGAACAGATGGAGCTCAGAACCTTCAGGCTTACCATCTCCATCTTTTCAAACATCTCCAACTTCACTGCAGACAATGAGACAGACACACTACCATTTGAGAGCCCTTACCAGGTAGTGGAGGTGGTGATCATTGTCTTGGTCTCAGGATCCCTCAGTCTCCTTACGACAACTGGCAACATACTGGTCATTCTCTCAATCATAATGAACAGGAGCCTCCAGACCATCAACAACTACTTCCTCTTCAGCCTGGCATGTGCAGACCTGATCATTGGGATCGGCTCCATGAACCTGAACACAGTCTACATCACAGTTGGCTATTGGCCGTTGGGCCCAGAAGTCTGTTCCCTATGGCTGCTCCTGGACTATGTAGCCACCAATGCCTCTGTCTATCATCTCCTTGTCATCAGCTTTGACCGTTACTTCTGCATCACCAAGCCACTCAGCTACCCTGCATGGAGGACCACCAGGATTGCAGGCATGATGATTGCGGCACCCTGGGTTCTTTCCTTCCTCCAGTGGGCCCCGACCATCCTCTGCGGGCAGTTTATTGTGCTTGAGCGCATTGTGCCAGTATGCTACATGGAGTTCCATTCCAATGAATCCCTCAGCTTTATCAGCTCCACTGCTTGCTTGTACCTGCCTGTTGCCATAATGAGCTTCCTGTACTGGAAGATCTCCAGGGCCAGCAAGAGCCGTGTAAAGACAGGCGAGCACAAGCAAAAAAAGGGCAACACATTCAACAGCGAAGCAGGAAACCACATCAGCATTCCATGTGATGACGAGTATGAAACAACCCAACGCGTTGAGAGGAGCCAGACTGGCGGAACAGGTGGAGTTAGGGAGGAGGAGCCAAATGTTGCAGTACATCCTGAGAGAAATGAAATTGCAGAGGCCCCTGCAGGTTACGAGGGAAACCCCACAGCCCACCGCCTTAATGTTTCAATGTCAAAGCAGCAGCCCAAGAAAAAGGCACCACCATCTCGCGAGAAAAAAGGTAACACGTATGATAACAATGATTCTAGTTGCCTATGTGGTCACATGGACACCCTTTCAAATCATGAAGGTCGTCAGCAGCTTCTGTTCAACCTGTGTTACCTCCAGCGTGTGGACCTTTGGCTACTGGATCTGCTACTTCAACAGCACTGTCAATCCAGCCTGCTATGCTTTCTGCAGTGTGTCCTTCAAGAAGACCTTCAAACAACTCCTGCTCTGCCAGCACAAGGACATTCGCTCAGGCAGATAGAGATGTGATCATTTTTGTTTCTGCTGTTGTTTTTTTCTGTCATTTTTTGACAGAAAAAAATACGCTCTTGCAAGCTGAAGAAGCAGAACTAGAGACACGCAACCTGTAGGTGTAATGTCAAATTGCAGACATTTCTATACCAGCAAAATCAACTTGTATTCAATAACATTTACTGCAAAACTCAGAAAAGTCTGTACCCATTCACATAATCAGAAAGTCCATCTATTTACTGAAGTGGATATTTTCATCTGATAAAAATGATGTATTTTTAAATGTGCTGTCATGATTCTGGTTTTGGCCATGTCTTTTATTTATTCATTTTGCTTTTTGTAAATCCTGGTTTTTCTGTTCATGCCATTTCTGTATTCATTGCACTTGTCACCCCTGTCTTGTGATCTGTATGGTACAGTCCGTTCTCCCAGTCTGCGTGCCCACATGCTTCGGGTGATGTCGGTGGTTTCTGGTGTTTCACATTATTACTTCAATTCTCATTTACTTCCTTTGCTCTGCTTTCCTTGATTACTATCATTCTAACATTTATATTTTGTATTATACTTACCAACCTAACTAACCCATGTACATACTACTACTAACCCATGTATGTGTGTCCTGTCCATGTCTTGGCGCTTGCCAATTATTGTGTTTAGGACTTCCCCATGTGTATTTCCCTTCGTAATTAGTTATTATCCAATTCACCTGGCCCTGCATACCATGTGACTTCCCTCTTGTGTATTAAGGCCCCGTTTACACGTACACGGTTATTTTGACAAACGGAGACATTTCCCTGCATTTGTGCCCTTCGTTTACACGCAAACGGAGAATTTGCCTCTGAAAACGATTCTTTCTAAAAACTCCGGCCAGAGTGGAGATTTTGGCAAACTTTGTTTGCAAGTTTGCATGTAAACTGAGAAAAACGGAGTTTTAGGCAGCCGACGTCAGGTGGTAATCATGGATGATCGTGATTCGTTTCTGTTGTTGCTATTTTCGGGATTCTGATTGGCTAACGTGGGCTTGAGCTTATCGTTACACTGCCACCTACAGGTTTGATATACTCTTGACGGCTTATACACGGGTATGTGTAAACGAAAACTTTTCTGAAAACTGATACGTGTGCATAATATTATTTTTGAAAACGGAGACTGTGAAATGTTCGTTTATGAAAATAGCCGGCCACGTGTAAACGGAGTGTTAGGTCTTCACTGCAGCCTTTATCTTGTGAGAATGTTGATCAATTTTCACTAGTGCAGAGAGCCTTGTATGCCTTTTGATTATTGCTTCTAACTACAACACTTTTTGTTCGACCTTGTGATTGCCTGGCCCCTTCTTGCTCTTGTTTGCTACTTTCTGGATTCTGACCCTTTTTCTGTACGACCACGATTCTGGTGATTGATGTCCTGTGTATGACCTACCCTTCTGGATTTTTGACGATTTTTGGATTACTGTTTCATGTACCGTTACAAATCTGCTTCTCTGGTTTCGAGCCCTGCTTGTTTATCGACTTCGGTTTTGGATTTTGACTTTGGCTTGGCAATTCCTGTGTTTTCTGGTTTTGACCCTTTTTGTAATAAAGGCTTAAGATTTTTTTTTGGAATTTTGGTGTGTGTGTTTGTCCTGAACACACCTTCACATGTGCAGTTTCATTGAAAAGTTTGCAATCAAGGAATGTTTCTGTTTTTAAAAGACCAATACTGTTCAATCACAAAATATTCAAAGACATTATTGTCTTATTTCTTGCAGTAATTGTAATAGCGTAAGATTTCAAATTCAGATCTTGCATATGATTGCAAAACCCCACTCTTAAAAATACAAAAATGAATATTTTGATAAAATATTTATCTCATCGAAGTCGTCCTCCCAGATCAATTGAAGATTTCCTTTGTTTCCCCCATCTAGACCCAGGAATGCTGTTATAATTATAATGACCTCAGGTTGTGCAGCCAGAATATTTTGAAACCACGTCACCGCAATGTGGACGCGCTCACCTAAGGCAAAGACACACAAAAGGCTACAAACTTCACTATGAGGGTGAGGCTCTGCACCCAAAGTGTTACACACTGCTCACAGATATTATGACATGACAAAGGCAATAACTGGGTAATTTAAAGTTAGATTTTTAAAGAATAAAATGAAGAAATAAGTAAAATGCATGTTTTGTTAAACACATACATTGTCAGTGATTTTAAAAGTTTTTGAATTGACCCGTCAAAATCAATGTGGAAAGTTTTCATCTGTCCTGTCACTAATTTCAAGCAAATTAGAATATTCTACGGCTTACTTTCCTAGATTTTTGTTTACTGATGGAACATCCAGTATATTGTCAGCCAGTCCTGAAAACAGGTGATGTGAGATTAAAGTCTGAGGTGCAGGAGTGCTGACAAATAACATGATGATTTTTCAAGTGGTCCTTCATACATGAATAAAAAAAGCTGATCTTGCCTGGCGCAAAGGGTGGACCAGATAGGTGCTATATGGGTTATCAATTATAAATCTGAGATTTTAGTGATAAACAGCTTCTAGATATTTATATACTACACAGCACAAAACAGACTGAGGTTTCAAACACTGCATACCGTGACCTACACAAAAGACACAGTGTTACACTCTACAAACATTGCATTACACACTGCACACGGAAGATTACACTTGCAAACACTGTGTTACACACACACCCACACAAACACATATATCATTTCCCAAGTCGACTAAGAGTCACCCAGACTCTTGCATCTAAACACACATTTCAGATCACACATGCAAACACACACACACACACACACACACTCACGCATACAAATGCACTCAATCTCACCTGAACATCTACACATCTCGGTTTGAATCCTTAAAATTTATCTTGCATCGGTACCTCTATGGGCACCACTTATCTCTGTAACTACTTAAACCAGCCAACTGCCAAAGCAAAATCAGTGTTTTCGCTAAGTATACATTGCACATATTTCATTACAAGAGATTTCTCTGTGGCACATGCCTGGTTTTGCGAGATCCGAATAAGGTGGTACGGTGGGGCGCCAACTATTAAACCATTAAAATGTCCTGAGATGGCTGGAGATTCAGCTGATTTCGAGGCTCTATCTTCTTGGTTAACATTTTATGGGCCCCAGAACATCACTGCAAATAGGCGAATTGGAAATTTTGTCAAAATGTCTGTTGCGGCTGCTCCAAGATGGAGCATTGTGCCAAAGATGTTTCTGGTGTCCTTTGTTTAGCCCAAAGGAAGGTTCAAATTAATGGTCTACCCATCCCAACTGGTGTCTGGTTATTAATGTTAATCCACTGTACAAACAGGAAAAAATTATCCCGCACCCAACTTTAGGAGCAAATACAGTTGCAAGAAAAAGTATGCGAACCCTTTGGAATTACCTGGATTTCTGCATAAATGAGTCATAAAATGTGATCTGATCTTCATCTAAGTCACAACAATAGACAAACACAGTCTTCTTTTCTTTTTTTCAATTTTTTTTGGGAATTTTTTCCTTTATTTGACAGTTGTACAGTGTAGAGAGACAGGAAGGTTGGGGAGAAGAATGGGGGAAGACATGCAGCAAATGACCTGAGCTGGAATCGAACCCAGGTCGCTGCGGGAAGGACACAGCCTTTATGGTATGCGCACTTAGACCGATGAGCCACCGGGGAACCCAAAACACAGTCTTCTTAAACTAATACCTCACAAACAATTATATGTGTTCATGTTTCTATTGAACACAACATGTAAACATCTACAGTGCAGGGTGGAAAAAGTATGTGAATCCCAAGGCTAATGACTTCTCCAAGAGCTAATCAGAGTCAGGAGTCAGCGAACCTGGAGTCCAATCAATGTGATGAGATTGGAGATGTTGGTTAAAGCTGCCCTGCCCTATAAAAAACACACACCAGTTTTGAGTTTTGAGCCATTCCCAAGAAGCATTGCCTGATGTGAACCATGCCTCGCACAAATGAGCTCTTTGAAGACCTACGATTTAGAATTGTTGACTTGCATGAAGCTGGAAAGGGTTACAAAAGTATCTTTAAAAAAACCCTTGATGTTCATCAGTCTACAGTAAGACAGATCGTCTATAAATTGAGACAGTTCAGCACTGTTGCTACTCTCCCTATAGGAGTGTCCGTCCTGTAAAGATCACTGCAAGAGCACAGCGCAGAATGCTCAATGAGGTGAAGAAGAATCCTAGCATGTCAGCTAAAGACTTACAGAAATCTTATGCTAACATCTCTGTTGACAAATTTACAATAAGTAAAACATTAAACAAGAATAGAGTTCATGGGAGGACACCACGAAGGAAGCCATTGCTGTCCAAATAACATTGCTGCTCATTTGAGGTTTGCAAAAAGCACCTGGATGTTCCCCAGCACTACTGGCAAAATATTCTGTGGACAGATACAACCAAAGTTGAGTTGTTTGGAAGGAACACACAACGCTATTGTCATGGTTTGTGAGGTGTGCGTTTGTTTGGACTTTTCTCTGCAGCTCCTGTCCCAGGACGATATTGCTCATAGGCTATCGAATTCTTTACCCAGCTGGCTGATTGAGCTGGGGCGGTGCTTCCCCAGAATCTATATAAGCAGGACGTCCGGCACGCCTCCTTTGCTAGAGTGTCTGTGTTTAGCTTTACACTATAGCCGAAGAAACTTTTAGTCAGGTTTTGTATGACTTTCTACTAATTTTCTGAGTTTCTTCTCCCTTTTTCCATCTCGCTTTGCTTCCGTGGTTCGGACTATTATACGTCCTTTGGAAGCGCGAGTCCTTGCGTTTAGTCTGTATTGTTCTCTGTGTTTGTCCTGGGTCCGTACTACTTACTTTCTCTCTGTCGTTGCGCTTGGCCTCCGCATACTACCGGCCACTACAGAACACTCTAGCAGACATGGAGTCGTCAGCAACGGCTGCGTTAGAGAAAGTTGTGGCTAACCAACAAGCTGTTCTCTCTGGTTATGGCAAGGGTCTTTCTAGCCTGAATAATCAACAGGCAGAGTTGGCGGAGAGAGTACGCCTTCAGGCAAATGCCATGGAGAGACAGAAGAACATTCTGTTAACTCTCACTGAGAGTATTAGAGCCTTGTCCACGCAAATCACACAAAATGTTGCACAAGCACAGGCCGTACATCTTTCACGAGAGCCAAAGTTTCAGTTACCACCAAGATATGGAGGCGAGGCAGGAAGATGTAAAGATTTTATTGCTCAATGTGAGATATTTTTTAAAGCGCAGCCTTCACGGTTCGTGAATGAAGAGTCTCGAGTTTCATTTATTTTATCCCTGTTAACCGATACAGCACTCACTAGGGTTGGCCCACTTATTCAATCTAATTCACCGGTAGTGAATACTGTGGAGACTCTCATTAGAGAAATGGTATCGGTATTTGATCAGGATGTTTGTGGTCAGGACGCGGCTATGCGTTTAATGCATTTAAGGCAGGGCTCTGAGAGTGTTGCTGCATTTTCAATCACATTTCGCTCCTTGGCGACAGAGACAGGCTTGCCAGAAGCGCCGCAAATGACAGTGTTCGTTCACGCTTTGGCTGAGGAGGTTAAGGACGCTCTGGCTGCACTGGAGCCTTGTTTATCTCTAGATTCCTTGGTTCGCACTGCAGTGCGAATTGATAATGCTTATAACTTGGTTCGGATCCGTGAGGGGGACGAGTGGAAAACGGCATTTAATACACATTACGGGTACTACGAATATTTGCTCATGCCGTTTGAATTGGTTTAGGCCCCCCCTGTGTTCCAGGCACTCGTTAATGACATCCTCCAAGAGATGTCGGAGAGATTCATCTTTGTCTACCTTGACGATATTCTGATTTTCTCCTCAACTCTCTCAGAGCATAAACAACACGTCAGACAAGTGCTCGAGGCCCTCCTCAAAGCCAAGCTTTTTGTCAAGGCTGAGAGATGCGTTTTTCATGCCAAGACAGTTTTGTTTCTTGGCTTCATTTTTTCGGAAGGGTCGGTCCGCATGGATCCTTACAAAATGGCAGTGGTCAGGGATTGGCCTGCCCCTCAAAATGTTAAGGAGGTGCAACGGTTATTGGGGTTTGCTAATTTTTATAGGAGGTTTACATCCATGTTGCATCCATGTGCCTACTTCTCCCGGTCATTGTCGGCGGCCAAACGGAATTACAGCATTGGTGACCGGGAGTTGTTTGCTGTCAAGTTGGCGTTAGAAGAGTGGCGCCATTGGTTGGAGGGGGCTGAACAGCCATTTGTGGTTTGGACGGATCATAAAAATCTCCAATACATCCAACAGACTAAACAACATAATTCTCGGCAGGCGCGGTGCTCATTGTTTTTCAACCGCTTTAACTTTCCGTTAACCTATCGCCCGGGGTCAAAAAACATCAAGCCCGATGCTTTGTCGCGGATTCACGACCATTCCGGTCACGACCCCGTTCCTGAGCTGGTTATCCCGGCAGCTCAGTTTGTGGCTCCCATTCAGTGAGACGTTGAGTCTGTTGTGCGGGAGGCATTGAGAAATGATCCCGGTTCTGGTGGGGAGCCGCCTGGGTGTTTGTTTGTTCCTTTGGCAGTGCGGTACTAAGTTCTCCAGTGGGGGCACTCTTCCCGTCTGGCGGGTCACCTGGGGGTTCATCGGACCAAGCAGTTCTTGGCTTCACGTTTTTGGTGGCCCAGCATGATTGAGGACATCCGGGAGTTTATAGCAGCGTGCTGTATCTGTGCTAGGAACAAGACTTCCCACCTCCCCTCCTCTGGTCTGCTGCGGCCGTTGCCCCTCTTTAAGCGCCTGTGGAGCCATATCGCTCTTGACTTTGTTACGGTCATCCTGGTCGTGGTTGACCGTTTTTCTAAGGTCGCCCACTTTATCGCACTGCCCAAGCTGCCTTCGGCGCGGGAGACGGCCATTCTTGTTGTGGACCATGTTTTCCGGCTGCATGGCATTCCTCAAGATGTGGTTTCTGACCGGGGCCCTCAATTTACGGCCAAATTCTGGCATGCGTTTTGCAACCAGTTGGGGGCCTTGGAGAATACTCTTCAATGTTTAGCGGCTGACAACCCATCTTCGTGGAGTCGATTTTTAGCATGGGCTGAATATTCCCACAATTCACTGGGTAACTCCACCACACACCTTTCCCCATCTGAGGCTCAGTTGGGTTATCAGCTTTCACTGTTTCCTGAGACTGACAGGGATTCAGAGGTTCCTTCGGTTAATCGCTTTGTTTGGCGTTGTCGGTCAGTTTGGGCCAGGGTCCGTTCCTCTTTGTTGCGCTCTGGACGAAAACAAAAGACCGCCGCAGATAGAAGGCGCCCGTTCCCCCATCTTATCGGGTTGGCCAAAGGGTCTGGCTTTCCACGCGGGACCTGCCCTTAAGAGTGGAGTCACGGAAATTGGCTCCCCGCTTCATTGGTCCTTTAAAGATTGTGCGAAGGATCAATCCTGTCACAGTCCGGTTGAAGCTCCCTAGATCCTTATGGATCCACCCCTCTTTTCATGTCTCCAGGCTCAAACCGCCAGCGCTTGCGTCTTGGCTCCGGTCGACAAACCTCTGCCGCTGCCCCGAATGATTGAGGGGGGGCCTGCTTACACTGTGCATTGTATTTTAGCTGCGAGTTGTGTGGGTTGTGGAGCTCAGTTTTTAGTCGACTGGGAGGGATATGTTCCGGAGGAGCAGTGCGGGGTTCTTTCTCGGGATATCCTAGATCCTACCCTTATCTCGGAATTTCATGTGCGGGGCTCTCTGGGAACTTCTGGGGCTGTTCCTTAGAAGGGGGGGTCCTGTCATGGTTTGTGAGGTGTGAGTTTGTTTGGAATTTTCTTTGCGGCTCTCGTCCCGGGACAATATCGTTACCTGGGCTATCGAATTCTTTACCCAGCTTGCTGATTGAGCTGGGGCGGCACTTCCCCAGAATCTATATAAGCAGGACGTCCGGCACGCATCCTTCGCAAGAGTGTCTGTGTTTAGCTTCACACTATAGCCGAAGAAATCTTCAGTCAGGTTCTGTATGACTTTCTATCTTCTCATTTTTGGAGTTTCTTCTCCCTTTTTCCATCTTGCTTTGCTTCCGTGGTTCGGACTATTATACGTCCTTTGGAAGCGCGAGTACTTGTGTTTAGTCTGTATTGTTCTCTGTGTTTGTGCTGGGTACGTGCTACTTTCTTTCTCACTGTCGTTGCGCTTAGCCTCCGTATACTACCGGCCACTACAGCTATGTGCGGAGAAATAAAGGTACAGTACATCAACATTAAAACCTCATCCCAACTGTGAAGTATGGTGGCGGGGCATCATGATTTGGGGCTGTGGGGTTGTAAAATTGCTGCAAAACGCAAAACTCCCCCTAAACGTAATAAAAATTAACGCTAAACGTAACTCACCCTAAATGTAATAATTTCTAACGCTAAACGTAATAATCGAGCTTCCCCCTAAACTTGGAATTTCTAACGCTAAACGTAAATACTCAGCCTCCCCCTAAATGTAACAAAAACTGCCGCTAAAGGTAATATCGTCGGCCTGCTGATAAAACCTCGGATCTTCAAAATGATCAAATTTACAGGAAAATAAAAAATAATAAAATAATATAAATATAATTAAAATTGTTTAATTTTGCATGTAAGAATAGTGGACATACACGTTTATGTTTCTTAACATTTTGGAGATACAAGGTTTTATCAGCAGACTGACGATATTCAATCTTTTGTTTCTCAGCTTCAAGTGTTCGACAATGCATTAAACAATATTTTGAGAATGCGGTGAATTTGACTCATTCAACAGGTGCTGCCTCACTAGCAGCCAAATCCGCCTACCAAAATTTACGTCAGATCAATCATAGATAAAGATCGCCGGTGATTCATCAAGGATTTTTTGATGTTAGCAAGTGCTGCCTTGCAGAGACTACCTGAAACATTCCTCTTTCCATAATTTTAACCCACTCTCACCATACCTGTTGCAGGCCAAACTTTGAGCGAATCATATTTTATTCGTGCTATAACTCCTATAGGCTACCCTGTATGTAATAGAACTGCCGCAATACGTCATTTTCAGAAATCTGTTATTGGAGTTGAACGACTTCGGTAGACACTATTTACCAAGTGTTGCCTTACCGAGAGTACTTGCTAAGAACCCTTGAGCCATGAATTTGTCTCATTTAAAGGTGTAACAGAGGATTTTCTCGAAAATTTGACCCAAACGTCTGTTTGTCACTTTTTGAAAAATGCGCATGCGCAAGACCATCCTACCAGCTTTACTGCTCCTCCACGGGAAAGGCCAATTGCTGTCGGGAGCGAGCATGCGCGAGCTCACACCCCTGCACGATTCTGCTTACAGTCTCTGCAATCGGCTTTCATTTATAAAAGATTTACACTTTCACCATGTCAGACTCGTCATCATTAAGTACAAAAATATTTGCTGCAGCTAAACAATTAGCCAATAAAATGGAAACATTTATAAAGGCAACAGTAATCAGGGCTCGAAACTGCGACCGTTCGGCGGTCGGAGGTTAGTTCGGTGAGGCAGATTTAGCTCCTACTGCCTCATATTTTATAATGATACTTCGCACGAGATTATTCCCGTGTCTGCGTCGTGCATGACGTGCATCTGGGTTCGTATCGCTAATAATAACTTCGGTATGATTTATGAGCACATATCCGCTAATATGAGGTCGATTTTTGCGAAATAAACAACTAGTAAATCATCTGAGTGAAAAGCATACCACTATGAGCCTCTTCTAACTGCATTCAGTTCGTATCCACGTGCGACTCTCCTTCTTTCAAACGCTACTTGGGTTTAGGTACGTTTCTGTTGTAAATGAGCAGCGTGTGCTTGTTCACACGAAGCAAGCTCCCGAGCCCAGAGGGAGAAGGGGCAGGGAGGCAGGTATACTGCTGCTGGCTGGATCTAATCATATGAGTCAGAATTCTCACAAAAATAAAACTAAGAAAAGTGACCCCGCACAAAGTTTGGATGGGCAAATGTAAAATTCATGACATTTCGAGGAAGACAATCCTTGGTTTTGTTTTTGGGTGTACAAATTAGTAAATGTCTAGGAAAATGAGAACATCAGGTAACCCTGCCTAGCCTAGCCTAGCCTACGATACAAACAATGCAAATTACAAATTAGAAAAACAATTCCAAGCTCGGAGGTTACTCGGTAGACATAACTTTGAATAGCAGGGAATGAAAATGAATTACTCAAATTAATAACAAGTCAAAGTTATGCCTAGCTATTATGAATGGTTGAAACGGAAGCTCACGGGACACATGAACACTCTAAGTACGCATGTGCAGCAAGTGGAAACGAGCTAGGAATGAGCAGGTATGACGGCGTTATGTGAGCATTTCTCCAAAATGACTGACATGTTGGAGGACGAATAGTTAAGATGATCCACCCGGAAGTCGCAGCCTAAAAACATTCTCTGTTACACCTTCAAGAGACACGTTACCCTAACGAGACTACCAGCCATATCCACCAACCAAGGTTGACGTTACATCCGTAATAATTGTATCCCCGATACTATGGTTTTGTGTCCGGAGACATTTCTGTGAGCATTCTACAGGCGACAACTTGAAACTTAGAGGGTACAGCCTCCTTCCCCCCCCCCTCCATTTATCATCTGATAGAAAAATATTTTTTTTGTCAAACACCTGGAGAACGTCTTATGGTCTGTAGTTGTGAAAATATGTGTTCCTATAAGTAACTTACAAACAAATCCTTTTGAATAATTGTTTTATTTTCATGTGTATAATACGTAGGCTACAGGTCCCTTCCCCCATTCTGATGTGCTTCCACCGCCCCTGATAACGTTTCAACCGTACCATTATCTAAGGCTAAGCACAAGAGCCCCCCCCACCATGTAACACACCTTGCCGCAAAACGTAGGAAGTCCCCCTATATGTAATAAAACTTAACGCTAATTGTAAGAACTCCCCCTATTTGTAACAAGCCTTAACCCTAAACGTAAGAACTCCCCCTATATGTAACAAACCTTAACGCTAAACGTAAGAACTCCCCCTAAAGGTAACAAAGCTTAACACTAAACATAAGAAATCCCCCTATATATAACAAACCTTAACGCTAAATGTAAGAACCAGTGTTTCTGTTTAGTGACGAAGTTAAATGGTGATCATTGCACAGTTTTGTTGCTTTCCTCAGATTGCTGAACTGTTCTATGCTGGTTTCTTTCTTTTGTTTTTTTAATTTCACTGCCCTTCATTTGCATCATCGTGTGGCATATACAGTAAAAACCTTCCTGATCGAGCAAACTTCCTGATGGAAAAAACCTCAATTGTAGGCCTGCTCCCTTCAATCCACAAAGAGCAATTTAATATTTAAAATTCATTGAAAAAAAAAATCTTAGATCTAGATTTAAGAATTAATAAGAGATGCGGTCACCAAGGCTCCAAATGGGTGTCGCTTTTCTTTGTCTGTTTTCGTAGAATTGCGATGGAGCTTTTGATTCCGAAAAGCGACAATATGTCTCCATAGCTTAAAATAAACTTAGCCGGGTCTACTGATAAAACCTTGTATCTGCCAAATTGATAAGAAACAATAACACTTATGTCCAGTATTCTTACACGCAAAATTAAACAATTTTTATTTTATTTATATTTTAAATTCTATTTATATATTTATTTTATTATAATTTTTATTTTCCTGTAAAGTTTATCATTTTTAAGATACAAGGTTTTCTCAGCAGGCCGACGATATGTTTAGCGGCAGTTTTTGTTACATTTAGGGGGAAGCTGAGTATTGACGTTTAGCGTTAGAAATTTCACGTTTAGGGGGGAAGGTTGATTATTACGTTTAGCGTTAATTTTCATTACGTTTAGGGGGAGTTTTACGTTTTGCGGCAATTTTACGTTAGGGGTTGTACAGGCTGCTTCGCTACCTCAGGGCCTGGACTGATTGCTATCATCACTGAAAAATGAATTCCCAAGTTTATCAAGACATTTTGCAGGAGAACTTAAGACCATCTGTCCTCCAATTGAAGCTCAACGGAGGATGGGTGATGCAACAGGACAACAACGTAAATCAACAACAGAATGGCTTCAACAGAAGAAAATACGCCTTCTGGAGTGGCCCAGTCAGAGTCCTGATCTCAACCCGATTGAGATGCTGTGGCATGACCTCAAGAGAGCGATTCACACCAGACAACCCGAGAATATTGCTGAACTGAAACAGTTTTGGAAAGAGGAACGGTCCAAAATTCCTCCTGACCGTTTTGCAGGTGAAATCTGCAACTCCAGGAAACGTTTGGTTGAGGTTATTGCTGCCAGAGGAGGGTCAACGAATTATTAAATCCAAAGGTTCACATACTTTTTCCACCCTGCACTGTGAATGTTTTCATGTTGTGTTCAATAAAAACACGAAAACATTTAATCATTTGTGAGGTATTAGTTTAAGAAGACTGTATTTGTCTATTGTTGGGACTTAGATGGAGATCAGATCGTATTTAATTACCAATTTATGCGGAAATCAAGGCAATTCCAAAAGGTTCACATACTTTTTCTTGCAACTGTATCTCGAAAAACCAAGAAAGTGCCGGACTAAATACCTAAAAATTTTTCTCACCTTTAATGTCTGAAAGGGAAACAGGTAAGATGAATTTGGCACTGGTCTGGTTTAAAAATTAAAATAAGCCCAAATCTGTAAAAATATTTTTTCCTGTTGAACACAGATTTCTTGTCATTGCACGTTTAACCAACATGATTACCATGTGGCACTTTCACATTTCAAAAATTTAGGTACCCCAGTATCAAATACAGTCATAACTTCTTTAGGACATTGAAAAGGTTATCTACAATATTCCTTCAAAATAGGTATTTTTCCTCAAAAATGCTCAATTTGGTACCTAACTTGTCCACTTCTAGGTGGCGCTGTAGCCATATCGATTAAAATTGTGGGCTCAAATTCCGGGATTTCCCATTACACATGTATTGGCACCATTCTGCAAAATTTCATGCAATTCTGAGATGTCAACTCCACTACCAGTGCCACTCTCTCAGAATATGGCTCTTAAATTCGTAGTTAACTGAAAGCATGCTTAAAATTTTATTTCCATCAACTAAAAAGTGGGCCTGGAAAATGCAAACAATGACATAACAGTATTTACTCGTAAACTCCAAATTCGACATGGTGGCGCAGTGGGTTGGGCATAGATTGGTACACAATAAGGGTAGAAAATCACTTATAAAAACAGATAAAACTATCATGCTCAAATAATCAAAGCAGACTGAATTAAAACTGAAAACAGGTCAGAAGAATGAATAGAATAAGAATGAATAAGAAGATAGAATAAGAATGAATAAGAATGAATAAGAAGAGCATCTTTGAGAAGATGCTAAAAGCCCAACAAGAGATTGAAGAGAGATGGTTCCAGGCAATGATGGCGCAGCAGCAGGCCACTAACCAGATGTTTCTGCAACTAATAAGCACTCTTGCAGCTGGTCAGCCACATCCTCATTCTTCAGTGCCAGCCTGGACCACTGCATCCCCGCCAACATCAACCCCTACTGCTTGGGCCTTCCCCCAGCTGTATCAACCAACCCCGCCTACTTCCCCGCCACCTGTAGTTCGTCCACATCAGCTCACTAACCATAGGCTATCAGAATATCCATCCTTCATCCACCCTACTCCATCTCCATCCTCCCAGGATGAACAACCTAGCACTTCATCCGTTCTACACAACATTAATAGTTCTGAGTATTACAACTTGTAGTTTTCTCTTTTTTTTGCAAATTGGCAAAGGTTTTGTTTGTAGGCTTTCAATGTTGGCATGTATGCTGTGGTGTGCCTGTTTGGTTATCTTCATTGTGTTCTTTAAATTGCTATGCAGACAGAATTGTGCTGTTCTGATGATTTATATGTGGTTCTTAAAAAAATAACAGCTTTGTTGTGTTTACATCTCCAGGAAATATGCTACATACTTTTTTTTTCTATTTCTTGTGAAAATTCAGGGATATTATGTAAAGCAAGTAAAGAGTTTGAGTATGTTGCTAAATGCTTTATATTTGTTTCCTACATAGATGGCAAACTTGCACTTGTCTTTTCTTTTAAAGAAGGTTTTTTTTTTTTTACAAAGACAAAGCACTTTTTCATAATGGTAAAAGTAGGATTTTATTTAAAAGAACCTTCAGATCTGTTTACTGTTTACGAAGAAAACAGGAAATAAAATAGTATTCAAAAGCAAAAATGTTTCCATTTCCATTTCATTCATTGGAAATCTGGAAATATAAAATAATTTTAAACATTCTGAATACTGAATACTCAACAGTTTTTTCAGGCCTATATCAAACATTCATACTGTAGTAAGGTAGCTACACAGTGCATTTCTAATATTGTGTTGCAGCTGTGCATGACCCTGCTCCTCATGTACAGGTCCCTCTTCCTCTGCAACTGTAGCTGCAATTGTTTTTCCCTCTACATATTCCTCATTCTGCACCTCGCAGTAATTATGCAGTACACAGCAAGCGGACACAAGTTGGCTTACAAAAGTTATGTGGGCCTCATTCTCTTTAAGCAGGCACTGCCAGCGTCCTTTGAGGCGCCCAAAGGCAACGCTCAACTGTCATGCGAGCTTGGCTTAATCGGTGATTAAAATTGAGCTGCTGTGGTGTTACTGCTCCTCCCTCTGGATAAGGTTTCATCAGCCAGGTTAGTAGAGGGTAAGCCGAATCACCCAGGAGAAGAAGAGGTATGTCGACCCCCTCAAAAATTTCAGTGCAGTGGGGTAAAAGAGTACCAATACTGTACTGCCATGCTTGTACAATGATGAGAGGGAGAAAACGCGTGCATCGTGTATTTTGCCTGCTTGCCCAACATTGATGTCCCAAAACCTCATCCTATGATCCACCACACCTTGTAGAATGATTGAGTAGTCTCCCTTTTGGTTGTAATAACAACTTGAGTTGTCAGGGGGAGCTTTGATCTTGATATGAGTCCCATCAATTGCACCTGCTACCTGAGGGAATTGCCCCCTGTCTCGAAAACCCTGTACTATCTGCCTGAACTCTGCTGCAGAGGGGTGCCTGATGTACTGAGGCTTCATAACCACATTTATTGCAGTCACAATCTCTTGGACAATAATGCAACACGTTGATAACCCAGCACCAAACAGTTGTGAGATGGACCTATACTCTCAGTTTGTGGCCAACCTCCAAACACAAATTGCCACACGAGCCTCGACAGGCACTGCCTGTCGGTAGTTAGTGTTCTGCCGTGTCAACCAGGGCCGGAGAGTATGACAGAGTAGTTGAAAACTGCCTCTTCGCATTCTGAAATTTTTCATCCACTCATCATCAGACCAGGTAGCGTTGATGTGGGGCCACCAACTACCTATACGTGGGTATGTCCAAGTGCTCCTACGCAACAGAAAGATAAAAGTGGTGAAGTAGTGATTATAGCAAGGTTCAGGAAAATTCTCTTTTGTCTTTGATATACTGATACCATTAATATTTTTACATTATTTTAATGTTGTTTCTGCAAGTCAGAACTTACACCTTCAATAAGTGTTACTTTGTGTAAAAGTAGACTTGTAGAGAACTTGTAGGCTTTACATAAAACAATTTAAAACAAGAGAGGGCATATAAGATTACCTGATGGATCGTTGGTAACATTTACGGAAAACGAGCACATCACTGGAGGAGACCAATACACGTCTTCTTCTGTTGTGACTCGCGATCCGCCTTTGTCGCATGCAGTGCACTGCAACATTTTGTGTTAGCCACATCCGCGACTCGTCAATGAAATGTAAACTTTGGAAAAAAATTGGAAATGCAGGCGATGTAGTACATCATAAGGAGGGCTGCAAGAAACACACGCAGTGGCCTCTCCATTGTACTTGACTTGTCAGTGTGTCTTGTCTTGTATGTTGATTTTTCCTTTGTTTACTTCCGTAAGTTCTATTACAAATTACCCGCCTATTCTGACCAATTGAAGACAACCGCAGGAAATACGTTCTGAGAGACGTCTGGCCAATGAGTGATAGGAATGTACTTACGTGACTTGTTTTACGAACTCATCAACCGATTCACACCAAAATAAAAAATACGGTGTGAAAGGGGACCAAAACGGCAAGAAAATATAACTTATATATTTTTGCATTTGGTCCGGACCAATAGAACCGAACTACCGGTGTGAAAGCGCCCTTAAATTCCCAGCATGTGATACGAACCTTATACATCAATATAATGAAACAAGAATATCAATTAAAGCTCAGCAAACATCAGGATGTGCCAAAGAGGGGTCTCCAGCCTGTGCCACGTAACACAGTTTAGACTCATGATCCAATTAAAAAAAAAAAAAAAAAACTTTAGACTAAACAGTTTAACAAAGTCATGGCTTGGCTGCCTCTAGATTTTTAATGAAATGCACAGTGGTCTCCTGAAGAGTTTACACCTGACGCAAGAATTTCTGAAGATTAAATTATTTGCCAGAGTCCCTGAGGGATTAAGATTTTGACACAAGCGTGTTGTGAAGGACTGCCCACCCTGTTTTTCTACCTCTTCTCTTAGCCAGCCTCTCCATGTCTCTGTCCCTCACTCGCTCCTGAGTCTCCTCCACCCCTCTCTCACTTGCACATTTTCCTTCCAGACAGCAGTGTCGCATACACTCGTCCCTCAGCGTTGCTTTACTCCACACGCATGAGATCAGACCGGCAGCGAGGTGCGTGAGACCGACTGAAGGCTACGGGCTCTCAGCTACCAAGCGGCAGGCACAAGAGGGAAAAACCACTTAGAATCCTCAAGAACAGGTAATTAAATCGTAAAACAACAACGCAAGTGCTATGTTTGAAAATTATATTATTATGGACATAGTGCGGCTTACCAATGGCACATTTTGTGTCACGGAATTTACGCACCGCAGCCAACAGACAAAATCTGACAACAAATTTTCAAATTTGCAGAGTCTTGGTAGCCAAGTGCTCTTAATATACAAACTTTCAGAGATTTTTTTGTACACCCCCAATTCCAAAAGAATTGGAACAATGCGTAAAATAAAATAATTTGTAGTTTCTTGTTTATTTTCAGGGTCATTCCATGTCAAATGTTTGAATTTCAGAGAAATCTCCCACTTGACCATCTCAGATTTGGCTGAAAAAATTTCAAAGGGTGCATACACCTCCTAATAGGATAAATCCAAAATTTTAGCTGTCAACTCCTTAAAGTTTTGTCATAAAAAATATTTTTGCAGCTAAGTTGTGCTCGTTTTCCGGCCCTTTTTGGACAGCTATTTCTGAGAAGCCACTTTCACATGGCTATATCTAGAAAAGTATTTCAGCTAAGTCCTTCAAATTTTCAGGGGTGAAAATCTGCAACTATAACTTGAGGAATATGGACTTATAAAGGTGTCCATTTAGTTTATCATATATTTCTGGGTGCTTATAGTTGCTGCTCGAAAATTTTACTCTGTGCTCTGCGGTAGCATATTTGAAGGACTGTAAAAAAGCCTAATTTCCAAGACAGGGATTTGGTATGCACATACAGCTTCCTATATTTGTTGTGTATTTTGTATTCTAATTCTACCCCTCTTTGATGAATAATCTCAAAAATATTAAGGCTTGAAAATGAAAAAAAAATGTGCAATTTTTAACATTTTATACCAAAAAATGACACAATCCACCAACATCAAATTGACTGTTTCAGACAGATTAGATGCCTGTTATTAACATGTCCAAAATTTGTGGTGTTCTGCTTTATTTTCTCAATATGAATTTTTGAAAATATTGTATTTTTGTGGACACACAGCATTTAATGGCATCAAAGGCATATTCAAACATTATTTTAAAAAATGCACATAGTTAATGATAGAAAGCTCAAACTCAACAAAGTGCTTTATTTCATAAATGTTAACTTACAATTGAAGAATAACCCATCTGCAGTGTTTAGATATTGAAATAATACAACCTTAACGGGGCCAAAAACTCAAGTTTGCTGTGTTTTCGGAAGTGTTACAAGAATTAATTATCTAATACAATATAGCTATTGTACAGTGTTAAGGATGCCATTTTATTTGATCATAGATTAAATGATTTATCTTATAAATTCTTCTATTAATTTATTTACAAATACATCAAATAAATAATTATAACATTTTTTAAGCTGTAAGTTTAGGAACATGTTTGGTCATGCAGAAGCTGTAACTTGTCTGAACATGTCATGGATTGCTGAGGTAAGAGGGTTTTGTGGATAATCTTGGTGATGTAACAAAGAATTTGCAATCTGAGCCAGTCTGAACAATTAATTTGTGTCTTAATTTGCGGCAGTCTTCTGTACATCCCAACATCACCCAAAAAAACATGGATCTAATGATGCCATCTTTAAGACTTAGTTTGATCTGACTAATTTTCATTGCTTAAACCCTTTATATAGTCTTCTAACCAATTTGGTTCAGACTTGCACAGATCACAAAATTCATTGTTACACCACTAGGGTTATCCATAAAACCCTCATATATGACAAGTCATTTAATCTGTGATCAAATAAAATGGCATTTGTAACACATCCTCTGTAATAATGCATTTTGTTCAGTTTGAGCCTTCTATTATTGACTATGTGCATTTTATAAAATGATGTTTGAATATGCCATCGATGCCACTGAATGCTGTGTCCACAAAAATACCATATTTTCAAAAATTTATTTTGAGAAAATAATGCACAACACCATCACAAATTTTGGATATGTTAAAAACAAGCATCTTATCTTTCTAGAACAGTCAATTTGATGTTGGTGGATTGTGTCATTTTTTGGTATAAAATGTTAAAAATAGCACAATTTTTTTTTCATTTTCAAGCCTTAATATTTTCCAGATTATTCATAAGAAAGGGGCAGAATTTCAATGCAAAATACACAACATATATGGGAATCTGTATGTGCGATAACAAATCCCTGTCTTTGAAATTATGCTTTTTACAGTCTTCCAAATATGCTGCTGCAGAGCTCAGAGTAAACTTTTCGAGCAATTTTAAGCACCCAAAAATATATGATAAACTGAAGGAACACCTTTATAAGTCCATACTCCTCAAGTTATAGCAGCTGATTTTCACCCCTGAAAATTTGAAGGACTGAGCTGAAATACTTTTCGAGATATAGCCACGTGAAAGTGGCTCCTCAGTAATTGCTGTCCAAAAAGGGCCAGACAACGAGCACAACTTAGTTGTAAAAATATTTTTTATGACAGAACTATTAGGAGGTGAGAGCTAAAATTTTAGATTTCTCCTATTAGGAGGTGAATGCACCCACTGGATTTTTTTCTGCCAAATCTGAGATGGTCCAGTGGGAGCCATTTGGACAGTTGGCATGGAATGACCTTGGATCTAGTTGAATGCAGCACTAAAATTATTTAAAGATTCACCTTGACAACTGGACCCTAATTATTTTAGGAAATATTTGCAAATTCCAAAATGTTATGCCTGTGACAGGTTCCAAAAAAATGGGGAATGGAAAGACTGGAAGAGCTGTGGAATCTTCAGGAAAACACCTATTTTTCAACATTACACAGCTTAACAGGTGAATAAGTAACAGATGATTTGATTATGATAGGGTATATTATGAGCGCTCACAAAAGCATGGTTCTTTACCAGTCAGATGGTACGAAGTTTGTCACTTAGCCTAAACCAAACACCATCCAGAACATAGAGATTGGAACTATATTCTGAGAAGAAGGGGGGAATTTTTGATGCGGATTTGTGCTCATATATGTACGCACAGTGTTTTCTGAACAAGGATTTGATTTTAAGCAGGATACTTTGGTTAACACACAGTTATTAAAGGCTGTATCAGCGATATGACGTCACTATTGTTGACTGTTGAAACGTTCTCAAAACACCACAGAGCCGCTCGCCCCTCCCCTTCAGAAGCTTGGAACATAAACGCGCTTTTCTTAAAGTGAAACTTCTGAGTAAAGCTGCTTTCATACCGGACACAAAAGATTTTTTCGTGCGACAGATTACATTCAAAGTTAATGCAAAGACGCGAATACACGCGTGTATTGCTATTTAGCAGAGGTCCTTTTTGACAGCATAGTAAATTAGGAAAACGCAACCGATTAATTAAACGAGAAAATAATGATCAAACACATTATTCTCTTGTGATGAAGTCCACTTTCATGAAGAGTGAGGAGTTGGGCTTTAGCAGGGAAACAATGGAAAGGGGACAAGGAAGGAGGAAGGGTTTCCACATTAACTGCAAAATTCCAATCCTTGGGACAGCTTGAAATATGCATCATTTGTTTATCAGGCTGTGCGACAGGTAGGCATTTTGTCAGTGGTGCTAAAACGCTAATTTCATGTCATGTTGTGCCGCTCGGCACTTTGGAGGTAAATACAGATGCAGCTTATGAGTAATAGAGACATTTTCTTCACAGTATATGATATTGTATATCAACATCAGTATATCAGTATATCAAATTGACTTTTGTATTTGGTGTATGATAATGAATTTAAAATCAAACCCATAATATCAGTGCCAACCGGCAGCAGGATAGATGTTCACACTTAATTTTGGTACAGACAGTAGTCTCAGGATGGTATTTACACTGGGCTCAAAAATTACGGCACCCCTCACAGGATAGGCAAATACAGTGCAAAATAAATTAATAAACAATATAATTCAAGAGAAACGGAATGTGTGAAATACGTCATATTAATATTGATATTAATATAAATATCAATTAATACGTGATATTAATGTTTCGCTGGAAACACCCAAGATCACACTAATCATTTAATACAAACTCGATGTCACTAAAATCAAGGTTTCACTACAATTGGCACCCATTATTTGGAACTTAGGGCAACCACCTCTGGCAGGGATAATTGCATGTAGTCATTTCCTGTAATTTTTGACAAGGTTATGGTACACATTTGGGGGGATTGTGGACCATTCCTCTCCACAAATCCTTTCAAGATCCTACACTTTCTTGGGTTTGCGTTTTTCAACTGAACTCAACTTATTTAGAGTTCCTCAATCAGTATATATTTTTTGAATTTTTTTTAAAGTATAGTTCAATCACGAAGACTTCGGATTTAAGGAAAGGAGATTTATTAACAATGCAATGACATGAAATAAATTCAGTATTTGGCGATGACTCCGTCCTCGAGAATCCTCAAGCGAGGTGGGGCGCTGATCGGCCTGGGTAGCAGGCAGAGGCGAAGCCATCCCCCATTGGACAGAAGGGTCATACGGATGAAGTAGATGCTGAAGAGGCCGGAGTCAGAAATTGGTGGTGGTGGGGAGGCAGTGGGCGATGCGGAATCTGTGCAACAGCAGGCAGGAACACGTCAGAAGCCTATATATAAAGAAGACCGAAGGCACCGATTGGGTAAGCGTAGTTGCTTGGGAATCCTACGTCTCGTGATTGAACTTTTGTTTACACTCCCATTTCAATCACGGAGACTTCGGATTTAAGGAAACGAGATTTATTAACAATCCAATAACATGAAATAAATTTTGTATTTGGCGATGACTCCGTCCTCAAGGACCCTCAAGCGAGGTGGGACGCTGATCTGCCTGGGTAGCAGGCAGGGGCGAAGCCATCCCCAAAAAGAGGATCTGCAGGACTGAGGAGTCATCAAGGTGAATAGCGCTGGAAGACAAATATGTATTAGAATAAACAAGCCTTTGCACAAGCTGCAGATGAGAGGTGACACTGCCAGTGGATAAGGAGGTCGACACAAGCAAAGTATCTGTAATAGCGTCGCTAGGCGTTGTTCACCTATACAAAGGCGCTAGCTTCACGTTAAGAAATGACCACGGCTAGTGGTAAGTCGCATGTATTTGCGGATACTTATGCATATAGACACTTACTGCTGAAGCCATGGCTGAAAGCGTAAATCTTGCCACTGCGCGTGGCTGTGAGGTGGATATGCGTGCAGTATCCGTGAATGTTTGCCGGCGAGGCAAAGTGCACCCATAGCCCAAGCGCTAGCGAAGCGCTAGTGAGATGCGCCACTGCGAGTGGCCATGAGGTGGATACGCGTGCAGTATCCGTGAATGTTTGCCGGCGAGGCAAAGTGTACCCATAGCTGAAGCGCTAGCGAAGCGCTAGTGAGATGCGCCACTGCAAGTGGCCGTGAGGTGGATACGCTTGCAGTATCCGTGAATGTTTGCCGGAAAGGCAAAGTGCACCCATAGCCATAGCGCTAGTGAGATGCGCCACTGCAAGTGGCCGTGAGGTGGATACGCTTGCAGTATCCGTGAATGTTTGCCGCCGAGGCAATGTGCACCCATAGCCAAAGCGCTAGCGAAGCGCTAGTGAGATGCGCCACTGCAAGTGGCCGTGAGGTGGATACGCTTGCAGTATCTGTGAATGTTTGCCGGCAAGGCAAAGTGCACCCATAGCCATAGCGCTAGTGAGATGCGCCACTGCAAGTGGACGTGAGGTGGATACGCTTGTAGTATCCGTGAATGTTTGCCGGCGAGGCAAAGTGCACCCATAGCCAAAGCGCTAGTGAGATGCGCCACTGCGAGTGGCCGTGAGGTGGATACGCGTGCAGTATCCGTGAATGTTTGCCGCCGAGGGGATGTGCACCCATAGCCAAAGCGCTAGCAAAGCGCTAGCGAGATGCGCCACTGCGAGTGGGCGTGAGGTGGATACGCGTGCAGTATCCGTGAATGTTTGCCGGCGAGGCGATGTGCACCCATGACCAAAGCGCTAGTGAGCTGCGCCACTGCGAGTGGCTGTGAGGTGGTGCGCGTGCAGTATCCGTGAATGATTTGCCGGCAAGGCAAAGTGCATTAGCATTTGTAATGATTTGAAGACTCCCGAACATTGCAATCATTCAACAGCACCATAATTGTCTGACATTTAATTTGCAAGGAACGCAACATGAACATTTATCATTTGAAAACCCTGCTATTCAAGCATAATCATGCATGCACTGCCCAACACCAGATTACACCTCATACCCCATTCGTTCCATGAACATTGCGTGCAAGCAAGCGAGACCACCTGATGTAAACTGAGGACGCCGCTTTGATGAGCTCATGAGAACTGCATGTTGATTATGGTTGAGGCCGTGGGTTGCATTTATGAAGTACCTGCAGATGACCGACATCCATGCCTGTAAATTGGAACTTCCCGTCTGCATTGAGCTGCGGATGTAGCGCTCGGATGAATGTAGCGCCTGAATGAATGTCATGAGTAGGTAGAACGAGACCATAGCCTTAGATTACCACTTGTAAGCTGAGCCATACCGAGCAAAAGAGAAAATGAAATGATAGCATAGCATTGGAATGACCTGACAACTTGAATTGAATTGCTGTGTTCATTGACAAGGCACCATCACTGGATGACCATTCACTTGCAAAATGCAACGCATATCACGCACATTTATAACTTGAAAATGATCCAAATTCAGACTCATGCAATTATGCATCGCCCAACACTTAGTTTAATGGAGACTTTAATGGGGTACGAACATTGAATGGGTACAAGCAAAACCACCACTAACCTAGAAGCAAGGTACAGATACCAGTTTAATGAGGCAACTAAGAGCGGCACATTGACTGTGGTTGAGGCAAAGGGCCGCGTGCAGAGACCGACGCCCATGAATCCAAGTTTATCTAATCTGCATTGGAGAGGTTTGAATCAAAATTAAATTCCTGAAAAGCACAAACAATGAAACTTCTCACCGCAACCCTGATCTAAATGTATGAGCAGTGCCACTGCTAGCATCTGAGATAACTTACCCATATAGAATCTTACTCACATCATCTGAATACACTAGCATTGCCGTTGCGAGTGGATGTGAGGTAGATATTCGCGTAGTACCCGTGACTGCTTGCTGGCAAGGCAAGATGTGCTCATAAAAACGCTAGCCAAGCGCTTGTGTGCTTACTTACCAATATAGATACTTACAATCATCTAAATGTAAGAGCATTGCCACTGCTAGTGGACGTGAGGTAGATACCTGCGTAGTATCTGTGACTGCTTGCCAGCTAGGCAATGCGTAGCCATAACCAAAATGCTAGCCAAGGGCTAGTGAGCTGTGCAACTGCAATGGACGTGATGTGGATACACCCATAGTATCCATAAATGCTGGCCAGCGAGGCAGCACGTGACCTTGGCGCTAGTGTAATGCACGTGAACATGTCCCTGCGAGAGGACGAGAGGTGGATACATGCGTATTATTCATGATGGCTGGGCTGCCTGTGACCTTGGTGCTCAAGTAGCACACGGGAGATTGCCACTGCGAGTGGATGAGAAAACATGGCACAGCATTTGTAATGATTTGACAACTTCGGAATAACATTGCAATCATGACAATTAATTTGCAATGAACACAGACCTTGCACATTTAACATTTGAAAACCATGCTATGCAGGCATAAATAATATCCAACTAGAGTTCACATTTCATACCTCAATCGGGCCGTGAACAAGGCGCGCATGCAGCGAGACCACCCACTTGTGTAAACTTAGGATACTGCTTTGATGAGGCCATAACTGCACGTGGATTATCGTTGAGGCTGAGGGCTGCGTTTATGAAGTGCCCACAGATGACCAATGCTCATGCTTGTAAATTGGAGCGTCCCATCTGCATCGAGCTGCGGAGGTAGCGCTGATAACCTGAGTGAATATCACAAGTAAGTAGAATGTGACAAAGACATCAGATTACCACTTGAAAGCTGAGCCATACCTAGTGACGGAGAAAATTAAATGATAGCATAGGATTCGTATGATTGAGTGACTTGAATTGGATTGCTGCATTCATGACAAATCATTGGATGAAAATTCATTCACAAAGTGCAAACATGCCACGCACATCCTTAACTTGTAAACCATCCAAATTTTAGGCGTCAATGACAATGAAAATACTTAGGAACACCGCGGAGTTCCGATATTGATGCGATGCCGAGCCGGATGAATGCAGTAGCTTCTACTGCTGGACCGCTGTCAGATGCTTCCACGATTTTCACCGGGGTTTGGCCTGCTGGCATCCAGAACCAGGACATGACAGGGCGGCAATGTTTCTGCCAGGAGGCCGTTGAACTGTATCGAATTTAGAACTCCCTTGTAGTGGGGAGGATTCGCCTTGGCTTTGGACAGAACAAGTAACACCGTGACTTCAAACGAAGAAGTTCCAGGTTAATACGAACTTGAGTTTTTCTTGGAAGATTTGCTAAATAAAGCTCGAATCGTGAGCGAACTAACGAGCCGGAAGCTGCGCGATGCGGAATCTGTGCAACAGCAGACAGGGACACGTCAGAAGCATATATAAAGAAGACCGAAGGCGCCGACTGGGTAAGCGCAATTGCTTGAGAATCCTACGTCTCGTGATTGAACTTTCGTTTACACTCCCATTTCCTGCATCCCCAGTCAGGGGTGCCAGCAATTTTTGAGGCCAGAGTATATTTTCATGCAGTGAACCATGTTGGAATTACAGACATTTATAATTGTGCCTCTGTGCAAATACAAATACTTTTGGTCTGTGTGACTGTCTGGAACAAAACGATGGTGCTCAACTGTTCTTGTGGTGCTTCTGTAGGTCCTGCTGAAATCCCTGAAGAACAGTGGTATCCTGCGGACCCCCTTCTTGATCACAGAGGGCTCAGCATAGTGAGAAAGGGTTACCTGTACTGCAACTAGGTGCGTACGTGAACTTCAAAAACACAGCTCTGCGTTATAAATGTCCATTGTACATGTCTATGGGGAACATGCTGTGTGATCATGTTTACTGCAGGCTGAGTTATCTTCATACACTGCACACTCTGGACGGAGCATTAAGCACAGCTCAGAGAGATACTCACAATATGTGCTCATGGTCCTCTGTTCTAACTTGGGAATAGTCCAATAGTCTTCTTGCTGTGAGGCGGCACTGCTAGCCACTGCGTGTGAATAAAACATTTGTATTGAATTTATTATTTACTTGCCTTATTATTTCATTAAAAAGGAAGCTGTGTGTTTAAGTGCCGACACATTATTCATATTGTTAGAAAATGCGGTAAACAAGAACAATGATTGTAAACAGGTCAATTATGATCCGTTTCAAGGGATGTCTTCCGCCCTCCCTGTGTTCTGTTCAGCTGCTGCCACTGATTGGCACTTTCGTGTCGCTCTAAATCTTTTCAACTGGTGATTGAATTCTTAAACGTATGGCATTTATTCGGCCAGGACAATATCTGGCAAAGTTGACAGGTATGAATCACCACGTGATTCAGGTCCTCACCAAAATTTAATGAGTTTTTCCTTTGCCCATGTCATCAAGTTTTATAAAAATCGGACCAATGGTTTTCCAAAATCCTGCTGACAAACACAGAAAAAGACGGAATAAATCCCAACCAAAAAAATTACTTAAGGAGAGTAAAAGTAATTTTTTGGGAGGCACTGAAACAACTGGATTTCTAATGAGCAATCACAGGACCAGCTTTTCAGACTCAGGCACAGCATTGTCCAGGACTAAATTGCATTGTTAATGGAGTACTGCATAACAAATCTAGTTTTACTCCAAGGTCAAGCTGATTTGAGTGTTAAAAGCAAGCCCTTATTGCTGAAAAAATGTTTATCCTTTCTCTGAATTCAGAAGCTAAACTGGCAAGATTTGGAAAGACCAGAACAGATGGAGCTCAGAACCTTCAAGCTTACCATCTCCATCTTCTCAAACATCACAAACTTCACTGCAGACAATGAGACAAACACACTACCATTCGAGAGCCCTTACCAGGTAGTGGAAGTGGTGATCATTGTCTTGGTCGCAGGATCCCTCAGTCTCCTTACGATAACTGGCAACATACTGGTCATTCTCTCAATCATAATCAACAGGAGCCTCCAGACCATCAACAACTACTTCCTCTGCAGCCTGGCATGTGCAGACCTGATCATTGGGGTCAGCTCTATGAACCTGTACACAGTCTACATCGCAGTTGGTTATTGGCCGTTGGGCCCAGTAGTCTGTTCCCTATGGCTGCTCCTGGACTATGTAGCCACCAATGCCTCTGTCTATCATCTCCTTGTCATCAGCTTTGACCGTTACTTCTGCATCGCCAAGCCACTCAGCTACCCTGCATGGAGGTCCACCAGGATTGCAGGAATGATGATTGCGGCACCCTGGGTTATTGCTTCCCTCCTGTGGGCCCCGCCCATCCTCTTCGGGCAGTTTGTCGTACTTGAGCGTATTGTGCCAGTATGCTACATCGAGTTTCATTCCAATGAATCCATCAGCTTTATCACTTCCACTGTTTCCTTATACCTGCCTGCTACCATCATGAGCTTCCTGTACTGGCAGATCTCCAGGGCCAGCAAGAGCCGTGTAAAGACAGGCGAGCACAAGCAAAAAAAGGGCAACTCATTCAACAGCGAAGCAGGAAACCAGATCAGCATTCCATGTGATGACGAGTCTGACACAACCCAACACGTTGAGAGGAGTCAGAATGGCGGAACAGGTGGAGTTGGGGAGGAGGAGCCAAGTGCGCCAGTACGTCCTGAGAGAAATGAAATCACGGAGGCCCCTGCAGGTTACAAGGGAAACCCCACAGCCCACCGCCTTAATGTTACAATGTCAAAGCAGCAACCCAAGAAAAAGGCACCTCCATCTCGTGAGAAAAAAGTAACACGCATGATAACGATGATTCTAGCTGCCTTTGTGGTCACATGGACACCCTTTCAAGTCATGAAGGTCATCAGCAACTTCTGTTCGACCTGTGTTACCTCCAGCGTGTGGACCTTTGGCTACTGGATCTGCTACTTCAACAGCACCATCAATCCAGCCTGCTATGCTTTCTGCAATGTGTCCTTCAAGAAGACCTTCAAACAACTCCTGCTCTGCCAGCACAAGGACATTCGCTTGAGCAGATAGAGATGTAGGCGTTGCTGTTTCTGCTGTCGTTAATTTCTGTCATTTTTTGACAGAAAAAAATACGCTCTTGCAAGCTGAAGAAGCAGAACTAGAGACACACAACCTGTAGGTGTAATGTCAAATTGCAGACATTTCTTTACCAGCAAAATCAACTTATATTCAATAACATTTACTGCAAAACTCAGAAAAGTCTGTACCCATTCACATAATCAGAAAGTCCATCTATTTACTGAAATTGATATTTTTATCTGATAAAAATGGTTTATTTTTAAATGTGCTGTCATGATTCTGGTTTTGACCATGTCTTTGATTTATTGATTTTGCTTTTTGTACATCATGGTTTTTCTGTACATGCCATTTCTGTATTCATTGCACTTGTCACCCCTGTCTTGTGATCTGTATGGTACAGTCCGTCTCCCCAGTCCGCGTGCCCACACGCTTCGGGTGATTTCAGTGGTTTCTGGTGTTTCACATTATTACTTCAATTCTCATTTACTTCCTTTGCTCTGCTTTCCTTGATTACTTATAATACCAACATTTATATTTTGTATTATACTTACTAACCTAACTAACCCATGTACATACTACTAATGAGCACTTGAATTAGTGTGTAAAGTTGCACCGCTACTAATTACTAGTAACGCAATCTCAGCACTCGCCCTGTTCTAGTCTCCGCCCCTTGCTTTACTTTCCCTGTATCTCCCTGTTCTTCTGCAAAATCTTTCGCACGTGCTTAATTTCTATCCTGCACTCCTTGATCCGTGCACGTAGAACTAATTGACCGGAGCCATGTATCTGTCATAGGTTGTCTATGTGTGTCCGGTCCATGTCTTAGTGCTTGCCAATTATTTTATTGAGGACTTCCCCATGTGTATTTCCCTTTGTAATTAGTTCTTATCCAATTTGCCTGGCCCTGCATAGCATGTGACTTCCCTCTTGTGTATTTAAGGTCTTCACTGCAGCCTTTACCTTGTCAGAATATTGATCAATTTTCACTGGTGCAGAGAGCCTCGTATGCCTTTTGATTATTGTCATTAACTACGACACTTTTTGTACGACCTTGTGATTGCCTGGCCCCTTCTTGCTCTTGTTTGCTACTTTCTGGATTCTGGCCCTTTTTCTGTACGACCACGATGCTGGTTCTTGACGCCCTGTGTATGACCTACCATTCTGGATTTTTGACAATGATTTTGGATGACTGTTTCATGTACCGTTACACATCTGCTTCTCTGGTTTCGACCCCTGCTTGTTTATCGACTTCGTTTTTGGATTTTACTTTGGCTTGGCAATTCCTGTGTGTTCTGGTTTTGACTCTTTTTGTAATAAAGGCTTACGATTTTTTGGAATTTTGGTACTCGCCTGTGGTTCCTGAACGCACCTTCACATGTGCAGTTTCATTGAAAAGTTTTCAATCTTGGAATGTTTCTGTTCATAAGACCAATAATGTTCAATCACAAAATATTCAAAGACATTATTGTCTTATTTCTTACAGTAATTTTAATAGCATAAGGTTTGAAATTCAGATCTTGCATACGATTGCAAAACCCCACTCTTAAAAATACAAAAATGAATATTTTGATAGAATATTTATCTCATCGAAGTCATTCTCCCAGATCAATTGAAGATTTCCTTTGTTTCCCCCATCTAGACCTAGGATTGCTGTTATAATTATAATGACCTCAGGTTGTGCAGCCAGAATATTTTGAAACCACGTCACCACAATGTGGACGCACTCACCTAAGACAAAGAAACACAAAAGGCCACAAACTTCACTATGAGGGTGAGGCTCTGCACCGAAAGTATTACACACACTGCTCAAAGATCTTATGACATGACAAAGGCAATAACTGGGTAATTTAAAGTTAGATTTGTAAAAAAAAAAAATAAAGAAATAAATAAAAATGCATGTTTTGTTAAACATTTACATTTAAAATCACTGACAAAGTTTTTGAATTAACCTGTCAAAATCAATGTGTAGTTTTCATCTGTCCTGTCAATCATTCCAAGCAAATAACAATATTTTACGGCTTACTTTCCTAGATTTTTGTTTACTGATGGGACATGCAGTATATTGTCAGCCAGTCCTGAAAACAGGTGATGTGAGATTAATGTCTGAGGTGCAGGAGTGCTGACAAATAACGTGGTGATTTTTCAAGTGGTCCTTCATACATGAATGAAAAAATAAAAGATCTTGCCTGGCACAAAGGGTGGACCAGATAGGTGCTATATGGGTTATCAATTATAAATCTGAGATTTTAGTGATAAACAGCTTCTAGATATTGAGGGTGAAAGATGGCTACATACTACACACTGTGAGCTAAACAAAATACAATGAGGGTTACACACGGCAAACAGTGTGTTACACACTGCATGTGGAAGGATATATACTGCACACAGGTGATTGCACAAAACAGACTGAGGTTTCAAACACTGCACACCTTGACCTACACAAAACACAGTGTTACACTCTACAAACATTGCATTACACACTGCACACGGAAGATTACACTTGCAAACACTGTGTTACATACACACGCACACACACAGAGGGTTCCACACTGCATACAGAGGGTTTAACACTGCAAATATTGTGCTTCACACTGCAAAGAGTGTTACACACTGTACACAGAGTACTACACACTGCATGCAGATGATTACATACTGCTGACAGACGATTACCATCATCCTGCACATCAAGGTCTGGCTCTTCATGCTGGAGTGCCCACTGAAGGCACTTTCACTGGTGGACAGTATAGACTGTATGAAAAGATGGACGAGGCAACCGTAACTAGAGTCTTTTATACTAAGAGTACCAACAACTCAGTATGTGAACGCCATCTTGTTTCCATCTTTCAGCGCGCGCGCACATGGCACACTGAGTCATCAGCTGCCCCCCCCAGACAAGCACAGATCAACGTTAAAATGGAATGGATTCTGGTGTCTTACTGCTAAATGAGCCTCACAAACTAATTTACCCAAATCTGCTTCACAAGCAAAAGGAACGCAGAATTTAAAAAAATATAGGCCAAATAATATTTTATGTCATCATTAATCTTGTACTTCCTCATAAATACAGGGAATCTGCCCATGTGATACGAGCGTGAGGCACAAGCCTTGATTTTGGCTATTGGAAGAGTGCCATTTTGTCATTTTGAAACCGGATGCGATTCATATCGGACAAGAACATGAATTGAAGATCCAGGGAGGAGCAGTGGATCTACGGGTGGATTTGACGGTATCTGACCATGCGGCAATCTCCGAGATTGAAAAGTGAAGCCAATACGGAAGTGCCAAAAACTGCAGCTCTTCAAATGGCCACTTGAGGCTGACTGCAGAAGTAAGTCAATCCCCATTGAACCCCATGTTAAAAAGCCCAATTTTACAGCAGAAATAAACATGTTTACAGCCTGGTTCAAAATACGGTTTTGTTCTCTATAACTAATTTTCCCCCACGTGAAAACTGTGGGGGGACTGAATTTTTTTCTCGCTCCACTCTTTACATTATTTAAAGGCTTAATGTTCTGCATAATTAAGGGCGTGGCCACTTTGAATGACAGAACCTTGAATTACACAGGACTTGTCACATCCGGTGGTGTCATGTGGCTAGGCTAGAGCACAGGCCTCCATGGCTCCGGGCTTGAGTAGGAAAGCCAAGCCCTGTCGCTAACCCCAGGTCTCGCCTGGCTGTCTGAGGGAGGGGTTACCTCAGCTCGGTTAACGTAGCTGCTCACCCCTGGCCTAATCCAGTCCTCTGTGGGCCAATGGCCAATGATAGGCTCATTTGCGTCACGGAACTTGACCCTTTGGCCGCGTTTGTGGCCGGAGAATTTTTATCAAAACATCAGGGTGATCATGTCTTGCTGTGTGGTTAGGAGTCTGTGGTCTATTTTCAAATGTGATGAAATTGTAATGATATTTCAAATAAGGTTATATGTTAGCAATAAGTAGTGTTAGTTCGTTAACTAGCCAACTAACCAGAGCATGAACGCAGTAACCCTCACTTAGCACAGCTGGGCATCTTGGGCAAAAGCTAACGGGAGTGAACGCCTGCGACAGTTATTATACTGCCTTGCAGCTAAGTAACAGTGTAATAGACAAGTGTCAGATTTTAGGGTAAAAATACTTTTGAACAAAGGGTGTCAGTCAGGGGTTGGAAAACCGTCACGGCTTCCCTAACAGGTTGCCAACGTGATTCAAATATTTTAATAGAAGCATTTATGCCAGAGTCAAGGCATTCATAAGAATTAATATCTTGCTTCATATTTAACAGCAGCATGTATACGTGAAACGTGGCCATGTCCCCTGCCAGGTGACGGAAATCGACTCGGGTCAGCGTATCACACAAATTCACATTGAAGCCAAAGATGAATTAAATCGGTCTAAATGTTCTTGATATATTGCGTTCACAACAAACGGGACGTGACGGACGGATGGATGGACTGACGGAGCTGAATACTATGTCCCCCGGTCCTAATACACCTTGACACCAAAGATGAATGGAATCGGTCAAACCGTTCTTGAGATATCATGTTGACAAGGTATTTGTAAGTGGTAAAATGGTTGTAATGACCTTGAGAATAATGCCAAGGTCACGTAAATCGAGTGGGCTGTGAGCAACCCCCTAACACAACTTGACACCAAAGATGAATGGAATTGGTCAAACTGTTCTTGAGATATTGCATTCACAACAAACGGGACAACAATCCATTTGAATGTGTGTGTAAAATATGAAATATATTACTATGAAAATAAATTCAAATAATAATTAAAAAACCAATCAAGGAGACCAATCAATCGCTTATCCAATAATATCTGTAGTTCTTGAGTTTGTAAGCACTATGGGCCCTATCTTAGGCCAGAGTCCCTAAACCTGTTATTTGGGGATTTAGCATTGCATCAGAGGCGATCCCCCACAAAAGTTGCTATCTTGCACACCTGCCTCTATCCCTTAAACACCAGCGCTACCCATCATATTATGCATAGATGTGGTTTGGGCGTTACGCCAGTTAAACCAATCAGTAAGCCAGGTGCCATTGCTTTTAGGAGTAGGCTGCGCTATCCCAAATCCTCAAACCGAAACCCGTGATGGAGAGAGGAAGCTCGCCACGTTTCTCCGTTGACAAAGTTAAATTGCTTGTGCATGAGGTCAAATCCAGACAGGGGAGGATCTGTTATTGTTAAGTTAATCATGAATTGTATTATTTTATTATTATTACTATTATTATTTGACATATATTGTTTAATGTTTGGTATGTAATAATAAAAACATCAAGCCTACGCCTTTTGTGATTGAAACTTCAAAAAAAAAAAAAAAAAATGTGTTTCGCCATGCACTTCCAACTCCCTCTCCCGTCTGAAATGAAGCATAGAACAAAATCCCATTTTAGAAAAATAAAATTAGGTCTATGCACTGGCACTCAGTGATGTAACTTTTCTTCCAGCGAGAGCGGCATTTCAGAACTCTTCAGCGAATGAAGGTAATTCTGGTGACAAGTACGTGGTTTCGTCTGTTTACATTTTCCAATCGGACAGCTGTCTATTTTTTACAGCAAGTTGCGTGACCGTGCTGCAAAAAGAGGTACGTACTTGTCCCCGAAATGACCTTCATTCGCAAAAGAGTTCTGAAATGCTGCTCCCGCTGGAAAAAAAATTTGCGTTGCTGAGTGCCAGTGCATAGACCTATTTATAATTAAATTATTTTTCTGTACTGAATGTAGCCCATTATTTTGTCGCTGTTAGATTGCATGGGGGAGAGAAGCCGTGTCTTCAATTGCCACTTGATTATTCTTGAATTGGAAAACGTGTTAATAAAGGAAAACCATCTAGAATTAGCCAGGACTAATTGTAGTCAATAAAGGGATGGATATTTTCCCCCGAATTTTCAGGTCTAGCGCCGGCCCTGATATTATATATAATATATAACATTAATATATATAATATATAATAATTATATATTGTTATAAAAGCGGAAAAAATGATTGAGACAAAATACAAACAATATAGACTTACCTGAAAGGCCCAGGTAGCTGGTGCGCTGGCGGTACACGCGTTCTGGGCATCTTCTATTATTTAACTGGCGATCAAGGCGATTTAGTACTATCTCTGCCATTTTCTCAGGGTTCAACTGAGGCTAAAGCAAGGTGGCTATTTATAGGCGAGTTAATTCGGGAAGTGGAGCCGCATGTGCACGTCCACGTGTCCAAGTGGACGTGCATTGAAGCCGCCTGGGCGTGCTCTTGTAAAAGCCCAAATGGGTAGCTTGTGGTTTGAGGACCCGCTATACGCTTTCCATAACGTGTGTGGTCAAGATAGCAATTGCAGGGAAAGCGCATAAACACGCCCACGGGCACACCTCCAGGCGCAAAAAAGGGAGTCGGCATAATGTATAGCGGGTAGTGTGGCTACAAGATACCATTTAGGAATAGATACCGTTTAGGGATAGTGGAAGCTGCTGAATGCGTTATTCACGGGTAACGCCGGCGCGGTGGCGGCGGAGGCTTGTCAACCGGAGCAGGACGCTAGTGCTAACCAGTTTTAGCCTTGAGACATGAAACGAGGGGTGGATATGCAAGGACTTAGGAAGTTTTAACCTGACAGTAACAGGGTTGATCCTCCACACAATTTTTTTTTTTTTTTTTTTAATTTGGCATCTCCAATCCCACCCGAATCTGGAATGCCTAATTGGTGAACTATGTACAAGTCTTGCTCGTATGCGACCCCTTGCTGCCAACTCAGGAGAGTGTAGACAGTTTGCGGCTCTCCTCCGAAGCACGCGCCTGTCAGCTACCGCTTCTTATACACTCATTGGTTGAATCTTTGCAAGTTCAGAACGAGGGTGGAGGATACCCAAACATGAACAGACTTAGAATCTTCCTGATGAGCGCCCGTCTGGCCAACGGGGCGCTTGAGCAACAAACAAGGCAACTATTATATTCCCTTCCCAATTTGCAACCCTGTAGCACTATAGCCAATTGTGCACTACTCTGAAAAAGCTGCCGACCACTGCCCGGGGCTCGAACCCGCAACGTGATAGTCACTTCTGCTTTGCAACGTGATGCTTTACCGGGTGAGCTATCCAGCAGCCCCTCCGCACTATTTTAAAAGGGCCAATGAAGCGAGGAGCCAACTTTCGTGACTCCACCTTTAAGGGAAGGTCCCGAGTAGAAAGCCAAACTCTTTGGCCAACCCGATAAGATGGGGCCAACCGGCGCCTTCAATCGGCAGCGGTCTTCTGTTTCTGCCTAGATCGCAACAAAGAGGACCAGACCCTGGCCCAGACAGAGTGACAACGTTGAATAAAATAATTGACAGAGGAGACTTCAGAATCCTTTTAAGTCTCCGGAAAAAGGTAGGGGTGATAGCCCAACTGAGCCTGAAATGGTGAGAGGCCTGTGGAGGAGTTGTCCTGAGAATTATGGGAATATTCAGCCCAAGCTAAAAAACGACTCCATGACGATGGATTATCAGCCGCCAAACATCAAAGGGTATTCTCCAGAGACTGGTTGGTCCACTCTGTCTGACCATTAGTCTCTGGATGAAAGCCAGAAGAAAGGCTCACAGTGGCCCCCAACAGACTGCAAAAGGCCCGCCAGAACTTAGCCGTGAATTGAGGGCCCCTGTCAGAAACCACATCTTGCGGGAGACCATGCAGGTGGAAAACATGGTCCACAACAAGAATGGCCATCTCCCGCGCTGAAAGCAACTTTGGCAGGGTGATAAATGGTCAGCCTTAGAGAAACGGTCAACCACGACCAAAATGACAGTGTTGCCCTCAGAATTAGGCAAACCCGTGATAAAATCAAGAGCGATATGGCTCCACGGGCGTTTAGGGACGGGTAACGACTGCAACAAACCAGAGGGAGGGAGGTGGGAAGTCTTATTTCTAGCGCAGACACCGCACGCTGCTACTAACTCCCGGATATTTTCCATCATGCTGGGCCACCAAAAATGTTGGGCCAAGAACTGTTTGGTCCGATGAACCCCCGGGTGACCCGCCAGACGGGAAGAGTGCCCCCACTGGAGAACCTGGGTGCGTACCAAAGGTGGAACAAACAAACAACCAGGTGGTTCCCCACCAGGACCGAGATCGAACCTGAAGGCCCCCCGCACATCAAACTCAACGTCCTACTGAATGGGAGCCACAATCTGTTCAGTCGGGATAACTGGCTCCGGCATAGGGTCATGACCAGAGCGGTCGTAAATCCGCGACAAGGCGTCAGGCTTGGTGTTTTTAGACCCTGGGCAGTAGGTTAACATAAAGTTAAAGCGATGAAAAAATAACGACCACCGTGCCTACCGAGAATTACGTCGCTGAGTCTGTTGAATATATTGGAGATTATCCGGCCAAACCACAAACGGATGCTCAGTCCCTTCCAACCAATGGCGCCATTCCTCTAACACCAGCTTAACAGCTAGCAACTCTCAGTCATGAATATTGCAATTCTGTTCGGCCGCCGACAATGACCGGGAGAAGTAGGCGCACGGGTGTACCTTATTGTCCCGAAGGAGGCGCTGGGACAAAATGGCACCCACCCTGACTTCAGAGGCATCTACCTCCACAACGAACGGGAGGGAGGGATCGGGCAAGACAAGAATTGGCTCTGAGCTAAAACGTTTAACGCCTGAAAAGCAGCCTCAGCTGCTGGGGACCAATCAAATGGCGAGAAGGAATTCTTCTTAGTAAGCGCAATAATGAGGGCAGCTACTGCGGTAAAATAAAGGAATAAGTCCCGAGAAGCAGTGGGTTACAGTGATTTTATAACGGCAGAGGGGCGTTCTAAGGCACGACGAGCAGCGGAGTGCCTTAGTGCCCCTCCGCCGTTATAAAATCACTGTAACCCACTGCTTCAAGGGGCTTATTGCTTTTATAAAACGGTTACCCTACATATAGCCCATTAAATAAACACACAAGAAAAAAAATCAACGATTTATTGGTAATAATGCAACAATAAAATTGAGAACTATTCGTTCTTCCACCAAGCAGGATTGAGTGGACAGAATGGTTGGCAAGCAACACAGCCGCTAAGATTGCTTTTTCATCTAGCGCCATTATGTCACATCAGGCTATTTGGGCTCGTTAATGTAGATATACTATGAAAGCAAGATATTTGGAATGTCTCCTTCGATCTCCCGAAGGCCCCATTAAATAATTTTACGTTCGTTTCGGTTTTCGAGTTTCCTTGTTCTCAACTCGCGCCGATCGGCCATATCATTACAACCAGCAGCGAGAGTAGGGAACAAGATTGAATTTTGTCCTCCACACTTGCCGGTGTCCAGGAAAATATGTTGAATTGTGCATTAGTTTGCTGGCCAGCTTGTCAACTAGCTACCGTTCACTACAATGGATGTGGTTACCCTACACATAGCCAATAAAATAAACATACAAAAAAAAACATATCGCTAATACTGAAATAGCGAGCTAGTTAGCAACGTAGCTAGCAAGCTAAAATGATATCGAACTCTGTAATGCAATAGTTAGCTAGGTAGATAGCCAACTGGTTAGTGGGTTAAAAGGCTAAACTTCGCTGACACTGAAATAACGAGCTAAAAGTCTTGAAACAAATGTAACCTAACGAGTAAGTTCAGCGCCGATTAGTTGGTGGCGCGCAGGGATATTTTGTGCTGTGGTCTACCTCAGAATGCAGTGGGTTACAGTGATTTTATACCGGCATGGAACGCGGCTCAGCCAATCACATTTAAGGATGTAAGCACCCGTTTTATAATTACGGATAAACCTCCTACAAAAATAGGCAAACCCCAAAAACCGTTGCACCTCCTTAATGTTTTGAGGGGCAGGCCAATTCCTGACTGCTGCCACCTTAACAGGGTCCACATGGACCGTCCACTCCGACACAATGAAATCAAGAAACGAGACAGTCTTGGCGTGAAAAACATATTTCTCAGCCTTTACAAAAAGATTGGCATTAAGGAGGGCCTCAAGCGCACATCTGACGTGTTGTTTATGCTCTGAGAGCATTGAAGAAAAAATCAGAATGTCGTCAAGATAAACGAAGACGAATTTCTCAAACATCTCTCGGAGGACGTCATGAACGAGTGCTTGAAACACCGAGGGGGCATTAACCAATCCGAACGGCATGACCAAATATTCCCAGTGCCCCTAATGTATATTAAATGGCGTTTACCATTCATCCCCCTCCCAAATGCGAACTAAGTTATAAGCATTTCAGAGATCAAGCTTGGTAAAAATTGACGCCTCCTGCAGACGTTCAAACACGGAATTCATCAACGGAAAGGGGCATTGGTTTTTAATGGTGATCTTATTCAAACCGCTATAATCAATACAGGGTCTCAAACCGCCGTCTTTTTTTCCCAGAAAAAAACCCCCCGTTCCGGCAGGAGACGTGGATGGCCAAATAAAACCATTAGCAAGAGCCTCCTGAATATATTTTCGCATGGCCTTACGCTCAGGCCCTGACAGCGAGTATAGCGAAGCCCTAGGTGGAGTAGTACCAGGGTGGAGATTGATCTCGCAATCGTACGGGCGATGAGGAGGTTAAGTCGAGGCTCGTTGTTTGCTAAAAACCTTGGCGAGATCAGCATAATCACTAGGAACATTAGGAGGCAGATCAAAATTCAAAGCGGCCCCCAAACTCTCCACTTGATCGGGACTCGCCATATCCATGACCGAATCACAGTGAAGAGAGATCCTTCAAATCACAATCATCCTCTGGCTGCTGCCAGTCAAATTGAGGATCCCACTCCAACCCCTCCTCCGCCTCCTCTTCCCAACTAGGAGGGCTGTATGAGACAAACTCAGCAGAATCACTCGTGGCATCCGCCTCTCCCCTAGGTTGATGAACGGAACTACCCGTCAAACTTTCCCTTCAGTGGGATCTACAATTAGCGCCCCACTGGACAATAGGGCTAGTCTGACTACCCCAATGGATGTGAGGCTTACGTTTCCGTAACCACGAGTGATCTAACACAACAGGAAAAACGGGAACAAATAATAAAAAATCAGACCTCCTCAGAATGGCGACCGAAGGGAATGAACATGGTTAGTGCTTCAGAGACCTCAGTTATAATTCCAGAACGTAGCGGGTGACCGTCCAAAGATTTAACAGCGTGTGAGTGATAAGATAAGAACAACTGAGTTTGACATCAAGTCGCTTCAAACAGCAGCAGCGGGGCCTCCGCCCCGACCCGGTGTGATCAGCTCGCCTGATGAAGCTGCAGTCCGCCGGGCACAGATGAACAACAGGTTTGCGCTCCATGCACCTCCACCTGTCTAAGTAATAAAATATCCTGGTTACCTTTGAACTCGGCGAGCAGAAATTCTTTATTTGTCATGAAGAGAGTATTAATTTGCTCCGGTCATGTAACTTAACTGCAGAGGCGCTGAGCCATCCACCATTCCAACATTACCCATAATTACTCGAGGCAGGAGCAGTTTCCGATTCGCTGGGCGCTTAACTAAGCAGTGCTGAATACTGGAAACCCTCGAGCTCAGCCGGAAATTATCATTCGTGAAATATGTTTAAACCAAATGCATCATATGTCCATATTTACATTGTCATTGGCAGAGAATAAGCCAATTCAAAAATATGTTTTTTAATTCTTATTCATTTTATGATCCCAATACATTCATCTTGAAGTCTTAATGAACTGATATTTCAACTGACATATAAGTCAAACCGCAAAGTCGTTATTCAAGTACCTGGAATAAAAAAATGTCTCCAGTATTAGCAGTATTCAGCACTGCTAAGTTAAGCGTCCAGTGAACTGGAAACTGCTCCTGCCGCGAGTAATTATGGGCAATGTTGGAACGGTGGATACACTCACGCTTGTTGCACACGCGGAAAAGCAGTAAGTCCCAGGGGAAAGTCATGAATGGCTGGTCAGAGCCACTTCGAGGCAAGGACGTGGCCAGGAAAGTTCACGGAGGGCGATCAGCACAATTCCACAACACCTTGCCTCCTTAGACACCTTTATAGCTTCATCTGCATCCAAGTACCTTTACCCAGTTTTCTCCTGCGCCTCTGAATGATTTGATAAATCGAGCAGCAAGGCAGATATAGGTAGCCAGCGAGAATGGCAGGAACAACAAGGCATAAAAAGGCCCATTCACTCTCATTGTGGACGAGTAGGAAGCGAATGGGCTTTACAGAACAGGTAGGACAGGACTGGCAGAGGCAAAGACGAACTAAGGTGCATTCAGTCAACCGAACAGTTATCCAAGCTCTTGCACCATTATGCAGAAAAGACACAGGCATAGTACAGAGAACTGTGTCCCCAATTGTTTTGTAAATCTCAAGAACATTGATCTATGGACACCGTTTTTAAGTAAAAGTCAACCAATAGAGTGGTGCACTGGAGAGAGAATCAAAAGAAAGACTAAAATAAAATGAAAAAAGTACGAAAGCATGTAATCCTGAAGAAATAAAATGCAACAACTCCCATGCTTGTGAGAACAACATTAGCAACAATGATGAATGTGAGGTGCAGGCGGTTTTTGGGGACTTATATGTGCAAATCCCGTATATGCAACAACGGTCAATCTAAAGGGCTGACCCTTGGTTTTTAGTAGAGCTTTTCCTGACCCTTCTTCTTAATGGGGCTGCACACTTTAAATTCCCAGCATGTGATACGAACCTTATACATCAATATAATGAAACAAGAATATCAATTAAAGCACAGCAAAACTCAGGATGTGCCAAAGAGGGGTCTCCAGCCTGTGCCACATAACACAGTTTAGACTCATGATCCAATTTAAAAAAAAAAAAAAAAAACAACTTTAGACTAAACAGTTTAACAAAGTCATGGCTTGGCTGCCTCTAGATTTTTAATGAAATGCACAGTGCTCTTCTGAAGAGTTTACACCTGACGCAAGAATTTCTGAAGATGAAATTATTTTGCCAGAGTCCCTGAGGAATTAAGATTTTGACACAAGCGTGTTGTGAAGGACTGCCCTCCCTGTTTTTCTACCCCTTCTCTTAGCCAGCCTCTCCATGTCTCTGTCCCTCACTCGCTCCTGAGTCTCCTCCACCCCTCTCTCACTCACGCTTTTACCTTCCAGACAGCTGTGTCGCATCCACTCTTCCCTCAGCGTCGCTTTACTCCACACGCATGAGATCAGACCGGCTGCGAGGTGCATAAGACCGACTGACGGCTGTGGGTTCTCACCTACCAAGCGGCGGGGACAAGAGGGAAAACCACAGAATCCTCAAGAACAGGTAATTAAATCGTAAAACAACAACGCAAGTGCTATGTTTGAAAACTATATTATTATGGACAGAGTGCAGCTTGCTAATGGCATATTTTGTGTCACGGAATTTACGCACCGCAGCCAACAGACAAAATCTGACAACAAATTTTCAAATTTGCAGAGTCTTGGTAGCCAAGTGCTCTTTATATACAAACTTTCAGAGATTTTTTTGTACACCCCCAATTCCAAAAGAATTGGAACATTGCGTAAAATTAATTAATTTGTAGTTTCTTGTTTATTTTCAGGGTCATTCCATGTCAAATGTCTGAATTTCAGAGAAATTTCCCACTTGACCATCTCAGATTTGGCTGAAAAAATTTCAGTGGGTGCATATACCTCCTAATAAGATAAATCCAAAATTTTAGCTGTCAACTGCTTATAGTTTTGTCATTAATAATATTTTTGCAGCTAAGTTATGCTCGTTCTCCGGCCCTTTTTGGACAGCTATTTCTGAGAAGCCACTTTCACATGGCTATATCTAGAAAAGTATTTCAGCTAAGTCCTTCAAATTTTCAGGGGTGAAAATCTGCTACTAGAGCTTGAGGAATATTCACTTATAAAGGTGTCCCTTTAGTTTATCATATATTTCTGGGTGCTTATAGTTGCTCAAAAATTTTACTCTGCGCTCTGCGGTAGCATATTTGAAGAACTGTAAAAAAGCCTAATTTCAAAGACAGGGATTTGGTATGCACATACATCTTCCCATATGTGTTGTGTATTTTGTATTCTAATTCTACCCCTCTTTCATGAATAATCTCAAAAATATTAAGGCTTGAAAATGAAAAAAAAAAGGTGCAAATTTTAACATTTCATACCAAAAAATGACACTATCCACCACATCAAATTGACTGTTTCAGACAGATTAGATGCCTGTTATTAACATATCCAAAATTTGTGGTGGTGTTCTGCTTTATTTTCTCAAAATGAATTTTTGAAAACATTGTATTTTTGTGGACACAGCATTTAATGGCATCAAAGGCATATTCAAACATTATTTAAAAAAATGCACATAGTTAATGATAGAAAGCTCAAACTCAACAAAATGCTTTATTTCATAAATGTTAACTTACAATTGAAGAATAATCCATCTGTCAGTGTTTAGATATTGAAATAATACAACCTTCACGGGGAGAAAAATTCAAGTTTGCTGTGTTTTTGGAAGTGTTACAATAATTAATTATCTAATACAATATAGCTATCTTACAGTGTTAAGGATGCCATTTTATTTGATCACAGATTAAATGATTTATCATATATATAAATTCTTCTATATTAATTTATTTATAAATACATCAAATAAATAATTTTAACATTTTTTAAGTTGTAAGTTTAGGAACATGTTTGGTCATGCAGAAGCTGTAATTTCTCGGAACATGTCATGGATTGCTGAGGTAAGAGGGTTTTGTGGATAATTTTGGTGATGTAATCTGTGCAAGTCTGAACAATTAATTTGTTTATTGATTTGTGGCAATCTTCTGTACATCCCAACATCACCCAATAAAACATGGATCTAATGATGCCATCTTTAAGACTTAGTTTGATCTGATTAAGTTTCATTGCTCAAACCCTTTATATAGTCCTCTAACGAATTTGGTTCAGAAAAACACAGATTACAAAATCCTTTCTTCCATCACTAGGATTATCCACAAAACCCTCATATATGACAAATCATTTTATCTGTGATCAAATAAAATGGCATTTGTAACACATCCTCTGTAAGATAGCTATATTGTATTAGATAATTATTGAATTTGTGGCCGTTAAGGTTGTAATATTTCAATATCTAACCACTGCATATGGGTTATTCTCCAAGTGTTAATATTTATGAACTAAAGCATTTTGTTCAATTTGAGCCTTCTATTATTACCTATGTGCATTTTACAAAATGATGTTTGAATATGCCTTCGATGCCACTAAATGCTGTGTGTCCACAAAAATACCATATTTTCAAAAATGTATTTTGAGAAAATAATGCACAACACCATCACAAATTTTGGATATGTTAAAAACAGGCATCTAATCTTTCTACAACAGTCAATTTGATGTTGGTGGATTGTCTCATTTTTTGGTATTAATTCATTTTCAAGCCTTAATATTTTCTAGATTATTCATAAGAAAGGGACAGAATTTGAATACAAAATACACAACATATATGGGAATCTGTGTGTGCAATAACAAATCCCTGCCTTTGAAATTATGCTTTTTACAGTCCTCCAAATATGCTATTGCAGAGCTCAGAGTAAACTTTTCGAGCAATTTTAAGCACCCAAAAATATATGATAAACTGAAGTAACACCTTTATAAGTCCATACTCCTCAAGTTATAGTAGCTGATTTCCACCCCTGAAAATTTGAAGGACTGAGCTGAAATACTTTTCGAGTTATAGCCACGTGAAAGTGGCTCCTCAGTAATTGCTGTCCAAAAAGGGCCAGACAACGAGCACACCTTAGTTGTAAAAATATTTTTTTATGACAAAACTATTAGGAGGTGAGAGCTGAAATTTTGGATTTCTCCTATTAGGAGGTGAATGCACCCACTGGACTTTCTTCTGCCAAATCTGAGATGGTCCAGTGGGAGCCATTTGGACAGTTGGTATGGAATGACCCTGGATCTAGTTGAATGCAGCACAAAAATTATTTAAAGATTCACCTTGACAACTGGACCCTAATTATTCTAGGAAATATTTGCAAATTCCAAATGTTATGCCTGCGACAGGTTCCAAAAAAATGGGGAATGGAAAGACTGGAAGAGCTGTGGAAACTTCAGAAAAACACCTATTTTTCAACATTACACAGCTTAACAGGTGAATAAGTAACAGATGATTTGATTATGATAGGGTATATTATGAGCACTCACAAAACGCATGGTTCTTTACCAGTCAGATGGTACAAGGTTTGTCACTTAGCCTAGAACATAGACATTGGAACTATATTCTGAGGGGGGAACACGGATTTTTTTTATACTTTGGGTTTGTGCTCATATATGTGAAACGCAAAAACAGTGTTTTCTGAACACGGATTTGATTTTATTCAAAGCGGGATACTTTGGTTTAACACACATAGTTAAAACCCAAAGGCTGTATCAGATAAAAACAGATATTTGAAATCCACTATTGTTGAATACTGTTGAAACGTTCTCAAAAATCACCAACAGATTGCAAAAAAGTTGCTCCTTTTACCACTGTGTTACCTTCAGAAGCTTGGAACATAAAATTTTTGAAGCTTTTTCAACGAACTCTTTTCTTAAAGTGAAACTTCTGAGTAAAGCTGCTTTTCCAATGACACAAAAAGTCTAGATTTTTTTCTTTTACGACCATGATTACATTCAAATGTTTGGCAATTCAAAAGACGCTTGAATACATATGTTGCTCCAAAATTGTATGTACCTATTTATCACAGGTCCTTTTTGACAGCATAGTAAATTAACAGTCCGGAAAACACAACCGACAAAAACCAGAAAATAATGATCAAACACATTCTTCTCTTGTGATGATGAGTTCACTTTCATGAAGACACACTGATGTCGGTTTTGATGAGAAGGAGTTGGGCTTTAGGGAAACAATGGAAAGGGACAAGGAAGGAATTGTAGGTTTTAACTTACCCTGCAGATGTCACACAGTGGTTTTCTGAAGTGTCGGCCCATTTTTGATGTCCCCATCCTTCAATGGTTTCACATTAACTGCAAAATTCCAATCCTTGCGACAGCTTGAAATATGCATCATTTGTTTATCAGGCATGTTGCAGGCACAGGTAGGCAATTTGTCAGTGGTGCTAGAACACTAATTTCATGTCATATTGTTTTGGGTTTGTAAATTAGGAAAACCAACCGACAAACCAGAAAATAATGATCAAACTTTGGATGAAATTCACAGATGCAGCAATGGAAAGGGGACAAGGAAGTAGGAAGGGTAATAGAGAAAATTCATTTTATTCACAGTATATGATATTGTATATCAATATCAGTATATCAGTATATCAAACTGATTTTTGTTTTCGGTATATGATAATGAATTTAAAGTCAAACCCATAATATCAGTGCCAACTGGCAGCAGGATAGAGTTCACACTTAATTTTGGTGCAGACAGTAGTCTCACGATGGTATTTACACTGGGCTAAAAAATTACTCGCACCCCTCACAGGATAGGCAAATACAATGCAAAATAAATAAATGAACAATATAATTCAAGAGAAACGGAATGTGTGAAATACGTTGAGATATTAATGTTTCGCTGGAAACACCCAAGATCATACTGATCATGTCAAACTCTGGCAAGGATAATAGCATGTAGTCATTTCTTGTCATTTTTGACAAGGTTATGGTACACATTTGGGGGGGATTGTGGACCATTCCTCTCCACAAATCCTTTCAAGATTCTTGGGTTTGCGTTTTTCAACTGAACTCAACTTATTTAGAGTTCCTCAATAAGTATACATTTTTAGAATTTTTTTTAAAGTATAGTTCAATCACAAAGACTTTGGATTTAAGGAAAGGAGATTTATTAACAATGCAATGACATGAAATAAATTCAGTATTTGGCGATGACTCCGTCCTCGAGGACCCTCAAGCGAGGTGGGGCGCTGATCGGCCTGGGTAGCAGGCAGGGGCGAAGCCAACCCCAAAAAGAGGATCTGCAGGACTGAGGAGTCATCAAGGTGAATAGCGCTGGAAGACAAATATGTATTAGAATAAACAAGCCTTTGCACAAGCTGCAGATGAGAGGTGACACTGCCAGTGGATAAGGAGGTCGACACAAGCAAAGTATCTGTAATAGCGTCGCTAGGCGTTGTTCACCTATACAAAGGCGCTGGCTTTACGCAAAGAAATGACCACGGCTAGTGGTAAGTCACATGTATTTGCGGATACTTATGCATATAGACACTTACTGCTGAGGCCATGGCCGAAAGCGTAAATCTTGCCACTGCGCGTGGCTGTGAGGTGGATACGCCAGCTGCCATTCCACTATTCAATATGCTCCAGCTGCGTGGCTGAAGCTAAGCAGGTGTGGGCTTGGTCAGTACTTGGATGGGAGACCACCGAGGAAAACCAAGTTGCTGCTGGAAGAGGTATTGGTGGGCCAGTAGGTGGCGATCTTCCCTCTGGCGGAATAATCCCCAATGCCCCAGTGCAGTGATGGGGAACACTGTACTGAAGGAGACGCCATCTTTCGGATGAGACGTTAAGCCGAGGTCCTGACTTACTGTGGTCATTAAAGATCCTGTGACACTCTTCGATAAGAGTAGGGGGTTCCCCGGTGGCTAGGCAAGATGTGCCCATAAAAATGCTAGCCAAGCACTTGTGTGCTTACTTACCAATATAGATACTTACAATCATCTAAATGCAAGAGCATTGCCACTGCTAGTGGACGTGAGGTAGATACCTGCGGAGTATCAGTGACTGCTTGCCAGCTAGGCAATGCGTACCCATAACCAAAATGCTAGCCAAGGGCTAGTGAGCTGTGCCACTGCAATGGACGTAATGTGGATACGCCCGTAATATCCATAAATGCTGGCCAGTGAGGCAGCACGTGACCTTGGCGCTAGTGTAATGCATGTGAATATGTCCCTGCGAGAGGACGAAAGGTGGATACATGAGTATTATTCGTGATGGCTGGGCAGCGTCTGACCTTGGTGCTCGAGTAGCACACGGGAGATTGCCACTGCGAGTGGATGAGAAAACACGGCACAGCATTTGTAATGATTTGACTAATTCGGAATAACATTGCAATCGTGAAAATTAATTTGCAATGAACACAGACCTTGCACATTTAACATTTGAAAACCATGCTATTTCATACCTCAATCGGGCCGTGAACAAGGCGCGCATGCAGCGAGACCACCCACTTGTGTAAACTTAGGATACTGCTTTGATGAGGCCATAACTGCACGTGGATTATTGTTGAGGCTGAGGGCTGCATTTATGAAGTGCCCACAGATGACCAACGCTCATGCTTGTAAATTGGAGCGTCCCATCTGCATCGAGCTGCGGAGGTAGCGTTGATAACCTGAGTGAATGTCCCGAGTAGGTAGAATGTGACAAAGATATCAGATTACCACTTGAAAGCTGAGCCATACCTAGTGACGGAGAAAATTAAATGATAGCATAGCATTCGTATGATTGAGCGACTTGAATTGGATTGCTGCATTCATGACAAATCATTGGATGAAAATTCATTCGCAAAGTGCAAACATGCCACGCACATCCTTAACTTGTTTACCATCCAAATTTTAGGTGTCAATGACTCATGTAGTAATGCATCGCCTGACACCTGGTTAAGACTTTAATGGAGTATGAACATACAAGCAAACCACCACCAACCTAGAAGTAAGGTACGGACACCAGTTTGATGGGGCCACTGAGGGCTGCACATTGACTAAGGATGAGGCAGAAAGGCCACACGCAGAGAGATGCCCATTTCCAAATTTAGCACATCTAATCCGCATTGGAAAAGGTTTGAATTAAAATTCCTTAATGCACAAAACAATGAAACGCAGTAACAGATTAGAAGTCTGCCAACAAGTGATGACAAACTGATTCTTTTGTCTCAATTCTGACAGGATAGAAACTAGACCCCCAAAATGAGGGTCGAAACCTAAAACTAGATTCTCACCCCAAGCTGTTCGATAAGGTTGCGCATGACAAACATTGCAATAAACGCAACAGTGGAAATTAAGACTGCATACCATAGAATATCTTGGGGAAAAAAAAGAAATTTAGAGAAATAACATAAAAGCTGAATCAAAACCTTTAAATATAAAAAAAGAGCCCCCCAAGGTGCTTACTTTCTTGTGAAATAATGATCAGGCACCAATCAGCCAAGTAGACCTGTTCTTTGATACGTCGACTAAATTTACCTTTATTTTTTTTTTGCATTGTTGAAAAGAACTATTGTATTCTGAGCGATCAGAGCTGTTTTTGACTGCAAGCAGCTTGTTGGACCACTGGTCTGTAACAAACTGCTCAATGGAACACCACGACACTTATCCTGACTAACAGATCGATCCCATGAAACAGAGTGCTCAAAATCATGTAATTTTATCAGAAAATGGCAAACATTCCGTTAAAAAGTTTTCTTTTTTAACATTAATTTTTATTCCTCTCCTCCCATTCGCATAGGCCTACCTAGATATTGCAACAAGGCTAACACGATTAACCTTTAATGAGGAAGCCATATCGTATGGAACGATTTCATATTCTTCCCCAGGATTCCATGGAAATGGGGCAGATAGTTTCCATCCAGTCAGGTTACATTCAATTTCGAAACAGTGCGTTTTAATGAATGAATGAATGATATGAATTCACACGCGACTTCTTACAGTACTACAACACTCGAAGCGCCTTCAGAGTGACATGCAGTAAATTAATCTCCTGACCGCTACTGTGGCAGACCGACCTGATGATGCGATATGATGTTCCAATGAAAGACGAATTTTTCGACCGAAAAATCGATGAGTGACAGCAGCTGTGATCATCAAACTCCCTGACCTCCGAAGACAGAATCACGCGATCTGGGATATACGTAACGCAGCTTCAGCCAACAAGATTTAATATCCGTAGAACAATCCTCAACTGAACGAGGCTGCCAGTGGCAATTAAGGGAGGTTAATTATCACTCTTGGCGACACTCGAATAAATCTCGATAAATTCCAAAGCCACAGCGAACTTCAACTGTTAAACACCCAATGATACGGAATTCACTCTACAGAGAAGTAGTACATGTGTATGCTCATTCAGAAAACAGCAATAGGAAAAAAGACTCGACCAGTTCCTATCATGTAGTACTTGAGAAAGAATGAGGATAAATTGATTTAGCTGGTAAAATGTAGCCTACCGCTCGGTGTCAGGAATAGCGAAAGCAAATAAAGAATTGAAAATACTTAGGAACACCGCGGAGTTCCGATATTGATGCGATGCCGAGCCGGATGAATGCAGTAGCTTCTACTGCTGGACCGCTGTCAGATGCTTCCACGATTTTCACCGGGGTTTGGCCAGCTGGCATCCAGAACAAGGACACGACAGGGAGGCAATGTTTCTGCCAGGAGGCCGTTGAACTGTATCGAATTTAGAACTCCCTTGTAGTGGGGAGGATTCGCCTTGGCTTTGGACAGAACAAGTAACACCGTGACTTCAAACGAAGAAGTTCCAGGTTAATACGAACTTGAGTTTTTCTTGGAAGATTTGCTAAATAAAGCTTGAATCGTGAGCGAACTAACGAGCCGGAAGCTGCGCGATGCGGAATCTGTGCAACAGCAGACAGGGACACGTCAGAAGCATATATAAAGAAGACCGAAGGCGCCGACTGGGTAAGCGCAATTGCTTGAGAATCCTACGTCTCCTGATTGAACTTTCGTTTACACTCCCATTTCCTGCATCCCCAGTCAGGGGTGCCAGCAATTTTTGAGGCCAGTGTATATTTGCATGCAGTGAACCATGTTGGAATTACAGACATTTATAATTGTGCCTCTGTGCAAATACAAATACTTTTGGTCTGTGTGACTGTCTGGAACAAAACGATGGTGCTCAACTGTTCTTGTGGTGCTTCTGTAGGTCCTGCTGAAATCCCTGAAGAACAGTGGAATCCTGTGGACCCCCTTCTTGATCACAGAGGGCTCAGCATTGTGAGAAAGGGTTACCTGTACGGGAACTAGGTGCGTACGTGAACTTAAAAAACACAGCTCTGCGTTATAAATGCCCATTGTACATGTCTTGGGAACATGCTGTGTGATCATGTTTACTGCAGGCTGAGTTATCTTCATACACTGCACACTCTGGCTGGGGCATTAAGCACAGCTCAGAGAGATACTCACAATATGTGCTCCTGGTCCTCTGTTCTAAATTGGGAAAAGTCCACCCTTCTAAATTGGCTTCAGTGGTGGCCGATGGACAGAAAGCTGGAAGGGGGTAGAATATGCCTTTAAACTGAAAATTTGTTTTGATCAGTTTTCAATCAATGGCCTTGTTTAAAGACATTTAAACAGAGTGTTGCCAATTCTCTTTGTCAAGGCGAGAAATAAATCATATAATTTAGAGAACAAAATGTGCGCATTTCATTTCTTGTTTTCATTTAACCGATCATGAAGTGTATATTTGATGACCTGCTTCGCAGGATATGATGAAAGTCAACGTAGGAAATCAAGGATTTTTTTTGGTGAAGTGTAGCCAGTTAAAGCAAGTGAATAAAACATCCATCCATTCTATATACCCGCTTCTTCCCCATGATTGGTTGCAGGGGGAGCTGTAGCCTATCCCAGCTGACTACAGGCGAAAGACAGGGTCCCACCGTGGACAGCTAGCCAATACATTGCAGGGCGCACACATCATTCACACAGCATTCACTCTCACACTCATACCTGTGGGCAATTTAGCGTCTCCAATTAGTCTGATATGCATGTCTTTGGACTGTGGGAGGAAACCGGAGTACCCGGAGGAAACCCACACGAATACCAGAACATGAAACTCCACACAGAAAGGCCCCAGGCTGGATTCAACCCACGACCTTCTTGCTGTGAGGCGGCACTGCTAGCCACTGTGCGTGAATAAAACATTTGTATTGAATTTATTATTTACTTGCCTTATTATTTCATTAAAAAGGAACAGATTATTCATATTGTTAGAAAATGCGGTAATCAAGAACAATGATTGTAAACAGGTCAATTATGATACGTTTCAAGGGATGTCTTCCGCCCTCCCTGTGTTCTATTCAGCTGCTGCCACTGATTGGCTCTTTTGTGTCACTCTAAATCTTTTCAACTGGTGATTGAATTTCTTAAACGTATGGCATTTATTCGGCCAGGACAATATCTGGCAAAGTTGACGCGATTGAATCACCACGTGATTCAGGCCCTCACCAAAATTTAATAAGTTTTTCCTTTGCCCATGTCATCAAGTTTTATAAAAATCGGACCAATGGTTTTCCAAAACCCTTCTGACAAACACAGAAAAAGACGGAGCAAATCCCCACCAAAAAAATTACTTAAGGAGAGTAAAAGTATTTTTTTTTTGGGCACTGAAACAACTGGATTTCAAATGAGCAATCACAGAACCAGCTTTTCAGACACAGCATAGTCCAGGACTAAATTGGATTGTTAATGGAGTACTGCATAACAAATCTAGTTTTATTCCAAGGCCAATCTGATTTGAGCGTTAAAAGCAAGCCCTTATTGCTGAAAAAATGTTTATCCTTTCTCTGAATTCAGAAGCTAAACTGGCAACACAAGATTTGGCAAGACCAGAACAGATGGCGCTCAGAACCTTTAAGCTTACCATCCCCATCTTCTCAAACATCTCAAACTTCACTGCAGACAATGAGACAAACACACTACCATTCGAGAGCCCTTACCAGGTAGTGGAAGTGGTGATCATTGTCTTGGTTGCAGGATCCCTCAGTCTCCTTACGATAACTGGCAACATACTGGTCATTCTCTCAATCATAATCAACAGGAGCCTCCAGACCATCAACAACTACTTCCTCTGCAGCCTGGCATGTGTAGACCTGATCATTGGGGTCAACTCCATGAACCTGAACACAGTCTACATCGCATTTGGTTATTGGCCGTTGGGCCCAGTAGTCTGTTACCTATGGCTGCTTGTGGACTATGTAGCCACCAATGCCTCTGTCTATCATCTCCTTGTCATCAGCTTTGACCGTTACTTCTGCATCGCCAAGCCACTCAGCTACCCTGCATGGAGGACCACCAGGATTGCAGGCATGATGATTGCGGCACCCTGGGTTATTGCTTCCCTCCTGTGGGCCCCGCCCATCCTCTTCGGGCAGTTTGTCGTAGTTGAGCGTATTGTACCAGTATGCTACATCGAGTTTCATTCCAATGAATCCATCAGCTTTATCAGCTCCACTGCTTGCTTGTACCTGCCTGCAACCATCATGAGCTTCCTGTACTGGCAGATCTCCAGGGCCAGTAAGAGCCGTGTAAAGACAGGCGAGCACAAGCAAAAAAAGGGCAACCCATTCAACAGCGAAGCAGGAAACCACATCAGCATTCCATGTGATGACGAGTCTGACACAAGCCAACACGTTGAGAGGAGCCAGAATGGCGGAACAGGTGGAGTTGGGGAGGAGGAGCCAAGTGCACCAGTATGTCCTGAGAGAAATGAAATTACGGAGGCTCCTGCAGATTTCAAGGGAAACCCCACAGCCCACCACCTTAATGTTACAATGTCAAAGCAGCAGCCCAAAAAAAAGGCACCACCATCTCGTGAGAAAAAAGTAACACGCATGATAACAATGATTCTAGCTGCCTTTGTGGTCACATGGACACCCTTTCAAATCATGAAGGTCGTCAGCAACTTCTGTTCAACCTGTGTTACCTCCAGCATGTGGACCTTCGGCTACTGGATCTGCTACTTCAACAGTACCATCAATCCAGCCTGCTATGCTTTCTGCAATGCCTCCTTCAAGAAGACCTTCAAACAACTCCTGCTTTGCCAGCACAAGGACATTCGCTTGAGCAGATAGAGATGTGATCATTTTTGTTTCTGCAGTTGTTATTTTCTGTCATTTTTTGACAGAAAAAAATACGCTCTTGAAAGCTGAAGAAGCAGAACTAGAGACACACAACCTGTAGATGTAATGTCAAATTGCAGACATTTCTATTCCAGCAAAATCAACTTGTATTCAATAACATTTACTGCAAAACTCAGAAAAGTCTGTACCCATTCACATAATCAGAAAGTCCATCTATTTCCTGAAGTCGATATTTTTATCTGATAAAAATTATGTATTTTTAAATGTGCTGTCATGATTCTGGTTTTGGCCATGTCTTTTATTTATTCATTTTGCTTTTTGTAAATCATGGTTTTTCTGTTCATGCCATTTCTGTATTCATTGCACTTGTCACCCCTGTCTTGTGATCTGTATGGTACAGTCCGTCTCCCCAGTCTGTGCCCACATGCTTCGGGTGATTTCAGTGGTTTCTGGTGTTTCACATTATTACTTCAATTCTCATTTACTTCCTTTGCTCTGCTTTCCTTGATTACTTATAATACCAACATTTATAATTTGTATTATACTTACTAACCTAACTAACCCATGTACATACTACTAACTACTAACGAGCCCCGGGTTGATTTGTAAAGTTGCACTGCTACTAATTACTAGTTACGCAATCTCAGCACTCACCCTGTTCTAGTCTCCGCCCCTTGCTTTACTTTCCCTGTATCTCCCTGTTCTTCCGCGAAATCTTTCGCACGTGCTTAATTTCTATCCTGCACTCCTTGATCTGTGCACGTAGAACTCCTTGACCGGAGCCGTGTATCTGTCATAGGTTGTCTATGTGTGTCCTGTCCATGTCTTGGCGCTTGCCAGTTATTGTGTTTAGGACTTCCCCATGTGTAGTTCCCTTTTTAATTAGTTCTTATCCAATTCGCCTGGCCCTGCATAGCATGTGACTTCCCTCTTGTGTATTTAAGGTCTTCACTGCAGCCTTTACCTTGTCAGAATATTGATCAATTTTCACTGGTGCAGAGAGCCTCATATGCCTTTTGATTATTGTCACTAACTACGGCACTTTTTGTACAACCTTGTGATTGCCTGGCCCCTTCTTGCTCTTGTTTGCTACTTTCTGGATTCTGACCCTTTTTCTGTACGATCCACGATTCTGGTTATTGATGCCCTGTGTATGACCTACCCTTCTGGATTTTTGACAATGATTTTTGGATCACTGTTTCATGTACCGTTACAAAACTGCTTCTCTGGTTTCGACCCCTGCTTGTTTATCGACTTCGTTTTTGGATTTTACTTTGGCTTGGCAATTCCTGTGTGTTCTGGTTTTGACTCTTTTTGTAATAAAGGCTTACGATTTTTTGGAATTTTGGTACTCGCCTGTGGTTCCTGAACGCACCTTCACATGTGCAGTTTCATTGAAAAGTTTGCAATCTTGGAATGTTTCTGTTTTTAAGACCAATAATGTTCAATCACAAAATATTCAAAGACATTATTGTCTTATTTCTTACAGTAATTTTAATAGCGTAAGGTTTGAAATTCAGATCTTGCATACGATTGCAAAACCCCACTCTTAAAAACACAAAAATGAATATTTTGATAGAATATTTATCTCATCGAAGTCGTCCTCCCAGATCAATTGAAGATTTCTTTTATTTCCCCCATCTAGACCTAGGATTGCTGTTATAATTATAATGACCTCAGGTTGTGCAGCCAGAATATTTTGAAACCACGTCACCACAATGTGGACGCACTCACCTAAGACAAAGACACACAAAAGGCTACAAACTTCACTATGAGGGTGAGGCTCTGCACCCAAAGTATTACACACACTGCTCAAAGGTATTATGACATGACAAAGGCAATAACTGGGTAATTTAAAGTTAGATTTTTAAAGAATAAAATAAATAAATAAATAAAAATTCATGCTTTGTTAAACATTTACATTTAAAATCACTGACAAAGTTTTTGAATTAACCCGTCAAAATCAATGTGTAGTTTTCATCTGTCCTGTCAATCATTCCAAGCAAATGAGAATATTTTACGGCTTACTTTCCTCGATTTTTGTTTACTGATGGGACATCCAGTATATTGTCAGCCAGTCCTGAAAACAGGTGATGTGAGATTAATGTCTGAGGTGCAGGAGTGCTGACAAATAACGTGGTGATTTTTCAAGTGGTCCTTCATACATGAATAAAAAAAGCTGATCTTGCCTGGCACAAAGGGTGGACCAGATAGTTGCTATATGGGTTATCAGTTATAAATCTGAGATTTTAGTGATAAACAGCTTCTAGATATTTGAAATGAGAGGTTTAGGGTGAAAGATGGTTGCATATTACACACTGTGAACTAAACAAAATACAATGAGGGTTACACACGGCAAACAGTGTGTTTCACACTGCATGTGGAAGGATATATACTGCACACAGGTGATTGCACAAAACAGACTGAGGTTTCAAACACTACACACCGTGACCTACACAAAACACAGTGTTACACTCTACAAACATTGCATTACACACTGCACAAGGAAGATTACACTTGCAAACACTGTGTTACACACACACACACACACACACACACTCACACAGAGGGCTCCACACTGCATACAGAGGGTTTAACACTGCAAATATTGTGCTTCACACTGCAAAGAGTGTTACACACTGTACACAGAGTACTACACACTGCATGCAGATGATTACATACTGCTGACAGACGATTACCATCATCCTGCACACAAGGTCTGGCTCTTCATGCTGGAGTGCCCATTGAAGGCACTTTCACTGGTGGACAGTATAGACTGTATGAAAAGATGGACGAGGCAACCGTAACTAGAGTCTTTTTTACTGAGAGTAGCGACAACTCAGTATTTGAACGCCATCTTTTTACCATCTTTCAGCGCCCGCGCACATGGCACACTGAGTCATCAGCTCCCCCCCCCCAGACAAGCACAGATCAACGTTAAAATGGAATGGATTCTGGTGTTTTACTGTTAAATGAGCCTCACAAACTAATTTACCCAAATCTGTGCTGCTTCACAAGCTAAAGGAATGCAGAATTTAAAAAAATATAGGCCAAATAATATTTTATGTCATCATTAATCTTATACTTCCTCATAAATACAGGGAATCTGCCCATGTGATATGAGTGCGAGGCACAAGGCCGGGTAAGAATCCTGTATCACCCATATGTGCCCGCCGGGCAAAATCCCGTATCAGTGGCAGCAACCATTGCCGTAGTAACAGTCAAGAGCGTCGTTCGCAATGCATCACTGCAGATGCTAATTAGACGCTGTCATGGCTGAGAGACTCATGAATTCCTCAGCGGCTGAAATTTCTGAACTGGAATAAGTTATAGAGAAGGAACTTGAGGCAGAATTATTTGTAAACAGCATGCGTAATGCCGCGTTTTGCAGCAATATTCATGCCAAGGGCTGTAGTAAAACTTTTCATGCGTAAGGTATCGTAGAAACGCAAATTTATTACCTTAATGGAGAAAATCGCGTTTACATGCTAGCTAGCTAATTAGCCATTTTATTGAAAACACTGCCGACTAAAAGCAAATGCTAGTGCTACTGGCCTGTAATATTGACAATAATAACCTGAATTAAATGTTTTGGATAAAATACATCGTTAATTATGGTCAAAATCAGTATATGATAAATGGAATGTCATATGCGCATTTTCATATCACACTGTGTATCAACCCTCGACCAGTATCTTGGCTGATGCTGGGGTCTCGGGTTGATTCAGTGTGTGATATGAAAATGCCCTGTTTATGTGCAGAAGAAAACGCCTCTATGAGGAGGCAAAACTTTCCTTTTCTATCCCTGCTTTGTAACAGAGGGTGTACCCAAAACCACCTCTTTTTTCTTACACGAGGAAACGGTTTTTATAACTGGAGGATGAGACCATTTTCCTTCTTCTTCCCTTTTCTTCCTGTCTTCTTTTTCCTCTTCGGAGTGAGCTGTCAAAACTTCGAAATTCGTTTTCCTGTCTTTCTGTTGCAAATTCGTGTCAAAGCCGGTGTGAAGACTTTTGATCAACATTTTGCATCCGAACATTTTGCATTTTCATGTCGTTTTTGTGTCTGGGCGAATAAGAGATTTCATTTTATAATCCGCCCCGCTCTTTTAAATTTCGCGCCAAAGTGCTGCGGGGCGAGTAGCATCTTTCTTGTAGAAATCCCCGACTGCCTCAAAAAATACATCTCATAGTTCTGGAATCTTATTTTCATTTTTTTTGCATTGGAATTATGTCCAAATGTTCTGACAAATTTTCAAGTAAAAAATGCACAACTAGTGGTAACTCACATACACAAATTTGTTTTATCGTCAAGGCAACTTACCTAACACAAAAACAAAAATGAAGTCGGTTTCCAGCCGGCTCTGCTAAGCTTCATTTCCTAAATCTGTCGTCTTCTTGGATCAGAAGAAAATCTAAACATTTGAAACCCCTTCTCCAATCTATTGGCACACCCGAAGGCACAACAACCAGTCATTTTTTTCAGTTTTCAAAACACGAAATGCAGGGATGTTGTACAATTCCTTAGGAAGTAGTATAAATTGATCAACCTGATGGATACAAAATGGATCTACCTGTCACGTGACCAACTTTTTTTGGTACCCCCAATGTTGCTACTCTCAGCATAAATGGACTCTAACCATAACGTCACCCATTGGTTTCAGCATACCATTTAGGAAGCCTCAATTTTGGCAATTGGAAGAGCGCCATTTTGTCATTTTGAAACCGGATGCGATTCCTATCGGACGAGAACATGAATTGAAGATCCAGGGAGGAGTGAGGAGTGGATCTACAGGTGGATTTGACCGTATCTGACCAAGCGGCAATCTCCGAGATTGAAAAGTGAAGCCAATATGGAAGTGCCAAAAACTGCAGTTCTTCAAATGGCCACTTGAGGCTGACTGCAGAAGTGAGTCAATCCCCATTGAACCCCATGTTAAAAAGCCCAATTTTACAGCAGAAATAATCATGTTTACAGCCTGGCTCAAAATACGGTTTTGGTCTCTATAGCTAATTTTCCCCTGCGTGAAAACTGTGGGGGGAGTGAATTTTTTTCTCGCTCCACTATTTACATTATATAAAGGCTTAAAGTTCTGCATAATTAAGGGTGTGGCCACTTTGAGTGACAGAACCTTGAATTACACAGGACTTGTCACATCTGGTGGTGTCATGTGGCTAGGCTAGTGCACAGGCCTCCATGGCTCCAGGCTTGAGAAGGAACGCCAAGCCCTGCCGCTAACCCCTGGTCTCGCCTGGCTGTCTGAGGGAGGGGTTACCTCAGCTCGGTTAGTGTAGCTGCTAACCCCTGGCCTAATCCAGTCCTCTGTGGGCCAATGCCCCAGATAGGCTCATTTGCGTCACGGAACTTGACCCTTTGGCCGCGTTTGTGACCGAAGAATTTTTATCAAAATATCAGGATGATCATGTCTTGCTGTGTGGTTAGGAGTCTGTGGTCTATTTTCTAAAGTGATGAAATTGTAATGATATTTCATATAATGTTATATGTCAGCAAAAAGTAGTGTTAGTTCGTTAACTAGCCAACTAACCAGAGCATGAACACAGTAATCCCTCACTTAGCACAGCTGGGCATCTTGGGCAAAAGCTAACGGGAGTGTACGCCTGCGACAGTTAATATACTGCCTTGCAGCTAAGGAACAGCGCAATAGAGAGGTGTCAGATTTTAGGGAAAAAATACTTTTGAACAAAGGGTGTCAGTCTGGGGTTGGAAAACCGTCACGGCTTCCCTAACAGGTTGCCAACATGGTTCAAATATTTTAATAGAAGCATTTATGCCAGAGTCAAGGCATTCATAAGAATTAATATCTTGCTTCATATTTTACAGTAGCTTGTATATGTGAGTCAACACAAAAAAAACAAGTGTTGCCACTAAACGTGGCCATGTCCCCTGCCAGGTGACGGAAATCGACTCGGGTCGGCGCATCACACAAATACACATTGAAGCCAAAGATGAATAAAATCGGTCGAAGCGTTCTTGAGATATCGCGTTCACAACAAACGGGACGTGACGGACGGATGGATGGACTGACGGAGCTGAATACTATGTCCCCCAGTCCTAATACACCTTGACAGCAAAGATGAATGGAATTGGTCAAACCGTTCTTGAGATATCATGTTGACAAGGTATTTGTAAGTGGTCAAATGGTCGTAATGACCTTGAGAATAATGCCAAGGTCACATAAATCAAGTGGGCTGTGAGCACTCCCCTAATACATCTTGACACCAAAGATGAATGGAATCGGTCAAACTGTTCTTGAGATATCATGTTGACAAGGAATTTGTAAGTGGTCAAATGGTTGTAATGACCTTGAGAATAATGCCCAGGTCACAGAAATCGACTGGGGTCAGCGTATCACACCAATACACCTTGGCACCAAAGATGAATGGAATCGGTCAAACCGTTCTTGAGATATCGCGTTCAGAGCAAACAGGACGTGAAGAACGGACGGACGGACATGACTGACAGACAGACGGGCGGAGCTGAATACTATGTCCCCCGCTCCGCTTGCTACCGTGGCGGCGGGGGACAACAATCCATTTGAATGTGTGTGTAAAATATGAAAGATATTACTATGAAAATGAATTCAAATAATAATAAAAAAACCCATCAAGGAGACCAATCAATCGCTTATCCAATAATACCTGTAGTTCTTGAGTTTGTCAACACTATATGTGCTGTTCGAGAAAGAATTTAAATGGTGACCAAGTCTTTCGAAATTGTTTTAATTTATCATGTAAAACAAACCTAATTCTTTCTTGGTGGAGTGTATCAATTAGGTCTTTGAGCCACAATTTAACTGAGGGGGCCTCTGCTTTTTTTCCAAAATTTAAGAAAAAGTTTTTTTTGCACTTATAAGCCCATAGGAGACAAAATATTGTTGGGACGTAGTTACCTTCCTGAAAGTCTCCGACGTCCCCAATATTATCATTTAAGGTTGTGGTTCCAGGGGGGTCTCTTAACGTAAAGGAGAAGATACTAAAAATTTCGATCCATAAACTTTCTATCTTTGGGCAGAGTACGAAACTAAGGATTAAAGGGGCATCTTGGGATTGGCATTCATCACACTCAGGGCAGATGTTGGGAAACATTTTGTTGAGTTTAGATTTTGCGTAATATAACCTGTGCAGCACCTTAAACTGTATCAAGCGATGTCCTGCATTCAATGAACTGGTGTGTACACTCTGCAAACTTGTATCCCATTTATCTTTAGAAATTTGTTGTCCCAGCTCCTCTTCCCAGGGTCGTCTATAAACCTCTGAAGAGGGATTGATAATGTTTTGTAAAACATTGTAAATATATGATATCAGCCTCTGAATCAGCTTGTTTTTTAAACAGTCATCAAGTTTGTCTGGAATTGCTATTCTATAATCCTGCATAAAGGATTTCTTATAGTCTCTAACCTGAAGAAATCTAAAAAAAAAAAAAAAAAAAATTGTTCATATTCAGGTTGTATTTCTCCTGCAGCTCCTGAAAGGAAGCCGTTATATACCGATCACCCAGAGTTGATTCCTCGGGTTTCCCATTGAGTAAAAGCACCATCTAAAGTAGAGGCTTTGAAGGAGGGGTTATTTGTAATGGGGAAGAGAAAGGACATATTCCTCAATTTGAGCTTCAACTGTTTCCAGCTACAAATGGTATCTCGTATAATGGGATTATGGTTGTAAGTTGACTTATTGAATGGTTTGGGGGACAAGATGACTGCTGCTATAGCAAAAGGAAAAACAGTCTTCCTTCTCCATTTTTAAACAATTGTCTAGTTGAGATGTTTCATCAAACCAAAAAGTCATGTTTTTAATATTTGCTGCCTAGTAATAGGAGAGAAAATTGGGCAAAGCTAGTCCTCCACTTGTTTTGGATCTGTATAAATGTTGTTTATGTATTCTATGGGTCTTATAGTCCCAAACAAAGTTAGTAATAATAATTTCTTAAAAAATAATTTAGGAAGGTAGATTGGAACGGTTTGAAATAAATATAGGAGCTGCGAGGGAAAGATAATTTTTTTTTGCGTTTATTCTACCTAGGAGAGAAATGGGCAGTGTTTTCCAAAACTGAATTTTGGCGGCAAGTTTTGTGATTAATGGAGAAAAATTTGCTTTTAGCAGGCCAGAGTGTTTCCTTGTAACAAAGCATTTCAACTGGTCGCTTACTATTCTAAATGGTAATTTTTGGAGCGTGGTGATACCCGTTTTATTGATAGACATGATTTCGCTTTTGTTCTAATTTATTCTATAACCTGAAAATGTACCAAAATGGTTTATTGTGGACAATTAATGTGGAATCCCTTTAAGGGCGTTTTCTGGACCAAACCACCGAATTCAAAATAATTTCAGTCAGGTAAACTCATGTATTAAAATTGAGCAAATTCATTGACATGTAGATGTAATGACATTTGAGTTTGGCGAAAGGTTCCGCTCTGGAGGTGCTCTCTACCATGCATAGCAAGAACATACTAAACAACAACAAAATTAGGTAGGGAGCAGAACTTATGAATCCCCCCACTGTCAGACAGAGCAGAACCAAACAGGTGGAGGCTGGGATGGAGGTGGCCAGCAAAACACATTTCTCACCTTGCGCGTGAGGCATCAGAATTGAGCAGCAAAGGTGTTCATGCTGATTGTGCTTAAATAGACCAACGTAATAGGATCATTGCTGTTGCAGCCCTGTGATTGGAGTACTCTCGCTGACGCAGACTACCGCATAGGTGGTGTAGAATGACCCGAGTTTCCTGCCTGAACTAGTTCCACTTATTTTCAGCATTGATAAACCATCCCGTGGGGTTCATGAATCCACCAGAGAAACCTGCGATATCAATTTTCTTTATGACAATAAGTGATATTTTTGAACATTTTTTAGTTTTTGGGAAACTAAACAAAACGGTGCCTCCTATCAGCGGCAGCCTTCCGTTTATGCACCGCCATGGGGACAAACAAACAGCCAGACGGCTCCCCACCAGAACCAGGGTCGGGCCCCAAGGCCTCCCGCACAACAGACTCAGTATCCCACTCTATGGAAGGCACAATCCGAGCCGCCGGAACAACCGGCCCAGAAACGGGATCATGGCCCGAGCGGTCATAAATCCATGACAAGGTGCCAGGCTTGATGCTCTTGGAGCCGGGGCGATAAGCCAACGCAAAGTCAAAGCCATTGAAAAACAATGCCCACCACGCCTGCCGGGAATCACGTCGCCTAGTCTGCTGGACACACTGGGGATTCCTGTGATTCATCCAAACCACAAACCGATGTTCAGCCCCCTCCAACCAATGGCGCCACTCTTCTAATGCCAATTTAACAGCTAACAACTCCCGGTCACCAATACTGTAATTCCGTTCAACCGGTGACAACGACCTGGAGAAGCAGGCGCATGGGTGCAAGTTATTGTCCCGAAGGGTGCGCTGGGACAAAATGGCACCCACCCCAGCCTCCGAAGCGTCAACCTCCACCACAAATGGGAGGGAGGGGTTGGGAAAAACGACAATGGGTCCAGAGCTAAGTTGTTTCTTCAACTCCTGAAAAGCAGCCTCCGCTGCTGGAGACCAAGCAAACGACGAGGAGGAATTCCTGTCAGAAAGCGCAATGATGGGGGCAGCCACAGCGCTAAAATTGCGAATAAACCTCCTATAAAAATTAGCAAAGCCCAAAAATCATTTAACCTCCTTAACATTCTGAGGGGCAGGCCAATTTCTATCTGCTGCCACCTTGTCAGGGAATAGTTTGATCCCACTATCGTAAACATGATGCGGAGGCAAAGACAAAGCCCGTTGTTTGCCAAAATCCTCCGCGAGATCAACATAATCATCTGACACGTTGGGAGGTAAACCAAGGTTCAGCGCAGCTCCTACACTGTGATGGTTCTGCCCTGCAGTCCCTCCCCCTCCAGCTGTCTTCGCCTCCACTTCAACAAGCCACACCTGTTGCTCGTTGAAGTGGAGGTGAAGTTTAGAGTATTTAAGAGCTGCACTGCCCATTGCATTCTGGTTTTTTAGCCTCGTATGTGTTGTTGCTGCTCCCCTATCTCTTTGTCATTTTTAAAAAGTATATTTATTAAATGTCTTCTATTTTTCTTACCAGCCTGTGCGAGTGGGTCCCTTCTTCAGCCCTTGGGTACATGGTCCCAGTGCCCGCCGGATTGCTTGTTGCATCCGGCGGGACTAAACCATGACAGAATGCAGCTGCCGGCTTGGGACCCAGCCAGGCTGGTTATGAGGGGAGCAGCAGCAGTGTTTTTTTTGTAGGGGAGCAGCGTTCCGGGTCCGGTGGAGGTGTTCTCCAGTGTGTTCCGGGTCCGGCGGAGGTGTTCTCCAGTGTGTTCTGGGTCCGGCAGAGGTGTTTTCCAGTGTGTTCTGGGTCCGGCGGAGGTGTTTTCCAGTGTGTTCTGGGTCCAGCGGAGGTGTTCTCCAGTGTGTTTCGGGTCCGGCAGAGGTGTTTTCCAGTGTGTTCCAGGTTCGGCGGAGGTGTTCTCCAGTGTGTTTCGGGTCCGGCGGAGGTGTTTTCCAGAGTGTTCCGGGTCCGGCGGAGGTGTTCTCTAGTGTGTTCTGGGTCCAGCGGAGGTGTTCTCCAGTTTGTTCCGGGAGTGGCCCAGTCGGAGTCCTGATCTCAACTCAATTGAGATGCTGTGGCATGATCTCAAGAGAGCGATTCACACCAGACAACCCAAGAATATTGCTGAACTGAAACAGTTTTGTAAAGAGGAACGGTCCAAAATTCCTCCTGACCGTTTTGCAGGTGAAATCTGCAACTCCAGGAAACGTTTGGCTGAGGTTATTGCTGCCAAAGGAGGGTCAACCAGTTATTAAATCCAAAGGTTCACATACTTTTTCCACCCTGCACTGTGAATGTTTACATGTTATGTTCAATAAAAACACGAAAACATATAATTATTTGTGAGGTATTAGTTTAAGAAGACTGTATTTGTCTATTGTTGGGACTTAGATGGAGATCAGATCATATTTAATGACCAATTTTTGCAGAAATCAAGGTAATTCCAAAGGGTTCACATACTTTTTCTTGCAATTGTATCTCGAAAAATCAAGTAAGTGCCGGACTAAATACCTAAAAATTTTTCTCACCTTCAATGTCTGAAAAGGAAGCAGGTAAGATGAATTTGGCACTGATCTGGTTTTAAAATAAAAATAAGCCCAAATTTGTAAAAAATATTTTTTCCCGTTAAACACAGATTTCTTGTCATTGCACATATAAACAACATGATTACCAGGTGGCACTTTCACATTTTAAAAATTTGGGTATCCCAGTATCAAATACAGTCATAACTTCTTTGGCACATTGAAGCAGTTATCCACAATATCCCTTCAAAATGGGTATTTTTCCTCAAAAATGCTCAATTTGGTACCTGACTTGTCCACTTCTAGGTGGCGCTGTAGCCATATCGATTAAAATTGTGGGCTCAAATTCTGGGATTTCCCATTAAACATGTATTGGCACCATTTGGCCAAATTTCATGCAATTCTGAGATGTCAACTCCACTGCCAGTGCCACTCTCTCAGAATATGGCTCTCAAATTCGTAGTTAACTGAAAGCATGCTTAAAATTTTATTTCCATAAACTAAAAAGTGGGCCTGGAAAATGCAAACAATGACCCAACAGTATTTACTCGTAAACTCCAAACTGGACATGGTGGCGCAGTGGGTTGGGCATAGATTGGTACACAATAAGGGTAGGAAATCACTTATAAAAACAGATAAAACTGTATCCAGCTCAAATAATCAAAGCAGACTGAATTAATACTTAAAACAGGTCGCCTCAATTAGGTGTAGGATCTCACAAAATTAAGTTACTCAAGACTCAGCAGCATTTAAAACTCCAATACAAAAATAAATTAGCATAAATATAATTGGTAAAATCCCCAGCAGTTTGTACTTGATCACTTCATATCAAGTTCCAGAGTGTACACAAAATGAAAAGAAAATTCTGATGAAAAAAAAACCCCTCCAGTCCCAAAGGCCTGAAAATTTGAAAAGGCTACAGTATGAGGGATCAAAATAGCTTGGAATTAGAGATAGTCCACGGTTCATTATAAATCTTCTGTATTAGGACAGATAAGAACAACTGAGTGTGATATCAAGTCGCTTCAAACAGCAGCAGCGGGGCCTCCGCCCCGACCCGGTGTGATCAGCTCGCCTGATGAAGCTGCAGTCCGCCGGGCACAGATCAACAACAGGTTTGCGGCCCATGCACCTCCAGCTGTCTAAGTAATACAATATCCTGATTATTTTAAAACTCGGTGAGCAGAAATGCTTTATTTGTCATGAAGAGAGTATTAATTCGCTCCAGTCATGTAACATAACTGCAGAGGCGCTGAGCCATCCACCATTCCAACATTACCCATAATTACTCGAGGCAGGAGCAGTTTCCGGTTCGCTGGGCGCTTAACTAAGCAGTGCTGAATACTGGAAACCCTCGAGCTCAGCCGGAAATTATCATCCGTGAAAAATGTTTAAACCAAATGCATCATATGTACATATTTACGTTGTCACTGGCAGAGAATAAACCAATTCAAAAATATGTTTTATGATCCCAATACATTCATCTTGAAGACTTAATGGACTGATATTTCAACTAGCAAATAAGTCAAACAGCAAAGTCGTTATTCAAGTACCTGGAATAAAAAAATCTCCAGTATTAGCAGTATTCAGCACTGCTAAGTTAAGCGTCCAGTGAACCGGAAACTGCTCCTGCCGCGAGTAATTATGGGTAATGTTGGAACGGTGGATCCACTCACGCTTGTTGCACAGGCGGAAAAGCAGTAAGTCCCAGGGGAAAGTCATGAATGGCGGTCAGAGCCACTTCGAGGCAAGGACGTGGCCAGGAAAGTTCACGGAGGGCGATCGGCACAATTCCACAACACCTTGCCTCCGTAGACACCTTTATAGCTTCATCTGCATCCAAGAACTTTTACCCAGTTTTCTCCTGCGCCTCGGAATTATTTGATAAATCGAGCAGCAAGGCAGATATAGGTATAGCCAGCGAGAATGGCAGGAACAACAAGGCATTAAAAGACCCATTCACTCTCATTGTGGACGAGTAGGAAGCGAATGGGCTTTACAGAACAGGTAGGACAGGACTGGCAGAGGCAAAGACGAACTAAGGCGCATTCACTCAACCAAACAGTTATCCTAGCTCTTGCACCAATGTGCAGAAAAGACACAGGCATAGTGCAGAGAACTGTGTCCCCATCTGCTTTGTAAATCTCAAGAACATTGACCAATGAACACCGTTTTTAAGTCAAAGTCAACCAATAGAGTGGTGCACTGGAGAGAGAATTAACAGAAAGACTAAAATAAAATGAAAAAAGTACAAAAGCATGTAATCCTGAAGCAATAAAATGCCACAACTCCCATGCTTGTGAGAACAACATGATGAATGTGAGTTGCAGGCGGTTTTTGGGGACTCATATGTGCAAATCCCGTATGTGCAACAACGGTCAATCTAAAGGGCCGACCCTTGGTTTTTAGTTGAGCTTTTCCTGACCCTTCTTCTTAATGGGGCTGCCCACTTTAAATTCCCAGCATGTGATACGAACTTTACACATCAAGATAATGAAACAATTATATCAATTAAAGCACAGCAAACATCAGGATGTGCCAAAGAGGGGTCTCCAGCCTGTGCCACATAACACAGTTTAGACTCATGATCCAATTAAAAAAAAAAAAAACTTTAGACTTAACAGTTTAACAAAGTCAATGGCTTGGCTGCCTCTAGATTTTTAATGAACTGCACAGTGCTCTCCTGAAGAGTTTACACCTGACGCAAGAATTTCTGAGGATGAAATTATTTTGCCAGAGTCCCTGAGGGATTAAGATTTTGACGCAAGCGTGTTGTGAAGGACTGCCCACCCTGTTTTTCTACCCCTTCTCTTAGCCAGCCTCTCCATGTCTCTGTCCCTCACTCGCTCCTGAGTCTCCTCCACCCCTCTCTCACTCACACTTTTTCCTTCCAGACAGCAGTGTCACATACACTCGTCCCTCAGCGTTGCTTTACTCCACACGCATGAGATCAGACCGGCAGCGAGGTGCATGAGACCGACTGAAGGCTGTGGGCTCTCAACTACCAAACAGCGGGCACAAGAGGGAAAACCACTTAGAATCCTCAAGAACAGGTAATTAAATCGTAAAACAACAACGCAAGTGCTATGTTTGAAAATTATATTATTATGGACACAGTGCGGCTTACCAATGGCATATTTTGTGTCACGGAATTTACACACCGCAGCCAACAGACAAAATTTGACAACAAATTTTCAAATTTACTTGGTAGCCAAGTGCTCTTAATATACAAACTTTCAGAGATTTTTTTGTACGCCCCCAATTCCAGAAGAATTGGAAAAATGCGTAAAATTAATTAATTTGTAGTTTCTTGTTTATTTTCAGGGTCATTCCATGTCAAATGTTCGAATTTCGGAGAAATTTCCCACTTGACCATCTCAGATATGGCTGAAAAAATTTCAGTGGGTGCATACACCTCCTAATAGGATAAATCCAAAATTTTAGCTGTGAACTCCTTATAGTTTTGTCATGAAAAAATATTTTTGCAGCTAAGTTATGCTCGTTTTCCGGCCCTTTTTGGACAGCGATTTCTGAGAAGCCACTTTCACATGGCTATATCTAGAAAAGTATTTCAGCTAAGTCCTTCAAATTTTCAGGGGTGAAAATCTACTACTATAACTTGAGGAATATGGACTTATTAAGGTGTCCCTTTAGTTTATCATATATTTCTGGGTGCTTGTAGTTGCTCAAAAATTTTACTCTGCGCTCTGCGGTAGCATATTTGAAGGACTGTAAAAAAGCCTAATTTCAAAGACAGGGATTTGGTATGCACATACAGCTTCCCATATATGTTGTGTATTTTGTATTCTAATTCTACCCCTCTTTCATGAATAATCTCAAAAATATTAAGGCTTGAAAATGAAAAAAAAAATTGAAAATGCAATTTTTAACATTTTACACCAAAAAATGACACAATCCACCAACATCAAATTGACTGTTTCAGACAGATTAGATGCCTGTTATTAACATATCCAAAATTTGTGGTGGCGTTCTGCTTTATTTTCTCAAAATGAATTTTTGAAAATATTGTATTTTTGTGGAGACACAGTGTTTAATGGCATCAAAGGCATATTCAAACATTATTTTAAAAAATGCATATCGTTAATTATAGAAAGCTCAAACTCAACAAAATTCTTTATTTCATAAATGTAAACTTACACTTGAATAATAACCCATCTGCAGTGTTTTGATATTGAAATAATACAACCTTAACGGGGCCAAAAATTCAAGTTTGCTGTGTTTTCGGAAGTGTTACAAGAATTAATTATCTAATACAATATAGCTATCTTACAGTGTCAAGGATGCCATTTTATTTGATCACAGATTAAATGATTTATCGCATATATAAATTCTTTTATTATTTATAAACACATCAAATAAATAATTATAACATTTTTTAAGCTGTAAGTTTAGGAACATGTTTGGTCATGCAGAAGCTGTAACTTGTCTGAACATGTCATGGATTGCTGAGGTAAGAGGGTTTTGTGGATAATCTTGGTGATGTAACAAAGAATTTGCAATCTGTGCAAGTCTGAACAATTAATTTGTGTATTAATTTGTGGCAATCTTCTTTTCATCCCAACATCACCCAATAAAACATGGATCTAATGATGCTATCTGTAAGACTTAGTTTGATCTGATTAATTTTCATAGCTCAAACCCTTTATATAGTCCCCTAAAGAATTTGGTTCAGAAAAGCACAGATTACAAAATCCTTTCTTACATCACTAGGATTATCCACAAAACCCTCATATATGACAAATCATTTAATCCGTGATCAAATAAAATGGCATTTGTAACACATCCTCTGTAAGATAGCTATATTGTATTAGATCATTATTGAATTTGTGGCCGTTAAGGTTGTAATATTTCAATATCTAACCACTGCATTTGGGTTATTCTCCAAGTGTAAGTTAATATTTATGAATAAAGCATTTTGTTCAATTTGGGCCTTCTATTATTACCTATGTACATTTTATAAAATGATGTTTGAATATGCCTTCGATGCCACTAAATGCTGTGTGTCCACAAAAATACTATATTTTCAAAAATGTATTTTGAGAAAATAATGCACAACACCATCACAAATTTTGGATATGTTAAAAACAGGCATCTAATCTTTCTACAACAGTAAATTTGATGTTGGTGGATTGTGTCATTTTTTGGTATAAAATATTAAAAATAGCACAACTTTTTTTTCATTTTCAAGCCCTAATATTTTCTCGATTATTAATAAGAAAGGGGCAGAATTTGAATACAAAATACACAACATATATGGGAATCTGTATGTGCGATAACAAATCCCTGTCTTTGAAATTATGCTTTTTACAGTCCTCCAAATATGCTACTGCAGAGCTCAGAGTAAACTGTTCGAGCAATTTTAAGCACCCAAAAATATATGGTAAACTGAAAGAACACCTTTATAAGTCCATATTCCTCAAGTTATAGTAGCTGACTTTCAGCCCTGAAAATTTGAAGGACTAAGCTGAAATATTTTTTGAGATATAGCCACGAGAAAGTGGCTCCTCAGTAATTGCTGTCCAAAAAGGGCCAGACAACGAGCGCAACTTAGTTGTAAAAATATTTTTTTATGACAAAACTATTAGGAGGTGAGAGCTGAAATTTTGGATTTCTCCTATTAGGAGGTGAATGCACCCACTGGACTTTTTTCTGCCAAATCTGAGATGGTCAAGCGGGAGCCATTTGGACAGTTGGCATGGAATGACCCTGGATCTAGTTGAATGCAGCATAGAAATTATTTAAAGATTCACCTTGACAACTGGACCCTAATTATTCTAGGAAATATTTGCAAACTCCAAATGTTATGCCTGTGACAGGTTCCAAAAAAATGGGGAATGGAAAGACTGGAAGAGCTGTGGAATCTTCAGAAAAACTCCTATTTTTCAACATTACACAGCTTAACAGGTGAATAGGTAATAGATGCTTTGATTATGATAGGGTATATTATGAGCACTCACAAAACGCATGGTTCTTTATCAGTCAGATGGTACGAGGTTTGTCACTTAGCCTAAACCAAACACCATCCAGAACATAGACATTGGAACTATATTCTGAGGGGGGGGGGGATTTTTGATGCAGGTTTGTGCTCATATATGTACGCACAGTGTTTTCTGAACAAGGATTTGATTTTTAAGCAGGATACTTTGATTACCACACAGTTATTAAAGGCTGTATCAGCAATATGACGTCACTATTGTTGACTGTTTATTATTTAATTTTATTTAATTTAACCCTTATTTAACCAGGGAAGTCCCATTGAGATTGAAATCTCTTTTTCAAGGGAGCCCTGGGGGTTGAGGTGGGAAGGGAGAGGGCAATTTGCACAGCCAATTAGATCAGGGGATGATTAGGTGGCAGATCGAAAGAGCCAGGTTGGGACTTTAGCCATGACACCGGGGAACCCCCTACTCTTATCGATGAGTGTCATAGGATCTTTAATGACCACAGTGAGTCAGGACCTCGATTTAACGTCTCATCCGAAAGACGGACTTGTTGACTGTTGAAACGTTCTCAAAACACAACAGCTGCTCGCCCCTCCCCTTCAGAAGCTGGGAACATAAACGCGCTTTTCTTAAAGTGAAACTTCTGAGTAAAGTTTCTTTCACACCGGACGCAAAACAAATTTTTTGTGTGACAGATTACATTCAAAGTCAATGCAAAGACGCATTGATTTTGGAAGTAATCTGTCACACGAAAAATTTGTTTTGCGTCCAGTATGAAAGCAGCTTAAGAATGGCTCACTCACCTGGGTAAATGGCCGTGTAATGCTCGCTGTGATAAACGCCCAGTAGCAACAATGACGACCATTGCCAGACGATAAATTTACAACATTAGTGCAAGCTACAACAAGGTATCTGACAAGTATCTTAGCTCCACATTACAAAATGATTATTAACGACGTCACATAGATCACCACTTTTAGCTAAACTTATCACGCGGTTACACATTCATCAACGAATTTCAACTCTGAGTACTAACCAGAGAAAAAATGTTATTAAACAAACACAAACTCTGATTTGATCAGACAGAATTAGCAAACTCACTAGCTTGCCAACCGAGAGTTAACAAAGGTTGCTAACTCGCTCCAAAGAGGAAATATCGATCTCTCTACTGTTTGATTCATTCTGACCAGCATGATCTATGCAAGATAGCCTTACAAAAAACAATACAGGAGCTTCCCTCAATTTTGCCTGGGATGACAATTTACAATTCACATCTAACCGAATTAGCACCAAGGCGACCTGGGCGTCTGAATTAAACCCATTGAAGAAAATCTCTGTTGTTTAGTTTCTTCTTTTACCGAACATTCGACGATTCCGAAACAGGCTGATTAATTCACTGTTAATCCGGGTTGGAAATAACTTGCATATGGAGCGAATGGTAATGATGAGACACGTGAAGCACTTTATTAAAAGTTCAGTTGCGATGGAAAACGGTTGTGCCCACGGGAGAGGTCAACATCACACACAGAATGAAGGAAAATAGGCAGTTTAAGTAGTGTGAAGGAGTGATAAATAACACCCGGCCAGGAAGCCGCCCCCCACCAGGCCATCCAGAGGAGCCGGTTCTTGCTACAGGATGTCAAAACACCTCATCCTAATTTAATAAGATCAATGGTGGCCGTCTGCCGGCACCCAGTTGATTTGCATAGATACTATAGTGTATAGCGGCAATCACGGCATTGGCCGAAACCGATTGGCTCTCACAGCTCGCCATCCGTTCGGAAAGATGAAAGGCAAATTGGGGGAACACGCTGAGGAAACCCTGAAATCTTACAACTCCCCCGTCTGATCATATGATCACCACAGACATCTATGATCACCATCACATTCGGGAGGGACAATCAAAAAATACATGAGGGACAAAATATATAAAAACAAGACACACATTAAAATGAGTTTGACTGAGTGAGACTGATAATGGGTCCAAAATTGATTTGTGTCCATTAAATACGCTGCCATCAGAGGTTGCAAATAGTCCCGAAAAGGTCCACTGCGATATCACAGGGTGAAGCGAAAAACCCCACTGATTAGCCAATTTTAGGGGAAAATTCTCCACCTATCCTCCGATTTGATTGGAGCGATAATGCCGTCCGCGATCTGTGATTCGGCAGTGGCAAAATATGTTTGTCATTGTCCATCAGTGTAAAGAGAATCCAGTCCTTTTACAATGAAGATCCCACAGTCAAGGTGTCCCAGCAGACACCTTCGCTCCCCTGGTTTTGTCTGATGAACCACTGCTCCTATGGCTCCATGTCCGGGCTGTCGAGGCAGAGGTCACTCAGCCTCCTGAAATACACAGGAAAAGAACACGCCAGTATCAAGAGTTCATGGCAAACAAAATAAAGCTCAGCAGACTAAACTCTAACATGGAATCAGAAAACAAAAACTGCGGGCCACTGTACAACCACGGTCCCTAGCTGCCTAACCAAAACTGCCTTTTCCTGTCTCGTCTTCGAGGGTTACCGAGTACGAGGCGATTTTACACACGGAGCTTCAGAGCACAGTGTCTGCAGGCTGAGACGCAGTGTCTGAATAGTGTAACCCCCTACCGGAAAGCGAATTTCCACTCAGGATAGTCCTCAAAAATAACAAAGGAAAATAACAAAGCAAAATAATAAAACTGTGTCCTGACGGAAGGATTTAACAAAACCCAGCTAGGAACACTCTAACTAACCGAGGTTGCCAGCGACAAGCAGGGGTGCAAAGCCAAATCAAGGTCAGATAACGAGGCCAGAGTTGATACCGGTAAATTTCACTGGGGGAGAAAGACAGGTTAAATATAACTATGTCACTGCACTCGGAGGCCCAGCTAGTTCGCAGTGACTTGCATGTATGCATGCAGGTCTTCCCTGCGCCTCACTTGCTGAATCAGTGACAAATAAAACCTGGAAAGGACCTTCCCTTTTTGCATCTAACATTAACCGCTGTGGTTTATGTTCCATTAACAAATGACCTGGACCAAGGACAAGTCCCCCGTCAGGCACCTCCTTCCGAGCCTCCGCCACCTGTTGGGATGCCCCTCGGACTGCCTCAGTCAATGCTTTGCAATAAGAGCTGGCATTTGTTATACCCTTTTGGCAGAATGAGGGCCCATCTGCAAACAAGGTCAACTTGGGATTGGAGAGAGGTACCTCACTGGAGTGTTCATCTTGTTCCTTCATTGGCACCAAGTCCTCATATTGGTGGTCATTATTTACTGCGGCATCATCAGCAGGGGTCATTATTGTGGATGCATTGGACAATGAGGCTTTTTTAGTCTCTAAGTTGGGAGTCTCTACCACAGTGTGCGTCATTTTATCAGTAGTGTTATTGCTCTCCCTAAAGTCCACTGTCAATTCAGCACCAGTATCCAAAAGAAAATCATTATCAAATTTCCGCTTCAACGGTCGCAGACGCATACATAAATGCCATCATGGTCCTGCCTCACTGCAGCGCCTAAGGGTCCAGAGTGAGGCCGTCTCTCTAGTTTAAAGGTACCGCAGAGAAAAGAGCTTGTTTCTGACTGTCACCAGTTTTGCAAAACGTTTGTCCAAATCATCGCTATTTCCCCCCGCATGGCTATTTACTCCACTGTCCTCGTTACGAAACTGTTTGTTAATTTTACAATCTCAAGCAAAATGACCAAGATTCCCACAATTGTGGCAATTGTTGTTTCTCGACTTATTTCTCCTTGGGTATGGTCTGCGTACACTCAAATTACGAAGTTTGCATTCAGTATCCACTTCCACCCTTCTGGCTGCTGAAACTACTTGTTCGAACGTGACCGTATCATCCACCCAATCTGGTTTGCTAAGTTTCAGATCTTTTCTTATATCAGGGAGTAGTGCTTGCACCTAACGCCGCTTTAAGAGGCCCGCTCTTGCTATCAGGAATTTCTTCTCCTGTCAAATCCTTTAAGCCGGAATGCCGAGTGAACGTGTCTGTAAAACATTCTGCGAAATCATCGACGGCTTCACCGGTTCTTTGGATGCACGCCGCTACCTTGCCCCAGTTCGTAGCGGCCCTTGTGGCATCGCAAATAAAATTTATAATTTTATTCCATGCTCCATCAAGGTCTTGCCTGTCGTCACCTAAAGCGGTCTCAACAGACGTACTTAGCTTATGAATTTCAGTGGGATTCAACACAGTGGCTAACAACTGGACACCGTCAAGCGGATGCAAGCAATAGATGTTTCGCAATCGGTTGATTTTAGACCACGTATCCATACCAGCAATACGCGGATGCTGCAAATCTTTTGACCATTTATCTATGTCTTCAGGTTTGGTTGGCTTGTGATTGTGAAAATAACTATCACCTTTCCTGCATTGCGTAACGGCTCTCAAATTTGCGGCAGCTAATGATGTTTTGCCATTAGTTAAGGAATCAGAATTGTCACTCTCATTGTCACTATCGTCATGAAGGTTGGCGCTTGGCATTGTTTTGAAAAACTGTTCCCGATCATATTCCTCCAACTCTTTCACGGGATAGTGACACTGAGCAGCAACTGAAAGACCAGACTGTGGAAGACTGCAAAAACACGGGCCTGAGAGCTGTGCTACGGATGCGACCATTCCATTCTCAGGGATTGCGGACAATTCAGTTTCTAAATCTCTCACCCTCGCTTTCAACGCCTTTACCTCTTTTGTTCTTTTTGCTTTGACACCTTTCAACTCCTCAGCCAGAGCCCGAACCTTCTCTCTTTCAGCATTCAACAAATGCTCGGCTTCACACTTGGCATTTAACTCTGTCCTCCTTCGCATATGACTGACAATTAACAAAGCCAGCGGAACTTTTTCCTTCTCTGGCAGACGTTGCATTTTGCCTCATGCTCTCTTTATGTCATCTATGGACCAAATGTGATTTTCGTCAACGTTGAAACCGCATTTTAATTCTATTTTGCTTTCATAACGGTCCACTTTCAAAAACGATTGCAAAAAGCCCTTAGCGGTATTCAACACTGTTTCAGCATCAATTTCGGGTACAGCTTTTCCGCCTTTCTCAGTGGTGGGAATTTCATGCGCATTTCTACGTTTTCCGAACATGATTGTGGTTATAAAGAAAATACGAAGTTTCCAGTCAACACGGACGTTACTCTTAATCCAAATTATCTAAAGGTACTGCCTCTCCTCAGGGGACACCGCACCTCTCAATTCATTTATTTAACCCAGACGACGTTTCCAAAATTAGCGCTCTGGTTTTAAACAATTTTGTTTGGGACTCTGAAAACTAAACAAAATGCCATCAATTAGGACACCGCTTCCTAATAACAATGATACTCAATTTCATTGGAAAACGTTACTAAAACGAACAAACATTAAACATCGACTCAGTGGGCGCTTAAACACATCTGCCTGACAATTTACAGCTCAAATGTTCCAACAGGTCCCACCCGAAGAACAGCCCAGCACAACAACCGAATTGCCCGAAATACAATTCCTCGTTACCGCTAATAATTTGTTCCGGAGGCCTCTCATGCCTTTGTCCGTTTGCAAATTATCAGAGGTCTTGTCGATCAATACCCTCGCAGTATATTCTTTCGACTCACTACCACGCAGATTTTGTGTCCTTAATTTTTGCAAAATTAATTCACGTGCACAGCCAGCTTATCTCCTGTGTACCGTGAAATGTAAGCTTCCCAAAAAGCTATCAGATCCAGGTCATCCACATGCACCCGAAGTGCCCAGGAGTTCCAAACTCCAATGACCAAACAACAAATGCAGCAACAGGCCCAAATCACAACCAAGCGCACTCACTTTTCGTACACTGATTTTAACAATTACCGCTCTCCCCAATAAAAGTCTCTTTCAGTGTAGGTACTTCACTCAAAAATTTTTCACTCCGTCCCAAACAGCCATAAATTAAACGGCTCAGAGATTCTTAAATTCTTCTTCGAGCAAGGCAAGATAAACCGTACCCACCAGATAACGGAGGAAGAAAAGTCTCGGGATGGAAAGGCCTCACTCCAGTTATTCTCCCCGTCACCGGCGAGGTCGTCTCTCTTGTTTCTTGTCGATCTCGGTGGAACCTCCAACTGAAGAAAATCTCTGTTGTTTAATTTCTTCTTTTACCGAACATTTGACGATTCCGAAACAGGCAGATTAATTCACTGTTAATCCGGGTTGGAAATAACTTGCATATGGAGCGAATGGTAATGATGAGACACGTGAAGCACTTTATTAAAAGTTCAGTTGCGATGGAAAACGGTTGTGCCCACGGGAGAGGTCAACATCACACACAGAATGAAGGAAAATAGGCAGTTTAAGTAGTGTGAAGGAGTGATAAATAACACCCGGCCAGGAAGCCGCCCCCCACCAGGCCATCCAGAGGAGCCGGTTCTTGCTACAGGATGTCAAAACACCTCATCCTAATTTAATAAGATCAATGGTGGCCGTCTGCCGGCACCCAGTTGATTTGCATAGATACTATAGTGTATAGCAGCAATCACGGCATTGGCCGAAACCGATTGGCTCTCACAGCTCGCCATCTGTTCGGAAAGATGAAAGACAAATTGGGGGAACACGCTGAGGAAACCCTGAAATCTTACACCATTCAACCCACGGAATTCTCTCCAGCGTTGGTATGCTTTCCCTATGTTTATTCGGGATTTTGCATAGCTGCGATCGCGTTCCTTTTTCCTCGACATGCACTCGTTCGAGCATCTCTTTTTTGATTTAGCTTCTCTTAGATGCTTAGCAGACTCAGTGTGAGCTTTGGAAAAGAAATGCGAAATCCGCTTCTGTGACATTGTCTTGATCGTTGCTTGAATTTACCGCCTTTGCTAGCTGACAGGAAAAAAACAATGCGCGCGCTTACATATTAAAACAAAGGAGACGTTTTTTCAAATTGCACTGTCTCTATAGGCTACATCTGGCACATGTCATTAGGCTGCATACAAGATATAGAAAGCATATATTTTTTATGATATGAAAGACATAAATGTAAGTCAGACACATTTGCATTCAGATTCTTTATAAAAAAAAAAAGAGTTGATCCAACGTCTATGATCCAGAACCAATGCCAACTTCTCTCGTCTCGACCTCATATGAAAAAGAATGTGAGGGAAGACAAAAGGAATGCTGTGGTCTTGGTAGTCCATCTTCTTTGCTGGGGGAAATAATGGATGTCGTGTTCTCAGGGCTGAAGAGAAGAAAGACTGTTAGCCAGACTGTTAGCAGCGACATGTTCAAAACCCAGCACCTATGATAGGCTGGGGCTGAATTACTGCACTCTGTGTGGGCAGCTGTAGACAAATAGGACACTGAAGGTGTAACAATTCAAACCTATGATTATTAAGAGGGAAGAATGCTACTAAAACCAGCAGGAAGAATTCGGACACCAATAGTTGCGTTTAACGTAGGATTGTTAGTTTAGTGATACTGTTTAGGTGTTTCATTTTGACTGCAGCGATGCTTTCTTGTAACATTAGCAAAACCCATAGATCAGTAAAATAATCTCCTTTTCCCAACACAAAAAAAGTATATCTCAGTCCAATCTGATGAACTCAAAAATCCACGCCCATTAAAAAAACCCCCCCAAAATTCCATTCCGCGCTGCAAGATCGCAAAGTCCATCAAAATAAAAAGAAAAAAATTCAGCAGTCCAAAACAAAAAAACTGTAATCCACAAAAAACAAACTGTAGGTCCACAGCAAAAAGAAAAAAAGAAAACACCGCGGCCTCACCACACCGAAGGCCCGATTTTTGGAAATGTCCCACTGTTTTCTCCGTTCCTCCCCAGCAAATCCATTCAGCGGGAGAACAGTAATCCACTTTACGCACAGGAGAATGATACCGGCAATTGCAGCCATTATTTCCGAATCAAACAGTAGTAACCTTAGTCAGACAGCTTGCCTCTCTGCTGGTCTTCCCATGACTCCCTCAAATAAACTCCTCCTCTCAGGTACAGGCCAGGTGAGCTCACGTGATCCCCCCCCCCAGGTAACAAAAAGAAAATACATCTGACAGCAGTTTCACATAATTCTCAATAATGGGGCCATAACCTTAATACTTAAAAAGGAAAAAAATAATTACACATACATCCATTATCCAATACGAATATGATTAATTTTCTTTCGTGGGATATCAATCATTATGTAAGCACGTTATTGTTAGGGTACAGGCACATCTTTGAACAGTATATGTATGATGTCGTCCTCTAGGATTCCCCTGCTTGTTCCAGATAATGGCAAGCCAAACACAGCACAAATTAATACAGAATGGCTGTCTTGTCGCAGACAGTGAGTAATGCCCGCAGCCCCAACCTATCTCTTGTTAAAAACGTGTGGTGGTTATGAGGTGTAAAATGCAATCACAGAGACCCTCGAATGTCAACAAACCGTAATTTTTCCTTATTTGGCATGAATGGGAAAAAACTTTCAGCTTTTTTTTTTAAATTCTGGATGATGGCAAATGAATAAAGAATGAAATATTCATTTTGGGATCATTTATCACATTTGAAGCATAAAAACCATAAAAATAAGTGGGAAAACATCCTTTTTAGCATATTCAACTAAATTCAAATGCAAAACGATTTCTAAATTCGTTAAGAAGCAGGCAGGGGAATACCAGATGCAGGAACTGAAGTGTTTATTGAAACACAAAACACAAGGAGAAAATAGGCACACAGGCCAGAAATAAAACACCGTGCACATGCACTGAACAAATGGGAAAACTAAGGTACACTGCCCAAGGCAGGGGGAAAGAGAAGTACACACTCCAAGAGTGGCTAAGCTAGAAAAACAAAAACTGAACCTAACTAGACTGACGGACACACTGGGAGAATTAAACAAGGGGCAGACAAGACGCGGGCGCAGCAAAATACAAGACTCGGGAATCATACAAAGGAAATACTCGGAGGGCACAAGGAGCTGAGATTTCACCATGCAGAGCAGAGTCTAACAAAGTTCTGTCTGATGTCTCCTCCCATCTCTGCCACATAAATAGTCACGAGAGGAGGCGGGGACTTGGAACGCAATCTCGAATGGAAACAGAAACACCTGGGATTAATGAAACAATTACACGAGAACCGGGTTAACATAATGACTTGAGACAAGACGCTGAGACCATCAAACTAGACAGTTTAGATTTAGGTAATCTAAACGTGACGAGTAAAAAGCACCACGAGAGAAGCAAAGGAGAGCACAGCTTTAAACGCAGTTAATCAGGGAAAGCTTAGGCAGGAATTACTAAAGCTAGAAACACTCACACTCGCTAATGAGTTAATAAAGGTTAATACTACGTGACAAAATATTTACAATCACCCTCAAATGAGTGCTGGTTAGTACGGGTTAGTAATTATCCTATCAGAGAACGCATTCACTCAGAGTTTAGCGAGACCCAGAATTAAGCACAGGTGGAAACGATGAATGAAATACCACAGCCGAAACCGAAAGAGGAAACGTGATTGGACAACGAGACGCAGGCATGCTGAAGGCTGTCACGCGACATCACTGGAGATTGGCAGAGAGGGAATCGATCATCAGACGGCAGAAATGAAAGCTGAAAAATAAAATGAAAGTAAGGCACGGGAGAAAAAGCACAAGTACAATGACAAGACAGCACACATGAGGCAGAACCATAACAGGACCCCCCCTCTAAGAAGCACCACCTGGCGCTTTAACGGAACATCAGAAACTAACAATACAAGAAACATCAAAAAACTAAATACCAAACCCCACAAGACTAAAAAATACAAAATACCAACCAAAAACAAAATACAAAACCCAAAAAAGACTAATACTAAACAGCACAAGAACAAAGTACACAGAACATGAACAAGATAACTCAGGGTCTCCAGCATAAGCTGGGGCTAAGGCTTAGGATGAGTCTGATGGAAAACTCTGATCAAGTCCTTGTCCAGAATGAATCGGGCAGGGACCCAGGAAGGCTCCTCGGGACCGTATCCTTCCCAATCTACAAGGTATTGGATGCCCCTACCCCTCCGCCGACAGTTGAGGAGGTTGCGGACGGTGTAGGCCTCACCAACGTCGATGATGCGCAGCGGAGGTGGGGGCTCGGGATCCGGGTGGAGGGGGTGGGTGACAGAGGGCCGGACTCTGGAAACATGGAAGACAGGATGGATGCAGCGCATAGTGTGAGGGAGCTTCAGATGGATGGCGGTGGGACTGATGATTTTGTCAACGGGGAAGGGACCGAGGAATCTGAGGGCGAGCTTGCGAGACTCGACTCTCAGGGGAATGTCCTGAGCGGAGAGCCAGACCTTCTGGCCAACACGGTAGGTGGGGGCCAGCTTGCGTCGCTTGTCCGCCGAGTCCTTCATCTGCTTCCCCGCCTGGACGAGAGCACGGCGGGCGGAGTGCCAGGTGTTTCGACAGCGCCTGATGAAGGCCTCGGCAGAGGGGACCCCCACCTCCACCTCCTGTGAGGGGAACAGGAGAGGCTGGTAACCCAGGCAGCACTCGAAGGGGGTGACACCAGAGGCTGCGGATGCGTGGGAATTGTGGGCATACTCGACCCAAGGCAGACAGGCCGACCAAGAGCTTGGGTTCTTGGCGCACATGCACCGCAGCATGGTCTCCAGGGTCTGGTTGGCCCGCTCGATCTGGCTGTTGGTCTGTGGATGGAAACCTGAACTGAGGGAACAGGAAGGGCCTAGGAGTGACAGGAAAGCTTTCCAAAAGCGGGAGGTGAACTGGGGACCACGGTCAGACGCAACGTCTGCAGGAATACCATGGGGACGGACAACTTGCTGTATCAGGAGGTTGGCAGTGGATTTGGCTGAGGGGAGCTTGGGGAGTGCAATGAAATGGACTGCCTTAGAAAAACGGTCAACTATGTTGAGGATGGTGGTGTTGCCTTGAGAGGGAGGTAGGCCAGTGACAAAATCGAGGGCAATGTGGGACCAGGGACGGCTAGGGATAGGGAGTGGCTGCAGGAGACCAGAGGGGGGTGTGTGTGGGGTCTTGGCCATGGCACAGACCGAGCAGGCACTCACAAAGCCCTTGACGTTGTCTGGTAGGTCCGGCCACCAGAAGTGACGCCGAATGAAGGAGGTGGTCCTCTTGACCCCCGGATGGCCTGAGAACTGGGATCCGTGTCCCCACTGGAGCACCTCAGATCGGAGGCCCTGGGAAATGAACAGGCAGTTATCGGGACAGGCACCGGGCGCAACCTGCCCGCTCAGTGCTGCCCGGACCCTCTCCTCAATCGGGAGCTGGATAGCGCTGAGGAAACGGCTCGGAGGGAGGATGGTCTCGGGAGGGTTCTCGGAAGCGGCACTCGTCTCGAACTGCCGAGAAAGGGCATCAGCCCTGGCATTACGGGACCCAGACCTGTAAGCCAAGGAGAAATTGAATCTCTCGAAAAATAAGGCCCACCGGGCCTGGCGGGGATTAAGCCTCTTGGCCGCCTTCAGATACTCAAGATTCTTGTGGTCTGTCCACACCAGGAATGGCTAAGTGGCTCCCTCCAGCCAGTGACGCCACTCCACTAGAGCTAACTTGACTGCCAGTAACTCCCGGTTACCGACGTCATAGTTGGCCTCAGTAGGCGTGAGGTGGTGCGAAAAGAAGGCACAGGGGTGTACCTTCCCGTCCTTGGTGGATCTTTGGGACAGCACCGCTCCCCCGCCCACGTTGGAAGCATCCACCTCCACAATGAACTGGAACGCCGGGTCCGGGGTCATCAGGATGGGCGCAGATGTAAACTGCCGCTTTAGCTGCTGGAAAGCCTGGTCCGCCTGGGGATTCAAGCAGAACGGGTGCTTGGTGGAGGTGAGTGCGGTCAGAGGGGCTGCCACTGAGCCGTACCCTCGGATGAAGCGGCGGTAAAAGTTGACAAACCCCAGGAATCCCTGGAGAGCCTTGCAGTCCTTAGGCTGGGGCCATTCCAGGACGGACTGCACCTTGGCGTGATCCATTCTCAGAGACCCAGGAGAGATGATGTAACCAGAAACGTTGTGGAGAAGGTGTTGAACTCGCACTTTTCGGCCTTCACGAAAAGGCGGTTCTCCAACAAGCGTTTCAGGACTTGGCGCACATGCCGAATGTGCTCCTCCCGGGTGCATGAGAATATGAGGATGTCGTCCAGGTAGACGTAAACGGACCGGCCGATCATGTCACCCAGGACATCGTTCACCAGACGCTGGAACACTGCAGGCGCGTTGGTAAGGCCAAAGGGAACCACCAGGTATTCCCAATGGCCACTGGGGGTGTTGAATGCGGTCTTCCATTCATCTCCCTCGCGTATCCGCACCAGGTGGTAAGTGTTCCGCAGATCCAGCTTGGTAAACACCTGGGCCCCCTGGATGATGTCGAAGGCAGACGACATGAGAGGCAGGGGATAACGGTTCCGGACCGTTATCTTGTTCAACCCTCTATAGTCGATGCAGGGCCGGAGCGACCCATCCTTCTTCGCCACAAAGAAGAACCCGGCTCCTGCTGGCGACGTGGAGGGCTGAATTATCCCAGCCGCGAGAGACTCCTGGAGGTACTTCTCCATGGCGACTCTCTCGGGCTGAGACAGGGAGAAGACCCGCCCCCGGGGCGGCACTGCCCCCAGCAGGAGGTCAATCTCGCAATCATAGGGCCGGTGAGGTGGCAGAGACACCGCCCTAGACTTGCTGAATACCGCTCCCAGGTCATGGTATTTAGCAGGGACTCGGGAGAGATCAGGCGCTGGCTCGGAAGAAACCTGAGACCCAGGCACAGGTGAAGCCGCGTGGCGAAGGCAGCGGGCGGAACAGGAGGACTTCCACTCACGAACCTCGTGGGTGGACCAGTCCAGGACCGGGCCATGCTCGCGGAGCCAGGGGTGTCCCAGAACCACCGGGGATCTGGGAGACCGTATGATCAGGAAGGTGATGGTCTCACGGTGGTTGCCTGAGACCAGAAGCTGGACTGGAGCCGTTTGATGTTCAATCTGAGCCTGTCTTTGGCCCCCGAGGCCAAAGACTGTCAGAGGCCGCACCAGTGGGGAGAGTGGGACACCCCAGGAGGCAGCGGCTTCGGCATCCAGGAAGTTCCCCTCCGCTGCAGAATCCACCAAGGCGGAGGCACGGCGGCTCTGGTTGCCCCAGGAGAGGGTCACCGGTATGCAGGTACGGCAGCTGGAGGAGGCTTCAGTGCGGGAGACGCCCACTGATGCTTCACCGGTCACTAGTGGGCATTGGTCTTTCTCCGGGCAGTTGGCAACAAAATGCCCCTGCTGACCACAGTAGAGGCAGGCCCTGGATCGCATGCGGTGATCTTTCTCCTCCTTAGTGAGGCGGCTGCGCCCCACCTGCATGGGCTCTGGCTCAGATTGGTGGACTCGGGTGGATGTACCACTGGGACTTGGTAACGGAGGCTGGATGACAGGAGCGTTGGAGGGGTTGGAAGGAGCTGGCCGACATCGCCCCAAGCAAGTGGCAGTCTCCTCCACACGGTTGTCGGAGGGAGCTGGCCGACGTCGCCCCAAGCGAGTGGCAGTCTCCTCCAGGCGGCTGTCAATCCAGATGGCAAGATCCGCCACAGCCTTGGGAGTCTTGGGTAGATCGTGGAACAGGAGGTGGTCCTTGATGCCATCAGCTAGCCCTTCCACAAAAAACTCACGGAGCGCTTAGGAGTTCCACTTGGAATTGGCAGCTAGGGTCTGGAACTCGATAGCGTATTCTGCCACCGAGCGGCTTCCTGCGGATCGGGTCAGCTCCTTCCGCAGCAGTACCGCTCGGGTACGGTCGAACAGCCGCTCCATCTTGGATGACAGGGCCGAGAAGGAGGAAACGCAAGGTAGGCGGGCTGACCAGGCGGCAGTTCCCCACTGGACAGCAGGACCCATCAGGTGGGAGATGACGAAAGCCAACTTGGCAGGCTCCATGGCGTAGGTTCTGGGCTGCAGGGCGAAGAGCATCTCGCAGGTGGTCAGAAATGACCTGCAGGACCCAGGGTTGCCATTGTAGCGCTCGGGAGGCGGTAGCTGCGGCTCTGGACCAAGACCAGGAGGTGGCGATGCAGCAGCTCCAGCAGGAGGGTAAGGTTGCCCCATGCTCCCAGTAGCGGTGGTCTGCTGCGCTGCCAGGGCAGCAGTCAGGTGTTATATCTGCTGCCGCTGGCGCTGGAGCTAGGCATCGCGGGAATCCATCCTGCTGGTGTTCAGGAGACGGAACTTCTATTAAGAAGTAGGCAGGGGAACACCAGATGCAGAAACTGAAGTGTTTATTGAAACACAAAACACTAGGAGAAAATAGGCACACAGGCCAGAAATAAAACACCGTGCACATGCACTGAACAAACGGGAAAACTAAGGTACACTGCCCAAGGCAGGGGGAAACAGAAGTACACACTCCAAGAGTGGCTAAACTAGAAAAACAAAAACTGAACCTAACTAGACTGACGGACACACTGGGAGACTTAAACAAGGGGCAGACAAGACGTGGGCGCAGCAAAATACAAGACTCGGGAATCATACAAAGGAAATACTCGGAGGGCACAAAGAGCTGAGATTTCACCATGCAGAGCAGAGTCTAACAAAGTTCCGTCTGATGTCTCCTCCCATCTCTGCCACATAAATAGTCACGAGAGGAGGCGGGGACTCGGAACGCAATCTCGACTGGAAACAGAAACACCTGGGATTAATGAAACAATTACACGAGAACCGGGTTTACATAATGACTTGAGACAAGACGCTGAGACCATCAATCAAACTAGAAAGTGTAGATTAAGGTAATCTAAACATGACGAGTAAAAAGCACCACAAGAGAAGCAAAGGAAAGCACAGCTTTAAACGCTGTTAATCAGGGAAAGCTTAGGCAGGAATTGCTAAAGCTAGAAACACTCGCACTCGCTAATGAGTTAATAAAGGTTAATACGACGTGACGAAATATTTACAATCACCCTCAAATGAGTGCTGGTTAGTACGGGTTAGTAATTATCCTATCAGAGAATGCATGCACTCAGAGTTTAGCGAGACCCAGAATTAAGCACAGGTGGAAACGATGAATGAAATACCACAGCCGAAACCGAAAGAGGAAACGTGACTGGACAACGAGACGCAGGCATGCTGAAGGCTGTCACGCGACATCACTGGAGATTGGCATAGAGGGAATCAATCATCAGACGGCAGAAATGAAAGCTGAAAAATAAAATGAAAGTAAGGCACGGGAGAAAAAGCACAAGCACAATGACAAGATAGCACACATGAGGCAGAACCATTACAAAATTGGTGTAAAATGGCTGCGCAAGGCCATGTAGAAGCAGCTAATGAAATGGGGGCTGCTGTGGTTGTTTTGCTATTTAGCTTTTTGACAGCATAGTAAATTAGGAAAACACAACCGATTAATTAAACCAGAAAATAATGATCAAACACATTCTTCTCTTGTGATGAAGTTCACTTTCATGAAGAATGAGAAGGAGTTGGGCTTCAGCAGGGAAACAATGGAAAGGGGACAAGGAAGTAGGAAGGGTTTCCACATTAACTGCGAAATTCCAATCCTTGCGACAGCTTGAAATATGCATCATTTGTTTATCAGGCCATGCGACAGGTAGGCGATTTGTCAGTGGTGCTAAAACACTAATTTCATGTCATATTGTGCCACTCGGGACTTTAGAGGTAAATACAGATGCAGCTTATGAGTAATAGAGATATTTTCTTCACAGTATGTGATATTGTATATCAATATCAGTATATCATATCAAATTGACTGTTGTATACGGTATATGATAATTAATTTAAAATCAAACCCATAATATCAGTACCAACTGGCAGCAGGATAGATTTTCATGCTTAATTTTGGTGCAGAAAGTAGTCTCACGATGGTATTTACACTGGGCTCAAAAATTACTGGCACCCCTCATAGGATAGGCAAATACAATGCAAAAAAAATAAAGAAATAAACAATATAATTCAAGAGAAACGGAACGTGTGAAATACTTTGAGATATTAATGTTTTTCTGGAAACACCCAAGATCATACTAATCATTAAATAGAAACTCAATGTCACTAAAATTAAGGTTTCACTACAATTGGCACCCTTTATTTAGAACTTATGGCAACCACCTCTGGCAAGGATAATAGCAAGGGGTCATTTCCTGTAATTTTTGACAAGGTTATGGTACACATTTGGGGGGGATTGTGGACCATTCCTCTCCACAGATCCTTTCAAGATCCTACACTTTCTTGGGTTTGCGTTTTTCAACTGCCTTCCTCAACTCAGACCATAGGATTTCAGTTCAATTGAGGTCTTGCGACTGAGTTGACCATTGCAGAATGTTAATTTTGTTGTCACAGAACCGTTTGAATATGCATCTTGAGGTGTGCTTAGGGTCAGTGTTTTGTTGCAACGTCCTCCTACGGCCAAGTCCCAGCCCTCTTTCAGAGGCAACCAGATTGTCAGCCAAAATATTGTGGTATATGGTGGAATTCACTTTGTCTTTTATCTTGACCATTGCCCCTGGACCTCTTGAATTAAAACAGTTTTCAATGAATGGCCTTGTTTAAAGACACTTAAACTCACCTCTTTCAGATGTTGCCAATTCTCTTTGTAAAGACGAGAAATAAAACATATCATTTGGAGAACAAAATATGCGCATTTCATTTCTTGTTTTCATTTAACCCATCGTGAAGTGTATATTTGATGATCTGCTTCGCAGGATATGATGAAAGTCAACGTAGGAAATCAAGGATTTTTTTTTTTTTTGGTGAAGTGTAGCCAGTTAAAGCAAGTGAATGAAACATCCATCCATTCTCTACACCCGCTTCTTCCCCATGATTGGTTGCGGGGGGAGCTGGAGCCTATCCCAGCTGACTACTGGGGAAAGACAGGGACCCACTGTGGACAGCTAGCCAGTACATCGCAGGGCGCACACATCATTCACACACCATTCGCTCGCACACTCATACCTGTGGGCAATTTAGCATCTCCAGTTAGCCTGACATGCATGTCTTTGGACTGTGGGAGGAAACCGAAGTACCCGGAGGAAACCCACGCGAATACCAGGGGAACATGAAACTCCACATAGAAAGGCCTCAGGCCGGATTCAACCCACGACCTTCTTGCTGTGAGGCGGCACTGCTAGCCACTGCACGTGAATAAAACATTTGTATTGAATTTATTATTTACTTCCCTTATTATTTCATTAAAAAGGAAGCTGTGTGTTTAAGAACCAACAGATTATTCATATTGTTAGAAAATGCAGAAATCAAGAACAATGATTGTGAACAGGTCAATTATGATCTGTTTCAAGGGATGTCTTCTGCTCTCCCTGTGTTTTGTTCAGCTGCTGCCACTGATTGGCTCTTCTGTGTCGCTCTGAATCTTTACAACTGGCGATTGAATTCTTAAACGTATGGCATTTATTCGGCCAGGGCAATATCTGGCAAAGTTGATGCGTATGAATCACCACGTGATTCAGGTCCTCACCAAAATTGAATAAGTTTTTCCCATGCCCATGTCACCAAGTTTTTTAAAAATCGGACCAATGGTTTTCCAAAATCCTGCTGACAAACAAAGAAAAAGACAGAACAAATCCCAACCAAAAAAATTACTTAAGGAGTGTAAAAATAATTTTTTTTTGAGCATTGAAACAACTGGATTTTTAAAGAGCAATCACAGGACCAGCTTTCAGACACAGGCGCAGCATAGTCCACGACTAAATTGCATTGTTAATGGAGTACTTCATGACAAATCAAGTTTTACTCCAGGGCCAAGCTGATTTGAATGTTAAAGCCCTTATTGCTGAAAAAATGTTTATCCTTTCTCTGAATTCAGAGGCTAAACTGGCAACACAAGATTTGGCAAGACCAGAACAGATGGAGCTCAGAACCTTCAGGCACACCATCTCTTCAAACATCTCAAACTTCACTGCAGACAATGAGACAAACACGTTACTATTCGAGAGCCCTTACCAGGTAGTGGAGGTGGTGATCATTGTCCTGGCCACAGGATCCCTCAGTCTCCTCACGATAACTGGGAACATACTGGTCATTCTCTCAATCATAATGAACAGGAGCCTCCAGACCATCAACAACTACTTCCTCTGCAGCCTAGCATGTACAGACCTGATCATAGGGGTCATCGGCATGAACCTGAACACAGTCTACATTGCAGTTGGTTATTGGTCGTTGGGCCCAGAAGTCTGTTACCTATGGCTGCTCCTGGACTATGTAGTTTCCAATGCCTCTGTCTATCATCTCCTTGTCATCAGCTTTGACCGTTACTTCTGCATCACCAAGCCACTCAGCTACCCTGCATGGAGGACTACCAGGATGGCGGGCATGATGATTGCAGGACCCTGGGTTCTTTCCATCCTCCAGTGGGCCCCGATCATCCTCTGCGGGCAGTTTGTCGTACTTGAGCGTATTGTGCCAGTATGCTACTTCGAGTTCCATTCCAATGAATCCATCAGCTTTATCAGCTCCACTGCTTGCTTGTACCTGCCCGTTGCCATCATGAGCTTCCTGTACTGGAAGATCTCCAGGGCCAGCAAGAGCCGTGTAAAGACGGGCAAGCACAAGCAGAAAAAGGGCAACCCATTCAACAGCAAAGCAGGAAACCACATCAGCATTCCATGTGATGACGAGTCTGACACAACCCAACATGTTGAGAGGAGCCAGAATGGTGAAACAGGTGGAGTTGGGGAGGAGCCAAGTGCACCAGTACATCCTGAGAGAAATGAAATCACGGAGGCCCCTGCTGGTTACGAGGGAAACCCCACAGCCCACCGCCTTAATGTTACAATGTCAAATCAGCAACCCAAGAAAAAGGCCCCACCATCTCGCGAGAAAAAGGTAACACGCATGATAACGATGATTCTAGCTGCCTTTGTGGTCACATGGACACCCTTTCAAATCATGAAGGTCGTCAGCAGCTTCTGTTCAACCTGTGTTACCTCCAGCATCTGGACCTTCGGCTACTGGATCTGCTACTTCAACAGCACCATCAATCCAGCCTGCTATGCTTTCTGCAATGCCTCCTTCAAGAAGACCTTCAAACAACTCCTGCTCTGCCAGCATAAGGACATTCGCTTGGGCAGATAGAGATGTGATCATTTTTGTTTCTGCTGTTGTCATTTTCTGTCATTTTTTGACAGAAAAAAATACGCTCCTGCAAGCTGAAGAAGCAGAACTAGAGACACACAACCTGTAGATGTAATGTCAAATTGCAGACATTTCTATACCAGCAAAATCAACTTGTATTCAATAACATTTACTGCAAAACTCTGAAAAGTCTGTACCCATTTACAGCATCAGAAAGTCCATCTATTTACTGAAGTTGATATTTTTATCTGATAAAAAATTATGTAATTTTAAAAGTGCTGTCATGATTCTGGTTTTGGCCGTGTCTTTTATTCATTGATTTTGCTTTTTGTACATCCTGGTTTTTCTGTTCAGACCATTTCTGAATTCATTGCACCTGTCACCCCTGTCTTGTGATCTGTATGGTTCAGTCCGTTCTCCCAGTCTGCGAGCCCACATGCTTCGGGTGATTTCAGTGGTGTCTGGTGTTTCACATTATTACTTCAATTCTTGTTTACTTCCTTTGCTCTGCTTTCCTTGATTACTAATAATACTAACATTTATATTTTGTATTATACTTACTAACCTAACTAACCCATGTACATACTACTAACTACAAAGGAGCGCTTGAGTTAATGTGTAAAGTTGCATCGCTACTAATTACTAGTAACGCAATCTCAGCACTCGCCCTGTGCTGGTCTCCGCCCCTTGCTTTACTTTCCCTGTATCTCCCTGTGCTTCCGCGAAATCTGTCGCACGTGCTTAATTTCTATCCTGCACTCCTTGATCTGTGCACGTAGAACTAATTGACCGGAGCCGTGTATCTGTCACTGGTTGTCTATGTGTATCCTGTCCATGTCTTGGCGCTTGCCAGTTATTGTGTTTAGGACTTCCCCGTGTATATTTCCCTTTTTTATTAGTTCTTATCCAATTCACCTGGCCCTGCATAGCATGTGACTTCCCTCTTGTGTATTTAAGGTCTTCACTGCAGCCTTTACCTTGTCAGAATGTTGATCAATTTTCACTAATGCAGAGAGCCTCGTATGTAATGATGGCGAGATGATGCCTCATGAAACATCAAAGCCTCTCAGCCGAATGAACCACCAAAATGGATCGACCTCAAAGCTCCAAATAAGTACGCTAGGGACGCCTAGTGGTGAATGAAAGTATGATGAAAGAAAAAGAGTCTCCAGTCAACCCAACCCAACAGAGTCCGGGATGAGGCCTCAAACGTCACACGCAACGTCATTTCGGCAATGCGAATCACATCTCGATACGGAGCTTCGCTGAGGGGGGGACCCGACGTGCTCAACCCACGCCTCGATGCCCAGACGCAATCTATTACATCACTACTTGTATGCCTTTTGATTATTGCTTCTAACTATGACACTTTTTGTACGACCTTGTGATTGCCTTGCCCCTTCTTGCTCGTTTGCTACTTTCTGGATTCTGACCCTTTTTCTGTCCGACCATGATTCTGGTTATTGACGCCCTGTGTATGACCTACCCTTCTGGATTTTTGACTATGATTTTTGGATTACTGTTTCATGTACCGTTACACATCTGCTTCTCTGGTTTCAACCCCTGTTAGTTCATCGACTTCGTTTTTGGATTTTGACTTTGGCTTGGCAATTCCTGTGTTTTCTGGTTTTGACCCTTTTTGTAATAAAGGCTTACCATTTTTGGGATTTTGGTACTCACATGTGGTTACTGAACGCACCTTAACATGTGCAGTTTCATTGAAAAGTTTGCAATAATCTAGGAATGTTTCTGGTTTTAAAAGACCAATACTGTTCAATCACAAAATATTCAAAGACATTATTATCTTGGGCAATTACAATTACTGTAAGAAATATAAGGTTTGAAATTCAGATCTTGCATATGATCGCAAAACCCCACTCTTAAAAATACAAAAATGAATATTTTGATAAAATATTTTTCTCTTCGAAGTCCTCCTCCCCAATCAATTGAAGATTTCCTTTGCTTCCCCCATCTAGACCCAGAAATGCTGTTATAATTATCATGACCTCCAGGTTGTGCAGCCAGAATATTTTGAAACCACGTCACCACAATGTGGACGCACTCACCTTAGACAAAGACACACAAAAGGCCACAAACTTCACTATGAGGGTGAGGCTGTGCACCTAAAGTGTTACACACTGCTCACAGATATTATGAAATGACAAAGGCAATAACTGGGTAATGTAAAGTTAGATTTTTAAAGAGTAAAATGAGGAAATAAATAAAATTGTATGTTTTGTTAAACACATTTAAAATCACTGACAAAGTTTTTGAATTAACCCGTCAAAATCAATGTGTAAAGTTTTCATCTGTCCTGTCAATCATTCCAAGCGAATTAGGCAGAATATCTTACGGCTTACTTTCCTCGATTTTTGTTTACTGATGGGACATCCAGTATATTGTCAGCCAGTCCTGAAAACAGGTGATGTGAGATTAATGTCTGAGGTGCAGGAGTGCTGACAAATAACGTGGTGATTTTTCAAGTGGTCCTTCATACATGAATAAAAAATGAAAGATCTTGCCAGGCACAAAGGGTGGACCAGATAGGTGCTATATGGGTTATCAATTATAAATCTGAGATTTTAGTGATAAACAGCTTCTAGATATTGAGGGTGAAAGATGGCTACATACTACACACTGTGAGCTAAACAAAATACAATGAGGGTTACACACGGCAAACAGTGTGTTACACACTGCATGTGGAAGGATATATACTGCACACAGGCGATTGCACAAAACAGACTGAGGTTTCAAACACTGCACACCTTGACCTACACAAAATACAGTGTTACATTCTACAAACATTGCATTACACACTGCACACGGAAGATTACACTTGCAAACACTGTTACAAACACACACACACACACACACAGAGGGCTCCACACTGCATACAGAGGGCTTAACACTGCAAATAGTGAGCTACACACTGCAAAGAGTGTTACACACTGTACACAGAGTACTACACACTGCATGCAGATGATTACACACTGCAGACAGACGATTACCATCATCCTGCACACAAGGTCTGGCTCTTCATGCTGGAGTGCCCATTGAAGGCACTTTCACTGGTGGACAGTATAGACTGTATGAAAAGATGGACGAGGCAACCGTAACTAGAGTCTTTTATACTAAGAGTACCAACAACTCAGTATTTGAACGCCATCTTGTTTCCATCTTTCAGCGCGCGCGCACATGGCACACTGAGTCATCAGCTGCCCCCCCCCCGCCAGACGAGCACAGATCAACGTACAAAATAATAATAATATTAACAATGAGGGTCTTTACACACTGTGTTTTTTTTGTGTTAATAATGCGCATGAAAAAAACGTGGATTTATTTTCGCTGTCCTTATGATTGTCACTCAGCTGAGCATTGTGCCTAACAATGTCCTTTAACCATGACTATATTCAGAATATAGAATGGATTCTGGTGTCTTACTGCTAAATGAGCATCACAAACTAATTTACCCAGATCTGTGCTGCTTCACAAGCTAAAGGAACGCAGAATTAAAAAAAATATAGGCCAAGTAATATTTTATGTCATCATTAATCTTGTACTTCCTCATAAATACAGGGAATCTGCCCATGTGATACGAGTGCGAGGCACAAGGCCAGGTAAAAATCCTGTATCACCCATACATAAAAATCAAAAAAAACATCAAAAGTGATTTTTTTTTTTGTTAACTGGCCGGAGCAGCGGAGGCAACCAATGAGGAGACGACCAATAAGGAGACCAGAAAGCGGGGATGATTTACATCAAGTTGCCTTTTTATTTGTTTTGCAGCACCATGTTCACCAATACACCAACCAACCCTTTGCCCACAGAATGACTGCCTTTTATTTCTCTGCAGAAATATAAATATTATATAAGATATATATTGCTTTGTAAATCTCAAGAACATTGACCTATGAACACCATTTTTAAGTCTAAGTCAACCAATAGAGTGGTGCATTGGAGAGAGAATTAACAGACAGACTAAAATAAAATGAAAACAAGTATGAAAGCATGTAATCCTGAAGCAATAAAATGCCACAACTCCCATGCTTGTGAGAACAGCATCAGCAACAATGATGAATGTGAGGTGCAGGCAGTTTTTGGGGACTCATAAAATCCCCAAAGTATGTGCAACAACGGTTAATCTAAAGGGCCTACCCTTGGTTTCTAGTTGAGCTTTTCCTGACCCTTCTTCTAAATGGGGCTGCACACTTTAAATTCCCAGCATGTGATTCAAACCTTATACATCAATATAATGAAACAAGAATATCAATTAAAGCTCAGCAAACGTCAGGATGTGCCAAAGAGGGGTCTCCAGCCTGTGCCACATAACACAGTTTAGACTCATGATCCAAATAAAAAAAAAAAAAAAAATTTTGACTAAGCATTTTAACAAAGTCATGGCTTGGCTGCCTCTAGATTTTTAATGAAATGCACAGTGTTCTCTTGAAGAGTTTACACCTGACGCAAGAATTTCTGAAGATGAAACTATTTTGCCAGAGTCCCTGAGGGATTAAGATTTTGACGCAAGCGTGTTGTGAAGGACTGCCCACCCTGTTTTTCTACCCCTTCTCTTAGCCAGCCTCTCTGTGTCTCTGTCCCTCACTCACTCCTGAACTCCTCCCCCCTCTCTCACTTGTGCATTTTCCTTCCAGACAGCAGTGTCACATACACTCATCCCTCAGCGTTGCTTTACTCCACACGCATGAGATCAGACCGGCTGCGAGGAGTGTGAGACCGACTGAAGGCTGCGTACTCTCACCTACCAAACGGCTGGCACAAGAGGGAAAACCACTTTGAATCCTCAAGAACAGGTAATTAAATCGTAAAACAACAATGCAAGTGCTATGTTTGAAAATTATATTATTATGGACGTAGTGCGGCTTACCAATGGCATATTGTGTGTCACGGAATTTACGCACTGCAGCCAACAGATAAAATCTGACAACAAATTTTCAAATTTGCAGTCTTGGTAGCCAAGTGCTCTTAATATACAAACTTTCATAGATTTTTTTTTGTACACACCCAATTCCAAAAGAATTGGAACAATGTGTAAAATTAATTAATTTGTAGTTTCTTGTTTATTTTCAGGGTCATTCCATGTCAAATGTCTGAATTTCAGAGAAATTCCCCACTTGACCATCTCAGATTTGGCTGAAAAAAATTTCAGCAGGTGCATACACCTCCCAAAAGGATAAATCCAAAATTTTAGCTGTCAACTCCATATAGTTTTGTCATAAAAAATATTTTTGCAATTAAGTTATGCTCGTGTTCTGGCCCTTTTTGGACAGCGATTTCTGAGAAGCCACTTTCACATGGCTGTATCTAGAAAAGTATTTCAGCTAAGTCCTTCAAATTTTCAGGGGTGAAGATCTGCTACTATAAATTGAGGAATATGGACTTATAAAGGTGTCCCTTTAGTTTATCTTATATTTCTGGGTGCTTGTAGTTGCTCGAAAATTTTACTCTGCGCTCTGCAGGAGCATATTTGAAGGACTGTAAAAAAGCCTAATTTCAAAGACAGAGATTTGGTATGCACATACAACTTCCCATATATGTTGTGCATTTTGTATTCTAATTCTGCCCCTCTGTCATGAATAATCTCAAAAATATTAAGGCTTGAAAATGAAAAAAAAAAGTGCTATTTTTAACATTTTATACCAAAAAAATTACACAGTCCACCAACATCAAATTGACTGTTTCAGACAGATTAGATGCCTGTTATTAACATATCCAAAATTTGTGGTGGTGTTCTGCTTTATTTTCTCAAAATGAATTTTTGAAAATATGGTATTTTTGTGGACACATGGCATTAAATGGCATCGAAGGCATATTCAAACATTATTTTAAAAAATGCACATAGTTAATGATAGAAAGCTCTAACTCAACAAAATGCTTTATTTCATAAATGTTAACTTACATTTGAAGAATAACCCATCTTCAGTGTTTAGATATTGAAATAATACAACCTTAATTAGGCCAAAAATTCAAGTTTGCTGTGTTTTCGGAAGTGTTACAATAATTAATTATCTAATACAATATAGCTATCTTACAGTGTTAAGAATGCCATTTTATTTGATCAGAGATTAAATTATTTATTATATATGTAAATTTTGCTACTAATTTATTCATAAATAAATCAAATAAATAATTATAACATTTTTTTAAGCTGTATGTTTAGGAACATGTTTGGTCATGCAGAAGCTATAACTTGTCTGAACATGTCATGGATTGCTGAGGTAAGAGGGTTTTGAGGATAATCTTGGTGATGTAATAAAGAATTTGCAATCTGTGCAAGTCTGAGCAATCAATTTGTGTATTAATTTGTGGTAATCTTCTGTACATCCCAACATCACCCCAATAAAACATGGATCTAATGATGCCATTTTGAAGACTTAGTTTGATCTGATAAATTTTCATCGCTCAAACCTTTTATACAGTCTTCTAATGAATTTGGTTCAGACTTGCACAGATTACAAAATTCTTTGTTACATCAGTAGGGTTATCCACAAAACCCTCATATATGACAAATCATTTAATCCGTGATCAAATAAAATGGCATTTGTAACACATCCTCTTTAAGATAGCCATATTGTATTTGATAATTAATTATTGTGACACTTCCACATTCATAACAAACTTGAATTTTTGGCCATTGAGGTTGTAATATTTCAATATCTAACCACTGCATATGGATCATTCTCAAGTGTTAGTTAATATTTATGAAATAAAGCATTTTGTTCAGTTTGAGGCTATTATTAACTGTGCATTTTCTAAAATGATGTTTGAATATGCCTTTGATGCCACTAAATGCTGTGTGTCCACAAAAATGCCATATTTTCAAAAATGTATTTTGAGAAAATAAAGAATAACACCATCACAAATTTTGTATATGTTAAAACAGGCATCTAATCTTTCTACAAAAGTCAATTTGATGTTGGTGGATGGCGTCATTTTTTTGGTATGAAATGTTAAAAATAGCAAAAATTTCCTTTTCATTTTCAAGCTTGAATATTTTCTAGGTTATTCATGAGAGGTGCAGAATTAGAATACAAAATACACAGCATATATGGGAATCTGTGTGTGCAATAACAAATCCCTGTCTTTGAAATTATGCTTTTTACAGTCCTCCAAATATGCTACCACAGAGCGCAGAGTAAACTTTTTAAGCAATTTTAAGCATCCAAAAATACATGATAAACTGAAGCAACACCTTCATAAGTCCATAATCCTCAAGTTATAGAAGCTGATTTTCACCCCTGAAAATTTGAAGGACTAAGCTGAAATACTTTTCGAGATATAGCCATGTGAAAGTGGCTCCTCAGTAACTGCTGTCCGAAAAGGGCCAGACAACGAGCGCAACTTAGTTGTAAAAATATTTTTTATGACAAAACTATTAGGAGGTGAGAGCTAAAATTTTGGATTTCTCCTATTAGGAGGTGAATGCACCCACTGGACTTTTTTCTGCCAAATCTGAGATGGTCAAGTGGGAGCCATTTGGACAGTTGGCATGGAATGACCCTGGATCTAGTTGAATGCAGCACGAAAATTATTTAAAGATTCACCTTGACAACTGGACCCTAATTATTCTAGGAAATATTTGCAAATTCCAAATGTTATGCCTGTGACAGGTTCCAAAAAAATGGGGAATGGAAAGACTGGAAGAGCTGTGGAATCTTCAGAAAAACACCTATTTTTCAACATTACACAGCTTAACAGGTGAATAGGTAACAGATGATTTGATTATGATAGGGTATATTATGAGCACTCACAAAACGCATGGTTGTTTACCAGTCAGACGGTACGAGCTCTGTCACTTTGCCTCAACCAAACACCATCCAGAACCAACGCCAACTTAATTTTTGACAAGGTTATGGTACACATTTGGGGGGATGGTGGACCATTCCTCTTTGCAAATCCTTTCAAGATCCTTCACTTTCTAGGGTTTGCATTTTTCAACTGCCTTCCTCAACTCAGCACACAGGATTTCAATTGGGTTTAGGTCTGGTGACTGAGTTGACCATTTCAGAATGTTAATTTTGTTGTCACAGAACCATTTGTATATGGATCTTGAGGTGTGCTTTGGGTCAGTGTTTTGTTGCAAAGTCCTCCTACGGCTAAGTCCCAGCCCTCTTTCAGAGGCAACCAGATTGTCAGCCAAAGTATTGTGGTATTTGGTGGACTTCACTGCGTCATTTATCTTAACCAGTGCCCCTGGACCTCTTGAATTAAAACAGCCCCAAAACATTACTGACCCACCAACATATTTCAACGTGGGTATGAGGAGCTTCTCCTATTATGCATCCCTGTTTTGACGCCAAACATGCCGATGCTGTATCTCACTCAAGCGTACAATGTTGGTCTCATCTTACCAATGCACCTTGTTCTAGTCAAAATTTGAATGACATTTGGCTGTCTCCAAGTGCTTGCTTTTGTGTGTTCTGGTCTGAAAAGGCATTCTTCTGGCAACCCTTCCAAAGAGCCTGTGTTTGTGGAGATGGTGCCTGATGGTGCTTTTTGAAACCAGGTAACCCCAAGATGCCACCAAGGCCTGCAATTTCTTCACAGAGATTCTTGGGGATTTTGTTGCTTCTCTCAATGTCCTTCTCAGTATCCATTGGGGAAAAATTTTGTTGTGTTCTCTACCCTTGAGGTTTTCAACAGTTCTATATCTTTGGAATGTTTTCATAATTTCCCTGTCAGTGCTCAGTGGGATATTCAATAATTTGTGAATCTTTTTGTATCCATTACCAGATTTATATAGGTCTATTAGCATCTGCCTCTTTTGAAAGGACAGTTGTTTTTTTTGTTGTTGTTGTTTTTTTGTGGTGTTGGATGAAAAAGGGATATTGCATCTCATTTTTACACCCCAGTGAAACAGGTAGTGAGTTTTATTACTCAATATAGTTCCCCAGCACTTAGGTAAAACTCAAAAAAGTGGAATTTTACCTGGCTTAATTTTGGTAGATGTTATTGACAATAATCTTTTAGGGTGCCCTTAATTGTCAAATCTTAATTTGGAGAAAATAATTTAGGCTGGTAGCATTGGAAAATTTAAATTGTGCAGTTTTTCTCACACATTGTTATTTAGAGTTCCTCAATAAGTATATTTCTGATAGGACTACTTCGCCAAAAAAGAAAATATTTGTTGGCAGCATCGAGGCATACAATCATACATTGAGTTTGGCAACGTGGCTCTGTTCTGAGAGATCCCTGTCCATCCGAACGAGGAACTGAAGGCAGGGAGCTGCTAGTAATTGCCCTCTAAGGAACACCAGCAGCAATGACCTTACGAAAGAGACACTGCTATAGAACGAAAATTTAGACAAAGAGAGCCAGGTTAATGAATACAATAGATCGGTGGAGCTGGGGTGGAGGAGGGTTGTTGAGCGAGCGCACAGAGGAGCAGCTTCCCGATGGCGAGCTTAAGTAAGGTAGCATATTACCAGCCAAGCAACCATCAGGCAGCTAGGTCAGATGACAGTCATGTGCACATACCTGCCAACTTTTGAAAGTGAAAAACCATAATCCTAATAATCCTAGCATGCAATCGGGCCCTCCCGTAGGTGGGGGTACGGGGAACCTCCCCTGGGAAAAAAAAAAGAAAAAATAGCTGCTAAATACTGCATTTCCAGCTCTTTGAGGCAGAAATTTGACTAAACAATTCAGCTTCAATTTGACACTTTTGTGCACAGAAATCCTAGAAAGTAGAACTTTTCATAGCCCAGGTAACATGCCCATGATTACTGTGATGAATATTGTTATTTAGTTATGTCCAAACCCCTTTAGTACAGTAAGTGAAAGGACCAAGAAAAACTAATTCACAACAATTAGACAGATGGGTCATATTTAATGGAAACTGGTTAACTAAATCTGAGAATGTGTCTTCAGTATGCAACAAGTTTGCAACTTATTCCACTGACCAAACAAAAGATATCTGAAGCATCTGTTAATTAAATACATCATCATTATACATCACATTCAACTAAAGTAATCAACTAGTATCAAAATATACTTGCCACAGTGTTACTGGTAAGTAACTTCAATTATGATCAAGACGTATCAACATTAATTTGCCACAGTGTTACTTTTAAGTAACTTCAATAATGATCAACTGGAATCAACATAAATTTGTCAGTGTCACTGGCAAGTAACTTCCGCAATGATCAACTGGTATCAAAATAAATTTTCAAAGTGTTACTGATAAGTAACATCAATAATGATGCAGTTACTGTCCCTTATTTTCCATTGTGCAGCGGTTCCGATTTTAGCCAAGAATGGTTCCAATTGAAACCCCTAGGCCAATTCCGTGATTCCTTATAATCTTCATAACCAGCGAGGTGTGCCGATTGTTTACGCAAACAAACCAACAGATTCTCAGCGATTGTAACAAAATGGCCGTCTTTGGTAAATATAAACTAGCGTTGAAGAGACGGGAATAAACAAACATGTTTTATTTTATCATTATTTTTAAAGGGGCAAAAAGCGAAATCGTTTCACTGCTAGGTTCGCTGTTCTGCACTGCCTGCAGACCAAAACAAAGTGTGTCATAAGCCACACCTCCCTCAACCTCTGCTATTCAGCAGAATGACGGGCCAGTTTAAGTTTCCGCGGCGTTACTACTCAGTACATCGAACCTGAAATGCTCACGAAACTGCAGATTTGCGCTAATTGCAAATGTTAGCTGGCTGACGGGCTACTCACCTAAAACAACTGTAACACCTGGCCCATTGCTGGGACCGAGCCGCTAACAACTCAAGCTCCGGACATTAACCCATGCTACGATTGTAACATTAAATTTAATTGAATCGCCATGGCGACATGTGCCTAACGTTACTGTAACACTAATTAAAGCAGACATTTGACTTTATGTTGTTACTTACCTGTCCAGGAGAAGAAGAGCTAGCTCTGAGTCAAACTGAAGCCCCTTTAGCTCTCGCAGTGCCCTCCACCTTGGAAATGCAAGGCCAATATTAATCCGGGTTCTGTCCCTTTCTTTATCCGACAACTTCTTCGCCAACGACCGTTGTTTATTTAGAAGTAATTTCGGATCCTGCTCGTTTTCAGGTGAACGTTTTGTCCCACTCTCCGCCATTTCGCTTTTTAAAAAATATGCGCTGCCACTGCTCACTGGCTGTATGAATGCATTCTCGGGAAGGAGGAGGCGGCGATTCACATGAAGATACATGAACACGCAGCCGGACCGGGCTTGTAAACAAGGGGCTGGAGATCAACACAGAGAGCGGGTTTGTGACGTCCTGCTATACTCCAGATGAAATTACACCTCTCGTTCTTCACATAGCGATTTTAATTCCTTCAATCTAGAAATGATTCATTTCACGCCCCTTTTTAATACTATTTGTTATTTTCCAAAAAACCGGAATTTGTTTTTGTTCAGCCGTAAACCAGACTGTGCTTTTGAAAACCATAACCATTACGGGCAAACCATACTTGTTGGCAGGTATGTGTGCATTCAGGTGACTCCCCAGCAGGTAGAAGCTGCTCCTCTGTTAGCAGGCTTGACTCCATGGCCTATCAGAACTTACGTCAAGTTTTCATTTCTGATAGGACCACTTTGTCAAAAAAGAAAATATTTATAGACAGCACACAGGTATACAATCATACATTGAGTTTGGCGACATGGCTCTGTTATGAGAGATCCCTGCCCATCCAACGAGGAACCGAAGGCAGGGAGCTGCTAGTAATACCCAACAGAACCATGCCAGCAAGGCCAGCTGAAATGCAGAAATGTTAAGAAGCAGTAGATGCATAGTGGTCGCCCCGCGGCTGACAATTTCTCTTGAAGCCATTACAAGAGAAATACACTATATGAGTGTGCTATGTGTCGTGACAGGCCGGTGGCTGGCACGATTTCTCTTGATGCGATACAAGGGAAATATTCTACATGCTGTGTATTATGTGCAGTGACAGCCTGGCGGATGCCTCAATTTCTCTTGAGCCATTTCAGGAGAAATATGCTTCAATACAACCTGGTGTGACAGCAAGCTGGTACAAGTATGATGAAACGAGATAAGCTACTTTTTTTTTCCAATGAAGGTGTGAGTAGTGATGATTGAGATGGCGTAGAACAGTGTTGTGACGCTGATACCCCATGTGAATGCGAGACGACGCGTGAGCAGGAGTGTGTGTAGGAGTGAGATTAGTGTGTTGTGTTTGGACATGCAAACATTGTAACAGTTAAATACAGACAAATCTTACATCATTTTGCTCGCCAACTGAAATGCAGAAAAGTTTAGAAGCAGTCAGTGGCGGCCTGAAGCATCTGGGGGCCCATTTCAAAAGCAATTGTTGGGCCCGATAAAACATAAGAACTTCATAATTTTGCTGAATGAAAGCTCACCCCTTAGCCTATCTAGTGAAATTTCAACATTTCTGGATGAACCTTGATGTTTATTTGTGATGATTTATTAAAATATTGGCAAAATATATGTATGTGTAAATGTGACACATTTCTCAAAAACTGAAATGTGTAACTCACCCCAACACCCTAGTTGCATTGCAAACTGTGGACGTCTTCATGTAGGCTACTTTATGCTTCACTGAATTTGAAATTTTAAAAAAGTTGCCACCTAAAATGATGAAAGGTTTAAATACAAACGGCACAAAGAGTCCTTATTCTTTGTTTTCTTCTGAGGGGACGGAGTTACGGGATAGCTCTACAACATAATCACTGGGATAATGATACAGTAAAATCTGGATGTAATTCAAACTTCGAAATCCCATCAACATAATTTAATGTCGCTTGAGTAGACTAGGTTTCGAAGCATTCGGTGACTCGTATTGCCAGATCTGAATTCAAATTTGCATAGCTATAAACTTTAAGCAACAATGGGTGATGCAGTATCCCTCTGCTCTGTCAGAGAATGAGTCTGGCTTTGCCATAGCCATGAAGATGTATATAAAACCATCAATACGTTTTCAGCTTGCTCACCGTTTTAATGTTTTCATTCAATTGCGATGCCATGTGAATTAAGGAGCATGTTTTTTTCGCTCAAAGTACATGTAGCTTACGTTATATTAAAACGCAGCACAGTGTGTAACGTTAATGTTATGTTCTGATAAAAGATAGGTGAAAATCGAACAGGTCCGCACCGGTCATTTTCTACCCGCTGTTTCTGCGTGGAGATGCTTAAACTCTGACTTGTCCCAGAAAACTCGCCACTCGTTGGCTTTGGTTGGGTTATGTCCCGAAACTCCTTAGGTAACTTCTGGCTACTCTATACCCAAGAGCCATAACTTCTTGGAACTTGGAAGCATGCGTTCATTTTCGAGGTGCCTAATTTCCGTCAAATACTCATCAGACACTAATAAAAGGAAAGCAGAAGAGTTCTTTAATGCTGCAACTTAAATTTTGTGAATTATCATTGCATTTTACTGATCAGAAACTATTTTGACTGGGTCGGTTCCGGAAGCTACCAGACCGTGACCTGGCCCGAATCCAGGCATTTCCATAATGTTCGTGGATAATTTAAAGTGTAAAAAAACCGCAAAAAATTGATAAATAATGCTATAAAATGTACACATCAAAGCTCACTGTTATATACAATATTAAATACCCCCAGAATGCAGCAAGCGAATTACTTTTTTATTTGTTCACATGCCAACTTATAAGTCCGAGGCGCTAGCAAAATTGGCTAAAGGAACGACTGTATCTCCGAAATTCCCGGAGCATCAGCTACCATTGCTCTTTTGCTGCCATCATTTGTAGATGATGAATAATTACTACACCTCTTTTCCAGCTCAGTGTCCATGCAACTATCATAATTTGATGGAGAAAACCTGTAACTATGACCACCGCGAACCGTATATTCTTCGCTTTCGCTGCAACTCTGAGAAGGGGCCCCGTCTAGGAGGATTTTGAGGCATCGGCCAGGGATGCGCTTTAATGCATTCATAGAAGGCTTAATGGGGTTTTTTTTTGCAAAATGTGAAGGTTTGAGTGGCGTCGGGGATCCCAAACATTTGCCTTTTTGGGGACTCAAATATTTTCCCCCAGATTCCTGGCTGTGCGCCTCTGCATGTTTTCACACAGTCAACATATAGGATTTTAATTCTTGCCTGGCAGCTGGGGACCCCCTGGAGGGCAGGGCCCGTTTCAACTGAAATGGTTGAAACATAGGTAAAGCTGCCTATGGAAGCAGTAGATGCATAGTGGCAGCCCGGCAGCTGACACAATTTCTCTTGAAGCCAATACAAAGGAAATACACTATATGAATGTGCTATGTGTCGTGACAGCCCGGCGGATGCCACGATTTCTCTTGATGCCAATACAAGAGAAATATTGAAAAGTCTTCAATCACAAAGACTTCTGATTTAAGAAAAGCAATGCAATGATATGAAATTAAATAAATTCAGTATTTAGCGATGACAGTCAGTGGGCGCTGATCTGCCTGGGTAGCAGGCATCCCCCGTGGACAGAAGGGTCATACGGATGAAGTTGCTGAAGAGGCCGGAGTCAAAGTTGCTGGTGGGGGGAGGCCGATCGGAATCTCGGCAAAGCAGACAGGAATACGATGAGCCTTATATAAAAAGAAGACAGAAGGCGCCGATTTTTGCTGGGAATCCTAATTGAACCATGTTTACACCCCCATTATATGAGAGTACGATGAGTCGTGACAGCCCGGCGGCAGGCACAATTTCTCTTGATGCCGATACAAGAGAAATATTCTATACGAATGTTTTAAGAGTGACAGCCCCAGTGGCTGATACTCATTTCTCTTGATGCCGATAAAAATATTCTACATGAATTGTATTATGTGTAGTGACAACCCGGCGGTGATTTATTCTATATAAAGTGTATTATGTGTTGTGACAGCCCAGCGGCTGGCACAATTTCTCTTGATGCCGATACAAGAGAAATATACTATATGAAGTATACCATGTGTAGACATAGCCCGATGGCTACCTCAATTTCTCTTGAAGCCATTTCAAGAGAAATATGCTACAATATGATCTAGCATGTTGGCAAGCTGGTACAAGTATGATGAAACGAGATAAGCTTTTCTTTAAATCTATACATTAATGAAGGTGAGAGTACTGATGAATGAGATGGTGTAGAATAGTGTTATAATGCTGATACCCTGACTATGTGACTGGAAGAATGCTAGACGACGTGTTAGCAGAAATGTGTGTAGGAGTGGAGATTAACGTGTAGTGTTTTGGACATGAAACGTTGCAACAGTTAATTACCAGACATATCTTACAACATTTTGCTCATTAATTTTCTAATATCCTTGAATCCAGGGCGAAGGTATCGATTATTATACGCCAAGATAACTTCCCGTGGCCTTCAGGGACAGACGAACGGATTGTGCTGCTCCAATACGGAAGGAATGGAGAGTATAGAGTTGAGGGGAGAGGCCACAGCTAGCAAACTAGGTGAAGTCGTGCAGCGAACCAGGACCGAAAGATGGGTCTCCCGGCTTCCATGAGGAACGGATGTAGTTCACTGGATAGACTCCATGCACCAGACTGTTCCGATGGTGGAGACTGAGCAGCACTTGGGCAGAGGGTCAGATGGCGATGATGGCGAAGACCAGCAGCAGCAGCATGCTCAGGGCAAGGCCCCACCGCAGACATGGAGGGAACACAAAACCAGGCAATTAGTGGAGAGCAGGAGGTGGAAGCAGTGCTGGGGATATACCATGAGAATGCTGTGTACTCAAAGTTGATATGAAAATAAAATACCATGATTGCAAAATATGAAGATCATTCATGAATCTGAAAGCTGCTAAAATACCCCCCAAAAAAAACCAATAATGCAGGCATAAACCAAAGACCAGAAGCTAATAACAGCATGCCTTTACAGCCAGAGACCATGTGGTCTTTATGGCTTTTGGTTAACTAACTAGCACACTTAAAGGTTATAGTACATTTTCAGCAGGCAGAAACAAAGCTTTTTAAATGAAATGATGGGCAGATGACCAAAGCGCAAGCTGTGGCTGACATAGGAAAAATATTGGTGAAGTATCAGCAACATATTCCATGGCATTGCTGAGCATGTGCAAGATCAGCCACATCTTGAGGATGTGAGCTTGATATTGTCAAGCAACCCAAGGCTTACTGCCCAAGCAAGAGATAACTTGCACAGCAATCATAATTCTACCCACTAGGGTACTAAAAACGTGTACAATGATGCAAAAACATTACTGCCAAATTATGGGGAAAACACAGAGCTTTGGCAATATGGTTCTTCATTTACAAACAAGGTTGAGTATGACCTGAAAATAACAGAAATGACTAGGTCCTGATCATTCCACAGCATTAGGTAGAATTTTCTTGGAGCCACATCCACTTTTTTTTTTTTTTAACCCATTTAAACCGGACAGCATGTGCTTTAAGAACTCTGCCGACTTTTGAAAGTACCAATTACTGTAAACTAATCGAAAAAAATCCAACTGTTCCTGAAAGCTGAGAAGCTGTGCTTCAGCCCAAATACAGGTCACTATGGTAAATATGGCAGCATGATTCTCTGCTGGGATTTTTGCATTAGGCCTTAAAGGGTTAAACAATTGCTGAGCGCTTCAGTTGCTAGCATTTGTTGTAGGTTCGTCAAGAGGTGTATGCGATGCAATTTGCAAACTGTTACCTTAACTGAACTCTGCTACCAATGGCAGCACCTGCTAGGGATAGACAATAACCAGTGTTGTGCTAGTTACTGAAAAATAGTAACTTGTTACAATTACTAGTTACTTCATTCAAAAAGTAACTCAATTACTTTGTTGATTACTTAGACCAAAACGTAATGCATTACTGTTAACAGGCACACTACAAAATACATTTTCAAAAAATTATTTAGTGGTAAAATTGTGTTCTGACTCCATACATAAAAATATTCAGTTTTTTTTTTTTTTCAGATGACTTAATCAGATGGCAGATTTTCAACTTGATTGCAGAAAGGCTTGACCTAACAAGCATAAGGCGTCATCGGAATTTTTTCATTTGTGCGACTGAAGTTTAAGTTTTTTCATTAAAAAAATTATCGACAGCAGAATATGTTTATAAAATTAATCAATTTATTGAAAAAAACACTTTTCTGATGATAACGTGCTATATATACACACGCACACACACACATATGCTCTAAAAAGTGTAACAGTTAAAATAATGTAATAGTAACCTAAAAATAAAAGTATTTTGATAAAATAAACAGACCAGATGATGCACTTAGATAAGAGACAGAGGTTACTAAAGCAAATACAATATGGCTATCTAGATGCATTGCATCAATTCAAACCAACATAGAAAACAAGATACTGAAATTCATGTTTTCTTGTGCTACATAATATCTATCCCTTCAATAAAAGCCTAATATATTTACCATAGTAAAATTTAATGCTTATAGTTAGCTACCCATCTAGATAGCTGTAACTATGACTACTCAATGCATGGCAGAAGCGTAGCCAGAACTTCAAAATGCGTTTGCACGGCACATCCCTTTACAACAATTATTGGTCCTGACTTGTTCTCAATAATTGTATTATTTACAGTCAAAAGTAACAGCGTTACAGTAACATGTTACTGCCCAACACTGACAATAACTAACAAAAGTAGTAGTTACAGCATGACTATTGGAAACAATTAGAATTCAAGCAGCATAACAGCAATCGAATGAAGCATTCATGGCGATCACAATTGGTCCAGTCATTTAACAGCAGAAAGACAACCATCATCTGAATAATGCTTAATCCATTTTCAGCCACGGTTTTTCAAATTATGAATTATGAAAATTATAACATGAACAATTTCCTGTGCCAAACATACTGTTGCTGATATTTAAAAGCATGAAATAAATCAAAACCATGCAAAAATACATAAAACAACGCACAAAGTACAGCAATTAAATATTTCAATGGGAATAACTGGCAAATTGTAGTAATTCTGTCAATTAATTGATAATAATAGGCCTGAGACAAGGCAAATGAAGTTGAGTCCGCAATCCTCCAAACCTTAGCGCTTGTTCGAGAAAAACTCAGCTGAACATGAGCAGGTGATCCATTTGACAGCATGTTCGTGAACCCAGGTAGAAGTAGAGATAACCAATCGAATTAAGCCAAGCAGTTTGAAACCAAGTCACTTGATCAAGAAGTAGCATCCGTCCCAGAGACTGTTTACACAAGTTGCAATTGCCATCTCTGAATACTTCATAGTACCCCAGTGAAATAGGTCCAACAGGAAGGCCAAAAGTTATCATTTGTAGCAATCCGTGAAGTATCAGGCATAAACGCAGCTCGATATAAGTGTTCCGATAGAAGCCATAAGCTTGTTCAGTGCCACGGTAAGATAACGTTCATGATGCGTTTTCAGGGTTCCCCTTGGGTTCTGAAAAACTTTCTCCTTCGAGAAATAAAGTCAAAAAAATATTCTTCACTTTATCATAGTCGTCATTTTTTATTAGTCACTCATGGACTTTATAAAGCTTTGAAAAGCCTTCAAAGCTGACAAAGTGCATGCAGCATGAACAAGGTCAAACCTCAAATATTTGTGTTATAACAGGTCTCTCCATTATACTTTCGATTGTATTTATAATTTTTGGTCCATTCAAGTCCAACCTCTAATAATGGGGACCCTGCGGACCATAAAAGCTAAATTAAAACCTCTTGAGCATTTAGCACGGAATTTATTCAAATGACTGGCAATAGAAATCCCTCTAAACCCTTAATTTCTTCATTTTTTTCCTTAACATTTTTATCAATACAGCCATTTTAGGCATCCCAAAATTAAAAAGGGACACACCCTTTAAGGGCAATAGAGAGGCCTGACAAAAATGGTAAATTGGACTTGGGGTGAGCTCAAAATTTTGTGCTGTTGGAATCAGAATTAGTGGAATTGTCAAATGTTTATTTAAAATGTTTAACTTTTAAGATTTCCATTATCTGATTCCAAACTTTAGGTGAGTTCAATGTTTTTTGCACAATTTCTTAGAATCCTTAATGTAAATCTCAAATGTTTAGGGTTTCAAATATGAAACATCTCAGATAATCACTAATTCTGATGCCAGCAACAAACAAGTCTCAGTACTAGCACCCTCATCCACTTCTCTCTCGGGAGTGCTTTCTGGTTACTGTACTGTCCAAAACCACCATGTGATGCCAAATTAGTAAACCCAAAGCCCCCCAGCGGTAGCAAGCGCCACGGGATTTACATAATTCAGTCATAATTACAACACCATGCCTAGCGGATTAACACTTATTGTTATTAGTCAAAAGCTTGGCGTCCATTCGGTCAAAAGGTGTAATCTATTTTTATAAACACATTGCTGCAAGTGGCACTGAGTTTTTGAAATCATTGAATGCATAGCCATTTCAGTCATAAAAGAGTTTAAAAGAGTGAAACGCCTCTCTAACATTATAAGCTACTCGTTAATAAAAATAATTGCTTGCAGCTTGTTAAAATTCTTCGATAGCAATTCCAGTTGGAGTGGAGCAAAAACCATCGCACACAGCGTTCAGCCCAGGACCTAGTTTGAGAACTGTGGAGTGAGGCTTCAGAAAACTACCTTACTGGCTAACTATCGCACTGGCCTGAACATATTTTAACAGCAATGAGTTCACAACCAACCCAGCCGTGTAGGAACGGTTTGTTGTCAAAACGAAGTTTTGATCATTATTGATGATGAATCAGATATTGTATAGCACTGTCTTTTGCCTTTATAGCTAACTTGGAAGTACCATGTTTTGCATAACGTTAGCTCAGAAATTGCCAGTCATGCTGTGGTAGAAAACATGGCAACAAATGACATGATTGTACACATCAAGCGATTGTTCAGTCAAAGACTATTCAAACTAATATATGCCGTGTAAAGATGCGCTCATATCCGCTCATATCAATCACGTTTTCGTAACTAGGGAATCATATAGAAATTTACACACCTTGTTTTCCTAGTTCATTATGAGGGGATGACAGCTTCCACTGTTTTACAGGTAAAACTAAAATCAGCGAATGTGCACTCCCTCACATGACTGACTGCCCGATAACATCATTTGGCTTTTCAACTCCACGGAGACCGGTCAGCCAATAAGACAGCATTTGTACGTATTTTCCCGTAAAACCCCTCTCTGATTGGTCTTTCTTGGCTCTGTTTATTGAAGATAAAACAATGCAAAAGTGCTGTGTCCTGTTTTACGGACATTCAGTAACGTAGTAAACTGCCCAAAGTGAAGAAATATTTATTTATTTTATTTTTTATGCATTCATGTAAACTATATGGGGCTAAAGAAAACATCTTTAGGGCTACAGCCTTGAATTCTCTGGGCAGACGAAGCCACAATTTGCCATCAAATTTTTTTTTGTCATTAAACAAATACATTCGCCACTGTGACGACTGCTCATAATTTTCTCCTCGTCACCAATGAATTATTTTCCTCAATGACGAAAATGACGAGCGGCAGCGGGAACCCCGCGTTTTGTTAGGCTTACAACTCATATACACTGACCATGCAAAGACACTAGCGAGCAACCTGTAGATAAAGAAAATAAAAGTGACAATCGTTAACTCCTCGATAAGCCGTTGTGAATTAGGGACCGGTCATCCGTGCCAAGATCATATTTATCTTACCGCCCGTGGTCGTGCTAACAGCAAATTGATTGGTGCATGACACTCGAGTCTCATCACAAAAACTCCTGCCTAAGCTTTGCTTATCCAGGAGTAAAAACGAGGAAAAACTAGCAGCTCAGGTAACTTCATAAAATGCGATATTACTGCACTGAAGCACAAGCACTGCCGCAACTTCCATGAAATGTTTGCACTCCTGCACACACTTGTTTGCAAGACATACAGGTTCAATTAACACGTTCCTGATTTAGGACAATACCACAGTACACTTACTGCATTTTAAAAGCATCCACATGCTTTCTAGCCTGGAATCCATCCATATCAAGCTTTGGTCGCTCCCAACGGTCACTTGCTTGTATGTCTGGCCTCAGTCGGTAGGCCAGCGTTTGACTTTCAAATATTCGCACAAAATCCATGTGAGATCTGTGATTGGCTCACAGTTGCAAGGGTGCCCCGCCCCTTTAGACAGACTTAGAAATAAATAAAATACCACAGTTCTGCATTCAACGGAAGTCCCGCCTCCCGGCTCGTGTTTATACGAGTATTCATCTGAGTGGCAGCAGAGTCTCTGGGCAATGAACGAGCCGGGAGGCGGGACTTCCGTTCAATGCGCGAGCTTACTTGAAGCATAACTGTGGTATTTTATTATTTTTAGTGAAAAATAACCGCATTTCTAGAATTCTGAGGATACGAGTGGACAAAGCAGACTTGGATTATACTGGACGATGCGTTGGACGATGGTTTGAAAGTTTGTCAACGAACGTTTTGTGGAGTTTTCCCATTGCTACTGGGTGACCCCATTTGCTTCCAGCAAAAAAGGAATTTGGATAATTTTTCAAAACTCTCCAGTGGCCATAAAGTTGCGCCAGGTGAAGAACAACTTCGTCCGTTCAAGACATCTAATGGTGAGTAATTGATATACAAATTATAGTTTTTGGGTGGAGTATCACTTTAATCTAGCTGATACAATCATGCCCTTCGAGCTATATTTAATGCCAATTACAGTTATGTAATTTGAGTATTATTTAATTTAGCCTTTATTATACCGGGGAATCCCATTGAAATAAATAAAATGCAGATTTGGCCAAACATTATCTTGTTCAAAACATAACAACCACTCCAAGAGTAAACGCATGCAAGCCGTACTCTAATTTTTAAGCTCATGTCAAATAACATTCACGAATGCCGTTGCTGGCCAGCTAACTCATATTCGATTGGTGGTTCTCGCCAAAAGGTCATCCAATCAGCCAAGAGCAGAAAACAAGAATATTCATATATTCACTTCATTAGTGACCTAAGGGCTAAACGCTGGCTATACGACTGAGGCCAGACTGATATCAGTCAGTGACCGTTGGGAGTGACCAGCACTTGATATGTATGGATTCCAGGCTACATGCTTTCAACACCCAGTAAAGACCGGCTTTCGAACAGTGGCGATTCGCAATAGGTGAGCAGATCGCGATTGTTGCCATAGAGAAATTATTTAGCTACCGGCAATGAGAGTGCTGCCTTGCCACGCGAGAACTGGAATTGACAAGCATTCGTGACTGCATCTGGATTAGCATGCTGCTCTAAATTTACGGTTTGACAAATGACACCAATTACACCAAAGATTCCTTCAGCAAACACATAGGGCAATGTTTCGAAACAAGCCACATTTTAAGAAAAATAAGCTTGCGCGTGCTGGCCTTCATAACCGAGCACTCCCAGCATAGTAGAATAGCTAGGGCAAACATGACATCATAGACCAGAGCAACATGAACCCCACCGAAGTGCGGAAGCCAATATAAACATAGTTATGGAAGTCTGCAGCGATAATGAATACCACGCACCTTAATTGTTGAGCGAGCGCACAGAGGAGCAGCATCCCGATGGCGAGCTTAAGTAAGGTAGCGTATTACCAGCCAAGCAATCATCAGGCAGCTAGGTCAGATGACAGCCATGTGCACTCAGGTGACTCCCCAGCAGGTAGAAGCTGCTCCTCTGTTAGCAGGCTTGACTCCATGGCCTTTCAGAATTTACGTCAAGTCTTCATTTTTGAGAATTTTTTGAAGTATAGTTCCTGCATCACCAGTCAAGGGTGCCAGCAATTTTGGAGGCCAGTGTATATTTCCATAAAGAGAACCATGTTGGAATTACAGACATTTATAATTGTGCCTCTGTGCAAATGCAAATACTTTTGGTCTGTGTGACTGTCTGGAACAAAACGTTAGTGCTAAACTATTCTTGTGGTGCTTCTGTAGGTCCTGCTGAAATCCCTGAAGAACAGTGAAATCCTGCGGACCCCCTTCTTGACCACTGAAGGCTCAGCATTGTGAGAAAGGGTTACCTGTACTGCAACTAGGTGCGTACCTGAACTTCAAAAACACAGCTCTGCGTTATAAATGTCCGTTGTACATGTCTATGGGGCACATGCTGTGTAATCTTCATACACTGCACACTCCGGCTGGGGCATTAAGCACAGCTCAGAGAGATACTCACATTATGTGCTCATGGTTCTCTGTTCTAAACTGGGAATAGTCCACCCTTCTAAATTGGCTTCAATGGCGGCCGATGGACAGAAAGCTGGAAGGGCGTAGGATATGCCGTTAAACTGATAATTTGTTTTGATCAGTTTGCAGTCAATGGCCTTATTTAAAGACACTTAAACTCACCTCTTTCAGGTGTTGCCAATTCTCTTTGTAAAGGCGAGAAATAAAACATATCATTTCCTTGTTTTCATTTAACCGATCACGATATGATGAAAGTCAACGTAGGAAATCAAGGATTTTTTTTTTTTTGTGAAGCGTAGCCAGTTAAAGCAAGTGAATAAAACATCCATCCTTTCTCTATACCCGATTCTTTTCCATGATTGGTTATGGGGAGCTGGAGCCTATCCCAGCTAACTACGGGCGAAAGGCAGGGACCCACCGTGGACAGCTAGCCAATACATTGCAGGGCGCACACATCATTCCCACAACATTCACTCTTACACTCATACCTGTGGGCAATTTAGCGTCTCCAATTAGCCTGATATGCATGTCTTTGGACTGTGGTGGAAACCAAAGTACCCAGAGGAAACCCACGCGAATGCCAGGAGAACATGAAACTCCACACAGAAAGGCCCCAGGCCGGATTCAACCCACGACCTTCTTGCTGTGGGGCGGCAATGCTAGCCACTGTGCGTGAATAAAACATTTGCATTGAATTTATTATTTATTTGCCTTATTATTTCATTAAAAAGTAAGCTGTGTGTTTAAGTGCCAACAGATTATTCATATTGTTAGAAAATGGGATTATCAAGAACAATGATTGTAAACAGGTCAATTTTGATCTGCTACAAGGGATGTCTTCTGCTCTCCCTGTGTTCTGTTCAGCTGCTGCCACTGATTGGCTCTTTTGTATCGCTCTGAATCATTACAACTGGTGTTTGAATTCTTAAACGTATGGCATTTATTTGGCCAGGGCAATATCTGGCAAAATTGACGTGTATCCACCACGTGATTCAGGTCCTCATTAAAATTTTATAAGTTTTTCCTTTGCCCATGTCACTAAGTTTTATAAAAATCGGACCAATGGTTTTCCTTAATCCTGCTGACAAAGAAAAAAGACGGAACAAACCAAAAAATTACTTAAGGAGTGTAAAAATAATTTTTTTTAGCACTGAAACAACTGGATTTCTAAAGAGCAATCACAGGACCACCTTTTCAGACACAGGCACAGCATAGTCCACGACTAAATTGCATTGTTAATGGAGTATTACATAACAAATCTAGTTTTACTCCAAGGCCAAGCTGATTTGAGTGTTAAAAGCAAGCCCTTATTGCTGAAAAAATGTTTATCCTTTCTCTGAATTCAGAGGCTAAACTGGCAACACAAGATTCGGCAAGACCAGAACAGATGGAGCTCAGAACCTTTAAGCTTACCATCTCCCTCTTCTCAAACATCTCCAACTTCACTGCAGGCAATGAGACAGACACACTACCATTCGAGAGCCCTTACCAGGCAGTGGAGTTTGTGATCATCGTCCTAATCTCAGGAACTGTCAGTCTCCTCACGATAACTGGCAACATACTGGTCATTCTCTCCATCAAAATGAACAGGAGCCTCCAGACCATCAACAACTACTTCCTCTTCAGCCTGGCGTGTGCAGACCTGATCATTGGGGTCAACTCCATGAACCTGAACACAGTCTACATTGCAGTTGGTTATTGGCCGTTGGGCCCAGTAGTCTGTTACCTATGGCTGCTCCTGGACTATGTGGTGACCAATGCCTCTGTCTATCATCTCCTTGTCATCAGCTTTGACCGTTACTTCTGCATCACCAAGCCACTCAGCTACCCTGCAAGGAGGACCACCAAGATGGCGGGCATGATGATTGCAGCAGCCTGGGTATCTGCCTTCCTCCTGTGGGGCCCGCCCATCCTCCTCAGGCAGGTTGTCGTAGTTGAGCGTATTATGCCAGAGTGCTACATTGAGTTCCTGTCCAATGAATCCCTCAGCTTCATCACCTCCGCTTTCACCTTGTACTTGCCCGTTGCTATCATGAGCTTACTGTACTGGCAGATCACCAGGGCCAGCAAGAGCCGTGTAAAGACGGGCGAGCACAAGCAAAAAAAGGGCAACACATTCAACAGTGAAGCAGGAAACCAGATCAACATTCCATGTGATGATGAGTATGAAACAACCCAACGCATTGAGAGGAGCCAGAATGGCGGAACAGGTGGGGTTGGGGTGGAGGAGCCAAGTGCACCTGTACATCCTGAGAGAAATGAAATTACGGAGGCCCCAGCAGGTTACAAGGGAAACCCTACAGCCCACCGCCTTAATGTTACAATGTCAAAGCAGCAGCCCAAGAAAAAAACACCACCATCTCGTGAGAAAAAGGTAACACGCATGATAACAATGATTCTTGCTGCCTTTGTGGTCACATGGACACCGTTTCAAATTATGAAGGTCATCAGCAGCTTCTGTTGGACCTGTATTCCCTCTAGAATGTGGACCTTTGGGTACTGGTCCCTTTACCTCAACAGCACCGTCAATCCAGTTTGCTATGCTCTCTGCAACAACTCCTTCAAGAAGACCTTCAAACAACTCCTGCTCTGCCAGCACAAGGACATACGCTTGGGCAGATAGAGATTTGATTGTTTTTGTTTCTGCTGTTGTTATTTTCAGTCATTTTTTGACATTAAAAAATGCTCTTGCATCAATTTCAACAATGCCAGGTACAAGCTCAAGAAGTAAAACTACAGACACATGACCTGTAGGTATAATGTCAAATTGCGGAGTTTTCTATGCCAGCAAACTCAACCAGAATTCAACAACATTTACTGCAAAACTCAGTAAACGTCTGAACCCATTCATGGGATCAGAAAATGCATCTGTTTACTGCAATTGATATTTTTATCTAATAAAAATCATGTATTATTAAATTTGCAGTTCCTTACTAAAGTTTGCAATAACCTAGTTCAGTCAGGACACTTATGTTAGATTTAACCATTTATTACAGGACGACCTGCATTTGAGTTTGGCGGTGGCTTTGCTAGAGTGATGTTCTGGAACAATCTGAGAACGCATAAGACACAGTCCCTGAGATCACAACCCCCCCCGAAGAGCCTGAGATTCTGTTGAATCTTGTAAAAGTTTAAGTTATTGAACATGATATGAACAAATATTGCTTAACCCCTTAAGCCCGAACGCCCCCGGTACCAGGGGCGGTCGTACAGACACAATAAAAACAGCATGTTTCCTAATTGTTTTGTCATCATGCAGCTTATCCACTTAACGCAAAGAAACTGGGCAAAAAGCTCATGTTGACCATTTTTACCTGAAACGATTACAATTCAAGCACTAAGCAAGTAATTAACCATGTAACAAAACATAGGATAAAATTATCTGAGTGCTGAGTTGCTAGCATTTCTACTGAATTTGTTCTATGCATACAAACGATACCTCAAATGGGTGATTCCATGCCTGTCGTACGGGACATTCAGACAGTATTTTACATCCAGAAAATGAAATGATGACTGGCTTTAAAGTAGGCTGTGACCTTTAAATTGTGTTCCCATACTTCAACATTATTCAATGATCGAACTGATTCATTTCCATTTTGGGGGATGAAATAAGCAAAAATGTGATCTGTCATACGGAACGCAAAGAAATCACTATTTTTTTTTCCAAGGAAGTCTTTTCAAGAACTCTGTAAAATTGGCTATTGAAAACTTCTGGAAAATAGTCAAGAAATATTGAAGAGAGTCTGCTGTATTGTGTTAAAGCAGTTTTATTCCAAAAAATCAACAAGACATGAATTCAACAGGGTTTAAAAACTCTAGGGGGTACCTGTCATACGGGACAGAAAAAATCTGTTGTACGGGACACTCTGAACTGAGCTCAGGTTATTACTGAAGCACTGCCCCCACCTGTTATTGCACTTGAAACTTGAACAGCTAAAGCTAAATAAATAATAACTGATTGCTTTTTAACAATTCATGTCCTCTGTTAGCTCTGGTCCTGTGATAATTCCGTACCTGTCATACGGGACAAAATATCTGTCGTACGGGAGAACTATTATCTGTAAAAACCTATCAACCTTTCCTGCCTCATTATTTACCAACTTCTTCTCTTCAGAACAGTTTGAAATTCTACCATAACAAACAGTACAAAAATCACTAGATAAAGCTCAGAATGATTGAGAAATGACAAGATGTGAACCATGAAACACACTTATTAGTAACACAAATTATGATCGGTTTATGATTATGATATGATTGGTTCATCATTCCATTGCCAACTTGGATGCTGCATAGGGGTGGGAATTGATAAGATTTTATCAATATCAATGCCATTGTCGATTCTGCTTATCAATCCAATTCCTTACCAATTCTCCTAACGATTCCTGAGTAGTTTTTTGAGGGAAAAAAAGTAGTTCTACACAGTCTTCCGCTGTTTATATTCGTGAAGCAGTTGCGAGACGAACGTTGTTCGTATCCATGAGGCAGTAGCACAGAGAACGCTGTACACCGCTGGGAAGTTGCGGTGGTTGACTCACTGAATATCGGTATCCCCTGGGTGCTCGGCTTAGCTCTTGACTAGTACGCACCTTAGCCAGGTCCCATTAACAGTAGTATGGCCAGCCAAACAATAACGTTGCATTTCGTAAGCTTACCAACAAACCTGACGGACCTTTATTTTCCTACCTCACTCTCGCACATTCTGATCACAAGTATTATCACCCAACATTTTGAATTCGGTAATTGCTGAATTAATTGGTTACTGTAGGCAGCATACGTGGGCTCATCAGTGCTAACACAGCTGGGTGTCTGGCTCCTAGGCTCCATGGTTATTTCATCAGCTGCCCAGCTAATCTCTGACCTTTATATGAGCTAATGATTCCACTGCGACGTGCAACTTTTTTTTATCACGTCGTAAAATTGATGAAACTTTCGAAAAAAGCCTTTTCTCTTAGCGACAGCGAATATAGCTGAACGTGGCTAGTTAGTGACACTTTTCAGTTGCTGTCTGGCTTGTTAGTTACATTAATGTTGTTAGCTAGCTTGTGGATGATGGACTTAAATGTAGAAACACATTTAGCGACAGCTAGCTAGCTTGCGAGATAACATGGGATATGTTAAATTAGCTATATAGCTAGCTAGCTAGCCTTTCTATTTACAGTGATACCGCATTAGTAATCGCACTGAAAATGGAATGAATCCATTGGTGGCAAATGCTGTTCTATAAGATTTTGCTGTGCTAATCTACTGAGTGTATAACCACGGCAAACTCCGGTCAAACTCTCCAAATGCTCCAGGGAATCAACTAAGGGACCCTGTCATTTGGTAGCGTGCTATCGTGGTTCTAATATTGTAGCTGACTAGCCAGCTACGTTGGCAACCTGTTAGCGAAGGCATGACGGGTTTCCTACCCCTGACTGACAGCTTTTGTTCAAAAGTATGTTAACCCTAAATTCAGACAATTTTCTTTTACGCTATTATTTTGCTTCATGCCAGTATAATAACTGTGGCAGGCGTACACTCCCGCTGGCACAGCTGGACATCTTGGGCAAAAACTAACTAGGGGGATTACTGTATTCATTCTCTGGCTAGCTGGCTAGTGAACGAACTGACGCTACTTCGTGTAGACATATAATGTAATATGAAATAATAGAATTTCATCACCTTAGAAAAGAGGCCACAGACTCCTAACCACACAGCAAGACATTATTATCCTGATTTTTTGATAAAAAATCTCCAGTCAGAAACGCGCCAATGGATCAAGTTCCGTAACTCGAATGAGCCTAGTTAGGACAACGGCTCACAGACGACTAGAAAAGGCCAAGGATTAGCGGCTAGGCTAGCCAAACTGTAGTAACCCCCCTCCTGCAGACAGCCAGGCTAGGCCTGGTTAGCGGCAGGGCTTGGCGTTCCTACTGTACAGCCCGGGGCCACGTAGGCCTGTGCTCTAGCTTAGCTACGACATAACCGGATGAGAAGACGCCCTTAATTATGCAGAAATTTATGCCTTCATATAATGTAAATAGTAGAGTGACAAAAAATGCACTCCCCCCTCAGTTTTCACTGAGGGGAAAATTAGCCATAGAGACCAAAACCGTATTTTGAACCAGGCTGTAAACATGTTTATTTTTGCTCTAAAATTGGGCTTTTTAACATGGAGGTCAATGGGGATTGACTCCTTTCTGCAGTCAGCCTCAAGTGGCCATTCGAGGAACTGCAGCTTTTGGCACTTCCGTATTTGCTTCACTTTTCAGCCCCGCAGGTTGCCGCTTGGACGCGACGTGACGTCGTGCTGGGAAATGTAAGAACCGTTAAGAAGAATCGATAACATTGGATGTGTACTATTCCGATGGAATCGATCAATTGGAACCGGTTCCAAGTCAGAACCGGTTTTCGATTCCCACCCTTAATGCTGCATGTAGCCTCAGGGTGCTTTCACACTAGGGACTGGGGCACGGATCAGAGTACACTTGACCCTTAAGTCCAGTTTATTTGGTAAGTGTGAACACAAGCGTACCAAGCTCGGGCATGGTATGCGAGTCTGCTGAGCAAGTGTTGTACATAGTTCCCCAATCGGGCATTCCAGATTCGGGTGGGATTGGAGATAGCAAATTTATTAAAAAAAAAAAACATTTCTCAAATTAAGCATTTTTTCAGTTTCTAGCATGGAATTGCCCTAATGAAAGAGGAAAGTCCACAGAATCCAACGATATAAGCCTTGTCATTTTAAACCGACACCACAATCAAAGAACAGCAGGCATACACTTTACCGTCTGCAGAAAAATGCAGAAAAAAATTCCTATCTTTGATATTTTGTAATAAAAAACTGTTTGAGGGTAAATCTGCGCTCGCTTTTGTTAGCCCAATGTGTCTGTGTTATAACAAAACTGAATCTGCCAGTCTCCAAGTATGTTCTTTTCCAGGGCACTGCTTCAAAGATCTCCGCTCCTTAGCATTCAACTTGCTTGCAATGTATTTTCCTCTCTGTGATCAGCTTATGATGCTTTTTTTGTGATCAAATGTTTTATTAGTTTAAAACACACAGAGCACAACAAAAATAAAAAGCAAGACAACAACAGAAACCCCACCCATGTGAATACCCAGCAATACATAGACCAAGGGACATCAGTACGATACAACAAAAAAAAAGGGGCAGACCCTCAATTCAACAAATTTTTAAGATCAACTGAAACAGAAATCCAAGCATTAATGTTAACCTTCTTAGCACTATGGATACGGGCCGTGGAAAGCTCCAAATAGACCACATCCAAAAAAGTCAAAACCCATTGTCTGAAAGAAAGTACATGTGGTGGCTTCCAGTGTGTGGCAACCATTTTTTTTTAGCTGCCGTTAGGCCTGCAAAGAAAATGCGTTTCTTAGATTGTGGGAGGTGTAATGAAGAGATATCATTAAGAATCAAGACAGAAGGGGAGTAAGGTATGGTTACAGACAACAAAACAGAGTTTAGAGGCCACAGTCTTCCAAAATTTGGCAACTTCTGGGCATTCCCAGATCATGTGAAATAAAGTGCCAACAGCCTTCAATGGACACAGAGTACAATTAGGGTCATTTACAATTTTCATAAAAAACATCTTCCGAGGAGTCATATAAGTCCTGTGAATAAAGTTCAGATGAATTTTCTGATGATCCTGGTTCCGTGAAGTCTGCAGGATATCTGACCAAACTCTGTCCCAGTCAAATTCGGGATCCAAATTAGAGATATCTCCCCTCCAAACTGCTCCCAGAGACAATGGCTGACAAGTCTTCTCCAAAAAAAAAAAGTGTATAAGAGGGAAACTAAGCCCCTAGTACCACCAACTCTGTATACGTTAACGTTATAAATTCGTTAAGAATTGGGTGCCTATGGAGCTTCTCTTTCCATAGAACACCGTATGTTTTCATAGCCGTTCTTAGTTGCAGGTAAAAGAGAAAGGAGGAACGTGGCAAATTAAACTGTGAAACTAATTCATCAAATGAGCAAAGACCATTATTTCCAAAGACATCGCCCAGTAAATGAATTCCTCTGCCAGACCACAGATGAAATTTGATCGGACGGCCTCCAATTAGGAGCCCATCATTATTGAATATAGGTGAATAGGGGTCCCATTTGGAAGTCCAATTACAAATTTTCGATATTTTGTGCCAAATACTAATTGAGTGAGAAATTATTGTACTGAAATGCAGCCTAGACTGAGAAGGTGAAACATTGGCAAAAAGTACCTCCTTTAAAGTTAGAGGAAACGTTAATGCCTCTTCCACAGCACGCCAACAAACCAGAGCTGTGGAACTGAACCAAGTCTGTAGGGGTCTCAGGGCCCTATCTTACGCCAGAGTCCCTAAACCCGTTATTTGGGGATTTCGTGATTGCGTAAGAGGCGTTCCCCCGTGAAAGTTGCTATCTTGCACACCTGTCTATATCCCTAAAAACACCAGCGCACCCGTTACATTATGCATAGGCGTGGTTTGGGCGTTACGCCAGTTAAACCAATCAGTTTGCCAGGTGCCACTGCCTTTTTGGAGCAGGCTGCGCTTATCCCAAATCCTCAAACCGAAATCCCTGATGGAGAGAGGAAGGTCGCCACGTTTCTCCGCTGACGGGTTAAATTGCCCGTGCATGAGGTCAAATCCAGTCAGGGAGGATCTGTTTTTGTTAAGTTAATCATGAATTGTAGTATTATTATTATTATTATTTGACATTGACATATTGTTTAATGTTTGGTATGTAGTAAAAAAAAAAAAAATCAAGCCTACCCTCTTGTGATGGAAACTTCAAAAAAAAAAAAAAAAAAAAAAAAATGCGTTTAGCCATGCACTTCCAACTCCTCCCTCTGAAATGAAGCATAAAACAAAAATCCCATTTTAGGCAAATAAAATTAGGTATATGCACTGGCACTCAGCGACGAATTTTTTTTCCCCAGCGAGAGCGCATTTCAGAACTCTTCAGCGAATGAAGGTAATTCTGGTGACAAGTTTTCGTCCGCTTGCATTTTCCAGTCGGACAGCTGTCTATTTTTTTACAGCAAGTTGCGCGGACCGTGCTGCAAAAACAGGTGTGCATACTTGTCGCCGAAATTACCTTCATTCGCAAGAGAGTTCTGAAATGCCGCTCGCTGGAAAAAAAAAAAAATTCCGCTGTTGAGTGCCAGTCGTAGCGCTCTTGTGAAAGCCCAAATGCGGTAGCGGTGGTTTTAGGACCCGCTATACGCTTTCCCTAACGTGTGGTCAAGATGGCAATTGTAGGGAAAGCGATAAACACGCCCACGGGCACACCTCCAGGCGCAAATAAAGGATTTGGCATAATGCATAGCGGGTAGTGTGGCCGCAAGATATCGTTTAGGGATAGTGGAAGCTGCTAAGTGCGTAATTCACGGGTTGCGGGTAGTGGCAACGGGTAAGGCAGTCTGAAAGATGGAGCCCTCAATGTAAAAGCCCAATAGTAAAGTTTAAAATTAGGTAAGGAAAGACCCCCATCCAGTCTGTCTCTCTGCTGTGTGGTCAGTTTAAGTCAAGGACATTTACCTCTCCAAATAAATTTGTGACTACAGATTGCAATTTATTCCAATAGAGAGAAGGGGGTGGGAGTGGTAACATAGAGCTAACGAAATTAACCCAGGGAAGTACGTTCATTTTAACAATGGAGACCCGAGCTCTAAGGGAGTTTGGCAGTAGGGTCCATCTATCCAAGTCTTGTGTAATATTAGCAAGGCAATTTAAAAAGTTAGTTTGAGCTATAGTTTGCAATGAGGGAAAAATGTCAATACCCAGGTATTTAAAATTGGTAACAACCGGGATCTGGGGTGGCATAACACAGTTTTTCATGGCCTCATTTAAGGGAAAAAGGGCAGCCTTGGCCCAATTTATTCTGTACCCTGAAATAGAGCCAAAGGCATCAAAAATGGACAGTATGTGTGGAATGGATTGTGGAGCCTTATCGGCATATAAAAGAACATCGTCTGCGTATAAAGATATGTGATCTTGAGTGCCACAGATGGAGATAGGCGAACCATGGTGGATTGACTTCTGGGCGCCCAATGGTTCGAAAGTGAAATAGCAAAAAGTAGGGGGGCTAAGTGGGCACCCTTGTCTAGAGCCCCTGGCAATCTCAAATGGTGATGATAAGTCCCTCCCAGTCAGAACCATTGCTGAGGGATTGGAATAGATAACCTTAATCATATTAATAAATACCGAGCCAAAAACCATTTTTTCAAGTAGTGTCCATAAATACGGCCACTTTAAACAATCGAATGCTTTCATAGCATCTAGTGATAGCACCGCAGCAGGGGAGTCAAGTGATGCAGCCCTGTCTATGATATGTAGTAGTCTCCTCATGTTATCTGAAGCCATTCTAGTCCTATTGAAGCCTGTTTGATCACCGTGAGCTAAATTAAGCATCTGAGTTTGCAAGCGGCGTGCAAGTACCTTGGCATAGATCTTGAGGTCTGAATTTAAAAGAGAAAGTGGTCTATAATTCCCACAATCCAACGGATCCTTGTTCTTTTTTAAAAGCAAAGATATCAATGCTGTGTTGACATCTCTGGCAAAGGACCCCTTCTCAATGGAAAACAAAATCATTTCATGTAAAAAAGGGCCCAAAATGTCCCAGAAGGTGAGATAGACCTCTGGTGGTATCCCGTCAATACTGGGAGATTTGCCCTTCTGCATGTCCTGAACTGCTTCTCTCAGTTCTTTGAGGGAAATGGAGTGGTCCAAGTCAGATGACTCATCCACTGAAAGACCAGGCATGTTCAAATCACTCAAAAATGAGCGATAGGCAGCTATATTGGTGAGAGTCTCTGAGCTATAAAGCTGAATGTAAAATGATCTAAAGACTGAACTGACTTGTAATGGATCTGTACAAACAGTTCCATCACTGGCCTTAACAGCAGCAATATTTGCAAGGAGTTCATTAGCTCTGAGTTTCGAGTCCAGTAAATGACTTGGTCTGGCACTATTAAAATAATAATTTTGTCTTACCCTATGAACAAGAAAGAAAGAGCACTTCACTGCTTTATGATCAGATGGTGTAAATGGTATGTGGAGCACCTCAGATATATTGGAAAAAAGGGTTTTGGAGGCAAAAATAAAGTCAATCCTTGAATAAGATCTGTGTCTTGCTGAATAACATGAGAAATCTTTTTCAGAAGGATTGATTAGGCGCCACAGATCAACAACGCCACCCGCATTTACCCAGAAGCGGAGAGCGAGAGAAGCCTGCTTCTGGTCGCTATTCTCTGTCGCCGATGATCTGTCAATTTTAAAATCCCACACTGCATTAAAGTCTGCACCTACAATAAATTTAAAATTGGCAGACTCCAACATAATGGTGGTCAAAGAATCATAGAAACTTTTGTCATAATTGTTTGGTGCATAGGCAGAGATCAGCGCAGTGTTTACACCCTCTAAGCAGATTTTGGCCGCAGCAATTCTTCCTTCCGTATCAGCCCAACTTCCGAGATTGTCATGAATCAGATTACGGAGACAGACAATTGCTACGCGCCTGGATCTAGAGTTTGTTGATGATGACGCAATCACATGAAAATGTCTGTTAGCCAATCGGTGAGTGTCTTTCGCAACAAATGTGACTCATGTATCAGCGCAATGTCAACAGCTTTCCGTCTAATTAAGTCCAAGAGCATTGTATGTTTACTGGGCGAATTAAGACCCCTAACATTCAAGCTCAGAATCTTAAATTTATTCATTAATTGAGTTCTGTATCCAATACAAGAGAGTCATCTTAGATCTATCAATATAGTCCCTGGGCTGCGGGTACAACCAACAACCCCCCCAAATGAGACAGCCCCAAGTGAGCAAAGGAAAAATAAATATCGACCAAGATACCCAAAACATAACAATAATAAAAGGTAGAGATGAAAGGATAAACCACCAATCCCTTGCATCTCAGTGAATGATAGTCGCTCTTAACACTCCAAGAGTTTTGCGACAAAAAAAAAAAACAAACACAAAAACCCACTAACAAAGCTCCTCTTGGTTTTAACTTAATGACACATGGGTATGGGGGAAAAGGAAAATGCATTAACATCATATTATATCAAGTAAAGAATTAGAGAAAACATCCCCTTCATTAAAATAACCCTGAACCTATGATGCACTAAATAATACCACTATAGGCAAGATAAAATAATCCACTCTAATGAGTAACTTGTTATGTGCAAGACTCCATTTCCCCCACAAAATGTCTGATTGGATTGCTTACACAATTGTTACAAACTTAATTCAAGGACCTCAATAAAGCTTCAAAGTAGCAGAGATGATATGGGCAACCTAAACTGTTGTAAGGCCAGTAATGGCCTATAAATTGCGGGCAGTTACAAGGAGTTATCTTAATACAAATAGTACTGATCTCTATAGTGTAATACTACCCACTAACGATAATAAACGATATCAACCAGTCTTAAATTAGAGCGGTCAAACCATATAAACAAACAATTAAACCAGCCATAGATATGACAGTCCTAAGTAGTATAATGTAATACATAATCATACATAATGTTACCCTTGAGAAGCCTATAGAGAGATATGGTGGGGAGCTCCAACAAATTGGCTTATGATGCTGTCAGTAAGACTATGCTGGTAGCTTTTTGATTCTATGGGTTCTGATGTTTCCAACAAGCTCTAAACCATCTTAATCGCACAAATCTAGCCTGAGCTACAGCCTTGCATTCCCAGTGCTTCAAACTGAGTCCATGGGCCATTCGCATGTACTTGAATAGTGCGACAATATAAATGCATAACTAATTTGTTTGTGGCATTTTCCAAATAATTATCCGCTAAATGTTCAACAGTCATTTTCATAGTCGTTTTCTGACAGAATCTTTGTGCCATTCAGCACAGATACTGAGAGTACAACAGAACAGCATGTGTTTTCTTGACCCATTCCTTATATCGACAATTTTACCTGTGATATTCAGTCAGCTGATGTAGCCTTTTGGTTAGGATGCAGCGCTGAAGTCTACGCTATCAGGGATCAATTCCCAGCCTTGGCATAAAGGGAAATATTCCCATTTTTCTTTTATAAATAATTGTTGGGGTTTTTGTTCTTTTTACTTTTCTTTACCATTTTTTACATTGCCTTTGATATTTATCATTTTATTTATTTATTTATTCATTTATTGCTCCAGTGGAGTCAAACTTCATTTTCTTTGTATGTATTATCTTTGAATGGGAAATTGTATAGGCTACAGGACTGGCAGAAATAATAATAAAAAATATATTTAAAAATTCTAAAAATTAAAAAGTGGTTGTATTTGACTGGAGTGTATGCCTGTAGTGACATACAAGTGAAATTAAATAAGTTTTACAGTTTGGTATCTGAGAAATCTGAAAGGGTTACACAAGGTATCTGAATTACAAATTTGGAGAAGCCACCTAGATCTTCCTTTCTAATTTTGCTCTGATTGACTTGATCAGAATAAACTTTGGTGCAGATAATAATGAGATTCTGTGCTGTAATTTTTTAGAGGTTTCAGAATGCAACTAAATGAATTCACAAGGGATAGAAGTAAAACTTGAGTTCTTTTATTTATACTGTGTTCCATCTTCATTTACTCTGACTCAGTGACATATATACTGATTTTTACACCACGGCAGAAATCCCAAATGGTTTTACCTTTATTATGAAACCAAAATAATTCAAATGGACCAAGTAGTTGCAGAGACATACTCATTTCATTTTGGGCATGCCATTTTCAAACCAGAGGCTCAGGGCATCAGGGGTTAAGATGAACAATGAAATTATTCAGGAGGAGGCTGGGGAGGTGGAGGGAAATGAAAAACATATTTCTTACTAACCGAAGTACGAGCGGTGAAGAGGGCGCAGCGCCAGAGAACTGAAGGAACACTGCCTTGGTTATGAAAGCTCACCAATTAGGTGGGAGGAGCTAAAGTTAAGAATTACTGGACAGAAACAGGCTTGTGACCAGCCTGACTACCGTGCCTGACTGAACTTACACCAAAAGCTCCATTTCAGTCAGGACACTTATGTCAGATATAACCATTTATTGCAGGATGACTAGCATTTGAGTTTGGTGGTGATTCTGCTGAGTGATGCTCTGGAACAATCTGAGCAAGCATGACACAGACAGTCCCTGAGATCATAACCCCCAAACCCGCGCTCCCGAAGGGAGCAGGTGAGCAGAGTAACCTTTAAATAAAATTAAAGTATGAATGGAATGGAATGGATTAATTTGCAGCAGCCAGCATGTTGCATTCCTTTGAGTTCTGGAAACATGTATGGTTTACTGAATAAAGACAAAGCAACATTTGGTAAGACACTCCTGAAGTGGCTTTATACAAAGGAAATATACTTTATGAAATATGAGACTATGTTTTGCGACAGATATGTCGCATTTCCTTTAAATTCATGCAAGCATGCGTGACCTTCTCCTCTGGGTGTAAGGAGCTCAGCCGCCTGCTGAGTACAGACATGGGAACATCCAGCAAGACACTGAAGTGGCTTGATACAAAGGAAATATTCTACATGAGAAGAGACTGTGTGTAGCAAGAAGCATATCACATTTCCTTTGAATTCATGCAAGCATGAGGACCTTCTCCTCGGGGTGTAGGGAGCTCAATGGCCTGCTGAATATAGTCAGAGGAACATCCGGCAAGACACTCCTAAAATGACTTGACACAAAGGAAATATAAGCATGTCGGGTTTGCTTTGAATTCACGCAAGCATGTATGACCTTCTCCCCTGGTTACAGGTAAATCAGCAGGAATGGTGAATGAAAACAGAAGTACATTTGGCGAGACACCATCAAAGTGACTTCATACAAAGGAAATGCTCTATGTGTGCGTGCGAGTTCGCCTGAACTGAGTGAAATTGCACGTAACTCAACTGAGAGTGCAGAAAAAACCCCCAAAAGAAATTCATGCCAGCTAGGCTCAAAAACTTTGGGCTAACATTTACGGTCCTTTGGAGCCAGAAATGGCGTGCCCTTGTATTTACTGCATTAGTTCAACTAAGGTGATTGACATTACTGCCAGACCGTTGAAGATATATTTCAAAGCAAGCAGATGTGGCAGACGCAAATGAAGCATATATATGTGTTGGAGGAGGGAATATGGAGAGACATTTGTATCTTTATTATTCAATCAAATAGAATAGATTTGCAACCAAAAAAAGAGATTTGAGAGCGAAAGAGAATAAGTAGCAATCAAAAAAAAATTTTTTGAGAGCGAAACAGAATAGGTTGCAATTGGAAAAAAAAGTTTTGAGAGCATATTCCTTCAACTTCAATCAAAACTAATGTTTTAAGTAAAAACTCAGGATCATTTTGCTTATAAATCAGTCCTCTTTGCTTGTGAGTTAAAAAGTTTTGCTTGAAAATCAGTCCTCTTTGCTTGCAAGTTCAAAAGTTTTGCTTGCAAATTCAGCTGCACTTAATGGGCGGGGCCTGCGCTGATGGATGAGAGAAGAGTTTCTATTTGTGGGTTTGACCTGGCTCCAGCGCGGGCTACACCTTCTGCGTTACACCCACTTCTCCTTTGTGTTATGATACCATTGATATGATAGTCTATTGCTCTTTGAAATTGAAATGTTTCCCATAAGTAATGAATTATGCTAAATAGCGTAGGCTACAGCCCGCCGTACATTCACAACAAGAAGAAGTAATGAATTATAATGCCCTGCTGCTTCAAGCACGCTGATTAGCAGCAACATGGTTGCCCCTCTCCACTTGCTAGTCATGGCCTGAGCAGAGTAGCCTATGTCAGAATGAGTGAGTGAGTTACAGGGAGGCGTATACAACGCAGGGCTGTGATTTAAACATTTATGCCCGATTTCACAAAAGCATTTTAGTGTGCATATAACTAACATGCGTTGAAATTTTAAATGCATGTTAAAATGCCGTTGTACGCGGACAGCTAAATGAACGTTCAAACACCATTTCACAAGATGGGATCATCGCACGTTTAGCTGCACATGGATAACCTTGCGTTTAGCCCTCAGACTAAACAGGTGCGGTCAAATTATGACAACCTGCCATTGCATAATGTTGCACATCTATGGGTCACGTGAGTTACCATACCAAATTTGGTGAAGCTGCGATCATCTGTTGCTGAGTACTGATCCGGACAAGATTTCCTCGATCGAGGTCACAGCGGTAAGGTCAAAGGTCAAATCCAGCAAAAAACCAGACATCGCACATCTATGGGTCATAGTGAGTTAACATACCAAATTTGGTGAAGCTGCAATCGCTAGTAGCTGAGTTCTGACCCGGACAAGATTTCCACGGTCAAGGTCACAGCGCTAAGGTCAAAGGTCAAATCCAGCAAAATCCTGACGTTGCACATCTATGGGTCATAGTGAGTTACCATACCAAATTTGGCGAAACTAGTTGCTGAGTACTGACCCGGAGAAAGTCATGGACGGATGACCGACAGACAGACACGCAGGTGAGTCGATACCCCTCTGGCCAAAGTTTGGCCGAGGGGTAAAAACCATTTTTACCTTGTCTATGTTGAATAACGGTAGTCTACCCGCATTCAAGAACATACGAAAAGTGCTACACATTCTGAACATCTCCGTTTCATAGAAATTCCTCTTTTAAAAATGACCGCCAGAAAATGGGCCAATCTGAGCAACGGATACGTATGATGTAACATGTATCTCACTGCCCCCCCACTCTCATCCCGTTTCCTCCCCTTCAAAATAATTTGCATACACTTCTTTATGTAATTTCATTGCTACCAATCCCTCAGTAAAGACAAGCATGAGAATTCCAGAGTCATAATTGATTTCCGTGTCACTTTTGGGGAAATCCACTGTAATGCACATGAAACGGACTAACTTATTGCACAAGGACTTGAATTCCGCAAATGAATTTCTTCAGTGTGCTTTGATTGAATACTTGCTGACTATGGCACAGGAACGTCAATGCGAGAGACTCACTCCGAATGCGTAAGCCTTAGCAGCTCGTTTGAAAAAGGAAAAAACATTCAAACATACTTACCATTCAGAAACGTTTAAATCCAGCCTTTGCTGGACTGGTTCTTCCTCCAATTTTGTGTCCTCATCCGATTCGGGCTCAAACATATAAGGCTGAATCTCTGAATTAGTTGGTCTGTCCGTGTTCTGAAGCCAGCGAGTGTTTTCCATTTTTTCTACTGCTCTGGGCGAAGTTACATTCTCTTGAATGAGCAAAGCCAGCCAATCAGCATCAAGTTCTTGCATTTCATAAGGAGGTTGCCAGTTAAGCCTGAAAGGTCGCCAAATAGGTGCAAAACAACGCGTTCAAAATCCCCCACCCTAACATAGCTTTTTGAGAGAGATTTTTAGGAAGCTTCTGAGGCATTACAGACCCAACCAAAATTTTGTTGTCTATATGTCACATCACAGAACAAGGATAAATACCGTTCAACCATTCTATGTCACCTTTAAATTAATAAGGAGACAATGCATTAATTTAACTGTTAAATTAAGTCAGTTTATAACAGTGCATTGTGTCAGGGCAAAGACGGAATAAATGAAGACAACGACTAGGTGTGTTCACTTCAGAATGAAGTTGTTCCGATCTTAATATACAAAGCATACCTATAAATTCATACATGTAAATAACGGATGTAACCTGTTATACGTATATTGCAGATGCAATCAGTTTTATGCATACAACGGATTTTGTCCGTTTTATGCACATAGCGGATTTCGCTTATAACTGACAAAATGGGCTGGTCCAATTAAGTCCGTTATATGCAAGTTTTACTGTGCATGCATCTGTGACAGGCCGAGGGAGGGCCCGGGCGGGGATTGAACCCCAGACTCCTGGGTGACAGTCACATGCGCTGACCACATCGCCAGAGGCAGGCTCAATGGCAGGATAGCCAGGGTGCCTACTTATTAGGAGGCATTTCTGGTGACAGGACCCATCAACTGTAACATCTCTCCCCCTCTTTTGGGAGCGTGTCTTCATGCTCCATGCTTTATGCATGCTGCCATCCATTGGGATTCCCTGGATCCTGCCAATTACGCCAGAATGTGGAAGGCCAAAAGGAGGGCCCAGGCAGGGGATTGATCCTCAGACTACCGGGTAAGAGTCACATGCGCTAACCATAAGTACATGCCCTGGCTACCTCGCCAACGAGCCTGCGGGAGTCTGGTGTTCAATCCCCGCTCGGGCCCTCCTCAGGCCCGCCACATTCTGGCGTGATCGGCAGAATTCAGGTGTTACGGCCCCCGTCTAGGGAAAAGCTGTAACAGCTTTAAGTGAGCATCCCCTTTCCCGTCACCAGAACACGCAAACACACTATAAGCGCGAAAAAGATAACAGAATTTATTGTAATGCTTACACATGTCGGCCCCAGAGAGCTACAAGCTCCATAGTGGGCAATGCCAAAACAATAAACAAAAGAATCTGAAAACAAAAACTAAATAATTTTCCTAACTGAAAAACAAAGGACAAATCAACTTACCTAACTTCCTAACATAACCAGGAGAAAAAGGAATTAAAAAAACGGCACCCACTCCCTACAGCTCCTTACAACACACAGGGCTGAACAACGTATAGACTATACTCAATAACTGCAACCAGTCAGATATAGATTATCGTTTCCAACAAGTTCAACAAATATACGTTTGTACTTTCAAGAATCAACACTACGTGAGGAAGGAAGACTGCCGACACACTGCTTTCGCAAATTTTTATGGCGTCGAGGTTCCGGTCAGGTCCAATCGTATGCAGCTTCATTAGCAGGATCACCTGTAAGATAGCAATTAGGCACACATACGTCCTCGGACGTAACGCAGGGAATCCCAATGGATGGCAGCGTGCGTAAACCGTGAAGCGTGAGGACACTTACAATACAAATTGGCACAAGCTTCATTACTTGATATCACGCTAGTTTAGCATAAAAAAGTAAGTTAGACCATCGAGTAGTGAACTAATTAAAACAGTCTCAGCCGGCTAGGTTGCAAAATATGGCAAGGAGCTGGCTGATCTATAATGCGTATCAGAACTCGTTCTGTTTGGAAATTGGCAAGATCATGGAATGTGTAGTTTTTAGGCTAATGAGACAATTTGCATTTTGGTGAAAAATTTGAATGACTAGCCTATAGTCTCGAAAAACTAAATTTGAAGTTACTTAGAAGTTTGACTCAAAATACCGAAATTGATATAGACTTGAAAACAACAGGAAGTACATCAAAAGTGAATTTTTAAAAAAGTTTATTGAGAAAATAAATGGGAACTTTTATCTCTGAGACTCATGTAACGTTGTCACCTCAGTACTCTATAGGCCCATTTGTGCCATGTTTCAAAGGTGAAACTCACTATGTAATTGGATTTCTGGTTTAACTCATGATTATTTATTAATTAAGGATTTTTCTGTGGAAATTTGAGGATTCAAAGAGCTACTTTAGTGATGTAGCCAAAGTTTATGAATAATGTGAACTGGTCTGCCAACTGCCAATAATCATAGAAGAGGAATATGGAAGCCCATAAGGGATAATATTAAAATGCAAATGTAATTCCACTATTGCATTATAATTTTCCACTTATGAAGGAGTTAAACCCAATGACACCTAATAAATGGAAATTTTTCTTTGAAAATTCTGTATACATAGATTGTTACGTATGAAAAGTAAAGAAAATCACTTCTTAAAACAGACAAAACAGTATCCATCTCAAATAATCAAAGCAGAGTGAATCAACATTAAAAACAGGTCAAAAGAATGGCCTCTATCAGGCGTAGGATCTGACACATTTAAGGTACATAATACTCAGCTATATTCAAAAACTCAGATACAAAAAAGAATTAGTGTATGTATAAAAGGTAAAATCCCCAGCAGTACGTACTTGATAACTTCATTAAGTTCCAGAGTGTACATGAAATGAAAAGAAAATCCTGATGAAAAAAACCTTCCAATCCCAAAGGCCAATGAATAAAAATAGGCTACAGTGTTAGGGATCAAAATAGCATGGAATGAGAGGAATTCCAAAGTTCAACCTAAATCTTCTGTATTTGAAAATATAAGAACAGCAGAGTTTCACGCCAAGTCACCCCAGATAGCAGCTGTGCTCAGCGCACCTGATGAAGCTGAAGTCAGATCAACACAGATTAACAAGTTCGTGCTCCATGCAAGGGAGATGACAGGTAGCCAAGGAGAATGGCAGGAACAAGGACAAGGAACAAGGAGCTTTACTGAACAGGTAGGACAGGACTGGCAGAGGCAAAGGTGAACAAAGGCGCATTCAGTCAACCGAAAAGTTTTCCTAGCGCGTGCACCATTATGCAGAAAAGACACAAGGCACAGTGCAGAGACCTGTGTCCCCAATGGCTTTTTTGAATCTCAAGAACACGGACCTCTGAACTCCGTTTTTATGTCAAAGTCAGTCAACAGAGTGGTGCAATGGAGAGAGAGATAAGAGAAAGACTAAAATAATGTAAGGAGTCTAAATGAAAACAGGATCTAAAGAGTGTAATGCTGAAGCAATAAAATGCAAAACTCCCATGCTTGTGAGAACAACATCAACGATGGTGAATGTCGTGTGCAGGCGGCACCCGCACTGAACAGAATTAGTTTTTGGGGACTCTTAAAATCCCACATCTGCAACAAGACCTAATTCAAATGTCCTACTCTTGGTTTTTAGTTAAGCTTTTCCTAACTCTTCTTGTAAATGAGGCTGTCCACTTGAAATTCACAATATGAGAGGATTCAAACCTTATGCATCTTTATAATGCACTAAGAAAGTCAATTAAAGCACAGCAGGATGTGGCAAAGAGGGGTCTCCAGCCTGTGCCAGATCGCACAGTTTAGACTCATGAGTTAATGTAAAAAAAAAAAAAAAATTAGATAAAACAGCTTAACGAAGTCATGGTTTGGCTGCCTAAACATTTTCAGAGAAAAGCACAGTGCTATCCTGAAGACTTTACACCTGACGCAAACATTTCTTGAGGTGAAATTATTTTGCCAGAATCCCCGAGGGAATAAGATTTTGACGTAAGCGTGTTGTGAAGGACTGCCCACCCTGTTTTTCAACCCCTTCTCTTAACCAGCCTCTCAGTGTCTCTGTCCCTCACTCGCTCCAGAGTCTCCTCCACCCCTCTCTCACTCACGCTTTTTCCTTCCAGACAGCAGCGTCACATACACTCATCCCTCAGCGTCGCTTTACTCCACACGCATGAGATCAGACCGGCAGCGAGGTGCATGAGACCGACTGAAGGCTGTGTACTCTCACCTACCAAACGGAAGGCACAGTTGGGAAAACCACTACGAATCCTCAAGAACAGGTAATTAAATTGTAAAACATCAACCCAAATGCTGAGTTTATTCAGTACTGGCACAATGTAGTTATAAAGGTTCATAAAATGATATTATTATGGACAAAGTGTGTCTTACCAATGGCATCTTTTGTGTTGTAGAATTTACGCACCGCGACCAATGGATAAAATCAGAATGAATTGGCAAATTTCTTGATCTTGGTAGCCAAATGCTTTTCATTGATTCTTTTGTTTACCCTGAATTCCAAAAGAATTGGAACAATGCGTAAAATCAATTTTTAAATTCTCGTTTATTTGCATTTAGTTGAGAGCAGCACAAAAAACTGTTTAAAGATTCACCTTAAAAACTGGACCCTAATTGTTCTCGGAAATATTCACAAATTCCAAATGTGATGCCTGCAACAGGTAAAAAAAATGGGACAGGGGAATGGAAAGACTGGAAGAGCAGAGGAATCTTGAGAAAAACACCTGTGTTTCAACATTACACAGGTTAACAGGTGAATAGTTAACAGATGATTTGATTATGATTGGGTATAATATGAGCACTCACACAAGGCATGGTTGTTTACCAGTCAGATGGTATGAGGTTTGTCTCTTTGCCAAAACCAAAAACCATCTAGAACCACCGGAAACTTCTCTGGTCTCGACCTCATTTGAAAATGAATGCAGGTGAAGAAGGAAGGAGTGCTGTGGTCTTAGGATTCCATCTTTCAGATTGCTTTTGGAAATAATAGATGTCGGGTTCTCAGGGCTGAAGAAGAGAAAGACCATCCCAACTGTTATCAGCGACATGTTCAAAAACCAGCATCTGTGACGGGCTGGGGCTGAATTACTGCACTCGGTATGGGCAGCTGTAGGCAAAAAGGACACTGAAGGGTACAGGCACATCTTTGAACAGTATATGTGTCGTCTTCAAGGAATCCCTTGCTTGTTCCAGATAATGGCGAGCCACACACGGCACAAATTAAAACAGAAAGGCTGTTTTGTCACAGACAGTCAGTGATGCCCCCAGCCCCAACCTATCCCTCATTAAAAACGTGTGGTGGGTTATGAGGTGTATAATGCAATCACAGAGACTTTGTACTGTTGACAAACCATGATGATTTCTTATTGGCATGAATGGGAACAAATTTTTAGCTTTTTTAGTTCTGGATGATGGCATATAATAAAGAATGAAATATTTATTTTTGCATCATTTATTACATTTGAGGCATTAAAACCATAAAGCATGAGTGGAAAACATCTTTTTTAGCATATTCAACTCGAATGCAACACGATTTCTAAGTTGGTGTAAAACGGCTCCATGAGGCCATGTAGAAGCAGCTAATGAAATGGGTGCTACTGTGGTTGTTTTGCTTTTTAGCAATGGTCCTTTTTCATGGGGTAGTAACATAGGAAAACACAACCGATTAATTAAACCAGAAAATAATCATCAAACACATTCTCCCCCTGTGATGAACTTCACTTTCATGAAGGGGCAAAAGGATTTGTGCTTCAGCAGGGAAACAATGGAAAGGAGATGAGGAAGTAGGAATGGTTTCCACATCAATTGCGAAATCCAATCCTTGCGACAGGTGCAAGATGCTTCTATTCTCACAAGCTGCATGAATCACCTCAGTTGTGTTGCATGTTGCTTTGATCTGAATGATTATTCAGGAAAAACAAATATTAACAGATTAACCTCTGAACTGTTGAGTGGAAAGAAAAAAAGCAAAGATTGCTTAAAATATTCATCCTTTGTTTATCAGGCCGTGCGACAGGTAGGCGATTGGTCAGTGGTGCTGAAACATTAATTTCATGTTAGATTATGCCACTCAGCATTCTGTTGGTAAATAGCGATGCAGCCTATGGGTAATAGAGACATTTTCTTCATCATTATACTGTATATGAATTTAAAGTCAAGGCCATAATATCAGTGTCAACTGACATAGATGTTCGTACTTAATTTTGGTGCATAATTTGGTAATTATGATGGTATTTACAGTGGCTAAAAAACTACTGGCAGCCCTGACAGGCAATGCAAATACAATGCAAAAATAAATAAATAAATAAATAAATAAAATAAACAATATAATTATAGAGAAACAGAATGAGTTTCTTTAATACTCTAAGATATTAATTTTACGCTGGAAACACCCAAAATCTGTCAAGAAAATCAAGGTTTCACAACAATTGGCACCCTTCCTTTAGACCTTAGGGTAACCACCTCTGGCAAAGATGATAGCACGGAGTCATTTCCTGAATATTTGGTAAGGTTACGGTACACATTTGGGGGCATTTTGGACCATTCCTCTTTGTAAATCCGTTCAAGATCCTTCACTTTCTTAGGTTAGCATTTTTCAACTGCCTTCTTCAACTCAGCCCACAGGTTTTCAGTTGGATTGAGGTCTGGCGACTGAGATGGCCATTGCTGAATGTAAAATATTTTGTCACAGAACCATTTCTATGTGAATCTTGAGACGCGCTTTAGGTCTGTGTTTTGTTGGAAAGTCCTCCTTTGGCCTAGTCCAGGGGTGGGCAATTTTTTGGTCCTGGAGGGCTGGTGTGTATGCAGGATTTTATTTCTGTCAATTACCCCGATTAATTGAGTTAACTGATTGCATACAGAAATATAGATTTGTGCAATGATTAGAACAAAGAAAAATGTTTTATGAAGGGAGACAAGAACAGTCTTTGGTGGTCATTCATGATAATTTAAAGAAATGCTCCAGAAATGTCAGATTTCATAAATGGTTTGGCTAATTTAGATAATCAACTAAAGAAGGCCAGAAGCTAGTTTAAAAACCAGGGACAGATGCGGCCCTTGTTGTCCACCTCTGGCCTAGTCCTTGCCTTCTTGCAGAGGCAACCAGATTGTCAGCCAAAATATTGTGATTCTTGGTAGAATTAAATATTGCATTTATCTTAACCAGTGCCACTGCACCTCTTGAATTAAAACAGCCCCAAAACATTCCTGACCCACCAAGATATTTCAACGTGGGTATGAGGTGCTTCTCCTAGTATGCATCTTTGTTTCGGTGCCAAACATGCCGATGCTGTATCTGACTGAAATGTGCAATTTTGGCCTCATCTGACCAATGCACCTTGTTCCAGTCAAAATTTGAATGATGTTTGGCAAACTCTAAGTGCTTGCTTTTGTGTGTTCTAGTCTGAAAAGGCATTCTTCTTGCAACCCTTTTAAAGAGCCTGTGGTTGTGGAGGTGGTGCCTGATGGTGTTTTTTGAAACCAGGTAACCCCAAGATTTCGCCAAGTCCTGCAATTCCTTCAGAGATTCTTAGGGATTTTGTTGCTTCTCTCACCATCCTCCTCAGTGTCCTGGGGGGCGATTTCAGTTGTGTCCCCAACACTTGTGGTTTTCAACAGTTCCATATCTTTTTCAATGTTTTAATAATTACCCTGACAATGCACAGTGGCATATTCAATCATTTGTGAATCTTTTTGTGTGCATTACCTGATTTATGAAGGTCTATGAGTATCTGCCTCTTTTTAACTGAGTGAATTTTTGTTTTGTTTTTTTTTTCTGGCGTTGAATGAAAAAGGGCGATTGCACGTGCGTTACCTCATTTTTACGCCCTAGTGAAACAAGAAGTAATTTTAATGGCTCAAGATAGTTCCATAACAGTTAGATAAAACTTTAAAAATAGGACCAAGGGTCCTGTAGCTTACCGGCAAGCAGTCTAACAGCGATGATACAAGTTAAGAAAATTTCATGTGAAGTTTGACATTTGAATCAAAGAAAATCAATGTCAAGGTCACGTAATAAAAGTTCACATAAGACCTTATGTAATACAATCCTAAGCTCTGAAGCAGTTTTGGTGATACAAGTCATTATAATATGTCAATATGTATTCAATACGTCGATTGTGAACTTTAAAGGTCAGAGAATGTCAAGTTGTGGTCAGCAAATGGACTTCATATTTGACTTTCAAAATGTCTCCATTCAAACCTTGGCTCAATCTGTGACTATTTTGGTGATATACAAGTCATTGTAATTTCACTGTCGAGTTTGACCCTCAAAGGTCACTGACAGTCAAGTTGAATGTCACCAAATGAAAGTTCACATGTGACTTCCTAGATGTCAGTAACACAAACCTAGGCTCCATCTGTGACCGTTTTAGTGATACAAGTCATTGAATTTTCACTAGGTCACATCTGACCTTTGAAGGTCAATACGAAGGTCACCAAATGAAAGTTCATATATGACTTTCTATATGTCTCTAATACAATCCTAGACTCCATCTGTGACCGTTTTGGCAATACAAGTCATTGTAACTGTATTATGTCAAGTTTGACCTTCAAGTGCCATCAACAGTCAAGCTGAAAGTCACCAAACGAAAGTTCATATGTGACTTCCCACATCAGAAACACAAACCTAGGCTCCATTTGTGACCTTTACAGTGACAGAAGTCACTGAATTTTCTGTAGGTCAAGTTAGACATTCAAAGGTCAATAAGAAGGTCACAAAATGAAAGTTCATTCGTGACTTCCTATAGGTCTCCAATACAAACCTACACTCAATCTGTAATGATTTTTCTGATATAAGTCATTGAAATTTCACTGTAAAGTTTGGCCGTTGAAGGTCACTGAAGGTCAAGTTCAAGGTCACCCAATGAAACTTCATTCATGAACTTCATGACTTCCTATATGGCCACAATACAAACCTAAGCTCTATCTGTAATAGTTTTGGTGATAGAAGTTATTGAAATTTCACTATGTGAAGTTTGACCTTCGAAGGTCGCCGAAGGTAAGTTCAAGGCCACTAAATGAAAGTTCATACATGACTTCCAATAAGTGTTCAATGCACATATGTTCCCAATCTTCAATATTTTCAAGCGTAGAAACCTTTGAAAATTGGAACATTTTGCTTGACCTCAAGTTTGATCTTTCAAGGTCATCTGAGGTCAACTTTAACACAGCCAAACTATAGGTCATATATTATTTCCTATATGTCAGTAATACAAACTTAATCTTTATCTCTAACCATTTAGCTTCCACAGGCGATTTGGCCCATTCTCCATAAGACCCAATGTACAGCGCCCCCACTAGACCCACTTCCGTCGATTTAATCAAAATAGCACTCGCACTGTACATAAAGTGTATCAAGATGAGTCGATTGCCAGATTGAGAAAAAAAGTTATCAGACAGTTTTTGAGAAATAATTTTTTGAAATTTCAAGTCATATCTTTTAACATTGTTAATATATTCCCTGACCTTGAGTTTGACCTTTCAAAGTCATCTGTGGTCAAATTAAATATTGCCATAATATAGGTCATACATGACTTCCTATATGTCGATAATACAAACTTAATCTCTATCTGCAACCATTTGGCCTCCATAGGCCATCTTGCTTATTCATAAAGTACAGCGCCCCCAATAGACCCACTTCCGTCGATTCAATCAAAATGGCGCTCGCACTGTACATTGATGGTACCAAAATAAGTTTATTACCTGATTTATAAAAAAATTTATCATGCAGTTTTTGAGAAATATTTTTTTTAAATTTCTCAGTCCTATCTTTAACATTGGAGCCAAAATTTCAAGGGCCCATAAAACGGACAAAAATGATTAATTCAAAAATCCGAGTAAAAAGTCTGGAGATATGGTCTAGTAGTATGTTATTGCAAATTTACACAAAAATTCATCAGGCCAAAAAAAATATATAAAAAATGTTCCGGATGACGGACGCCGGACAACGGACGACGGATGCCACACCACGACAATAGCTTGTCGGCCCATAGGGCCGGTAAGCTAAAAAGTGGAATTCAATTCCTGGTTTAATTCTGGTAGATGTAATTCACAGTAATCTCTTAGGGTGCCAGTAATTGTGAAACCTTGATATGAAGGAAATTCATTTTAAGTTAATCAGGAAATAATTTTGGTTGGTTCCATTGGAACATTAATAATATGCAGTATTTCACACATTAGTATTTGGAGTTTCTCAATAAGTATATATTTTTTTGAATTTTTTTTAAAGTAGTGTTCGGAGTTGCCGGATAGCTCACTCAGTTAAGGCACTGTGTTGCAGTGCAGAAGTGACTATCATGTCGCGGGTTCGAGCCCCGGTCGTACCAAACGGCAGTGGTCGGCAGCTTTTTCAGAGTAGCGCACAATTGGCTATTGCTACAGGGTTTCAAATTGGGAAGGGACTGCTGGGAAAGGGAAATAAAATAAATAGCTTTGTTCGTTGCTCAAGCGTCTCCTGTTGGCCAGACGGGCGCTCGACAGGAAGATTCTAAGTCTGTTCATGTTTGGGTATCCTCCGCCCTCGTTCTGAACTTGCAAAGATTCAAACAATGAGTGTATAAGAAGCAGTGGCTGACAGGCCCGTGCTTCGGAGGAGAGCCGTGAACTGTCTTCACTCTCCTGAATTGGCAACAAGGGGTTGCAAACGAGCAAGTGTTGTACATAGTTCTCCAATTGGGCATTCCAGATTCGGGTGGGATTGGAGATACCATTCTTGCATCGCCAGTCAGGGGTGCCAGCAGTTTTGGAGGCCAGAGTATATGTGCATGTAGTGAACCATGTTGGAATTACAGACATTTATAAGTGTGTCACAGTGCAAATACTACTTGGTCTGTGTGACAGTCTGGAACAAAACTTTGGTGCTGACCTGTTCTTGTGGTGCTTCTCTAGGTCCGGCTGAAATCCCTGAAAAACAGTGGAACCCTGCAGACCCCCTTCTTTCTCAGCAGAGTGAGAAAGGGTTACCTGTACAGCAACTAGGTGTGTATATGCACTCCAAAAACACAGCTGAGAGTTAAATGTCCATTGTACATGTCTATTGGGAACATGCTGTGTGATGATGTTTACTGCAGGCTGAGTTATCTTCATACACTGCACACTCTGGCTGGGGCATTAAGCTCAGCTCAGAGAGATACTCACAATATGTGCTTCTGGTCCTCTATTCTAAATTGGCAATAGTCCACTCTTCTAAATTGGCTCCAGTGCCGGCTGATGGACAGAAAGCAGGCAGGGCGTAAAACATGCCTTTAAAATGATCATTTGTATTGACCAATTTTCAATCAATGGCCTTGTTTGAAAAAAAGTTCATCTCACCTCTTTTCAGTGTTGCCAGTTCTCTGTGTAAAGGTGAGAAAAAACCCCACGTCATCTGGACTACCAAATGTGCACATTTCATTGCTTGATTTTATTTAAATGATCATACAGCTTAAGTTTGGTGACTTGCTTCGCAGGATATTACAGAAGTCTTTTTTTTTTTTTTAAGGGTAATAGGCAAGTGAATGAAACATTTTAATTGAATTTATTATTTACTTGCATTCTGAGAAAATGAGGTAATCAAGAACTATGGTTGTAAACAGGTCATTTATGATCCATTTCAAGGGATGGCTGCCGTCCTCCCTGTGTTCTGCTCAGCAGCTGCCACTGATTGGCAATTTTGTGTCACTGCAAATCTTTAAAACGGTTGAACGAATTTTGAAATGTTAGGCATTTATTCTGCCAGGGCAATATCTGGCAAAGTTGACGCGTATCCGCCTTGTGATTCAGTTCCTCTCCAAAATTTAATGAGTTTTTCCCTTTGCCCAAGCCACCAAGTTTCATAAAAATCAGACTAATGGGTTTCCTGTAATCCTGCTGACAAACAGACAAAAAGACTGAACAGATCCCAACCAAAAAAATTACCTCATGAGTGGATGTAAAAATAAGAAATATTTTGAGCACAGATTTATAGACACAAACGTGGCCTAGTGGAGTACTACATAACAAATCTATACTGACCAAAAAAAGAAACACAATTTTCTATTTCTTGATTTTATTGAGTGTAACTGTGATTAATTAACACTTCATTGGTATCAAATGAAAGAGGGAATCTCAGACAATAGATATAACAGAAAATCGGGTTGGAATATTGCCATGTTGGCTTTTATTTAACAAGGTGAAGTTCGACATACAAAACACAAATGACACTATCAGTATCTTGTACGTCCCCCGTTAGTGTCGCACACGGCGATACACCTGCATATCATAGACATCACCAGACATCTGATTGTTGCCTGTGGAACGCTAGTCTTAGCTGACGTACTGTAGCTGGCGGTGGTTGACGTCTCCGGATTGCTCGATCCAGAATGTCCCACAAGTGTTCTATAGGTGAAAGATCTGGAGACAACGCTGGCCAGGGAAGGATTTGCACGTTTTCGGCCTGACGGAACTCCATACAGATACGTGCCACGTGTGGACGTGCACTGTCCTGTTGGAAAGTCAGTCGGTGACGTTGGACAAATGGAAGGACGACTAGACAGAGAATTTCACTGCGGTAACGGATGCCGTTGAGAAACGCATCTCAGCAGTAGTTTGAGTTGCCGACCAGAAGCCATCCTGCAGATGTAACAAGCAGATACGACGGTCAGACGCTGGAGTCGTAACGCGTGGCCAATCGGATCTGGGGCGATCGGCTGTGTGTCCAGTGGCATTAAACCTGGTTCTGAGGCGACTAATTGTCGCGGAATGCACGCCGAATTGACGGGCAACTCTATCTACCTGACTTCCGGCCTGTAGCATCCCAATCGCGCGTTCTCATTGAACTTCCGTTAACTTTCGGCATTATAACCCGTCTGATTTTTACTAATTTTCAGTCAAACTTTTATTGGCCCCAGTGCCTACGAGGAACTCAAAACAAAAATGGGAGTGTTAGGACAGTGGTAGTACTCGAACCCAAGCACTGCCGATGTTTGGTTCCGGACAAATGGCAGCTCCAGAATATGCACTGTGACCGTGAAAATTTGTATGGTAGAAGTACTCATCTCCAAAAATAACTCAGAGCAAAAGCATCTTTCTCAATGGGTTTGTCGAAATTTGGCACAGGATTACGTAATTGCGTTTCTTTTTTTGGTCAGTATAGTTTTACTCCATTGCCATGCTGATTTTAGGGTTAAAAGCACGCCCTAATTGCTGAAAAAAATGTTTCTCTTTATCTGAATTTAGAGGATAAACTGGCGACTCAAGATCCCGCAAGACCAGAACAGATGGAGCTCCAAACCTTTAAGCTTACCATCTCCATCTTCTCAAACATCTCCAACTTCACTGCAGGCAATGAGATAGACAGGCTCCTGTACAAGGGCCCTTACCAGACAGTGGAGGTGGTGATCATCGTCCTAGTCTCAGGAACCGTCAGTCTCCTCACGATAACTGGCAACATACTGGTCATTCTCTCAATCATAATGAACAGGAGCCTCCAGACCATCAACAACTACTTCCTCTTCAGCCTGGCATGTGCAGATCTGATCATTGCGATCAGTTCCATGAACTTGTACACAGTTTACATCACAGTTGGTTATTGGCCATTGGGCCCAGTAGTCTGTTACCTATGGCTGCTCCTGGACTATGTAGTTTCCAATGCATCTGTCTTTCATCTCCTTGTCATCAGCTTTGACCGTTACTTCTGCGTCGTCAAGCCACTCTGGTATCCTGCAAGGAGGACCACCAGGATGGCGGGCATGATGATTGCGGCAGCCTGGGTATCTGCCTTCCTCTCGTGGGGCACGCCCATCCTCTGCGGGCAGTTTGTTGTAGGTGCGCGTCCTGGGGAAGAGGGCGAGTGCTACGTCGAGTTCATGTCCAATGAATCCATCTCATTTACCAGCTCCACTATCACTTTGTACCTGCCCGTTGCCATCATGAGCTTCCTGTACTGGCAGATCTCTAGGGCCAGCAAGAGCCATGTAAAAACGGGCGAGCACAAGCAAAAAAAGGGCAACCCACTCAACAGCGAAGCAGGAAACCACATCAGCATTGCGTGTGATGATGAGTATGATGCAACCCAGGAGAGGAGCCAGAATGGCGGAACAGGTGGAGTTTGGGAGGAGCCGAAGGTGTCTGTACATCCTGAGAGAAATGAAAGTACGGAGGCCACAGCAGGTTACAAGGGAAACCCCACAGCCCACTGCCGTAATGTTAGAATATCAAAGCAGCAGCCCAAGAAAAAGGCACCACCATCTCGTGAGAAAAAGGTAACACGCATGATAATGACGATTTTAGCTGCCTTTGTGGTCACATGGACACCCTTTCAAGTCATGAAGGTGATCAGCAGCTTCTGTTCAACCTGTGTTCCCTCCAGCGTGTGGACCTTTGGCTACTGGTCCTGCTACATCAACAGCACCATCAATCCAGCCTGCTATGCTTTCTGTAATGTCTCCTTCAAGAAGACCTTCAAAAAACTCCTGCTCTGCCAGCACAAGGACATTCGCTTGGGCAGATAGAGATGTGATTGTTTTTTTTGTTTTTTTTTGCTGTTGTTATTTTCGGTCATTTTGTTGACAGAAAAAAAAAATGCTCTGGCATCACTTTAAACAACGGCATGTACAGGGTCAAGAATTAGAAAAACAGACACGCAACCTGTTGGTGGAATGTCAAATTGCAGACATATTTGTGCCAGAAAATTTGAATTCAACAACATTTCCTGCAAAACTCATTCACAAGACAAGAAAGTGCATCTATTTACTGTGATTGATATTTTTATCTGATAAAAATTTTGTATTCCATTCAAAAGTTTCCAATAACCTAGTTCAGTCAGGACACTTAAGTCAGATTTAACAATTTATTGCAGGATGACCTGCATTTGAGTTTGGCAGTGACTCAGCTAGAGTGATGCTCTGGAACAATCTGATCAAGCATGACACCGACAGTCCCTGAGATCACAACCCCAAAATCTGCGCTCCCAAATGGAGCAGGTGAGCAGAATCACCTACTAATAGAATTAAAGAATAAATGGAATGGATTAATTTACAGCAGCTATCATGTTGCATTCCTTTGAGTTCTGGAAACATGTATGGCTTACTGAATACAGACAAAGGAACATTTGGTAAGACACTCCTGAAGTGGCTTAATACGAGGGAAATATACTATATGAGATATGAGACTATGTGTTGCAACAAGCATGTAGGGGTGTAGGGAGCTCAGCGGTCTCTGAATACAGACAGCAGAAAATCTGGCAAGACATTTAAGTGGCTTGATATAAAGGAAACATACTATATGAAAGGAGACTGTGTGTAACGAGAAGCGTGTCGCATTTCCTTTTAATTTAGGAAACCACGCGTGACCTTCTCCCCTGGTGACAGGTAAATCAGCAAGCATGCTGAATGCAAACAGGAACATTTGGCAAGACACCATTAGAGTGATTTGATTCAAAGGAAATATTCTTTGTGTGCGTGCAAGTTCGCCTGAGCTGAGTGAGATTGCATGTAACTCAACTGAGAGCGCAAAAAAACCCCCAAAACAAATTCATGCCGGCTAGGCTCAAAAACTTTAGGCTAACATTTATGGCCCTTTAGAGCCAGAAACAGCGTGCCCTTGTATTTACTCCATTAGTTCAACTAAGGTGATCAACAATACTGCCAGACAATTGAAGAAATATTTCAAAGCAAGCAGATGTGGCAGACGCAAATGACGGATATATTGTAAATATATATATCGATATATATATATATGTGTGTGTGTTGGAGTAGGGAACAGCATAGCCCTCAACTCTGGAAAATAGATGCATAAATTCTAACTGAAGTTAAAATCAAACGAAAATTGAGTAATTTCAGCAAACAAAACGGGCTTGGGAATGTGTAGCGGAAACTGGCAGGGTAACAGGATGGTTTGCCTGGTGGGCAGCATACACTGATATAAATGGCACTAGTTTAGAGCACAAGGGATGAGCCATGGCATGAGAAGGTGAGGCTGGTACTACTAGGGGTTAGCAATGCTTGTCAAATTGGCGACATTCCTCCATAGCCAATGCAAGAGTGGGAATGAACAACAAGTGAACAAGTGAATAACAACAAGCTCAACAAGTGAAGGACAATCCCCCCTCCCCCCACTCCAAAAAATGAACCACTGTGGTTATGGACCAGCATTTCGATCTTCCAAACTTTGGAGGTATGAACCTCCAGCTGACCACATTTGTGGCTCCTGAGCCTCATGTGGCAAACAGCCTCATGTAGCGAACATATATATCCGGCCGCGCGGCTGCATGCAAGTATATGGAATGGAGTGTTTGCATCCATTACTTCAATATCCTGGACATTATGGCTAAAATCACACCTGCCAGGGGCAATGTAAAGACATTGATTGTATCAAACGCGTTTCAAGGCATAGGATGTAAGATTCCAAGAAGACCCAGGTTGTAGGGTGCCAATTAATAAAACGTCAATGCAACTATGATTCAGACCAGTTATTCGGCCACGTGTCCTGAACATATACTGCATAAAAAGATGGACACAGCAACCGAGTCTGAAATTGGAGGCCGATGCGGAAATCTCAAAAATTTGCATTATATTCAATGGCCAGCAGATGGCGACATCACTGGTTGCAGAAAGAAGTTCAATGCTATTGAAGTCGATGAGAAAATGACCCTACTTTGCCATCTGATTCATTATTTCAATAATGATTTTCCACATCATTTTATGGCATCTATCATAAGTTTCAAGTCTCCTTCTGTCATGGTTTGTGAGGCGTGTGTGTGATTTGGACTTTTCTTTGTGGCTCTCGTCCCGGGATCGAATTCCTTTTCAATAGGATTCTTTTCCCAGCTGGCTGATTGAACTGGGGCGGCGCTTCCCCAGACTCTATATAAGCCGGAAGTCTGCCACGCCTCCTTTGCTAGAGTGTCTGTTTGTAGCTAAGCACTATGGCCGAAGATATCTCTAGTCAGGATTTGTGTGACTTTATATCTTCCAGTGATTTTTGGAGTTTCTTCCTCTTTAGGAATTTTCCCTTTTATACTTCTGTTCTGTCTCGCGTTGCTTACGTTTTTCGGACTATTATACATCCTTTGGAAGCGCGAGTATTTTCTGGTGGTCTGTATAATTCTCTGTGTTAGTATTGTGTCCGTACTGGTTGTTCTCTCTCTGGCCGCTGCACTTGGCCTCTCTATTTTATCAGCCATTACAGAACACTCCAGCCAGCATGGAGGCGTCAGCGGCAGCTGCATTAGAGAAAGTTGTGGCTAATCAACAAGCAGGTCTCTCTGGGTATGGCAAGGGTCTTTCTAGCCTGAACAATCAGCAGGCAGAGTTGGCGGAGAGAGTCCGCCTTCAGAAGAATGCCATGCAAAAACAGGAAAACGTTCTGTTAAGTCTCACTGAGAATATTAGAGCCTTGTCCACTCAGATCACACAGAATGTTGCACAAGCACAATCCGTACACCTTTCCCGAGAGCCAAAACTCCAGTTACCCCCAAGATATGGAAGCGAGGCAGGAAGATGTAAAGATTTCATTGTCTAATGTGAAATATTTTTTTAAAATGCAGCCTTCACGGTTCGTGAATGAAGAGTCTCGGGTTTCATTTATTTTATCCCTGTTGACTGACACAGCACTCTCTTGCGTCGGGCCACTTAATCGATCTAATTCATCAGTCGTGAATACAGTGGAGATTCTCGTTAGAGAAATTGTATCAGTATTTGATCAGGATGTTTGTGGTCAGGACGCAGCTACGTGTTTAATGCATCTGAGGCAGGGCTCTGAAAGTGTCGCAGAGTTTTCAATCTCATTTCGCTCCTTGGCGACAGAGACAGGCTGGCCAGAAGCGCCTCTTATGACAGTTTTTGTTCATGCTTTGTTCATGCTTTAGCTTCGTTGGTTCGTACTGCGGTGCGAATTGATAATCGCATCCGCGAACGTAACAGGGAGAAGCGTACTGCATTGACTCTTGCTGACAACGGGGTTAATGCTCCTTACAGCGTGCATACAGCTCCAATTTCACCCACTGAAATTTCCACTCCTGGTGAGCCTATGCAGGTTGATGGCTCATATGAGAGCAGGGCTCGTAAGCTTGTTCGCAGACATGTAATCTGCTATAATTGTAACAAACCGGGACATATCCGTCCATGCTGCCCTGAGCTTCAGGGAAACGGAAAGTCCCTCTAGCGGTACGGGGGACGCTAGAGGGACAGACCCGAATTCCCTTCTGAATTTTAATTCATGTAGAATTGACTGTGGGGAGACAGAATATTTATTGAGGCTTTTTTGGACTCCGGCACCGTGGACTGTTTTATGGATGCGGAGTGGGCTAGGAGACATTCCATTCAAATCCGCCCTCTTTTACATTCACGCACTGTAAGATCTTTGGAAGGTTGTCCGCTGGGAACTGGATTTATAACCGAGGTCTCTGAATCATTGACTATGTTCGTCCCTTTTGGTGGTCATTCTGAGGAGGTCCGGCTTTTTATGATCAGTTCCCCTGTTTTCCCTGTTATTTTAGGACACACTTGGCTATGGGAACATAGGCCTCACATCCTTTGGGGAAGTCAGAATAACCCGGTCGTCCAGTGGGGCACTGATTGTAGGTCCCACTGTAGGGAGAGTTTGACGTGTCATCCTGGGCATCAACCTATGGGCGAGGCTGACGCCTGGAGTGATTCTGAGGAGTTTGGCTCACACAACCTTCCTAATCTAGAAAAAGGAGCGGAAGGAGGGGTTGGAGTGGAATCCTCAATTTGACTGGCGGCAGCCAGAGGAGGATTGCGATTCAGAGGATTTCTCTGACTCAGAATCAGACATAGAGATGGCAGGTTCTGAACTGGGTGAGAATGTGGGGGCTGCTCTGAACTTTTGATTGCCTCTTAATGTTCCTAGCGATAATGCTGATCTTGCGGAGGTTTTTAGCAAGCAACGGGCCAAAACTTTACCTCCTCATCGCACATACGATTGCGTGATCAATCTCTACCCGGGTACCACTCCCCCCAGGGGTTCGTTATACTCACTGTCAGGGCCTGAGCGAAGGGCCATGCGAGAGTACATTCAGGAGGCTCTGGCTAATGGATTCATTTGGCCCTCCACGTCTCCTGCTGGAGCAGGGTTCTTTTTTGTGGGCAAAAAAGATGGCGGCCTGAGACCCTGTATTGATAACAGGGGCTTGAATAATATCACCATTAAAAACCGATACCCCCTTCCGTTGATGACTCCGCGTTTGAACGTCTGCAGGAGGCGTCATTTTTTTGCCAAGCTAGACCTCCGCAATGCTAACAACTTGGTTCGGAACCAGGAGGGGGACGAGAGGAAAACGGCATTTAATACGCATGACGGGCACTATGATAATTTGGTCATGCTGTTCAGATTGGTTAATGCCCCCTCTGAGTTCCAAGCACTCGTTAATGACGTCCTCCGAGAGATGTTGGAGAAATTCGTCTTTGTCTACCTTGACGGTATTCTGATTTTTTCTTTAACTCTCTCGGAGCATAAACAACACGTCAGACAAATGCTTGAGGCCCTCCTCAAAACCAAGCTTTTTGTCAAGGCTGAAAAATGCATTTTTCATGCCAAGACAGTCTCATTTCTTGGCTTCATTGTATCTGAAGGGTCGGTCCGCATGGATCCTAACAAGGTGGCAGCGGTCAGGAATTGGCCTGGCCGTCAAAACGTCAAGGAGGTTCAATGGTTTTTGGGCTTTGCCAAATTTTATAGGAGGTTTATCCGTAATTTTAGCGTAGTAGCTGCCCCCATTATCGTGTTCACTAAGAAGAATATCTACTCGTCGTTTGCTTGGTCTCCAGCAGCCGAGGCTGCTTTTCAGGAGTTGAAGAAACGATTTAGCTTGGAGTCCATTCTCGTTTTGCCCGACCCCTCCCTCCCATTTGTTGTGCAAGTGGATGCGTCGGAAGTCAGGGTGGGTGCCATTTTGTCCCAGCGCCCCCTTTGGGACAATAAGTTGCACTCATACACTTACTTCCACAGGTCGTTGTCGGCGGCTGAATGGAATTACAGCATTGGTGACTGGGAGTTGTTAGCTGTTAAGTTGGTGTTAGAAGAGTGGCGCCATTGGCTGGAGGGGGCTGAACATCCGTTTGTGGTTTGGACGGATCATAAAAATCTCCAATACATCCAACAGACTAAGCGACATAATTCCCGGCAGGTGCAGTGGTCGTTGTTTTTCGATCACTTGAACTTTACATTAACCTATCGCCCGGGTTCCAAAAACATCCAGCCTGACGCCTTATCGCGGATTTACAACCGCTCTGGTTGCGATCCTATTCCTGAGCCGGTTATTCCGGCAGCTCAGATTGTGGCTCCCATCCAGTGGGACGTTGAGTCTGTTGTGTGGGATGCCTTGAGATCCGATCCCGGTCCTGGTGGGGAGCTGCATGGCTGTTTGTTTGTTCCGGTAGCAGTACGGTCCCAGGTTCTCCAGTGGGGGCACTCTTCCCGCCTGGCGGGTCACCCGGGGTTCATCAGACCAAGCAGTTCTTGGCACGATGTTTTTGGTGGCCCAGACTGACTGAGGACATCCGGGAGTTTGTAGCAGCATGCTGTACCTGCGCTAGGAACAAGGTTTCCCATCTCTCCCCTCTGGTCTGTTGCGGCCGTTGCCAGGCCCCAAGCGCCCGTGGAGCCATATCGCTCTGGATTTTGTTGCGGGTCTGCCTATTTCTGAAGGCAACATGGTCATCTTGATCGTGGTCAACCGCTTTTCTAAGGCCACCCACTTTATCGCGCTGCCTAAGCTGCCTTCGGCGCGGGAGACGGCCCTTCTTGTTGTGGACCATGTGTTCCAGCTGCATAGTCTCCCTCAAGATGTGGTTTCTGTCCGGGGCCCACAATATACGGCTAAATTCTGGCGTTCTTTTTGCAACCAGTTAGGGGCCATCGTGAGCCTTTCGTCTGGTTTCAATCCTGAGACTAACAGGCAGACAGAGCGAACCAACCAGTCGCTGGAGAATACTCTTCGGTGTTCAGCGGTTGACAACCCATCTTCGTGGAGTCGTTTTTTGGCATGGGCCGAATATTCCCATAATTCACTATACAACTCCTCCACAGGCCTTTCCCTGTTTGAGGCTCGGTTGGGTTTTCAGCCTCTGCTGTTTCCAGAGACTGAGAGGGATTTAGAAGTTCGCTTAGTCAATCACCTTGTTCAGCGTTGTCGGTCTGGACCAGGGTCCGTTCCTCTTTGTTGTGCTCTCGGAAACAGAAGACCGCCGTGGATAGAAGGCGCCGTTTGGCCCCATCTTATCGGGTTGACCAAAGAGTTTGGCTTTCAACTCAGGACCTTCCCTTAAGAGTGGAGTCATGGAAGTTGGCTCCCCGCTTCATTGGTCCTTTTAAGATAGTGTGAAGGATCAACCCTGTCACTGTCCGGTTAAAGCTCCCTAGATCCTTGCGTATCCACCCCTCTTTTCATGTCTCCAGGCTTAAACCGGTTAGCACTAGTGTCCTGGCATCGGTTGACAAATCCCCGCCGCCGTTGCGGATGATTGAGGGGGGTCCAGTTTACACTGTCTGTCATATTCTGGCCGAGAGGCGTTTGGGTCATGGGGCCCAGGTTTTAGTTGATTGGGAGGGGTATGGTCCTGAGGAGCGGTGCTGGGTCCCTTCTCGGGATATCTTGGATCCCACCGTTATCTGAGTTCCATGCATGGGGTTCTCTGGGAATGTCTGGAGCCGTCCCTTGGGGGGGGTCCTGTCACGGTTTGTGAGGCGTGTATGTTTTGGACTTTTCTTTGTGGCTCTCGTCCCGGGACGAGATCGAATTCCTTTTCAATCGGATTCTTTTCCCAGCTGGCTGATTGAACTGGGGTGGCGCTTCCCCGGACTCTATATAAGCTGGAAGTCCACCACGCCTCCTTTGCTGTGTCTGTTTGTAGCTAAGCACTATAGCCGAAGATATCTCCAGTCAGGATTTGTGTGACTTTATATCGAGGGCTGACTGCAATAAACAGTTATGTCCAGATGTTTTATATTGGACATAACTGTTTTTTGTAGTCAGCCCTCGATATCTTCCAGTTATTTTTGGAGTTCCTTCCTCTTTAGGAATTTTCCCTTTTCTACTTTTGTTCTCTCTTGCGTTGCTTCCGTTTTTTCGGACTATTATACGTCCTTTGGAAGCGCGAGTATTTTCTGGTATAATTCTCTGTGTTTGTATTTTGTCCATACTGCTCGTTTTCTCTCTGGCTGCTGCACTTAGCCTCTCTATTTTACCAGCCATTACACCTTCGATATATCGTGATGTTCATTTTTGTAAATTATGGTCCCAAGTAGACTAGAATAAAGGATAAAGCCAGAATATACTTTAGGGGCATGGCAATCCTCTGGTCCTCGTCTGATACGGTGAGATCCAGAGCCATGCACCTCCCCGGATCCTCAATTCATGCTCTCGTCCGATAGGAATCACATTCGGTTTCAAAATTACATAATGGTGCTGTTCAAATAGCCAAAATTGAGGCTTCCTAAATGGTATGCTGAAACCAATGGGTGACGTCACAGTTGCTTCGTCCATCTTTTTACAGTCTATGGTCCTGAAACAGCCTAATGAGGAGACAGAGATCCAAATGACGGCATAATAATCATGACCATAAACAAGTCCCATTGCCAACCATAACGCTGCCTGATATAGCCGCAGATTCACAACTTCAAAAAAGCAATCAGTTTCCCTTTACATTCATGCTGAAACGCAAAACAAAGCCAAGATCAATGAAACGCAATTGTTTGCATTTAGAATTAAAGAGCGAAAATGTCTGGAATCACAAGTATAATTTAATTACTGTATATGAAGTATTTGTTTCCATAATCGCTCGGTGCAGCAGAGACAAGTTCCACCGAACATCAGATGAAGTAGCGTACGCCAACCAATTTCACGAGAAAACAAGAGGAAACCATTCCAGTGCAACCGAGGTGATTGTTTTAATTGTTGAGCCGTGTAAAGCCATTTTCTTTCCCCGCTTTGAAGCTGAGTGCAAAGAACCAACATAATAAGATATGAGCAGTCCAGTCAAATTGTCGTACAGTACAACTTGCCTAAACCGTCCTCGTATAAAACGGAAACTCGCTCATACCGGACAACAGCTGAAGTCCTGATTTTTCTGTAATGTTTATCAGATATAACGGATTTTGTATAACTGATTTTCGCTTACATCAGACAAAATGTCCAGTCCAGTCACAATGCAGTTCCATTAAAAAGCGCTCGTGTATACCGGGAAGGCTGGTTTTGCTCCATGCGCATGCGCAGTTGCAACAGAGCAACAAAATGAAGTCTGGCTTTCCTCTTCGTGGAAATTGAAACTGGTGCGGTTTCCATCCCAGTTTTAGCAACAGGAAATATCATCCTCACTGTAATAAACTGGTACCCTTTTTGCCAGTTAATTTAACTGGCACCTTTTTGCCAGTTATTTTAACTGTAATTTTGCAATCAGTTTATAACAGAGGTTCTGTTATGTTAACTGTAAACCACAGTTAAATACGCACAAGACTGTACTTACAGTTAAATTAACAAGGAGACAATGCGTTAATTTAACTATTGAATTCAGTCAGTTAACAGTGCATTGTGTCAGGGCAAAGACGGACTAAATGAAAACAACTAGGTATGCGCACTTCAGAAAAGAAAGTTTACTCTTCAAACTGATCAATGGCCTCTTGGTTGCAACCCTGCAGGTCGGCTCCTCTGAAATGACCGTCACACTGCTGAGCCTCCTTCAGGAACTGCTCCAGGTGATGGCCAGGGCTTCCCTGCATGTCTGTCAGCATGAGGATGGTGGTCTCCACCTGGTGCAGGGCTGTGGCCAGTGTGATGCTGTCACTCTGCATCTCTAGACTGAGTCTGACAACACAAATTTTCATTTTGGTTAAAATGCACATATTAGAATGAGTTACAGGCAATGTATGAGGTGTTCATCAAAAAGGCATTTCTCAATCTTGTGTTCCTGTACCATGATTGGACATAATTATTGCTCTCCATTGGATCATATCAAAGTCACTCACCGGCTTAGACAATCAAGGATGTCCATGACGAGGTGGACAAACATCATGGACCTGAAGTTGTCCATCACCTGCAGAACATTCCGTGCCCACCCCTGCGTGTCTGCACTGCTGGTCCTGGCAGCTACAGTGTTTTCAAAATGCAGGTACACTAAATGAAAGTTGTGCAGCAGGGTGATGAGGGCCTTCTTGAGATGGGGCAGCCAGCGGGTCCCACCAAGGTTAGTCGGCTTCAGAACCTTCTCCTCCAGCTGACTGGCCACCACCTTCAGCTCCCTCCAGGCTTTTGGGGAATAGTGGTACTGCTTGTAGATGCCTGCACAGTATGAAGTAACATTCAATCAGAAACATTTTACTTCAAGCTTTTGGAGCAGCTTCAGTGGTCAAACTCCTAATACATTTCCTAAATGACATCTGAATTGCAATGCCAAAAGGTTTAATGTATTTGCATACCTCTTTTGTACTCAGAATCAGTGAGTAAATGCCACAGAATTCTATATATTTCTATTTCACAGTACTCAGAGTAAAGAGTAGCGTGAACAGACCTGTTAAAATGTCTGACACCTTCTTCATCTCAGCCTCGTCGTTCATGAAATCTAAGGCCGCAAGCTCCAGTTTGAAGGCAGCGCAATGAAAGGACAGGAGGTAGGGGACTTCCTCTCGAAGAAGAGTGGCCAGCCCGCCTGTGCGGCCCACCATGACAGATGCTCCATCCGTCCCCAGCGCCACCATCTTCTCCTTCCAGCCCTGTATTCCCTCCAGTCCTGTCATTCATAAATAGCAAAAATTATGGATACTTAGGTTTATTAGACAGCATAGTTGAAGACCAATGTTGCCACAAGTGATAATTTGTATGTCGCTTTACCAATCCAACCTCAGATTTATGTTCATTATAGTACCACCACCATTATTTCAGTCAAGTCAAGTTGAAGTGACTGTAAGGAGGCAGTCCTTTACCCCTCTCAATGGCTTCCTTGTGCCCGGCTGCTGTTGCCAACTGGAGCTCTTCCACACACACAAAAGTGTTGACTGGCTTGCCATCTGCGACATATCTGACATAGACGGACTCGAGATCCTTGTTACTGGAGTCTATGCTCGCGTCCACCGTGATGGCGATGTACCGGCTCTGCTGAATGACCTCCACCTGCGGCCTTCTCAGGTCCTCAAAAATGAAGGGGATGAACCTGCAGAAATTCAAGAAGCCACTAGATATCGGGTGGTGTCCTGTGATGGAATTTGGCAGTTCTGAAACTAATGTAGCATTTGAATAATTTTATGGAATTCAACTAACCTTCTGACAGCTTGGTCAGAGTGGTAGGACCTGCCCATCTGTAACCCATTAGTCTCCTGGAGGGCCACAAGGGAAGGATATGCTGTGAAGGGCATCTCTAGCTTAGCCACGTGATAGGCAGTGACAAATAGCCGACTCAGCAGCTGGAGGTGGTCTGCATTCATCTGACGGATGCAGACATCCATTGCGCTTTGCTGGTGCTGGGCCCTAGCCCTTGCTCGCAGCGCCATGCATCGCACATGCTTCGCAGATGTGCCGTGGGTTTGCAGGGTATGTTTCCTAAAAACACAATTTTTTTAAATTGTCAAGAACCTCAGCATAAATGTGCTTTACAGAGTAAAGAATAAATAGCATAAATCATATGGTGTGAAGCAAAGCAGTGCTTTATTTTCAAATAATGTATTATTGTTCAACTTAATCCTTATAACTATAATACACTGCCCAGCCAAAAAAGAGTCGCACACTCAAATATTTAGTTGGAACCCCTGTAGCTTTGATTACAGTGCATATTCGTCTTGTCATTGTTTTGACAACCATATGCAATTCCAGAACATTTATTTTCCATCAGAAATGCCATAATTTTTGGCCGAGATCTTGTCTTCTCGACATAATGGTTGAACCGCCATTCAGAGCCAGAGCCTGACCTAACACCAGTTCTTTGGTTTTCCACAGCCTTAGCACCAGCTCCTGGCTCTTAAAACCGGTGCTACAGTAAGCACCGACTCCTTGCTGGTCCAGAGCAAGCACCGATTACGCGGGGCAGAGTTTGACCAACAAGACCAGCACGGTCGCGGAAGTATTATGAGCGTTCTGCCCGCAGTAAATGTTGGAATAAAGAAGCATGTCGTATATCTGCATGATGCGTTAATACTGCATTTTACTTTGTTGCTTCAGTCATTTTTTCGGTACCGCTAACGGCTATATTCAGCATTACGAATATGAGTTCGCTGGCTAGCTAGGGCGTTCGTGAATTCTTACCATTAACGAGCTTGAATGGCATTTCAAAACGAAACTACAGTACGTTAGATCATTAAAACTTATGAAGTTGGAATGAAATATGACGGTTGCTCATTTATTTCTTCTGCTTGCATCCTTGGGAAGAGAAACGACGGATAGCGTGTTCCTACTATTCCACCCTGTTGCTGCTTAACGTTTCGGTATTAACATGCATGGACAATGACGCAAGATGCGTTACACATTTATTTTCAATATCGTTAGCCTAATAGCATAGTTGCCGAAGTCATATTTGAACATTTTCAGAAAACAAGAGAAACACAATTTTTAGCAAGCACATTGGTATTTTTTATTGATATTGGTAATTTGGCCAAAAAATGACTTAGGCAATTATGCTATGAGGCAAACAATATGTGATCTTAACTCAGTACAAGATCATAGCAATCAGGCTATATTCCATTGCCTCATTAAAACGATAAAACCTATGTGACAATAATAGTATTACTGAGCATAGAACACAAGCATTATTTCAGTTTTAAATTTTTATTCATGGTTTCCCGCAGTCCGTACTGTATTTCTGTATTGCCAGATGTTACATGAGCGCTGCTGAGAGACACAGATCTCGCGCAAAGTTTATTTTCTCCTGGTCTGTTGGTGTTAAATTGCAGTGACGTGATCGCGTGGCTCTGAGTTAGCTCCTCGGCGATGGAACACTAAACAGGTTCTTAGGAGGTGCGTGGGTTGAACTGACGGTAGCAGAAATCGTTCTTTCTGTTGAATGTGCCGACATTACCAAACGTGGAAATTATTTGTCACAATGAGACTCAGAGACCAGCAAAGTTCAACATAGTAGCTGGAATTGTATTTGACCTTGTTATTCTCAACTGTGCGCTGTCTCACCACATTCTTCAGACCCATATGAATTCAACAGTGACCAACCTTGTCCTCTTTTTCTCATACTTTTCTCTCACACTGGCCGCTGCCTCAGCCTCAGCTTGCTCAGTCCGGGCCGCCTTGCTGCTGGAAAACCAGGACAGCAAAGCACCCTGTTTAAGTAACTTCAGCATGGTGGACAAATTTTCCAGCTCAGCCTGAAAGCTGAATCTTCACGCACTCGCGTTGCCGAGTGAACGTAAATCGTTCTAGCAGTGCAATGACGTTAACGCGTCGATGTCAAAGATGAAACCGATTTCCGGCTGCGATCGCGGGACTTCATACGGCTATGTCTTCAAAATTTTAAAACATTCCTCCGCGATTTCCCGCTGCCTTTCATTTTAAAAAAAATTCCAACAAACTTTGAAAGTCTGAGATGTACAAACTGGCAATCTAAAAAACCAATAACTATGCATGGAAATATGGCGATGGCCTGATCGGGCAAGCACAGGACGAGGTGCGCTGGCCCGATCGGCACTTTCACAGGTCCAGGGCAATCGGGCCAATGTACTTGTTGAGCCCTGCCCTTGCCACAGGCGTCCCCCAAGGCTCAGTTCTTGGTCCACTCCTCTTCTCTCTTTATATCCAGCCTCTTGTTCCTGTCATTTCTGCTCATGGTCTTTTGTATCAATTTCATGCTGATGACACTCAACTTTTTTTCTTTTTTCCCCCCTCTGATGTGCAGGTCTCCACAAGCATCTCCGCCTGCCTGCAAGACAACCATCACCTGAAGCTCAACCCAAGCAAGACGGAGATGATCTACATCCCTGCTCCATCCTCCCCCCTTCTGCACCTGATCATCACCCTGGGGTAAACCACCATCTCCCCCTCACTGAGTGTGAAGAACCTTGGGGTCCTGTTTGACGACAGTCTCTCCTCTGCTGCAAACATCGCAGCAGTGACCCGGACCTGCAGGTTCTTCCTCTACAACATCCGTAGAATCCGGCCCTTCCTCACCAGCTACTCAACGCAGCTCCTGGTCCAAGCGCTGATCCTCTCCCGCCTGGACTACTGCAACTCCCTCGTCGCTGACCTCCCAGCATCTGCCATCAGACCCCTGCAGCTCATCCAGTACGCTGCAGCTCACCTGGTTCACAACCTCCCGACACACACCCACGTCACCCCCCTGCTAACAAGGCTCCACTGGCTGCCTCTCACAGCTCACATCAAATTTAAGATATTGGTGCTAGCCTACTAGGGAGTCAACGGAACAGCTCCAGCATACATCCAGAGACTGTTCAGACCATACATGCCTGCCAGAGCACTCCGCTCTGCTACTTCTGGTCGCCTGGCTCCACCCCCTCTCTGCTCCTGTCCATCCCGCTCAAGACTGCTGTCTGTCCTGGTTTCTCGGTGGTGGAATGATCTACCTATCGAGGTCCGAATGTCAGGATCCTTGAGCACCTTCAAGCGCAGCCTGAAAATCCACCTCTTCAGGCTCCACCTTTCCCCTCTTCCACTGCCCTGAATCCTCTGACATTACATCCCACACTGCTTTGATGCCCTTGATTTTGTTGCCCTTTACTTGGTCTTTTATCAGTATATTTGGTGTTTGCCTATTGGTTTGGACCTGTAACTACTGAATGTGTTCTCTGTCACTTTTACTGTTAGCACTTGTACTGGTCTCCTAGGAGCTCTGCACTTTTGTACCGATCTTTTGCACTTTTGTACATCGCTCTGGATAAGAGTGTCTACTAAGAACCTGTAATGTAATGTCATGTAATGTGCTGTTCAAATTGCCAAAATCGAGGCTTCCTAAATGGTATGCTGAAACCAATGGGTGACGTCACCGTTGCTTCGTCCATCTTTTTATAAAGTCTGTGGTTGTCACTCAGAGTATAGCTTCGTTTACAATTTAATTTCACATTTCCACAACCAACAACCACTTTCCGCGTGTAAAATTCTTTCGATAAACCCTCATGAAGCCAAACTCATCTCCATCATGTGTTTTTGTCCAACAATCATTCACCGCATTTTATAACAAATTTACATGCTTAATCTACACACGTTTTAAAGACTATTAATGAAATGAACAATTTTCTTATTTTATTTGATATTTCTCTTTCATACTGATATGCAAATATCTCAAGGTGATAGCTGGGTAATGTGTAAATATTGAAGCTTTTTTTCCGTCTCATCGCAAGTCATCATCTAGTCCTGCCTTTATGTCAGATAATGCACAAGTGAAGTAGTCGCACGAAAACTCAAGTTTTTGGACGTTTTAAATGACCCAATTATTGCAGTAGAGGAGAAGGAGTGGGCAATAAATGTAGATGGTTAGCGCAACATGTGCAAATTATGATTTCATTGATCTATATTCGTCTTTGGATATATTTAGGCCATGTTTATAAAGCTAATGGAAAGACTTCCACGTCCAACCTCTTTTGTCTGCTTTTTATTTGCCAGAACAATTTTAAAATGGGGTGCCAATATTTTTTTATTTTTGGGGGGTGTTATTAGTGAGAAAGGGTATTAGAATTTACTATCAATATTTAATATCGAGAATGCATGTGCTGGGCTTGCCCTAGCAACCCGATATATCATCAGTAACATGGCTGCTGCTGTTCCACCAAAATTTGTGACCCATCGGAATCTGTGACGGCAGGGGGCTTGGTCCATAAAAGAGCACTTACGTCAACGGCATACTACTATTCTCATTTAGCAGACGTCTGGACTCCATACCCCATGTGCTTTTGTTGCCAAAACACTGGCAACTTTTCTTTTCTCCCCCTCCCCTCAGAACAAGCTTGACTGACAAAGTAGCTTCACTGTGTTTTCTTAAACATAAATTTGCTTGGCTTAATAAGTGACGATTTGTGTTGGATAGGATAGAATAAGATATAGATCGATCCGTTATTTTACAGTTGACGGCAATGACAATCTGAGTGGCCCCTCAATAATGCTCTGCCCCCTCTGGGGTGAGAGTCTAACTCCGCCCCTTATATTAGGGATCAAAATAGCATGGAATGAGAGGAATTCCACAGTTCAACCTAAATCTTCTGTATTTGAAAATATAAGAACAACAGAGTTTCACGCCAAGTCATCCCAAATAGCAGCAGTGGGGCCACCGCCCAACCCGGTGTGCTCAGCGCGCCTGATTAAGCTGCAGTCAGATCAACACAGATCAACAACTCATTCGCGCTCCATGCAATGGGAGATGACAGGTAGCCAAGAAGAATGGCAGGAACAACAGGCATTCAAAGGCGCATTCACTCTCATTGTGGACGAGTTGGAAGCGATTGAGCTTTACAGAACAGGAATGACGAGACTTGCAGAGGCAAAGGCGAACAAAGGCACATTCAGTCAACCGAAAAGTTTTCCTAGCGCGTGCACCATTATGCAGAAAAGATATAGGCTTAGTGCAGAGACCTGTGTCCCCAATTGCTTTGTGAATCTCAAGAACACGGCCCTCTGAACTCCATTTTTAAGTGAAAGTCAGAAGAGTTCCTCACTCTTCTTGTAAATGAGGCTGTCCACTTAAAATTCACGATATAAGTGATTCAGACCTTATGCATCTTTATAATGAACAAAGAAAGTAAAGTAAAGTAAAGCACAGCAATAGTCAAGATGTTCCAAACAGGGGTCTCCAGCCTGTGCCAGATCACACAGTTTAAACTCATGATCCAATGTTTAAAAAAAAAAAAAAAAAATTAGCCTAAGAAGTTTAAGAAAGTCAAGGCTTGGCTGCCTCAACATTTTCAGAGAACGGCACAGTGCTAACCTGAAGACTTAACACCTGACGCAAAAATTTCTTGAGGTGAAATTATTTTTCCTGAATCCCTGAGGGATTAAGATTTTGACGCAAGCGTGTTGTGAAGGACTGCCCTCCCTGTTTTTCTACCCCTTCTCTTAGCCAGCCTCTCAGTGTCTCTGTCCCTCACTCGCTCCAGAGTCTCCTCCACCCCTCTCTCACTCACGCTTTTTCCTTCCAGACAGCAGTTTCACATACACTCGTCCCTCAGCGTCGCTTTACTCCACACGCATGAGATCAGACCGGCAGCGAGGTGCATGAAACTGACCGAAGGCTACGTACTCTCATCTACTAAACGGCGGGCACAGTTGGGAAAACCACTATGAATCCTCAGGGACAGGTAATTAAATCGTAAAACGGCAACACAAATGTTGTGTTTATTCAGTGCTGGCAGAATGTAGTTATGAAGGGCCATAAAATGGCATTATTGTGGATGAAGTGTGGCTTACCAATGGCATCTTTTGTGTTGCAGAATTTATGCACCGCGACCAATGGATAAAATATGAGAACAAATTTGCAAATTTCTTGGTCTTGGTAGCCAAACTCCTTTTTTATACTGACTTTCATTGATTCTTTTGTACATCCTCAATTCCAAAAGAATTGGAGCAATGCATAAAATCAATGTTTAGATTCTCGTTTATTTGCATTTAATTGAGAGCAGCACAAAAAACTGTTTAAAGATTTGCCTTAAAAACTGGACCCTAATTGCTCTCGAAAATGTTCACAAATTCCAAATGAGATGCCGGCGATAGGTTCCAAAAAAATTCGGGCAGGGGAATGGAAAGACTGGTAGAGCAGTGGAATAATCAAAAAATACGTTTTTCAACATGACACAGGTTAACAGGTGAATAGGTAACAGATGATTTGATTATGATTGGGTATAATATGAGCACTCACAAAAGTCATCGTCATTTTCCAGTCAGATGGTACAAGGTTTGTCACTTTGCCAAAACCAAACACAATTCAGAACCACCGCCAACTTCTCTGGTCTCGACCTCATTTGAAAACAAATGTAGGTGAAGAAGAAAGAAGTGTTGTTGTCTTAGGAGTCCATCTTTCAAATGGGTGTTGGAAATAACGGATGTCGAGTTCTCAGGGCTGAAGAGGAGAAAGACCATTCCAATTGTTCTCAGCGACATGTTCAAAAACCAGCACCTGTGATAGGCTGGGGCTGAATTACAGCAGTCAGTGTGGGCAGCTGTGGACAAATAGGACACTGAAGGGTACAGGCACATCTTTGAACAGTATATGTATGACCTCCAGATGTCTTCTTCAAGGAATCCCTGGCTTGTTCCAGATAATGGCGAGCCGCATACAGCACAAATTAAAACACAGTGGCTGTGTTGTCACAGACAGTCAGTAATGCCCCCAGCCCCAACCTCTCTCTCATTCAAAACTAGTGGTGGGTTATATGGTGTAAAATGCAATCACAGAGACCTTGTACTGTTGACAAACCATGATAATTTTTAATTTGGCTTGAATGGGAACAAATTTTTAGCTTTTTTAGTTCTGGATGATGGCATATAATAAAGAATGACTTTTTTTTGGAACATTATTACATTTGAAGCACTAAAACGATAAAGCATAAGTGGAAAACATCTTGTTTAGCACATTCAACTCGAATGCAACACGATTTCTAAACAGGTGCATAAGGCCACGTAGAAGCAGCTAATGAAATGGGTGCTGCTGTTCTTGTTTTGCTTTTAACAATGGTTCTTTTTCACAGTGAAGAAAAATAGGAAAACAGAACCGATTTATTAAACCAGAAAATAATCATAAAACACATTGTTACCCTGTGATGAAGTTCACTTTCATGAAGAGCCAGAAGTATTTGGGCTTCAGCAGTGAAACAATGGCAAGAGGACAAGGAAGTAGGAAGGGTTTCCACATTAATTGTGAAATTCCAATCCTTGCGACAGGTGCAAGATTCTTCTAATCTCACAAACTCCATGAATCACCTCGATTGTGCTGCATGTTGCTTTGATCTGAATGATTATTCAGGAAAAACCATAATTAACAAATTAAGCTCAGAACTGTCAAGTGTAAAGAAAAAAAGCAGAGATTACTTGAAATATGCCTCCTTTGTTTCTCAGGCTGTGTGACAGGTAGGCGATTTGTCAGTGGTGCTAAAACACTAATTTCATGTCCTATTGCGCCACTTGGCCCTCTGAAGGTAAATGCAGATGCAGCCTATGAGTAATAGAGACATTTTCTTCATCATTATACTGGATATGATCATAAATTTAAAATCAAGCCCATAATATCAGTGCCAACTGGCAGTGAGATGGATGTTCATACTTAATTTTTGTACAGACAGAAGTCTTATGATGGTATTTACAGTGCGCTCAAAAATTATGGGCACCCCTGACAAGCAGTGCAAATACAATGCAATATAAATAAATAAATAAAACAATAGAAGTATAGAGAAATGTAATGAGTGTAATACTTTAAAGGGATATTTCAGCATGTTGGCAAATTGGCCTATTGCCATAATCCCTAGTCATATGAGTAGGTACATTACCTTTAGTTGTCTGTGCCTGTTGTTTTGAGATTCAGGGGGGCAGAGAGACGCGAGCTGCTCAGGGAACATTACGAAAGTGAACGGTGCAGGTCCCTCGCTCCTTCAAAACTCATCATATACACAATCCAACAGCTCCAAAATGCCCTCGTGGACAAGTTGTGATCTGCACATTCACCACGCTATGAAATAATATTGCATAATTATGTGACATTACAACACATGAAGCAAATTCTCAGAACTACTTTCTTATTTGGAACAAAGTATTGTTTTGAGTTCCGGAGTAGCTGCAGTAAACATACGCTTTTGAAATCACTCCGCCCGCCCGGTATGTCTGGAATGTAGTTCCGGTTATGCATTTGCCTTGAAAATAACTCTGTCTCGTAATTATACATTATTATTTCATAGCATGATGAATGTTCAGGTCACAACTTGTCCACGAGAGCGTTTTAGAGCTGTTGGATTGTGTATTTGATGAGTTTTGAAGGAGCGAGGGACCTGTACCGTTCACTTTCGTTATGTTCGCTGAGCAGGGTCCTATTGCACGAAAGCGGGATAAGGGATTAGCCCAGGATCGGCACGGGATTAGCCTGATCTCAAGCCCCATTTCGGTTGCACAGAGCATGTGAGCTAAGCATTGGCACTATATGGAAACAAAGTCTGTGGAGCTAGCCAGCTCCGGAGCAAGCTTACGAACTAGCTAAGCTCCTGCCTCCAGCCAATTTCATCTCATCTCATTCAGCAGTCACCCACATTGAAAATCAATGTCCTTAACAGTCATTCTGAATTGTCCACTACAGATTGCTATCTCAATAGTAGGCCCAGGCCCCAGAGTAATTATCTTATAAACTTGTGACCATTGATATCAGTAAAATAGCCAAAATTCAATCATTATATTCAAGTATCCATGTTACAGTGACCATCACAATTCAATCAGTCCCCCTTCCATGTCACATTTTCACCATATTTAGAATCCGTCATTATCAGATTTGTCCTTATTCCCCAAGTTGAGACTTTCATCAGAGTAGAAAATGAGCAGTGCTGTAAGAAGTGGGTTACCGTGTTTCAGCGCGGTCTTAAATCACTGCGGTGACCCCCTACATACAGCACTTATGCTACTTTACTCTGTCTTTATTCATACTGTGACAGGTAAAGTAGAGTCGTTGCCTTAGTGCTGGACACGGGTGCAGTGTCGCTCGCTTCGCGATACTGCAATCAAACATTTTCAGGAGGCTCCTTGACGTAATTTTCTGACGTTAACATTTTACTTTTTAATTTGAGTATGCCTCCATCAGAGGTGATTAAAAGAAGAAAGTAAAGTCAACTAATCTGAAAACGTCTTCTAGATCGGACTATCATTTCAGTTTGTATAGGACAAAAAAAGGGCTTGTAGCAAAATTGTGGTACGTATATAAAAAAAAAATACGCTTGTAAAAATTTGCAATAAGCATTTGGGTTTTCTTGGGAGTTCACGTGTGCACTTCAAGCACAATCACATATGCCCACTTTGTTGTCTCGATGTTATATATCTGTCTGGCAGCGACGGCTTGTCTCGTTCACGGTAACGCCAAAGTGCATCAGCTACTCCTTTTTGACAGCGCTGAAACACTTCCTGAGTTTTCTTTCACTTAAATTTAGCTCACTTTAATTCTTCTCTCAAACATCTCGCACCATTCAAACAGAAACTGAAGGAGAAGAAAGCAGAGGCATTTCAGAGATAACATCGTCCCTCTATCTGAACGCGGTCTTTGAGTGTTTCTGGCGCATGCCTCTGCTGCAGCTACTTAGTGTCCCTGGTGATGATCAGCGATTCTGTTATCAATCTCAGGGTCCATTTGAGGTAGCCATGTGCGTGCACTCAGCAGGATCAGCGGCACTGGGCTTCACTTAGCCTATCCTCCTCCGCCCGCTGTTGGCTTTGTGCAATCAATTAAGCCAGCAACGTGCTGTTTGGGATATGGCAATCCTCGCTTTGGCGTTGATCCAAGATCTCAGGATCCGACTTTTGTGCAATAAGCCCCAGCTTGCGTCCCCGAATCTCAAAACAACAGGCACGGACAACTAAAGGAATTGTACCGACTCATATGACTATAGGGATTATGGCAAAAGGCCAATTTGCCAAGATGTTGAAATATCCCCTTAAGATATTAATGTTTCGGGGTGCCCCGTGGCACATCGGTCTAAGCGCGGCACCATAAAGGCTGTGTCCTTCCCGCAGTGACCAGGGTTCGATTCCGGCTCAGGTCATTTGCCGCATGTCTTCCCCCATTCTTCTCCCCAACCTTCCTGTCACTATCCACAATATAACTGTCTAATAAAGGAAAAAAAAAATCCCCCAAAAAACAATCTTTAAAAAAAGATATTAATGTTTTGCTGCAATCGCCCAAAATCATAATAATTTGATACAAACTAAATGTGAACAAAATCAAAGTTTCACAATTGACACCCTTCATCTAGAACTTAAGGCAACCACCTCTGGTGAGGATAATAACATGGAGTCATTTCCTGTAATTTTTGGCAAGTTTAAGGTGCACATTTGGGGGGATTGTGGACCAATCCTCTTTGCAAATCCTTTCAAGATCCTTCACCTTCTTGGGTTTGTGTTTTTCAACTGCCTTCTTCAACTCAGCCCACAGGCTTTCAATTGGACTGAGGTCTGGTGACTGAGATGGCCATTGCAGAATGTTAATTTTGTTGTCACAGAACTGTTTTGATGTGGATCTTGAGGTGTGCTTTGGGTCAGTGTTTTGTTGGAAAATCTTCCTTCGGCCAAGTCCCAGCCTACCAGCAAAGGAAACCAGATTGTCAGCCAAAAAATTGTGATTCTTGGTGGAATTCACTGTACCATTATGCCATCATTGGTGCCAGCAGTTTTGGAGGTCAGAGTATATTTGAATGTAGTGAATCATGTTGGAATTACAGACATTATAAGTGCGTCACAGTGCAAATACTTCTTAGTCTGTATGACAGTCTGGAACAAAACTTCGGTGCTGAACTGTTCTTGTGCTGCTTTTATAGGTCCTGCTGAAATTCCTGAAGAACAGTGGAACCCTGCAGACCCCCTTCTTTCTCAGCATAGTGAGAAAGGGTTACCTGTGCAGCAACTAGGTGTGTATATGCACTCCATAAACACAGCTGAGAGTTAAATGTCCATTGTACATGTCTACTGGGAACATGCTGTGTGATGATGTTTACTGCAGGCTGAGTTATCTTCATACACTGCACACTCTGGCTGGGGCCTTAAGCACAGCTCAGAGAGATACTCACCATATGTGCTCATGGTCCTCTGTTCTAAATTGGGAATATTCCACCTTTCTAAATTAGCTCCAGTGGCATTCCATAGACAGAAAGCAGGGAGGTCATAAAACATGCCATTAAAATGATAATTTGTCTTGATCACTTTTCAATCAATGGCCTTATTTGATTTAACTCACCTCTTTTCAGTGTTGCCAGTTTTCTTTGTAAAGTCGAGAAAAAAAAAACATCATCTGGACTGTGAAGTGTGCAGATTTCATCGCTTGTTTTCATTTAAATCATACAGAACCCTCATTTTGGCCCACATACCCCCACGGACGGATTAATTTTGGGTTTTTTGCAAAAATATGATTGACCAATAAAATAACACCAAATTCATAATAAGTTTCCCATAAGATGTTTTTATGTTTTAATCCTCTCCAGAATCAAAATCGTTTGGATCCAACTCACTCCCGATAAAACTCCAGGAAGTATTTACGTTTTTGCCGGCTGTTTGTACTAAATCGCCCATTTCACATGTCCCACAATTTGACCCGAAGTAGTCTCGTATTTAGCCTTTGCCTCGTTCACGGCTAAAAATACAGTGCTGGGTGACCTGAGAGACAGCCAATGGTAAAACTAACAAGGGAATTCTAAATTTATAAAACACGTTTATTAAAACGACAAAAATAAAAGGGTTAAGCCCTGCTTTGCAATATTTAAAATAAAAATCCAGGAAGTTTTTTTTTTGTTAAGTAGCTGTTCTATATTTTATTATTTACTTGCCTTAATATTTCAATAAAAAGGAAGCTGTATATTTAAGTGCCAACGAATTATTCATATTCTTAGAAAATGAGGTAATCAAGAACAATGATTATAAATAGGTCAATTATGATCCGTTTCAAGGGATGTCTTCCGCCCTCCCTGTGTTCTGCTCAGCAGCTGCCAGGGCCATTTAATCGGCCCGGGCAAAATCTGGCAAAGTTGACGTGTATCTGCCTTGTGATTCCATTCCTTTGCAAAATTTAATGAGTTTTTCCTTAGCCCATGCCACCAAGTTTCATAAAATCAGACCAATGGTTTTCCGTAATCCTGCTGACAAACAGACAGAAAGGCGGCACCGATCCCAACCAAAATGAGTGGATGTAAAAATAACACATTTTCAGCACTCAAACAACTGGATTTCTAATTAGCAATCCCAGGGCCAGATTAACAGACATAGACTTAGCATAGTCCACGACTAAATTGCATTGTTAATGGAGCACTACATAACAAATCTAGTATTACTCCAAGGCCAAGCTGATTTGAGTGTTAAAAGCAAGCCCTAATTGCTGAAAATAATGTTTCTCCTTTCTCTGAATTCAGAGGCTAAAATAGCAACTCAAGATTCGGCGAGACCAGAACAGATGGAGCTCCAAACATTTAAGCTTACCATCTCCCTCTTCTCAAACGTCTCCAACTTCACTGCAGGCAATGAGACAGACATCCTACCATCCCAGGGCCCTTACCAGACAGTGGAGGTGGTGATCATTGTCCTGGTCTCAGGATCCCTCAGTCTCCTCACGATAACTGGGAACATACTGGTCATTCTCTCAGTCATAATCAATAGGAGCCTCCAGACCATCAACAACTACTTCCTCTTCAGCCTGGCATGTGCAGACCTGATCATTGGGGTCAGCTCCATGAACCTGTACACAGTCTACGTCACAGTTGGTTATTGGCCGTTGGGCCCAGTGCTCTGTTACCTATGGCTGCTCCTGGACTATGTAGTCGCTAATGCCTCTGCCTTTCATCTCCTTGTCATCAGCTTTGACCGTTACTTCTGCATTGTCAAGCCACTGTGGTACCCTGCAAGAAGGACCACGAGGATGGCGGGCATGATGATTGCGGCAGCCTGGATACTTGCCTTCCTCCTGTGGGGCCCACCCATCCTCTGCGGGCAGTTTGTCGTAGGTGCGCATATTGGGCAAGAGGGCGAGTGCTACGTCGAGTTTATGTCCAATGAATCCATCTCCTTTATCAGTTCCACTGTCTCCTTATACCTGCCCGTTGCCATCATGAGCTTCCTGTACTGGCAGATCTCCAGGGCCAGCAAGAGCCGTGTAAAAACGGGCGAGCACAAGCAAAAAAAGGCCAACCCATTCAACAGCAAAGCAGGAAACCACATCAGCATCCCAAGTGATGACAAGTTTGACACGAACCAACACGTTGAGAGGAGCCAGAATGGCGGAAGAGGTGGAGTTGAGGAGGAGGAGCCAAGTGTGCCAGTACATTCTGAGAGAAATGACATTGCAGAGGCCCCTGCTGGTTACGAGGGAAACCCCACAGCCCACAGCCTTAATGTTACAATTTCAAAGCAGCAGCCCAAGAAAAAGGCACCACCATCTCGCGAGAAAAAGGTAACACGCATGATAACGATGATTCTAGCTGCCTTTGTGGTCACATGGACACCTTTTCAAATCATGAAGGTTATCAGCAGCTTCTGTTCAACCTGTGTTCCCTCCAGCATGTGGACCTTCGGCTACTGGTCCAGCTACATCAACAGCACCATCAATCCAGCCTGCTATGCTTTCTGCAATGTGTCCTTCAAGAAGACCTTCAAAAAACTCCTGCTCTGCCAGTACAAGGACATTCGCTCGGGCAAATAGAGATGTGATTGTTTTTGTTTCCGCTGTTGTTATTTTCTTTCTTTTTTTTCTGAAAAAATATGCTTTTGCGTCACTTCAAACAACAACAGGTATAAGCTCAAGAAGTAGAACTACAGAAACGCAACCTGTTTAATGTTTAATGGTTTAATGTCCAATTGCACATATATTTGTACCAGAAAACTCAACATGAATTAAATAATATTTACTGCTAAACTCAGTAAAAGTCTGCACCCATTCACAAGATCAGAAAGTGCATCTATTTACTGCAATTGATTTTTTTTTTTCTGATAAAAATGATGTATTATTAAAGGCGCAGTTCCATCCAAAAGTTTGCAATAACCTAGTTCAGTCAGGACACTTACGTCAGATTTAACCATTTATTGCAGGACGACCTGAATTTTAGTTTGGCGGTGATTCTGCTAGAGTGATGCTCTGGAACAATGTGAGCAAGCATGACACAGACAGTCCCTGAGATCATAACCCCCAAACCTGTGTTCCCAATGGGAGCAGGTGAGCTGAGTCACCTTCTAATAAAATTAAAGTATGAATGGAATGGAATGGATTAAATTGCAGCAGCTATCATGTTGCATTCCTTTGAGTCCTGGAAACATGTATGGCTTACTGAATACAGACAAAGGAACATTTGGACACACCTGGGGTGGCTTAATACGAGGGAAATATACTATATGAGATATGAGACTATGTGCTGTGACAAGCATGTTGCATTTCCTTTGAATTCATGCATGCATGCGTGACCTTCTCCTCTCGGTGTAGAGAGCTCAGCGGCCTGCTGAATACAGTCAGAGGAACGACCGGCAAGACACTCCTAAAGTGGAAATATACAAAGGAAATATACCATGTAAGATATAGAACTATGTGTGGTGACAAGCATGTCGTATTTCCTTTGAATTCATGCAGCCACGCGTTACCTTCTGCCCTGGTGACAGGTAAATCAGCAAGCATGCTGAATGCAAACAGGAACATTTGGCAAGACACCATTAGAGTGACTCGATACAAAGGAAATATTCTATATTTGCGTGCAAGTTTGCCTGAACTGATTGAGATTGCACGTAACTCAACTGAGAGTGCAGAAGAAACCCCCAAAACAAATTCATGCCAGCTAGGCTCAAAAACTTTAGGCTAACATTGATGGCCCTTTAGGAACCAGAAACCGCGTGCCCTTGTATTTACTGCATTAGTTCAACTAAAGTGATTGCCGTTACTGCCAGACAGTTGAACATATATTTCAAAGCAAGCAGATGTGGCAGACGCAAATGAAGCATATATGGGCAAGGCTCATGAAAATGACTCCACCCCAGACCTCATTTGAAAAAATATTGCTTTGCTAGTATCAAATAATTAGTTTCTATGTGTAAATTAGAGATGTTTGCAGTTTATGTGCAAAAAAAATTATCATCAAATCAGCAATACTTATCCTGCAATGCATCATGAAAGAACGGCATGTCTGAATCCATTTTCGGCGCGGTTGTGTACGTTATCCACTGACACACCGCTCTTCAGAGTAGTCTGGTACATACTAAATAGGCATGGGCAACGCTCTGCATAAACTCTAATGGAATGCGTAACAGCTGAACTGGGGCGGTAAACACGCCTCAGAAAACTTATTAAAAAAATGATGTAAATACCATTTTCATACAAAAAAAAAAAAAGAACACCATGGTTTGATTAAAAGCAACCTTTTCAATAGGATACCCGCATTTCATACATGAACTCTGCGTATTACAGCCAAAAAACGCGAATTTGAACAGAGCTATTGTTCTCCCATTGGATGAATGCGTGACCTCAATTTGCGCCGTGTTTACAAACTTTCAAGTGCACGGCGTGGCAAAAATATCCATTTTGGAGGTAGATTTCAAATAGCCCGCACTGACGTGATATCCCAGCTACGGCCCTGATTGAATTACAGCCATCTAATTTGAGAAATTACGAGTCTGTTCGTCCACTCTAGACCTCCAGGGATGTGAAATAAGTTCGACAGAAGTTGTTGAAGTTAAATCATGAGTTCGCCGTGACTTCCTCTCAACAATAGCAAGAAAGGTGAGTGTATTTTTACTGTCAACCTACATAGTTAGTTGACAGAATATCCTGTGACCCTATTTGTGAAGTTTCAGTAAAATATACCAAGGAATAAACCAGCGCTAGGCGTTCAAAGCCTACCAGTGTTCTGACAAATTTTGCTACCTATGCCACCTCGCGAACACCGGTCACAAGATTCATTCACTTATACCCTTCAATTCGAGACTGCGAGGATGGAAATCTGAATAATCAATTAGGAAAAATTCTCGGCTCTCGGTAATTCTATATATCGTTTAAACATTTTGTTAATCGGATTATGAAAGAAGACTGAAAATAAGCGCCCGCTTTTTGTTTGGGTGTAAAAGCGCGTATTTAAAGGAGAATACATTGTATATTGATTAAGCATTGAACTCTGCATAAGTCGAACTGTTTTAATATTTGTTGATGACATTGCTTCGGCTTCCTGGAAGCAAGCACGCAGCAAATCTGCTGTCTAGTGAGCATTTCAGGTTCGATGTACTGAGTAATAACGCCGCGGAAACTTAAACTGGCCCGTCATTCTGCGAATAGTCTTACTAAACGAAAGTTAATCGTCTGATTGCTAATCAAGCAAAGGGGAGGTTTCTGCCTCACCAAACTAACCTCCGACTGCACGTCACTGTGTTTTACTATGAATTATTCACAGTAGCTCATTGAAACTATCATGGGAGGAGGGTATATGGACATAGTAAAAACAGTGCAAAGTTTTTTTTTTTTTTAAATCACCACGGGTTATTGAAGGGGGAACATTTCGTAGCAGTGGGAGGGCAAACAACTGCCGGCATCAGCGACTTCACTGCATTTTATATAGTAATGGGCGAGTAGCGTTAATGTTTGCCCTCCCACCAATAATTTTGACATTTTTGCAGGCCATTGATCCAAAAAAAAACCTCACAGGCAACCCATTCATACCATTTTTTAATATCAATGCAAAACCTAATGTTGAACATAATTGGGTGAAATTCAATGCATTTTCCATTAAAAAGGGCCTGGGGGGCGCTGCTGTACTTCAGAAAAGGGGTAGATGACTTTAGCATCAATTATTTCTGTTAGGGTACCCTAATGGAGAATTTGGCCTGGTTTATTTCTGAATAGACTGTATTTTCGAAAATGCCCTCAGGCTTCACCCCCAATTTTCACAATGGGTTTTGTTGAAAAATGCCAAAATCAGCCATTTTTGGGACCCTGTGGCTCAGAGACCCTTTCCTGTAAAGGCGTTGGACTTGTGGCAAACTCTTCGTCTGTGGCTTCTGTACTTACCTGCAAAAAATCATTAGAAAATAATAAAAACTTTGTTCTCAGCAACTCAAGAAATGTTGTCATTTTATTCATTTGTATTGCCCATGCCTATACTAAATCTCTTTTTAATCAATTCTAGCTCCTTTTTTATACTTTGTGATGTTTTGAGAAAGGAATTCGTACCCCAAAAAAGATGTCCACCTATTTTTTGACCTTTGGCAGGCTTGTGAAAAAAGTCTTGAAAATGAGCATCAGGATTTTAAGTGAAACATGGATTAAATGTATACTTTCATTTCATGTGGCAGTTCCCCACTCAGTTTAAATGCATTTTCTAATACTTTACCACAATCGTCATTATTTTCTACACATTTTGGTGTATAATGATCCATGTAATAATAAAAAATGGTGGGAGCAGGAGTCCAATTTGCAAAGGCTGTCAGCGGATAACGTACACAACACAAAATTCTGTCTTAATGAATCTGCATAAACAAAGCTTTTTCTGATAATTCCAAGTGTCCAGAGGCCCAAGCCAGTGGCGTCGCCAAGGGGGGCATGCCCCCCCCACGGACATCTCGTGCCCCCCCATGTGCCCCCCCATTTAGGATACGTAAATAAATAAATAACGCAGTGTCTACGTGTCCGAAAGTCGGACGGGGTTTTAATATAACTCCGTGTCCGACAGTAGGATGGTTTCAATTTAACTCCGCGTCCGACAGTCTATTATTGTTTTTAATTTCTTTGAATCTACTGAATCTTTTAGATATTAAACGTGAATGTTTTGATAAGAAGGCTCAGTTCTTCAAGATGAGTCCCGAGAATTTCAATCAATGTTTCTGTTTAAGCTCTGCTCGATAAAGTGAAGCGACATTGGCGCGGGACTTTGCGCATTTATGAAGAATTAGCGACTGTCGGACAGAGATCCTAAAATACTCCACGTCCGAAAGTCATAAAAGTTCTAATTTTTCGAGTATTCCAGCAATTATTAGACGTACAAACTTGGCCATGTTTTTGTTCGACCTTCACAAAATACAAATTGATAGCTATTGACTTTTCTCTTATCTTCCGTTGAAGATAGACAACAGTCTTTATTCGGTCTCTCTTGAAAATTAGTCAGATGGATCGAACAGATTCACGCTTTATTGCCACACCAGAGATAAAACAGTGCTTGTAGTCAGTCAGCAAATCAATTCCATGACCATTGACATTGTGAATTAAACATCGCATGCACGATCAAGACTGTCGAACGCGAAACGCAAAATACTCCATGCCCGGCAGCCAGCAGAAAGTAAAAAGTATTGATATGAGAGCAGATTTATAACGAAATAAAGAATAAAATATATCACCAACAATCAGAACATCCAATGGGCACTGCAATCAATTTATTTGGGCCATTTTTTATAAATACAACGAAGTCCGTACAATGCCGGTCGGACATTAAATGCTCCGTGTCCCACAGCCAAAAAAAAAAAAAAAAAAGGACGATTAGAACAGATTTATAACGAAATAAAAAGAATTAAAAAAAACATTTTTTAACAACAAACAGAACATCTAATGAACACAGTGATTTATTTATTTGCAGGCCATCTTTTTTGGATGTTCTGTTTGTCCCCCCTTGTGCACCCCCAGAATAAAAAGTCTGGTGACGCCACTGGCCCAAGCTATAAGTTTTTCTCCTCCACACAAAGTATTTCATTGACAGGTACCCCTACCTTTATCTTCCCAGCCTCCATATATTATTTTCCAACCTTAAATCTAAGAATTCAAAGAAAAAACAGCTTGGATTTCATGATAAGCAACACCTAATTTATTTATAAGCAGTAAATCCCCCCAGAATTATCACAAATACCTGAAAAGAAGAGATATCAGTGAAAATAAATCTTTAGTTTAAGTTTAATAATGGAAAAAACAGAGCGGATAACGTACACAACATCGGTAGCGTACACAACGCATGCCGCATAAAACAACACAAAATGGAGATTTCACGTAATAATTTCAAAAAGGGTTCATATAATTATGTCGTTCACACTTTTTTCAAACTAGTTTGGATGTATTGATTCATTGAGTCTCACCATGACACCGATAACGGACACAACAAGCTTAAACCATACGGCAAGGAAGTTGATGTTTGTGTGAGTGTGAAGGTCAGGGAGCCAACAATACATGAAAAATGGTTTCATTATATCAAAATGTGAATATTTTCAGGTGGTGTGGACCCTTAATAGTTCCCTAGATGCTAATTAATTATTTATTTATGACTGGTCGTAATCGGATCACGTACGCAACGGTTTTTTTGGACAAGTTGTTGATGCCTGTATGACATGGATCAAGTGAGATGCACACAATGACTTGGCTCCCAAAGAATAGTTCAGGGTGTTTTAGTTTAGACTTTTAGATTTTAATTTATTTTATGAAACATAATTCAAAATTCATATATCTGTTTTGGACATACCAAAATGTGGGAAATTTTAAGGTTTGCAAGATTTTAGGTGCCCATAATGTGGTCAAAAAATGGTAAGAGACCCATAAAGGTATACATTCCTGTGTAACTCTCATCATGCTCTTTATGATGAGACTGTAATAATAAAAAAACTCCCAATATTAAAAATATTATAGGCATTGGACAAACAAAAAGGGGGTGGAGTCATTTTCGTGATCCTTGCCCATAAATATATGTATATATGTGTTAGAGTAGGGAACAGAATTGCCCTTGACTCTGGAAAATAGATATATAAATACAAACTGAAAGTAAAATCAAAAGAATATTGAGTAATTTCAGCAAACAAAATGAGCTTGGGAATGTGTAGCGGAAACTGGCAGGGTATCAGGATGGTTTGCCTGGTGGGCAGCACACACTGATATAAATGGCAGAAGCTTAGAGCGCAAGGGATGAGCCCTGGCATGACGAGGTGAGGCTGGTACTACTAAGAATTAGCAATGCTTGTCTAATTGGCGAGATGCCTCCATAGCCATTGCAAGAGTGGGAATGACTGAAATATGCCACTACTTCTAGATTCAAGCAAGATACAAGCAAATTGCCTGAAACTGGTTGCCTAGTAGGCAATGTGGTTGATGCTAATTCAGTACAGGGGGCATTGACCACAGCTAGACAACATGAGCTTCATTCTGTCAAAGATTTAAGGTCTGGCATTCCAGGCAAAGTGCAGCAATCCCAGTCTACACTGAGTAGAGCACTAGAAAGTGAAAAATCATGCAAAGCCGTAATTGTAAGGACACAAAGGCAAGAAGGAATGGCAATACAGATAGATGCAGAGTTGGCCTGCTTAATAAAAATCCAATACTAGCCGGTGACATCAAACAATTAGCGTTGAAAATTACCATGGCCTCATGTGGAGAATTTGATGTTACAGCCTTCAGCTGACCACATTTGAGGCTACTGAGCCTCATGTAGCAAATAGCCTCATGTAGTGAACATATCCAGCCGCGCAGCTGCATGCAAATATATGGACTGGAGTATTCAGCTCATCGGTCTAAGTGCGCATACCATAAAGGCTGTGTCCTTCCCGCAGCGACCTGGGTTCGAATCCGGCTCGGGTCATTTGCTGCATGTCTTCCCCCATTCTTCTCCCCAACTTTCCTGTCTCTCTACACTGTATAACTATCGAATAAAGGGAAAATTCCCAAAAAATAATCTTTAAAAAAAAAAAAATCACACCTGCAAGGGGAAATGTTAAGACATTGATTGTATCAAACGCGCTTCAAGGCAGAGGATGTCAGATTCCAAGAGGACCCAAGTTGCATGGTGCCAATTAATAAAAACATGTCATTGCAACTACGATTCGGGCCAGTTATTGAAGTACGGCCACATGTCTTGAAACACGTAGCCTAATGAGGCGACAGTCATCCGAATGACAGCATAATAATCATGACCATAAACAAGTCCCATTGCCAACTATATCACTGCCTGATATAGCCACTGATTCACAACTTCAAATAAGCAACCAGTTTCCCTTTATATTCATGCTGAAATGCAAAACAAAGCCAACATCAATGAAACGGAATTGTTTTCATTTAGAATTAAAGAGCAACAACAATGTCTGGAATCACAACTATAATTTAATTACTGTATATGAAGTTGTTTTTTTCCATAATCGCTCAGTGCAGCAGAAACAAATTCCACCGAACATCAGATGAAATAGCGTACGCCAACCAATTTCACTAGAAAATGAGAAAACCATTCCAGTGCAACCGAGGTGATCGGTTTAATTGCTGAGCCGTGTAAAGTGAGTTTATTTCCCTGCTTTGAGGCTGAGTGCAAAACCCAACGCAATAAAGCAATAAGATATTAGCAGTTCATCCAAATTGTTGTACGTACATGCATCTGTGACAGGCCGAGGGAGGGCCCGGGCGGGGATTGAACCCCAGACTCCTGGGTGAGAGTCACATGCTCTGGCCACATCGCCAGAGGCAGGCTCGTTGACAAGGTAGCCAGGGTGTGTACTTATTCTGAAAAGGCATTTCTAGTGACAGGACCCATCATCTGTAACATCTCTCTTCCCCTCTTTCCAGAATGTGTCCTCACACTCCATGCTTTACACATGCTGCCATCCATTGTGATTCCCTGAATCCTGCCGATTGCGCCAGAATTTGGCAGGCGGAAGGAGGGCCCGGTCGGGGATTGATCCCCAGACTCCCGGTTAGAGTCATATGCGCTAACCATAGGTACATGCCCTGGCTACCTCACCAACGAGCCTGCTGGAGACTGGTGTTCAATCGCCGCTCGGGCCCTCCTCAGGCATGCCACAATCTGGCATAATCGGCAGGATTCAGGGAATCCCAATGGATGGCAGCATTCATAAAGCGTGGAGCGTGAGGACACTTTTAATATAAATTGGCAAAAGTTTCTTTACTCGATATCAAGCTAGGTTAGCATAAAAGAGTAAGTTAGACCATCGAGTAGTGAATTAATTAACACAGTCTCAGCCAGCTAGGTTATAAAATATGGCAAGGAGCTGGCTGATCTATAAGGCATATCTGATCTCGTTCTGTTCGGGAATTGGCGGGATCATGGAATGTGTAGTTTTTAGGCTAATAAGACAATTAGCATGTTGGTGAAAAATTTGAATGACTAGCCTACAGTCTCAAAAAACTAAATTTGAAGTTACTCAGAACCAAAATCGTTATAGACTTGAAAACAACGGGAAGTACATCAAAAGTGAATTTTTTAAAAATCTATTGGGGAACGAATGGGAACTTTTATCTCTGAGACTCATAACGTAGTCACCTCAGTACTCTATAGGCCCACTTGTGCCATGTTTCAAAGGTGACGCTCGCCATGTAATCAGATTTCTGAATTTTTGTTGATTACGGATGCCTGAGCTATGAAAACCTCTGTGAAATTTTAAAATTCTCCATTTGATTTTTAAAATACAATACAATAAGCCTACATTGTTACAAATGAAAAAGATAGAAATTCACATAATGGTGCCCAGCATGATATAATCTAGCAAAGTCAATCAACAATAAAATGGTTCCAAGTTATGGCCTCTGACCAGAAACAACCAGAAACAAGTTACGCAAGACTCAGCGACATTTGAAAACTCTGATACAAAAGTATAAGCCCAATGCCCAATGATGGCGTGTGACGTGTCAGTTTTTAATTTTTTGACACTGCTCAATTTCTTGAGCGTCAACTCAATAGAAATGCATTTGTTTTTTAAGTTATTTAACAATTTTGCCTTTTCATGGTTGGTGACACACATTTAGCAGAAACCTCACACGCAGTTGTTGAAACCGATATAATCGCTTTTTAACCAAGTTGGGGTTTTTGAAAAGAAACTAGCTAGCTAACTTGCTGCTGGGTGAAGTAAAGTAAATCATATGATGTTAAATTGCAAGATGGCTAAATTTAGGAGGTAAATTATGCCTATATATAACTTATAATGCACAGTAAGCTGGACGTCGCACTTTGTCATCACTTAAAATAAGCTTTATTGGTTGGTCTTTTCTGGGTTTTGTTGTAATCTGTCAATGTTGATGCCACTGACACTTTTAATTGGGTGTTTAAAAACCTTTGGCGTTTGATGAGATGCTTCACTTCAAGGCCAGCGGGCATTGGGCTTAAACTATCAGTATTTAACATAATTTGTTAAAATCCCCAGGAATCTATTTTTCCTTTTTTTATTAAGTTTCCCAATGGATGCAAAATATTCAAATAATTCTGACCAAAAAAAAAAAACTGTTGGTCCCAGAAGCCAGTGAATTCAAGTTGCCTACCCGACGCCTTTCTAGCCTCACCTGCATCCAAGCCCTTTTCCCCCGTTTCCACTAGGACCTATCGGTGATTTGGTGAATTGTGCAGCAAGGGAAAAGAGAGGTAGCCTATGAGAATGGTTGGAGCAATGGTTGTTCAAAACTGGCTTCATTCTGTTTCGGCAAGTTGGAAGCTGACGGGCTTTCACACAGAACAGTAGGCTAGTAAAGTACAGGTGAAAGCAAAGGCACATTCAGTCAACCAAAATGTCTTCGGAACTCATGCGCCATCAAGCATAGAAGGCATAAAACACTGCGATCCGAAGCCCCAGTTCAGAATCTCAAGAATATTGCCCTTTTCACAAAGTCTGTCCAAGAGTCAAAATCAGCCAACAGAATGGTGCACAGGAGAGAGCATTAAAGGAGCTGTGTTACGATTACTGCACATGCTCACAACTTTGAACGCAGTAAATCTGCTCAACTGCAAGTCAAAATCTACTTCCATCCTTGTAAATCTGTTATCATTTTGCAATGTATTTATATCTACTCAGCGCCATTAAAAACGCACAGGTGAGGTATGTACTGTATTTGCGGCAAATTGAAGAATCGATTGATTTTTATTGCTTTTCCAGTGAGGCACAAGAGGAAATAAAGAAAAGCACGTGGTATTGTAATCCTGACACGCACCACATGAACGCGCCAAGCACTTCAGTAATAAAAAACATGGAGCTGTTCGTGATGTGTACAGTGACACTTGACTTGTTCTTTTTGGTTTGGTCAATAGCCTACATAAAGCCAACAAAAAAACGAAAAATGCTACATCAAGAAAATGGAAAGGCTTGTGACACAGGAGAGAGAAAAAGAGTCTTTGGCATGTTATGGGCTGGTCTCAGCCGCCGAGAGGTGGTGCGTCATTTGCACTGTCACCGTTCAACAATCAGTCGGCTGTCTATCCGAGAATGGAACACAGGCACTGTCACTGACCGACCCCGCTTAGGGCAGCCATGAGTGACAATGGCAGCTGAAGAGCGCCACATCTGGTTACAGCCTGTACATGACAGATTCCTGACAGCAACCAAAGGGGGCCAAGAGGGCGACCGCCCCAGGGCCCACAGCTAGTGGGGGCCCTTTGAGGAGTCTTTACTGTGTCACTGAGCCACCTTCTCTGCACCGCCAAATACGGATCTTGTGTAAGATATAATGCTATGTTGTCACTCAGAGTATAGCTTTGTTTACAATTTCACCACATTTCACCAACATTTATCCATTAAAATTCATATATAAACATCCAAACTCATCTCCATCATAGGTTTTTGTCCAAATCATTCATAGCATTTATAAACCCTCATGAAGCCAAGAGGGCTCATCTCCATCATGGGTTTTTGACTCCATTGGAACAATCATTACATTTAATGGGATTTAACAGTAAGATAAATGTCCAGATTTACAGAGGGCATGAAGGGTTAGTGATGCTAGAATATCTGGGGTTGAAAGAGTTAATCCACACACATTTGAAAGACTATTAATGAAATCAACAATTTCCTTATTTTATTTGGTATTTCTCTTTCATACTGATATGCAAATATCTCAAGGTGATAGCTGAGTAATGTGTGGTCCAATGTTAAGCCTGTGTTTGATTTGATCATGTGACCATAGTAACGTCTGTAATGTCTGAAAGTTCAAGAGCAAAATATGAAGAACTGCACATTTGCAAACTCAGGAGCAGTCATTCCATTTAAACATAAAAGCAGTCATCAAACAAGAAAAGAAAAGAAAGAACAGGCGGCAAGGGTAGCAACGCTGCCAATATTAAGCACATTTGGCTATCTTATAAGCAGTTGCCGAGCCATAGACAACCCTTCCTCAAGCAGCAATGCGGCCAGTAGGCAACAGATCAAGCTAAGCTAACGACCTAAATAATGATAATGTCCGTGGCTATTGTATGAATTTCAAGACAAGTCGAGGATTTTTCTCAACGCAAAGCTTGCCGAATGCCATTCAAATAGTTAAGTGACTTTTCTTTTAGTCCAGAGTTGATTTTTATATAGAGGACTTATGACATAAATAAGGCTGTTTGTGTGCAGTAAATGGATCATTGTTTGCAGTAAATGGATCATTGTATGGGATTTATGCAGACGATGTTTAGCTGGGCAATTTTGGGGACATAGTGGTATTGTTTTTTATTTGCCAGAGCAATTTTAAAAGGGGCTGCCAATATATTTGGGGGGGGGTTATTAGTGAGAAAGGGTATTAGAATTTAGTATCTATATTTTATATCGAGAATGCATGTGCTGGGCTTGCCCTAGCAACCCAATATGTCAGCAGTAACATGGCTGCCGCTGTTCCACCAAAATTTGTGACCATCGGAATCTGTGACCGCAGGGGGCGTGGTCCATAACAGAGCACTTACGTCAACGGCGTACTACTATTCTCATTTAGCAGACGTCTGGCAACCATACCCTATGTGCTTTTGTTGCCAAAACACTGGCAACTTTTCTTTTCTCCCCCTTCCCTCAGAACAAGCTTGACTGACAAAGTAGCTTCACTGTGTTTTCTTAAACATAAATTTGCTTGGCTTAATAAGTGACAATTTGTGTTGGATAGGATAAAATAAGATACAGGCCTATCCGTTATTTTGCAGGTGACTGCAATGAATATCTGAGTGGCCCCTCAATAATGCTCCGCCCCCTCTGGGCTGAGAGTCTAGCTCCGCCCCTGGTGTTAGGGATCAAAATAGCATGGAATGAGAGATATTCCACAGTTCAACCTAAATCTTCTGTATTTGAAAATATAAGAACAACAGAGTTTCATGCCACATCGGTCCAAATAGCAGCAGCGGGGCCTCCGCTCAGCATGCTGCAGTCAGATCAGCAACAGGTTCGCGCTCCATAAAAGGGAGATGACAGGTAACCAACCAGAATGGCAGGGACAACAGGCATTCAAAGGCACATTCACTCTTATTGTGGACGAGTTGAAAGCGAATGAGCTTTACAGGAATGATGGGACTGGCAGAGGCAAAGGCGAACAAAGGCGCATTCAGTCAACTGAGAGGTTTTCCTATCAGCATCATTAAGCAGAAAAGACATGGGCTTAGTGCAGAGACCTGTATCTCCAATTGCTTTGTGAATCTCAAGAACACGGCCCTCTGAACTCCATTTTTAAGTGAAAATCAGAAGAGTTCCTAACTCTTTTTGTAAATGAGGCTGTCCACTTAAAATTCACAATGTAAGTGATTCAAACCTTATGCATCTTTATAATGAACCAAGAAAGTCAATTAAAGCAAAGCAAGAGTCAGGATGTGCCAAAGAGGGGTCTCCAGCCTGTGCCAGATCACACAGTTTAGGCTCGTGATCCAGTGTTTTAAAAAAAAATTAGATGGAGCATCTTAACAAAGTCATGGCTTGGCTGCCTCAACATTTTCAGTGAAATGCAGGGTGCTAACCTGAAGACTTTACACCTGATGCAAAAATTTCCTGAGGTGAAATTATTTTTCCTGAATCCCTGAGGGATTAAGATTTTGACACAAGCGTGTTGTGAGGGACTGCCCTCCCTGTTTTTCTACCCCTTCTCTTAGCCAGCCTCTCAGTGTCTCTGTCCCTCACTCGCTCCTGAGTCTCCTCCACCCCTCTCTCACTCACGCTTTTTCCTTCCAGACAGCAGTGTCACATACACTCGTCCCTCAGCGTCGCTTTACTCCACACGCATGAGATCAGACCGGCAGCGAGGTGCATGAGACCGACTGAAGGCTGCGTACTCTCACCTACCAAACAGAGGGCACAGTTGGGAAAACCACTAGGAATCTTCAAGAACAGGTAATTAAATCGTAAAACAACCAGGCAAATGCTGTGTTTATTCAGTGCTGGCAAAATGTAGTTATGAAGGTCCATAAAATAACATTATTATGGACACAGTGCAGCTTACCAATGGCATCTTTTGTGTTGCAGAATTTACACACCGCAACCAACAGATAAAATCTGAGAACAAATTTGCAAATTTCTTGGTCTTGGTAGCCAAATACTTTTATTATACTGACTTTCAATGATTCTTTTGTACAACCTCAATGACAAAAGAATTGGAACAATGCGAAAAATCAATTTTTAGATTCTCGTTTATTTGCATTTAGTTGAGAACAGCACAAAAAACTGTTCAAGATTTGCCTTAAAAACTGGACCCTAATTGTTCTCGAAAATGTTCAAGAATTCCAAATATGATGCCTGCAACAGGTTCCAAAAAAATGTGACAGGGGAATGGAAAGACTGAATGAGCTGTGGAATCTTCAGAAAAATATGTTTTTCAACATTACACAGGTTTACAGGTGAATAGTTGACAGATGATTTGATTATGATTGGGAAGACAATTGTGTTTAGCATATTCAACTCAAATGCAACTCGATTTCTAAATTGGTGTAAAACGGCTGCATAAAGGCCACGTAGAAGCAGCCAATAAAATGGGTGCTGCTGTGGTTGTTTTACTTTTTAGCAATGGTCCTTTTTCATGGGGTAGCAACATAGGAAAACAACCAATTTAAACCAGAAAGTAATCATCAAACACCCCCAGTGATGACATTCACTTTCCTGAAGGGGCAAAAGGTTTTGTGCTTCAGCAGGGAAACAATGGAAAGGAGATGAGGAAGTCGGAAGGGTTTCCACATCAATTGCGAAATTCCAATCCTTGTGACAGATGCAAGATGCTTCTATTCTCACAAGCTGCATAAATCACCTCGATTGTGCTGCATGTTGCTTTGATCTGAATGATTATTTCGGAAAAATAAAAATTAACAGATGAAGCTCAGAACTGCTCAGAAGTGTAAAGAAAAAAGGCAGAGATTGCTTGAAATATGCGTCATTTGCTTATCAGGCCGTGCGACAGGTAGGCAATTTGTCAGTGGTGCTAAAACATTGATTTCATGTCGTATTGTGCCACTCAGCACTCTGTTGGTAAATACAGATGCAGCCTATGAGTAATAGAGACATGTTCTTCAACATTATACAGTATATGATCATGAATTTTAGATCAAGCCCAAAATATCAGTGCCAACTGGCAGTGAGATAGATGTTCACACTTAATTTTGGTGCAGACAGTATTGTGAAGATGGTATTTACAGTGAACTCAAAAATGACTGGCACCCCTGACAGGCAATGCAAATACAAAGCAAAGAAAAAAATTAAACACCATAATTATAGAGAAACGGAATGAGTGAAATACTATGATATTAATGTTTCGCTGGAAACACCCAAAGTCACTTAATACAAACTAAATGCCAAGAAAATCAAGGTTTCACACCAATTGGTACTCTTCATTTCGAACTTAGGGTAAACGCCTCTGGCCTGGCAAAGAAAATAGCATAGTGTGTGAGGTATCGTTCAGGAACCAGTCGCGAGAACCAGGAAATGCGATGAATGTGATTTTATTAAGCGAGGGGGTAAACCCCCGCAGGATCAAAGGCAACAGTACAGAGTCCACAATCCAAAAATCACAATCCCAGGGGCAGAATCCAAAGTCGAAAAACCAGGGCAGCAATCACAGTAATCGTAGTCAGACAAAAAGGGTTTGATACACAGGAGCAGATAACAAAACCAAATCAGAGCCAAAAATCGAAGTCGGACTGTCCAGTCAGAAAAGCAACACTATGAATACAAGGCGCAGAGCAGCACAGGTAGACTAGGGAAACGTTCTGACAGGGATCTGCTGTGAAAAGACTGCTTAAATACACACAAGGGAAGTCACATGCTATGATTAGGATCAAAAGGATCAGACTAATTACGTGGAAGCAAACACAAGGAGAACCTAACCACATGAAATTGGCAAAACGCGGACAGGGATCACGAGACAACCTATGACAAAACATACAGCTCCGGTTAGGGAGTTCTAACGTGCACAGATAATGAGAGGCAGGACAGAGTAGAGCAGGTGCGGAGGATCCACTGAATTTGCAGCAAAAACTAAAGTGAAGGCAAGAGGCGGAGACTAGAACAGGGCGAGTGCTGAGAGCTTGTTAATCAATTAGTAAGTGCAGCTATACAATTAGTGCTCGTTACATTTATATACAATGTTAGTCTTGGTTAAACTTTAACAAAATAACAAACTGTTAATGGGTTAGTAATACAAACTAAATGTTTGAAACCCCGAAAATCACCTAAACATGGTTTCACGCCTTAAAAGACCAGACAGGGGAGACAAAGTTGGGCAAAGACATGGACCGGACTATAACAGAAATGTTTCAGGGCAAAAACAAAAACATGGCAAAGAACAAAAACTAAACAGAACATGGCAAAAAACAGAACAGGCATGGTAGAAACATAACGGGGCATGGCAAAAAACAGAACAGACATGGCAGAAACAGAACAGGTATGACAGAATCATAACATAGTATCATTTCCTATATTTTTTGACAAGGTTTCAGTACACATTTGGGGGCATTTTGGACCATTACTCTTTTGCAAATCCTTTCAAGATCCTTGACTTTCTTGGGTTTGCATTTTTCAACTGCCTTCTTCAACTCAGGTTTCCAATTGGATTGACGTCTGGCAACTGAGATGGCCTTTGCAGAATGTTAATTTTGATGCTGTGTTTCCATCCACCTTTTTAATGCATTTTGATTTTGGAAAAAACCTGAGCGGAACGGCCAAAATTTCAACTTGAAATGGAGGGGGTGGGAAAATTTTCCGAATCGATAAAGATAAATGCGCTTTAGTGCAGTGGAAACGGGTTAGCTTAACATGCTAGCTGTAACATGAAAGACTTTCTAACCACTATCTTGAAGTGATTACTTTCATTGGGTTTTCATTATTTTTTTGGAAGAGTCCTCCTACAGCTAAGTCCCATCCTTCTTGCAGAAGCAATTGAATTGAGATTGTCCTAACGCCCTTTCGGGCTTATATCCCAAAAAGCACACTTGGTGGATGGAAACGCACACAAATGCACTTTTCATCATGCCAAAATTATCTTTGGATGGAAACACAGCTACATATGTGCCCTTTGGACCTCCTTGTTTTGAGTTAAAAGTCAGCCCCTTCCAGAAAACATTGTCACTGAATACATCATCATTTATTTCATCATGGATATATTTAATCATGGGTATAAGGTGCTTCTCCTAGTATGCATCTCTCTTTCGACGCCAAACATGCTGATGCTCTATCTGCCTGAAATGTGAAATTTTATTCTCATGTGACCAATTCACCTTGTTCTAGTCATAATTTGAATGACATTTGTCTATCTCCAAGTGCTTGCTTCTGTGACTTCTGGTCTGAAAAGTCATTCTTCTAGCAACCCTCTCCAAAGAGCCTGTGGTTGTGGAGGTGGCACCGGATGGTGCTTTTTGAAACCTGGTGACCCCAAGATGCTACCAAGGCCTGCAATTCCTTCACAGAGATTCTTGAGGGTTTTGTTGCTTCTCTCACCATCCTCCTCAGTGTCCTGGGGGGTGAAATTCAATTACATCCTCTACCCTTGAGGTTTTCAACAGTTCCATATCCTAAGAATGTTTTCATAATTGCCCTGACAATGCACAGTGGCATATTCAATCATTTGTAAATCTTTTTGTATCCATTACCAGATTTAGGAAGGTCTATGAGCATCTGCCTCTTTTGAGCTGTTTTTTTTTTGTGGTGGATGAAAAAGGGATTTTGTTTCACATGTAAGATAATGTGTTACCTCATTTTTAACACCCAAGTGAAACAGGAACTGATTTTAATGGGTCAATATAGTTTCTAAACAAAGATAACTTAAAAAAGTGGAATTTAATCCCTGGTTTAATTTTGGTTGATGTCATTTAGAATAATCTTTTAGGGTACTATTAATTGTGAAACCTTGATTTGGAGGAAATTCATTTTAAATTAAATCAGCACATAATTTTGGTTGCTTCCACTGAAACATTAATATTATGCAGTATTTCTCACATGTTGTTATTTCGAGTTTCTCAAAAAGTATATATTATTTAGAATTTTTTAAGTATTGTTCGTACATCACCAGTGAGAGGTGCCAGCAATTTTGGAGTCCAGTGTATATTTCCATATAGCGAACCATGTTGAAATTACAGACATTTATAATCGTGCCTCTGTGCAAATACTTACGAACATCTTGGTCTGTGTGACTGGAACAAAACTTTGCTAAACTGTTCTTGTGGTGCTTCTCTAGGTCCTGATGACATCCTTGAAAAACAGTGGAACCCTGTGGACCCCCTTCTTTCTTATCATAGCGAGAAAGAGTTACCTGCACAGCACCTAGGTGCGTATATGAGGAGTCTACTTGCAAAGCCTAGAATGTCAAGTTGGTCCAATTTTTTTTTTTAGAAAATCAGATTTTTTGGTAGGCATAGAAATTATCTTCCATAGATACCAATTTTCACTAGACTGAAACTATTAGCCTTGCAGACAAACTCCATGAGGTAGTTCATTATTTTTTTTTTTGAAGAAATGACTTTGATTTTGCAACACAAAGTTTTGTCTCAGCAGGTTTTGAAAGTGGAGTGGAAATTCAGCAAGGTTTGACAGTGTTTAATCCAGCCCCTTTGCTTAATAGTTGAACACACCAGGTTTTAACTTGAAGAAAGTTGAGAAAAATTGCCCAGAGAAACTAATGCTTTGAAGTCGTTCTTTATGGCCCACTGATATCAACCATGAAAACCGTTTAAAATTTCCAAAGCAAATTTTTGAGAAATCTGCATTTTAAGAAAATCATGAATTCTGAGATATATTTCTTTTATTTTTGGAATGTAACTAATAATTTTCCCCAAGCATTTCACAATGCAAAACCCCCCTCTATTTTGTTTGTTTGATCAAATAATTATGTAAGAACCCAATAGTTGACACCTATAACCGTTCATTGCAGGACAGTGACCTGTTTGGGATAAATGGTTTCAAGGAAAGTTCTATCTGCATTCCACAAATTCCACCCACACTTATTTCATCTGAAAAGGCCTATTTTGAATTGCATAATAAGCATTAGGTAATAGTAAGGACATAGAATCAATAGATTGCACCAGGATTTTATGATGTTACATAATAATTGTGTACAAAATTTGGTGTCAACCACTTCAAGTGCCCAGTTACTTGAAAGATGTTGCACGTTGAATGCTGAGAGAAAGTTTGCCTTGTTTGTTTCCGAAAAGGAAATTTCAAGATCACCGAAAATTTGCTGATAAAATTAATGAACACATTTTGACTGATTCCGATATTGATGATATTTGTTTGCCATGTGGATTATGTTCAACATGCAAAAGGACTCTGAATGCCTCGTCTGAGAAGAACCTTTAACGATGTTGTTAGTGCATGCTTTGGGAAGCATTTGGGAGAAAATTGGCAGGAGAAGATAGCTTTGTTCGAGGATGCCTACCTCAAAACAGGATGCTTAATAACTACAAAAGTACACTCAGTCATACACCATCTTGCATCATTTTGCCTTGAACACAATTTTGGGCTAGGGCGCTATACTGAGCAAGCATTCGAGGCGGTTCAGGCCTCATTTTTGAATTACTGGAAACGCCATCTCGTCAAAGACATCCAGATTATGGACAAAGATTGAAACAGGCAATTCGAGAGTTTAATGCAGCTAATGCTCAAAAAGTTTCAGGTGCAATTCTAACTGGTGATCCTTTCCTACTAGTCTTGGACTAACCAAAGTTAATTTTGGGCAAAAGGTCTTTTTTTAAAAAAAGAAAACGGTCTTTAAAAAAACATTCATTTTCAAAAAAGTTGTTTTTTTGAAAAAAAAAATTTTGGTAACTGAGAAACAAGTGGGAAAGGATCTCTAGAAAAGATTTCATCCAGATGGTCATGAAACGTCCCATCAATATCATATAATTGTAGTTTTTGTAAATTTAAAGATGTCAATTTGTGAAATTGAATAAAAAGTTGATTTTTTCAAAAATCTGCTTTGGAATTTTTAAACGGTTTTCATGGTTGATACTAGTGGGCCATATAAAAAAACGTCCAAGCATTAGTTTCTGTCGGGCAATATTTCTCAACTTTCTTCTAGTTAAAACCTGGTGTGTGAAGGTATCTGACTCAAGACCCACTCTACATGCAACTCAATGCTACAGTTAGCACAGTGGTTGAATAGCTGCTATGACAATGACAGCATCAACATGAGTCCATGGGTTTAAGATTTTTTGCAATTTCAAAAAAAAACGAAAATTGAGTCTGCATTGCCCATCTTGAGTTTGAGAAAGAAAAAGCTGAACAGGCTACAAAAGCTCGACTGTGATTGGTTCCTTCTAGTGAACGAAAGCAGAATGATGTTTCCACATTGGCTGATGAATTAGCAGAATTTTCTCCTTGACTTGGTGGGTTTTGACAGAGTTTCGCTTTTTCCGTTTCAATTTATTACATGCTTTAGTAGATTTTGAAAGTGGAGCTATCAGTGGGACATGCGCAGGTGCCAGAAAGACAGGCTGATGGAGATAACTCATTTATTTTCAAAACTTGACTTGGCAGGAGGCCAGAGGATATTTGCATGAAGTGAGTGAACCATGTTGGAATTACAGACATTTACAAGTGTGTCTCAGTGCAAATACCTCTTGGTCTGTGTGACAGTCTGGAACAAAAATTAGGTGCTAAACTGTTCTTGTGGTGCGTCTCTAGGTCTTGCTGAAATCCCTGAAGAACAGTGGAACCCTGCGGAATCCCTACTTTCTCAGCATAGAGAGAATGGGTTACCTGTACAGCAACTAGGTGTGTATATGCACTCCATAAACAGACCTGAGAGTTAAATGTCCATTGTACATGTCTCTTGGGAACATGCTGTGTCATCATGTTTACTGCGGACTGAGTTATCTTCATACACTGCATACTCTGGATGGGGCATTAAGCACAGCTCATAATGATATTCACAATATGTGCTCCTGGTCCTGTGTTCTAAATTGGGAATAGTGCACTTTTCTAAATTGGCTCCAGTGGGGGCCGATGGACAGAAAGTAGGGAGGGTGTGAAACATGCCTTTCAACTGATCATGTGTCTTGAGCTGCCGGATAGCTCACTCGGTTAAAGCATCACATTGCAAAACAGAAGTGACTATCACGACGCGGGATCAAGCCCTGGTCGTACCAACCGGCAGTGGTCAGCAGCTTTTTCAGCGTAGCGCACAATTGGCCATTGCGCTACAGGGATGCAAACTGGGAAGGGTCTGCCAGGAAGGGTAATATAACACGATCTGTTGTTCGTTGCTTAGGTGCCTCTTGTTGGCCAACACGGGCGCTCGTCAGGAAGATTCTAAGCTTGTTCATGTTCAGGTGTCCTCCGCCCTCATTCTGAACTTGCGAGGATTCAACCAATGAGTGTATAAGAAGCTGTGGCTGACAGGCACGTGCTTCAGAGGAGAGCTGCGAACTGTCTGCACTCTCCTGAATTGGCAACAAGGGGTCGCATACGAGCAAGTGTTGTACATAGTTCCCCAATTGGGCATTCCAGATTCGGGTGGGATTGGAGATGCCAAATTTAAAAATCGTTGCTCAAGCGCCTTTCCTAAAATCTTTTCATGTTCGCCCTCCGCCCTCCTGAACTTGTTCATGTTTAAAAAAAGCAGGGCTGACAGGCCTCCGCCTGTCTTCACATCCTGAATTGGCAACAGGGGGTCATTCAAGCCTTGTACATAAAAAGAAATTGGGCATTCCAGATTCGTGGGATTGGAGATGCCAAATTTAAAGAAAAAAAAAAACTGATAATGTGTCTTGATCAGTTTTCAATCAATGGCCTTGTATGAAGATACTTTAACTCACCTCTTTCAGGCGTTGCCAATTCTCTTTTTAAAGGCGAGAAATAAAGCACATGATCTAGACTACAAAATGTGCGCATTTCATTGCTTGTTTTCATTTAAACGATCATACAGCGTAAGTTTGATGACCTGCATTGCAGGATATTACTAAAAGTCAGCGTAGAAAATCCAGGAAAATTTTTTTTTTTTTTTTTTTTGTGAAGGGTAGCCTATTAAGGCAAGTGAATAAAATATTTTCATTGAATTTATTATTTAGTTGCCTTAATATTTCATTAAAAAGGAAGCCATGTACTTTAAAGTCTAGACTGAAACCAAGTTTGAGTGCCAATTTTCTTGTTCCTATATGTAGGCTCATATATTTTGACTAAATACAAGATAAAAATTCAAAAATATCCCATGGTTTTTAAGTAATTGGTGTTTAATCATCCAATTTCCGACGTTTTCCGAAAACAAAATGAATAAGCGCGTCAAACCAGAAGTGAAGTCAGCTCAGGAAAACAAAGGTTGTAGAGCACAAAAATGATGGCGACTAATAGAGAAAAGAACAATTCTGAGACCGAAGAAGTGGACTTGGGCTCGGTTCAGCCATACTCGTACCAAATGTGAAAGCAACCGTACCTGAGCACGTAAGATAACTGTTATGTGTTACGGCTCTCTAATTCTAACAAATGCAGTGGCGAAAAGATATCGCCATTCAAACGAAGAAATTCATTGCTTGCTCGAAATGTAGGTGGACGAAAACCCACAATCACAACTGGATAACACACACAAAACTTAGAGATTTATGGAATAATTTGTGAGTAGTTACACTTAACAAAAATATAAACGCCCCATGTAAATTATTCATGTAACATGAAAAGTGTTACCCTAAATGAGCTGATAATGTCTTAATTGTGCAAAATGGTTATTTGTCTTGATTTGTATACAACATTTGTGTTAATCTCAGCCAGTGAGCACTTGCTCAGTGATGCATTGATTCCACCCACAACACAGGTGGGCAGACGCTGCTCAAACAGCGTGAGCAGAACTCAGACACTCCCTAAAACTGGGGACAATAAAAGGCCACCCCAAAATGTCAAATTTCATCAAAAGTTACCATGCCACAAATGTTGCAAATCAGGCAGGAACGCGCCATAGGAATGCTGGATGCAGGAATGTCCACCAGAGCGGTTGCTGCACAGCTGAATGTTCACTATCGGACAATTGGGCGTTTAAGAGTTCGTTTTAGACAGACTGGCAGTACAGCAAATCGACCTCACCCTCGTTGTCCACGCGTCACCAAACAAGCACAAGATCGTCACATCTGGCTTCTCCACTTGCGTGATCGCCTCAGACCAGCAACAGGTGACAACTGACAACCTTGTCAACTCGATGCGAAGAAGATGTGTTGCTCTACGGGATGCAAATGGTGGACACAAAATATTGAGTTGTGATTTGTTTTAACCTGATCCCAACCGTGTCTACGAGTATCCCTGATTGCCATACGCCACTATTTTGCTTTAATGAACAGTAATCTGTTGCATAATGAACAATGAAAATGAATTGTGTATGGCTTAATATATTATAAAACCCTTAATGCTAATTAAAGTTTAAAAGTGTCAAATGGGGCGTTCATATTTTTGTCAAGTGTACATTCGCGTGGTTATAACAGAACAATAGATCAGTGCCATGACAAACTAAAGAAAATGTTGCTGCGATATTTCAAAGTGCGGCACACGGTGCGAAAGTCTGGCAGCTCAGACGGATAAATTTTTCTTGGTATGAGGCAGTGAACAGCATTATCGGCCAAAAAGGCTAGGGCAAAAGAATTCCAATTTCAACATCCACCAAAATCGAATGTAATCAGTACATTTTTGGCTTAGATGTTTGGGTACCCAGAGAAAGATTCGGATGTGTAAAAACATCAAGCATTCAGTCAAGAAAATTTGGAGTTTAATTTCTTGTGCTGCTATACATGGTAATCCATGTTACTGATGACAGACCAGTTTGCTAGGGCACGTACGTATGCATTCGCCATATTAACATTCGGTATTAAAGCGCAACGCCTGAAAGTGTTGGTTTATTTTATTCTACATGATTATTTTTCTCTCTATGCACTCAAAAGTTCTGAAATGGCTGAAAAATCCAGCAATTGCAAGGAAGAAAAGTGATTTTTTGCACTCTTACGCCCCGCCCCCTGAAAAAGTTGGAAGTTTCCGAGACGTAAGTCACATGACCTATGACGTGACCAAAGAAGGCACCTCCGCCATTGCGGTCTCTGCACGGTCCCTTTACACGCTTGTTTACACACGTTTTCTATTGTGTTTGTTTAGTATATGAGCCTGCAATAAAGATATCTATCTATCCATCTATCTATCTAATTGTTACACTCAACAAACCGTGTTACCTAGGCTAACGTAGCAAGATGGCTGGATACATAGTGGACATGAGGACAACAGTCCAAACTCAGGTATAAATCTAATGATGAGTATACAACAAGGCATCAAGATAACTCACCGATTCATAAAAAATATTGTATGCACGTTGTAACTGATGTTACAAGCCTACAAGCCAGCGTTAGTTCCACAGTAATCACGGATGCCCACCTCCTACAGCACAGCCGGCGATCAGGCATCACAATACAGCCTCCCGAGTTCATCTGGCTAATAATGCGATGGCAGATGTCGATAATCCAGTTACTCTCCACCTGTGGCCGTTACCCTCGCCTGCTAACTTATCAAAGTTAACCACCTATGGCATTAAACTTCAGGATTATTCACCAGAACATTTGCCAGAATGGGTGGTGTTAAGCTGCTTTCACACTGGACGCGAAACAAATTTTTCGCATGACAGATTACATTCAAAGTCAATGCAAAGACGCGAATACATGCGAAACGCTCTGCTCATAAAGCTCACTAAACGCCCGAACCGAGGCCGGGCCGATTGGATAGAGGGAAATACACACAATTGTCACTAACCAACGTTAGCTTGCTAAATGGGTAATGTGGTTAGTTAAACTGACAGGTAGTAGGTAGATAGTGTGTCAAGCCGCTTGCACACTGGGCACAATACAAATTTTTCGCAGGACAGATTACATTCAAATTCAATGCGAAGACGTGAAAACACACGAAAATAATAAAATAATCTGATCCAGAGGATGGCGAAATATCAGAAGATGAGGAGTCTGATTCCATGATATTTTTGATTGAGCTAATAAGCGGCTAAGTAGTTTCCTCCCCTTACGAAAATGAACTAAGTTACTATAGTATACTATAAGAATTGTATAGTGTTCTAAAGTGTGGTTGTGGGGTTCTATAGTACGTTTCACCAGCTATAGTATTACAATAGTTTTTTTTTCTGTAGTGTTATTTTATTTGCTATGGTAGCCCTAAAATATTTCAATAGTAACACTAAAATCTCTATAGTGCGTTCCAAAAAAACATACAATTACTACAGTAATACTAGAGCTTTTTGTTGGTTAATTTTATGGTATTCCAATAGTGTTTTTTTGTAAGGGTCTGTCAGCTGACTATGGTAAATAAAGCGTAATGTTTGTAGATTTCGTTGCTGAACGAGCGAGATCTGACCAGCTGCCTTCCTTGCGTGACGACACATTGATTAATAAGGCCCGTTCCGGAATTTCGACCCATTTCGAAGGGGGCGTTCCCGATCAGCCTCGTTAATCTGAAATAGTTTAAAATCCACAAATTTTCATGGAAAAACGTTTGCATCTTCGTTTTCATCGCGAAAAATTACTATAGGGAGTTCTAAACGTAATTTTGAGTTATTTTATGTCAGGGATTCTAAACGCCTTCCTAATCTAAACCCCCAGAAATATATCGGTTCCTCCTTTTAAAATCATTCTCCATTTGAAACCACCTAGGTGCATACTGTAATGCACTGTATCGGAATTTTGACATATATGCGAGGCGAATGTACTCGGGTACAGTACAATATTACTAGTGTGGAAGCAGACCAGCCAGGGGAGAGGGGAGGGGGGACAATCGTACTGTGGCACGGTACGGAACAATCACACCTAGTGTGAAAGCGCCCCGAATCTTGAAAAGGCCTGGGAATAGCCCCCCTGCAAATCAAACTTCAGTTGTCCAGAAATTGAGTGCTTAGATTGTACAAATGTGGTACAGATCGATTCCCGGACATGGCCAACCTGTCAACTATTGCACATTTTTTGTCAAACAAAAATTGTGAAATATGAAATCTCACCTTTTTTGAACTTCACTCTCACACTGAGTAATAGAAATTGGTATTTCAAAGCTCTCCGGGGTGAAATGATGAGAGCATATTAGGGCGGAAGAACTGGTCATCTTGGGTTCCACGAATTTCGCTCTCATCGTCTTGATAAATCTCACCCACTGTCAGGGAATTCCAACATATTTTGGGAATGTGTGCAATGACACACCCTTTTCCTGATCCGCAGTAGCACTGCACCCAAAAACGACACATCTGTTGACCATTTTCAAGGACAAAAGGGAGCAACTCAATGAACTCTATTGAAAGCATTGAATGCAAGGGCGTAGGTTTGTATATGGAAGGTCGGGACATGTCCCTTCCAACTATTTTAGGGAGCCAAACCTGTCCCTTCAATCATTTCATGTTGGTTTTTTATCATCTTTTCCAGACAAGCAGTAAGACCCAAATGTGGAGGCAGGTCTGCAAGACAACCTATTTATGCATTCTATCATTTGATTGGTTGAAAGGGCAAATATCTGAAGGCTAAAAATTCAACAGTAAACTGACCACTATTCAATTATTTTATATTCATTTTTGTCCAACCACAGCAACAAGACACGAGAAACAGATCAAGCTGTTTTGATTACATGTGTTTCAATGCCTCAGGTGAAGAGAACTGTAATTTGGCATTTGTTCCAGATTTTCCTTAATCGAGATAATAGCACTTTTCCCATGGCCCAACTTATTTATTTATTTATTTGTCTGTCTCTCCTTTCTGTCTGTCTGAGGGAAAGAAAGTCGGACATGCTTTATTTCGAAAACTGAATGGAAGGATCTTCATGAAATTTATCTACCAGAAACAGCTTGGATACTTAAAGTCAAAACTCCATTAAATTTTTTTGATGATCCGATCCGCCAACGAATGATCTGGTTCTGGATCTGGATTCTGTGAACTAAACCTGGTTTCAGTCACATGTAGGTTAGCATATCTTGGAAACAGTAGTAGCTAAATATAAGCCAAATGGATATGTCAAATTATGAGGTATAAATTTTGGTGGAGAAATTCGACCCCACTATTAAAATTATTTTATATGCATCTTGCCATTTGTATCAACAAACAGAGCCCTGTTGGAGATACAGGTGTATCAGGGCCTCAGGTGAGGTCATTATTATGACTTGTTCTGTGGAATTATAGAGAAAGCATTAAAGTTAGTCTCATGATGTTCAGCAAATGTAAGTTTTGAAAGTCAAAATGTTCCCAACCAACTTTGGCTCAGTGGGGGAAATGAAAAACAATGCTTGGTTTGTGGCTTGTCCAATACATAGTTGGTGGTCCATTTTGAGGTGTTTATCGCGGTTGCAATTGCGTTACCGCATATTAAGATGCTTAATAGAGAGGATTGTGAGCTGGCTTGCTAACTTAGTTATATATCCACTCACTTGGTATCAGTGTCCAGGTTACTAGATCTGAGCGGGTTTCGTGAGTGTCCTAAGATGGTTTGCAGCTGTCAGTTAAGGTTGTGGCAAGTTTATGTATGTGGCATCTTTGTATGAAAATTTTGGAAGCACCTTGCGTAGCCTAATTTAAAAAAAACGGAGAAACACTCATTCGGATAATCTCTGTATACAGTAAAGGCAGTATCTGCACTCAGATTTACAAAATTTTCAAGATCACGCGTTACACGTGCTCACATCACATACGTGTCCCTCCAATTCTCACATTAAACCTACGCCCTTGGTTGAATGGTTCATTCTTTTGTTAGCTGAAGCTGTGTTCCTGAGTTTACGCCATCACCCAAAAATCGCCAAAGATTTTTATTTCTTGAAGAAGGGTATGACCTGTGAGTTTTAAATTAAAAATAAAACTGTACCATATGTGAAAATTATTAATTTTTCTTTCAAATCGACCAATTCAATTGTTTTTTTTTCATATGGAAGCCTCATGGTCAGTTTCAATCTAAACCTTTAAGTGCCAACGGATTATTCATATTGTTAGGAAATAAGGTAATCAAGAACAATGATTGTAAACAGGTCAATTATGATCCGTTTCAAGGGATGTCTTCTGCCTTCCCTGTGTTCAGTTCAGCAGCTGCCACTGATTGGCTCTTCTATGTCACACTAAATCTTTGCAACTGTTGAATGAATTTTGAAACGTATGGCATTTATTTATTTATATCTGGCAAAGTGGATGAGTGTCCGACTAGTGCTTCAGTTCCTCTCCAAATTTTAATGAGTTTTTCCATTTGCCCATGCAACCAAGTTTCATAAAAATCAGACTAACGGTTTCCCATAATCCTGCTGACAAACAGCCAAAAAGACGGAACATATCCCAAACATAAAAAATTACCTCATGACTGGATTTAAAAATAAGAAATGCTTTGAAGACTCAAACAACTAGATTTCTAATTTCTAGCAATCCCAGGGCTAGCTTTACAGATACAGTCGCAGCCTAGTCCAAGACTAAATTGCATTGTTAATGGAGCACTGCATAACAAATCTAATTCTACTCCAGGGCCAAGATGATTTGAGTGTTAAAAGCAAGCCCTTATTGCTGAAAAAATGTTTCTCCTTTATCTGAATTTAGGGGCTAAACTGGCAACTCAAGATTTTGCAAGACCAGAGCAGATGGAGCTCAGAACTTTTAAGCTTACCATCGCCATCTTCTCAAACATCACCAACTTCACTGCAGGCAATGAGACAGACACGCTCCTATCCGAGGGCCCTTACCAGACAGTGGAGGTGGTGATCATTGTCCTAGTCTCAGGATCTGTCAGTCTCCTCACGATAACTGGGAACATACTGGTCATCCTCTCAATCATAATGAACAGGAGCCTCCAAACCATCAACAACTATTTCCTGTTCAGCCTGGCATGTGCAGACCTGATCGTTGGGGTCAGCTCCATGAACCTGTACACAGTCTACATCGCAGCTGGCTATTGGCCGTTGGGACCAGTCGTCTGTTACCTATGGCTGACCACGGACTTTGTAGTCATCAATGCCTCTGCCTTTCATCTCATTGTCATCAGCTTTGACCGTTACTTCTGCATCACCAAGCCACTCTGCTATCCTGCAAAGAGGACCACCAGGATGGCGGGCATGATGATTGCGGCAGCTTGGGTACTTGCCTTCCTCGTGTGGGCAATCCTCTTCGGGCAGTTTGTCGAAGGTCAGCGTATTGGGCAAAATGGCAAGTGCTACGTTGACTTCCTGTCCAATGAATCCATCAGCTTCATCAGCTCCACTATCTCCTTGTACCTGCCTGTTGCCATCATGAGCTTACTGTACTGGCAGATCTCCAGGGCCAGCAAGAGCCGTGTTAAGACGGGCGAGCACAAGCAAAAAAAGGGCCAGCCATTCAACAGCGAAGCAGGAAACCACATCAACATTCCTTATGATGACGAGTATGACACAACCCAACACGTTGAAAGGAGCCAGAATGGTGGAACAGGTGGAGTGGGGGAGGAGGAGCCAAGTGCACCAGTACATCCTGAGAGAAATGAAATCACGGAGGCCCCTGCAGTTTACAAGGGAAACCCCACAGCCCACTGCCTTAATGTTACAATGTCAAAACAGCAGCCCAAGAAAAAGGCACCTCCATCTCGTGAGAAAAAGGTAACACGCATGATAACGATGATTCTAGCTGCCTTTGTGGTCACATGGACACCTTTTCAAATCATGAAGGTCATCAGCAGCTTCTGTTCAACCTGTATTCCCTCCAGCATGTGGACCTTCGGCTACTGGTCCTGCTATATCAACAGCACCATCAATCCAGCCTGCTATGCTTTCGGCAATGTCTCCTTCAAGAAGACCTTCAAAAACTCCTGCTCTGCCAGCACAAGGACATTCGCTTGGGCAAATAGAGATGTGATTGTTTTTTGTTTCTGCTGTTGTTCTTTTCTGTCATTTTGTGGACAGAAAAAATATAGTCTTGCATCACTTTAAACAATAGCAGGTACAAGCTCAAAAGTAGAATTACAGACATGCAACCTGTTGGTGTAATGTCCAATTGCAGAAATATTTGTACCAGAAAAATCAACTTGAATTCAACACCATTTATTGCTAAACTCAGTTCTGTACCAGAAAAATCAACTTGAATTTTATCAATACCATTTATTGCTAAAAATGTCAGTAAAAGTTTGCAATATTGTTCAGTCTCATTTAACCATTTATTGCAATGACAGAAAGTTCTGCATTCATTTCAATGAGCCTGACACAGACAGTCTTTCACAGCCCCAAACCTGCGCAATGTGGTGACCAGAGTCACCTTCTAATAAAATTAAAGTATGAACGAATGGAATGGATTCAGCAGAAGGGGAGATCTGTGACGTTGAGGGTCCTGTCAAAATTCTCCTAATAAGTGGCTGGTCCTGGCTACTTTGCCAATGAGCCTGGCTCTTTGGCAATGTGGTCAGCACGTGTGACTCTTACCCGGGAATCTGTGGTTCAAACTCCTGCCTGGGCCCTCCTTTGGTCTGCCACACATCGGCGCTGTCCACTTTGAACCCCAATCCACTGAAGTGCAAGCCTGCACCATTAAAGCCTCTGGGCAACGTTTATTTATTTGACACCTGCAACCTCCAGCCTCCTGGAGGGTAGCTTCATGATCGCAAATTCAGATCATAGCATTTATTCGCGAAAACAAAATGTTGCCAAGCGAAGTGTGAGCATTAAGTAGTCGACTTGATGCTTGCTGCTATACATTTTGCAACTAAGATGCGCACCGCCCATTAATTCACTAGGTGGAGAGACAAATTTCATGCATACACACACACCAGTTACTAAGCATTTGATTAGCGATACGCAGGCAGCAATTACACTACGGTTAGCCCTGTTTAAAGAGCAACATTCTGTAAGCATCGTCTTCAAAGCCAAAGCTTCAACCAAGTTTATAAAACTCAAAATCCGTGATGTAAATACACCTTGCACACAATTCCATATGGAAATTAATTGAAATCTCTGGAGGTTACACAAAGGAGCTTATTAACCATGATGATTAGAAGAAGATCCTTGCAATGCGTCTCAGATTTGCCCTCAGCCAAACCGATGAATATAATGCTTCTTGGCCAGAATTTGCCGATTGCTGGTGACGGAACATTTTAAACAGACATTCAAAGAAAACAACCAGCTCCTTCAGCCAGACGAACTCCAGCATCAAATAACCTGAGAGCATACAATCTATATACACTGATATCAGCCAAATTAAACCTCCTCCAATTGTGGCAGAGACCGAGATCCGCTGAAGGTCAGATGAACCAATTCAGCAGGAAATCAGGGAAAGCCATCCAAAGTGCAACAAAAGCAGATTGTTTAAATTGTTGGTTCGAATAAGGTAATTTCCTTCCCTACTTGTGAAGTGCTTCAATGCCAAGTGCAAGAGCTAACACAATAAGCCATAAATTTCTTGCAGTTCATCCCAATTGACATTCATCATAACATACCGCGTCCAATTCGCGAGCTACATTTAAAACCTTAAAGAATGAGAGCACAATCATGCACGCATAAAGCCTCTGGCACATTTATTTGATCATTTACGAAAACGCCAGCCTCGTGGAGGGTAGATTCATGATAGCAAATGTTCGAGTGGATGCTTACTATTGCGTTTCATTAATACGATGCTCAATGCCCCTTACTTCTTGAGGTGTAACAATAGATCTCTCGCACACCTGTTGCTAAGCATTTTATTGGGCAATGCACAGGCAACCATTCCATTTTAAACAGCCACATTTAAAAGGCAAGATTCACGAGTTGTAACTTTCTAGCCAAACCCTCAAAGTTTGATACTCAGAATAAACCGTATGGTGGAAATACGGCCTGCGCACCAGTCAATAAGGTCATGAATTGAGTGCACCGGAGATTGCTCAAAGTAACACTTTGACTACAATTAGGAGATTGTAACAATATGACTGACTTGAGCATAGAATCCGTGATTTGCTGGTAATGAGATAAAACTTAAATAGTCATTAAATCAGTGGTTCTCAAACTCAGTCCTGGCGCCCCACTGTGTATGCTGGATTTTGTTCTGACCACAAGTGCAATCTTAGGACTTTAACAAGCTGTTGATTTGCCTTAATTAGGTGCATTTATGTTTAGAGCAGTTATTTGTCCTCTGAAGCCACATTTGACAAATCTGCACATGCCATGAAGAATTAAAATTTCCTATCCACAATGAGATATTAGAAGCCAGTATAAATAACTGCAGAGGGAAACAATTTGACCGAACCCTTAATCAAGAGGTTCCTCGTTGGTGAAACTGTCAACATATGGTTGCAAAAACCAACAATTTATTTGGCAAACAGTAAAGTCACACCTCTTCCGTTTCACGTTTAGTTTATAAAGTTCAGGCAAATTATTTTGAAAGTATTCAAAACACCTGTGTTTTGCAACCCAATCAGGAGCTTCCTGATTTTGCCAGAGTATAATTTGATCTGTTTAGAGATGTTTTTACCTGAAAATCCTCACAATATGGAAAAATAAGCATTACATGTTTAAGGGTTTTTAATCTTCATGGCACAATGGATATGTCCATAAAAATGCAGCTAAAGGTGGTAAATAACTGCTCTAAACATGAAATGCAGCTAATTAAGACAAATACACACCTTGTTAAAATCCTAAAATAGCAATTATGGTTGGAACAAAAACCAGCATACACAGTGGGGCGCCAGGAATGAGTTTGAGAACCACTGCATTAAATGAATTCCAGCTTTGTCAAGCAGTCAAACTACAGCATTTAGTAGTCCTGAAAAAAGTGCACAAACATAAAACCAATCCATATCTTCAGCCAAATTAGCCCCTGCCAAATTGTGGTAAGTTGAGGACCTTGATATTTGTGAATTATTATAATGAGGGTGCGTTCAGGAACCAGAAGCGAGAACCAAAACATCCAGCAAACTTGTTCTTTATTAATTCTGGGGTGGAAACCCCTGCAGGGCAGTAGGCAACGGTACAGAGTCCACAATCCAAAATCAGAATCCAGTAGTCGTAATCCAGTTCGTAAACAGGGCAGCAAACACAAAACTCAGGGTCGGGCAAAGCAGGTTCGTTACACGGGCACAGGTATATCAGACGAAGCCAAAATCAAAATCCAGTAGTCATAATCCAGTTCGTAAACAGGGCATCAAACACAAAACTCAGGGTACAAAGCAGGTTATAAACAACACAGGTATATCAGAGACGAAAAAAAATCAAAATCCAGGACGTGGCTGTCAGAAGAAACACGAAGAGACTGGCATAAAAAATACAGCACAAGGAAAACATTCTGACAAGGACTGGCTGTGAATTGACTGCTTAAATACACATACGGGAAGTCACATGCTATAATAGGGAACAGGTGAGCTGCATCAGACTAATTACAAAGGAATGAACAAGAGGAAGTTCCTAACCACATGAAATTGGCGAAAGCCAAAATGTGGACAGGGATTACACATACAGCCTATGACAAACAAACGGCTCCGGTTAGGGAGTTCTAAAGTGCACGGAGTGAGAGGCAGAACAGTGTTTAACCAGGTGCGGAGAATCCGCTGAAGCACAGCAAAGTAAATTGAGTGAAGGCAAGGGGCGGAGACTAGAGCAGAGCGAGTGCTGAGAGCTCGTTAGTCAATTAGTAAAGTGCAGCTATACAATCCCTAGTGCTCTATAGTAAGTTAGTACTATAAACAATGTTAGTTATTGTTAGTAATTTATCCAAAATAACAAACTGTTAGTATTTGTTAGTAAAGACAGAACAGCAAGGCGAAGGAAGCAAACAAGATTGGAAGGAATAATTGAAAACCCAGAAACCATGAAATCACCTGAAAACGTGGCACGCAATACTGGGGAATAAAACTGTCACGTCACATATGACCAGACAGGGGAGACAATGTGCAATGCAGGGCATGAGAAATACATAAACCAGAATAATAACTAAACTGTGAATATGAGTAATGGCAGGCAAAAGACATGGCAGAGAAAGACAGGCAAAATACAAAACATGGCATGGACTAAATCAAAAAACATGGCTTGGAAGCAGAGTCATAGCGAAAACATGGTCAGGCATAACAGAATCATGACAAATAATTGCTTCCCGCGAGAGTGAAAAACCACATCCTCAGAGCAGGTGGGCCAGATTAGCTTAAAATAGGAGAGGAAAAAACCACTTGGTGTCTCTTCATGGTGACAAAGGTTTACCTTGGAAGCAATCAACCTCACAAAACCAAAGAAATTGTCATGCTGCTTAAGAATGAAAACTTATATCTGAGTAACCCAAGTATGAGCGATGGAGAGGGCACAGGCGCCGAGAAATGAAGGAACACTGCCTTGGTCATAAAAGCTCACCAATTAGGTGGGAGGAACTTAAATTAAGAATGATTGGACAGAAACAGGCTTGTGACCAGCCTGACTACTCTGTCTGACTTAACTAACGCATAAAGCTGCATAAATGTTTCTGTTTTTGAAAGACCAATACTGTTCAATCGAAAAAAAAATTCAAAGACATTATTGTGACACTGTATTCCAATTACTATTTGAAATTCAGATCATACATACAATTGCAAAAATATTTATCTCATCAAAAGCATCCTCCCAGATCAATTGAAGATTTCCTTTGTTTCCCCCATCTTGACCCAGGAATGCTGTTATAATTATGATGACCTCAGGTCGTTCAGCCAGGATATTTTGAAACCACATCACCACAATGCGGACACACTTACCATAGACAAAGAAACACAAAAGGCTTTAAACTTTAGAATGAGGGCGAGACACTGCACCCAAAGTGTTACACACTGCTCACAGATATTGATGAATGACAAAGGCAATGACTGGGTAATTTAAAGTAAGATTTTCAAGAATAAAATGAATTAATAATTAAAGATAAATTGTATATTATGTGAAACGGTTACACTTAAAATCACTAACAAAGTTTTTGAATTAACTTGTTGAAATCAACGTGTAAAGTTTTAGTCTACTCTGTAAATTATTCCAAGCAAATTAGGCAGAATATTTGATTCATAGATTTGTGTTTACTGATGGAACAAACAGTATATTATCAGCCAGTCCCGAAAACAGGTTTTGTGAGTCTAATGCTTTAGGTGCAGGAGTGCTGACAAATATAGAGTTTGATCGCAAAACGGTTTAACCACCAAATCCACATTCTGCTTGTTCTCAAAAAATAGAGAAAAGATAGTCTTACATTGATGTGAAATCTGATTTTTGACAGGTGAAATATATTCAGAGCTTTTAATCGGCAAAATTTATGTTTTTTTGCAAAATGGCTTAAGTGCCACCTCCGTTTGTTTGCAAAACAGGTTATATCCACCTTTAGAGTAAAAGTTTCACAACTAAACAACAAGGAATTAGTGTTTTATGTGCATGATAATATTTTGTGTTTGCGTATGTGTGTTTGTGTGTTTGCTTGATTGGGTGCATGCTTGTCTGTGTATGTGTGTGTGTGAGTATTTTTGTTACATGCACTCACGTTTGTGTTTCAGGACCACAGTGTTTTTGTGTCCAGTGAACCAAGACTGATGTTGGGTGGTGTGTGTGTGTGTTGTGCCTGTTTGCACATGTGCATGAATGCTTGTGCGTGTTTGTGTATGTGTGTGTATTTATGTTTACATGCACAGGCACGTTTGTGTTTCAGGACCATAATGTTTGTCCAGTGAACAAAGACTGACATTGGGTGGTGTTGTATGTGTGTGCGCGTGTTTGTGTAGGTGTGCATGCGTGTTTGTGTATGTGTGTGTGTGTGTGTGCGCGTGTAATTTTTGTTTACATGCAAGCACATTTGTGTTTCAGGACCATAGTGTTAGTGTGTCCAATGAACCAAGACTGACATTGGGTGGTGTGTGTGTGTGTGTGTGTGTTTATGTGTGGGGGTGGGTGTTTACGTTTTTGTTACTTATTTGGGACCTTTTCCAGTATAAACACTGACCTTGTCGGGACCAGTAGTCTTTATGGGGACCAAGGCCTGGTCCTAATACAGCAAAACGTCATTTCTGAGGTCATGGTTGAGGTTAGGGGTCAGGTATGAACTGAGGTTTTGTTAAGATTAAAGTCAGGTATGATTTGGTTAAGATTAGGGTTAGGGGTAGGGTCAGGGTTAGGCTGTCCATATTGAATAGAACAATGCAATGTCCTAACAAGGATAACTGCGCGGACTTTGTGTGTGTGTGTGTGTGTGTGTGTGTGTGTGTGAATGTGCGTGGGCATGTGAGTGTGTGATGTTGTGCTCAGCAATATTGAATGAATAGAGTTTCCCGACACTACAACAAAGAAACATACTTATTCGATTGGATTTAACCCTTTTTTCAATAAAAGCAAGCTATGGATTTAACTTGTTTTGCAAAAAAACTGTAATTTTTTGTGTTTTTTTAAGAATATTCCTGTGGCTGGATTTGAAATGAATATGCCCATTGGTTACCATTTGGTTCATATACAATAGTAGAAAAGACCATTATTCAAAATTTTTCAGAAATAGGAATTACACAGAAAGCCATTTTTCTCAATTCAGACTCAGTGGAGTTAACCTGTTTTGCGATAAAACTCTTCAAATGACATGGTAAATTTTTGAGTAGTCCCTCATACATGAATAACTAGATAACTCGGTCACCACAGGGACCTGCCCGATCCCCAAATTTTGGACAAAATGGCTGCCGGCAGCCATATTGGATGTCCGAGATTGGCAAAAATTGATCTTGAACATTGTCAATCAATATCTTTGCCTGTGTAAAATTAGAAAAAAATCCTATAATAATTGTGGCTTCCAGAGCCCGGAACAGAAAATCTCTGCAGGCGCAGCGGCGGCGGCCCCGGAAGTAAACCATAGTATCTCCCGACCACCGTTGTCGGGGAGGTACAAATATAGGGCACTGGTGGCCCCAGAAGCTCCCGCAAAAGCAAAATGTTGAAGTTTTTGTTGACGGATGCGCGCAGGGACGGACGCACGCATGGACGGCGGGGGCTAAAAAATGCTGAGGCTTGTTCGTACTAAATCGGAGATCTTTGTGATGAACAGCATCTGGATATTTAAGGTTAGAGGTTCAGGGTGAGAGATGGCTACACACAGCACATAAGGCTCTGCACTGCACATGGAGGGCTAAACAAAACACAATGAGGGTTACATACAGTAAACAGTGTGTTACACACTGCATGCATAAGGATATATACTGCACACAGGAAACTGCACAAAACAGACAGATGTTTTAAATACTGCTCACAGAGACCTACAAGAAACAGGTTTAAACACTGCATTACCATCACCTACAGAAAACACACAGTATTATACTCTACAAACAGTGCATTACACACTGCACACAGGATATACACTGCACACAGAGGATTAAACTTACAAACACTGCGTTACACATGCAGAGAGAGGGCTACACACTGCATACAGAGGGTTTCACACTGCAAACTGTGTGCTACAAACTGCATACAGAGGGTTACACACTGCAAACTGTGTGCTACACACTGCATACAGAGGGTTACACACTGCAAACTGTGTGCTACACACTGCATACAGAGGGTTACACACTGCACATTGAGAATTACCATCATCCAGTTCTTCAAGGTTTAGCTCTTCATGCTCTTCCCTGAGGGCACTTCCTCTTGGGGACGGGTTCGAACGGGCACTTTGACCAGCCTGTGGCTATAGTGCCCTACATCCAGCAGGTTGTCATGCTGTGTGTTTTGTGACATACTCCTCTAGTAACCATCATTTAAATTTTCTGCCACTTATGCAATAGTAGCTCTTCTATCAGTTTGTACCAGGTGGGATAGCCTTCATTGCCCTTATGCATTGAGTAGCCTTGGGTGCCCAACACCCTATCTCTGGTTTGTACTTTGTCCCTCTGCAAACCACTGTCTGTTTGTATTTACCAATATTAAGTATTAAATTAGTGTTACCCAAAACAAGTGTAAAAAAATTGTGCCGTATGGTTTTTGTGCGGCACTCCTGATTGAGCTTAGTTGGCAATGTATGGAGTACTGAGGTGACTACGGCACTGCTACTTATATCTGGTGTCAGACATGAAAACTCTATTGAAATTTATAAAGGGGTTCGAATAATTTCGGTTGTGACTCAAATTAATTTCAAGAGCCAAGATCAGCCGACTGGGTATACAGATGCAAGAGATAAAATTTGTTGTTTATTTTCAAAAATGTTATGCTTTTGCATTTGTAATCCAGTTCGTGGTCCACTTACGCGATCCACTACAAAAAACGTGTGAGTCGCTCGCGATTTATTCCCGGTCAATGACGTATCTCAGTTTCAGCAAAGATTTACAATAGAACTTGATGGAAGCCGATCAGAGTCATATTTTGCGTTTGCAATCTCTGGGAAACTGGAGATCTTGCCACCAAGTGAAATTAGTACACAGTGGCTGCTGCAGGCTAGCTGAGATGTGATGCATCAAAATTAATAGATAACAGTGAATAGTGATTATTTTGCTATTTAGCTATCCAGGTAGCATTTGTATGCACCAAATTTGTCAAGCTTTGCCAGCAAACTAGCTGGATGGCTGGATTAGCTGGCTACCTAACAAGCTAGTTCACTGACTTGGCTAGCTATATTTGTATATATAATTGAATAGAACACAGCAATTATTTTGTTATTTGTGAAGTTTAGAACCACAAATTGTGATACAATTATTCGGTGCATATAAATCAATAAAGGACAGTGAATAGTGATTTTTTTTGTGACTTATTAAGTGTTAAGTGAGCAAGGAGTGATTATTTAGCAATGTAGCAAACTAGGTAAGAAAGGTATCGAGGAGATGGTTTATCTGCAAGCTACAAAGTTTTTGCAATGACTAACAATAGCCAGAGATGCTGAGCTTTTAATATAAATTGGCACAAGCTTCATAACTTGATATCAAGCTCGGTTAACATAACAAATCTGCAGATGCCACTGTCTCGATGGACTTTACTTAAACTCCACCATTTTATTCTATTATTGCTTTATCAGCTTCCGCCGCCCGAGTGCCGCGGGAGCTATGATATCGGGCTCCATCCGCGCATGCGTCCATCTATGCGTGCGTCCGTCAACAAAAACTTCGACATTTTGCTTTGGCGGGAGCTTCTGGGTCCGCCAGTGCCCTATATTTTTATTATTATTAATTAGCTAGCCAGCGGAGGATGAGCTCCCCCACTATAGCCAGGTTCCTCCTGAAATTTTTTCCCACTGGGGAGTTTTTTCTGACCACGGTTTGAGGATTTTTCTCCCTACTGGGAGTTTTTTTCCTCATTTGCTATAGTGGGGATTAGGCTGGGCACTGCCCCTTTGTAAAGCGTCTGTAAAGTGTCTTTGCGACAGTCTATCTGTGAAATGCGCCATACAAATAAAATTGAATTGAATTAAGTTTGACCATTGAGTAGCGAACTAATTAACACAGTCTCAGCCGGCTAAGTAATGAAATATGGCAAGGAGCTGGCTGGATTGTGGACTGTGTAGTTTTTAGGCTAATAAGACAATTAGCATGTTGGTAAAAAATTTGAATGACTAGCCTACAGTCTATAAAAATGAAATTTGAAGTAACTCAGAAGTTTGACTCAAGATACCGAAATCGATATTGACTTGAAAACAATGGGAAGTACATCAAAAGTGAATCTTTTTAAAAATCTATTGGGAAATGAAAGGGAACTTTTATCTCTGAGACACATGTAATATTGTCACCTCAGTACTCTATAGGCCCGCTTGTTCCATGTTTCAAAGGTGACGCTCGCCATGTAATCGGATTTCTGGTTTAACTCATGATTATTTATTAATTAAGGATGCCTGAGCTATGAAAACCTCTGTGAAATGTTAAAATTCTCCAATTAATTTTTTTAAATTCTTGATACAATGAGCCTACATTGTTACAAATGAAAAGGATAGAAATTCACATAATGGTGCCCAGCATGATATAATCTAGCAAAGTCAATCAACAATAAAATGGTTCCAAGTTATGGCCTCTGACTGCCTTTCAACCAGAACCAAGTTATGCAAGACTCAGCGACATTTGAAAACTCTGATACAAAAGTATAAAGCCCAATGCCCACTGACGGCATGTGACTCGTGTCAGTTTTTAATTTTTTGACACTTCTCAATTTCTTGAGCGTTAACTCAATGCAAGAAATGCATTTGTCTTTTAAGTTATTTAACAATTTTGCCTTCTCATGGTTGGTGACACATATTTAGTAGAAACCTCACACGCAGTTGTCGAAACCGATATAACCGCTTTTTAACCAAGTTGCGGTTTTTAAACGGAAACTAGCTAGCTAACTCGCTGCTGGGTGAAGTAAAGTAAATCAGACAATGTTCAATTGCTAGATGGCTAAATTTAGGAGGGAAGCTATGCCTATATATAACTTATAATGTACAGTAAGCTGGACGTCGCACTTTGCCATCACATAAAAAAAATTTATTGGTTGGTGTTTTCAAAATTAAAGTTGTCTTGTTGAATATTTTGAGATTGACAAGCATGGCTTGCTTCTGGGTCCTGTTGTCATCTGTCAATATTGATGACACTGATGCTTTTATAGGGCGTTTAAAAACCTTTAGCGTTTGACGAGACACTTCGCTTCAACACCAGTGAGCATTGGGCTTAATAACTATCTCCATTATAATTTGTTTAAATCCCCAGGAATCTACATTTCCTTTCTTTATTAAGTTTCCCAATGGATGCAAAATAAATAAATAATTCTGACCAAAAAAAACAAAAAAACAGTTGGTCTCTGAGGCCAGTGAATTCAAATAGCCTACCCGACACCTTTCTAGCCTCACCTGCATCCAAGCCCTTTTCCCCCGTTTCCACTAGGGCCTATGGGTGATTTGGTGAATGGCGCAGCAAGGGAAAAGAGAGGGAGCTTATGAGAATGGTTGGAACAATGGTTGTTCAAAACTGGATTCATTCTGTTTTGGCAAGTTAGAAGCTGACGGTCTTTCACACAGAACAGTAGAATAGTACAGGACAGGTGAAAGCAAAGGCGCATTCAGTCAACCAAAATGCCTTCGGAACTCATGCGCCATTAAGCATAGAAGACATAGAACGCTGCGACCCGAAACCCCAGTTGTGAATCTCAAGAATATTGCCCTTTTTACAAAGTCTGTCCAAGAGTCAAAATCAGCCAACAGAATGGTACACAGGAGAGAGCATTAAAGGAGCTGTGTCATGATTACTGCGCATGCTCACAACTTAGAACGCAGTAAATCTGCTCAACTGCAAGTCAAAATCTACTTCCATCGTTGTAAATCTGTTATCATTTTGCAATGTATTTATATATTTTAGCTACTAAGGCATTATGCTCGTTATATTAATGAGTTTTCTCTGGAAATTTGAGGATTCAAAGAGCTATTTTAGTGCTGTAGCCAAAGTTTATGAATAATGTGAACTGGTCTGCCAACTGCCAATAATCATAGAAGAGGAATATGGAAGCCCATAAGGGACAATATTGAAATGAAAATGTAATTCCACTATTGCATTATAATTTTCCGCTTATGAAGGAGTTCAACCCAATGACACCTAATAAATCGAAATTCGTCTTTGAAAATTCTGTATATATAGATTGTTACATATGAAAAGTAAAGGAAATCACGTTAAAAACAGATAAAATGGGTATCTATCTCAAATAATCAAAGCAAATAATCAAAGTGAATCAACATTTAAAATGGGTCAAAAGAATGGCATCTCTCAGGCGTAGGATCTGACACATTTAAGCGACATGAGACTCAACAATATTCAAAAACTCAACAACAAGTTTGCGCTCTATACAAGGGAGATGACAGGTAGCCAAGGAGAATGGCAGGAACAACAGGCGTTTTAAAGGTGCATTCACTGTCATTGTGGACGAGTAGGAAGTGAATGGGCTTTACAGAACAGGAATGACAGGACTGGCAGAGGCAAAGGCGAACAAAGGCGCATTCAGTCAAACGAAGTTTTCCTAGCATGTGCACCATTTTGCAGAAAAGACACAAGGCATCATTGAATCTCAAGAACACGGACCTCTGAACATAGACGGATTAAGAGTCGTCGGGCCCCTGGGCACGGACATGTGAAAGACCCCCCCCCCCCGCGGCTGCCCGCGCAGGGAAAGTTGTGTTCAAGTAATGGCAACCAAGTTAAAAATCATCAAAATGTTTTTCCAATCTCATGGGAATATCACCAAATTTACTGCCACACAAGAAAACTCTGAACTATTTATACATTAAAATTCTGGCATTTATTTATTGTCCACAATATTTACTTTAATTATATTCTTCAGTTTTATTCTTCATTTTCACTGTCACATGTAACATTTGCGAATGAACATTTCAGTTACAGTATTGATCGATTTTGCCACTTTCGCGTTGACGTTTCACGCCGTAAAAAATAAACAAATTAAACCGCTCTCAACTACAAATGAGATAAAGTTAAGCCATTTCGATTATTAACAAAAACAAATCCTAAAAACAATTTACAGCAATACTGTGTCTATGAGTTTAAATTAACCATTAAATCATCTTACTTTAACCAACTTAACCAAGGCATTTTCTCCTGGTTTTGCGTCGTGCGAAATCATCCACAATATCGTCAAAGTCCAGGCCATTAGTCAGTTCGCTCTCAATTGACATGAGAGAAAGCGATTTCAGACGTTTTTGTGTCATCTTCGTCCTCAGCTCATTTTTAATTCTGGAAAGCAGAGAGAATGACCGCTCACCTTCGGAATTACTGACGGGCTGAGTAAGAAACAGCCTTATCTAAAAAAAGATGCTTCCTTGGTTTCTTTTTCTTTTTTTAGCTTTCTTTTAGCTGCTCTGCTTAACGTCCACCGGTGCTCCATTTTGAATTTATGTACGTTTCGCGCTTGTTTAAGGATTTCACATTTTAACAGATAGACCTTATCGTCACCCCACTTTCTCCAGTGCAAACTTTAATAGCGTTCTCTATCGACCAGTTTCTTTATTCATTAATCTAACGGGAATGTGGGCCCCCATAAAATAGGCCTATGCAAAATATATTTCTTATATTCTTGTAAGAAATCTCACTTGTCCCAGTCAAGGGCTAACACTGAAACATACTTACCCCTTATACCCTGCCTTTTCCCTGAAAGGATTTAACATAAGATAACACATTTTTTTCCTACTGGACAATGACGGACAAATATTCTGTATCTGCTGATCTCAGCGCCTCACTGAAGCTGCATTGCACTTATATTGAAAAAAAATATTCAAACCCAGGGCGCCATGTTTGTATGGTCACAGCATTACTTCAAATGGAAATACCTATATCAAGTACATATTTTACACACATTTCCCTGTTATTCTCATGGACATATTTGGGATTGTCAGAAACCTTTGGATCTCCACTAGAATTTAAAATGGGCCTGAAGTTTCTCAAGTTTGAATATAGCTGCTGCATTTGATGGACTCCAATTGGGTGCTTCTCGGGCTTAAAAGGTTAAAGGAGCCGATAATCAAGTGATACGCCACAAAAATAATAAATAAAACTATAAATTAATGAATCAATTAATCAGGAAATCTCTCTCTCACACACACACACACACACACACACACACATGTGCAGGCCCATGTTATATGATTGAGGGGCCTTCATGGGTCTTTATGAACCATGACTTTCCAGAAATTCCACATAAACAGCTCATTTGTGGGTGTGTGTGTGTGTGGGTGTGTGGTAGTGTGTGTGTGTGTGTGTGTGAGTGTGTGTGTGGCGGAGGGTCCATATCTATGACCATGTGAGAGGCCCCTTGGACAGAACTTGATTGCACTTGATTTGAACTCGGTCTTTGGATTCTCCCCACAGAGCTGAAGGGCCCATATTACATGGAGTACCTCTAAAGTCCTGTGGATAAACCAAGGCGATAAACACCCACTTAAAATGCAACATGATGGTTTGTTTCTTGTAATGTCTTCAAAGTGAAGTTTTAGGCGATTCCTTCAGTTTGCCAGTAGGACTTTTGTTATTGACAGGAACGATTAGGCCCTTTGACTATGCAACAAGAAATACAAGGTAAATAGTGGTGACTTTGCGTGGCCGGGGCCCGGTAGGCCCGTTCATTAATGCATCCCTGCCTCTGAACTCCGTTTTTAAGTCAAAGTCAGTCAACAGAGTGGTGCACTGGAGAGAGAATTAACAGAGAGACTAAAATAATGTAAGGAGTCTAAATGAAAACAGGATCTAAAGAGTGTAATGCTATAGCAATAAAATGCAAAACTCCCATGCTTGTGAGAACAACATCAACGATGGTGAATGTTGTGTGCAGGCGGCACCCGCACTGAACAGAAATAGATTTTGGGGACTCATAAAATCCCACATGTGCAACAACACCTAATTCAAATGTCCTACTCTTGGTTTTTAGTTTTCCTAACACTTCTTGTAAATGAGGCTGTCCACCTAAAATTCACAATATTGGAAGATTCAAACCTTATGCAGCTTTATAATGCACTAAGAAAGTCAATTAAAGCACAGCAGGATGTGGCAAAGACGGGTCTCCAGCCTGTGCCTGATCGCAAAGGTTTAGACTCATGAGCTAATGTTTTAAAAAAAAAAAAAATTAGACAAAGCAGCTCAACGAAGTCATGGCTTGGCTGCCTAAACATTTTCAGTGAAAGGCACAGTGCTAACCTGAAGACTTTACACCTGACGCAAAAATTTCTTATGGTGAAATTATTTTGCCAGAATCCCTGAGGGAATAAGATTTTGACGTAAGTGTGTTGTGAAGGACTGCCCACCCTGTTTTTCTACCCCTTCTCTTAGCCAGCCTCTCAGTGTCTCTGTCCCTCACTCGCTCCAGAGTCTCCTCCACCCCTCTCTCACTCGCGCATTTTCCTTCCAGACAGCAGTGTCACATACACTCATCCCTCAGCGTCACTTTACTCCACACGCATGAGATCAGACCGGCAGCGAGGTGCATGAGACCGACTGAAGGCTGCGTGCTCTCACCTACCAAACGGAGGGCACAGTTGGGAAAACCACTACGAATCCACAAGAACAGGTAATTAAATTGTCAAACAACAATGCAAATGCTGTGTTTATTCAGTACTGGCACAATGTAGTTATAAAAGTTCATAAAATGATATTATTCTGGACAAAGTGTGTCTTACCAATGGCATCTTTTGTGTTGTAGAATTTACGCACCACAACCAACGGATAAAATCAAAACAAATTGGCAAATTTCAAATGCTTTTCATTGATTCTTTTGTATACCCTGAATTTCAAAAGAATTGGAACAAAGCGTAAAATCAATTTTTAAATTCTCGTTTATTTGCATTTAGTTGAGAGCAGCACAAAAAAACTGTTTAAAGATTCACCTTAAAAACTGGACCCTAATTGTTCTCGGAAATTTTCACGAATTCCAAATGTGATGCCTGCAACAGATTTAAAAAAAAAAAATGGGACAGGGGAACAGAAAGACTGGAAGAACAGAGGAATCTTGAGAAAAACACCTGTGTTTCAACATCATACAGGTTAACAGGTAAATAGGTAACAGATTATTTGATGATGATTGGGTATAATATGAGCACTCACAAAAGGCATGGTCGTTTACCAGTCAGATGGTAAGAGGTTTGTCTCTTTGCCAAAACCAAAAACCATCCAGAACCACCGCCAACATCTCTGGTCTCGACCTCATTTGAAAACGAATGCAGGGGAAGAAGGAAGGAGTGCAGTTGTCTTAGGAGTCCTTCTTTCAAATTGCTTTTGGAAATAATAGATGTCGAGTTCTCTGGGCTGAAGAGGAGAAAGACCAACCCAACTATTATCAGCGACATGTTCAAAACCCAGAATCTGTGATAGGCTGGGGCTGAATTACTGCACTCAGTGTGGGCAGCTGTAGACAAATAGGACACTGAAGGGTACAGGCACATCTTTGAAAAGAATATGTATGACTTCCAGACGTCTTCTTCAAGGAATTCCTTGCTTGTTCCAGACAATGGCGAACCGCACACGGCAGAAATTAAAACACAATGGCTGTGTTGTCACAGACAGTCAGTAATGCCCCCAGCCCCAACCTCTCCCTCATTAAAAACGTGTGGTGAGTTATGAGGTGTAAAATGCAATCACAGAGACCTTGTTCTGTTGACAAACCATGATAATTTCTTATTTGGCATGAATGGGAACAAATTTTTAGCTTTTTTAGTTCTGGATGATGGCATATAATAAAGAATTAAATATTTATTTTTGGATCATTTATTACGTTTGAAGCATTAAAACCATAAAGCATAAGTGGAAAACATCTTGTTCAACATATTCAACTCGAATGCAACACGATTTCTAAATTGGTGTAAAACGGCTGCATGAGGCCACATAGAAGCAGCTAATGAAATGAGTGCTGCTGTGGTTGTTTTGCTTTTTAGCAATGGTCCTTTTTCACGGGGTCGTAACATAGGAAAACACAACCGATTAATTAAACCAGAAAATAATCATCAAACCCATTCTCCCCCTGTGATGAACTTCACTTTCATGAAGAGCCAGAAGGATTTGTGCTTCAGCAGGGAAACAATGGAAAGGAGATGAGGAAGTAGGAAGGGTTTCCACACTAATTGCGAAATCCAATCCTTGCGACAGGTGCAAGATGATTCTATTCTCACAAGCGGTATGGATCACCTCCATTGTGCAGCATGTTGCTTTGATCTGAATGATTATTCAGGAAAAACAAATATTAACAGATTAACCTCCGAACTGTCAAGTGTTAAGAAAATAAGCAAAGATTGCTAAAAATATTCATCCTTTGTTTATCAGGCCGTGCGACAGGTAGGCGATTTGTCAGTGGTGCTAAAACACTAAATTCATGTTATATTGTTCCACTCGGCACTCTGTTGGTAAATAGCAATGCAGCCTATGGGTAACAGAGACAATTTCTTCATCATTATACTGTATATGAATTTAAAATCAAGGCCATAATATCAGTGTCAACTGACATAGATGTTTGTACTTAATTTTGGTGCAGACAGTAGACTTATGATGGTATTTACAGTGGCTTAAAAAATTACTGGCACCCCTGAGAGGCAATGCAAATACAATGCAAAAATAAGTAAATAAATTTAAAAAAAAACAAAATAATTATAAAGAAACGGAATGAGTGAAATACTTTAAGAAATAATGTTTCACTGGAAACACCCAAAATCATAATAATCATTGAATACAAACTAAATGTCAAGAAAGTCAAGGTTTCGCAACAATCAGTACCCTTCCTTTTGAACGTAGGGCAACCACCTCTTGTAAAGACAATATCATGGAGTTATTTCCTGTATTTTTTTTTGTAAGGTTAAGGTCCATATTTGGGGCACTTTGGACCATTCCTCTTTGCAAATCCTTTCAAGATCCTTTACTTTCTTGGGTTTGCGTTTTTCAACTGCCTTTTTCAACTCAGCCCACAGATTTTCAATTGGATTGAGGTCTGGTGACTGAGATGGCCATTGCAGAATGTTAATTTTGTTGTCACTGAACCATTCCTATGTGGATCTTGAGGTGTGCTTTGGGTCAGTGTTTTGTTGGAAAGTCCTTCGGCCAAGTCCCAGCTTTCTAGCAAAGGAAACCGGATTGTCGGCCAAAAAATTGTGATTCTTGGCGGAATTCCCTATGCCATTTATCTTAACCAGTGCCCCAGCACCTCTTGAATTAAAAGAGCCCCAAAACATTACTGACCCACCCTCATATTTAACCATGGGCATGAGGTCCTTCTCCTAGTATGCATCTCTGTTTCAACGCCAAAAATGCCTATGCTGTATCTGACTGAAACATGCAATTTTGGCCTCATCTGCCCAATGAACCTTGTTTCAGTCATAATTTGAATAACATCTGGCTATCTCCAAGTGCTTGCTTTTGTGTGTTTCTGGTCTGAAAAGGCATTCTTCTGGCAAACCTTCCCAAGAGCCTGTGGTTGTGGAGGTGGCGCCTGGTGGTGCTTTTTGAAACCTGGTGACCCCCAGATGCCAACAAGGCCAGCTATTCCTTCACAAAGATTCTTGTGGATTTTGTTGCTTCTCTTACCATCCTCCTCAGTATCCTGGGGGGTGAAATTCAGTTGTGTCCTCAACCCTTGAGGTTATCAACAGTTACATATCTTTGGAATGTTTTAAGAATTGCCCTGACAATTGCCCTGTGGCATATCCAATCATTTGTGAATCTTTTTGTGTACATTACTAGATTTATGAAGATCTATGAGCATCTGCCTCTTTTGAACTGACTTTTTTTTTTTTTGTGGTGTTGGATGAAAAAGGGATATTGCATATGCCTTATCTCATTTTTACACCCCAGGAAACAGGAAATGATTTTAATGGCTCAATAGTTCCTTATCACTTTGATAAAACTTAAAAAAGTGGAATTTAACACCTGCTTTAATTTTGGTCGATGTCATTTACAATAATCTTTTAGGGTGCCATTAAGTGTGAAACCTTGATTTGGAGGAAATTCATATTAAATTAAATCAGTAAATAATTTTGGCTGGTTCCATTGGAACATTAATATTATGCAGTATTTCTCATGTCTTGCTATTCAGAGTTTCTCAATAAGCATATTTCAATTTTTTTTTTTTTAAAGTATTGCTCGTGCATCAACAGTCATTGGTGCCAGCAATTTTGGAGGCCAGTGTATATTTGCATGGAGTGAACCATGTTGGAATTACAGACATTTATAAGTGTGTCTCAGTGCAAACACTTATGAACATCTTGGTCTGTGTGACTGTCTGGAACAAAATTTGGTGCTAAACTGTTCTTGTGGTGCTTCTTTAGGTCCTGCTGAAATCCCTGAAGAACAGTGGAACCCCGCCGACTCCAATCTTGACCTTAGAAGTCTAGGCATAGTGAGAAAGGGTTACCTGTACTGCAACTTGGTGCGTATATGCCCTCCAAGAACAGAGCTGAGAGTTAAATGTCCATTTTAAAGGTACCATTGTTGGCTGGGGCATTAAGCACAGCTCAGAGAGATAGTCACAATATGTGCTCCTGGTCCTCTGTTCTAAATTGGGAAAAGTCCACTCTTCCTAATTGGCTCCAGAGGCAGCCGATGGACAGAAAGCTGGAAGGGCGTAGAAAATGCCTTTAAACTGATCATTTGTCTTGACCAATTTTCAGTCAATGGCCTTGTTTGAAGACAGTTAAACTCACCTTTTTCAGGTGTGGCCAATTCCCTTTGTAAAGGCAAGAAATAATAATAATATTAAATATGAAATAATAATTTGGACCACCAAATGTGCGCATTTTATTGCTCCTTTTCATTTAAACGATCATGAAACGTAAGTTTGATGACCTGCTTTGCAGGAGATGACAAAATTCAAGAACAATAATTGTATACAGGTCAATTATTATCTGTTTCAATGGATGTCTTCCGCCCTTCCTGTGTTCTGTTCAGCAGCTGCCACTGTCTATTTTGTGTCACTCTAAATCTTTACAACTGTTGAATAAATTTTGAAACGTTTTGCATTTATTCGGCCAGGGCAATATCTGGAAAAGTTGACATCGACCCGCCTTGTGATTCAGTTTCTGTCCAAAATTTAATGGGTTTTTCCATTGCCCATATCACCAAGTTTCCGAAAAATAAGACGGTTTTCCTTAATCCTGCAGACAAACAGACAAAAAGACAGAACAAATCCCAATCAAAAAATTTACTGCATGAGTGGATGTGAACACAACAAATATATTGAACACTCGAACAACTGGATTTCTAATTAGCCATCCCAGGGATTGCTTTACAAACACAGGTACAGCCTAGTCCATGACTAAATTGCATTGTTAATGACATACTTCATAACAAATCTGGCTTTACTCCAAAGCCAAACTGAGTGTTAAAAGCAAGCCCTAATTGCAGAAAAAAAATGTTTTTCCTTTATCTGAATTTAGGGGCTAAACTGGCAACTCAAGATTCGGCAAGACCAGAACAGATGGAGCTCAGAACCTTTAAGCTTACCATCACCATCTTCTCAAACATCTCCAACTTCACTGCAGGCAATGAGACAGACACGCTACTGTACAAGGGCCCTTACCAGATAGTGGAGGTGGTGATCATCTTCCTGGTCTCAGGATCCCTCAGTCTCCTCACAATAACTGGCAACATACTAGTCATTCTCTCAATCATAATCAACAGGAGCCTCCAGACCATCAACAACTACTTCCTCTTCAGCCTGGCATGTGCAGACCTGATCATTGCAATCAGCTCCATGAACCTGTACACAGTCTACATCGCAGTTGGTTATTGGCCGTTAGGCCCAGTAGTCTGTTACCTATGGCTGCTCCTGGACTATGCAGTCACCAATGCCTCTGTCTTTCATCTCCTTGTCATCAGCTTTGACCGCTTTTTTTCTGCATCACCAAGCCACTCTGCTACCCTGCAAGGAGGACCACCAGGATGGCGGGCATGATGATTGCGGCAGCCTGGGTACTTGCATTCCTCCTCTGGGGCCCGCCCATCCTCTTCGGGCAGGTTGTCGTAGTTGAGCGTATTATGCCAGAGTGCTACATCCAGTTCCTGTCCAATGAATCCCTCAGCTTCATCACCTCCACTGTCACCTTCTACCTGCCCGTAGCCATCATGAGCTTACTGTACGGGCAGATCTCCAGGGCCAGCAAAAGCCGTGTAAAGACGGGCAAGCACAAGCCAAAAAAGGGCAAGCCATTCAACAGCGAAGCAGGAAACCACATCAGCATTCCATGTGATGACGAGTCTGACACAACCCAGCGTGTTGAGAGGAGCCAGAATGGCGGAACAGGTGGAGTTGGGGAGGAGGAGCCAAGTGTTTCAGTACATCCTGAGAGAAATGAAATTACGGAGGCCCCTGCAGGTTACAAGGGAAACCCCACAGCCCACCGCCTTAATGTTACAATGTCAAAGCGGCTACCCAAGAAAAAGGCACCACCATCTCGTGAGAAAAAGGTAACACGCATGATAACAATGATTCTTGCTGCCTTTGTGGTCACATGGACACCCTTTCAAATCATGAAGGTGATCAGCAGCTTCTGTTCGACCTGTATTCCCTCCAGCTTGTGGATCTTCGGCTACTGGCTCTGTTACATCAACAGTACCATCAATCCAGCCTGCTATGCTCTCTGTAATGTATCGTTCAAGAAGACCTTCAAACAACTTCTGCTCTGCCAGTACAAGGACATTCGCTTGGGCAGATAGAGATGTGACTGCTTTTGTTTCTGCCGTTTTGATTTTCTGTCTTTTTTTTTTGACAGAAAAAAATATGCTCTTGCATCAATTTCAACAACGGCAGGTACAAGCTCAAGAATTTGAACTACAGACACACAACCTGTAGGTGTAATATCAAATTGCAGAGACTTCTATGCCAGCAAGCTCAACTAGAATTCAAAAACATTTACTGCAAAACTCAGTAAAAGTCTGAACCCATTCACGAGATCAGAAAGTGCATCTGTTTACTGCAATTAATATTTTTATCTGATAAAAATGATATATTATTAAATGTGCAGTTCCATACAGAAGTTTGCAATAACCAAGTTCAGTCAGGACACTTAAATCACATGTAACGTAACCATTTATTGCAGGACACCTGCATTTGAGTTTGGTGGTGCCCTATGGGCGATTCCTGTTTTGGACCACATATTTGGTTTTCTGCTTTCTCAAAGTTCAAGTGATTGTATTTTAATATTTTAACATTTTGTTAGGAGTGTTCCATACTTTGCTATGAGGAATGCATGTTGGCCGAGCTCAGGGGCTGAAAATATTGTAATTATGGGATGTTTTTTGTACATTTTTCTCCATACGTTTTCCACCCTGTTAGGGACATGTACATGGTAATCACATAGTTCAAATAATATCCAAGTCAAACAATACTGATCTTTTCTTGGATAGAATATGTCCCTTGTGCTATGATAAAAGTTTCATTCTTGTAGCAGTAACAATGTTAATTTTATGAAGAGTACATATCTTGAATATTGGAATCTCAGCGTTTTTGGTCCCCATTTTAGTATGAATAATTTTATTAATTAGGTTTATATGTATATGCATTATATGAACCTCAGTTAACAAAACAACACACCAATATGCCAAATACTTAGTCTGTGTATTTGTTTGTTTGTCTGTCTGTTACCATCATAATTGTCTGCGACCTAGCGTGTGCATCCAAGCTAAAGTAACAATGCCAACGATTGACAAACACTGTTCTCTTTTTAGATTTTAAATGTGCCAGAATTTTAAGAAAAAGGATTCAGTTCATTTTTGTCAGCACTTCATGTTTCAGTATAATATGTTTTGTGTACATAATGTTAAAAGCCACACCCACATGATTTTGGCACAAGGACCGCCACTCTATTGACTGTTTATGTATTCAAGCTTGTCTTTTTATGTTACTGTACAACTATTGTACATCAGTAGTGGCTAAGCAATACACCTGGGTACCCAGTCTTTGAGGCATCAGCACCTCTGGTGCTTTCATGTTGTCTAGTATGAATAATTTTATTAATTAGAAATAAATTTATATGTATATGCATTATATGAACCTCAGTTAACAAAACAACATACCAATATGCCAAATACCTTAAATCTTCATTGTTGTGGTTAAAATATTTTTGGAAAATCCTTTTGCCTAACAGGGTGGAATGGAACTTAACAGGGTGGAACTGAGGAGGCCTTTCTCAAGTGAGATTCAGATTCACCTTACCTAAGGATTTCTCCCTTATTGTCTTGCATGGTTAACCTACTGTAATGTCTGGAATAGCATTAGAATAAAATAAAAATAATGAAAATGTTGACAAAATAGATGCAGAAGAAATATTTTATTAATATTTGACTTAACCTCCAACTGTATATTGTATATATACCTCTGATGCTGTATACAACACCCCAGTGTGGAGGGTGGCCTGCTTGTGGCTAAAATGCATAGTCTGCACCTCTTCTGTATATTTGCGTACGTAGTTCTCACTGAAATCGACATGAATTAGGCATTCATGGTCCTTCATGTTCTCTCGGACTGCCTTGTAGGCCCTGTACTGTCATCGAATATTAAAAATATGTTGCCTAAATGTCAACATTTGTTGATGAAACAGCTGCAAAACTTCTTGCTCTGTTTTGGTGACCTCTTTTTTTTATCGTCATCTTAAATTTTCTTTCATCATCTGGATGAGAAGCGGTGAAATTGGCAGTGGAGGCAGAGGTGGAGGCGGCAGTGGAGGCAGAAATGGCAGTGGAAGGGAGGGAGGTCCACTCTGTGGTCCACTGGAAGAAAGCAATTGTCTTTTCAGGGGTGGCTTGGCGGAGCATGGGTACAGTGTTCCCTCTGCAATCATCACACTGACCATAGGCACAGGCTTTTGAAAGAGGGTTGCAGACAATCCCGTCAGCCATCATCTCAAGGGTTTGAGGGGACAGAAGTTTGGCTTTGATAAGAACATTGGCCAGAAACAACATGCTTTCGTGTGTTTTGCAGAGGCAAGATTTTCGGTCACTCTCTGTCGGCCATACCACCCAATATGGCTTAAGGGCACAGAACACAGAGTAAGAAACTCCATCCCTGTGTTCTGATTGGAATTTCCTGTGGAGGTTTTTGAGCGTGTCTGTTAACAGCCTCTTCTGTTTCTTTTGTTTAAGGCGAGTGACCGTCTCCTTCTTCCCCGTAGTCATACGGCTGACATCGTCTCGCAGGAAGAAGGCCACCACATTCGCCCTTGTAGCTGCCCTGTGTCTTGCTACCCACTTAAATTTCGTCAAGCTATCATGCAAAGTGGATCTCCTGTGAAACGATCCCAGGGTCTTCTTTGCCAGGGTCTGCAATCTGTATTTCTTAATGATACTTCCTGTGGTAACTTTGGCCAAAATCTGTTTCTCTCTCTCTCTCTCCGTGTGCTTTGATATTTTTTTTCTAATCTCTTCAAAAATTGTGGCATGCAGCAGTAGCCTTCTGCGAATTGGAGGAGGGACAGAACGATTGAGCATTTTATTAATCTGCATTTGAGGAGACTGGCTGTGTTGATCTATCTTGGGGCGGCCTCGTTGCCATCTTTTTTCATACTTTTCTTTTTTCGCCATTTCTTTTGACAAGGCTGCTTTAGAGCTTTTTGATTTCTTTTTCCAGTTTTTGCCTATTTCTTTTTTTTTCCTTTCACCTTGCCTCTTCTGCCTGAAACACAAAGGAAATTACAACACATAAATAGTAGTAATGTAGATCTATTTTCATGTTTTATGAATGAAATATTGCGACCTATTGTACATTTAACAAATCTGCCCTATTATACATTATACAAATTATAAGTTTCTATATCTCTGTGAGCACAAATATCACCAACATTGTTGTGGGCAATACATATTATCTTAAATCTTATCTTCTTAATCCTACTATACATTAGTTCAAACCTTGAGCATTCTGCTACAGGTGGAAGATCAGGGGGTGCTGGGTCTGTTGGGGTAGGTGGTGTACAGGGCGGGGAGAGTATTGCTTCCCTGGCCTTTTCCCTGGCTTTCACCTCTCTCTTCCTTTCTCTCCACTTCTTTCTCTGGGCTTTCTGGTCACGCCGACTGAGCTCTGCAATTCTTTTCTTTTTCCCTGTCTCTCTGTCTTGCTGCCATTTCACTCTCTCTCTCTGCAGATACTTTGCTCGCCTCTCTGAGTCTGCATCTCTCCTTTCTCTGTAGCGGCGCTGACTCTCAGCTGCACTAAGTGGCATCTCCTTACAGATACATGCAATGCCATTTTATTATAAAGTACATAGTTGCCCTTGTATCACACTGTAGTTCCACAACAAAACAACAGTAATACTACTTCTACTACTACCACTGCTAATAATAATGCAAGATAAAACGGTATCGAGCTCAAATAATCAAAGCAAAGTGAATCAACATTAAAAACAGGACAAAAGAATGGCCTCTTTCAGGCGTGTGATCTGACATATTTAAGCTACATAAGACTCAGCTATATTCAAAAACTCAAAAATAAAAAATACAAAAATGAATTAGTGTCTATATAACAGGTAAAATCCCCAGCAGTAGGTATTTGATAACTTCATCAAGTTCCAGAGTGTACACGAAATGAAAAGAAAATCCTAATTAAAAAAACCCTCCGATCCCCAAGGCCAATGAATAGGGATCAAAATACCATGGAAGGAGAGGAATTCCATAGTTCAACCTAAATCTTCAGTATTTGAAAAGATAAGAACAACAGAATCTCCCGCTAAGTCGCCCCAAATAGCAGCTGTGGGGCCTCCCCCCGACCCGGTGTGCTCAGCGCACCTGATTAAGCTGCAGTCAGATCAACCCTGATCAACAGCAGGTTTGTGCTTCATGCAATGGAAGATGACAGGTAGCCAACAAGAATGGCAGGAACAACAGGCATTTAAAGGCGATGTGGACGAGTAGGAAGCGAATGAGCTTTACAGAACAGGAATGACGGGACTGGCAGAGGCAAAGGCGAACAAAGGCGTATTCAGTCAACTGAAAGGTTTTCCTAGCACTTCGCATCATTATGCAGAAAAGACATAGGCTTAGTGCAGAGACCTGTATCCCCAATTGTTTTTGAATCTCATGAACAAGGCCCTCTGAACTCCGTTTTTAAGTCAAAGTCAGCCAACAGTGCGGTGCACTGGAAAGAGAATTAACAGAAAGACTAAAATAACATCAGGAGTCCAAATGAAAACAAGAACCATAACGTGTAATGCTGAAGCAATAAAATGCAGCAACTCCCATGCTTGTGAGAACAACATCAACAATGGTGAATGTCAGGTGCAGGCGGCACGCACTGAGCAGAATTAGTTTTTGGGGACTCATAAAATCCCAAATGTGCAACAACACCTAACTCAAATGTCCTACTTTTGTTTTTGGGTCAGCTTTTCCTAACCCTTCTTGTTATCCACTTCAAATTCACAATATAAGGGATTCAAACCTTATGCATCTTAAATAAACCCAGAAAGTCAATTAAAGCACTACAAGAGTCAAGATGTGCTAAAAAGGGGTCTGCAGCCTGTGTCAGATCAAACAATTTAGACTCATGATACAATGTTTAAAAAAACAAAATTAGTCTTTAGCAGTTTAAGAAAGTCATGGCTTGGCTGCCTCAACATTTTCAGTGAAATGCACAGTGCTATCCTGAAGACTTTACACCTGATGCAAAAATTTCTTGAGGTGAAATTATTTTTCCAGAATCCCTGAGAGATTAAGATTTTGACGCAAATGTGTTGTCAAGGACTGCCCACCCTGTTTTTCTACCCCTTCTCTTAGGCAGCCTCTCAGTGTCTCTGTCCCTCACTCGCTCCAGAGTCTCCTCCACCCCTCTCTCACTCGCGCTATTTCCTTCCAGACAGCAGTGTCACATACGCTCATCCCTCAGCGTCGCTTTACTCCACACGCATGAGATCAGACCGGCTGCGAGGTGCATGAGACTGACTGAGGGCTGCGTACTCTCACCTACCAAACGGAGGGCACAGCTGGGAAAACCACTACAAATCCTCAAGAACAGGTAATTAAATTGTAAAACGACAACAGAAATGCTCTGTTGGTTCAGTGCTGACACAATGTAAAAATGAAGGTCCATGAAATGACATTATTATCGACACAGTGCGGCTTACCAATGGCAGCTCTTGTGTCCCGGTATTTACGCAGCCACGCCAATGGATAAAATCTGAGAAAGAATTTGCAAATTTGCGGAGTCTTGGTAGTGAAATGCTTTTATTATTCTAACTTTCCTTGATTTTTTAGTGCACCCTCAATTCCAAAGAATTGGAACAATGCGTAAAATTAATTTTTAGGTTCTTGTTTATTTGCATTTAGTTGAGAGCAGCATAAAAAACTGTTCAAAGATTTGCCTTAAAAACTGGACCCTAATTGTTCTAGGAAATATTCACAAATTCCAAATGTGATGCCTGCGATAGGTTCCAAAAAAATTGGGACAGGGGAATGGAAAGACTGGAAGAGCAGTGGAATAGTCAAAAAATACGTTTTTCAACATGACACAGGTTAACAGGTGAATAGGTAACAGATGATTTGATTATGATTGGGTATAATATGAGCAGTCACACAAGGCATGGTCGTTCACCAGTCAGATGGTACAAGGTTTGTCACTTTGTCAAAACCAAACACCATCCAGAACCACCGCCAACATCTCTGATCTCGATCTCATTTGAATACAAATGTAGGTGAAGAAGGAAGGAGCGCTGTGGTCTGAGGAGTCCATCTTTCAAATTACGTTTGGAAATAATAGATGTCGAGTTCTCAGGGCTGAAGAGGAGAAAGACCATCCCAACTGTTATCAGCAACATGTTCAAAAACCAGCATCTGTGATAGGCTGGGGCTGAATTATAGCAGTCGGTGTGGGCAGCTGTAGACAAATAGGACACTGAAGGGTACAGGCACATCTTTGAACAGTATATGTGTGACTTCCAGATGTCATCTTCAAGGAATCCCTGGCTTGTTCCAGATAATGGCAAGCTGTACAGCACAAATTAAAACAAAATGGCTGTGTTGTCACAGACAGCGAGTTATGCCCACAGCCCCAACCTATCTCTCATTAAAATTATGCAGTGGGTTACGAGGTGTAAAATACAATCACAGAGACCTTGTTCTGTTGACAAACCATGATAATTTTTAACTTGACTTGAATGGGAACAAATTTTTAACTTTTTTTGTTCTGGATGATGGTAATTTTAATGGCTCAATATAGTTCCTTAATACTTAGATAAAACTTTAAAAAGTGAAATCTATGACCTGGAATAATTTTGGTAGATGTTATTTACTATCATCTTTTAGGGTGCCATTAATTGTGACACCTTGATATGGAGGAAAATCATTTTAAATTAATCAGTAAATAATTAGGGGCCGGGCAGCCTAAGCTGCCAGGACCCTATTGTTATCCTGCATGTTCTTCTTTCTTCTTCTTCTTCTTCTGAGGAAATCGTACTTCCCATGTGCGAAAAATCACCAAACTTTGCACAAAGGTCCAGTCCCATGCCAGATTGCCTCAGCTGCAAAAACAGGCCAATAGTCCTGATGTTGGCGCTACAGCAAGCATCTAAAGCAGTGTTTCCCAAACTTTTTTCTCTCGCGGCACACTGTTTACCATGAAAAAATCTCACGGCACAGCGCTATGATATTATCGCGTTCCGCTCGCGTTACCTACCCCGCAGCGCGACCGAGTGACGAGACAACCACTCGAGCTTTCCAAACAGGTTTCAGGCTTTTATGCAATCATAAAATAAATGACTCAACGCGGTCTTTCCAGTTCAGCCCCCACTTCTCCAGATACTCAGATGTCCTCACCTGTAGTTTTCTCCAGCAAAATTCGATAAAAAAGTAATTTTCTTTAATTGTCTCCCCATTGACATATCTGAGCATGTCCACTGACATTGGTTGTTTCATCCACCTGCAGTGCAAATTTCCCACTCCTTTTATTTTCTCCATTACAATGTCCTCTATATCTGCCAACATTTCTCCTATTCGTCTGCCAATTGTATTGTGTGAGAGAGGAACATTCGATATTTCATTGGCAGCATTTTGACCCAACATCGTCCCGACGATAGCTTTGCATGCTGGCAGGATAAGAGATTCGGCAATTGTGTGAGGCGTCTTTGATTTTGCTACTAGTTCTGTGACCAGATAGCTAGCTTCTAATGCTTTTTCTGACACTGTAGCGGTTTTCATCATGAAACTAGCTTGTTTGTTCGTCTGGCTTCTCAACCGTATTAAATATTCACAGTCTTTTTTTTTTTTTTTTGCGAGAGAAGAGTGTTTGGTTGAAAGCTGTCTTTTTAAATTTATTTGGTACCATAGCTTCGTTCGCCAGCTTTTCGCTGCAAGCAAGACACAGTGGTATTGGGGTAGCGGGATCTCCGGTGAATGTAAACCCATAAGTCAGCTATTCCTCACTGTAAAGTCTGCTCACCGCTTTGATTTTCTTTTTCTGGCCAGTGCAGCAAGAGTGAGGTGGTTCAGGGTCTTAGTCAGACAGCCTTTTCGAGGTTTTGGTCAGGAATTTATCCATTTTCGTTGTTTCGTTTCAACTAGCCTACACTGCTGTTTTAGATTAGTTTTACCAGGGAATGTTTAATTTTTCATGTTAGACGATGTGTGATTGGCCAATCACGAGAAGGAATTGTACAGTAGAATACATGATGCGGAAGTATCGAGAAGGAATTTTAAATAGGCATTTTAATAAACTGAATAGAATGAATTGATAATGACATGAATTGTTATTTTTATATCCTGTATGTTCAGCCGTTTTATATGATTAGGCTATCAGGAAAAAGAAATCAGTAAGTGGGTTTTCTCGCGGCACACCTAGGAAGCTCTCAGAGCACACCAGTGTGCCGCGGCACACAGTTTGGGAAACACTGCTCTAAAGTTCAAAATTTTGAAAATTCACAACAAATCAACCATATGTGCTACAGATTTGCTACTTTCTTCAAAATGTAGGCCCATTACTGAAAAAACTTTTGTAGATTTAAACCTATTGCAAATTATGAAGTCCATCACTCTGTTTTTTTTCTAAAACTGTAAAAATTATTAAACCTATCTCCTCCCACAATTTTTACTCAATTGACACCAAACCTGCAACAGAGCATCTTCAGACTGTCCTACACAAACGATCCACACAGATTTTTGATTGATCAAATATTGAGCCTACAGTGCATCAAAATGTTTGACTGGAAACGGTATGTAAACATATACTTGCAAATTCTTGCTAAATACATTTTTAATGTTCATTAAAAAAAAATGACAAAATTTTGGACTCATGGTAGATGATGTTTGGAAAATATCAGAATTTTGTCTCAAAAACTGAATTTTTTATAGCATTTTGAATTTCGCTCTCATGCGAACAATTGGAATCTATGCAAAAATGGCATTTTTAAACATCAGTTTTTCCACTTATGGAGCCGAAAAAATCGTTGTTAAAAACAAATTAGCAACATCTCCATGCTGTCTAGATGCAATTTGTGTATTTTCGGATTTTTGTCTTAAGAACTCAATTTTTGACAGCCGTTTGAAATCTGCCTTTACACGCTAACAGCTGCTGTCTTGCACATAAGTGACTGGCTTAGTCAATTTGTGAAGGTACATTTGACATTTCCATTTGCCAATTAGCTCAGTGAGATAGAGCATAGTCTCTTGTGCCAGAAATTCTGAGTTCAAGCCTCAACTGATGTAAAATGCACATTAGAATGCCACCTTTTTTTCATCTTCCTACACTCAGAATTGCCTAATTTTGCCTAAAATTGCCCGGACTTGACCATTGCTACGCAGCAGCTATAATTTTGGTTGGTTCCATTGGAACATGAATATTATGCAGTATTTCACATGTTGTTATTCAGAGTTTCTCAATGAGTATATATTTTCAAAAATTTTTTAAAGTATTGTTCTTGCATCGCCAGGGTGCCAGGAATTTTGGAGGCCAGAGTATATGTGCATGTAGTGAACCTTGTTGGAATTGCAGACATTTATAAGTGTGTCTCAGTGCAAATACTTCTTGGTCTGTGTGACAGTCTGGAGCAAAACTTTGGTGCTAAACTGTTCTTAAGGTGCTTCTCTAGGTCCTGATGAAATCCCTGAAGAACAGTGGAACCCTGTGGAACCCCTTCTTTCTGAGCATAGTGAGGAAGGGTTACCTGTACAGCAACTAGGTGTGTATATGCACTCCAGAAACAGAAGTGAGGGTTAAAAGTCCATTGTACATGTCTATTGGGAACATGTTGTGTGATTATGTTTACTGCAGGCTGAGTTACAGTGGTGCTTGAAAGTTTGTGAACCCTTTAGAATTTTCTATATTTCTGCATAAATATGACCTAAAACATCATCAAATTTTCACACAAGTCCTAAAAGTAGATGAAGAGAACCCATTTAAATAAATGAGACAAAAATATTATACTTGGTCATTTATTTATTGAGAAAAATTATCCAATATTACATATCTGGCAAAAGTATGTGAACCTCTAGGATTAGCAGTTAATTTGAAGGTGAAACTAGAGTCAGGCATTTTCAATCAATGGGATGACAATCAGGTGTGAGTGGGAACCTTGTTTTATTTGAAGAACAGGGATCTATCAAAGTCTGATCTTCACAACACATGTTTGTGGAAGTGTATCATGGCATGAACAAAGGAGATTTCTGAGGACCTCAGAAAAAGGGTTGTTGATGCTCATCAGGCTGGAAAAGGTTACAAAACCATCTCTAAAGAGTTTGGACTCCACCAATCCACAGCCAGACAGATTGTGTACATATGAAGGAAATTCAAGACCATTGTTACCCTCCCCAGGATTGGTCGACCAACAAAGATCACTCCAAGAGCAAGGCGTGTAATAGTCGGCGTGGTCACAAAGGACCCCAGGGTAACTTCTAAGCAACTGAAGGCCTGTCTCACATTGGCTAATGTTAATGTTCATGAGTCCACCATCAGGAGAACACTGAACATCAATGGTGTGCATGGCAGGGTTACAAGGAGAAAGCCACTGCTCTCCAAAAAGAACTTTGCTGCTCGTCTGCAGTTTGCTAAAGATCAAATGGACAAGCCAGAAAGCTATTGGAAAAATGTTTTGTGGACGGATGAGACCAAAATAGAACTTTTTGGTTTAAATGAGAAGCATCATGTTCGGAGAAAGGAAAACACTGCATTTCAGCATAAGAACCTTATCCCATCTGTGAAATATGGTGGTGGTAGTATCATGGTTTGGGCCTGTTTTGCCTGCATCTGGGCCAGGATGGCATGCCATCATTGATGGAACAATGAATTCTGAATTATACCAGCGAATTCTAAAGGAAAATGTCAGGACATCTGTCCATGAACTAAATCTCAAGAGAAGGTGGGTCATGCGGCAAGACAACGACCCTAAGTACACAAGTCGTTCTACCAAAGAATGGTTCAAGAAGAATAAAGTTAATGTTTTGGAATGGCTAAGTCAAAGTCCTGACCTTAATCCAATCGAAATGTTGTGGAAGGACGTGAAGCGAGCAGTTCATGTGAGGAATACCACCAACATCCCAGAGTTGAAGCTGTTCTGAACGGAGGAATGGGCTAAAATTCTTCCAAGCCATGAGCAGGGCTGATCAACAGTTACAGGAAACGTTTATTTGCAGTTATTGCTGCACAAGGGGGTCACAACAGATACTGAAAGCAAAGGTTCACATACTTTTGCCACTCACAGATATGTAATATTGGATCATTTTCCTCGATAAATAAATGACCAAATATAAAATTTTTGTCTAATTTGTTTAACTGGGTTCTCTTTATCTACTTTCAGGACTTGTCTGAAAATCTGATGATGTTTTAAGTCATATTTATGCAGAAATATAGAAAATTCTAAAGGATTCACAAACTTTCAAGCACCACTGTATATTCATCCACTGCACACTCTGGCTGGGGCATTAAACTCAGCACAGATAATCACTATAGGCTCTAAATTCGTAGACCAGGCGCAGGCGCGGCGAATGGGGGAAGGCCGCCAACGGGGTGTATCCAGGAGTATTTTGCAATTTCGGGCCCAGTGCAGCCCGGCACAAGTACTCCTCTGTCCCGCCTCTGTCCCTCCTGCCGGCGCAAGTGGCAAAGAGGGAGGAGAGAAGGCCCGAGTGGGTTTAACACAGCCGAGTCAAATCTTCACCAATCAAATGAGCTCCTCTCCTCACCTTTAAAATTGGAATAAAGAAGCCTCTGTCCTATATCTGCATGAAGCGTGAATGCTGCATTTTACTTTGCTGCTTTAGGCATGTTTTCTGCTCCGCTCACGTCTATATTAAGCATTACGAATATGAGTTAGCTGGCTAGATGGGGCATTCAAGAATTATTACCATTAGCGAACTTGAATGGAATTTCAAAACAAAACTACGTCAGATCATTCAAACTTATGAAGTTGGAATGAAATACGATGGTTGCTCATTTATTTCTTCTGCCTGCATCATTGGGAAGAGAAACAATGGATAGCATGTTCCTATTATTACACCCTGTTGCTGCATAAAATTTTGGGATTAACATGCATGGACAACAATGCAAGATACGTTACACATTTATTTTCAATATGTGATCTTAACTCAGTACGAGATCATAGCAATCAGGCTGTATTCCTTTCCCCCACTAAAAACGATAAAACCTAAGTGACAATAATAGTGTTAAGCCACTTGCATACTGAATGCGAAACAAATTTTTCGCACGACAGATTACATTCAAAGTCAATGCAAAGACGCAAATACACGCATGTATTCGCGTCTTTGCATTGACTTTGAATGTATTCAGTTGTGCGAAAAATTTGTTTCGCGTTCGGTGTGAAAGCAGCTGAAGGACATATACCCACATAGCCTACACACACACTCACGCGCCTACATGCACACATCTCTCTCTCTCTCTCTCTCTTTGATCTGACATCAGGACAATTGATATAGATACTATAATTTATGTGCTGATTCAGATAGTTACATTAAATAGTGGTTGCTGTAATTATTTATTGCATTGAAATGTGCCTGACATTCTGGAAACCTGCCTGTGAGGTTTCGGTGATGTGTGCGCACTGTGCGCTGGTCAGCCAAATTTCCACTGCACAGAAAGTAAACCAGGTTGGAGCTGGCGAGCTCTCTGCGCACTTTCAGCGGAGCCTTAATCCACGAAATTGTCACTGCGTCATGATGAATATGTGATACCTCCCCCTACTACGCCGCCACGCCCATCTCGGCGCACGTCCGTCTACCAAATTGCCAAAGTGGCGGCGCACAGTGTTGCACCGCACGAAATTACCACTGCGCGGGCTGCACCGGACGAAATTACCACTTCGCGGGCTGCACCGGACGAAATTACCACTGCGTGGGCTATGCCACACTGCGCCACCCTGCGCTGCGCCAAGAAATTAGACCCCAATATGTGCTCCCGGTCCTCTGCTCTAAAAAGGGACTATTCCACTCTTCTAAATTGGCTCCAGTGGCGGCCGATAAACAGAGAGTAGGGGGGGCGTAAAACTTGCCTTTAAAATGATAATTTGTCTTGATCAATTTTCAATCAATGGCCTTGTTTGAAGAAAGTTTAACTCACCTCTTTCAGATGTTGCCAGTTCTCTTTGTAAAGGTGAGAAATAAAGCACCTCATCTGGACTACAAAATGTGTGCATTTCATTGCTTTTTTTCATTGAAATGATCATACAGCTTAAGTTTGGTGACCTGCCTCGCAGGATATTACAAAAGTCAGTGCGGAAAATCCAGAAAGGTTTTTTTTTGTTGTAAAGGGTAACCTAATAAGGCAAGTGAATAAAACATTTTAATTGAATTTATTGTATACTTGCCTTATTATTTCAATTAAAAAAAAAGCCATGTATTGACGTGCCAAGGGATTATTCATGTTCTTAGAAAATATTGGAAATCAAGAACAATGATTGTAAATAGGTTAATTATGATCTATTTCAAGGGATGTCTTCCACCCTCCCTGTGTTCTGTTCAGCAGCAGCCACTGATTGGCTCTTTTGTGTCCCTCTAAATCTTTACAAATGTTGAATGAATTTTGAAATGTATGGCATTTATCTAGCCAGGGCAATATCTGGCAAAATTGACGTGTATCCACCTTGTGATTCAGTTCCTCTCCAAAATTTATTGGGTTTTTCCAGTGCCCATGTCACCAAGTTTCATGAAAATCAGACCAATGGTTTTCCTTAATCCTGCTGACAAACATGCAAAAAGACGGAACAGATCCCAACCAAAAAAATAACCTCATTAGTAGAAGTGAAAATAATAAATATATTGAGGACTCAAAAACTGAATTTCTAATTAGCAATCCCAGGGCCAGATTTACAGACACAGATGCAGCCTAGTCCAAGATTAATTTGCATTGTTAATTGAGTACTACATAAGAAATCTAGTTTTACTCCAGGGCAAAGCTGATTTGAGTGTTTAAATCAAGCCATTGTTGCTGAAAAAATGTTTCTCCTTTATCAGAATTCAGAGGCTAAACAGGCAACTCAAGATTCGGCAAGACCAGAACAGATGGAGCTCAGAACCTTTAAGCTTACCATCCCCATCTTCTCAAACATCTCCAACTTCACTGCAGGCAATGAGACACACACTCTACCATTTGAAAGCCCTTACCAGATAGTGGAGGTGGTGATCATTGTCCTGGTCTCAGGATCCTTCAGTCTCCTCATGATAACTGGGAACATACTGGTCATTCTCTCAATCATAATGAACAGGAGCCTCCAGACCATCAACAACTACTTCCTCTTCAGCCTGGCATGTGCAGACCTGATCACTGGGGTCTGCTCCATGAACCTGTACACAGTCTACATCGCAGTTGGTTATTGGCCGTTGGGCCCAGTAGTCTGTTACTTTTGGCTGGCCCTGGACTATGTTGTCACCAATGTCTCTGTCTTTCATCTCCTTGTCATCAGCTTTGACCGTTACTTCTGCATCACCAAGCCACTCAGCTACCCTGCAAGGAGGACCACCAGGATGGCGGGCATGATGATTGCGGCAGCCTGGGCTCTTGCCTTCCTCCTGTGGGGCCCAGCCATCCTCTGCGGGCCGTTTGTCGTAGTTGAGCGTATTATGCCAGAGTGCTACATCGAGTTCCTGTCCAATGAATCCCTCAGCTTTAGCACCTCCACTGTCACCTTGTACCTGCCCGTTGCCATCATGAGCTTCCTGTACTGGCAGATCTCCAGGGCCAGCAAGAGCCGTGTAAAGACAGGTGAGCACAAGCAAAAAAAGGGCAACCCATTCAACAGTGAAGCAGGAAACCACATCAGCATTCCATGTGATGACGAGTATGAAACAACCCAATGCGTTGAGAGGAGCCAGAATGGTGGAACAGGTGGAGTTGGGGAGGAGGAGCCAAGTGCACCAGTGCATCCTGAGAGAAATGAAATTACAGAGGCCCCTGCAGGTTACGAGGGAAACCCCACAGCCCACAGCCTAAATGTTACAATGTCAAAGCAGCAGCCCAAGAAAAAGGCACCACCATCTCGAGAGAAAAAGGTAACACGCATGATAACCATGATTCTAGCTGCCTTTGTGGTCACATGGACACCCTTTCAAATCATGAAGGTCATTGGCAGCTTCTGTTGGACCTGTGTTCCCTCCAGCATGTGGATCTTCGGCTACTGGATCTGTTACTTCAACAGCACCATCAATCCAGCCTGCTATGCTCTCTGCAATGCCTCCTTCAAGAAGACCTTCAAAAAACTCCTGCTCTGCCAGCACAAGGACATTCGCTTGGGCAGATAGAGATGTGATTGTTTTTGTTTCTGCTGTTGTTATTTTCTGTCATTTTGTTGACAGAAAAAAATATGCTCTTGCATCACTTTAAACAACAGCAGGTACAAGCTCAAGAGGTAGAACTACAGACACACAACCTGTTGATATAATGTCAAATTGCACACATTTTTATGCCAGAAAACTCAACTTGAATTCAACAACATTTACTGCTAAAGAGCTAAACTCAGTAAAAGTCTGCACCCATTCAAAAGATCAGAAAGTGCATCTATTTACTGCAATTGACATTTTTATTTGATGAAAAAGATGTATTTTTAAAGGCACAGTTCCATACAAAAGTTTCAATAACTTAGTTCAGTCAGGACACTTAGGTCAGATTTAACCATTTATTGCAGGATGACCTGCATTTGAGTTTGGCGGTGATTCTGCTAGAGTGATGCTCTGGAATGATCTGAGTGAGCATGACACAGACAGTCCCTGAGATCATAACCCCCAAACCCGCGCTCCCGAAGGGAGCAGGTGAGCAGAATCACCTTTTAATAAGATTAAAGTATGAATGGAATGGATTAATTTGCAGCAGCCAGCATGCTGCATTCCTTTGAGTTCTGGAAACATGTATGGCTTACTGAATAAAGACAAAGCAACATTTGGTAAGACACTCCTGAATTGGCTTTATACAAAGGAAATATACTTCATGACATATGAGATTATGTACAAAGGAAATATTCTATATGAGATATGAGAATATGTGCTCTGACAAGCATGTTGCATTTCCTTTGAATTCACGCATGCATGCGTGACCTTCTCCTCTTAGTGTAGAGAGCTCAGTGGCCTGCTGAAAACAGTCAGAGGAACATCCGGCAAGACTTTACTAAAGTGTCTTGATACAAAGGAAATACAGAAGATGAGATATGGAACTATGTGTGTCAACAAGCATATCGTATTTCCTTTGAATTCATGCAGCCACGCGTGACCTTCTCCCCTGGTGACAGGTAAATCAGCAAGAAGGCTGAATGCAAACAGGAACATTTGGCAAGACACCATTAGATTGACTTAATACAAAGGAAATATTGTATGTGTGCATGCAAGTTCGCCTGAACTGAGTGAGACTGCATGTAACTCAACTGAAAGCGCAGAAAAAACCCCCAAAACAAATTCATGCCGGCTAGGCTCAAAACTTTAGGCTAACATTTATGGCCCTTTGGAACCAGAAACGGCGTGCCCTTGTATTTAATGCATTAGTTCAACTAAGGTGATTGCCGTTACTGCCAGACAGTTGAAGATATATTTCAAAGCAAGCAGATGTGACAGACGCAAATGAAGACATATATATATATATATATATATATATATATATATATATGGAGTAGGTAACAGCATAGCCCTCATCTCTGGAAAATAGATTCATAAATACAAACTGAAGTTAAAAATCAAATGAAAATGGAGTAATTTCAGCAAACAAAATGAGCTTGGGAATGTGTAGCAGAAACTGGCGGGGTATCAGGATGGTTTGCCTGGTGGGCAGCATACACTGATATAAATGGCAAAAGCTTAGAGCGCAAGGGATGAGCCCTGGCATGACGAGGTGAGGCTGGTACTACTAACAATTAACAATGCTTGTCTACTGGGCGACATGCCTACATAGCCATTGCAAGAGTGGGAATGATTGAAATATGCCACTACTTCTATGTACAAGCAAGATACAAGCAAATTGCCTGAAACTGGTTGCCTGGTAGGCAACATGATTGATGTTAATTCAGAACAGGTGACATTTACCACAGCTAGACAACATGAGCTTCATGCTGTTGAAGATTTAAGGTCTGGCATTCTAGGCAAAGTGCAGCAATCCCAGTCTACACTGAGTAGAGCACTAGAAAGTGAACAATCATGCAAAGCCATAATTGTAAGGACACAAAGGCGAGAAGGAACAGCCGTGTACATAGATACAGGGCAGGCCTGCTTAATAAAAATCCAATACTTTCCGGTGACATTACCATGGCCTCACGTAGAGAATTTGATGGTATAACCTCCAGCTGACCACATTTGAGGCTACTGAGCCTCATGTGGCAAACAGCCTCATGTAGCCAACATATCCAGCTGCGCAGCTGCATGCAAGTATATGGAATGGAGTGTTTGCATCCATTGCTTCAATTTCCTGGACATTACGGCTATAATCACACCTGCCAGGGGCAATGTTAAGACATTGATTGTATCAAACGCGCTTCAAGGGAGAGGATGTAAGATTCCAAGAGGACCCAAGTTGCATGGTGCCAATTAATAAAAACATGTAAATGCAACTACAACTCGGACCAGTTATTAAAGTACAGCCACGCAGGGCCTGAAATTCATTTTTCAAAATAGGGGGGGTTCCCCCCCTTAAATGCTTCATATAGGGGGGATTTTACGTCGCTCCTTGTCCTATTCTTACTGCAGATTGTATTCTGTCACTTTCCTTCAATTTAAGGTATTCTGTGAACTATATTATATGTTAATTAGTTATTTACTATATACGTGAGTAGTTTTATTCTCTGAACTACAGTCACCTGCAACTTCATTAGGAACACCTGTGCAATAAAATTGAATCCTATACAACAGCTCTGCTATAAATTCTGCTTTTTTTGAAGTTCATACATTTTCAGTTTTTGTTGACATTGTCAAAAAAGTGATAATTCCACTTTGATTATTACTGAGGTTGTACTAAGTGGTGGTGGTGTACTTGGGTGCATTATATAGAATGGTGTTTCTAGTATTTTGCCCACCTCATGTATGTTAATGGAGTGGACAAAATATTAGGAACGCCATTCAATATAATGCACCCTAATATACCTCCATCACTCAATAATAAACATAAAGCAGAATTTTCACCCTCTTGTCAAAAAATGCATGAGCTTCATAAATGTAGAATTTAGAGCTGTTCAGTGGCGTCTCTAAAATTGATAATTCGTGGGGCCTGGACCATGCCTTTACGTCAATGATTATTCCTGGCTTGTACTCAGTTATTTTCCGTTATTAACACGTTTTCCGATTATGACAATAATCCTCTGGCAATCGATGTTACGGTTTCTCTCTGCATGCGATCTATTGACAACTAAATAATGGGCTAAATTCAGATCAGAAAAATTATTTAGGCTACTCAAAAATAGGCCAATGCTTTATGAAAGACAAACTGCTCTGAAACGTATGCGCTACCTTTTCCACACATCAAGTGATTTAACTTGTGCTTCATAATCGTTTTGTTTAAATAAAATAAAAAACCATTTGAAACGTCTGTGTGCAATTCTGAATAACGCTGATTTAAATGCAGGAAATTACGCGTCCAAATTAATGATTGTCGCCGTACTGAAATGTACCGTACTGTACCGGCGTGTGCTCAGAGTGAATCTATTGCTCAGTCCCTCAAGGAAGTTGCATGTCGCGATTGCAACTATTAACGCAAATTCAACCAAACCACGCAAATTTTTCGCGGACAAAAAAATAAATCGCCAAGACATTGCAACTTTCATTGCCACTTTTTGAAAAAGCTACCGCAAAATCAGGCAAAAAAAAATATCAATAAAACAATAAAAAAGCCGGGAAAATCCTGGAAGGATTGTTTTGAGAATGATTGAGTGCAAGTCAGGGTTAATAATTGTTTTAAAGGGCAGCTCTGGGCCCCACCAATCTTCAGTCCTAGAGACACCCCTGGAGCTGTTGTATTGCATTGAATTAGATTGCACAGGTTAGGCCAGTGTAGTTAAGTTATTCTCTGAACTATAGCCTATTTTACAGTTATTACAAGTTAGACAGTATTATACAGTTAAGCAGTTCTATTCCGTTTCAGTAGCATTAGCATCACGTTTTTGTTGAATGTCTCGGGACTGCTGAACGAGAATCTGAGTGACTTAATATTGATGTTATGTAACATCAGCTGATAAAACGCAGAACCGCAGCATTTTACACATTGCGCCGTTAATATCACCGTTGTTTAGTTGGAGCCGTTCATATACTGTAATGTTACAGTTACCTGTCTGAGGATTAACGTTGTTAATGTTGACATCACATGGCGCGGTTTTCATTAGTTTTTCGGGCTCCGCTGTTTTTTTCTGAGCAGGTTCCGCCTAAGATGATGTACATTTATGTTTTCCAGCGGTCTGTGTTTGTTTCCTCAAACTTAATATATCACTGTTAGCTTGTCTGTGTTAGGCTTACGGGAGGTACAGAGAGAGCTACAGGTGTGTTCAGGGTCGAAGTCAGTCAGACACAGCGGTTGCGGCCAGTCTCCCTGCAGTAAGCACCGCTGCAGACGTTGGATGAATATTAATATACATCGCTGTAAATGTGTGTGGGAATTCCCCGCATTATAAGTGTTGGATTTGTGGGAATCAATTAAATTGTGCACAATACCCGCAATCCCGCGCTGAAATTCAGGCCCTGGCCACGTGTCCTGAAACACTTAGCCTAATGAGGCAACAGTCATCCGAATGACGGCATAATAATCATGACCATAAACAAATCCCATCGCCAACCATATCACTGCCTGATATAGCCGCAGATTCATAACTTCAAATAAGCAATCAGTTTCCCTTTACATTCATGCTGAAAAGCAAAACAAAGCCAACATCAATGAAAAGCAAATGTTTTAATTTAGAATTAAAGAGCAACAATATCTGGAACACAAGTCTAATTTAATTACTGTATATGAAGTGATTGTTTCCATAATCGCTTGGTGCAGCAGAGACAAGTTCCACTGAACATCAGATGAAATAGCGTATGCCAACCAATTTCACTAGAAAACAAGAGGAAACCATTCCAGTGCAACCCATAGACTGTATGAAAATATGGATGAAGCAACCGTGATGTCATCCATTGGTTTCAGCATACCATTAAGGAAGACTTGATTTTGGCAATTTGAAATTGGATGTGATTCCTATTGGACGAGAGCATAAATTGTATATTCAGGGAGGAGCAAGGGGTGGATCTCTGGGTGGGTCTGACCGTATCACACAAGGACCAGAGGATAGCCACGCCCCTAAAGCATATTCTGCCTTTATCCTTTGTTCTACTCATTTGGGATCATAATTTACAAAAATGAACATCATGATATATCGAAGGAGACTTAAAACGTGTGATAGATAAAATAATGTGGAAAATTATTATTTAAAAGATCCATTACCTGGAAAACACATTTTTTCCCAGTTATTGCATGAAAACATTAGTCATCCCTCTCTCTGACAAAATCTGAGATGTTTTGGAGTCAAAGCAGCTTCCTTCCTCCCTTTTTTTCCTCATCCGGAGGCTTTCTACTCCGGAGGCATGAAAATTGGAGATTTCAGTTTGGGCATCATGATGACATCTACCTGCGCGGAGGAGGAGTTGAGGTGTGGCTTGGGAGTAGCGAACCGCGTCCACTGTTTTCTGTAAACACGCCCAAGAAAAATGTTGGGGAAGGCAAGAGCTACAGGTTTTTGGTGGGTCAAAATTAGGCAGTAATTCTCTCCGGTTTAAAGGCCGGAAGTGACGTAGCTCAGTGGGTCCTTGGACGCCTCTAATGTGTAGCAATAATTTGTTTACGGAATAGACGTTTTCATCGTGCAGATGTTCCTTGTGTTATCGAGCGAACTGCTGCATGCAGGCAAAGTAAAAAGTACTTTTGAGGCATCCAAGGACCCGCTGAGCTACGTCACTACTCAGGCTCTCAGACAATTAAATTTCCGCAAAAGTGATACGTACCTAAGTTAATATCAATGTATGCCATGAGTTGGGCCATGGGAAAAATGCTATAGTTATGCGATGAAGAAAAATCTGGAACAAATGCCAAATTACGGTTCTCTTCTACGGTAAGCCATTGCAAACACATGTAATCAAAGCCTGCGATCTAGTTACGCGTCTCGAGTCTCACATTAGTCAAAAATGAACATTCATGGCCTAAATAGAGAGGTCAGTTTACTCTCGACTTTTAGCCTTTTGGTAGCCCCGCCCTTTCAACCAATCAAATGCTAGAATGTGTAAATAGGTTGTCTTGGAGACGTATCCTCCACAATTGGGTCTTATCTGGCTTGTCTGGAAAGATGATAAGAAGGAGTTCGCTGAAATATTGGTCGGGATAATCTGGCTTCCTGAAATATTGGAAGGGACATGTCCCTACCCTCCATATACAAACCTACGCCCTTGACTCACAGTATGCTAAAAAGTTCACTTGTTGTGTACTTGCAGTATAAAATAAAACTTAGATGTAAACTATATGTGTACTTTATGTTTACTTTGCTTAAACTTGAAGTACACTTAAAAATATACTTTTATAAACTTAAAGTGGGCCAATTTAGTCCCTAGTAATATTTAATTAGTACAGTTGCAAGTATACTACTAGTATATTGACACTAGTACATTTGCTACAAAAAGTATACTTGGAAAATATACTTGATGTTTACTTAAGTTTACTTGAAAATATGCACTTGAAGTATACTTCTTTTTTTGTAAGAGATAAGCAACAAAAGCTGCGGCAGTCTGCCAACGTGGCCTGCCATGTTTGCTCTGCCTTAAAGCTAATTTCTCAGCATGCACTGCGTTGACCTGGATAAGCACAGAGCCATAGAGAGAGATGCATCAACCTCATTGACTCCAATTCACCTTTTTTTTTTTTACAGCTGGGTTGAAGCAGAGTAGACTCGGTCATGATGCAGCTGAAAAGTCAGAATTCCTTAAACTATTACTCACTTACTTAAGCCTGTTACGAGCCTAGTGGCCCATTGGGCCGGTGCTTAACCCCGGTTTCCATAGCATGAAGCGACTAGGAGTATTACTACTCCCCCTGGATGGGATGCCAGTCCATCGCAGGTACGCCCCCAGCTCTTAGTCAAGTTTCCCTGACTATTTGCTGGTACCCATTTATGCACCTGGGTGGAGTGAGGTGTGGAGTGTGGGAGTGAAGTGTTTTGCCCAAGAACACACCGCGAAGGCCGTGGCTCAAGGCTTGAACTCAAGACTTAAACTATTACTTTAAGCTTTAAAGTCTTGTGTTTACATTTCAGCAGTTTTTCAACATTTCTTCAGCAATTTCCTTTGCTTCTCAGTTTCCAAGCACCTTCATTTTATTAGCCAACCTCTTCAACTTTTCTCGCTGAAGCAAGCACACAAATTTTCTTCAGAAAATTTAGCCTTTTCTAGTTACCACATTTGTTTCGAATATGTACTGATTAAATGTTAAAACGACTTGCCATATATTTTTGAGTGTAAATTCCTTTTTACATTTCTGAAATTCAATTCTGATTAGTTACAAAGGGAATTGTAGATATCGCAAACATAATTGTCACTTGTAAGAATGAAATTTCAGATATCTACAACGGCATGTCAAATACACTATATTGCCAAAAGTATTCACTCAGCTATCCAAATCATTGAATTCAGGTGTTCCAATCACTTCCATGGCCACAGGTGTATAAAATCAAGCACCTAGGCATGCAGACTACTTCTACAAATATTTATGAAAGAATGGGTCGCTCTCCAGAGCTCAGTGAATTCCAGCGTGGTATCGTGATAGGATGCCACCTGTACAATAAGTTCAGTCGTGAAATTTTCTTGCAACTAAATATTCCACAATCAACTGGTAGTGGTACTATAACAAAGTGGTAGCGATTGGGAACGACAGCAACTCAGCCACGAAGTGATAGGCCACGTAAAATCACAGAGCGGGGTCAGTGGATGCTGAGACGCATAGTGCATAGAATCAACGCTTCTGCAGAGTCAATAACTACAGACCTCCAAACTTCTGATCTGCAGATTAGCTCAAGAACAGTGCGGAGAGAGCTTCATGGGGTTTCCATGGCCCAGCTGCATCCAAGACATCACCAAGCGCAATGTCTGGTGTAAAGCACACCGCTGCACTTGTTCTCTGGAGTGAAGTCACGTTTCTAAGCAACCTGATTTCTGGGTTTGGCGGTTGCCAGGATGTCTGACTGCATTATGGTGTGGGGTTGGTGGATGGGGGATTATGGTGTGGGGTTGTTTTTCGGGAGTTGGGCTTGGCCCCTTAGTTCCAGTGAAAGGAACTCTTAATGTTTCAGCATACCAAGACATTTTGGGCAATTTCATGCTCCCAACATTGTGGGAACAGTTTGGAGATGGCCCCTTCCTGTTCCAACATGACTGCGCACCAGTGCACAAAGCAAGGGCCATAAAGACATGGATGTGTGAGTTTGGTGTGGAAGAACTTGACTGGCCTGCACAGAGTCCTGATCTCAACCCGACAGAACACCTTTGGGATGAATTAGAGCGAAGACTTTGAGCCAGGTCTTCTCGCCCAACATCAGTGTCAGATCTCACAAATGCACTTCTGGAAAAATGGTCAAAAATTCCCATAAACACACTCCTAAACCTTGTGGAAAGCCTTCCTAGAAGAGTTGAAGCAGTTATAGCTACAAAGGTTGGGTCAACATCATATAAAATCCTATGGTTTAAGAATGGGATGTCACTCACGTTCATATGTGTGTGAAGGCAGACGAGCAAATACTTATATAGTATAGTATATGTGAAATACAGTTGTAGATATCGACATCTGAAGTGTAATTTTAGGTATCTGAAATAACATTCTTACTCATTAGACTTCCACACTGATAGATCAGTAATTTTATTTTGACTTGTCAAAATTGAATTTTAGATATCTAATATTCCATTTGAGATATGAGTAATGTTAGGACAATTGTTGCAATCGACAATGAACATTGCTCTTTGAGAAAATTGAATTGTTGATCTCAACAATTGATATTTCCAGTAGTCAGCATTGAATTGTAGATATCCATAATCAACATTTTGACCAGTGAGAATGGAGATGTAGATATATCATTAATTTGAATTGCAAAATTGTCAAAATTACAAGATGGATATGTCAACTTCAAATCATAACTGAATTAGAGATATCTGAAATAAAATTAGAATGGAAGTCAATGGTGGAATTTGACTAGTTGTAATTGAGTTACACATATCTACAATTAATATCTCCACTACTAAGAGAAGAATTGTTAATATCAAGAATTAACCTCTAAAGCCCTAAGCCTCTGGTTTGAAAATGGCATGCCCAAAATGAAATTAGTATATCTCTGCAACTGTTTGGTCCATTTGAATAATCTTGGTATCATAATAAGGGTAAAACCATTTAGGATTTTTGCTGTGGTGTAAAAATCAGTATATATGTCACTGAGTCAGAGTAAATGAAGATTGAACGCAGGATACATGAAAGATCTTATTTTGCACCTAAAAAGTTTTAATGAACTTATTTAGTTGCAGTCTGAAACCAAAAATAAATGAAATCTCTTATTTTTGTAAAGTTATTCTAATCAAATAAATCAGAGCAAAATTAGAGGGAAAGTCTACACTTCTCCAAATTGGCAATTCAGGTAGCTTGTGTTCCATTTCAGATTTCTCAGATACCAAACTGTAAAACTCACTTATATGCCACTACAGGCATACATTCCATCCAAATCCAACCACTTTTTCATTTTTAGAATTTTTAAATATTTTTTTACTTATTATTTCTGCCAGTCCTGTAGCCTATACAATTTCCCATTCAAAGATAATACATAGGAAAATGAAGTTTGACTCCACTGGAGCAGATTTATTAAAAAGCAAATAAATAAGATTATAAATACAAAGGAAAGGTAAAACAAAAAGGGAAAAAAGTAAAAAAGAACAAAAACCCCAGCAATTATTTATACAAAAAAAAAAAAAAAAAAATGCGAGTACTGTTGAAGTAAAACATGCTCTTTGAGGTCTTGAACTTTGATTGCCTGCATTGTACCAACTCTAACCACAAGGCTACATCAACTGAATAATTAGCTTTCAAATGAGTTTGAATGCAGAAAACTCACCCCGTTTGTACTTTTGTGCTCTCAGTATTCACACGGAATGGCACAAAGATTCTGTGTGAAAACGACTTTAAAAATGACTGTTGAATATCACCGTGCCCCAAAAGATTATGCACCGCAGAAGAAGTCAAGTCAGATTGTGAATATTCAACAGAATGCGTTTATTCAAAAGCCATTGTATCCCCCTGCATCTTAATTACTGCCCTCAGCCTGTAGGGCATAGAATGCACTAAGTTGTTTAGAAACGGAAGGCTCAAAGTTGCCCCAAAGTCCCACACAGCCCTCGCATTGAACTGCTTCATGGTCGAATGATCTGATGTTCAGGATACCCCAGGACTTCTCAATCGGGTTGAGGTCCGGGGAGTTGGGTGGCCATTCCTCTTTGCACAAGAAAAGCCAGTCCAACACCACTGCTGAGTTGATTTATGTGCAGGGGGCACCATCTTGCGAAGACCATTTCCGCACACCTGTTGAACATCTTCCTAGCAGTGACCCCGATTCTTTTTTTTTTCTGGTGAGATAATAAGTGGATAATGTTCTTGACATAATAAATTGATGGTGGTGCCCACATTAAAACATGCAACTCCAACAGCCCTGAAGATGACAGAGACCATGCAATGGGCAACTTTTGTTCAGAAGGTGGCACTTTCTTTTGATCAAGTTAGTGTGCATTTGGCGGTCATTTTGGCTGTTGGGAGTTGGAAATAAGCAGAGTGGGCACTCAGAGAAAACCCAGTTTTCCCAGTGTCTTGGGGTCATTGTGGCTTACTTCTTTGTAAAGCCAGCCGCCTCTCCTTTCGCAGTTTGGTAAGGCGAGTTAATCCACTGTCTTCTGTATGTTCTCAGACACAGTTTCTCAGTCAGAAAACAATGGATGGTACTCTTAGACTGCTTCCCCAAATTCTTCAGTCTTTGACTGAGTCTGCAGCAGGATTGGTGTCTCTACCACATTTTCCTTGCCCTGAACTCAGGACTGATGGCCTCCTGCAACTCGGATTCAAAAAATATTTCTGGGGTCTCTGCCACCACTTCTTCACCCATCGTATGCTTCTGCCAAGGTCCTGAGCTTAAGTTTTCCCTGTCCTGCGAAGCAATGGCTTGACGGACCTTCTGAAAGAGCAGCTGTTTGCCACTTGGGCCATGATGTCAGCACTACCAAAAGTTCTCCCAGTGACAGTTCTCCTAGAATTTATTGGTTCCTTAGTCACTAAAAATTTAATTAAAAATTCTTCTTGTTACAGATGAACTAATCAAACTGTAAGGAAACACCTTATCCACCAGGTGCAACCCATTAACATTTTCCAGGGTGTGAATTTTGACATTATTTAGCAGATAACTAAAAAGTTCCAGGGAAGTGTAAAAAAATATCAAGGTGCTAAAAAGGTAAGGTTCAAGATGTGAAAATAATCTGTTTCATTTAATTTCATATAGGATATTTTAAAATTTATTGAAATAAAAAATTTAAAAACTAAAAATGCTGAATGAAAATAACAGATGATCAAGAAGATAGAATATGAACAACTTCAAATAATTCTGTGTAACATTTTGAATGATTGAAATGGAAATGCTACTCCTTTAAGTGAAATCAACCTGACAGTTTTACTAACAACTGCCATAAGAACAATAAAGAAGTTTATACTGGTCAGCTATTCAACTGTATGTAACAAAAATCGATAAAATAAACAAAAAATTTTTATGTTGAAGAATATTTAGAAAATAAGAGAATGATTCTGAATATTTTGTTTGCAAAGAACCCCATAATGTACCATAAACACTTAACATAAATAAAACCTGTTCAGCAGGAGGGATTTATATGCTGGGGCGGTTGCACCTACTTTAACTTAAGCCAAGTTCTTGCGAATGGACCATGACCACTGCACCAGCTGGTAGTAAACAATATTCACAAAGATTGGGTGTAAATTCAACACCTTCTGACAGGAGGTGTAAAGTAGATTTCTGGCGTTTCCAAAGGAAACCACTTATTAAGCCCTCCCCCACGATGCAAACGTTACCAACATCATACCAATTTCATATTTCTTTGAGATAAATTAATGCCCTTCCTACTGAAATGTTGACATAAAAATATGTGGTTTAATTAAGAAAAAAACAACTTTTTTCTCACACAATATTTATTTTTTCACAAAATTACGAATATATTTACAAATAGAAGATTATGGAAAATTCAGGCACATTAAAAAACACTAACAAGCTAGCCATATGTTTTCCGCAACTAGTTCATTAATTTTTCAGCCAATAAAAAAGCCCGAACTTCTTTTTAAATCAAAAGCCCATTTTAAATTGAAGAAAAGGTTAATAGCAACAGAATCATCAAGCCTAAAAATATTTTGAGCAATGTCATTCAAAGGTATATAAATGATTAAATAAATTTATTTTAGGTAATGTGAGCTTACACTATCATAAATTGACTGAATGTAACAGTTATGGTGTCCCCCTTGATTTAAACTGTTAGCCTGGGCTAAAATGGTTTACATTTAACATTAGGAACCTTTTATAAACTGATTGTAAAATTACAGTTGAAATAACTGGCAAAAGAGGTGCCAGTTTATAACCCAGCTTCTGATGATCAAACAACGACAAAGCACTGTAAATTGGGGGTGTCATTATTTATCAATAATAAAGTTGTTTCATGTGTTCCTAAGTCAAGCAGGGGTGTAAAGTCCACAAAAGAAAATGCTTAGAACTTTTTCCAACCACCTGGATTTGGTTATGACAGGAGATAACTGTATGAGTATCATTTTCTGTGGAATCGAGGCTAAAACTTGAAAAGACTTTTACTTTATAAATGCGCGATTTTACACCTTGGTCTAAATGTAATAAATAAATAAATAAATAAATGTAACGTTAGATGGCGGCATTGATCCATTTTAGAAAGCCAAACGAAAGATAATACGATGTATATTTAGCTACCAGTTGCTGGTACATACTGGAATAGGAGCTCAAGCAACTTTGCAATTTTTTACTGTTATCATGGAACAAAAAGACCTGTCTTTGCTGTGGTCATTTTGCTCTCTTGACTGGTTTGACGACTGCACCAACATGACCTAAAATCACTGAGTTTGACGCAAACTAGATTCGCATTCTGATTTCAATAAGGGCCCAAATCCATGTTGAAAATGGTGACTGGGGCCCTTTGATCCAATGAACACATTTTTAATCCAAACAAATAATGCTATTCCAGCAGAGGGCAGAATCAAAAATGATCTTTATTCATTTCGCTGACTAATCTTATGCTATTTGGTCCAACAGAGATTTTAGCTAACACATACGACACTCAGACCTCATAGATAATAAGTACAATCTATGAAATTGAGGTACCACATTAAAGAGGAGAGACTACTGAGCAAAATTTGTCAAAATTCTGCAGTGCCAAAAATGTGGGAATATGAGCAAGTTAGAAAAATGTGCATTTCGCAAAACCCTAATTTTCTTGTATTATTAACATTGGAGTTAATGAGGTTTCAAACCTGTCCCGCACTTTTTGTGAAACTCATTTATTTAAACCGTTTGTCCAATTGTTTCCATAGTCACATTTTTCCTGACCAGCACAACTTCTGCTGGTTATAAAAATATTTATGTGGAGGAAAACTATGGGGGTTAGGTAAGTTTAACCTTCTTGTTTTCCATCCATAACTGTGATGTCAAATTAAGTTCCTAGAATTATTCTCATTTTTTTTGATTATAATTAAAAATTATAGAAGCGTTTCCTAAAAATTATCCAAGCTTACTGGCAACATTTTCCAGTTTGAATGACATTGCTAGCTAAAAGTTGACAGTTTCAGTTCCAATAGCACATTTTGAATAATCTGTTTCATTTTTCACTATGGGAAAAAAAATATTGAAATAAAATTTAAAAACTCAAAAGGTATGAAAGATATCAAGAAGATGAATATGGGTACATAATTCAGAAAAAAGCTGATTTTTTTCAAAGTTTGAATTAGGTTAAAGTATGGGAGTAGTTAGTCATCACAAAAAATAGGGAAATAAAGAAAGAAAGAAAGAGTTTAACATGAGGGATTTACCAGCTTGCCCACTAATGCTGAAAATACGACAAACAAGAAACCAGATTTATATTGTTATTTTAAATGACCATGGACTTAGTTTGACGCTTAACTCTTTCTCAAACGTAATTTTAGGTTGTGGTTTAGGCCTGCTTGACAAAACCCCATAGAATCAAAGGGCCACCTGCAAAGTCTTACTGACAGCATCATGAGCCGATCAAAGAGAGGAAAATACATTGCAACATTTTATTGCAGCAGTTAATGGTAAGTAAGGAATGCTTGCAGCCCTTATTTCAATTCAGTGCGAGTTAAACTGTCTGCGTTTCAAGTAATAACAAGTTGAATTTTGTAGCAGATACGCCATAGTAAATTACTTACAGTTAGGTATGGTTTTGATTTAGCTGGCCTGGGCTACAATGTTGTCATTTTATGCTTAGTTTCATATAAAAATGCTGACATGTGCAGTCTTCTCCCACGTGTTCTGAAGATAAACCAAACTAAACAGTATTTGTGTTGTTTTGTAAATTCTAAGTCGTGGCAAACCACAAGAAAATGCTTAATTCATTCGCGCATTTGGTTATGTAACGATTAACTGCTGGGGTACATTTTTCAAATCGAGGCTATTTGAAAATATGTTTATAAATGCGTGCCAGACAGTTGGTCTAAAATGAGTTACATAAATGAGGCTGCCGATGTATTAACCAAGTGTGAAAGTAAACCGATGTCCCACCTTCTAGCGTCCAACCTTGAAGTGGAATGGAACATCTCTGCCTTTTTCCCCTCAGATACTGATAACACTGTACATGATAACATCAGATGCAAAATGCATTCTGATTAGTCAGTGTCAAGGTGACACGCGACGTTCATCCAATGAACACAATCTGCCAAACAAATCAGTATTCCGCGCCTAAAAAATCCATAACTAATCAATGCTATTCCCGGTAGTTTGTTAACCGACACTCCAGTGGAAACCAGTTGGTAACACTGAGCAATTCTTCATGGTGCCAAAGAACGGGGGCTTTTCAAAACGCCTAACCTTTAGTTAACACTGGGGAAACTGTCCATACATTTAATGTTTAGAAAATCAATGAATTCTCGTTTGATCTTGGTACCAACAGTCTGGTCCATAAAATTGGTATTATTCCCATTTTCTCTGATTTACGTGCCATTAGGGGAAAATCGTGGATGGTGGGTTGTTGACTGTTTCAGTTACCAGTTCAGTTCCAATACATTTCCCATATTTACACTTAAAATAACGGTTTGGGTAAAATGATTCGGGTTTTTTTTTTTTTTAACATGCAGTTTAGGGATTTATTCAGTGCCTCAAACCAGATTTTTATTTAAATGACTGTCATTCTTTTTCGAAGATCTTTCTGTCCCCCACCCCGAGCCCATGGACCATCCAAGCCCTGTCCCTCACCATGAGCTCTGGCTGTTGCTGTCTTGCTGTCCTGATCCAGTTCTGCACCATCCTCTACATGCCACTTCCTGGAGCGACTGATGCCACTGTTTAGATGGACTTTAATGGATCTCTTTTTCCATTTCTATTCCGCTTTACTTTATTTTGTCATTAATTAGCTGGCTTCCCCACTATAGCCGGGTTCCTCCTGAGATTTCTTCCCACTGGGGAGTTTTTTCTCACCACTGTTTTGAGGATTTTTCTCCCTACTGGGAGTTTTTTGCCTCATTTGCTGTAGTGGGGAAAAGGATTTGGCTGGGCGCTGCCCTTTCATTCTACTCATGAACTTGAATTGACTTGACTTACTGGCATTTGAATCTTTCTGTGCTCTTATTCTATCCCTATTTTTATTGTATTTATTCTTTTCTCTATGTAAATGACTGTGAAGCACTTTGTGACCCTGTCTGTGAAAGGTGCTATACAAATAAACTTTACTTACTTACTTACTTCTCTTAGTGTGATAATTTGACGGTCCCTCCAAAAAAATTATCCAGCCAATAGCTGGCGCAGATAATCATATCTTAACCCTGTAACACCATTTGTATCACATTTGCTACATGACTTTCTGTGACCTCAGTATCATCTACATGATCAATACTTTTCTCAAAAATCTGTTGTATGCAATCTGATATATGTAATCTGCCGCCTGATTGACTATCCATGCATTGCAGGCAGTAGAGGTCCGTACATTACAGAATCAAAAATGGCTGCCTCCATTCACCACCCTGCAGGATTTTTTTCACGGAAAAGTTCACTAATTTTGACAAAGTTACAGTAATAATAACTTTTATATTGTTACTAATACTTCAATATGAAAATTTACTGGATTGAAGCAACTTATAAGTACAAAACATTTTGTTCCGTATTTTATAGTAAAATGGAGCTGAAAATGTAAGCATAAAATGTGATATTGCAGGTACTATTTAACCCTAAGACAGTGCTTCTCAAACCTCTCCTGGAGGCCCACCTTTCCTGCCTGTTTTAGATCTTTCCCTGCTCCAGCACAGGTGATTCACATGATCAGGACATAATCAATCAGCTTTAGCGGGGTAATGAGCAGCTGATCATTGGAATCAGCTGTGCTGGAGCCAGGAGAAAAGTGGTCCTCCAGGAGAGGTTTGAGAAGCACTGCCCTAAGAGATCTGCAGGAGCACTGGCGGTCGCCAAAGACATTACGGTATTTATGAGGCTCATTTCATTTTTTAAGCTAGTAGTGGTATCGTTTGAAACTAGAAGACCTAAGGCATCCATTGTAGCACCTATGTCATGCTAGCTTGTAGGGAAGGGGGCACCAAGTGATGCACCTAATTTAGGATAAATTCTGACAAAGAAAAACCTGTCATGGACATTTTCACTGAGGCTCTTTGACCTCTGACCAAAAGATATCTAAATGAAAATGGATAACCTATACCTATGAGTCTCCCCCTTACAGACCGGCTCTTTTAATAATAATCCCATGCAGTTCTGAGAGAAAAACATGCAGCTTTTTGCATGCAGTATCAATGTGTTATCTTCGCCTATTGTATTTCAATATTCCTGCATACTGGGGTCCCTAAACATTCTGTAGAATTTCAATAGTTGGGCATGACTGGAAAACTGAGACTCTTGAGGATTCAATGAACCCAATTTTATGCATGTGTGATGTTACTGAATTGCCCAAAGTAGCCATTTCGTTTCAGTTTTTGAAACTTTACCTCACAGTATAAAAATATCAAATATGATACAAAATGAATTTCATATATGCAAATAATTTTTTCTTTCTTTTTTTTTTTTTTTACATTTCGTTTAAAGTTCCGATAAATACTTAAATTTCAAAAATTTAGAATTTTCTGGCCATTATTCCTTAGTTCAGGCTTTACAGGGTTAAACTCTTCACAAGACAACCGCTAAAAATACTTGTATTTTTATATAAAACTTTATTGGCATTGTTGGTACACCAGTTTAGCTAAAGTACTGTTGCAAATGTACACTCAAAAAATTACTGATGTAGCTATAGAATATTTGGCCATAGCATTGAGCTTGCTAGTGCTTTAAGTTTGCTAGGGCTAGTTAGCCAGCAGAAATACGTTATTCTGACATTACCTACTGTAGCGTAATGTTTAGTACACTTGATGATCTCTGAAATTTGAAAAAAATGAAAGGCTTTTCTTTTTTCAAGTTGGTTCTGTAAAAATTAGCATTACGTTAACATTCGCTAAGGTGCTAATAATACAAAGATGATTTTCAGTTTTGGCGCCGAATTTGGCACTGGTGGCTCTGAGAACCGAACGTCTCCATAAATTCAGTGTGTGAGTGTCTGATCGATTTGGGGCTAGGTTTACAGTCAGAAACGGTTATTTTTGGGTTGTTTACGAGATTATTATTTTTACCTCCACCAAGGAGGTTATAAAATCACCTGTGTTTATTTGTCTGTGTGTTTGTTAGCAGGATTACTCAAAAACTACTGAGCGGATCATCATAAAAATTGGCACACAGGTGTATCTTCATCTAAGCAAGAACCCATTAAATTTTAGTGGCGATCCGAATCAAATTCTGGATCTAGGATCTGGAATACCAACCCTTGGCGGAGGTCAGAAATCTCTGATTGCTCTTGTTTATTACTATTTTCAGTTTTTTTCAACGCAGCTTAAGCTATGTAGTTCCTGTATTGAAATAATGGGCGTTTTGCGCTGCCACAGAAGCACTGTTTACACGTGTTGCTGTCTTTTGAAGGTCTCTTCTACCAAGATTTTCAATCTTCACTTTTCTTTTTAAGTATAAGATTGCTGACTACGGCGTGAGAATGTGATATGCCATGAAAGTGCGGGACTAACGCCATATGTGTGAGAGTTGACAGGTGTGCAATTTTGAATAATGCTGATTTAAATGCACCAAATTTCATGTCCAAATGAATGATTGTGGTCTTATTTAAATTTGGAGAACTACCAACTCTTAGTGTTGAGTGTTCTCGGAGTGAATCTTTTGTTAATTATGAAAATGACTGAACAAATCAGGACTAATAATTGTTTAAAAGGGATGTTCTGTGCCCCACCAACTTGTCAGTTCTCATACGCCTCTGCAGTCAACGCAATACAATAAAGTTTGGGAGTAATATGAGCAATCCTGCCTGATTTATTTATACATACATCCACCTCATGTAGTTTTCCGTAAATAATGGATCCTCCCAACCGTGAGAAAGAGATGACTGGGCAATTGCATTCTTATGGCATGTGAAGACTCCTTTTCTGAGGAGCTAGCTTGGTGAACATTTAGCACGAATGACATCAAGAGTTGGCAGTAGAATGCCGCAAAACCCAATATCAGGCTGAGATCGGAAAAGTGTGCAAATTTTTTTTTCCCTCTCTCGTTTTCTTTGATCCAAACATTGGTGGGTTGTAATAACTTTTTTGGCGGCTCAATAGACGTTCGTGCTTTCACTTGGAAGCATAATCTAGAAAAATGTGGAAGCCTGTCTATTTGACCTTTAACCCATTAATGACCAACAACTAAAACTAGTACCTTAAGGAAAAACCCCACAGTTTGAGTTCTGAATGAGGTAGGAACTTGTTTTTTGGTGTGTGGCATCTTGGGATAAGTGGCTACACATAACCAATTTCAAAATTGTGATAGAACATATTTATCATATCATATTTAGGGGTCAAACTTTAATTTTTGGAAAAAAATAAAAATAACACAAAAATAAGTTCAACAGTCATTTGACAGGTTATGTATCAGATGTACACTAAAGTGTTATGAATTATTTCAAATTTCCTATAAAATGCCTTGAAAATATAAGTTCCGGTCATGACATGGTCAAAAGATTTAAGGCATTTTTGTTCCACCCACAGACAAGTAAGAATCAACTGGGAAAAGGTTTGATTTGCTGTTTTGGGGGGTGGCATGATGGGAGGGATATCTCCATGACCATTGATTTCCATGCATTTCACTGAGGTTTACAAACAAATGAATTCAAGTGAACTAATGACCTCTCTCTCTCTCTCTCTCACACACACACACACCTACACACACACACACACCTCTTTCTCTCTGTATCTTTCTAACACACATGCACGGAGAGTGAGAGAGAAGGTGCCGTGATAGCATTACAATGTACTGTTTTTGGTGATAAATGCAACAACTAACATTATTAACATTACTAAAGGAAAGGAGGGCCAGATGAAAGTGTCACAAAGTAGAATATTGCCATGTTCTGGTTGAAAACTAACATTACTAAGTGTTTATCATTACTAAAACTACTAATATGAATTGTCCATTTAAATATTGCATATAATTACAATTTAAATGCATTGCTGTTAAATACTGCCATAATTTAAAACTTTTAAAAACTTGAATATGTAGGCCTATTTTGAGATGCTGTTATAAATACATGTATAAACTACATTCTGCATTAGTAATTTTAAGATGCTGTTGCATACAACTTAGATTTTGTAATGAGTCTTCAGGTGTTAATAAAGTAGAATTGATTGATTGATTCTTTAATACTCTCTGAAGAGTGTGTGTGTGTGTGTGTGTGTGTGTGTGTGTGTCTGGGGGGGCGCTGGGGGGGGCAGGGGCAGTGTGTGTGTTTGTGTGTGTGTGTGTGTGTGTGTGGGTGGGGGGTGATAGTGAAAGGGAGGGAGGACAGATAAAGAGTTTTGAAAATGCATTTTTACTCCTATTGAAACTCCCATAGGAATACAATGGAAAGTGTGTGTCAGGGCTGAGAAGATGTAATACTCAGCCAAGAATGGGTGCTGTTGCCACATACTTTGACTGATTTGAAATTCCCAAATGATTGTGCTATGCTCAGCTAGTACTTTCAGTGCTGTAAAGGAATTTCAAAATTTCCACTATGGTCATTAATGGGTTAAAGCAATGTACTTTTAATTCTGACATCGGTTGGTGGTTTATAGCTTTTGGCATCCGTTTTGATTAGAGGCATTCATGTTGGTTATGTGTATTTTATGAAATTTAGTGCCTAATTCTGTTCTTGTTTAGTTTACAACAGTTTAAGAAAACAATTTCAAAAAGTTCTAATGATTTTAAAAATTTACTTTACTATCAGGATGCATTTATTACAGCCAAATGTAGGTTCAAAGTTTCTTGAAAAACATCCTTTTCTATATTCAGAAAACTATTTTGCCAAATACTTTATTTGAGCTGTAAATAGATTCTTTATGGGGAATTTCAAATAAAATAACTATTAAATTTATTTAAAGTATAAAATTACCCATTAATATTATATAACATTTAAATGCATATTTAATCATTTCTATGTTAACTCTACGTCCCAATTTGAGTTGATAAAAATATATTTTATATACAAATGTTCAATAAACAGGTTATAGAATAAAATATCTATTATGATAAATTATTAAGTTACAAAATTCTTCATCAATAAAATACTTGAATTTATTGTCCCTAACGCTGCAGCCATGTTGAATTGCCTAAGAGCATACTGGTGCCCATGTTATATCTATGAGGGGCCTTTTTAAATTAAAACTTACTTGTTTACTTAAGTCTTTAGCATAAAATATTTTTAAAATTTGGGGTTTTCCCAAACAAATGGGGTTTAAAAAAAATAAAACAAAAATTTAAAAAAAACTTTCAAAAACAAAAAAAATTTTTTTTCAAGGGGAGTTTTTTTTTTTTTTTTTTTTTTTCCCAAAAAAAAACCCCCCAAAAAACCTTTTTTTTTTTTTTTTTTTTTTTTTTTTTTTTTTTTTTTTTTTTTTTTTTTTTTTTTTTTTTTTTTTTTTTTTTTTTTTTTTTTTTTTTTTTTTTTTTTTTTTTTTTTTTTTTTTTTTTTTTTTTTTTTTTTTTTTTTTTTTTTTTTTTTTTTTTTTTTTTTTTTTTTTTTTTTTTTTTTTTTTTTTTTTTTTTTTTTTTTTTTTTTTTTTTTTTTTTTTTTTTTTTTTTTTTTTTTTTTTTTTTTTTTTTTTTTTTTTTTTTTTTTTTTTTTTTTTTTTTTTTTTTTTTTTTTTTTTTTTTTTTTTTTTTTTTTTTTTTTTTTTTTTTTTTTTTTTTTTTTTCCCCCCCCCCCCCCCCCCCCCCCCCCCCCCCCCCCCCCCCCCCCCCCCCCCCCCCCCCCCCCCCCCCCCCCCCCCCCCCCCCCCCCCCCCCCCCCCCCCCCCCCCCCCCCCCCCCCCCCCCCCCCCCCCCCCCCCCCCCCCCCCCCCCCCCCCCCCCCCCCCCCCCCCCCCCCCCCCCCCCCCCCCCCCCCCCCCCCCCCCCCCTTGGGGGCTTCTTTTCAAAAATTTGGAATTTTCTGGCCATTATTTCTTAGTTCAGGTTACAGGGTTAAACTCTTCACGAGACAAATGTAAAAAATACTTGTATTTATATATAAAACTTTATTGGCATTGTTGGCACACCAGTTTAGCTAAAGTACTGTTGCAAATGTACACTCAAAAAATTACTGGTGTAGCTATAGAATATTTGGCCATAGCATTGAGCTTGCTAGTGCTGTAAGTTTGCTAGGGCTAGTTAGCCAGCTAAAATATTGTTATTCTGACATTACCTACTGTAGCCGCAATGTTTAGTACACTTGATGATCTCTGAAATTTGAAAAAAATGAAAGGCTTTTTTTTTTTTCAAGTTGGTTCTGTAAAAACTAGCATTACGTTAACATTCGCTAAGGTGCTAATAACACAAAGATGATTTTCAGTTTTGGCGCCGAATTTGCCACTGGTGGCTCTGAGAACCGAACGTCTCCATAAATTCAGTGTGTGAGCGTCTGATCGATTTGGGGCTAGGTTTACAGTCAGAAACGGTTATTTTTGGGTTGTTTACGAGATTATTATTTTTACCTCCACCAAGGAGGTTATAAAATCACCTGTGTTTATTTGTCTGTGTGTTTGTTAGCAGGATTACTCAAAAACTACTGAGCGGATCATCATAAAAATTGGCACACAGGTGTATCTTCATCTAAGCAAGAACCCATTAAATTTTAGTGGCGATCCGGATCAAATTCTGGATCTAGGATCTGGAATGCCAACCCTTGGCGGAGGTCAGAAATCTCTGATTGCTCTTGTTTATTACTATTTTCAGTTTTTTCAACGCAGCTTAAGCTATGTAGTTCCTGTATTGAAATAATGGGCGTTTTTCCGCTGCCACACAAGCACTGTTAACACGTGTTGTTGTCTTTTGAAGGTCTCTTCTACCAAGATACCTGTTGAGACAGATTTGGCATTACCCATCACACCAAGGGTAATCCTGCTTGGTAAGATAAATAGAGAATATCATATGGTGAATTTTTTCCCCCAGAAATGTATGTCATTGTTGTGATATTATGGGCTTTCAACCCCTACAGTTTGCCTCACAAGGGTTTGGAAGGTCAGCATGTAGGAAAAAGTGTTCTATATGGCTGAGCAGCTGCATGACTTTTCACGCGCCCTTGCTGTCCTCTTCGTGTCATACTACTGCTTCAACCTGGATTATCAGGAGAACACGTCCAACATGCTGAAGTTGATGCAGAGGTACTTTATACCATATTAATAATGATTAATAAATTAATGAATGAGTTTGTCTGCAGATTAGGAACCTTATAGATCTGTGGCAGTCAACCCTGGTCCTGGAGAGCCGCAGTGTCTGCTGGTTTTTGACGTTATTCAGCACTTAATTGATGAATGAAAGCAGTTGATTACACGCTTAACTCATCTCACCTGGTGTCTTAGGTTTAAATAGGGTGAAGAAAACCAAACTCGGCACACCCTGTGGCTCTCCAGGACCAGGACTTGCTACCTCTGCCCTATAAACTTTTATCTTTACTTTGTACTTCTACTTTGTCCGCATTAGAACTATGCTAAATGTTCAACTACATTGACAAATCTTGGTTTCCACATAGACTCCTGTCACAACCTGCATGTCTGTTTAAAGGAGAAGTACCGTTTTTACAGTTTTGACATTATTTGTGGCATAAAATACAATCATTTACTCACCCATATAACTTTTGTGTCACTAGAAGTCCTTCGGAAGATATTTAGATCCAAAGAGAGCCGCGTATATCGGTATAATGGGAATGAATGGGGCACCGTGAGCGCAGCCTCTAATGCTGCATTGTCTGTCGCGAAACTCATTCATTTCACCAATATTTTGTTATGATTCGCTAGTGTTGTTCCCCTTTTGAGTAAGGGGTTGCCTGAATTAAGATTTTCAATCTTCACTTTTCTTTTTAAGTATAAGATTGCTGACTACGGCGTGAGAATGTGATATGCCATGAAAGTGCGGGACTAACGCCATATGTGTGAGAGTTGACAGGTGTGCAATTTTGAATAATGCTGATTTAAATGCACCAAATTTCATGTCCAAATGAATGATTGTGGTCTTACCTAAATTTGGAGAACTACCAACTCTTAGTGCTGAGTGTTCTCGGAGTGAATCTTTTGTTAATTATGAAATGACTGAACAAATCAGGACTAATAATTGTTTAAAAGGGATGTTCTGTGCCCCACCAACTTGTCAGTTCTCATACGCCTCTGCAGTCAACGCAGTACAATAAAGTTTGGGAGTAATATGAGTAATCCTGCCTGATTTATGTATACATACATCCACCTCATGTAGTTTTCTGTAAATAATGGATCCTCCCAACCGTGAGAAAGAGATGACTGGGCAATTGCATTCTTATGGCATGTAAAGACTTCTTTTCTGAGGAGCTAGCTTGGTGAACATTTAGCGCGAATGACATCAAGAGTTGGCAGCAGAATGCCGCAAAACCCAATATCAGGCTGAGATCGGAAAAGTGTGCAAATTTTTTTTTTTCCTCTCTCGTTTTCTTTGATCCAAACATTGGTGGGTTGTAATAACTTTTTTGGCGGCTCAATAGACGTTTGTGCTTTCACTTGGAAGCATAATCTTGAAAAATGTGGAAGCCTGTCTATTTGACCTTTAACCCATTAATGACCAACAACTAAAAATAGTACCTTAAGGAAATACCCCACAGTTTGAGTTCTGAATGAGGTAGGAACTTGCTTTTTGGTGTGTTTGGCATCTTGGGGTAAGTGGCTACACATAACCAATTTCAAAATTGTGATAGAACATATTTATCATATCATATTTAGGGGTCAAACTTTAATTTTTGGAAAAAACTCAAAATAACACAAAAAAATAAGTTCAACAGTCATTTGACAGGTTATGTATCAGATGTACACTAAAGTGTTATGAATTATTTCAAATTTCCTATAAAATGCCTTGGAAATATAAGTTCCGGTTGTGACATGGTCAAAAGATTTAAGGCAGTTTTGTTCCACCCAAAGACAAGTAAGAATCAATTGGGAAAAGGTTTGATTTGCTGTTTTGGGGGGTGGCATGATGGGAGAGATGTCTCCATGACCATTGATTTCAATGCATTTCACTGAGGTTTACAAACAAATGAATTCAAGTGAACTAATGACCTCTCTCTCCCTCTCTCTCTCTAACACACACACACATACAAACACACACACACACACACACACACACCTCTTTCTCTCTGTATCTTTCAAACACACATGCACGGAGAGTGAGAGAGAGAAGGTGCCGCATAGCATTACAATGTACTGTTTTGGTGATAAATGCAACAACTAACATTATTAACATTACTAAAGGAAAGGAGGGCCAGATGAAAGTGTCACAAAGTAGAATATTGCCATGTTCTGGTTGAAAACTAACATTACTAAGTGTTTATCATTACTAAAACTACTAATATGAATTGTCCATTTAAATATTGCATATAATTACAATTTCAATGCATTGCTGTTAAATACTGCCATAATTTAAAACTTTTAAAAACTTGAATATGTAGGCCTATTTTGAGATGCTGTTATAAATACATGTATAAACTACATTCTGCATTAGTAATTTTAAGATGCTGTTGCATACAACCTAGATTTTGTAATGAGTCTTCAGGTGTTAATAAAGTAGAATTGATTGATTCTTTAATACTCTCTGAAGAGTGTGTGTGTGTGTGTGTGTGTGTGTGTGTGTGTTGTGGGGGGGGTGATAGTGAAAGGGTGGGAGGACAGATAAAGAGTTTTGAAAATGCATTTTTACTCCTATTGAAACTCCCATAGGAATACAATGGAAAGTGTGTGTCAGGGCTGAGAAGATGTAATACTCAGCCAAGAGGAAGTAACATATGGTATTTGAGCCCCTAAGAGCCATACTGGGCCAACCCATGGGTAAAGTTTCCCCTTCGGTTTTGAAAAACAAAATATTTTTGCATTCGTATTAAGATATTAATTTTAATTAAATATTTTTAAAAACACTGCAATGCACTTTCTGACAATGCATGTAGAATGTGTCCCATCCAGAATAAATATTAGAATTAATTAGGTTTTGCTTTGATTCCCTGCATCCAGTGGTCTAGTAGCTACTGAAAAAATATATTATTTTACAGTTTATTATGATTATTATTCAAAGCAATCAAATATATCAAATTGAAAACATTACATTTTTTAGCTTTTTTGGCATCCGTAAATATATTTTTATTCATGTTGGTTTTGTGTATTATTGTTAAATTTGTAGGAGGTCATATACAGTGTTCTTGTTGGCATAAGTTTACAACAGTTTAATGACAAATAAGCCTTTTAAATTTTTTAATAAATTTTAAAAATGTACCTAATACATTTATTTGAAGCTGGAAGAGTGTGTTTAAACAAGTAAAATGGTTGTTCAACATTTACGGAGTTTTAGTACAGGTTTTAGACTGTATTTGTCAATTTCACCAGCCAAAAATGTCAGGTGGTGCAACCAAAAGATTCTTGAAAAAAACACATTCCCTTTTTTTCTTATTCTATTTTCAAAGTATTTTTTTTCAGAGTGTCTACTCTGCCTCAAAAATTACTAATTTTTTATTTGAGCTACATTTTAAAAGTAAATGGATTCTTTATTGTAGTGTTAAAATTTTGGTTTCCTAAACAATTTAAAAACAATTAAACTATTAAAATTTGCTTATTTGAAATGTTTTTCAATATAAAATTATGACCCCTGTATTAATATTATATTAATTCATATTTTAAATGACATATTTAATACATTTCACAAAAAGTGTTAACATATCATACCGGTTGCAACCATTACATTTTGAGGGTTTGAGATGGCAAAACATAAAATATATATCATTTTTATGATAAACTTCATTACAGTGAAGGTATATTCAAATTAAACAGGTTTTATAAAATAAAATGATCTAACAATGCAGTCATTTCAAAAATTAATTTTATTTTAAAACAAAGTATTTAGTAAAATGCCACTGCATGTCATTCATTGACCCATAATTACTACTAATACTTTTGGAATTTATTGACGGTAACCGCTGCATTCAGTGTTGAATTGAGCCCTAAGAGCCATACTTCCAACCCATGTTGGGGAACTTTTGAGAAAATATGGAACTCAAAGTTGCCATCCTCCTGAGTCATCTAGAGTATCTGGGAACTAAAACATTACGCTTATGTTTTGAACTCAAGATATGTACAATTACATTATGCACTTCTGCAGGTTTTGGGAAGCCCTTCTGTTTCAATTTCCTAAACAATTTCCGTCTGAATTAAACCATCATCTTCTGATTCATTTGGGACAAACTTTGGATCTCTGTCATCTTCCACTTCACCATCATATATTAAATCATATTTTAAATGAGTTCCTCATCAGTGAGATACCTAGCTGCCATGTTTACATTGAATTATTTTGAAGTTTGAGATGGTCCAACATAATTTTTTAGATAAACTAGTGCATATGTTCAAATTAAAACAGGTTTTATAGAAAAAATGATGCGTTTTATGAATGATTTAAAATGATTTCATTTAAGAAATGTAGATCTCAGTTTTCTGCATGTCACGACTACCCAGCTCAGTTTCTACTAAAACTGCGGATAGCCCGGTATGGTTCTTAACCGGGGCTCAATTGTTAATTGATTACCCACAGTCGGAGCACTGACTCTGTAAAATCGCGAAATTATGCCGGAGAGTGCACCGCGAATGTCCGTCGAATATTCAACATAAAACTAACTTCACCTCAATACTATGATTGTAGATCGCGAAGTTTATGGTTTTGAGTCCTAAAAAACTGAGCCCACTGACGAGCCGTTACTTTCATTCACTTGTGATCCCTGCGCAGCAATTCCTTAGCCAAATTGTGTAACTGAGTTCATGCCCGGTGCTTTCCTAAGACTTCACACTTGACGCAAACATTGCTTGAGGTGAAATTATTTTCCAGAATCCCTGAGAGATTACTATATTGAGACAAGCGTGTTGGGAGGGACTGCCCACCCTTGTTATTCTAACCCTTTTCTTAGCCAGCCTTTCGTGTCTCCGACCTGCACTCGCTCCTGAGTCCTCTCCATGTCGCACACTCGCGCTTTTTACTTCCAGACCGTCACCGCAAAATTTACTTAACCGCAATAAAGCGGCGCTGAGTCACGAGCACATGCGACACTGCAATCTGGCTTTATTCCACAAGCATGCACTCAAACCGGCAGCGAGGTGCATGAGACCGACTGAAGGCTGCGTACTCTCACATACCAAACGGAGGGTACTATTGGGAGGACCGCTACGAAACCTCTGGAACAGGTAATTATATCATAAAACTACAGCGCAAATACTCAGATTGTGCATTGTTGGCACAATGTGAAAATGAAGAAACATAAAATGAAATAATTATGGAAATAGTGCGGCTTACCAATGGCATCTTTTGTGGAGAGGAATTTACTCACCGCGGTCAACGGATAGAATATGACAACGACTCTACAAGTTTGCGGAGTCCTGGTAGTCAAATGTTTTTATTTTACTCTTGTTCATAGTTGTTTTTTGATGTTCCTTCGATTCTAAAAAGAATTTGGACAGAACGTAACATTAATTAATTTGGAGGTTCTCGTTTTGTTGCATGTTGTTGAAAAAAAAAAAAAAACTGTTTAAATTTTAGCCTTAACTACTGGTGCCTTTTGAATGCGATACTTGCAACAGTTTCCAAAAAAATAGGACCAATGGCCCTATTGCTCACCGGCCAATAACTGAGCCCATCGCTCAGCATTTCTGAGAAAAGCTTTTCAGACACTGAATGGTGTGTGAATACTGCATATTAAAGTACATGAGGTGAATCTGGATGCCGGTTTCATAGGAGATGATTCTGAAAGATTTTTCCCCTTTCTAATTCAAGGTGGAAATTTACTTAGAAAAACAATCATGAAAAATAAAAAATTATAATGTTTCAAAAGTGAGAACAATCTTGGTAAACATTTTCTGAAGGAAGCGCTCTACCAAGTTTGGAGTAAATCCAGCCTGTGGTTTTGGAGAAGAAGATTTTAAAAGATTTTGCTAACTGATGACAATAACGAATATGAGGCCAGACGCCGCCTGAAAACAATAGTGCGCAGTCTACCAGCCGGTGAGTTAAAAATTTGGACCGGGAAATGGAAAGACTGGAAGAGTTGCGGAATCTTTGGAAAAAGGCCTGTTTTTAGCTCACTGATCGATAGGCTGTGAGCTATTGTGATCAGGCGGCGGCCGGTGTCGTTATCATGTTTGTCATCATCTTCTGTTTGCAAAATCTTAAAAATCTTCTCGTCCAAAGCCACTGGACGGATTAACTTGAAATTTGGCATGGAGCCTCCTTGGGACAATGGGCCTCATGCAAGAAGCGATATAAGAACAAATTTTCTCCTATTTTTGTTCGTATCCCTGATTTTTCCTTATTTTGTTTATACCCATAGATTTCTGGGATGCACCAATATTTTCTTATTTTTGCTCTTCTCTTAGTTAAGAGAAAATTTTACGAGTGGTCGAGAGCACTCCGAGATAAGAGAAAACAGAAAACTTTTATCTCTGTCCATGAATCTTGTCCAGAGCATGGAAACACAAGGTTTAAAAGCTAAACATTAAAAATGCATCATATAATTAAATTTTGAATGTTTTATGTTTTTGAGGAATTATAATGATTTTATTATTTAATACTTGGGCTAAAGAGTTTAGCCAGCTAATCCTAATTACGACTACGCTATAAAAACCCTTAGATACTTGCATTTGTTCTGCTTTTGAATGGCTTACCTATTGCTTTGGCCATCCACGCCTTGCGCAGAGAGCGCATTTTCAGAAGGGATCTGTTTGCTGAGACAGATGAATGGCTACTCGTACCAAATGTGAAAGCAACCGTACTTTAGCACGGAAGATTACTGATATGTGTTACGGCTCTCTTTTTGTAACAAAGTGCAGCGGCAAAAAGATATCTCCATTCAAACAAAGAAATTCAATGCTTGCTCGAAATGTAGGTGGACGAAAATATACAATCACAACTGGATACTACACGCAAAAACTCGAAGATGTATGGAATAATTTGTGAGTAGTTACATTCGTGTGGTAATCACAGAATAATAGATCAGTGGCATGACAAACTTAAGAAAATGCGGCTGTGATATTTTAAAGTGCAGGACGCGGTGCGAAAATCTTGCAGCTCAAATTATGAGATAGATAAATTTTCGTGGTATGAGGCAGTGGACAGTATAATCGGCCAAAAAAGCAAGGACCAAAGAATTCCGCATGCAACATCCACCTTTTGGCTTACCTTGATGTTTGGGTACCCAGAGAAAGATTTGGATGTGTAAAAACATCAAGCATTCAGTCAAGAAAAATTCAAGTTTAATTTTTCGTGCTGCTATTCATGGTAATCCATGCTACAGATGACACACTGGGTTGCTAGGGCACGCGCAGCATATGCATTTGCGATATTAATATTCAATATTAGTATTCTAAACCACCTTCTCAATAATAAAACCCCCTGAAATTTAAATCGAAAAAATCAACAGGCTATTGAGTCATAAATTATAAAAAACAAAGTTTTTAAAGACGTCATGGTGGCGGGAGATTTTGTTTTCGGAGAAATCTATCGGTTTCTATGGGTACTGTAGCAGCCTGTGAGCAGTACGGGTGGGCGAGTCTAACTGGTGGGAGAAGCCAAGGATTCACTTCGGACATTTGACAGGCTGATCCGGTACATATCGGACACTAAAAAGGGTTGTTCAAAAGGATTCCTTCATTAATTTTCCCGATCACTACCCACTAGCTTAGCCATCTGGAAGCCTTTATATTTGGAAGCCTTTACTTGGTAAGAGGGCTTAAGAACATCAATATTGTTAAAAACGAATGTATTTAATTGATGAGTTTTCTCATTAAAGAAACTGATTCGTGAGGTAACGTTAGATGTTTCAGCTATTTTGATTATGTTAACCAATGCAAACAAGTGCTATTTTTTGTCTTACAGTTAACTTATAGACCTAACCTTAGAAGGCTAACAGTTGGTTTGATATTGTACAATAGGAAATATACAATATGAAACCAAAATTAGCCTTCTAACCAGCCTGCAAGGCACTAGTCTCTACTGTCAGCCTGGAAGGCACTAGTCTCTACAATCAGCCTTGAAGGCATCTAAGGCAATACTGTTGAAGATTATACAATAGGAAATCAACATTAGCCTTAAGGCAGCTAAGGTTAAAGCAACTTGCAGTTGAAGTTTTTAAGAAGCACAACTAAACAGCTTATTGAACAAAATATCTCACAAGTAGGCCAATTTTGTGTTTCAAACAGAGTTATACTTGAAGTTACATCGTAGAAGTGTTTAAGTTAACAAGTATGACCTGTTTAGCTAAGGTTAGGCCTAAAAGTTAAGTGTAAGACAAAAAAAAACTTGTTTGCATTGGTTAACATAATCAAAATAGCTGAAATATCTAACGTTACCTCACAAATCAGTTTCTTTAATGAGAAAACTCACAATTAAATGCATTCGTTTTTAACAATATTGATGTAATTAAGCCCACTTACCGAGTAAAGGCTTCCAAATGTAAAGGCTTCCAGATCTTGAGCGTTATGGAAAAACCTAGTAAGTCACAGACCGCAGATTCCAAGAAAAAGACAGAAAACTGTATCCTTCTGGGGTTAAGCTCTTGTCTGACAATAAAACTGACTTGGCAGTTATTTGTTCATTACATAATAAGCGATATTTATGGAGGATTTTTTTTCTTTTTTATCAGTATCCATGGCAATATGACTTAAAAAATTTTGCCATCTGAAAATGCAAAATGTCATTTCTCGAAATGATGGACAAAAACCTAACGATTATGCAATTGCAGTGGCATTTGACAGTTCAGTATAAACTGCACCATCTGTTTCCCTCTTGAAGCCATTTTTCAGCATTATGAGAGCATGAATTGCGTGAATTATGAATTCTAACCATTAATCTCCTGCGCATTCAATGCCCTGCATGGGGACTAACTTGACAGATCACGTAATAAGCATGCTGCCTCAAAATTGGCTAATTCAACTTGCCAGGTTTTGTCATAACAAAAAAATAAAAATAGAAAATTTTATGTGGAAGAACCAAGGAAGATCAACTTGCTAGGTTTTTACTTCACCGCTGATTAAATACCGATGAGTTGCAAGGTTTTGCCATTGCAAAACATGAGATATCAATGATTATTTCTCATGTATCTTATTGTATATGATGAGGCAAAGCCTAGTAAGGACCAAAAATGGTCCTAACTCAGTTTCAACCAAAATTAGACTTACTGGGTTTTTCCATAACACTCAAGAGATGGCTAAGCTAGTGGGGCACTGCTCCACTTCGAGGAGAGGAATTCAAATTGAATTGGCTGCCTCGTGAGCGGATTGGTTGTACTCTTGCTCGCAATCTGATTGGTCGTACTTGGGGAGGGCGTTTACGCAGCCTGGAAGTCGACGGCTGAAGGCAACTTCATCCTGCAGCGTACTGTGGCACGGTATGCAACAATCAAACCTAGTGTGAAAGCGCCCTCGAGCAGCCAAGAGCAGTCTGCTCTTTGCACACGGCAGGTCACCTGCCATTATATGGTGTTTAGTGGGTGTCATATGTGCTAATTTAAAACAACCGGACACACGCTTCCAATTTACGATCAAGTGGGATTCAACATTCAGCACATCTGAGCAAGAGCAGATTTGGACGGTAAGAGCGTTTGGTGCATCCGGAGTTTATTTCTCTTATTTTTTCTCTTAGCAAAAAAATAAGAGAAATTTAAGAGAATGTTGCTGCATGAGGCCCAATGTCTATCAGGATTGCTCATGGTTTTGAAAAATGTTAATTTTTTTTATTCTTTACGAATTTTTTTCTTATTATATTTTCTGCATTTACTTATAATGGGAAAATCTTTCACAATCATGATCTATGAAACTGGTTGCCAAATTCCCTTCATATATTTTAGTACGCTGTATTCATATTGTATTGAATACATGTATTGAATCTCTAAGAAGCTTTTCTCAGAAATGCTGAACAATGGGTGCAGTTATTGGACGGGTTGAACTACACGACCATTGTTCCTATTTTTAGCTTGCCGGCCCTATGGTCCGAAAAGCTATTGTCGTGGTGTGGCGTCCGTTGTCCATCGTCCGGAACATTTTAGTCTTTTTTTTGGCGTGATGAATTTTTGTGTAAGTTTGCCATAACATTTCACTAGAACATATTTCCAGAAGTTTTTTTTCCGGATTTTTGATTTTCATTTCTGTCCGTTTTACGGGCCTTTGAAATTTTGGCCCCAATGTTAAAGATAGGACTGAGAAATTTTTAAAAAATTATTTCTCCAAAAATGCGTGATGTTTTTTAAAATCTAAATCCGGCAATCAACTTACCTTGGTACCAACAATGTACAGTGAGAGCACCAGTTTGATTGAATCGACGAAAGTGGGTCTAGTGGGGGCGCTGTACTTTAACATTGGTTCTTATGGAGAATATGCAAAATGGCCTGTGGAGGCCAAATGGTTGTAGATAGAGTTTAAGTTTTTAGGAAGTCACATATACCCTATATTTTTAAATATTAAATTTGACCACATGACTTTGAAAGGTCAAACTTGCGATCAAGGAAAATATTAACAATGTTAAAGTGCATCTTCTGGCTGATTTAAAACATTAAATGCACCCAATTTTGAGATACTATATAGGCATATATTGGATTTTTGTCTCAACTGGGTGTAAACAAGCCTCAGAAAACTTTAAAAAATGATGTAACATTTTAACCAATATAACATTTGAACAGAGCTATTATTCGCCCGTTGAATGAATGCGACCTCAATTTGTGTCAGATATACCTGGTTTTGGAGGTAGATTTCAAATCATCCCAGTATTTTAGGCCATCTAATTTGTCTGTTCGGCTTTTCTAGGGATGTGAAAAGCTTGTTGATTTGAATCTTCTTGGGGAAAATAAGGTGAGTGTATTTTTTACTGTCAACCTACATAGTTAGTTGACAGAATATCCTGCAATTTGTGAAGTTTCTCATAAACCAGCGGTGGCACTGTTCTGTTTTGCGTTCACCGGTCACAAGATTCATTCACGATACGCTTCAATTCGGATAATACTCAATTAGGAAAAAATTTGTGTTACTGTTTATGAAAGAAGACAGAAAATGGTGTTTTTGTTTTTGCAAAAGCGCCAGTTTAAAGGAGAATACATTATTTGCACTGAACTCTGCATAAGTGTTTTAATTTTTGTTGAAGACATTGCAGTATATGCACAAATTTGTCTAGTGAACAGAATATTTAAATTTTTCATAGTCTTACTTATTATGATTGCTAATCAAGGTGGAGGCCTTCACCAAACTAACCTCCGACTGCACGTCAATGAATTATTCACAGTAGCTCATTAAACTAATGGAAATGTTGGACATAGTAAAAACAGAGCAAAGTTTTTTTTTTTAAATCACCCTGCGCACTGCATTTTATTTTGTTAAAGCCCACACTGTGATCAAAAAAAAACTCAGGAGACCCATTCATACCATTTTTTTAATATCAATGCACCTAATGTTGAACATCAGTTCCAATGCATTTTCCATTAAAAGGGCCTAGGGGCGCTGCTGTACTTCAGAAAAGGGGTAGATGACAATTATTTCAGTTCAGTTTGTTATACATTAGAAAAAGTTTTTTGTGTTTCTATTATCAAAAGTTGTGGATGGTAAAATAATAAAAACTCATTATGCCTAAAATATAGTAATGGGCTAACGCACGCCAAACTAGGCTGGCCCGCTCAAACCATTTTAATTTGTTCTCAAACTTTGTTTTCAGAAAAGGGGGGTAGATGACTTTTAGCATCAATTATTTCTGTTAGGGCAAATGTTGAAAATGCCAACCTGTCCAGCAAAAAATCATTAGAAAATAATAAAAAACTTTGTTCTCAGCAACTCAAGAAATGTTGTCCATTTTTGATCAGTGTCAGATAAACCTGGTTTAATATCAGTATTTTAGGCATAATTTGTCTGGTGGGAGGTTTGAATCCCATGCCCACTGATCCGAAATATACTTGTAAACTGTTTATGGTGTTTATTTTTGCTATTTTGGACGTTATTTGAAGTATTTGTCACACAGAATATTTAAATTTTCAGCTTATTGATTGGAGGCCTTGTCAAAATTTGGTACCAAGAAATGTCTGCTCAATTTTTTTTAACCCTGTTTTGTTAAAGCACACTGTGCTTACAGCTTCAGTTCCACCAAGCTGCCCAGTTCAGTTTGTTATACATTAGAACAGTTCTTTTGTGTTTCTATTATCAAAAGTTGTTGCCATCATTTTTGGTAACAGCCCACTGATCCTAAACTAAAAGGTAGCAAGAAAGTGCAGCTTTTGATTGGTAACACAAATCACATCCAGGTTACCGTTTTCTTGATAGGAAATCTCCAGGTTATGCTGATCTACAGCTACGTACCAGTTCTACAGCCATAATACCATAAGTGTTCGGTGGAAACAGGCTTAATATAACCAATAATTCATGTAAATAGTATGCTAAACCAAAAACCACAACAAATAGAACAGACATTTTACAATTTACCAAATACCAATGTGGCCAACAAACTGTAGTCAAGTTTTTCTTTCCCCAAATGGATGCCTACACATTATCTGTGGCGTTTAATTCAATTTGACCCATACAAATTTAAGTGTGCACTCGTTAAAAATGGCATGACAATTTCTGAAACAACGACTTGTGTTAGCTAACGAGCAAATATGTATGTAACATTTGATAAACATTTCTCCATTGCCAAGTGTGGCATTTTGTTGAGGTCTGGCATTTCTGTAACAGAAATGATGCCTCCATTGAAAGCTAGCTAGCTACCACGCCAATATGATGTAATACAAGTTTGCTAAATTAAATGCACAACCAAGTTTATCATATTGACCAAAGCTAACTTGCATGCACAAATTGGCAGCTGTAGCGAATTCGCTAACGTACTCCACGAAACGAGCTTGGAAGCTAGAAAATGTTAACATACCTTAGGTTTGACGGTAACATAAGACAAAAACCCCATAAAAATTGAGTTGGCAACTTGTAAGCAAGGTATTACAATCACTTACTCAGCTTAGCTAAAGTTTGTTTACTTATTTTGAATACCAAGCCAACTAGCTAACTCTCAAACACAGCATTTCCAATCTTAATAGAGGAATAACAGTAGGTTTACCAGATAACGATAGCATTAGACCCAACAGCACAACTGCAATGAACAATATTGCTAACGTACCTAACAAGCTTGTGAATTCATTTGTTTAAAATAATTCCAAAAAATCTTGACAGTTTTCATAAAGTAAAAATTGGGAGCTACCTAGTGAATTTGCTGAAGTCAAGCAAGTATTTGTTCCACAAACGTTAAATTAATGTAAAAATGGGCAAGCAATGTTCGCTCGAGATCACCAACTGAAAAGAGCTGTTACATTCATGGTTATGTTATGGTGCCAACTTCGCTAGCTACCTCATTACCTAACTTAGGCCAAACAGTTAAATTAGCTCAGCCAGGTATTTTAGCTCTAATTACAGCATGACAGCTAGCAATATTTAAAAAGCAAAACTGTAAGAAAAATATTTGTTTCAGGTTGCCAATACCAATAAACACTAACCTGTTTATCAGACGGCGACGATGATGATACAGGGACTGATTGGTCAGCTCCAGATGGTGACTCGTACGTATCAGTAGAGTCATGTGCCGACTCTCAAATGGGAATTTGGCCGATTTCTCTTGCCATTATGTAGCCCGGACCGAAAATAGCCCTGAACGTGACTTAACGGGAGCCGGACCGACTCCGGTTTTCATATTCAGGTCCAGAGTACTCAGGGTAGAGTTGGGCCAACTCTGGCATTGTTCTAATCTGCTAGTACAGGGCTGAACTCTGACGGACCAAAAACCGGCCTAAGTCTGGTGTGCTGCAGTTCATATGGCATAATCGGCAAGATTACGGCTGTGTTGAAGCTACCCGAGGCTGCAGGTGAATGGCGGAGCTCCGGTTAGCTGTAATCGGCCCGACTGTGTTTTCATGGAATGAAGCCATAATTGGCAGAATCCAGACATCGCCAGAGTCAGTCTGATACCGGCACAGTCATGATCGGCAGCTGTATGGCGAGATGGAATCGGCAAGATTATGGCTGAATTGATGCTACCCGCAGCTGCAGGTAAATGGCAGAGCTCCGGTTTGCCATAATCGGCCCGACTATGTTTTCATGGAATTAAGCCATATTCCGTGGAATCCTTACATTGCCAGAGCCGGTCTGATTCTGGCACTGTCAGGATCGGCGGCTGTACGATGAGATGGAATCAGCAAGATTATGGCTGAGTTGATAGGGCCCGGATCTGACACTTTGCTGACAGTGCCGACACGAAAACGGAATTGAGCTGTTTCCTATTGCTATCTGGGACGTACCATATCCCCTTGAATAATATCCGACTGGAGCGACAAGAACTTGTTTGTCTTACGATTGAAGATCGAGTTGAATAGGAAATTTGGATTAATTACAGACGGTGACAATGTCATCCATTGTTTTTTCTAAAAGTGCCGGTTTTAAGGCTACTTCATTTTTTAGCCAAACTGTAAATAATAAATCCATTTCCAAATGAAATGAAGGATTTTGCATTTGATTATGGAAATGGGACCGCAGGCACCGTATTAATGGATCAGGTCAGATTAAATTTTTTTTCCCCCACTTAATTGCAGATAACGGGTCTACCGGTGCAGGACTTATCCAAACTTCTGATGTGCTTTTTCAGCACTTGAAACATTTGTTCAGTTACAGTTTGTTCTTCGTGTGATCCGTCCAATATTCAGAATCATGTGCCATGTGTTTGATATTTTGGCCACTCATTGTTACCGAACAGCCACCCTTCCAGGGGGGATCCTCTGGAAGACTGCTTAAATTATAGAGTTTGCCAGTATTAAAGAGTTCTGGCTTTATCCAGTATAATCTGCATATGTGCATATCATCACAGGTTGAATCGCAAACTAGAAAAAGATAAATTTTCTGAAGAAAATTTGTGTGCTTGCTTCAGCGAGAAAAGTTGAAGAGGTTGGCTTTTTTTTCTACGAAATGGAGATACCATACTAAAGAGGAGAGTCAGATGAGCAAAATATGTCAAAATTGCGCGTGTATTGGCAAAAATGTGGGAACAAGAGTAAGTTATAAAACTGTGTTTTTCAGCTTTCCAACCAGAATTTTCTGTCTCATTTAATATAGCAGTTAATGGAGTTTCGGTTTGTGCTCCCGTCGCTTTTGGCTCATGCTGCCAAAACTGTCTGTCCGATTGCTTGCATAGTTACATTTTTGTGACCAGCACAACTTTTCCTACAACTTGGATATAAAAATATTTATGTGGAGTGAAAACTGTGGGAGTTAGAGCAAGTTTAAGAGAAGACTTCTTGACGATTTTACAGCTGTTCGCCACTCTAACAGGGACTTCACCACACTGTAAGATCCCAGAATGTATTGTAACAAAATTATTTTTAAAATTATAATAAAAAATTATAGAAGTTACGAAAAATTTGAACAGAAGAAATTATAAAAGCTTAACTTAACATTTTGCAGTTTGAATGACATTTCTTGCTAAAAGTATGACAGAGTAAAAAAAAATAGCAGAAAATAGCTGAATCAACTGAATCAACACAACAATGGGTTGATTTAATAGGACCCCAAAAAATGACTTTTAAAATTAAACTAGCACTCTGCCCATGGGGATCCACGGGTTATATTTTATGTAACTACATGCAGCATTATGATGTCATCACATGCACCTCTATGATGTCATCACGTTGCTATGGTGTTGCTATGGCGTTTCCATAAACACCAAGGTGGCTGTCACGTGACCAATGTTTTTATAGTAACTAAAACTAAGTAACCATCAAGGGGAATACGCTGCGCTGACATTCCGCGCTCAGTGGAACACGAAGTCGCCTGCAAGACGGAGCGTAATAGCGTTGCTCACGTTATGCTGCAGATTACGCGCTACTTTCTCTTGCGGCCTGGCATCTGTTTTTTAGGATTCTCGACTCCTGTCGATGAATTGGCTTGGGTTCAAAAGGGGGAATCCCCAGGAGAGGACATACAGGGGGAATCCCCAGGAGAGGACAAAGGGGGAATCCCCCCTGCATGTCTATTGGACAAAGGGCATGTCTATATTATAATAGCGTGCATGTTATGCTGCAGATGTCTGGCACCGATTGGCGGATATAATAGCCTGCAAGACGGAGCCAAACAGCGTCGCTCCCGCTATACTGCAGATAAGCGCCCAGTGGAATCTAGCACTGATACGCGCCCGGCGGAGTCTAGCACTGATTGGCCGGACACAGTTGCCTGTAAGACAGAGCCCAAATAGCGGGCTCACGTTATGCTGCAGATACGCGCCCGGTGGAATCTAGCACTGAGTGGCTGGACACACACACACGCACACACACAGAGGCCACTTGGCTATTATAATATAGATATCTCAAAAACTAAAAAGAAAATCAAAAATCTGTACGGATGCAACGTAATTCAGAACAAGCTGAATTTTTTGAAGTTTGAACGGAAAAAATAGCTTAAACGGTGTAGGAGGAGTTAGTCGGCTAAATTTAGACAGAAGAAGAAAAACAAGAGGAAGTAAGAGAATAGAGCGTGCTGCTTCTGCTGAAGCAAGCACACAATTATCCGATGGAATAGGTTCCCTTATGATTAAACTAGCCTACATCACAGGCTATGTGGGTATGTGGAGCGATCGCAATCACCATTCTGACGCGTGTTTTTTTTTAAATATCTTGAATCATCTTTCACATTGGCATTTTTTACATTTTTAATTGTTTGCTTGTGTGGGCGCTGCAGTTCGTCCTTGTGTTACATGTAACAACCAGAGATGCACTCACTGACAAAAGCGCAAAATACTCGTCATAATGCGCCCTTAAAATAGCAGTTAATAACTGATTATTGACTTTAGACCAGGTTTTTGTCCGTCAATCGCGCAAGAGCTTAAAGCAACCTCAAGATAGCAGCACGCCAGCAGAGCACCTGACCACACCTCACTTTTAGACCAACACGCCCATGGGCACTCAATGTGGCGCAAATGCATCCTCTATTTACGTAGCGTAGACGATAGACAGAAAAACAGTCCCTGTGTTGGTCTAAAAGTAGCAATAACACTTGCACTACGCTTTGTGCTGAGTGTTAGATAGGGCCCAATATCTTTTCTGTTGACTCCAGAGGTGCTCCCCCCTTTTTGGGATGGGTCTTAAAGGGTGTTACAGTTTGTGCATTCAGGAAAGAGTTGCAGTATTCTGTCTATCCTCTTGCTTCTATTAATTTTCTTCACTAGTTTTGAACCAGTCACTGCAATCAATGGAACTATTATTCACCAGCCCTGGACTCTGGCTCTATTTCAGGAGAACCGAACTGACATGAACCAAATTGGAATTTAAAAAAATTTATAATTGTGGCACTGTGCAAGTATTCATAAACATCTTGGTTTGTTTTTGTTTGTTCGTTTGTTTGTAAAAAAAAAAATAAATAAAAAAATAAATCTTTGGTGCTAAATTGTTCCTGGGGTGCTTTTCTAGGTCCAGCTGAAGTCCCTGAAGAACAGTGGAACCCTGCAGACGGTTTTGACTTTGGAAGTCTCACTATAGTCAGACCGGGTCACTTGTAAAGGTACTAGGTGTGTTTATGCACTCCAAAAGCAGAACTGAGAGGTAAAAGGCCATTGTACATGCCTATTGGGAACATACTGCGTGATTATGTTTACTGCAGGCTGAGTTATCTTCATACATTGCACATAATGAATGGGGCATTGAGCACAGGTCAGAGAAACTCAAAATTGGTGCCCCTGGTGAATGCTAAGAAGCAAGTCATTTAATTCGCATAAGAGAAATTTAGTCTAATACTGACCGTGGAATCATTCTTTTAATGCAAATTCATGTTTATTAATTCATATAAATTCATTAAAATAACTGAAAAGACACTTGAAGAGTGCAGAGCTCTCTTCTAAATTGGCTCTATTTTGCTAATAATGATCCAAAACCTTTTGAGATGTATGGCATTTATTCTACCAAGGCGAGATGACTCATTCATTTACAATATCTGCTAAATAATTTAGACATGTAACAAATATTTTCTTACATGTAGAAATTACATTTCGACTAGTCAAAACTAATTAGCAGATATCTTTTATTTATAAATATCAGTCTTTACTTTTTGTCAAGAATAAGTATTGCAGATAGCAAGCGTTAAATGTCCACATGTTGAAAAAGGATTATGACTTGCGATCTGTCACCTATTATTGTTGATTGAGAGACTGGTAATGATTCATCATTGCTTTCCCCATCATACTAGCACTGTCAAATAGAGCCAGGCTGTATTATGGAACTAGCACTATGTTTTGGGCTAGGGGAAGGGTTAGGGGTTAGGGTTTAGCTTAGGGTTAGAGAAATCAGTGATGACTGGTGCAAAATTCATGTGGAGCTGTATTTTTTTTAGGCAAGTGCTGTAAGCTCTGAACGACCACAAACTTTACTTGCTACCGAGTTAACTTTGCTTTCAGAAAATGTTTTAGTTATTGGGCAAGCATTCTATAAAACTGCATGGAACTGCTCTATTTCTTTTTGAATTAATAGAGGATCTCTAATGAGTGAGCCCAAGATATCGAATTTATGAAACCAGAGTCTTATTTTTCATTTATTCCAAGCATTTGGCAAGGAATAAACAAAAATTACCGGTTGCATAAAATTAGACCCATTCTCAGACTTACTATAGACACTTAAATAAGCCTGTTGCATAAAGCCTGTCTATGAGTGACTTATTTAAGACTGACTTAGATAGCCTGTCGTGCTATGCATTGTGGGTAAAATAAGACACTTAAAGGGGAACTCAAGCATAATGCATAATGCTGTTTTATACAAACATAATTAGTAAATAAATGTTGTAAAATACAAAAATGTGGATTTTTGTTTTTCGAAGACTAGACAAATACGGTTTTATTCCCCCTAATTAGCTGTCGTCTGCTACAACGGTCACGTGATAATGAGGAAATGTCGCCCTTCTCCCAGAGGTATGCGCTGTTATTATGTTGGATAGTGGGATTGTCCCAGTCCATTATTTGATGACAAATGATTGTTCAATATGGCCTATTGGCTAGTTGCAAAAGATGGTGTTGAGTACTTTCTGAAATATGCAGGGTTGCTTCAATATTAACGGTTAGCTTCTGTGACTTATCAGTCTATATCAGATGCTGAGCAGATGACAGGTATATCATCCCGGAAATGTGATTTTAGCTATTGCCGATATTCCCAGGATTTGGCTTAATCAACCGCAAATGATGTTTGCAAGATTTGTCTCGATTACCCGTGACTGATGTTTGTTCGTTGGCACTCTTAAGAAGACATCAGCTGCTCCACCGAGAAACGAGAGGGTTTTTAACTAGCATCACATTTCCAGCCTTTCTCACTGATGAGTGATGAACTGCCTTTAAGCGACAGACAACAAATGTGAAAACATCTGGTAATTAATGTGTAAATATTTCGTAACATCGAAATGCCATTTCATAAATCTAACATGCAATCAACGCATATTTTAATATCGCCGATACTTCGTTCACCTTCCCACTCGGTGTCAGTTGCACTCTCACAACCATCACTTCTGTAGCTATGGTTAACTGAGCACATCTAAGAAAACCATAACGATTTAGCAGTACTAGCTAGATAGTTGCATCAGAAAATGTCAAAGTAAATTCAATATGAAACGGAAACAGAAAATCTGGCCCTGGAATATCGGCGATAGCTAAAATCACATTTCTTGGATGATATAGACGGATTATCAGTCTACGTCACTACTTACGTCACCCCACTCTACTGCACATGTTGACTGCAGAAAGAGAGCTGGAAGAGCCGCGACCATGTCTTGTTGTGCTGTTGGTTGCACAAACCGTTTCGATAAGAATAACAAAACGCGCAAGTTTTACAGACTTTGAGCATCAGTGCTGCATCATGCCTACAGCATGACCCCAAGCTGAGAGAAAAAAGAACATTGGTATTAATTTCGAGCAATATAATATGTTAGACTCATTGGTTTGAATGGTGATAAAGCTAGATATGCCCGCAGGCACAGCTGTATTCCTGCAGCAAATGAGTTGTGAAATGTTTACTACAATAACAACAGTGACTGAAGACGAGGCTACATAGCAATGGAAAGATAAGATAAACTTTTATTGATCCCACAGTGGGGAAATTTCATCGTTACAACAGCTCAAAAAGATAGTGATCTGAGTGATCTGAGAAACAAATGTGTACAACAAGTAGAAAGGAGCTAAAATTAATTTGTAACGTTATTTTATTCTGAATTACATGCAGATGCCGTTCGCGGTCAGGATGCACTTTTTCTTGTTCACAATGACCCAGACTTTATATATCTTTCTCGTCATTTATCCACTCACCTGCACCTAAAGCGTGTGGGTCATTAACACGTTGACTGCCAACTACGAGATAACTCGTAATGGCGGGTCCAGGCCAGCGCTAGACTTGAAAATTCGGGGGAAATTATCCATCCCTTTACTGACAACAATTAATCGTGGCTAATTCTAGATGGTTTTCCTTTGTAAACACGTTTTCCAATTCAAGAATAATCAAGTGGCAATTGAAGACACGGCTTCTCTCCCCCATGCGATCTAACAGCAAATAATGGGCTACATTCAGTAGAGAAAATAATTTAATTATAATTAGGTCTATGCACTGGCACTCAGCAACATTAATTTTTTTTTTCAGCGAGAGCAGCATTTCAGAACTCATTTGCGAATGAAGGTAATTTCAGCAAGTACCTACGCCTGTTTCTGCAGCATGGTCATGCAACTTGCTGTAAAAATAGACAGCTGTCAGCCTGGAAAATGTAAATGGAGGAAACCACGAATACTTGTCACCAGAATTACCTTCATTCGCTGAAGAGTTCTGAAATGGCGCTCTTGCTGGAAAAAAAAATTACCGTTGCTGAGTGCCAGTGCATAGACCTAATTATAATTAAATTATTTTTTTTACAAAGAGACGGATAATTGCCCCCGAATTTTCAGGTCTAGCGCTGGCCCTGACCCACCATTACGAGTTATCTCGTAGTTGGCAGTCAACGTGTTAAGAGGTATCCCATTCACTAATGTTAATTTAGCAGCATAACTTGTTTTATCGCTTGGCGATAAACTGTTGTAGTAGGCTACGCTGACTACATCGCTAGCAAGCCAACATCGCAACTGCAAGACAACCATGACAACCTGTGAAACAGTTTAAAGGGGCCACTCTTTCTGCATTCAAGTTGCGCGGCATCATCCGCCGTGTTGATAAACAAATAATCCCTCTATACCTGTCATCTGCTCAGCATCTGATATAGGCTGATAACTAACAGAAGCAAACCGTTAATATTGAAGCAACCCTGCGTATTTCAGAAAGTACTCAACACCATCTTGTGCAACTAGCTAATGGGCCATATTGAACAATCTTTTGTCATACAATAATGGACTGGGACAATCACCCAATCCAACATAATAACAGCGCATACCCCTGGGCGAAGGGCGACATTTCGTCATTATCGCGCGACCTTTGTAGCAGACGACAGCTAATTAGGGGGAACAAAACCTCATTTATCTTGTCTTTGAAAACAAAAATTCCACATTTTTGTATTTTACAACATTTATTTACTAATTATGTTTGTATAAAACAGCATTATGCATTATCCTTGAGTTCCCCTTTCAGAGGGGAGAAAAACCTGGTGGACTCAACAGTGACACTAGGTGGCAGCAGGAGATCACCGCATTTAAGCGCAACAGAAAACCTTTGCTTGTTGGCGGAATATAATGCCGAAATACGTCTTTTATTCAATATTTTTAATCAAGCGAACGGAAATTTGACACGTCATCAAATTAGGGGAAAAATTACAGAAAAGGCGAACAGTATCAACGGTCTTGAGAACCGTTAAAGATGATCAAAAACGTTTTAAAAATATAGTGCAAGAATCTAAGACGGAGATATGGAAGAGAAAAAAAATCCAGCCACTGGAGGAGGACCCCCTCCGAAACTTAAAAAAAAAGCTGATTATCCTGTTTCCAGTGTAAAATATTTTTTGTCCTTTTTCTTAAGAAAAACAATAAATATTGCTCTTCTATCTGGTGTTCTAACAATATGTTGCCACGGCGACAAAGCTCTTAGCTCAGGCATAGCCAGGGGGAGAGGTGGCTAATTTTTATGCCTCAAATTAAGTCAGTCTTAAGTTTTATGCAACAGACAGGGTTAATTAGACTAGTCTAACTTGACAATTTAAGACCGGTCTACAGCCAAGAGCAGTCTTAAACTAAGTTTATGCAACCGGGCCCAGAGTCTTATTTTTAGCTTACCGGCTCTATGGGCCGATAAGCTATTTTTGTGGTGTGGCGTCCATCGTCCGTCGTCTGGAACATTTTTTAATCTTTTCTTTGGCCTGATGAATTTTTGTGTAAATTTGCAATAACATACTACTAGACCATATCTCCAGGCTTTTTACTCGGATTTTTGATTGAATCATTTTTGTCCGTTTTATGGGCCCTTGAAATTTTGGCTCCAATGTTAAGGATAGGACTGAGAAATTTAAAAAAAAGATTTCTCAAAAACTGCGCGATAAATTTTTTTCAAAATCAGGCAATCAACTTAACTTGGTACCATCAATGTACAGTGTGAGCGCCATTTTGATTGAATCGACGGAAGTGGGTCTTGGGGGCGCTGTACTTTATGAATATGCAAGATGGCCTGTGGAGGCCAAATGGTTGCAGATAGAGATTAAGTTTGTATTATCGATATATAGGAAGACATATATGACCTATACATTGGCTATGTTAAAGTTGACCTCAGATGACTTTGAAAGGTCAAACTCGAGGTCAGGGAATATATTAACAATGTTAAAAGATATGACTTGAAATTTCAAAAAATTATTTCTCAAAAACTGTCTGATAACTTTTTTTTCTAAATCTGGCAATCAACTCACCTTGATACACTTTGGGCCCTATCTTACGTCAGAGTCCCTAAACCCGTTATTTGGGGATTTAGCATTGCGTAAGAGGCGTTCCCCCGCAAAAGTTGCAATCTTGCACACCTTCCCTTATCCCTAAAACACCTGCGCTACCTGTTATATTATGCATAGGCGTGTTTTGGGCGTTACGCCAGTTAAACCAATCAGTGTGCCAGGTGCCATTGCCTTTAAGAGCAGGCTGCGCTATCCCAAATCCTCAAACCGAAACCCGTGATGGAGAGAGGAAGGTCGCCATGTTTCTATGAAGACGAAGTGAAATTGCTCGTGCATGAGGTCAAATCCAGACAGGGGAGGATCTGCTTTTGTTAAGTTAATCATGAAATGTAATATTTTATTATTATGATTATTATTATTATTTGACATTGACATATTGTTTAATGTTTGGTATGTAATAAAAAAAACATCAAGCCTACCCCTTTTGTGATGGAAACTTCAAAAAAAAGAAAAAGAAAAAAATGCATTTCGCCATGCACTTCCAACTCCCTCTCCCCTCTGAAATGAAGCATAGAACAAAATCCCATTTTAGAAAATACCCACAGCCAAATAAATGCCTACCTTGACTGTAACCATTTACACTTTTTTCTTTATAAAGCGACTTTGAGTATTTAATAAAACGTTATATGAATTACATGCATTATTACATTATTAGCTGGTCCCTCATTGCGCCTGCTACTGCTGGCACTATATCAGCATTTGGAGTCGGCACCTGCACTTCAGGTTGCCGCCCTCTATAGTCCGGTAATAATCTATCCTCAAACTCCAGCATCATTCCATGGTGTAGGGCAATGTTGTGCAGCACACAACATGCCACAAAGAAAGATGCTACTTTCTGAGGACCATACTGTAAGACCCCACCTGACCTGTCCAAGCAGCGGAACCGCATTTGAGCACGCCAAATGTTCGCTCAATGACAACTCATGTGCGTGTGAGTGTTTTGTGTTGAAAGCGAACTCACGCACACTTGTTGGCATAATGTATGGCACCATGCACCACGTCTTTAATGGATAGCCATTGTCACCCAACAGCCACCCATCCAGAGGGGGTTCCCTCTGGAAGACTGCAGGAATAACCGACTGTTCCATTATAAAAGCGTTGTGGCTACCTCCAGGATGATTTGCGTATACATTCCAGATGTAACCCCATGCATCGCAAATCACCTGGACGTTGATGGAATGGGTTCCCTTACGATTCACATAGGCGCCACTGTTCAGAGCCGGAGCCCGAATCAGAATGTGTGTGCAGTCGACAGCACACAGAACCCTAGGGAACCCATATCTTGCCAAAAAATCCCGCTTTACCCTGGAAGTTGTCTGGTCCTCATTACACAATACACTAACTGATTTATGGCTACTTATAGCATGACCCCAATGCCAGTGATGGCCCCAATCCAGACTATGCTGGCAGTGACTGCAGTTATATGCTGATGAACTTCCAATTTAAGTCAGATTCTGGGTCATGCCTCCAATTGAAATGCTTGACACGTTGGGCCCTGGAATGACCCACTAGCATAGAAAAATAGTGCCACAGTAACCCGCACAGTTTGTCCGACTGATTTGCAAAAACATCACCAGATTGACAAATTGCAGGTATGCATTCTACACTTCATCTGCAACCAAGTTTCACAAAAATGTGATGACTTTTACATTAAATTACTTTTGTTTTTCCATGTTTTGAATTTAGAAAATTCGCCACTGCAAATGTAGTCCTACCGATTTCTTGAAATTTGCTTATCAGATTATTTTCACATTTCAGTCATGCATTCTATACTTGCAGAGATGCAGTAATAAATGAAAAATATGCCATAATTCTTCACGGACAAAAGCTGGCAGTTTTTTCACTTGTTTACAGTCATGTCTGTGTTAATAATTTTTCTGAACTTTGTCATGACAAACTTGATTTTAATTTTAGAAACGTTGAGTTGGGTGGATATAATAAATATCATCAATGTCAATATATTGTCTGATAGCTAGATTCTTGATATCATTGATTAAAGGAGAAAGGAAGAAAGGTGCCATTGATACAATACTGCCCAGTGGGGCTGAATACAATATTTAGGTGGTGGTGGGCTGCTATTATGCCTTGACTATAGTCCAGCCCTCACTATAAGAAAATGTTTTGTGTTAGGGGTTATGCCCGGTGGCTTATGTGAGGCCAGAGTTCTGAGAAAGCCTCACAGTTCTATTATTTAATATGGCAATCATCTCAATTTAATATATTAGTATTACCAGTTAAGTAATTGGTAATGTTGCCATGTTTGTTAAAATTATGGAAAAATGTACAAAGAAAAAAAATATATTAGGCCATATTTACAATTTTGATATTTCTGAAAAAATGCTTTTTATAAACTTGTCCTATGTGACCCTGAAATTGGCACTCACAACCAAAAACAGAGTATCACATGGCTTGGGAAAAAAATTTATTTTTCAAATACAGAGCAAACGCCTAGTAAGGCAAAATTAGCAAAATATTGCACTTTGATTACACAAAAGCCTTAAGCAATGGGCGCTTTGTAATTTAACTGGCAATCAAGGCGGTTTAGTACTATCGCTGCATTTTCTCCTTCAACTAAGTTTAGGCGAAATTAAACCCAGCCAAAGATCATACATGTGTCCAAGCACGGTAGTTGGTCTAACATGTGCAAGCCCAAATGGGTTAGGGATGGTTTGAGGACTATAACGCTTTTCCTAAATGTGCACTCAAGATAGCAATTGTAGGAAAGCGATAAACACGCCCACAGGCACACCTCCAGGCACAAATAAAGGAGTCGGCATAATGTACAGCAGGTAGTGTGGCTGCAAGATACCGTTTAGGGATGGTGGAAGCTGCTAAATGCGTAATTCACGGGTAGCGGCTAGTGGCAACAGGTAGGGCAGTGTGAAAGATAGAGCCCTTTATGTACAGTGCGAGTGCCATTTTGATTGAATCGATGGAAGTGGGTCTAGTGGGGGCGCTGTACCAACATTGGGTCTTATGGAGAATGGGCCAAATCGCCTGTGGAAGCTAAATGGTTGCAGTTAGAGATTAAATTTGTATAACTGACATATAGGAAGTAATATATGATCTATATTTTGGCTGTGTTAAAGTTGACCTCAGATGACCTTGAAAGGTCAACTTTGAGGTCAAGCAAAATGTTACAATTTTCAAAGGTTTCTAGGCTTGAAAATATTTAAAAGATTGGGAACATATGTGCATAGAACACTTATAGGAAGTCATGTATGAACTTTCATTTGGTGGCCTTGAACTTGACCTTCCGCGACCTTCGAAGGTCAAACTTCACATAGTGAAATTTTAATGACTTCTATCACCAAAACTATTACAGATAGAGCTTAGGTTTGTATTGTGGCCATTTAGGAAGTCATGTATGAAGTTTCATTGGGTGACCTTGAACTTGACCTTCAGTGACCTTCAACGGCCAAACTATACAGTGAAATTTCAATGACTTATATCAACAAAATCGTTACAGATTGAGTGTAGGTTTGTATTGGAGACGTATAGGGAGTCATGTATGAACTTTCATTTGGTGACCTTCACATTGACCTCCGAAGGTCTAACTTGACCTAGAGAAAATTCAATCACTTCTGTCGCTGAAAAGGTCACACATGGAGCCTAAGTTTGTGTTACTGACATAGGAAGTCACATATGAACTTTCGTTTGGTGACATTCAGCCTGACTGTTGATGACATTTGAAGGTCAAACTTGACATAATACAATTACAATGACTTGTATTGCCAAAACGGTCACAGATGGAGTCTAGGTTTGTATTAGAGACATATAGGAAGGCATATATGAACGTTCATTTGGTGACCTTCGTATTGACCTTCAAAGGTCAAATGTGACCTAGTGAAAATTCAATGACTTGTATCACTAAAATGGTCACAGATGGAGCATAGGTTTGTGTTACTGACTTCTAGGAAGTCACATATAAACTTTCATTTGGTGACATTCAACTTGACTGTCAGTGACCTTTGAGGGTCAAACTCGACAGTGAAATTAAAATGACTTGTATCACCAAAATGGTCACAGATTGAGCCAAGGTTTGTATAGAGACATTTAGAAAGTCATGTATGAAGTCCATTTGCTGACCGCAACTTGACATTCCGTGACCTTTAAATTTCACAATTGACATATTGAATACATATTTTTGACATATTATAATGACTTGTATCAGCAAAACTGCTTCAGAGCTTAGGATTGTATTACAGAAGGTCTTATAAATGTTTGTGAACTTTTATTACGTGATCTTGACATTGATTTTCTTTGATTCAAATGTCAAACTTCACGTGAAATTTTCATAACTTGTATCATCGCTGTAAGACTGCTTGCCGGTAAGCTACAGGACCCTTGGTCCTATTTTTCATTTATTCCGAGCCTTTGGCAAGGAATAAACAAAAATTACCACTCGAGTTTCATAAATTTGATATCTCGGGCTCATAATTTTGAGATATTATTTATCCCATAAATGTCGGCATCAAAAACTTCGAAAATTTAAGAAAAGCATTAGCTTCTTTTGGCAGTCTATTCAAATAAATAGCATAAATACAACGTATTTAGAAAGCTAGCAATTAGCTACCGTACGATTTTCTCCATAAATTAATAAATTCAAGTTTCTTTGATAAAAGTAACTCATGACCAAGGCTGGATTATAGACCGGACCAGTTCAGCAAGTGCCCCGGGGCCTTGGACTCCTAAGGGCCCTCCGAGTCTCAGGTAACGCGTGACATGAGGCTGTAGAGGTCTATGGGAAGTTGGATGCCATGGTCCTCATTACACAATACACTAACTGATTTATGGCTACTTATAGCATGACCTAACCACTGGGGGCCCCAATTCACAGTCTTCAGAGTGTCAGGCCCCTGGGCCCCTTGGTGCTTACAATGTGCTGATGCACTTGTCCAATTTAAGTCTATCATATCTGATTCTGCAAGTGTGAAGTGCCCGTCTCAAATGCTTGACACGTTGCAGGCCCTTATTTATGATACCCCCGACCCATAAGGGGCAGAGTTATATAGTATATACCAAAGAATTCCGTCCGTTGGTCCACACCAGTTTGTCCGACTGATTTGTCAAAAACCACTCATCAGATTGTTTACAAATTGCAGGTATGCATTCTACACTTCATTGAGAGGTGCAGTGCCAAGTTTCACAAAAATGTGATGACTTTTACATTAAATTACTTTTGTTTTCCATGTTTTGAATTTAGAAAATTCGCCACTGCAAATGTAGTCCGACCGATTTCTTGAAATTTGCTTATCAGATTATTTTCACATTTCAGTCATGCATTCTATACTTCATGCAGAGATGCAGTGCCAATTTAAATGAAAATATGCCATAATCTCTTCAGTGCACAAGGGTCGAGGGTAAAAGTGAGGTGTGCTCATTTTTTCACTTGTTTACAGTCAGTGTTCCTCAATGTTAATGTGGCAGTTTTTTCTGAACTTTGTCAGTGACAAACTGCCAGGGTGAGCGGACATTTTCATTTTTAAGCAGAACGATAAATGAGTTGCGGAGTAGTAAGTGCCAAACACGTCTCAGCTCTTTATCACTTATGTCAATAGAGTCAGACCTTGTCTGATAGCTAGATTTTAATGATATCATTGATTATTTTGCAAGGAGAAAGGTAAGAAAGGTGTCATTACAGGCAGGGCTGGACTGGTCATCTGGCATATCGCCCAGTGGGCTGATAGATTTTAATGTAATTAGGGGTCCAAGCAGCGATAGGTGGTGGTGGGCTGCTTGGCCCACAATGCCTTGACTAAGCTTTTTTTTGTTTCAGTCCAGCCCTCACTATAAGAAAATGTGTTTGTGTTAGGGGTTAGGGTGGGCCGCCGGTGGCTGTGGGGCTGTGAGGCCAGAGTGGAGGGGTGGGGGGGCCTCCAATGGACATGAGCCCCAAAGCCTCACAGGACTGTGATCTGGCCCTGCTCATTACTTTACTGGCAAAAAAGTGCAAGCATGTTTGCTACCGAATTATTCATCTCATTGACTTTAATAAACCGCAAACTAGAAACTAATGCTAGCATCAGTTACCAGTTACCAGTCAGAGGATTGGTAATGTTGCCATGTTTGTTAAAATTATGGAAAAATGTACAAACAGTTCATTATAAAAAATATATAAAATAGGCCATATTTACATATTTTGATATCTTCTGAGGCAAAATGCTTATCGCGGGTATAAACTCTGTCCTTCTTTATGTGATCCCTGAAATTGGGGTTTGCACAAATCACAACCAAAAACAGAGCAAATATCACATGGCTTCTCCAGGAAAAAAATTTTTTTTTCAAATACAGAGCAAACAATCGTTTAAGTAAAGCAAAATTAGCAAAATATTGCACTTTGATTACACAACAGCCTTAAGCAATATTGAATTCTTTGTGCACTGTCAGAGTCATGTGACCAAACAAATTGCTGACTTTCAATAGCTGTCATAGCTAATTATCATAATTTATTTGTGACGTCTTAAATCGGAAGGTGGCCATGGTGGTGGTATAAACATGAGCTGCTGGTGTATTTACAATGCAGTTCAATGGGGTATTCAGTCTCGGGTTACTACGTTTCTTTGTCTTTTCACTTGAATTGCCATATGCAGTGAAGAGATATAATAAGTCTATGGAAAACAAAGGGTCTTTTTCATGTTCCATCGAATTTCAGGGGTAATAACATACAGGAGTGAAATTTCGCCGGCTGAGTGAATATCGTCAAAGACAGTGATTGACCAATACGTAATCAAAGGGGCTAGAGGGCAGAAAGGCCAATTACACCTGTGTCTATTTGAAACATTTCATGACAGGTATGCAGAAACTATTCAGGACAGATAGCAGATAGCCAGAACAGTTCCTATGACAGTACATTAAGAGGTAACAAATCAGGAGTAGCCGATCAATTGGTTTTAAACAGTATTTTCGTTTTCATGAATACGTCTTTAAAACTGTCATCTTAGGGCTTAAATAAATGGTCTGTTTACCGCGAACAAGCTAATATCAAACCTTCAAAACGATGCTTCAGCGTTCAATCGGAAAAGTGATTTGATAACTACTTGTAAAGATGCAGCTCAAGTAATTTGCAGTTTTCACGAATGACTGTTCCAATTCAAGATAATCAGTCAATTGATCGCCTCTGCTATCTGTCTTGAATAAATTTTAGTCCTACTTAGCTCCTACTTCAGTCTTATGCAAAATTGCAAGAACTAGCGCAATTTTATTTTGAAACTTAATATTGTTAAGCCAGCTCTGGAGGTATTTTTACATGCAGGGAAACCAGCTGACACAACAAATCCTGACTGGGCAGCAACTTTACACTTCGTTCATGGAAATATAAAGAATCAGCCGTGATTGAACAAAATTCTCATTCTGAAGCCAGAAACCGAAAAAGACGCAAAATCAATTGAGCAGCCTTGACCACTTTTACACAGAGAGCTGTTGATGAGGCCATACAAAATGAGGAGGTCCTTCAACTGCTCGGTGTGAAGTCTTTTAGCAGAATCTAGCACTTGTACATCAGTAATTGACATTGTTTTCTTCTATCATGTCTGCTTTATCGCAAACAAAAGACTGCAAGGAATCTGTTTTCATATTTTATTACGTCAACGAGGTCTGAAGCACCAGGTAATTTAGAATTCATCTTCACTACAGTCGGACTTTTTCAGCTGCTTGTAAGGTGGAATCTTCTGAGAGAAACCTTTCCTCGATATCTTGCTTTTGAAGGGCCTGTGAGACCGAAGAAATACTCAGAAAAACTAATATTATTAACCAGTGTCGCATTAGCTGAAGCCTTTCCGTTGCTTAGTATACCACCACCATGGTGGACACTGGTACCGCAGCATTGTTTAGTCACATGATTTAAAGTCAGCAATGGAGTGCTAAAGTGATGACATCACAGCTACTTAGCTTCTGGTGTAGGAAGTAAAATCCCTATGGGAATTTATAATGGGGTTTGGACACTTCCGAGCATTGCTCGATCTCATATTAATTTTATGAGCCACCTCACTCCGAGATTGGCCTACGGGGCATACAGATACAAGAGATCACATCAAATTCATTGTTTATTGCCAAAAATTATTTGCTGTTGCACTTGTAGTCCAGTTTGTACTCCACAAACTGCGAACTACATATCCACTACACAAGTGGTCGAGTACCCCGTGATTTGTTCGCAGCCAATGGGGTACCTCAGTTTCATCAAACGTTCACAACGTACCACGATGCTAGCCGATCAGTGCCCTAAATTACCATTGTCTATGTCCACGCAACCGTGACAACGCAGCGGGCCACTATTTGGTAGCTATATGCCTAGAAATTAATGGATCACAATGAATAGTCATTTCGCCATTTAGCTAGCCAGCTACCATTTAGCTATGCTAGCGAATCACCAAGCTAGCCAGCTAGTGAGCTTATTAAATCTTGTGCACATAGGTAAATCGATAGAAACAGTAAATGGTTCATTTAATGTCACTTACTGTTATTTAGCAAGCTAGCTAGCATTAAAATTCACCAACTATAAATGGCTAAGCTGGTGAAATAGCTAGCTAGCTAGCTAGTAAAGTCAACAAAATGGTCAATAGCCATTATTTGGCTACTTAGCTTGTGTTGAGCATTTCGCGAGCTGGCATTTACTTATAGCTACCTAATATGACATTAGTCAGCCACCAAAGTCAGTAAACTTGCTTGCTGGCTAAGTTAGCCAGCTAACAGTTAGTTTGCTTGCTCCGGCTAGCCTCAGATAGTGAATATTAATCGCTAAAAACAGTGGTAGCAATTATTTTGGCACTTAACTAGCGTTAGATGAGCAAGCAGACCTGAATTAGCTGCATAGGTCAGTCAGTTTTGGGTTGTCAAAGCTGATTGGCTCATTTGCTAGCTACCGAGTTTTTAAGCAAACAAACGTTGGCCAAAGATGTTTGGCTATTATAGTAAATTGGCGCTAGTTGTAAAACTTAATATCTAGCAAGTAAACATAACTAAGTAGAACGTAGAGTGGCTGACTAATTCACATTCTCACCAGGCAAAGCAAACAAATAGCTATGGCAAAGTGCAATTTCAAACTTGTTCTGCCTGGGAATCCAGAGGATCATGGGACTTGTAGTTTTCAGGCTACAAATAGGATTTGCATGGTGGCAAAAAATTAAAATAATTTTAATTATAGGTGACTCTGGTCCAGAAAAACAACATTTGTTGTTACTCGGAAACATGACATAAAATCTCGAAATCGATGGAGGCTTGAAAACAACGGAAAGTGCTTCAAAACTGCATTTTTTAAAAAAGTCTATGGGTAAAATGAATGGGAAATTTTACTTCTGACACCAGCATGATGTCATCACTTTAGTACTCTATACCTAAACAGTAACATCAGTGATTGAAGTTTGCCGGCTTTCCTAACCAGCCCCCTCCTTTAACTCTAATTTGCATGAGTGTACCATGTGATTCAGATTTTATTGTTGTTCGGCCTCGACACTGTATTAAACATCAATGGGCATCTTCCGTGTTATTTTCCACACTTCTCCGGCAGTTCAGCACCTCTGAGAGCCTCATTTTGGGATAATACGATACTTTCCGCCATTTTTGTTGAGATCCCAGTTTGATCCCACTATTCCATGCACAGACTGTTACGTTGTCGTCAGTGGGCTAACTGAACTGGCATACGCACAAGGTGTATGCCGTCAGAAGGAACTCTTTATTGCGAGCGCTGAATCATTTCCCTAATTCCAAGAAGGCTTGCCTTTGAATACATTTGCTGTCTTTGTTAAATGTCAGTTAGCAATTCACTTGTAAGTCAACAATTGAGGCATCAATGGCGCGTAGTTCCCTCTGAATGTCATTGTTACCACTCTGCAATAACACTTATCTGGCTCGATTCACCACATTAAAAATTCTGTTGAATGCAGAGACTGCCGTCTCAGTATTAGAATTTTCTTCCCACTCCATTTTCTCGTCGTCATTGTCATGTGATCTACCTCACCGATAGATATCACCCAAATTACCACATTAGTTTTGGATACGTAGCCCTAATTACCATATTAGTTTGGGATATGTTGCCCTAGTTAACACATTTGTTTTGAATATGCACTGATTAAATGTTAAATCGGCTTGCCATATATTTTTGACAAGTGGAAATTCCTTTTAACATTTCTGAAATTCAGTTCTGACTAGTTACAAAGGGAATTGTAGATATCAAAAACATAATTGTCACTTGTAAGAACGGAATTTCAGATATCTACAACGGCATGTCAGATATCGCGAAATACAGTTGTAGATATCAATATCTGAGATGTAATTTTAGGTATCTGAAATGAAATTCTTCCTCGTTAGACTTCCACACTGATATATCAATAATTTCATTTTGACTTGTCAGAATTGAATTTTAGATGTCTAATATTCCATTTGAGATATGTGCAATGTTAGGACAATTGCTGCAATCGACAATGAACATTGCTCTTTGAGAGAATTAAATTGTTGATATCAACAATTGATATTTACAGTAGTCAGCATTGAATTGTAGATATCCATAATCAACATTTTGACCAGTGAGAATGGAGGTGTAGATATCATTAATTTTAATTGCAAATAGTCAAAATTACATGATGGAAATGTCGACTTCGAATCATAACTAATTTAGAGATATCTGAAATAGAATTAGAATGGAAGTTAATGGTGGAATTTGACTAGTTGTAATTGAGTTACACATGTCTACAATGAATATCTCCACTACTAAGAGAGAATTGTTAATATCAAGAATTAACCTCTAAAGCCCTGAGCCTCTGGTTCGAAAATGGCATGCCCAAAATGAAATGAGTATATCTCTGCAACTGTTTGGTCCATTTGAATAATCTTGGTATTATAATAAAGGTAAAACCATTTGGGATTATTGCCGTGGTGTAAAAATCAGTATATATGTCACTGAGTCAGAGTAAATGAAGATTGAACACAGTATAAATGAAAGATCTTATTTTGCACCAAACAAAGTTTTACTTCTCTCCCTTATGAACTTATTTAGTTGCAGCCTGAAACCTCTAAAAATTACAGCACGGAATCTTACCATTATCTGTGCCAAAGTTTATTCAAATCAAATAAATCAGAGCAAAATTAGAGAGGAATGTCTAGGTGGCTTCTCCAAATTGGCAATTTAGCTACCTTGTGTGCCATTTTAGATTTCTCTGATACCAAACTGTAAAACTCATTTAATTTTACTTATATGTCACTACAGGCATACATTCCATCCAAATCCAACCACTTTTTCATTTTTAGAATTTTTAAATATATATTTTTCAAATAATTATTTCTGGCAGATCTGTAGCCTATACAATTTCCCATTCAAAGATAATACATAAGAAAATGAAGTTTGACTCCACTGGAGCAGATTTATATAAAAGCAAATAAATAAGATCATACATATAAAGGAAAGGTAAAACAAAAGGAAAAAAGTAAGAAGAACAAAAACCCCAGCAATTATTTATACAAAAAAATGCTAGTATTGTTGAAGTAAAACATGCCAAATGAGATCTTGAACTTTGATCGCCCGCATTGTAGCACTGCACTCTAACCACAAGGCTACATCAACTGAATAGCTGCTGTCAAATAGTCAAGAAAGCATGTCACTCACCCCATTTGTACTGTTGTGCTCTGAGTATTCACGCGGAATGGCACAAAGATTCTGTCAGAAACAACTTTAAAGATGACTATTGAATATTTAGCAGATAATTATACCGAAATACCACAAACAAACTGTTAAGCATTTATGTTGTCGCGCCATTTAAGTACATGCAAATGGACCATGGTCTTAGTTTGACGCACTTGGAACGCAAGGCTCTTTCTCAGGCTAGGTTTTGTGTGATTAAGATGGTTTAGGGCTCGTTGGTAACGTCAGAGCCCATAGAATCAAAGGGCCACCTCCAAAGTCTTACTGACAGCATCACAAGCCGATCACAGAGAGGAAAACACATTGCAAGCAAGCTGAATGCTGAGGAGCTGAGATCTTTGAAGCAATGAACCAGAGAAAAACATGCTTAGAGACTGGAAGATCTAGTTTCGTTATAACACGGACACATTGAGCTAATTTAGCAAGCACAGATTTACCCTCGAGTGTTTTTTTTTAAACGAAATATCAAAAGAAAGATTTTTCTTTTGCCCATCTCTGTAGACTGTAAAGTGTATGCCTGCTGTTCTTTGAGTGTGGTGTCGGTTTAAAATGACAGGGCATATATCATTGGATTCTGTGGACTTTCCTTTTTCATTTGAGGCATGATTTGTATGCATAGCACAAATTTAGGATAAATTCAAGCAACTCAGCGATGAAATGATTTTATCCTCTGTTTTGCTACATGCTTATTTACTTGTTTGGTGCCTGAGTTGTGTTCGGTTGAGGTAAAAATGGTCTACATGGGCCCCGGTACCAGGGGCGTTCGGGTTTAAGGTTAGGTGTAACCTAAAATGAAAATTTCCTTAATTTTGAATAAAGACTGGATTTAAGGTTTCAATGATTATGGCTATGATGAAAGAAAGCATTTTTTGTAGAATTTACGTAATTATGCAAATTAGGTCTGTTGGAAAACATGGGAGGCAGTAGCAGAGAGGCCTTACACAACCTCGTCTGGCCCCAGTGCTTCTTGTATGTACTTCTTTCATCATTTCCTTTGTGTGATGACCTCATCATCCCGCAGCCCTGTGAGTTAACCTCATCACCCTTCAGCCCTCACCCCAATGTCCCCACACCTTGTTTGTCTTTCCCCCATCTCCTATCATTCTAGGCAAATTACCCTTTTGTTCCTAAGCATCCTGCGAACTTCAAGCTATAAGTATTCACATTTTCCCTCTGTAGTTGGATCTTGTTCATCTGTTCTTAGAGAACAGACCCACTACCTCCTCTACTCTATTAAACTATCCACTTTGAAACTGAGACGTGCCAGCATTAATTTTTCTACTTACAAAAGTACGAAGGAATGCAGTAAACTCTTTTAAAATCCCACAAGGTCACATGATCCAAGATGGCCGACACCTGATATGTAGAAATACATTCCATTTTTCTCAAAAATCGTTCCATGTATTGATTTGAATTTTTGTACGCATTATATGGACATCATATCGAAGGTTTTGAGCCAAAGGTTTGGGAGATTTGAGAACAAATAAAAATTTTAGGGGGTCTAGATGGGGACCTCAAAATGCAGTCAGGCCTGAGGGCCTATGCTGAGGTGTCTAAGACACCCCAACATGGATATAACTGTTTTCTTTGGCTCAAAACGTAGATCAGAGTGAGATCTACTCACTCAAAAAATTTCCTGCAGATATCTTCACTCATTCTCAAGATATCTGGATTTACAGTATGTGGCGGAAATTCCCTTACAGAGAAAATCCATCTCAAAGTTAGATGAAAGTTTTTTGACCAAGTATCATCAATGTACCCACCAGATATTGTCAATGTTCAGTTAATATGCCTTTAAAAGCCACCAGGAATGTATTCTGAGAAATGATATTGAGAAAAAAAATAGAAAATGATATTTTTTCAAATTTTGGTGAATTTTAGAGTTACACCTAACCTTAAGGGGTTAACATTTTGACAAGTGAGAACTGAGTTATGTACATCTATAATATGAATTTTCACTGGTCAAAGCAACATAATGGATATCTTGGTTTGGAATTCTCACTTGTAAAAAAGCTACTGACAATTGTTATAACTGCTACTAATAAATGTTAAAATGGTTTGCCATAAGCCCTGAGTGCTGCTGAGTCTGTGTTTGAGCAACAAGCCCTAAGTGCTGCTCAATCTGTGTGTGAGAAACAAGCCCTTATTGCAGGTGAATCTGTAAGTGAAAAAAGCCCTAAGTGCGGCTGAATCTGTTTGTGAGAAATTAACCCTTAGTGTGGCTGAATTTAGGTGAGAAACACAAGCCCTTTGTGCTGCTGAGTATATGTGAGGGAAGCAAGCCCTTAATGCTTCAAAAATGTTTCTACGTCATCTGAAGATTCAGGGCCTCAGCTAAACGTTCAAGATTGAGCAAGACCAGACCAGATGGAACTCAGAACTTTCAAGCTAATTCTCTCCACCTTCTTCAACATCTCCAACTTCACTACAGGCAATAACACAGACACCCTGCAGTCCGAGGGCCCTTTACAGACAGCGGAGGTGGTGATCATTGTCCTGCTTGCCGGGTCCCTCAGTCTCGTAACAATTACTGGGAACATACTGGTCCTGCTTTCAATCATAATTAACAGGAGCCTCCAGACCATCAACAACTACTTCCTCTTCAGCCTGGCATGTGCAGACTTGACCATGGGAGTCAGTACCATGAACCTGTACACAGTCTACCTTGTGTTTGGATATTGGCCATTGGGGCCAGCAGTCTGTGACATTTGGCTGATCCTAGACTATGTGGTCGGACTTGTCTCTGGCTTGCATCTCTTAATCATCAGCTTTGACCGTTACTTCTGTGTCACCAAGCCACTCACCTACCCTGCAAAAAGGACCGCAAAGGTGGCAGGTATGATGATTGCAGCAGCCTGGGTTCTTGCCTTCCTCCTGTGGGCCCCACCCATCCTGTTGTGGCAGGTTATTGTAGGTGAGCGCACTGTGCCAGAGGGTGAGTGCTATGTCCAGTTCCTGTCTAATCCCACCGTCATTTTTATCACCTCCATTGCTGCCTTCTACGTGCCTGTTGCCATCATGATCTTACTGTATAGGCAGATCTCCAGGGCCAGCAAGAGCCGTGTGAAGAAGGGCGAACAAAACCCAAAACAGGACAACCCTTCCAACAGCAAACCAGGAAACCACATCACAATGCCCTGTGGTGATGAAAAGGTAAAAACCAATCATGCAAAGAGGAGTCAGAATGGCAGAACAGGTGGAGTCGGGGAGGAGGAGCTGAGTGCACCAGTACATCCTGAGAGAAATGAAATTGCTGAGGCCCCTGCAGATCAGGAAGGAAACCCCACAGCCCACAGCCTAAATGCTACAATGGAAAAGCAGCTTCCCTCAAAGAAGGCATTGCTATCGCGTGAGAAAAAGGTTACACGCACAGTAATGGCCATTCTTGTTGCATTCATAGTCTCATGGTCACCCTATTATGTCATGGTGCTCATCAGCACCTTTTGTTCAACCTGCATTCCCTCCATCATGTGGACTCTCAGCTACTGGTTCTTCTACATCAACAGCACCATCAATCCAGCCTGCTATGCTCTCTGCAACAACTCCTTCAAGAAGACCTTCAAACAACTCCTGCTCTGCCAGCACAAGGACATGCGCTTGGGCAGATAAAGAGGTGTGATTATTTCTTTTATGTTTCTGCAGGTCCTCTTTTCTGTCTTTTCTTTACATGTCCTCATGTATCACTTTTAGGAACAGCAGGTAGAAGCTCAAAAGTGGAACTACAGACACACAACCAAAAGATGTAAAGTCTCATTGCACACATTGCTATGCCTGTGAACTTCATTAGAATTCAAGCCCATTTACTTCAGAGTTAAGACTCAAGGAGAGTTCATAGCAATTCATGTGATCAGACACGGCATCTTCTTATTTTAATTTATATTTTCATCTGATATAAATTTCAGATTTCTCAATGTACAGTGCCATAAAAAGTTTGCAGTCACTTGGAAATGTTGTTGAATTAAAAAATGAATACGTTTTCATTAAAAAAACTATTAAAAAAAACAACAACCATGAAATACTCAGATCCCCCGCAATGGGATGGCTGATATCTAGCTTGAAACAGAATGAGAAGGGACAGACAGTCGGACAAAAGGACAGATGGAAGTTTGAGTAGACACATCGACAGTACAAATTAATAAGTATCTAAATATTAAATTTTGTTGAAGTATTGAGGGGTTGGGAGTTCTGGCCCAGAAAAGAAGTTTTAACAGATGGAGGGATGGACAACACTCATTCCAATATCCCCATCCACTTCATGGCAGCGGATATTCAGCCAAGTTCTTATTATTATAGAACTTGATTACAATTACTGTTAAAATAAAACTTTTTTAAAATTTTTATTCAGATTTTTCATATGATTGCAAACCCCAGTTTTTAGCAGCCATTCCATCAGTGTACAAATAACCCTAGGTAGTTTCAGGAGTTGTAGAGATAAAAGTGACATTGCTAGAAGACACGCTGCTCACAGAGGGCTCCAGACTGCACACATGATGACAAACATTCTCACCAGACCGCTGTTTCCTGCAAAATGTAAAAGACAAGAATGTAGTGTTTCCCATTCATTATGTTGCTTTGTAGTTGGCATGTTTAAAGAACTATTCATGTGATATTTGCGTAGAGTTTTGGTGCAAAACTATCAATTTTAAAAAACTGAATGAAGTGATTACTTTAGGACAGTATGATATTTCCAATATGTATGCATTTAGATTGTGCATGTAAAGTTTTGACATAAAAGCCATCGTCTCAGAAATTTTATCTCAGCATTGGTTAAATAAAATTGCATGCTGCAACCTTTTCTTGCCTTCAATGGCTCGACTTTGCAATTCACACTCTCAAATAAAACAGAGTAATGTCATGTAGAGTGTTCTAGATGCTGTTTTTTATGGTAACAGCATCTAGTCCTTTGTTAAACCCCTAACAGAATAACCTTGGGCTTTGAAACTCCTGAAGCCTTGCAAAATAAACCCAGCAGGAACCGAAACACACTGAAAGCTAGGGTAGCATGTTGGAGAAAAAAGATTGATTTGTTCTGCGCAATCCTGGAGATATTTTTAAAACTTAAAACTACCTTTACTTTGAATTTCATCACTGATTTTAGTTACCTCAAAAAATGGAATAAAGTCTGAGAATTAAAAAAATCAGAAAAGATGGGATCATGATGTCATCAGCAGCAGAAGAGGAGCTGCTCATTCTTCATCCCTCTTGACTTTAATGCCTGAGAGGCCTTCATGACAGCTTTAGACTCACCTACAGGAAAGCAGAGCTAATTGGTGATATTACCCCAGCTGCAGCTGGTTGCCTTTGTCAGTATTTCGTCAGCTATGGAAATGTGGGGAGCTTCATAAAGTCAGCCAATGAGTGCTCACTTGACCCCCCCCCCCCGCCCCCCCCCCCCCCCAAACATCATTCCACACGCATACATGCACACAGATACACACAGTTACATCATTCCCCAGGAGGACAAAGACCTAGAAGAACTGTCTCATCCAGATACACACACACACACACACACACACACACACACACGCATGCGCACGCACTAATCCACAAACACAAAAGCACATGCAAACACACGCAAGTATCATTTCCCAAGTCGACTAAAACCTGCCCTGATTTTTACATCCAGACACACATTCCATATTGTATTACACATGCACACACACACACACACACACACACACGATACAAACAAACACACAAGCAAGTGCACACGCACATACACATGCATTCACACTGGCACAGACCCACTGACATGCGCGCGCGCACACACACACACTCAGCCATGCATGCATACACACACATGCACAAGTGCACATTATTCCCAATGGTGACCAAGGCTAGCCAGGACTCTTGCATCCAAATACACATTCTATATTGCACGCAACACACGCACACACAAACACACGCAGGCATACACACACATGCTCATTCAATCCACACACTTTATTTCCCAAATCAACTAAGAGCTGCCCAGACCCTTGCTTCCAAACACTTATTTCATTTTGCACTCGCAAGCACGCACACACACACACACACACACACACATGAATACATTCACACCAGCACAGGAGCAGGCACACACATATATATATATACCCAAACACACTCACAAGCTTCATCACATACTCACATGTGTGCACACATTCTGCCACAATTAAGGTTTCTAGCTAAGCAGGTTTGGGCTTGGTTAGAACCTTGAATCGGGGAACATCTGGGAAAATGAAGTTGTTCCTGGAAGGCCAGTAGGTGGTGATTTTATTATGCTGACGTGCACTGTCTTTTGTACAAGATGGTATATCGCAGACATTACACACTGTGGTCATTAAAGATGATATGATAGCATTTAACAAGAGTAGGGGAGCCAGTGTTATGGCTAAATTCCTGGCTCTTTCAACCAGCCACATAAACATCCCCTGATTTAACTGGTAATGCAGTTTGCCTTCTCCCTGTCCACCTCAAGCCCCAGGACTCCCTTTAAAAAGAGATTTTGCTCTCTACGTGACTTTCCCTAGGATTAAATAAAGGATGAATAAAATTTAAAAAGAAATAATTAAAATTCTACTTCCATAAACTAAAAAGGTGGGCTTGGAATATGCAAGCAATAAACCAACAATTTATCTATAATAGGTTTACATATGAAGTGCTGTGAAAAAAGTATTTGCCCACTTCCTGGTTTCTTTTTTTTTTTTTTTGCATATTTGCGACACTTAAATGTTTCAGGTCATCAAACAAATTTTAATATTAGACAAAGACAACCCAAGTAAATACAAAATGCAGTTTTTAAATGATGATTTCATTTATTAAGGGAAAAAAGCTATCTAAACCTATCTGGCCCTATCTGAATAAGTGATTGCCCCCTTCCCCTTGGTAAATCATGAATTAACTGTGACAAATCACATTTTTGAGTTCAATTTCACTAGCCACACCCAGGCCTGATTACTGCCAGACCAGCTGAATCAAGAAATCACTTAAATAGAACCTGTCTGACAAAGTGAAGTAGACTTAAAGATCTCAAAAAGCAACACATCATGCCACAATCTAAAGAAATTCAAGAACAGATAAGAAACAAAGTCATTGACACCTATCAGTCTGGAAAAGGTTACAAAGCCATTTCTAAGGCTTTGGGACTCCAGCGAACCATGGTGAGAGCCATTATCCACAAATGTTGTAAACTTGGAACAGTGGTGAACCTTCCCAGGAGTGGCCGGCCTACCAAAATTTCTCCAAGAGCGCATCAACAACTCAGCCAGGTGGTCACAAAAAGAACCCAGAAAAACATCTAAAGAACTGCAGGCCTCACTTGCCTCAGTTAAAGTCAGTGTTCATGATTCAACAATAAGAAAGAGACTGGGCAAAAATGGCAAACATGGGAGAGTTCTAAGGCAAAAACCACTGCTGACCAAAAAGAACACAAAGGCTTGTCTTACATTTGCCAAAAAACATCTTGATGATCCACAAGACTTTTGGGAAAATATTCTGTGGACTGAAGAGGCCAAAGTTGAACTTTTTGGAAGGTGTGCGTCCCTTCTGGCGTAAAACTAACACAGCATTTCATAAAAAGAACATCATGCCAACAGTCAAACATGGTGGTGATAGTGTGATGGTCTGGGGCTGCTTTGCTGCTTCAGACCTGGACGACTTGCTGTAATTGATGGAACCATGAATTCTGCTCTTTACCAGAAAATCCTGACAGAGAATGTCCGACCATCAGTTTGTGATCAAGATTTGTGCCACCAGCTGATGTAGCGGCAAGCGAGCTCTTGTGCTACCAACCAGATGTGACGGCAGAGGAGGTTCTGTGTCACCAACAAACTCACAAAAATGATAGTCACGGGCTTCGACACAAAGAAAGAGCGTCTCCTCTGGAAAGAGGAACAGTGAGAGACTTTTTGTGTGAAATGATGCTCTATGCGGCAGCACTTGTAATCATTGTGCCTGTGATACTAGCGATCTTAAATACACCATGTTGCACTGACACAGCCATGAACACCACACACACATCACAAAGGCAACCAAAAAATATCACACCTACAGAACACTACATCATTAGGTTGCAAGTAAATACCTACCAAGTACATTCACTGCTGACTGTTCAAACACAAATTTGCGAGCATTTCACCACAGGACAATTTACAGAACAGAAAGGGAAAAGTGTATTGTATTGAACAAAATTGTCCTTGTACGGAAGATAAACATGATTTTGTATTTTCAGAGATGGGAATCTGGGTACCATTCAGACCCAGGAACGTAACCCTTTATATTCCTCCATAATGATGTCTTATCTTAAACCATGTATTGAGGTGATCTGACTGATGTATTTTGTTGATTAAGTTTAATCAAAAGGGAGGAGTGTGAAGGAATTTTTGTTGATACTGTTATGGTTTTAAAATTCCTTGTTGTAGTGTTTAGTGCACTTTGATTTTATTACATTATAGTTTTACTGTTTAAAATATATGTACTTGTTTAAATGTAACTTCTTCTTTTATACTCAGCATTTGGCTCAAAGAAAACCAACTTAGCAAGATAACAGAATTTCTTCTAACTGTACCTGGCACTGAAATTGAGCCCCTAAGCACAAGATGCGACTCCTCCAAGCGTATCCCAACGGCAGATATTTCCAAAGAATAACATGTTTGTGTAATGTTGTGATTGATTGCTTGAAGGAACGCCTGTCTTGAAGGGCATAAGAATTGTCTTTGAAAGTTGACCGACCTCTGTCACTGAGCTCTGACTGCTGTACACACAGTGTCCCTGTTCGCTCTCTCATTCTGCAGAATTATATTGCAATAAACTGTTGATCATGTTTCTTTTTAACCTGCTCTAAGACCCTCTTATTACGACTCTGTTACGACCCTGGTTGTCTTCCAGGGCCTGTGTAGTCTGTTTTGTATTAGTTACCTGTTGGGGTGGAGCTTGGAGAAATTAAACAAACTCAGTCCAGCTGCATTCGGCGATTCCAGGGGTTAAAAGACCGGTCAGAGACCGGACGTTTCGTCGTTCCCCCATGCACCTTGTTTTATTTGTGGTTTTGTTATGTTTGTTTTTGCAACCAACATGCATCACACTGTACTTTCCCTTCATCCACATCGTACACTGCTGACAACGCTAACTTTCATATCTCATTGGTCGGCCGTCTTTTCTTTATGTTTGAGTTGTTTCTTTTGGCTAGAAAAATAAACTGTCATTTTTGGCTAAACCGATCCAGTGTTTCCTGCTTGTTGCGAGCCGTAGTCGTAACAACTCGAACAGAGAAAATCCTTCACAGTGCCCCACACATTTTCAATGGGAGACAGGTCCGGACTGTAGGCAGGCCAGTCTACTACCCACACTCTTTCACAACGAAGCCATGCTGTTGTAACACATGCAGAATGTGGCATGGCATTGTCTTGCTGAAATAAGCAGGGACGTCCCTGAAAAAGATGTTGATTGGATGGCAGCATATGTTGCTCCAAAACCTGTATGTACCTTTCAGCATTAATGGTGCTTTCACAGATGTGCAAGTTACCCATGCCATGGGCACTAACACATCCCCATACCGTCACAGATGCTGGCTTTTGAACTGTGTGCTGATAACAATCTGAATGGTCCTTTTCCTCTTTAGCTCAGAGGACACGACATCCATGATTTCCAAAAACAATTTGAAATGTAGACTCGTAAGACCACAGCACACTTTTCCACTTAGAGCAATTTGATGCTCTAAACCTCTCCCATATTATATGTGAGCCTACCAGACACAACCCCAAATCTTCCTTATCCTCCACAATGATTGACCTCATTCTCATGAACACTCCATCTAACTATCAATCTGGAGTCTTCAGCCAAATGAGTGATCACTGCGCCATTGCATGTATACGTTCTGGCTGCTCAGTTAAAAGGCTGCCAGTGATTGTGACTAAGCGCTCTCTGAAAAAGCCTGACATGCAGGCCTTTCTTCAAGACGTTGCTGCGGTAACCTGGGATAGAATCAACTCTATTTCCTCTTAAGATGATGCCTGGTTTTATTTCAAGAAAACATTTAGTTTGATCATCGAAAAACATTCCCCTCTGAAAAGATTTAGGACTAAGAATCCTTACAGTCCCTGGTTCTCCCATGAATTACCGGAGCTTATCCATCAAAAGAACACCCTATGGCGGAAAACCTGTTCCTCTCAGTCTCCTGTCGACTGACTTGCCTTTAGGCAATGCAGAAATAAAACCACACAGGCAATCAGAAATGCCAAAATCTCCCACTTTATGGAGAAATTCACCACCTGTGGTTCTGATGCAAGGAAGTTCTGGAAAACAGTCAAATCCATGGAAAACAAACTTACTTCTCCCCATCTGCCAATCTCTATGGTATTCAACAATATTGTTATTACTAATAAGTCTCGTATGGCCTCTCTGCTCATCCATAACTTTGTTAATTCAACCAAAGCTTCCACTATTCCATACCCTGTTAAGGCGTCATCTGTTACTCAGCCTTCCCCATTCAGCAATACTGGTTTCTCCTTCAAATCTCTATCTCAGAAGTGCAGGATGAACTCAACAAGCTGGATCCAAACAAATCTGCTGGCTTCGATGGGCTTGATCCAATGTTTTTAAAAGCATTTGCTCGTATCATTGCTGCTCCCATCACACGAATATTTAATCTGTCTCTACAGCTCTCTGTCTTTCATCCTGACTGGAAATTAGCTATGATCTTTCCACTCTTTAAAGGTGGCTCTGGCTCCAACCCCAACTGCTATCGACCCATTTCCATACTACCGTGTTTAGCCAAAGTCCTGGAGAGGCTGGTTCATAAACAGCTAAGCCACTTCCTTGTCTCAAATCACATCCTGTTGGACCTGCAATCTGGTTTCCGGTCTGGACATGGGTGTATGACAGCCACCATGAAAGTCCTTGATGACATTATTTCAGCGCTAGAGAGCAGGCAGGTCTGTAATAGCCGCCTTTTTTGACGTTGCAAAGGCCTTTGACTCAGTCAATCATAGGATCCTCCTACGTAGGCTCACCAGCATTGGTCTATCCACCACCTGCTGCGACTGGTTCGCTAGCTATCTTGATAACCGTGTCCAGCAGCTGAAGACTGAAACCATCTTGTCAGAACCATTTTACCATTTCTAAAGGTGTGCCTCAGGGCTCCATCTTGGGCCCAACCTTATTCTCAATCTACATTAATGATGTATCCAAAGCTGTTGGCCGATCCCGGATCCATATGTATGCCAATGTTACCATCCTATATTCAGTTGGCCCTTCACTCTGCAGCATCTACTCTTCAACTCAGCCTTACTTCTGTAGAGCAGCCCTTTTGCAACCTCCATCTCCGCCTGAATGCTAATAAGACCAAATGCATCATCTTCGCTCGGAAAAATGATGCCTCAAGCCCCCCCAAGATCAGCTGTGCCAATGGCTCGGCTTTGGATTATGTCCACTCCTACAAATACCTAGGCATCTGGCTGGATTAATCTCTTTCACCACACACATCAACAATCTTCAGACAAAAGTCAAAGCCAGACTTGCTTTCCTCTTTCGCAATAAGGCTTCCTTTATTCATGCTGCCAGGCATACCCTTGTCAAGATGACAATACTCCCAATTCTGGACTACGGTGATATCATCTATAAAATGGCATCAAGCACTGCCCTCAAAAAATTGGACACTCTTCATCACTCAGCCATCCGTTTTGCCACTAATGCACCCTTCCACCTCACCACTGTGATCTTTATAAACTGGTGGGGTGGCCCTCCCTCTATACCGGGTGGCTCCATCACTGGTTTAACTTTGTCTATAAGACTATTCTGGGCAAGACACCATCCTATCGGTCATCTCTACTTCACCTCACCCATAATAAATACCGTTCTAGGTCAAGCTCATTATCCCCAATACCTCTGCTATTTTTGGTCGCAACTCCTTTCATTTTGCAGCAGCACATGACTGGAACACTCTACAAAACACCCTCAAACTCGCCACTTTGACGTCTCTTACCACTTTCAAGCATAAGATCCAACCGATTATAGGTGACTGTTGTTCTTGTTGATCGCCCTGGCTCATACTTGTATGCATACATTCTCACACACAGACACACAAACACACACACACACATATACTTTCTCTCCTATACTTCATACACACCTCTTCATTCACAGGCACGCACATGCATGCATACATACATACACATAAACATTACTTCCCTGCTCTTTTCCTTTAATGTTAGCTGAACTATTCTTCTTCTTTTCCCTGATGTTTATCCTGCTCTCATGATTTGCCAGCTTGCTCCTTTGTTTGTTTTTTTTTTTTTTTTTTTTTCGTGCTCAGTGGGTTTATATGTTTATATGGATCAATGTACTTGTTCCTACTGGGGCCTCTTGGCCAGGTCATGTTTGCAAATGAGAACTGGTTCTCAAACATTTTAGCTGGTAAAATAGAGGTCAAATAAATAAAATAAAACTTTGCGTCAGTCCATCTCAGATGAGCTTGTGCCCAAAGAAGCCGGCTGTGTTTCTGGGTGTTGTTAATATATGGCTTTTTGCTTTGGTTGGTAGAGCTTCACATTCACTTGTAGATGTAGCGACAAACTGTGTTAACTGACAGTGGTTTTCCGAAGTGTTCCTGAGCCCACATGGTAATATCCTTTACAGAATGATGTCAGTTTATAATGCAATCATAAAAAAACCCCAGTAACACCTAATAAATCAAAATTTGTCTTTGAAAATTCTGTATACAATAGACATAGAATGTTACGTATGAAAAGTATCGGTAATCACTTCAAAAAACAGAAAAAACAGTATCCAAATAATCAAAGCAAAGTGAATCAACATTTGAAACAGGTCAAAAGAATGGCTGCTATCAGGCGTAGGATCTGATACAATTAAGTTACATAAGACTCAACGACATTCAAAAACTCTGATACAAAAATGAATTATCGTGAAAATAAAAGGTAAAATTCCCAGCAGTAGGTATGTGATAACTTCGTCAAGTTCCAGAGTGTACACGAAATGAAAAGAAAATTCTGATGAAAAAAAAACCCTAACTGATCCCAAAGGTCAATGAATTAAAATAGGCCACAGTATTAGGGATCAAAATAGCTTGGAATGAGAGGGATTCCATGGTTCGAACTAAATCTTCTGTATTTGAGAAGATCAGAACAAAAGAGTTTCATGCCAAGTCACCCCAAATAACAGCAGCGGGGCCTCCGCCCCGACCCGGTGTGCTCAGCGCGCCTGATGAAGCTGCAGTCTGTCGGGCACAGATCAACAACAGGTTCGCGCTCCATGCACCTCCACCCGTTTAAGTGATGAACAAAATATCCTGGTTACTTTAAAGGGGAACTCTAGGATAATGCATAATGTTTTATACAAACATAATTCTTCATCTAAGTCACAACAATAGACAAACACAATCTTCTTATACTAATGCCTCACAAACAATTATATGTTTTTATGTTTTTTTATTGAACACAAAATGTAAACATTCACAGAGCAGGGTAAAAAATAGTGTAAAAAATATGCAAAAGAGTAAGAAATCAGGAAGGGGGCAAATACTTTTTCACAGCACTGTACATTGTAAATGCCATTTTATATCTCGCCTGCGCTTGATGTCAAATGAAATATGATTAGGACTGTAGAGTCATGCATGGTATTGGACGACAGTATTGTTTCTTGGGGCGTATAAAAAGCAGTTTAAAAAATCCTGCAAGCATGAGACTCAAAAGAACTATTTTACAGACGAATCCACAAAAGAACATTCCTGAAAGTTGGCAAAAAGAAAATGAGGAGTTGAACATTGGCAATAAAAACAAAATTTTAGATCAAAATTTGTGAAAATAGTAATAAAAGAAAATAAAATAATAATAACCGGTTTCAACCTTTTTGTGTTTGACAAGTGCTTATGGTGTCTTTTTCGCGGGCTGCAATTTTTTTTCTGAACCGTTAACACATCACGATTTCTAGGACCAAGAGAAAAAAAAGTCCCTCAAAAAGAAAACACTTCCATAGTTCACATTGTTCCTGATATCCAATGTGAATAAAGCTGAGCACTACAGATATTCATCATTGAAGAGATGATAATGATTCCCAGTGATAGTTACTGTGAATGCCCTCCTGAAATGAGGAAAGTTACGACGTTAAGTACATTGGCATGCTAGCTATAACATTGTAGATTTCGATGTCACTTCATCTTGATAGCTAGGTATCCAAATAACTTGCTCGCGAGTATTCCATTGTAAGAGAACTGAGGCCTTTCTAGCTTGCTAGCCAGTTGGCTATGTAGCTAAATACATTGGCGTGCTATCTATAACATTACACAGTTCGATATCACTTTAGCTTGCTAGCTAGGTAGCCAACTAGCTTGCTAGCGAGTATGACGGTGCACGCAAACCGTAGCCTTATTTTGTTGGCGTAATTATTTCTGAGAATACTTCGGTCATTCAAAGCGAACTGTAGCCTTTTTAGCGCACTAGCTATAACATTATACAGTTCGATATCACTTTAGTTTGCTAGCTAGATAGCCAACCAGCTCACTAGCGAATAAGACAGTACGCAAACTGTAGCCTTATTTTGTCGGCGTAATCAAGACGCAAATTGACGCGATTGTGGGACGAAAGTGAAATGGGGGGGATCTAAATTCCAAAATTGCAACGCATTAATGCTACGGAAAAAAATTTGCGGCCATCGCGACAGGCAATACAAATAGACAGGAGCTGTGTTCGAAATCGCCCCCTATCATGGACATATTGAAAACTATATAGTGTTTCCGCCATTTTGTAGTGTTGTTCGAATTCTTTTCATCCACTATATAGTGGACCATAAAAAACCCATAATGCACAGTGGAGTTGAGTAAGCAAGCGATGTACACTACATTGTAGTGCCGTATACCACAATGCACTGCGGTCGTGTTTTTCCACAGAAGAAGAATGTGAAGAGCGAGATGCCTCCGCCCTGCAGAAATACATTCTCCAATGTTCACGGAAAGCTACTTTCACACCGGATGCCAAACCAATTTTTTTGCACGAGATTACATTCAAAGTCAATGCAAAGATGAAACGCGCGTATTCGCGTCTTTGCATTGACTTTGAATGTTATCTGTTGTGCAAAAAGTTTGTTTCGCGTCCGGTGTGAAAGCAGCTTAAGTGTCCGGTTTGTTTACATGATGCTCGGCGCGTCCGCTTAAATCACAGGAATATCCAGCGCATTTGCTGACGCAACCATGTTCAGAAAATTCCGGTGTAGTGTCCGAAATCTCCTTTGGTCATTCCCTATGTAGTGCACTATATCATATACACAATGTGGGGAATAGGGAGTGAGTGAATGAGTGGACGAATCCGAACACAGCTTGTCTGAAATTATTGTCCCCCTGAAACAAAGTATGTTCTTCGAGTTCCTCCAGCCACTGCACACTTCCGTTGTGACTTGACTTCCATTGTGGCTTGACTTCCGTTGTGGCTTTTGTCGTTGTGTTGTGGCTTTTGTATTTGCGTTGTGGCTTTTGCAGTTGTGTTGTGGATTTTGTATTTGCGTTGTGGCTTTTGCAGTTGCGTTGTGACATTTGTAGTTGTGTTGTGGCTTTCGCAGCGGTGTTGTTAGTTTTGTATTTGTTGTGGCCTTTCTGGGCCACCGTAGTTTTCAGTTAAGCTTTTCCTCACCCTTGAAAATGAAGCTTTCCAATTAAAATTCCCATCATAAGTGATTCAAACCTTATACATCATTATTATGAACCAAGAAAGTCAAGTAAAGCACAGCAAGAGTCAGGATGTGCCAAAGAGAGGTCTCCAGCCTGTGCCAGATCACACAGTTGAGTTCATGATCCAAAAAAAAAAAAAAAAACTTGAACAAAGAAGCTTAACTAAGTCATGGCTTGGCTGCCTCAAGATTTTTAATGAAAGGCACTGTGCTATCCTGAAGACTTTACACCTGATGCAAAAATTTCTTGAGGTGAAATTATTTTGCCAGAATCCCTGAGGGATTAAGATTTCGACACAAGCGTGTTGTGAAGGACTGCCCACCCTGTTTTTCTACCCCTTCTCTTAGCCAGCCTCTCAGTGTCTCTGTCCCTCACTCGCTCCTTAGTCTCCTCCACCCAGCTCTCACTCACGCTTTTACCTTCCAGATAGCAGTATCACATACACTGTTCCCTCAGCGCCTCTTTACTCCACACGCATGAGATCACACCGGCAGCGAGGTGCATGAGACCGACTGAAGGCTGCGTACTCTCACCTACCAAACGGAGGGCACAGCTGGGAAAACCACTGCGAATCCTCAAGCACAGGTAATTAAAAAAACGTCAACAGAAATGCTCTGTTTGTTCAGTGCTGGCACAATGTAAAAATGAAGGTCCATAAAATGACATTATTATCGACACAGTGCGGCTTACCAGTGGCATCTGTTGTGTCGCTGTATTTACGCACCGTGGCCAACGGATAAAATCTGAGAACCAATTTGCAAATTTGCAGAGTCTTGGTAGCGAAATGCTTTTATTACACTGACTTTCCTTGATCTTTTTCGTACACCCTCAATTCCAAAGAATTGGAACAATGCGTAAAATTAATTTATAGATTCTTGTTTATTTGCATTTTATTGAGAGCAGCACAAAAAAACTGTTCAAAGATTCGCCTTAACAACTGGATCCTAATTGTTCTAGGAAATATTCACAAATTCCTAATGTGATGCCTGCAACAGGTTCCAAAAAACTGGGACAGGGGAATGGAAAGACTGGAAGAGCTGTGGAATCTTCAGAAAAACACGTTTTTCAACATTACACAGGTTAACAGGTGAATAGTTAACAGATGATTTGATTATGATTGGGTATAATATGAGTAGTCACACAAGGCATGATCATTAACCAGTCAGATGGTATGAGGTTCGTCATTTTGCCAAAACCAAACACCATCCAGAACCACTGCCAACTTCTCTGGTCTCGACCTCATTTGAAAACGAATGTCGGGGAAGAAAGAAGGAGTGCTGTGGTCTTAGGAGTCCATCTTTCAGATTGCTTTTGGAAATAATAGATGTCGAGTTCTCAGGGCTGAAGAGGAGTAAGACCAACCCAACTGTTATCAGTGACATGTTCAAAAACCAGCATCTGTGATAGGCTGGGGCTGAATTACAGCAGTCGGTGTGGGCAGCTGTAGACAAATAGGACACTGAAGGGAACAGGCACATCTTTGAACAGTATATGTGTGACTTCCAGATGTCATCTTCAAGGAATCCCCGGCTTGTTCCAGATAATGGCAAACTGCACACGGCACAAATTAAAACACAATGGCTGTGTTGTCACAGACAGTGAGTAATGCCCCCAGCCCCAACCTATCTCTCATTAAAAATGTGTGGTGGGTTATGAGGTGTAAAATACAATCACAGAGACCTTGTACTGTTGAGAAACCATGATAATTTTTAATTTTGCTTGAATGGGAACAAATTTTTAGCTTTTATAGTTCTGGATGATGGCATATGAATAAGGAATGAAATATTTATTTTTGGATCATTTATAACGTTTGAAGCATTAAAACCATAAAGCATACGTGGAAAACATCTTGTTTAGCATATTCAACTCGAATGCAACACAATTTCTAAATTGGTGTAAAAACGGCTGCATAAGGCCAAGTTGAAGCAGCTAATGAAATGGGTGTTGCTGTGGTTGTTTTTCTTTTTAGCAATGTTCCTTTTTCATGGGGTCGTAACATAGGAAAACACACCCGATTAATTAAACCAGAAAGTAATCATCAAACACATTATCCCCAAGTGATGACGTTCACTTTCATGAGGGGGCAGAAGGATTCGGGCTTTAGCAGGGAAACAATGGAAAGGAGATGAAGAAGTAGGAAGGGTTTCCACATTAATTGCGAAATTCCAATCCTTGCGACAGGTGCAAGATGCTTCTATTCTCACAAGCGGTATGGATCACCTCCATTGTGCTGCATGTTGCTTTTGATCTGAATGATTTTTCAGGAAAAACAAAAATTAACAGATTAAGCTCCGAACTGTCAAGTGTAAAGAAAAAAAGCAGAGATTACTTGAAATATGCCTCCTTTGTTTATCAGGCCGTGCGACAGGTAGGCGATTTGTCAGTGGTGCTAAAACACAAATTTCATGTCCTATTGTGCCACTCGGCACTCAGTTGGTACTTTTGTAAATAAAGATGCAGCCTATGAGTAATAGAGACATTTTCTTCATCACTACACTGTATATGATCATAAATTTAAAATCAAGCCCATAATATCAGTGGCAACTGGCAGTGAGATAGATGTTCATACTTAATTTTGGTGCAGACAGAAGTCCTACCATGGTATTTACAGTGGGCTCAAAAATTACTGGCACCCCAGACAGGCAATACAAATACAATCCAAAAAAGAAAAAAATTAAACAATATAATAATTGAGAAGAGGAATCAGTGAAATATTTAAGATATGAATGTTTCGCTGGAAACACCCAAAAATTATACTAATTGTTTAATACAAACTAAATGTCAAGAAAATCAAGGTTTCACAACAATTGGCACCCTTCCTTTAGAACTTAGGGCAACCATCACTGGCAAAGATGATAACATTGAGTTATTTCCTGTAATTTTTGACAAGGGTACTGTACACATTGCAGGGCATTTTGGACCATTCCTCTTTGCAAATCCTTTCAAGATCCTTCACTTCCTTCGGTTTGTGTTTTTCAACTGCCTTCTTCAAATCAGCCCACATGTTTTCAATTAGATTGAGGTCTGGCGACTGAGAAGGCCATCGCAGAATGTTAATTTTGTTGTCACAGAACCGTTTCTATGTGGATCTTGAGGTGTGCTTTGGGTCAGTGTTTTGTTGGAAAGTCCTCCTACGGCCTTCTTGCTGAGGCAACCAGATTGTCAGCCAAAATATCCTGATACTTGTTGGAATTCATTTTGCCATTTATCTCAGCTAGTGCCCCTGGACCTTTTGAATTTCAACAGCCCTAAAACATTACTGACCCACCATCATATTTAACCATGGGTGTCAGGTGCTTCTCCTTGAATGCATCTCCGTTTCGACGCCAGACATGCCGATGCTGTATCTGACCGAGCATGCAATTTGGCCTCATCTGACCAATGCACCTTGTTCCAGTCATAATTTGAATGACATTTGGCTATCTCCAAGTGCTTGCTTCTGTGACTTCTGGTCAGAAAAGGCATTATTCTGGCAACCCTTCCAAAGAGCCTGTGGTTGTGGAGGCGGTGCCTGATGGTGCTTTTTGAAACCTGGTGACCCCAAGATGCCACCAAGGCCTGCAATTCCTTCACAGAGGTTCTTGGGGATTTTGTTGCTTCTCTCACCATCCTCCTCAGTGTCCTGGGGGTGGCGAAATTCAGTTACTTTCTCTACCCTTGAAGTTTTCAACAGTTCCTCAACATTGGAGTGTTTTAATAATTGCCCTGACAATGCACAGTGGCATATTCAGTCATTTGTGAATCTTTTTGTATCCAATACCGGATTTATGAAGGTCTATGAGCATCTGCCTCTTTTGAAGTGACAGTTGTTTTTTTTTTTTTTTTTTTTTTTGTGTTGTTGGATGAAAAAGGGATATTGCATGTGTGTTATCTCATTTTTACGCCCAAGTGAAACAGGAATTGATTTTAATGGCTCAATATAGTAGTTCCTTAAATTGATAAAACTTTAAAATGTGGAATTCAATACCTGGTTTAATTTTGATCGATGTCATTTACAATAATCTTTTAGGGTGCCATTAATTGTGAAACCTTGATGTGGAGGAAATTCATTTGAAATTAAGTGAGTAAATAATTTTGGTTGGTTCCACTGTAACTTTAATATTATGCCATATTTCTCAAATGTTGTCATTTGGAGTTCCTCAAAAAGTATATTTTTTAGAATTTTTTAAAGTATTGTTTGTGCATCACCGGTCAGGAGTGCCAGAATCTTGGAGGCCAGTGTATATTTGCATGTAGTGAGCCATGTTGCAATTATAGACATTTATAAATGTGTCTCAATGCAAATACTTTTGAACATATTAGTCTGTGTAACTGACTGGAACAAAACTTTGGTGCTGAACTGTTCTTGTGATGCTTCTCTTGGTCCTGCTGAAATCCCAGAAGAACAGTGGAACCCCGCCGACTCCAATCTTGACCTTAGAAGTCTAGGCATAGTGAGAAAGGGTTACCTGTACTGCAACTAGGTGCGTATATGCTCTCCATAAACAGAAGTGAAAGTTAAATGTCGATTGTACATGTCTATTGGGAACATGCTGTGTGATGATGTTTACTGCAGGCTGAGTTATCTTCATACACTGCACACTCTGGATGGGGCATTAAGCTCAGCTCATAATGACACTCACAATATGTGCTCCTGGTCCTCCATTCTAAATTTGGAATAGTCCACCATTCTAAATTGGCTCCAGTGGGGGCCGCTGGACAGAAAGCAGGGAGGGCGTAAAACATGCCTTTAAACTGGCAATTTGTCTCGATCAATTTTTAATCAGTGGCCTTGTTTGAAGATAGTTTAACTCACCTCTTTCAGGTGTTGCCAATTCTCTTTGTAAAGGCGAGAAATAAAACACGTCATCTGGACTACAAAATTTGCACATTTCCTTGCTTGTTTTCATTTAAACGGTCATACAGCATAAGTTCGATGACCTGCTTTGCAAGATATTACAAAATTCAGCGTGGAAAATCCAGGAAGTTTTTTTTTTTTCATGAAGGGTAGCCTATTAAGGCAAATGAATAAAACATTCTAATTACATTTACTATTTACTTACCTTAATATTTCTGAAATGGCCGGTAATATACAGAGGCCAAGCGCAACGACAGAGAGAAAGAGAGTAGCATGAAAACAGTATAAACACAGAGAATAGTATAGACCAAACGCAAGTACTCGCGCTTCCAAAGGACGTATAATTGTCCGAACCACGGAAGCAAAGCGAGATAGAAAAAGGGAGAAGAAACTCCAACAATAAGAAGATAGAAAGTCATTCAAAACCTGACGACCGATATCTTCGGCTATAGTGAGAATCTAAACACAGACACTCTAACGAAGGAGGTGTGCCGGACATCCTGCTTATATAGATTCTGGGGAAGCACCACCCCAGCTCAATCAACCAGCTGGGTAAAGAATTCGATGGCCCAGGAATTCGATATCGTCCCTGGACGACAGCCGCAAAGAAAGGTCCAAACAACACGCACACCTCACAAACCATGAAAATTTCATTAAAAGGAAGCCGTATATTAAACTGCCAACGGATTATTTATATTCTTAAAGAATGCGGTCATCAAGAACAATGATTGTGAACAGGTCAATTATGATCTGCTTCAACGGATGTCTTCCGCCCTCCCCGTGTTCTGTTCAGCAGCTGCCACTGATCGGCTCTTTTGTGTCACCCGTAATCTTCACAATGGGTTTCCTTAATCCTGCTGATAAACAGACAAAAAGACTGAACAGATCCCAACCAAAAAAATGGCCTCATGAGTTGATGTGAAAATATCAAATATCTTGAACAACTGGATTTCTAATTAGCAATCCCAGGGCCAGCTTTTCAGACAGGCGCAGCCTAGTCCAAGAGTAAATTGCATTGTTAATGGAGCACTACATAACAAATCTAGTTTTGCTCCAGGGCCAAGCTGATTTGAGTGTTAAAATTAAGCCCTTATTGCTGAAAAAATGTTTCTCCTTTATCTGAATTCAGAGGCTAAACAGGCTACTCAAGATTTGGCAAGACCAGAACAGATGGAGCTCAGAACCTTTAAGCTTACCATCTCCATCTTTTCAAACATCTCCAACTTCACTGCAGGCAATGAGACAGACACACTACCCTCCGAGGGCCCTTACCAGGCAGTGGAGGTGGTGATCATCGTCCTGGTCTCAGGATCCCTGAGTCTCCTCACGATAACTGGGAACATACTGGTAATTCTCTCAATCATGATCAACAGGAGCCTTCAGACCATCAACAACTACTTCCTCTTCAGCCTGGCATGTGTAGACCTGATCATTGGGGTCAGCTCCATGAATCTGTACACAGTCTACATCGCGGCTGGTTATTGGCCGTTGGGCCCAGTAGTCTGTTACCTATGGCTGGTCGTGGACTATGTAGCCACCAATGCCTCTGTCTTTCATCTCCTTGTCATCAGCTTTGACCGTTACTTCTGCGTCACCAAGCCACTCAGCTACCCTGCAAGGAGGACCACTAGGATGGCGGGCATGATGATTGCAGCAGCTTGGGCTCTTGCCATCCTCCTGTGGGCCCCGCCCATCCTTTTTGGGCAGGTTGTTGTAGTTGAGCGTATTGTGCCAGTGTGCTACATCGAGTTCCTGTCCAATGAATCCCTCAGCTTTATCACCACAACTGTCACCTTGTACCTGCCCGTTGCCATCATGAGTTTACTGTACTGGCAGATCTCCAGGGCCAGTAAGAGGCGAGTAAAGACGGGTGAGCACAAGCAAAAAAAGGGCAACCCATTCAACAGCGAAGCAGGAAACCACATCAGCATTCCATGTGATGACGAGTATGACACAACCCAATGCGTTGAGAGGAGCCAGAATGGCGGAACAGGTGGAGTTGGGGAGGAAGAGCCAAGTGCACCAGTACATCCTGAGAGAAATGAAATTACAGAGGCCCCTGCTGGTTACAAAGGAAACCCTACAGCCCACCGGCTTCATGTTACAGTGTCAAAGCAGCAGCCCAAGAAAAAGGCACCACCATCTCGTGAGAAAAAGGTAACACGCATGATAACGATGATTCTAGTTGCCTTTGTGGTCACATGGACACCTTATAATGTCATGAAGGTCATCAGCAGCTTCTGTTCGACCTGTATTCCCTCCAGCATGTGGATCTTCGGCTACTGGATGTGCTATATCAACAGTACCATCAATCCAGCCTGCTATGCTCTCTGCAATGTCTCCTTCAAGAGTACCTTCAAACAACTCCTGCTCTGCCAGCACAAGGACATTCGCTTGAGCAGATAGAGATGTGATCGTTTTTGTTTCTGCTGTTGTTATTTTTGGTCATAAAAATATGTATTTTCATCAATTTCAACAACCGCAGGTACAAGCTCAAGAAGTAGAACTACAGGCACACAACCTGTTAGGTCTAGTGTCAAATTGCAGAGATTTCTATGCCAGCAAACTCAAATAGAATTCAACATTTACTGCAAAACTTCTGAACCCATTCACAGGATCAGAAAGTGCATCTATTTACTGCAATTGATATTTTTATCTGATAAAAATGATGGATTATTAAATGTGCAGGTCCATACAAAAGTTTGCAATAACCTAGTTCAGTCAGGATACTTACGTCAGATTTAACCAATCTCTGCCAATCTCTATGGTATTCAACGATATTGTTATTACTGATAAGTCTCGTATGGCCCCTCTGCTCAATCATCACTTTGTTAATTCAACCATTTGAAGCTTTCACTATTCCAGACCCTGTTAAGGCCTCATCTATTACTCAGCCTTCCCCATTCAGCAATACTGGTTTCTCCTTCAAATCTTTCTCTCAGAAGTGCAGGATGAACTCAACAAGCTGGATTCAAACAAATCTGCTGGCCTCGATGGGCTTGATCCAATGTTTTTAAAAGCATCTGCTCATATCATTGCTGCTCCCATCACACAAATATTTAATCTGTCTCTACAGCTCTCTGTCTTTCATCCTAACTGGAAATTAGCCATGATCTTTCCACTCTTCAAAGGTGGCTCTGGCTCCAACCCCAACTGCTATTGACCCATTTCCATATAACTGTGTTTAGCCAAAGTCCTGGAGAGGCTGGTTCATAAACAGCTAAGCCACTTCCTTGTCTTAAATCACATCCTGTCGGACCTGCAATCTGGTTTCCGGCCTGGACATGGGTGTATGACAGCCACCATGAAGGTCCTTGATGACATTATTTCAGCGCTAGACAGCAAGTAGGTCTGTATAGCCGCCTTTATTGACCTTGCAAAGGCCTTTGACTCAGGCATAGGATCCTTCTACGTAGGCTCACCAGCATTGGTCTATCCACCACCTGCTGCGACTGGTTTGCTAGCTATCTTGATAACCGTGTCCAGCAGCTGAAGACTGAAAACATCTTATCAGAACCATTTACCATCTCTAAAGGTATGCCTCAGGGCTCCATCTTGGGCCCAACCTTATTCTCAATTTACATTAATGATGTAGCCAAAGCTGTTGGCATTTCCTGGATCGATATGTATGCCGATGACACCATCCTATATTCAGTTGGCCCTTCTTTCCACTCTGCAGCATCTACTCTTCAACTCAACCTCACTTCTGTAGAGCAGTCCTTTTGCAATCTCCATCTCCGCCTTAATGGTAATAAGACCAAATGCATCATCTTCGCATGGAAAAATGATGCCTCAAGCCCCCCCAAGATCAGCTGTGCCAATGGCTCAGTTTTGGATTATGTCCAATCCTACAAATACCTAGGCATCTGGCTGGATTCATCTCTGTCTTTCACCACACACATCAACAATCTTCAGACAAGAGTCAAAGCCAGACTTGCTTTCCTCTTCCGCAATAAGGCTTCCTTTACTCATGCTGCCAGGCATACCCTTGTCAAGATGACAATACTCCCAATGCTGGATTACGGTGATATCTATATCTATAAAATGGCATCAAGCACTGCCCTCAAAAAATTGGACACTCTTCATCACTCAGCCATCCGTTTTGCCACTATTCTGGACAAGACACCATCCTATCTGTCATCTCTACTTCACCTCACCCATAATAAATATCGTTCTAGGTCAAGTGAATGCATCGAGCTCATTATCCCCAATACCTCTTTTGGTTTATTTTTAGCCGCAACTCCTTTCGTTTTGCAGCAGCACATGACTGGAACACTCTACAAAACACCCTCAAACTCGCCAATTTTACGTCTCTTACCACTTTCAAGCATAAGATCCAACAGATTATATTTGACTGTTGTTCTTGTTGATCACCCTGGCTCATACTTATATGCATACATTCTCACACACACAAACACACACATACATACTTTCTCTCCTATACTTCATACACACCTCTTCATTCACACGCATGTGCATGCATGCATACATACAAACACATAAATATTACTTCCCCCCTCTTTTCCTTTAATGTTAGCTGAACTATTCTTCTTCTTTTCCCTAATGTTTATCCTGCTCTCATGATTTGCATGCTTGCTCCTTGTTGACCTTTGTATTTTGTTTTGTGCTCAGTGGGTTTATATGTTTTTTGGATCAATGTACTTGTCCTACTGGGGCCTCTTGGCCAGGTCATGTTTGCAAATGAGAACTGGTTCTCAAACATTTTAGCTGGTAAAATAAAGGTCAAATAAATAAAATAAAACTTTGCATCAGTCCATCTCAGATGAGCTTGGGCCCAGAGAAGCTGGCTGTGTTTCTGGGTGTTGTTGATATATGGCTTTTGCTTTGCATGGTAGAGTTTTAACTTGTACCTGTAAATGTAGCGACAAACTGTGTTAACTGACAGTGGTTTTCCGCAGTGTTCCTGAGCCCACATGGTAATATCCTTCACAGAATGATGTCGGTTTATAATGCAGTGCCGCCTGAGGGACCGACGGTCACGGGCATTCAATGGTGGTTTTCGGCCTTGCCGCTTACGTGTAGAGATTTCTTCGGATTCTCTGAATCTTTTGATGATATTATGGATTGTAGATGATGAAATCCCTGAATTCCTTGCAATTACATGTTGAGAAATGTTGTTCTTAAACTATTGGACTATTTGCTTGCGCAGTTGTTCACAAAGTGGTGAACCTCGCCCCATCCTTGCTAGTGAATGACTGAGCCTTTCGGGGATGCTCCTTTTGTACCTAATTGTGACACTCACCTGTTTCTAATGAACCTGTTCACCTTTGGAATGTTCTAAACAGGTGTTTTTTGAGCATTCCTCAATTTTCCCAGTCTTTTGTTGCCCCTGTCCCAGCTTTTTTGGAACGTGTTGCAGGCATCAAATTCAAAATGAGTGAATAGTTCCAAAACAAACAATGAAGTGTATCAGTTTGAACATTAAATTACTTGTCTTCGTAGTGTACTCCATTGCTTATAGGTCGAAAAGGATTTGCAAATCATTGTTTTCTGTTTTTATTCACGTTTTACACAACATCCCAACCTCATTGGAATTGGGGTTTGTGTTATTACCGGCACAGGTCATGCATTCAATATGCTGACATTTTGAAAATACGCCCCCAAGAAGTAAACATACTCAATGAAGAAGAAGGAACACAGAACGTGATAGACTTCACGCAGAGGGCTACATACTGCACACATGCTGACAAACATTTACAGCACACCGCTGACAGACTGTCATAAATAGTGAGTTATGGGATTGCTTCTGTTTTTGCATTTTAATGCATTTAATGCTTCGGTTGGCATGAAGCCCTTTATGGCTGTGTTAGATTTTAGTGTTCATAGCACATATAGGGATATATGGCATTCTGTTGGCAGTAATCTAGAATCTTTACAACCAGCTATTCTGTCTCGCCTACTACTACTTAATCAAGGCAGTTTCAGCCCACTGCTGGGTTGAAACTGGTCAAGCAAGGAACACACTGATGGGTTATGTTCTGTATTCACTGAGACAATGTCATCTGTGTTTAACCCAATGAGTTAATCAGGCCCTATTGTTTCTGCACCATAGCGAAACTCCTCGGCCAATATCTTTTGTTCACAATGAATATTTAAACCCTGTTTATCCCAATGAAGGCAGTCAGATCATAATTACACTGGACACTGCGCTGGTCGAGGGCAGATTCCTCAGTTTCTTTTTAACTGTGTTTTCTAACACCAAATCTGACTCCGTCTTTCTCTTGGCTTAAACACCACAAAAGTCTTTTTGTTTTTCATAAGGAAAACAGAAGAATTCTTCAGTTGGAGGTTCCACCGAGATCGACATAACCAAGGCCCAAGATTTTCCCGGCATCTGGAAAAACTTGAACTGTTCCAGCGGACTGTCACTCCAGCAACCAGAAGTTGCACGCATCGGTGAAGTTTTGAGAGTTTCTTGGTGCTAATTACCTTCGCAATAGGGATAGAATCGCGGCTGGCGTGGTTGTAATTCAAGGAAGGCCTCATGTTGTGGTGATCACGCATTCGTTTGTTCGCGTTTGCTTGTTCGCGTTCGTTCACGTGTGTTTGTTTGTTGAGTAAGTATATTGAGTCTGTGAAACTCACATTATAGTACTTCATGGCAAGTCGTTGATCGTCAAATGAGTCATAAATTTGTGAAAATTAATATTACTTTTGGCAAGGGTGTTTGCTGGGGCAAGCATTAGAATATTAATTCTGTGAAGTCTGAGAAATTAATATTACTTGTGTTTGCTGGGGGCAAGCATTAGAATATTAATTCTAGGCTATAAGACGTTATTCGTCAGGGATCCAAGTTGTATGGGCGAACAAGGCACGCACGCTTTAATCGAAAGAAGTAGATTAAAGGAATCCTCCATTGAGCGTCAACAGTTTTCAGAGGACTTTTTGACTGCAACAGGGTGTCTGTGGCAGTGTTCATGTTTTAACGCTGGTGCATTACTTGTTTAACTCAGGGGTCTTGGTCAGTTCGGGAAGCAAGGCACGCTCTTTTTAATTGAAAGAAGTAGATTAAAGGAATCCTCCATTGAGCGGTCAAAAAGTTTTCAGAGGACTTTTTGACTGCAACAGGGTGTTTGTGGCGGTTTGAGATTCAAGCGCCCGGTCGCTACTTGGCTTAACCCGCGACGCCAAGAAGACCTATTCGGGTCCGTTTTGAGCAGTGGTGCTGCTCGGTTTCTGTGAACGTTTAAGTGTTTGTCTTCGTTGTGTTTACCCTGAAAACGTAAGTAGGCTACTACAATAGAATTGAGTACGCTTGGTTTGTAAAGTGGGCCGGTTGTTGCATTGATCGTTCGGTCATTAGAGTTCGGAACTCTCAGGCACTTCAGGTGCGTATGAATGATCTGATCGTTTGTGGAAGCGAAATTTGCGGTACACGGGAGATAAGCTGGCTGTGCACGTGTATTAATTTTTTCAGAAAATTAAGGACACAAAATCTGCGCGAGAGTGAGTCGAAAGAATATACCTGGAGAGTATTGATCGACAAGACCTCCGATAGTTTGCATACGGGTGAAGGTGTGAGAGGCCTCCGGAGTAAATTATTTGCAGTAACGAAGAATTGTGTGCAATTCTGTCGTTGTGTCGGGTTTTTCTTCTGGTGGGACCCGCTGGAGCGCTTAAGGTGTGAGCGCAAGTGTTAGGCCACTGTGCTCAAGCGGTTACTGAGTTGATTCGGACGTTCTGGGTTTGTTCGTTTTAATATTGTTTTCCAATGAGATTGTGAGTCCCACGTTATCAGGAAACTGAGTCGCAAGTGGTACAATTTTGTTTAGTTTCAGAGTCCTAAACAAAATCGCTTAAACGTAGAACCAGAGTGCTCATTTTGAGACCTTTGAACAAAAAATTGAGGCGTGGTGTCCCCCGTGACGAGTCAATAGACCTATTTTCAAACAAATATTGGAATAAGCGTTACACCGTTGTTTACCTACTGAAAGCTCCAAATTTGAATCAAAAAGAAAAAAAAATCCTTAATCATGTTCAGTAAAAAGTAAAAACGCGTCAAAAATCCCTTCCACTGAGAAAGGTGGCAGAGCAGTACCCAAATTGATGCTGAAACAGTGTTGAATACCGCTAAGGGCTTTTTGCAATCGTTTTTGAAGCTGGACGATTACGCAAAATTGAATTAAAAATACGGTTTCAACGTTAATGAAAATCACGTTTGGTCCATAGATGACATAAAGAGAGCATGGGGCAAAATGCAACGTCTGCCAGCGAAGGAAAAAGTTCCATTGGCTTTGTTAATTGTCAGCCATATGAGAAGGAGGAAAGAAGTAAATACCAAGTGTGAAGCTGAGCGTTTATTGAATATCGAGAAAGAGAAAGTTCAGGCTCTGGTTAAGGAGTTGAAAAGCGTCAAAGCAAAGGTGGCTAAGAAAAATGCGAAATAGCTGCTTTAAAAGATGGAATCAAATTATTGCAAAACGGGCAGTTATTGGTGCCTGGTAGTGGGGTGACCGCAATGTCAGTTCCGCCCTCCGCTCGAATGACGAGTGGACTAGAAGCGACAGTCTGACCATAATTTGGCGTCGGTAACCCATCTTAGAGCGTTAACGCAAAGACGGGTAGAAGGTGAAATGCACTATAACCATAAACCCGTAAGGCAGAGCAATTCTGACTGTACTTTCAAATTCCCACTCGCACCAGTACACGAAACAACGATTCCACCCAGAGAAAAGAACTGCCGTGTTTTCGAAAATCCTGGCCACTTTGTCAAAGACTGCGAAGTTAACTGTGAGAGGTTTTTGCAAACGTGTCGGAAAGAAGGCCACACAGTGGACAAATGCTGGTCACTTGGTAGAGGCAAACCTCCCCTTACTTTTTTCAGACGACCATGTACATTAGACAGTGGGTACTCTAAGAGCAGGAAAAAATGGGAGTCTGAATTTAAATTTGAAAAGGCAACCAAATTCTTGATAGAAAAGATGAGTCATATTGAGGACTGTTGGCTCAAATCTTGCCGCAACATTAACAATATGAATTGTACCACTCGTACATTTGTCATTTTCAAACGAGGACTGCAATTGGTTTTGTTGATGTATGTTCTGTGTAATCAAAATGTTCAGCATTTTTTAAGTGTATGCTGATGTTTTATTGTTGTTGCTGGCACATGAGCAATGCACTTCTTAGACTGCAGGTTGTTTGTGTTACATACACCTAGGCTGTGCAAGTTGTTAGAAGGCATATGTCCTCGATGCAATAACAGAAACAAAGCATTTCACTTGAAATATGGAATATTTTTTTTTTGTATTGTATTTGAAATGTTAAATATGTTTGTTTTGTATTTGAAATTGAGAATCTGCTCCTATAACAGCTCTTAAAACACTTCTGCTGTCATTCACAGTGCACCAACATAGTAATGACTTCTTATTGTCAATCAACGCATGGTTTTTTGTTATTTTTGGAGATTACCAGTAGTCCAGTTTTCGGTTTTGGTTTGTTTAAAATGTATGTTTCTTTTGTTTAAGGGAATCTTTGGGTCCGACGGCCCATCGCGAGGTTGGCCCGACCATTTCCCTTCTTCTGTTCTGTTTGGCTGGGGTCTCCACTTTCCTTTTTGTTTCCATGCGTTGAACTCACTTATTTCATGTATTAGAGAAACCTTCAAATGCTGTGTTCTGGATGGTACTGCTGCACCTCTCTCCCCTTGACAGAATACAGATGAAGGAGGACCGATCCGGAAACAAGCACCCACCTGGAGCCAAAGTGTCACGGCTCGCAAGGAGAGACATTCAAAAACATATATAACCCATTACACATCCGTGGAAGCCAACAGACTCTTGCCCCCAAGGAACCAGAGACTGTACATTCATTCCACCGTTTTTATTTCAATCAGAGTTTTACGGGCAATGTTTGTATTCCCATGGCTTACAATATACATGTAACCCAGTATTCCGAACCTGCATTTTTGTACCTTTCTGTGGTTGTGGTTTGATCATAGATGTGAGTGATCATATGATCAGAGGGGGAAACTGTTAGATTTTAGTGTTCATAGCACATATAGGGATATATGGCATTCTGTTGGCAGTAATCTAGAATCTTTACAACCAGCTATTCTGTCTCGCTCTACTACTTAATCAAGGCAGTTTCAGCCCACTGCTGGGTTGAAACTGGTCAAGCAGGAACACACTGATGGGTTATGTTCTGTATTCACTGAGACAATGTCATCTGTGTTTAACCCAATGAGTTAATCAGGCCCTATTGTTTCTGCACCATAGCGAAACTCCTCGGCCAATATCTTTTGTTCACAATGAATATTTAAACCCTGTTGTATCCCAATGAAGGCAGTCAGATCATAATTACACTGGACACTTCGAGACGACGAATAAACTCAGTTTCTTTTTAACTGTGTTTTCTAACACCAAATCTGACTCCGTCTCTTCTCTTGAAACGCACCACAAAGTCGGAAAGGGGGGGAGGGATCCCAGCTGACTACGGGCGAAAACCAGGGACCCAGGACAGTTCACCAATCCATCGCAGGGCGCTCACACCTACCTATGGGCAATTCAGCATCTCCAATTAACCTGATATGCATGCTTTTGGACTGCGGGAGGAAACCCACACAAACACGGAGACAACATGCAAACTCCACACAGAAAGGCCCATGGCCGAATTCAAACCCACGACCTTCTGGCTGAGAAGCAGCAAAGCTAACCACTCCGCCGCCATTCATCATCATTAGTAGTAGTAGTAGTAGTAGCAGTAGCAGCAGCAGCAGTAGTAGTAGCAGCAGCTTTACTGCAGATTGCTGTGTCCTGCATAGTAGTAGCTTTACTGCAGACTGCTGTGTCCTGCACACTGAAAATCAAAAGACACGAGTTAAGTTGCGTTTCCCATTTATCATGTTTCTGTTTTTGGCATGTTTAAATTCATGTGATATTTGTGAGGAGAGTTTTGTTGCAAAAACACCAGCTGGTTGCTTTTGTTAGGCTTTTGTGCTAATCTGCATGCCTGCACAGGTGCACAGACACACACATACACACATCCACACACACACACACGCACGTGCGCATGCATACGAATGCATTCACTCTCACCTGAACATCCACACTTACACAAGTCTAGTCACACGCTCACACGTGCACACACATAAAAATTTAATGTGCACTTGCTGTTAAAACTATTTAATGGGGACCCGCCCGGATGACATCATGAAAAACGTGAATAATCATCTCGTGATACAGATGTCGGGCAAGCATCGGGCATCTGCCATAGAGAACCAATGAAAATGGGACGCACTAAACTGCTTGTTATTCATTTTTTCTGCATGGAATGAAGCAGAAATGTGTGCTCAAAGGTGGTTTAAAAATAGAATTACTCCTCCCGAGGCATATATCGATGAATATTAACTGATTACACTAAATGAATGGGCGAATGACGAGTGGAAAATTTAGTCACACTCCTACCTTTCTCCCCCGTCCCGGCTGTGACTTACGCCCAGGTAACCTGGTTAACCTGCTGCCTTCTGATACTTATGTAGACCCACCAGCAGCGATAGGTGTACAAAACTCCTTTAGTAGTCTTCGCAAGCTTTGTTCCCTTACCTAGCATTATTCTTGAACATCATCATATTTTACATACACAGCGAGGTTTGAAATAAGCGGTATCGCATCACATTTGTGATCTAAAAATGCCTACTTCTGAACCAAAATGTAAAATATCGGACAAATGAATCGCCGCCGCTGCGAAAGAAAATCCTTACAACACAGGTGGAATAACTTCAAATTCTAGCATTGAATCATTCGTTGTACAACTAGTGTATTATCAAGTAGGTTAACAAACTCCGTCACAAACCTGTAACAGGGGTCACAAATTAAAGTACCAATACGAAGTCTGCCTCGTTATCCTGCCGTGATTCGAGCATTGAACACATTGCTTTTGCATTTCTGTAGCTGGCTAAGCGCAAACGAAAAAAGGGTAGTTATTGTTGCAGTTCTTGTTGTCTGGACTGCCCCTTATCTGTGTTTCCCCGTTAGCTGTCGATGGTGAAGTGAATTTTTTCAGAGCCATTGTTGCTATTGCTCGGTCTGCTCTGCCAAGCCAGGAATGCGTTTCTCGAAAGAACAGGTGCAAACTTACATAGTTGGAGCCAATGTCAGTGAATGGACGAACTACGTAAGTTGCTAGCGTTGTTAAAAAAACTATGCTTTTGGTAAACGGACCCCAGGTCCCCATTGTCAACACAAGTTAGATCTAAAATAAAAGTTGATAAAATCGCCTAAAAACCTACTTTTTCTAACTCGGCACATTGCCTCCTGTTGTTCGCTTGCCTGACTTCCGGGTTTGGAGAATGACGTTCACCTTACGTACAGGCTATTTTTAGATATCGGGTGGGTCCCCATTTGTAGTTCACTGAAAACATGCATGAAATTTTACTTCATAAACTAAAAAGTGGATAGGTGACGTGATGGCGCAGTGGGTTGGGCATTGACCTAACAGCAAGAGGGTACGGGGCCTTTCTGTGTGGAGTTTGCATGTTCTCTAATTTGCCTGTACATGTGAGTATCTGAGGAATTGTACATGATATGATTCCTTTGCAGGCTAAGAAGAGTACAAATGATGATAAATAATATACCCATAAAATAATATGTAGAAAGTGTTGTAAATAAACTTTATTTATGAAACATGCTTTATCAATAAGTTCACTTGCAAAATACATCAACACATACTTGGGCTAGTGTTACATAACCAGTCAACAAACCACATATCTCTATGCTTCTGTGCAGAAGACTTCAAAGTATAATTTTAACAGCTAAAAATTAAAAATTATGTCAACTACTTTTGCACTGAAAATTCACAAAACTTATACTATTGTCAATTTTAAGTGTCAATTTAGTCTCCAAAAAGTATTGAAGTTGCATGCAAGTCTCCAAGTTGTAGTATGTTCACATTAGTATACTAAGAACATAAAGTGTTCTTGGGAAATTTACTTTAATTTTATTAAGTTTACATAATAAGATTCACAATCAACGTTTTTGAAAGGATAGTATTAAATTAGCATTTCCCAAAAATAAAAAAAAAAAATTTTTTTTAAATGAGCTATTTGCTTTTCAAGCGGCAATCACGAACAAGCGAAGTGGGGCCCCCATGAGGCAGCTTTTGCCATGTTTCAAAGGTGACGTTAGCCACGTGATGGGATTCTTGATTTTACCTTTTTATAAAGTCTGTGGGTTTAACTCATTAAGATTTAGGCTATTGATAAAGTATGCGTGAGGAAAAACCCCAGTAACACCTAATAAATCAAAATTTGCCTTTGAAAATTCTGTATACAATAGACATAGATTGTTACGTATGAAAAGTATAGGAAATCACTTACAGAAACAGATAAAACTTTATCCAGCTCAAATAATCAAAGCAAAGTGAATGAACATTTCAAACAGGTCAAAAGAATGGCTGCTATCAGGCATAGGATCTGATTCAATTAAGTTACATAAGACTCAGCGACATTCAAAAACTCAGATACAAAAATGAATTATCGTGAAAATAAAGGGTAAAATACCCTGCAGTACGTACTTGAGAAATTCATCAAGTTCCAGAGTGTACAGGAAATGAATAGAAAATTCATATGGAAAAAAACCCCCTCTGATCCCAAAAGTCAGTGAATTAAAATAGGCTTCAGTATTAGGGGTCAAAATAGCTTGGAATGAGAGAGATTCCATGGTTCAAACTAAATCTTCTGTATTTGAAAATATAAGAACAACAGAGTTTCACACCAAGTCACCCCAAATAGCAGCAGCGGGGCCTCCGCCCGACCCGGTGTACTCAGCGCGCCTGATGAAGCTGCAGTCCGCTGGGCACAGATCAGCAACAGGTTCGTGCTCCATGCACCTCCACCCGTCTAAGTAATGCAATATCCTGATTATTTTAAAACTCGGTGAGCAGAAATGCTTTATTTGTCAAGGAGAGAACATGAAAACGCTCCCGTCTGAGAGACATGTAACTTGAATGCGGAGGTTTGGAGCACCTCACACAAAAGAATTCACTCCACGCACTCGGGCCCGTCGCAAATGTGGAAAAGCAGTAAGTCCCAGGGGAGAGTCAAGAATGGCCGGTCAGAGCCGCTTCGAGGCAAGGACATGGCTAGGAAAGTTCACGAAGGGCGATCGGCACAATTCCACGACACCTTGCCTCCGTAGACACCTTTATAGCCTCAACTGCATCCAAGTCCTTTTACCCTGTCTTCTCCTGCGCCTCTGGGTGATTTGGTTAATCGAGCAGCAAGAGAGATGAGAGGGATCCAATGAGAATGGCAGCAACAACAGGTGTTTTAAAGGCACATTCACTCTCATTGTGGACAAGTAGGAAGCAAATGAGCTTTACAGAACAGGTAGGACAGGACTGGCAGAGGCAAAGGCGAACAAAGGCGCATTCAGTCAACCAAAAAGTTTCCCTAGCACGTGCACCATTATGCAGAGAAGACACAAGGCACAGTGCAGAGACCTGTATCCTTAATTGCTTTGTGAATCTCAAGAACACGGCCCTCTGAACTCCGTTTTTGAGTTGAAGTCAGCCAACAGAGTGGTGCACTGGAGAGAGAATTAACAGAAAGACTAAAATAATGTAAGGAGTCCAAACGAAAAAAGAACTATAGCGTGTAACGCTGAAGCAATAAAATGCAACGACTCCCATGTTTGTGAGAACAACATCAACAATAGTGAATGTCAGGTGCAGGGGGCACCCGCACTGAGCAGAAGTGGTTCTGGGGTTTCATAAAATCCCGCATGTGCGACAACGCTTAATCCAAATGGCCTACTCTTGGTTTTTAGTTAAGCTTTTCCTAATTCCTAACCCTTCTTGTAAATGAGGCTGTCCAATTAAAATTCCCGTCATAAGTGATTCAAACCTTATTCATCATTATAATTAAAAAAGAAAGTAAATTAAAGCACAGAAAGAGTCAGGATGTGCCAAAGAGGGGTCTCCAGCCTGTAACAGATCACACAGTTTAGTTCATGATCCAAAAAAAAAAAAAAAACTTGGACAAAGAAGCTTAACAAAGTCATGGCTTGGCTGCCTCAACATTTTCAGTGAAATGCACAGTCCTATCCTGAAGGCTTTACACCTGATGCAAACATTTCTTGAGGTGAAATTATTTTGCCAGAATCCCTGAGGGATTAAGATATTGACACAAGCGTGTTGTGAGCACTGCCCACCCTGTTTTTCTACCCCTTCTCTTAGCCAGCCTCTCTGTGTCTCTGTCCCTCACTCGCTCCAGTCTCCTCCACCCCTCTTTCACTCACGCGTTTTCCTTCCAGACAGCAGTGTCGCATACACTCGTCCCTCAGCGCCGCTTTACTCCACACGCATGAGATCAGACCGGCAGCGAGGTGCATGAGACCGACTGAAGGCTGCGTACTCTCACCTACCAAACGGAGGGCACAGTTGGGAAAACCACTACATCCTCAGGAACAGGTAATTAAATTGTAAAACGTCAACAGAAATGCTGTGTTTGTTCAGTGCTGGCATAATGTAAAAATGAAGGTTCATAAAATGACATTTTGATAGACACAGTGCGGCTTACCAATGGCATCTGTTGTGTCCCTGTATTTACGCACCGCGGCCAACGAATAAAATCTGAGAACGAATTTGCAAACTTGCAGAAATACTTTTATTATACTAACTTTCCTTGATTTTTTAGTGCACCCTCAATTCCAAAAGAATTGGAACAATGCGTAAAATTAATTTTTAGATTCACATTTATTTGCATTATATTGAGAGCAGCACAAAAAACCATTCAAAGATTCGCCTTTACAACTGGATCCTAATCGTTTTAGGAAATATTCACAAATTCCAAATGTGATGCCTGCAACAGGTTCTAAAAAACTGGGACAGGGGAATGGAAAGACTGGAAGAGCTGTGGAATCTTCAGAAAAACACGTTTTTCAACATGACACAGGTTAACAGGTGAATAGTTAACAGATGATTTGATTATGATTGGGTATAATATGAGCACTCACACAAGGCATGGTCATTTACCAGTCAGATGGTATGAGGTTCGTCACTTTGCCAAAACCAAACACATTCCAGAACCACTGCCAACTTTTCTGGTCTCGACCTCATTTGAAAACGAATGTAGGGGAAGAAGGAAGGAGCGCTGTGGTCTAAGGAGTCCAAAAAAAAATAAACAATATAATTATAGAGAAACGGAATGAGTGAAATACTTCAAGACATTAATGTTATGGTGGAAACACCCAAACTAAACGTCAAGAAAATCAAGCTTTCACAACTATTGGCACTCTTCATTTAGACCGAAGGGCAACCGCCTCTGACAAAGATAATAGCATGCAGTCATTTTTCTGTAATCTTTGACCAGGTTACGGTATACATTTGGGGGCACTTAGATTTGCATTTTACAACTGCCTTCTTCAACTCAGCCCACAGGTTTTCAATTGAATCTAGGTCTGGTGACTGAGATGGCCATTGCAGAATGTTAGTTTTATGTCACAGAACATTTCTATGTGGATCTTGAGGTGCGCTTTGGGTCAGTGTTTTGTTTGAAAGTCCTCCTACGGCCTAGTTCCAGCCTTCTTGCAGAGGCAACCAGACTGTCAGCCAAAATATTATGATACTTGGTGGAATTCAATATGCCATTTATCTTAACCAGTGCCACTGCACCTCTGGAATTTAAACAGCCCCAAAACATGACTGTCCCACCATCATATTTAACCACAGGCATGAGGTCCTTCTCCTTGTATGCATCTCTGTTTCGACGCCAAACATGTCGATGCTGTATCTGACTGCAACATGCAATTTTGGCCTCGTTGGACCAATGCACCTTGTTCCAGTCATAATTTGAATAACATTTAGCAAACTCCAAGTGCTTGCTTCTGTGACTTCTGGTCAAAAAAGGCATTCTTCTGGCAAACCTTCCAAAGAGCCTGTGGTTGTGGAGGTGCCGCCTGATGGTGCTTTTTGAAACCTGGTGACCCCAAGATGCCACCAAAGCCTGCAATTCCTTCACAGATATTCTTGGGGATTTTGTTGCTTCTCTCACCATCCTCCTCAGTATCCTGGGGGGCGAAATTCAGTTGTGTCCCCAACCCTTGAGGTTTTCAACAGTTCCATATCCTTGGAATGTTTTAATAATTGCCCTGACAATGCACAGTGGCATATTCAATCATTTGTGAGTCTTTTTGTGTGCATTACCTGATTTATGAAAGTCTATGTGCATCTGCCTCTTCTGAACTGACAGTTTTTTTTGGTTTGGTTTTTTTTTTTTGTGGTGTTGAATGTAAAAGGGCGATTACTAGTGCGTTACCTGATTTTTAAGCCCTAGTGAAACCGGAAGTAATTTTAATGCCTCAATATAGTTCCTGACACTTAGATAAAACTTCAAAAAGTGGAATTTATTACCTGGTTTAATTTTGGTAGATGTCATTTACAATAATCTTTGAGGGTGCCATTAATTGTGAAACTTTGATATGGAGGAATTTCATTTTAAATTAATCAGTAAATAATTTTGGTTGGTTCTATCGGAACATTAATAATATGCAGTATTTCACATATTGCTATTTGGAGTTTCTCAATAAGTATATATTTTTTAGAATTTCTTTTAAAGTATTGTTTGTGCATCACCAGTCAGGGGTGCCAGCAGTTTTGGAGGCCAGAGTATACGTGCATGTAGTGAACCATGTTGGAATTGCAGAAATTTATAACTAGGTGCGTATATGCCCTCCATAAACAGAGCTGAGAGTTAAATGTCCATTGTACATGTCTATTGGGAACATGCTGTGTGATGATGTTTACTGCAGGCTGAGTTATCTTCATACACTGCACACTCTGGATGGGGCATTGAGCACAGCTCAGAGAGATACTCACAATATGTGCTCATGGTCCTCTGTTCTAAATTTGGAATAGTGCACTCTTCTAAATTGCCTCCAGTGGCGACCGATAAACAGAAATCAGGGAGGTCATAAAACATGCCTTTAAAACGATAATTTCTCTTAATCAATTTTCAGTGAATGGCCTTGTTTCAAGATAGTTTAACTCACCTCTTTTCAGTGTTGCCAGTTCTCTTTGTAAAGGCAAGAAATAAAACACGTCATCTGGACTGCAAAATGTGTGGATTTCATTGCTTGTTTTCATTTAAACGATAATACAGCAGCTTATGTTTGGTGACCTGCTTCGCAGGATATTACAAAAACTTCTCAATCAAGCAGTTTTCAAGGCACAATGTGAAAGACATAAGCGATCAGGAAAACTGCTTGATTGAGAAGTTTGGTGGGGATGGCACCCATCTCAGTGATTCCATTAAACAGACACTGAAGGAATTTGAAGACAACCTGATGACAACTAAACTGGGAAAATATAGGAGAGACACTTATGATTATCAGCAGGGGAAGGTGTACAGATGGATGCAGGGTGATGAGGTCAGAAGGACACAGACATGCCATCACCAGCAGTTTAATTCCACCTCCACTGACAGTGATCTTCCCAGTGACACAGACTCCTACCAGGGTACCCGCCGCCCTCAAGCTCATGGACCTCCGTATCGTCCAAAAAACGCCCAAGGAAACCGAGGAGGACACCGCGGAGGACAAGGAGAGGAAAGAAGAAATTGGTCCAGTCACAGGCTGGTCACACGCCAACAAACGAGGAGCCAGTTCTGAACTTGTCCAATAAGGTACTCACTGTACATCACCTTTCGGCCTTAAGCAAGGGATTAAGTTTCGTTCCCACCTACCAGACAAATGCTTTTGAAATTAAGACTGATCTTTTTTATTTTTTTAGAAAAATTAAATTAAGAGATATGTTTGGGACTGAGAATGAAAACCAAACATCTGCTAAGCCTAGATTTAAACCAAAGAGTACTTTTATACCCCATGGATCTAGTCCATCTATTGAAACTTTTTGCAGAGTTGTGGAACAAGAAATTCTTGAGACATCTCAGTCTGTGTTGTACTCCCATCAAAGTAACCTTAGCCAGGAAGAAAAGAATGCTATTCAAGAGCTTGCATGTGATGCTGATATTGTGATAAAACCAGCGGATAAGGGGGGCTATAGTCATTCTTAACAGCGCTGACTATATAGCAGAGGCATATCGCCAGTTGAATGATGGCCAATTTTATAGAAAATTAAAGAATAATCCCACTGCTGATTTCCAAAAGATTATTAATGATCTCACTACTCGAGCTCGAGAACAAAATTGGATAACTAAATATGAATTTGATTATCTGAATAGAAAACACCCTGTCACCCCTGTCTTTTACATGCTCCCAAAAATCCATAAGAGTCTGACTAACCCTAAGGGCAGACCCATAGTGGCTAGTAATGAGTCATTGTTGGAACCATTATCCAATTTTGTTGATTACTATATTTAACCATATGTTCAAAAGCTTCCTGCCTTTGTGAGAGACTCTACCGATGTGATAAACAAAATCTCTGTATTGCAAGAACTCCCTCCTGATACCATCTTGGCTACTTTTGATGTGGAAAGTTTATATACAAACATCTCTCATGAGAGAGGTATTGTAGCACTTGAGTATTATCTACAAGACCGACAGGAAGATATTTGTCCCCCAAGTGCTTTTATTTGTGATTTAACATCGTTGATTCTTAAATTCAATTTCTTTTCTTTCCACCAGGGAGAGTATTTCTTGCAAGTCAAAGGTACAAGTATGGGGAGTAATTTTGCCCCTAGTTATGCCAATCTTTATGTTGGTTATGTCGAGCAACTGTTTATCTTTAATGAGAACAGAAATCCCTTATATCACAATATCATAAAATATTTCAGGTATCTTGATGATATCCTATGCATTTTTAAAGGGTCTCAAATAGAGTTTACAGATTTTTTCACTTATCTCAATTCCGTGAGCCCTGATTTGAAGTTTTCAGTTGAGTCTGATCCTAAATGTGTGCATTTCCTTGATATTTGGGTCAAATTAGAAGATGGAAAACTTCCTACCTCTCTTTATAAGAAGGAAACTGACCGTAACTCCTTCCTTTTGGCTAGTAGTTCTCATCCTAAAGCACTCATACATAGCCTACCTAAGAGCCAATTTTATAGACTTAGACGTATTTGCCACTCAATTGAGGACTTTGCTGAGTGCCTCTGATATGAAACAACGTTTCTTGGCCAGGGGCTACTCCCCTGAAAGTATTAATGAGGCCTACAATCCTGCAATCTCTACACCACGCTCTGAACTATTAAAGAAGAGTGTTAAAAGGGATAAGAAGTTTTCCGTTTCATTTATTACCACTTATACTCCAAAGGCTTATGTGATTAAAAATATCATTATGAAATATTGGCATTTAATTTCTAATGATCCTTCATTGAATGATAAATTTAAAGATCCACCTTTATTTGTGTATAGACGGGGCCCTAATCTCTGTAATAGGGTGGTCAGGGCTAGTATTCAAACGGCTCCAAGTCAGACCCTCTTGGCACCTCTGAGAAATGGCAATTATCCATGCGGCAATTGTGCCCAATGTAATAGTACTCATAAATCTTTTGATTTTAAACATTCCAGATCCGGTAAAAGTTATTCGGTGAGAGGTTTTATTACATGTAACACCAAAAATGTGATCTACATACTAAAATGTCCCTGTGATATGGTGTATGTTGGTAAAACCACACGGAGTTTAAAGCAGAGGATCAGTGAACATAAAAGTTCCATTAGACGTGCTGATCCTAATTATCCAGTTGCCAATCATTTTAATGCTCTTTCTCATCCCATTTCTTCCCTCCGTTTTCAGGGAATAGAGCATGTACAGTTGCCAAGAGGTGGAGATATCAATAAAAGATTATGTCAAAAAGAACTTTTTTGGATGCACACATTAGACTCTTTACACCCTAAGGGGTTAAATGTTGATTTTGATATGAGGGTTATGTTATAATATGGATTTTTATGGATTTGTTTGAGGTCTTAATTTGATTATGGTTGGAGATATTGCATTCTATGATGGTTTTCCTGATGTCTGTGCAATTTCTTTACCCGTTTAATATATGTTTTATTTTGTCTTATACATGCATACATTTTTTCAAAAACTTTTTTTCTTTGTTTAATTGTTTTTGTTAGTGTATGGCTCATGTGGTAAGTGTTTGTTTTCTCCTTCTGATAGTGGTATCCATTGCAGTACAGAGAAGACACCACTGTGCTTTTCTCCATCTGAGCAGGATTGGTCCAGCACAGCTGTCACTGATTCATTGATTGGCTGTTGAAACACATAAGATTGTTCATTGTGTAGCGCACAATTGGCTACAGCGCTACAGGATTGCAAATTGGGAAGGGACTGCCGGGAAGGGATTACAATAGTTGCCTTGTTCGTTGCTCAAGCGCTTCCTGTTGGCCAGACGGGCGCTCGTCAGGAAGATTCTAAGCCTGGTCATGTCCGGGTATCCTCCGCCCTCGTTCTGAACTTCTCAACCAATGAGTGTATAAGAAGGTGGTTGACAGGCGCGTATCTACACTCTCCTGAATTGGCAGCAAGGGGTCGATATGAGCAAGCCTTGTACATAGTTAACCAATTGGGTATTCCAGATTCGGGTGGGATTGGAGATGCCAAATTTATAAAAAAAAAAAAAAAAGATTGTTCATTGTACTCAAGTGCTGATCGTTACCCTGATGAAGGTCTTTTGACCGAAAGCTTGGTGTATTAAAGAGACTTGCATTGATCCAAGTGTGCAGATACTCTTTTTTTTACTAGTTGTTATTTGGTTATCTGGCACCTTGGCATTTTTTGGTCGTGAGTGCGGTGATTTTCTCTCAGTATTTAAATCAACCCACGAAACACCGAGAGTGAAAGTCCGTGTTTCATTGGAACATGGACCAGTTCAATCACGCGAAGCATTGGCCAATTAATAAGTAAATTATTTTTCTGCACTGAATTTAGCCCATGATTTCATCGCTGTTAGATCGCATACAGTGAGAAACCGTGTCTTCAGTTGCCAATTACGAAAATTGGAAAAGACATCAATAAAGGAAAATGATTGAGATCTAGCCAGGACTAAAAGGGACGTGTCTTTGCCCCCCCTGTAGCTCCGCTACTGGGTGGCAGGCATGATAAAGTGTCCGTTCAAATAAAATAAAAATAAACATAAAAATATAAAAAAATAAAGTGTCTTGAAGTGTTACTATGGCATCTGCCCTAGTATAAAGTGCCAGTAAAAGAACAGCTATGAGCCCGGAAATGGTCGGAAAAGTAATGAAAACTACAAAATGACGTATCCGCTTTCCCGGCCTGAAGGGTAGAAATGCGTAACAGTGTCCCCGGTTTTAAAGGTTAAAATGTGCACATGCTGTCCCGGTTTAAATGTGTTAAGGCAATTGAATGAAACATTTTAATTGAATTTATTATTTACTTGCCTTAATTTTTAAATAAAAAGGAAGCTGTGTATTGAAGTGCCAACAGATTATTCATATTCTTAGAAAATATTGGTAATCAAGAACTATGATTATAAACAGGTCAATTATGATCCGTTTCAAGGGATGTCTTCCGTCCTCCCTGTGCTCTGTTCAGCAGCTGCCATTGATTGGCTCTTTTGTGTCACTGACAATGTTGAATGAAGTTTGATATGTATGGCATTTATTCGGCCAGGGCAACATCCGGCAAAGTTGACATGTATCGGCTTTGTGATTCAGTTCCTCTCCAAAGTTATATGAGTTTTTCCTTTGCCCATGCCACCAAGTTTTACAAAAATCAGACCAATGGTTTTCCATGATCCTGCTGACAAACAGACAAAAAGATGGAACAGATCCCAACCAAAAAAAATTCCTCACGAGAGCATGTAAAAATATCAAGTATTTCGAGCATTCAAACAACTGGATTTCTAATTAGCAATCCCAGGGCCAGATTTACAGACACAGGTAAAGCCTAGTGGAGTACTACATAACAAATCTAGTTTTAGCTCCAGGGCCAAGCTGATTTGAGTGTTAAAATTAAGCCCTTATTGCTGAAAAAAAATGTTTCTCCTTTATCTGAATTCAGAGGCTAAACGGGCAACTCAAGATTCAGCAAGACCAGAACAGATGGACCTCAGAAGCTTTAAGCTAACCATCTCCATCTTCTCAAACATCTCCAACTACACTGCAGGCAATGAGACAGACACACTACCCTCCGAGGGCCCTTACCAGGCAGTGGAGGTGGTGACCATTGTCCTGGTCTCAGGATCCCTGAGTCTCCTCACGATAACTGGGAACATACTGGTCATTCTCTCAATCAAAATGAACAGGAGCCTCCAGACCATCAACAACTACTTCCTCTGCAGCCTGGCATGTGCAGACCTGATCATTGGGGTCAACTCCATGAACCTGTACACAGTCTACATCGCAGCTGGTTATTGGCCGTTGGGCCCAGTAGTCTGTTACCTGTGGCTGACCCTGGACTATGTAGTCTGCAATGTCTCTGTCTTTCATCTCCTTGTCATCAGCTTTGACCGTTACTTCTGCATCGCCAAGCCACTCAGCTACCCTGCAAGGAGGACCACCAGGATGGCGGGCATGATGATTGCGGCAGCCTGGGTACTTGCCTTCCTCCTGTGGGGCCCGCCCATCCTCTGCGGGCAGTTTGTCGTAGGTGCGCGTATTGGGCAAGAGGGCGAGTGCTACGTCGAGTTCATGTCCAATGAATCAATCTCATTTACCAGCTCCACTATCACCTTGTACCTGCCTGTTGCCATCATGAGCTTCCTGTACTGGCAGATCACCAGGGCCAGCAAGAGCCGTGTAAAAAACGGCGAGCACAAGCAAAAAAAGGGCAGCCCATTCAACAGCGAAGCAGGCAACCACACCAGCATTCCATGTGATGACGAGTCTGACACAACCCAACGCGTTGAGAGGAGCCAGAATGGTGGAACAGGTGGAGTTGGGGAGGAGGAGCCAAGTGCACCAGTACATTCCTGAGAGAAATGAAATTACAGAGGCCCCTGCAGGTTACGAGGGAAACCCCACAGCCCACCACCTTAATGTTACAATGTCAAAGCAGCAGCCCAAGAAAAAGGCACCACCATCTCGTGAGAAAAAGGTAACACGTATGATAACGATGATTCTAGTTGCCTTTGTGGTCACATGGACACCCTTTCAAGTCATGAAGGTCATCAGCAGCTTCTGTTCAACCTGTGTTTCATCCAGCATGTGGACCTTCGGCTACTGGTCCTGCTACATCAACAGCACCATAAATCCAGCCTGCTATGCTCTCTGCAACGACTCCTTCAAGAAAACCTTCAAAAAACTCCTGCTCTGCCAGCACAAGGACATACGCTTGGGCAGATAGAGATGTGATTTTTTTTTTGTTTCTGCTGTAGATATTTTCTGTCATTTTGCTGACAGAAAAAATATGCTCTGGCATCACTTTAACACGTTGACTGCCAACTACGAGATAACTCGTAATGGCGGGTCCGGGCCAGCGCTAGACTTGAAAATTCGGGGGAAATTATCCATCCCTTTATTGACTACAATTAGTCCTGGCTAATTCTTGATGGTTTTCCTTTATAAACACGTTTTCCAATTCAAGAATAATCAAGTGGCAATTGAAGACACGGCTTCTCTGTCAGACTGGAAAATGTAAACGGATGAAACCACGTACTTGTCACCAGAATTACCTTCATTCGCAAATGAGTTCTGCAATGCCGCTCTCGCTGGAAAAAAAAATACCGTTGCTGAGTGCCAGTGCATAGACCTAATTATAATTAAATTATTTTCTCTACTGAATGTAGCCCATTATTTGCTGTAAGATCGCATGGGGGAAAGAAGCCGTGTCTTCAATTGCCACTTCATTATTCTTGAATTGGAAAACGTGTTTATAAAGGAAAACCATCAAGAATTAGCCATTCTTTCATAATATTTCATAATATTTATAATATAATAATATTCATAATATCCATTTCATACATAATATTTGTTATGTGAAAGAAATTAATACTGGTAATTATTAACCAAGATGAACATTTAAAGATTAAAATAAAAATGGCCATAATCTAGAATAAAGAGCACTGTAGGAATTCAAGGTACAAATATATGTCTCCAAAATATGAAAACAGCATTCCTTTGACATAAATATACCACTCTTTTTGGTATGTCAGGGATAGAAATTAATATTAGTTTTTTTCCGAGACATCCTGACCAACAATGACCCAGGTTTACTAGTCCTCCCCATCTTTTACTTGACAACCCTTTTTTCCTTTTAATTTACGGCACCAATAAGATATCCGTATCTCAAATATTTTTGATTTGTTTTTTTTTTTCACTACTGCAACTCATACCTATGCCAATTTAACTCCTATTATGTTCTAATACTAATTAAGTGCGTGTCCATGAGAAGACCATGCAAACGATGACAAGGTGGGGGTTGGCCGATTTGGTTGAAATTTGGTTTTGAGGTACCTTCTATGAAGGGATGATTACATGCCAAATATTAGTCCAATCGCTTGAACCATTGTGGAATTAGAGCCAAAAGCTGGAATTTGGATGTTTTTAAGCCTTGTTTACAGTGTTTTTCAGTGGGGATTTTGAGCAGCTCTATACAAAATACTCAAAACCCAAGAAGATTGCCATTTGAAGGTAGCATACCTATTATATGGTCTACTTATTTCTGAAAAATTATTTGGATACATCCATCATTAGCAGAGATAACATGGACAATACACCCCCTACCTAAAATACAAGTTTTGAACAGTGGTTAAAGTCGGACCCCATAACTAAATTGCTGCAGGGAGCTGGATGATGAGCCATACTTCATAATGTACCTTTTGACCTTCTCTTTCAAAATCAGAAATAAAATCTTTGGGCGCTGCTTTCAGTAAGGAGTACCAGTGGAATGAAATTGGTCTATTTTCAAGTACTTTGCAGTGCTGCCACCTATCGGCAGTGATTAAAACTAAGCTGTAATGTCTGTTGTACAATTTTCTCATGATGTGGGATGTTATCAATTAACCCATCTTACCTCGTCACAAACCCAGAGCACCCCAGGTGGCTGGTTCTTAGGGCAATCCTCTCTTAACGGGATAGTTGTGGCATTTCTTGTGGGCCCAACTGTCAACACGGATCATCACTCAACTACTCCTGCTCAACAAGGACACGGAGATAGTAGTTTGGCTGTTGTATACATGTAGCTTGTTTGTTTGAATTTTCAGATGATTTTCACTTTGACAAACCTAATCACAACTTTTGCACCATGTTTGAAAAAGTTTCACATTTTGAACTAATAAAATTATCAAAAAATATGTGTTACAATGAACACACTTAATGCAAATAATTATCAACAATGACTTAGCAAACAGATAGATAATATCAATATTCAACACTTTATTTCTATTAATCTCAGCAATTGTTTGAATTTTCAGATGATCACTTCTACAACATTTCATAGGAAAAATGTCTCATTTTCACTAGTCATTGACAAACCCTTTTAACAAATCATGAACTATGTTGCACCATGTTTGAAAAAGTTATCACATTTTGAACTAATGACCAAATCTGCAGCATTTTTAACAAAATTATGTGTAACATTTCATGAGCACACTTTTGAATTGAACACACATCAGTGAGGTGTGTTCTGTTTTGTCCTTGATGAAGTTCATGTCAGAAAACGCTGATTCACAGAGATAGGTTGAACAGCCTGGCAACCTTCATAGCTGCTGTGCATACACCACTGTACTTTTCTGTGTCAACAAGGCGCCAAAAGTTTGGTGCAGCCTGGTAGGCTTTGAGGTGGAGGTCATTTTGCAATGTTACGATTTCAATCTCCACCCGTCCAGCATCCAAGCTGAACGTTGCACTTAGTTCCTCAGCAATGCATGTTATGTCCATGTTCATGAAAGGATTGGAAATGAATGACACACATGGCTCAAGCTGATTAAGGTCACAAAACCTATCCTCAAACTCTTGCCCAAGTCTGTTTTTGACTTGACAGTACTTTTCTGCAACTTTGTCAAACGTCTCTGATGCAGAAGCATTGTCTTTCAGCACCGACTGCACAGAGGGAAGGTGCAGCACCTTTTTTCTCTGTAAATGCAGAGAAAATGCTCATCTGGGCTTTAAATGCATTTAAAGCACTTATCATATCAACAACAGTCTTACCTTTGCCTTGCAGCTCGCAGTTCAAGTGGTTTAGTTTCCCAGTAATGTCCGTTAAAAATGCAAGGTCAAGTGTCCACTCTGTATCCTCAAGCAGCGAGACGTCTTTGCCTTTGGACTGCCTGAATTCTTTGATTTCACCCAAAAGTGACAAAAAACGAAGTAAAACTCGTCCTCTGCTGAGCCGTCGGATTTCTGTGTGTAGCAGCAGGTCACCATATTCAGCTGACATCTCCTCCAATAGCACCTTGAAAATCCTGTGCTGTTTCGCTTTGGAGCAGATGCTGTTTATGATTTTTACAACGGGAGTCATCACGTGCCCAAAGCCGATCACTTTTGCACATAATGCCTGCTGGTGAATGATGCAGTGGTAATGCAGAAATTTTGGGAAGTCTGGGTCACCTTTACAGTGAGCGATGAAACCTGTATGCCAGCCGATCATAGCAGGAGCCCCGTCCAGGGCAGTTGCTAGGAATTCTGTGCCCCCTGACAGAATATCGGTGTGTGCCCCCGCCCCCGACTTTTCATTGCCATTTTTTTACGACTATGTATCATGATGTTATTCCTTATTTTTCTGTTTCTCAGTGTTCTTAGCAGTGCCTAACACAATACACCCAATTTTTCCTTTTTTACGATTAACCACTCAACAAAGAGAGTATCATTATGCAAATTATGAATTATTGTCTTATTCACATTCACATTCACTCATTCACCATCAAAAACATATTCAGACTACTGGTGGTGAGGGTCTATTGCTGGGTCCGGTTCAGATGAAGTGACCACAGCTGATTCTGGAGTAGCAGTTCATAGAGGTTTAATTGTTCCATTTCATATTACTTTCATAAACGTTTAAAGTTATGTTCCATGGAACAACTGATGAAGAACTAACCTACCAAGTCTTGGAATAAACAAAATCTTAATGGGCTTCTCAGTACCATAGCTCTAAGCACTCAGCTTCATTTTGCTATTGTTAAGAGGAGGGCAAGCTCAGCAAAATTACCCCCTGTGTGAACAAGACTTATGTCAACAGGCTAAAGTAGCAGTTTAGTTTTATTAAACACTTAAGGTAAAAGTAATTTCAGCCTTGTCAAGCAATTATTTAAGTTACACCTAAGTTACCACACTGACTGCATGTAGTTCGCTAGCCAAACCTAGCCTGTACAGGCACTACAGCTAGAGAGAGCCAAGTATGCAGTAACCACTCATAAAAAGAACGGAGGAACAAGTCCTAGGCTGCTACTACTGGATTTTTTGACGGCATATTATGGATAGCGAATGATAACCTTACCGATCTTTTCTGTGGATGATACCCTTAATTACTGAGTAATGCCATTCTTGTCAGGCGATTATTTAATCAGCTCACCGCAAGTTACATTAACGTAATGTTAGCAGCTGGATAGCCAGCCTGAACAGCTAACATAGCAAGCTAGTTAAATACTCCCACCTTTCTTTGAAAAGAATTTTGTAATGTTCTGGACCCCTGCTTTGCTCCTGCTGTCCTCTCTCTATTCTTTTCTGGTGTCCAGATTTGTGTCTGTGTGTTTTTTTTTTTTTTTGACATCATATTCGCAAGGGTGGTGCACCCTGTTTGCTGCCTTAGTTCGCGACCTCGCCAGCAAAAATGCACAGATAATTTTCCAATACAAGCATGAAGCATGGATCGAACCATTTTCTAAGAAGGGGGTTACTGAAATGTATTTCATCATTATTGCATGCCTAAAAGGCTTTGTTTAAACTCTGATTCATTAGTATGAATATTAGGTAAATCAATGCCCTTTCACAATAGTAAAAAAAAAAACTTCCTCCCATTCACTGTGAAAATGATAACTTTTCTTTCTTTTCTCTGCCATGTTTTTGGGGTAAGAAACCGCATTCAGCTCCCCATCTTCCGCTGCGCCCGCTAGCTTATTCTCCGCAAATGCTGAAGTTTTGTCATGTGCACAATACTGACCTTTGAACTAGAACTGATCAGAGTTCCTTATCTAAACTTCATGTATAGTAAACATATTTTTAATTCTTTTATTTTTTGGATATTGTCATTTTCAAATTTTTATATAAATGCAAGTGTGATTAAAAAAGAGCAGCAACAGAAAAAAATTAAATTTTAGACGCAGCTCACTGGTGAGTTGCGCTATTTTTAGAACGGGCCTGCAGGCCACTCATGTGGTCCTTGCGGGTGACCTGGTGCCCGCGGGCACCGTGTTAGGTGACCCCTGCGTTAGATGGAAACGTATTTTCACCAGCTTTATTCGCATGAATATTTTTGGCAAACTTCAGATAATCCGATTGACAATTGGATGGAAACATAGCTTGTGAGTTGCGGACAGTCACGACCGATACAGGCTTTATCTTCAGATATTTTACAAAGCTTGCGTTTGAGGCCAGTTGTTAGTGGTATATCATTAGCGGTCCTGCTAGCCTCCCATAACTCATTAGCTTCACTTACATTATTTGCTGTTATATCTTTACTTACAGCTTGTGGCTCCAAACGCTTGATCGATGCAACTGCTTCAGGTTTGAGAAGCAGCTGAAACGCTTATCCTGTGTCGAATTATCTTTTATTGACAAAGCTGTCTTTGGTGAAATGCTGAGCACAAACAGCTAACATTCCACTGATTTCTGGAGGCATTGTATTTTGGAAAAAAAGAAACCCACTGATTTTGGAGGCATCGTGATTTTGAAAAAATAGGTAAAAGGACAGATGAGCAGCTTTGGGAGGGATACTGACAAAACTGCATCTCAAATGATCTGCGGTTCTTCTTTTGTATTTCTGGAAGTGTAGATGCTACTAAGGCATAGTATGATCCGCGGTTGTTCATGTCTGCTAGAATAGTTTCCGGTGTGGGCAGGTCCAGCGCCGTGATTGTCTTTGGCTAGATCTGTTCCAATTGGACGGCACAACCTGATGTCAGGTTTTGCCCAGATCTCGTGAAGATCTCAGGAGGAGCTGTTCAGAGAGGAAATCACGTTCAGGAAATCACATTCTCGGATTACGGCAAAACCCCTGTATCTTATGTTTAGAAACTTTTCAGAGGTTGAGTATGGACATCCAACATTATAACATTACCTATATGTATTAAAGAAGGATCAGCATAATAGGTCCCCTTTAATATTAGACAAAGACAACCCGAGTAAATACAAAATGCAGTTTTTAAATGATGATTTTATTAAGGGAAAAGCTATCTAAACCTACCTGGCCCTTTGTGAAAAAGTAATTGCCCTCTAAATCTTAATAACTGGTTGTGCTACCCTTGGCGACAACAACTGCAATCAAATGTTTGTGGTAACTAGCAATGAGTCTTTCACATCACTGTGGAAGAATTTTAGCCCACTCTTCTTTGCAGAGTTGTTTTAATTCAGCCACATTGGATGGGTTTTGAGACTGAACGGCCTATTTAAGGTCATGCAACTGCATCTCGAGCGGATTTAACCCCGGACTTTGACTAGGCCACTCCAAAATCTTCATTTTCTATTTCTTAAGCCATTCAGAGGTGGACTTGCTGGTGTGTTTTGGGTCATTGTCCTGCTGCATAACCCAAGTGCGCTTGAGCTTGAACTCACAAACTGATGGTTGGACATTCTCCTTCAGGATTTTCCAGTGGAGAGCAGAATTCATAGTTCCATCAATTTTGACAAGTTGTCCAGGTCCTGAAGCAGCAAAGCAGCCCCAAACCATCACACTACCACCACCATGTTTGACTTTTGGTATGATGTTTTTATGTTCTTTTTATGAAATGCTGTGTTAATTTTACGCCTGATGTAACGGGATGCACATCTTCCAAAAAGTTCAACTTTTGTCTCGTCAGTCCACAGAATACTCCCTCAAAAGTCTTGGGGATGATCAAGATGCATTTTGGCAAATGTGAGACGAGCCTTTGTGTTCTTTTTGGTCAGCTGTGGTTTTCGCCTTGGAACTCTCCCATGGATGCCATTTTTGTCCAGTCTCTTTCTTTTTGTTGAATCATGAACACTGACTTTAACTGAGGCAAGTGAGGCCTGCAGTTCTTCAGATGTTGTTCTGGGTTCTTTTGTGACCTCCTGGATGAGTCGTCAATGCGCTCTTGGAAGTAATTTTAATTGGCTGGCCACTCCTGGGAAGGTTCACCACTGTTCCAAGTTTTCTCCATTTGTTGATAATGGCTCTCATCGTGATTCGCCGGAGTCCCAAAGCCTAAGAAATGGCTTTGCAACCCTTTCCAGACTGATAGATGTCAATTTCTTTGTTTCTCATCTGTTTGTCATGGTTTAGGCGTGCGTTTGTTTGTTGGACCTTTCTTTGTTCTATCGTCCGGGACAATATCGGATTTCTTTTCGATCGAATTCCTGGCCCAGCAGGCTGATTGAGCAGGGGCGGAGTTTTCCGGACTCTATATATATGGCCGGGGGTTCGCCACGCCTATTGCTAGAGTGTCTGTTTGTTTCTAGCTCTTCGGCCGGAGAAAATCTCTAGTCAGATTTCCTAGTGATTTGTTATATTCCATTTATTGTTAGGAATTGCTTCTTTTAGAAATTTTCTCTCTTCTTTCTTGTTGTTTATTCTCTCTTGCACTGCTTCCGTGTTGTGGACTTTTATTTGTCCTTGGAAGCGCGAGCTTTTACTGGAGGTGTGTACCTCTTTTGTGTTTGTCTCTTATCTGGGCTGCTCTCAGTTCTTTCACTCACTGGTCGCGGCACCTGGCGTCCTATCACCGCCCATTACAGTACACTCTAGCCGAACATGGAGTCGTCAGCCCCGGCTACGTTAGAGAGAGTTTTGGCTGATCAGCTAGCCACATTCTCGGGCTATGGCAAGGGCTTGTTTACCCTGAACAGTCGACAGGCTGAGTTGGCGGAGCGAGTCGGCCATCAGGATGAGGCTTTACAAAAACAGGAGAGTGTCCTGTTAAGTCTCACTGAGAGTATTTGAACCTTGTCCACTCAAATTACTCAGAATTTTGCACAAACTCTACACTCCCCCCGTGAGCCTAAGCTGCAGCTACCTCCACGATATGGAGGCTAGGAAGGGAAATGTAAAGACTTCATCGCCCAGTGTGAAATATTTTTCAAAGCTCAGCCTTTGCGTTTTGTAAATGAAGAGTCTCGGGTTTCATTTATTTTATCTCTGTTGACTGACACAGCCCTTACTTGGGTCGGGCCACTTATTCGATCTAATTCACTGGTCGTGAGTTCAGTGGAGACTCTCGTTAGGGAGATGGTGTTGGTGTTTGATCAAGATGTGTGTGGGCAAGATGCGGCTACGCGTCTAATGCATCTTAGGCAGGGTTCCGAGAGCGTTGCTGAGTTTTCTATAGCCTTTCGCTCTCTAGCTACAGAGACGGGCTGGCCAGAGGCGCCTCTAATGACTGTTTTTGTTCATGCCTTGGCAGAGGAGGTGAAGGACGCTCTGGCTACATTAGAACCCTGTCCTTCTCTGGATTCGTTGGTTCGCACTGCTGTGCGAATTGATAATCGAATTCGTGAATGCAACAGAGGAAAACGTATTGCTTTAGCTCTCACTGACAATGGGGCTAATCTTCCTTGTAGTAGGCATATACGTAGCTCCTATTCTGTCCATCAAAATTTCCACTCCTGGGCAACCTATGCAGGTTGATAGCTCATATGTGAGCCGGGCTCGTAAGCCTGTTCATAAACCAATTATCTGCTATAACTGCTACAAACCGGGACATATTTGCCCACACTGCCCTGATCTTAAGGGAAATGGGAAAGTCCCTCTAGCTGTATGGGGGGCACTAGAAGGACAGACCCAAACTCCCTTAGGAACCTTGATTCCTGTAGAATTAACTGTGAGTAGACAGATAATTCCTGTGGAGGTTTTTTTGGACTCAGGGGCCATGGATTGTTTTATGGATGCGGAGTGGGCTGAGAGGCATTCTATTCCTTTATGCCCTCTGCTACACTCATGCACTGTTAAATCTTTGGACGGTCACCCGCTAGGTTCTGGAATTATAACTGAGGTTTCTGAAGCACAAACCATGTTCATTCCCTTCGGTTGCCATTCTGAGGAGGTCCGATTTTTTATTATTTGTTCCCGTTTTTCCTGTTGTGATAGGGCACTCGTGGTTACGGAAACATAAGCCTCACATCCGTTGGGGTAGTCAGACTAGCCCTATTGTCCAGTGGGGCGCTAATTGTAGATCTCACTGTAGGGAGAGTTTGACGGGTTGTTCCGTTCATCAACCTAGGGGGGAGGCGGATGCCACGAGTGATTCTGCTGAGTTCGTCTCATACAGCCCTCCTAGTTGGGAAGAGGAGGCGGAGGAGGGGTTGGAGTGGGATCCTCAATTTGACTGGCAGCAGCCAGAGGATGATTGTGATTTGGAGGATCTCTTTGACTGTGATTCAGTCATGGATATGGCGAGTCCCGAACAAGTGGAGAGTTTGGGGGCGCTTTGAATTTTGATCTGCCTCCTATCTTGATTTTTTTCTTCAATGATCTGCGTTTTTTAGCAAACAACGAGCCTCCCCTTTACCTCCTCGCCGCCCAAGGCTCAACGTTTTAGCTCAGAGCCCATTCTTGTCTTGCCCGATCCTCCCTCCTCCCGTTCTGATTTTTTCTTCCCTCAGAGCATAAAAACTTGTTTTTGTCAAGGAGGTTTTTTGGTCAGATGCCCCGGCGCAACGGTTTTTAGGGTTTGCCAAAGTCGGGTGGGTGCCATTTTGTCCCAGCGCCTCCTTTAGGACAATAAGCTACACCCATGCGCCTACTTCTCCGGTCATTGTCAGCGGTCCAATGGAATGACAGTATTGGTGACCGAGAGTTGCTAGCCGTTAAGCTGACGTTAGATGAATTGCGCTATTGGTTGGAAGTGGCTGAGCATCCATTTGTGGTTTGGATGGAACATAAAAATCTCCAATACATTCAACAGACGAAGCGACGTAATTCCGATGCAGGCGCGAAGGTCGTTATTTTTTAATCGCTTTAACTTTACGTTAACCTACCGCCAAGGTCTAAAAACACCAAGCCTGACGCCTTGTCGCGGATTTAGGACCGCTCTGGTCACGACCCATGCCAGAACCGGTTATCCCGACTGATCAGATTGTGGCTCCTGTTCAGTGGGACATTGAATCTGATGTGCGGGGGTCCTTAAGGTCCAATCCCGGTCCTGGTGGGGAACCACCTGGTTGTTTGTTTGTTCCACCTTCGGTACGCGCCCAGGTTCTCCAGTGGGGGCACTCTTCCCGTCTGGGGGTCACCCGGGGGTTCATCGGACCAAACAGTTCTTGGCCCGACTTTTTTGGTGGCCCAGAATGATGGAAGATATCCGGGAGTTTGTAGCAGCATGCGGCGTCTGCGCTAGAAATAAGACTTCCCACCTCCCTCCCTCTGGAATATTGCGGCCGTTACCCGTCCCTAAATCCTGATTTTACACTGTCATTTTGGTCGTGGTTGACCGTTTCTCTAAGGCCACCCATTTTATTGCCCTGCCGAAGTTGCCTTCGGCGCGGGAGATGGCCATTCTGGTTGTGGATCATGTTTTCTGCCTGCATGGTCTCCCGCAAGATGTGGTTTCGGACAGGGGCCCTCAATTCATGGCTAAGATCTGGCTGGCCTTTTGCAGTCTGTTGGGGGCCACTGTGAGCCTTTCTTCTGGCTTTCATCCAGAGACTAATGGTCAGACAAAGCGGACCAACCAGTCTCTGGAGAAACCCTTCGATGTTTGGTGGCTGATAATCCATCGTCATGGAGTCGTTTTTTAGCTTGGGCTAAATATTCCAATAATTCTCTGAACAACTCCTCCACAGGCCTCTCACCATTTCAGGCTCAGTTGGGGGATCAACCCCCCTTTTTCCTGAGACTGAAAAGGATTCTGAAGTCCCCTCTGTCAATTATTTTATTCGACGCTGTCGCTCTGTCTGGGCCAGGGTCCGGTTTTTTTTTTGTTGCGATCTAGGCAGAGACAGAAGACCGCTGCCTATAGATGGCGCCGGTTGGCCAAAAAGTTTGGCTTTCTACTCGGGACCTTCCCTTAAAGGTGGAGTCACAAAAGTTGGCTCCTCACTTCATTGGCCCTTTTAAAATAGTGCGGAGGATCAACCCTGTTACTGTAAGGTTAAAACTCCCGAAGTCCTTGCGTATCCACCCCTCATTTCATGTCTCAAGGCTAAAACCAGTTAGCACTAGCATCCTAGCTCCGGTTGACAAGCCTCCGCCGCCGCCACGGATAATTGAGGGGGGTCCAGTTTATACTGTGCGTCGCATTTTGGCCGAGAGGCGTGTGGGTCGCGGAGCCCAATTTTTTGTGAACTGGGAGGGATATGGGCCTGAGGAGCAGTGCTGGGTCCCTTCTCGGGATATCCTCGATCCCAGCCTCATCTCTGAGTTCCGTGCACGGGGTTCTCGGGGAACTTCTGGTGCCGTCCCTTAGAGGGGGGGGTCCTGTCATGGTTTAGGCGTGCGTTTGTTTGTTGGACCTTTCTTTGTTCTATCGTCCGGGACGATATCGGATTTCTTTTCTATCGAATTCCTGGCCCAGCTGGCTGATTGAGCTAAACAGAATTAGTTCATCAGCGATAGCTAAAATCACATATCCGGGATGATATACCTGTCATCTGCTCAGCATCTGATATAGACTGATAAGTGACAGAAGCAAACCGTTAATGTTGAAGCAACCCTGCGTATTTCAGAAAGTACTTAATACCATCTCATGCAACTAGTCAATGGGCCATATTGAACGATCTTTTGTCATAAAATAATGGACTGGGACAATCACGGTATCCAACACAATAACAGCACATACCTCTGGGCAAAGGGCAACGGTTCGTCATTCTCGGGCGACGTTACATCATTATCACGCGACCGTTGAAGCAGATGACAACTAATTAGGGGGAATAAAACCTCATTTATATCTCACCTTTGAAAACAAAATTCCACATTTTTGTATTTTACATTATTTATTTCCTAATTATGTTTGTATAAAACCAGCATTATGATTTAGCCCTGAGTTCCCCTTTAAGCCTGAATGCCCCCAGCACCGGGGGCAATGAATTTTCATAATAAATTCAGCATGTTTCCCAATAGCAACCTTGTCATGCAGCATATCCTCTTAAAGCGAAGAAACTCGACAAAAAGTTCATGATGACCATTTTTACCAAAACCAAACACAATTCAAGCACCAAGTAAGTAAATAAGCATTTAGCAAAACATTAGATAAAATAATATCAGTGCTCTATTGCAAGCATTTCCACTGAATCTGTGCTATGCATACAAACGATACGTCACATGAAAGAGGACAGTCCACAGAATCCAACAATATAAGCCATGTCATTTTAAATTGACACCATACTCAAGTAACAGCAGGCATATACTTTACATGCTACAGAGATGAGCAAAATTTTTTCTTACCTTTGATATTTTGTCATAAAAAACTGTTTGTGGGTAAATCTGCGCTTGCTATTGTTTTAGCCAGTCTATCTGAGAGTCCTCTCGCCATTATGCTTTGCACTCGAAGACCTCAGCAGTATGATAGCTTAAATGGTTTGTTTTTAGTATTTTCGCTATAATTAACCGCTAAATATTCAACTGTTGTTTTCAAAGCCAGTTTATGACTGAGAATCCTTGGGTCAATATGCTCAAGTTCAAACACAGCGCAGCTATAAAAGTGCTAAATCGACTAGTGAATATCTAGTCTGTTGAGCTAGTATTGTGGATAAAGCGGAGCATTTGGACCTGAGCAACTGGGGTTCAATATCTAGTTATACATGCGACCTTTCAGAGTAAGGAAAGAATTTTTTTTGTATAAATAAATAATAATTAATCGATGCATTCCCATCCCATCAATGCCATCTTCCTGGGTTACTTCAGGGATCACGTGACTTACACTACGGTTGCTGCTTCCAATGCAACGCCTCCATTAATTTATTTTGTCAGGCAGGCACAAGGTTAAATAATAAAAACCAAATTACATCTTACAAGAAATTTAAAGAAATAATTAAGTCATACTTGGTGCAGCTACACACATACACAAAGTGTGGGAGTTGTTACCATCTTCCTAACGTGTCGAATACACACGGCATATAGAGGCACATATGGGAAGCTGTTTGCAGTCTTCCTGACACGTTTGACTACACACAGCCTACAGAGGCACGTGTGGGAAGTCGTTTACGATCTTCCTCAGATGGTTTGTTTCCCTTTCTTTAATGCCCAAACTCCAGAATGGCTTTTATGGCAGGGTTGTAAAATACTTGGGTAGCTGAATTAGAAATGCGACCCCTCCCCGGAGGGACTTTGGGCAAGGACATTGCCAGGGGGAATTCCACAAGTATGTTCTTTTCACAGTTATTACAAAAAAATGAGGGTTTGATACAATTCTAAATGCTTCAAAATATGCCCCATGCAATTTCGGAAATTTAAAGTAGAATGATACCAAACATGATATGTTAGCATTACATGAAACATCCGGTAAATACAGAATTACAAGGATGACCTGTATTTATGTTATCGATCAGCTCTTATGATACAATATAACAGAAATACACATTATATTTGTAACATTATGGGTGAAATTAGTATTTTAAATAAGTGGGGAAAAAGTCCTAAGTTCCTTAAGCTGTTTTAGGGTTAACTATCAGGCACTGATTGTTAACCCAGAGGTCCGTGACCGCTCCAGCCATGGGCCGATAAGGTTGGGTGCCTTTTGTGTTGTAAAAACCCTCATCGATGCTCTCCCACAAAACAGAAATTCCTTTGCCATTAAGATAATGAAAGTAATCCTGCGTACGAGAGAATGCACATGAATCCAGCATGTGGGTTTTCTGCCACTTACACTTGAAATAAGCAATCAGTTTCCCTTTTCATTCATGCTGAAATGCAAACTCCAAAACAAAGCCAACATCAATGAAACGCAATTGTTTTAATTTAGAATTAAAGGGCAACAATGTCGGGAATAGCAAGTGTAATTTAATTACTGTAAATAAAATGTTTGTTTCCACTATCGCCGGTACAGCAGAGACAAGTTCCACCGAACATCAGATGAAATAACTCACGCCAATCAATTTCACTATAAAACAAGAGGAAACCATTCCAGTGCAACCGAGCTGATGATTTTAATTGCTGAGCGGTGAAAAGCGATTTTCTTTCCCCGCTTTGAGGCTGAGTGCGAAAAACCAACGCAATTAGCCAAAAGATAGCAGTCCAGCCAAATTGTCGTACATGCATCTGTGACAGGCCGAGGGAGGCCCGGCCGAGGATTGAACCCCAGACTCCTGGGTGAGAGCAAGCGCTAACCACATCACCAAAGAGCCAGGCTCATTGGCAAGGTAGCCAGGGTGCGTACTTATTAGGAGGCATTTCTAGTGACAGGACCCTTCAACTGTCACATCTCTCCCCCTCTTTTGGGAGTGTGTCCTCACACCCCAATGCTTTATGCATGCTGCCATCCATTGGGATTCCCTGAATCCTGCTGATTGCGCCAGAATGTGGCAGGCCGAAGAAGGGCAAAGGAATTGAGGGACCGACATTCAACGGACATTCAATGTTTTCGACCTTGCCACTTACGTACATGTAGAGATTTCTCTGGATTCTCTGAATGTTTTGATGATATTATGGACTGTTGATGATGAAATCCCTAAATTCCTTGCAATTGCACGTTGAGAAACGTCGTTCTTAAACTGTTGGACTATTTGCCTGCACAGTTGTTCACAAAGTGGTGAACCTCACCCCATCCTTGCTTGTGAACGACTGAGCCTTTTGGGGATGCTCCTTTACACCTAATCATGACACTCACATGTTTACAATAAACCTGATAATTGGTTAACTCACCTGTTAACCAATTAAGCAAATAGGTGTTTTTTGAGCATTCCTCAATTTTCCCTGTCGTTTGTAGCCCCTGTCCGAGTTTTTTTGGAACGTGTTGCAGGCATCAAATTCAAAATGAGTGAATATTTAAAAAAAAAAAGATGAAGTTTATCAGTTTGAACATTGAATAACTTGTCTTTGTAGTGTACTCCATTGCTAATAGGTCGAAAAGGATTTGCATATCATTGTATTTTGTTTTTATTTACGTTGTACACAACGTCCAAACTTTGGAATTGGGGTTTGTATTATTAAAGGCACAGGTCATGCATTCAATACGCTGACATTTTGAAAATACGCCCCCAAGAAGTAAACATACTCAATGAAGAAGAAGGAACACAGAACGTGATAGACTTCACGCAGAGGGCTACATACTGCTCACATGCTGACAAACATTTACAGCACACTGCTGACAGACTGTCATAATTCGTGAGTTATGGGATTGCTTCTGTTTTTGCATTTTAACACATTTAATGCTTCGGTTGGCATGAAGCCCTTGATGGCTGCTTGAAGGTATATTCATTATCCATCCATTCTCTATACTCTATACATTATTATTGCTCAGAGCACTATTATTTATTATTATTATTATTATTATTATTATTATTATTAGTAGTAGTAGTTTTACTGCAGACTGCTGTATCCTGCACACTGAAAATCAAAAGACACGAATGAGTAGCGTTTCCCATTTATCATGTTTCTGTTTTTGGCATGTTTAAATTCATGTAATATTTCTGAGGAGAGTTTTGTTGCAAAAATACTGGCTGGTTGCTTTTGTCAGGCTTTAGTGCTAACCTGCACCCCCCCGCCCCCCCGCCCCCCTGGGCCTCTGTCCCGACCCGGCGCCTGATATAGCTGCAGTCCGCCGGGCACAGATCAACAACAGGTTCGCGCTCCATGCAAGGGAGATGACAGGTAGCCAATGAGAATGGCAGGAACAACAAGCATTTAAGGGTGCATTCACTCTCATTGCGGACAAGTAGGAAGCAAATGAGCTTTACAGAACAGGAATGAAAGGACTGGCAGAGGCAAAGGCAAACAAAGGCGCATTCAGTCAGACGAAGTTTTCCTAGCATGTGCACCATTATGCAGAAAAGACACAGGCGCAGTGCAGAGACCTGTGTCCTCAATTGCTTAGTGAATCTCAAGAACATTTCCCTTCCCTAACAGCAAAATATATCTGTGCCGGAGCAGGGCCAGACATAGGTCACGATTTGGTGCGGATCGACTTAACGTATCTGCGCCTGTGTCTTTATTCACAACGCCCCAATGCCGGAACAGATTTGGATAACGGATCTGTAACAGATTTTGACGGGACCTGGCCCAGTGCAGTGGATAAAGCCATGACATGTGGTCTGCATCTGGCCCAGATCCACGATCCATGCTTATGATATGTGGTTTGGATTTGGCACTGATCCGTAATATGATATATGGTTTGGATCTGGCACAGATCCACTTTTCCTATGTGACATCCGGGCTAAATATGAAATACACAAACAATTTATGTTCAAAATAATTCTCAATTTATTCAAAAAAATGTTCCAATCAATTTAAAAGATAATCCAAACAAATTAGATTAGAATTGGAACAAATATATACATGAGGTACAGTAAAATGACTGGTCTCAGTAAATCCTGGTGAGCCAAAATAAAGGAAGCAAAGGCCAAACTTGGCCTGCGGGCCCCAATTTGGGCAGCTCTGCTGTCAATAAATAAACACTTGCATACCATACCTTTTAAAAAAGAAAAATTAGAATCACACAATACAAATGGGATTCAACGAATTAAAAAAATACCATCCCTAGTTTAACTCAAACCATTTTAATACAAATGTTTCTCTCTGAAACAGCATAATTCAGAACATTTTCACATTCTTTGCATAAAGGCAACTGGGGTGTGTAATAGTTGTGGCTCGAGTAAAGATGTGTACAAGCACCACTGGGACACACCAGCTTGTGCTTGCACCATCGGTAAAGTCCGTTCTCTGTAGCCACCTCCACGCTCTGATGCCAGATTAAACCATCTGATGGCATGCTTGTTGATTTCAGTGTCAGTTGCTTTCTCTTCCACGTGACTCTTGCACATAGCCCCTAAAGTACACACAAAAACAAGTTAGTGGACCCAATATTTTGACTTTGACAATTCATTTGACCATCAAAACCACATGAGTAAAAGTATTGTGTAAAATCATCAGATATTCACTTATGGAAGTTATAGTGTATGTCTTGGGGTACTGAATGTTAAAAAAGCCAGGAATTTAGAGAATTATCAACTTCTATTGCGCTCCTTCGCCATACATTCTGCAACATAAGGTTGACAAAATGTCATACATGAACACAGACAACAGCTGAATACATTTATTTCTGAAGCTTCAAGTTAAATGTGCCACTATAAGCATAGGGCTAAAAGCAGTGTTTATATTCCTAATCATGGCAATGAGAATAGTTGATGAAATTATGAGGAGCAGTGTGTAATTGATACTTACGTGCAAGTAGTGTCTTAGTGGCCAAGTCACTGACCTTCTTCTTGTCATTGACCCCTTTCCAGTTAACCTTCTTGGCAACACTGTTTGAAAATATTTGTGCAAGAATGTTCCATGTGAGATGCTTCGTGTCACGTCCTCCAATAGAGGTCAGCACTGCCACCTGTGAAAATGAATGATTGAATTAGCAGTAAGAAAAGAATTCCAACAAAAATTCAGAGGTAAGAGAGACAAGTCAGAGTAAAAGATGGAAACTAGCATGCAGTACGATACCATGTTCTTCTGCTTTATGGCATTTTATGGGTCCTTCAGCCAGTCCTCAAAAAAGTCAACCTCATCCAATGAATGCAAAGGAAAGGAGAGGTCATCAGGCATCTCTGATGTAGGTTCAGATGCAGCATTGTTTGATCTCGACAACAGTATATTCACCATTGTACTTAGGTGGTTCATTTGATGCTTCATATTTTCCAGAAGTGTCAGCATGTGGAGGTCAGCAGCTATAAACGGAACAATTACAGACCTATCATGTTAAGGATACTAAACAAAGCAAACAAAACAGAACATCATGCAGAAAACACCACATAATGGTTCAGGAAAGGCTCATTTATTCAATTTCTTATAACACACCTCAACAGTGAAGGTCATTTTATATCATTGCCAAAAATTTTACTCATTTCTATACGATTAAAGACTACATGAGGTGAGGGGTTAGTAAGCAGAGGAACTAAAGCGCTATTTTAGCATCATGAGTTTTGAATACAAATGGGTCAAACATAATAAGCACACAAACACTGCTCTCAAATGTGGAAAACAAGGATCAAATTTGACCCTGAATGGTATATAAGAGTCAAGTAATTACGACTTAAACATTATACTGTAAGTTTGACCATAAGCAACACTTTATTTCAGTGGCGGGCGGTGGACAGAGAACAAGGAGGGCGATAAACATGTCTTTAAACTGTTTATTAGTCTTGATCTGTTTTCAGTCAATTTCCCTGGTAAAAGACACTGTAACTCTCCCCTCTCAGCTGTAGCTAATTGTCTTTGTTAAGACAAGAAATCAAATGTACCAGTTGAACACAAAAAAGAGCGCATTTCAATCTTTTTCAATTAAACAATCGTTACGCTCAGGTTTGACGACTTGCTTAGGATGTGACAAAATTTAACGCGGAAAATCCACTGTTTTTTTTTGTGAAGAGTTGCCTATTAAGGCATGTGAATTAAACATTTTATAGAATTTATTATTCACTCGCCTAAACATTTCATTATAAGGGAAACTGACATGTTGGCCAAGAACAATGATTGAAATCGGTTCACTAATCTCATCCGTTTCAAGGGATGCTTTCCGCGCCCCCAGTTTTCCGTCCACCGCCCGCCACTGATCAGTGTGCTTCACCAAAATCCGGCACAAAGCTGGCGCAGAGGCATGTAACGGTGTGACTGCTGCGCGGATCTGGCGACTTGAGAGCTGATCCGTTTCGGAGTGTACTGCTGTCTGGGTCTGAACTCCATTTTTAAGTCAAAGTCAGCCAACAGAGTGGTACACTTGAGAGAGAATTAACAGAAAGACTAAAATAGTGTAAGGAGTCAAAATGAACACAAGAACTATAGCGTGCAATGCTGAAGCAATAAAATGCATCAACTCCCATGCTTGTGAGAACATCATCAACAATGGTGAATGTCAGGTGCTGGCGGCACCCGCACTGAGCAGAATTAGTTTTTGGGGACTGATAAAATCCCACATGTGCAACAACTCCTAATTCAAAGGGCCCACTCTTGGTTTTTAGTTAATTTTTTCCTCACAGTTCTTGTAAATGAGGCTGTCCAATTAAAATTCCCAGCATAAGTAATTCAAACCTTATACATCATTATAATGAACCAAGAAAGTCAAGTAAAGCACAGCAAGACAGTCAGGATGTGGCAAAGAGGGGTCTCCAGCCTGTGCCAGATCACACAGTTTAGACTCATGATCCAAAAAAAAAAAAAAAAAAAATTTCGACAAAGAAGCTTAAGAAAGTCATGGCTTGGCTGCCTCAAGATTTTCAGTGAAATGCACAGTGCTATCCTGAAGACTTCACACCTGACGCAAAAATTTCTTGAGGTGAAATTATTTTTCCAGAATCCCTGAGGGATTAAGATTTTGACGCAAGTGTGTTGTGAAGGACTGCCCTCCCTGTTTTTCTACACCTTCTCTTAGGCAGCCTCTCAGTGTATCTGTCCCTCACTTGCTCTTGAACTCCTCCACCCCTCTCTCACTCACGCTTTTTTCTTCCAGACAGCAGCATCACATACACTCGTCCCTCAGCGCCGCTTTACTCCACACGCATGAGATCCGACCGGCAGTGAGGTGCATGAGACCGACTGAAGGCTGCGTACTCTCACCTACCAAACGGAGGGCACAGCTGGGAAAACCACTACGAATCCTCAAGAACAGGTAATTAAATCGTAAAACGTCAACAGAAATGCCGTGTTTGTTCAGTGCTGGCACATTGTAGTTATGAAGGTCCATAAAATGACATTATTATCGACACAGTGCGGCTTTCCAATGGCATCTGTTATGTCGCTGTATTTACGCACCGCGGCCAACGGATAAAATCTGAGAATGAATTTGCAAATTTGCGGAGTCTTGGTAGCGAAATGCTTTTATTATACTAATTTTCCTTGATTTTTTTGGTGCACCCTCAATTCCAAAGAATTGGAACAATGCATAAACTTAATTTTTAGATTCTGGTTTATTTGCATTTTATTGAGAGCAGCACAAAAAAAAAAAACTGTTTAAAAATTTGCCTTAACAACTGGACCCTAATCATTCTAGGAAATATTCACAAATTCCTAATGTGATGCCTGCAACAGGTTCTGAAAAATTGGGACAGGGGAATGGAAAGACTGGAAGAGCTGTGGAATCTTCAGAAAAATTCGTTTTTCAACATTACACAGGTTAACAGGTGAATAGTTAACAGATGATTTGATTATGATTGGGTATAATATGAGCACTCACAAAAGGCATGGTCGTTTACCAGTCATATGGTATGAGGTTCGTCACTTTGCCAAAACCAAACACCATCCAAAACCACCGCCAACTTCTTTGGTCTCAACCTCATTTGAAAACGAATGTAGGGGAAGAAAGAAGAAGTGCTGTGGTCTTAGGAGTCCATCTTTACCTCTGCCAAGGAGGTTATGTAATCATTGGAATCTGTTTGTTTGTTTGTTTGTTAGTTAGTTAGCAACATTACGAAAAAATAATGGACGGATTTACACAAAATTTTCACATTAGGTGGGAATTGGTGTAACTTAGATCCCAACTTAGATTTTGGGCTAAATCCGGAAGGGATTAAGCAGCTGGGGGGACTGCTGGGCCTTGGCGGAGGTATGCGCTCTCCGAGTGCTCTTGTTCAAATTGCTTTTGGAAATAATAGATGTCGAGTTTTCAGGGCTAAAGAGGAGAAAGACCATCCCGACTGTTATCAGCAACATGTTCAAACACCAGCGTCTGTGATAGGCTGGTGCTGAATTACTGCTCTCTGTATGGGCAGTTGTAGATAAATAGGGCACTGAAGGGTACAGACACATCTTTGAACAGTATATGTATGACTTCAGATGTCGTTCTCAAGGATTCCCTGCTTGTTCCAGATAATGGCAAGCTGCACACGGCACAAATTAAAACAGAATGGCTGTGTTGTCACAGATAGTGAGTAATGCCCCCAGCCCCAACCTATCTCTCATTAAAAATGAGGTGTAAAATGCAATTACAGAGACCCTTTGACTGTCGACAAACCATAAATTATTTCTTATTTGGCATGAATGGGAACACTTTAGCTTATATAGTTCTGGATGATGACATATGAGTCAAGAATGAAATAATTATTTTTGGATAATTTATTGTGTTTGAATTATTAAAACCATAAAGCATAAGTGGAAAACATCTTGTTTAGCATATTCAACTCGAATGCAACACAGTTTCTAAATTGGTGTAAAACGGCTGCATGAGGACATGTAGAAGCAGCTCATGAAATCAGTGCTGCTGTTGTTGTTTTGCTTTTTAGCAATGGTCCTTTTTCATGGGATAGTAACATAGGAAAACACAACCGATTAATTAAACCAGAAAGTAATTATTAAACACATTCTCCCCCTGTGATGATTTTCGCGTTCATGAAGGGGCAGAAGGATTCGGGCTTTAGCAGGGAAACAATGGAAAGGAGATGAAAAAAAGTAGGAAGGGTTTCCACATTAATTGCGAAATTCCAATCCTTGCGACAGGTGCAAGATGCTTCTATTCTCACAAGCTGCTTGAATTACCTGGATTGTGCTGCATGTTGCTTTGATCTGAATGGCTATTCAGGAAAAACTAAAATTAACAGATTAAGCTCAGAACTGTCAGGTGTAAAGAAAAAAAGCAGAGATTGTTTGAAATATGTGTCATTTGTTTATCAGGCCATGCGACAGGTAGGCGATTTGTCAACTAATTTTAAAACAACTAATTTCATGTCATATTGCGCCACTCAGCATTCTGTTGGTAAATTGCGATGCAGCCTATGAGTAATAGAGACATTTTCTTCATCATTATACTGTATATGAATTTAAAATCAAGCCCATAATATCAGTGTCAACTGACATAGATGTTCATGCTTAATTTTGGTGAAGACAGTAGTCTATGATGGTATTTACAGTAGCTCAAAAATTACTGGCACCCCTGACAGGCAATGCAAATACAATGCAAGAATAAATAAATAAACAAATAAATAAAAATAAACAATATAATTATAGAGAAACGGAATGAGTGAAATACTTTAAGACATAAATTTCACGCTGGAAACACCGAAATCATAATAATCATTTAATACAAACCAAATGTCAAGAAAATCACAACAATTGACACCCTTCATTTAGACCTTAGGGCAACCACCTCTGGCAAAGATAATAGCATGGAGTCATTTCCTTCAATTTTTGACAAGGTTACATTTAACATTTTGGGGCATTTTGGACCATTCCTCTTTGCAAATTCGTTCAAGATCCTTCACTTTCTTAGGTTTGCATTTTTCAACTGCCTTCCTCAACTCAGCCCACAGTTTTCAATTGGATTGAGGTCTGGTGACTGAGATGGCCATTGGAGAATGTAAATTTTTTTGGTCACAGAACCGTTTCTATGTGGATCTTCAGGTGTGGTTTGGGTCTGTGTTTTGTTGGAAAGTCCTCCGATGGCCAAGTCCCAGCCTTCCAGCAAAGGAGACCAGATTGTCAGCCAAAATATTGTGATTCTTGATGGAATTCACTATGCCATTTATCTTAACCAGAGCCCCAGCACCTCTTGAATTAAAACAGCCCCAAAACATTACTGACCCACCATCATATTTAACCATGGGCATGAGGTGCTTCTCCTTTTATGCATCTCTGTTTCGATGCCAAACATGCCGATGCTGTATCGACTGAAACATGCAATTTTGCCCTCAATGGACCAATGCACCTTGTTTCAGTCATAATTGGAATGACATTTGGCAAACTCCAAGTGCTTGCTTCTGTGACTTCTGGTCAGAAAAGGCATTCTTCTGGCAACCCTTTCAAAGAGCCTGTGGTTGTAGAGGTGGTGCCTGATGGTGCTTTTTGAAAACTGGTGACCCCAAGATGCCACCAAGGCCTGCAATTCCTTCATAGAGATTCTTGGGGATTTTGTTGCTTCTCTCACCATCCTCCTCAGTATCCTGGGGGGCGAAATTCAGTTGTGTCCCCAATTCCATATTTTTGGAATGTTTTCATAATTTCCCTGACAATGCACAGTGGCATATTCAATCATTTGTGAATCATTTTATATGCAGTACCTGATTTATGAAGGTCTGAGAGCATTTGCCTCTTTTGAACTGACAGTTTTTTTTTGTTTTGTTTTTTTTGTGGTGTTGAATGAAAAAGGGCGATTGCATGTGCGTTGCCTCATTTTTACACCTTAGTGAAACAGGAAGTCATTTTAACCCTTTCGCAGGCAAATTTTGGCCCAGATGCATACCCCCACGGACGGATTAATTTTGGGTTTTTACCAAAATATGATTGTTATTCAAAATAACAATAAAATAACACCAAATCTCATAATAAGTTTCCCATAACTGATGTTTTTATGTTTTAATCCTCTCCAGAATCGCTAAAATCGTTTGGATCCAAGTCACTCCCGCTCTCTGGATATTCAAACTCATCGTCAGAGTCATTCAATAAAGCAAAAACTTCATCCACGTTGTATTTACGTTTAGAAACACGGCTAGAATGCCGGCTATTTGTACTAAATCGATGCCATGTTCACATGTCCCACAATTTGACCGGAAGTAGTCTCGCATTTAGCGTTTTTTAGGAAATCCCATGCCTCGTTCACGGCTAAAAAATACAGTGCTGGGTGACCTGAGAGATAGCCAATGGTAATGAGTGTAACTAACAAGGGAATTCCCGCAATCGGGGAATTTAAAGAAGACTTTATAAAACACGTTGGTTAAAACGACAAAAATGTCGCTGTGCCTGCGAAAGGGTTAATGGCTCAATATATACTCAACTCCAAAAGAAACGCATGGGTGAGGTATGTACTGTATTTGCGGCAAATTGAAGAATCGATTGATTTTTATTGCTTTTCCAGTGAGGCACAAGAGGAAATAAAGAAAAGCGCGTGGTATTGTAATCCTGACGCGCACCACGTGAACGCGCCAAGCACTTCAGTAATAACAAACATTGAGCTGTTTGTCATGTGCACAGTGACATTTGACTTGTTCTTTTGGGTGTGGTCAATAGCCAACATAAAGCCAAAAAAAAAAAAAAAAATGCTTCTGCACCAAGGAAATGGAATGGGTGGCACAGGAGAGAGAAAAAGAGCCTTTGGCATGTTACGGGCAGATCTCAGCCGCCAAGAGTTGGTGCGTCATTTGCACTGTCACCGTTCAATAATCAGTCGGCTGTCTATCCGAGAATGGAACACAGGCACTGTCACTGACCGACCCTGCTTAGGGCAGCCACGAGTGACTATGGTAGCTCAAGAGCGCCACATCTGGTTACAGCCTGTACGTGACAGATTCCGGACAACCCAAACTGATCATGAAACCAGGGGTCTGAGACAATTCAGGGTGAGTGAAAGCATTGTTTGACACTGTCTACGTGAGCAAAACATGCGTGCACACGGCCCCTACAGAAAACCCATTTTTTGCCCATCAACAGGAGTAGGAACTCTTCACTTCTGACTGGGGGCACCTGCCTCTGTGTAATTTTTTGGCGCATTATTTCCCTCTTTCTGCCTGAGAATGGAAAACAGGGACTGTCGCCATGCCTAAATGGCCAAAAACTGGGTTTTTTGTAGGGGCCGTGTGCACGCATGTGTTGCTCACATAGACAGCGTCAAACGGAACTTGTGCTCACCCTCAGATGTCTCGGACCCCTCGTCTTATGCAAATACAGTGCAAATACTTCTTCGTCTGTGTGACAGTCTTGCACAAAACTTTGGCACTAAACTGTGCTTGTGGTGTTTCTCTAGGTCCTGCTGAAATCCCTGAAGAACTGTGGAACCCTGCGGACCGCCTTCTTTCTCAGCATAGTGAGAAAGGGTTACCTGTACGGCAACTACGTGTGTATATGCACTCCATAAACAGAGCTGAGGGTTAAATGTCCATTGTAAATGTCTACTGGGAACATGCTGTGTGATGATGTTTACTGCAGGCTGTGTGATCTTCATACACTGCACACTCTGGCTGGGGCATTAAGCACAGCTCAGAGAGATACTGACAATGGCCCTCATTTATCAAACTTGCGTAGAATCTGGTGTAAATATCAGCGTTCGCCAGATGTCGCGTCTGATTTACTAAAAGTGTGTACGTCGCTGATTTCGGTGTAGAACTGGCATGGCGTTGATAAATCTGGCGGCTGAAACCATCGTAATTTACATGACATGCCCCTATAAATTCATGCTCCGGGAGGCATAGTCCTGCCCACTTTACGACATGGACTCTCGAAAGACGGCAAAGAAGAAAGAACTTCACTGAGGAGGAAATATAAATTATCACGTCCGAGGTGGAGAAAAACAAAATAATTTTATTTGGAAGCCTTAAAAGTGGCATAAAGGGAGCCCAGAAGGCTGCAGTTTGGAAAACTATTGCTGCTGTGGTAAACCCCGTTGGGGTGGAAAACCGGAGTGCCGCAGACGTTAAATTTAATTAATTAATAAATCGAAGCGACTATTCGCACTTATTTAAGTGCGTCCAAGCACAAAAACTTGATCGAAATTCGCGTTAGACGCACTTATAAGTGTGCCAAGATGCGCATTTCTCCATTGCCCACACTTATTTTAAGTGTGTCCAAAGCTAAAAAAATTTTCTTGGCCAAACTTATTTTAAGCGGTACTTTCTATAAGCGGCACTGGAATGGTCATCAACTGGCGCAATTATAGGCTAAGTGTGGCCAAGAAAAAAAAATCAGCATTGGCCACACGTATAAGTGCGAATAACATTGGCCTTAATAAATTCAATTTATAGATCCATGATATTTCATGTTATAAAGCCTACATAATTGACAATCCAAATGCTTTACATGTAAGTTAAAAAAAAAAAAAAGTGGTCCGATTTTAAGATCGCCACCAAAAAACAGGTTGCGGCGCTCAGGCTCAGCAGCGCACGGACCGGTGGAGGCCAACCAGACTCCAACCTCCAGCTGTCACCGTTCGAGGAGCGGATGAGTCCCCACCGCCTCGATCGGAGCTGCATGAGGGTAATTGTTAAAATATACTCTGCAGAGATCGCTCTTCATTGTACTTTTATTGACATTTTATTGGGAACCACACCATGACATTTTATTGGGTACCACACAAAACGAGCAGCCACTCGTCACTTTCCCGGAGGAGATCTTCTCTGTGCCGACAGTTCCTCTCATGTTGGACAGAAGCTTATTCCTTTAACAACAGAAGATCTGCCTTTGTCAAAATGTGATCACGGTCAAAGTGTCCGTAGGCCTGTATATACTGAGCAACAAAAGAAACGCAAGTTAGCTAGTTAGTTAATGTACTCTTATGGTTACTCAGTCAAAGTGACCGCAAAATAAAGAAAAATTTGATGAAACGAGTGTAATTGTGCACACGCAAGTAATAAATTTGATTTTCTAAAATAATTATGCGCAAACGTATTTTCCAGTCTGCCTTTAATTAACTTGCGTTTCTTTTGTTGTTCAGTATATATCTGACTAGATGAGCATCTGACATACCACACTACATATCTGCCAAGCCACGCATTGCGCTTAATCAAATTGATTGTAATTGTCAGCCATCTGGCCTGACAAGCAGGTTGTCTCAAAATAAAAGTTTAATTAATTTCTCATTAATTAATTAATTTATTTATTTATTTATTTATTTATTCATTTATTTATTAATTTAGCCTATTTATCTATTTAGCCTATTTATTTTACTAATAAGAGTAACAATAGCATGACGTCCGCATCGCTGCATATTACTCATTTTGACAGCTGCACTCGTTCCTGCATGTTGTTCGCAGGTTTCAAATTTGCGTACACCTGGTCAGACGTGGCGTGAAATAGGCAAAAAGATGGAACAGATCCCAACCAAATAAATGACATCATTAGTGGAAGTGAAAATAATAAACATATCAAACAACTGGATTTCTAATTAGCAATCCCAGAGTCAGATTTACAGACACAGCCCAGCTTAGTCAAAGACTAAATTGCATTGTTAATGGAGTACTGCATAACAATTCTAGTTTTACTCCAGGGCAAAGCTGATTTGAGTGTTAAAAGCAGGCCCTTATTGCTGAAAAAATGTTTCTCCTTTATCTGAATTCAGAGGCTAAACTGGCATCTCAAGATTCGACAAGACCAGAACAGATGGAGCTCAGAACCTTTAAGCTTACTATCTCCATCTTTTCAAACATCTCCAACTTCACTGCAGGCAATGAGACAGACACGCTACCCTCCGAGGGCCCTTACCAGATAGTGGAGGTGGTGATCATTGTCCTGGCCACAGGATCTCTCAGTCTCCTCACGATAACTGGGAACATACTGGTCATTCTCTCAATCAGAATCAACAGGAGCCTCCAGACCATCAACAACTACTTCCTCTTCAGCCTGGCATGTGCAGACCTGATCATTGGGGTCAACTCCATGAACCTGTACACAGTCTACATCGCAGCTGGTTATTGGCCGTTGGGCCCAGTAGTCTGTTACCTATGGCTGACCCTGGACTATGTAGTGACCAATGCCTCTGTCTATCATCTCCTTGTCATCAGCTTTGACCGTTACTTCTGCATCACCAAGCCACTCAGCTACCCTGCATGGAGGACCACCAGGATGGCGGGCATGATGATTGCGGCAGCCTGGGTATGTGCCTTCCTCCTGTGGGGCCCAGCCATCCTCTGTGGGCAGTTTGTTGTAGTTGAGCGTATTATGCCAGAGTGCTACATTGAGTTCCTGTCCAATGAATCCCTCAGCTTTACCACCACCTCAGTCACCTTGTACCTGCCCGTTGCCATCATGAGCTTCCTGTACTGGCAGATCTCCAGGGCCAGCAAGAACCGAGTAAAGATGGATGAGCACAAGCAAAAAAAGGGCAACCCATTCAACAGCGAAGCAAGAAACCACATCAGCATTCCATGTGATGACGAGTCTGACACAACCCAACACGTTGAGAGGAGCCAGAATGGCAGAACAGGTGGAGTTGGGGAGGAGGAGCCAAGTGCACCAGTACATCCTGAGAGAAATGAAATTACGGAGGCCCCTGCTGGTTACGAGGGAAACCCCACAGCCCACCATCTTAATGTTACAATGTCAAAGCAGCAGCCCAAGAAAAAGGCACCACCATCTCGTGAGAAAAAGGTAACACGCATGATAACGATGATTCTAGCAGCCTTTGTAGTCACATGGACACCCTTTCAAGTCATGAAGGTCATCGGCAGCTTCTGTTCAACCTGTGTTCCCTCCAGCATGTGGACCTTCGGCTACTGGTCTTTCTACATCAACAGCACCATCAATCCAGCCTGCTATGCTTTCTGCAATGACTCTTTCAAGAAGACCTTCAAAAAACTCTTACTCTGCCAGCACAAGGACATTCGCTCGGGCAGATAGAGATGTGAGCGTTTTTGTTTCTGCTTCTGTCATTTTGTTGACAGCAGAAATATGCTCTTGCATCACTTTAAACGGCAGGTACAAGCTCAAGAAGTACAACCTCAATTCCGAAATAGTTGGGACAAAGTGTAAATTGTGAATAAAATCAAAATGCAATGACTTTCAAATCACATCAGCCAGTATTTTATTCACAAGAGAACAGAGATAACATAGCAAATGTTGAAACTGAGGAATTTTACAATTTTATCCACAAAATGAGCTCATTTCAAATTTGATGGCTGCTACAGGTCTCAAAAAAGTTGGGACAGGGGCCTGTTTACCATGGTGTAGCATCCCCTCTTCTTTTTAACACAGAGTGGAGGCGTCTGGGCATTGAGAAGACAAGTTTCTTGGGTTAAGCCATTGGAATTTGATCCCTCTCTTGTTCAGTACAGGCTTCCAGCTGCTGGAGAGTTTTGGGTCTCCTTTGACAGACTTTTCATTTAATTTTGCTCCAAATGTTCTCAATCGGTGAAAGATCAGGACTGCAGGCAGGCCAGTTCAGCACATGGACTCTTCTACTATGAAGTCATGCTGTTGTAATAGCTGCAGTATGTGGTTTTGCATTGTCCTGCTGAAATAAACAAGGCCTTCCTTGGAATAGATGTCGTCTGGAGGGGCACATATGTTGCTCTAAAACCTTTATATACCTTTCATCATTCATGGTGCCTTTTAAAACATGCAAGTGTCCCACACCATATGCACTAATCTCTGTTTTTCAGTTTATGGGTATCAAGCACTACAAGCAGGACCTCTCAACTTTTAAAACTGAATTACTCCTAAAGTTATTGTCACACAGTAATCAATCAATTATGTATTTAATGTACAGAATCTAAACTAAATGTATATATGTAAATATTTGTGCTTTTTAAAATAATTTTTCATATTTTAAGGTGTTTTTTTTCCCCAAAACTGTTATTTTAGCATTCTCTGCTGTAACAAGAGGCTCAAACTTTCCACACATTCTCCTCCCTATCATGGCTCTAAGGTGTCAGATACTAATTATCTTAACATTTTCTGACAGATAAGAAGGTAAGTAAAACAGCCATATCAAATTTGCCATCAGTTGGTGTGTATTTAGCAATTTATAACAATTCGTAATCAGGATGTCTGTTTCTCCATTTCACATGAGGTCCAGACCCCTTGGGTCTGTTGGTCATCACCCTTGACAACCACATTATAGATAAAGACACATAGAGTTGATAATCTGGAAGCACTTTGTCTAAACGAACTGTGTATACAATTTCATTGAAAAGATACATATTTTCTGGGTAAACCAGGCACCTTTAGGAATCTCACAGTGTGTAATTGCCAGTTGGTTGGAGATGGTCATTTTGCCCTACTGAGCTGCAGATGACTTTCTTCATATCTAAAAGTAGGTTTTCTTCTATTAAAGTTATATATTCTGAAAGCACTTTTTGAGAACTACACTTTTATCAAAATTCTGACTTTGAAAAGTTACATACAGCATTTTTGTAGCCTTTTTCTTTGAATCTCCTTCTCTGTAATTGTTAGGCAGTCAGAGGCTTGAGGCAGGCTGCTAGCAGGATAGGTCAGCAAAACAACAGGCCTCTATTCTGCTGAACTTTAATATTTTCTCATGAAAATTATATGGTTAGAAAGCACTTTTTGAGAACTACATTTTCATCAAAATTATAGCTTTTAAGTGTAAAAATAAGCAGATTTCTAACCTTTTTCTTGAATCTCCTTGTTTGTAATTGTTATACCAGGGATACTCACTCTTTTCCAGAATGAGCTGCAGTGGGTGCAGGCTTTCATTCTAACCATGCAGTTACACATCTAATTCTACTTATCAAGGGTCTATGGCGAAAGCTTTAAGGGTTGATTAGTAGAATCAGGTGTGTGACAGGTTGGATAGAGTGAAAGCCTGCACCCACTGTGGCTAATTCTGGAAAAGAGTGAGTATCCCTGTGTTAGACAGTCAGACTTGAGGCAGGCTGCTAGCAATAAATGCCCTAGAGTAGAGGCTGCTTGCTGCTGTCACTTCTCGTAGCCTGTTATACATGTGTACCCCAAAAACTGAAAAACAGAGTAATGCATCCCCATACCATCAGAGATGCTGGCTTTTGAACTGAATGCTGATAACAGGAGGGGTGGTCTTTCTCCTCTTTAGCCTGGAAGACGCAACGCCCATGATTTCCAAAAGAATGTCAAATTTGGACTTGTCTGACCACAGGACACTTTGCCACTTTGCTACAGTCCATTTTAAATGAGCCTTGGCCCACAGAACACAACGGCGCTTCTGGATCATGCTCAACAATGGCTTCCTTTTTGCATGATAGAGTTTTAGGTGGCATCTGTGGATGGTACGGCAGACTGTGTTTACAGACAGTGGTTTCTTGAAGTATTCCTGGGCCCATTTAGTAATGTCAATGACAGAATCATGCCGGTGAGTGATGCAGTGGCGTCTGAGGGCCCGAAGATCACGGGCATCCAGTAAAGGTCTTCGGCCTTGTCCCTTATGCACAGAGATTTTTCCAGTTTCTCTGAATGTTTTGATGATGTTATGCCCTGTCGATGATGAGACCTTCAAAGCCTTTGCAATATGACATTGAGGAACATTGTTTATAAAGTATTCAACAATTTTTTTTACCCAAGCCTTCACAGGTTGGAGAGCCTCTGGCCATCTTTACTTCTGAGAGACTCAGCATCTCTAAGACATCCTTTTATAGCCAATCATGTTACACATCTGATGCCAGTTAACTTAATTACTTGCTTAATGTTCTTTCAGCTGATTCTCTTATATATTTATTTCTTTTTCAGCCCTTTTCTGCCTGTGTCCCAACTTTTTTGAGACCTGTTGCAGCCAGAAAATTTGAAATAAGCTCATTTTGTGGATAAAAATGTAAAATGTCTTAGTTTCAACATTTGAAATGTTATCTATGTTCTATTGTAAATAACATATTGGCTCATGTGATTTGAAAGTCATTGCATTTTGATTTTACTCACAATTTACACTTTGTCCCAACTATTTCAGAATTGGGGTTGTAGAATTACAGACACGCAACCTGTTGATGTAATGTCAAATTGCAGACATTCTTATGCCAGAAAACTCAACTTGAATTCAACAACATTTACTGCAAAACTCAGTAAAAAGTCTGCACCCATTCACAAGATCAGAAAGATCAGAAAGTAAAATTAAAGTATTAATGGAATGGAATGGATTAACTAGCAGCAGCTATCATGTTCCATTCCTTTGAGTCCAGGAAACATGTATGACTAACTGAATACAGACAAAGGAACATTTGGTAAGACACTCCTGGGGTGGCTAAATACCAAGGAAATATACTATATGAGATATGAGACTATGCGTTGCGACAAGCATGTTGCATTTCCTTTGAATTCACGCAAGCATGCGTGACCTTCTCCTCCAGGTGTAGGGAGCTCAGCGGCCTGCTGAATACAGTCAGAGGAACGACCGGCAAGACACTCCTAAAGTGACTTGATACAAAGGAAATATACTATACGAGATATGAGACTATGTGTTGCGACAAGCATGTTGCATTTCCTTTGAATTCATGCTGCCAAGCGTTACCTTCTGCCCTGGTGACAGGTAAATCAGCAAGCATGCTGAATGCAAACAGGAACACTTGGCAAGACACCATTAGAGTGATTTGATACAAAGGAAATATTCTATATTTGAATGCAAGTTCACCTGAACTGAGTGAAATTGCATCTAACTCAACTGAGAGCGCAGAAAAAACCCCCAAAACAAATTCATGCCGGCTAGGCTCAAAAACTTTAGGCTAACATTTATGGCCCTTCAGAGCCAGAAACGGCGTGCCCTTGTATTTTTGTATTAGTTCAACTGAGGTGATTGACGTTACTGCCAGATAGTTGAAAAAATATTTCAAAGCAAGCAGATGTGGCAGACGCAAATGAAGGATATATATCTTTATATATGTTGGAGTTGGGAACAGCATAGCCCTCGACTCTGGAAAATAGATACATGAATACAAACTGAAGTTAAAATCAAAAGAAAATTGAGTAATTTCAACAAACTAAATGAGCTTGGGAATGTGTAGTGGAAACTTACAGGGTATCAGGATGGTTTGAGTGGTGGGCAGCATACACTGATATAAATGGCACAAACCTAGAGCGCAAGGGATGAGCTATGAGGAAGTGAGGCTAGTACTACAAAGAATTAGCAATGCTTGTCTAATTGGCGACATTCCTCCATAGCCATTGCAAGTGTGGGAATGATTGAAATATGCCGCTACTTCTACATACAAGCAAGACACAAGCAAATTGCCTGAAACTGGTTGCCTAGTAGGCAACGTGGTTGATGCAAATTCAGTACAGGTGACATTTACCACAGCTAAACCACATGAGCTTCATGCTGTCGAATATTTAAGGTCTGGCATTCCAGGCAAAGTGCAGCAATCCCAGTCTACACTGAGGAGAGCACTAGAATGTGAAAAATCATGCAAAACTGTAATTGTAAGGACACAAAAGCAAGAAGGAACGGCAATACAGATAGATACAGACTAGGCCTGCTTAATAAAAATCCAATACTTGCCGGTGACGTCAAACAATTAGTGTTGAACATTACCATGGCCTCACGTAGAGAATTTGATGGTACAACCTCCAGCTGACCACATTTGAGGCTACTGAGCCTCATGTGGCAAACAGCCTCATGTAGCCAACATATCCAGCGGCGCAGCTGCATGCAACTATATGGACTGGAGTATTTACATCCATTACTTCAATTTCCTGGACATTATGGCTAAAGTCACACCTGCAAGGGGCTATGTTCAGACATTGATTGTATCAAACGCAGAGGAAGTAAGATTCCAAGAAGACCCAAGTTGCATGGTGCCAATTAATAAAAACATGTCAATGCAACTACGATTTGGACCAGTTATTAAAGTACAGCCACGTGTCCTGAAACACTTAGCCTAATGAGGCGACAGTCATCCCAAATGACGGCACAATAATCATGTCCATAAACAGGTCCCATCGCCAACCATAACGCTGCTTGATATAGCCACTGATTCACAACTTCAAATAAGCAATCAGTTTCCCTTAACATTCATGCTGAAATGCAACGCAAAGCCAACATCAGTGAAATGGAATTGTTTTCATTTAGAATTCAAAAGCAACAACAATGTCTGGAATCACAAGTATAATTTAATTACTGTATATGAAGTGTTTTTTTTCCATAATCGCTCAGTGCAGCAGAGACAAGTTCCACCGAACATCAGATGAAATAGCGTACGCCAACTAATTTCACTAGAAAACAAGAGGAAACCATTCTAGTGCGACCGAGCTGATCGGTTTAATTGCTGAGCCATGTAAAGTGAGTTTCTTTCCTTGCTTTGTGGCTGAGAGCAAAACTCAAAGTAATAAGCAATAAGATATTAGCAGTCCAGCCAAATTGTCATAGAGTACATGCATCTGTGACAGGCCGAGGGAGGGCCCGGGCGGGGACTGAACCCCAGACTACCAGGTGAGATTCACATGCGCTAACCACATTGCGAAAGAGCCAGGCTCCTTGGCAGGGTAGCCAGGGTGTGTACTTATTAGGAGACATTTCTAGTGACAGGACCCATCAACTGTTACATCTCTCCCCCTCTTTTGGGAGTGTGTCCTCATGCTCCATGCTTTACGCATCCTGCCATCCATTGGGATTCCCTGAATCCTGCCGATTACGCCAGAATGTGGCAGGCTGAAGGAGGGCCCAGGCGGGGGATAGATCCTCAGACTCCCGGGTAAGAGTCACATGCACTAACCGTGGCTACCTCGTGGTGTTCAATCCCGCTCAGGCATGCCAAAATCTGGCATAATCGGCAGGATTCAGGGAATCCCAATGAATGGCAGCATGCGTAAAGCGTGGAGCGTGAGGACATTTTTAATTTAAATTGGCACAACCTTCATTTCTTGATATCAAGCTAGGTTAGCATAAAAAAGTAAGGTAGACCATCGAGTAGCAAACTAATTAACACCGTCTCAGCCGGCTAGGTTATAAAATATGGCAAGGAGCTGGCTGATCTATAACGCGTATCTGAACTCGTTCTGTTCGGGAATTGGCGGGATCATGGAATGCGTAGTTTTTAGGCTAATAAGACTAGTAGCATGTTGGTGAAAAATTTGAATGACTAGCCTACAATGTCGAAAAACTAAATTTGAAGTTACTCAGAAGTTTGACTCAAAATACCGAAATCGTAATAGACTTTTTAAAAGTGAATTTTTTTAAAAATTACTGGGAAACAATGGGAACTTTTATCTTCATTTCTCAATACTCTATAGGCCCACTTGTGCTATGTCTCAAAGATGACGCTCACCATGTAATCGGATTTCTGCTTTAACTCATGATTATTTATTGAGAACGGATGCCTGAGCTATGAAAACCTCTGTGAAATTTTAAAATTCTCCATTTGTTTTTTAAAATTCTTGACACAATGAGCCTATGGTGTCACAAATGAAAAAGATAGAAATTCACATAATGGTGCCCAGCATGATATCTTCCAGCAAAGTCAATCAACAATAAAATGGTTCCAAGTTATGGCCTCTGACTGCCTTTCGACCAGAAACAAGTTATGCAAAACTCAGCAACATTTGGATGCAAAAGTATAAAGCCCAATGATCTATAAGTTTTTAATTTGACACTGCTCAATTTCTTGAAACTTAATAGAAATGCATTTGTATTTTAAGTTATTTAACAATTTTGCCTTGTCATGGTTCATCATCATCATCACCACCAGTTTATTTTTTTTTAGGTAAGGGCCTTATCATACAAATCGGAATCGTACAATAGAATACAATGTGAATAATCAAATTCATTTGATATGAGCGGTGCGTAAAGATAAAGCATGTTTTACATATTCAGACATATTGATAAGAGACTAGATACATCAGGTGATTTCAATATCGACAGAAAAGAAATTGGTCATGTGACCACATATTTTTGAAGAGCCATCCATTTTACTCATCCTCCAAAGAAGAGAGACACATGGCATAAGAGCTCAGCACATTTTAGCTCAAAAAACTTTTTTTGCCTTTCAAAATCAAATTTCTATGATCAAGGATTTTTGATTGTTGTGTCTGAACAATTATAGACAAGTTTGAAAACATTTCACACATGTTTTAGTGCTTTAAGGCTACACAATGAGTCTATACAGACTGATGTTAAAACCTGGATCATGCTAGTTTTTCAAAATTGTCAAAGGTGGGATGTTGGCAAAGTCACCCCCATTATGATTATGTATAAGAAACCACCCAACTAAAAAACCAGCCAGAAGGGACCAGAAGTTCATATTCCCAGCATCGGGTGGGATGTTAAAATAGGCGGAACTAGACCACCCCTACCAACAAGCAAACCTCCCCACCAACACACCCAGACCGATATCACCACACACCCACATCCACACATCTAGACCTACGCATCCAGACCCAAACACCCACAAACCCAGACCCACCACACCCAAACCCTGACACCCACACAACCAGACCCAAATACCCACACACCCAGTCCCACACACCCAGAGACACACCGACACACCCACCATAACAAATCCACACAACCACACACCGACACCTACACAGTACACACCTAGAACCCAGCAAAGAAGGGCCGAGAACAGCTGGAGAAGTGAGGAGATGGGCATGCCTCATCAGTGTTTGATTTACCTGCCATTTGTTTAATTTAGCTAACACTGATTTCAGTTTTATTCAATTTTTTAAGTGGCCTAAGTCACAATGGGATGTTCAGAAATTGGCCTAAGTCACTTTATTCTTATATGTTACATAATTGACAAACAGTGTTCATTGTATGTCAACAGGCATCTATTGCCAAAGCCTTTTTGCCTGAAATGATTCACAAATAATATATATAGTGAATTTAAGTTTTTTATGTTTTCCCAAAAACTAGAAAATGTGACTTATGCCAATAGTTTAATCGGGTGACGATATCTAAATAAACCTTAAATGAGTAATTTTGCATTGAATTTGTCTTGCTTTTATATAGCATGACAGTTTATGAGATTAAAATATTCTGTTTTACTTCAATAATCACTGGCACAATTTACCCCAATGTATTCTCCCCAAAGGCACAACTTACCCAGCACCGGGGGCAAGTTGTGCCACGAGACCACTTTTTTTTCCAGAAGCTATATTTCTGAAACAGTTTATTTCAGATCCAAACTAATTGTTCCCAGGGATGCACCACATCCTGAAATATATGTGCATACTTAAGTTGGAGGCATTACTGTCATGGCCTCACTTTAAAGTCACTTTGAGTAAAAACTGGCACAACTCACCCCACTCTCCCCTACTGAAGTAGCAAGGAAATCTTGTCCCTTTTAACTTTAAGGTGTGCTTGAGCACATGGGATACCAGGCACATACCAACTCATTGATTCTCGGATCAGATGATTGATTGATTGACTGACCGCACAACTTAGCAGTATTTCAGTTCCGGTATATGAAGACCTCTTTCCATTTCCTCGGCAGCAATTCAAAAATATAAATGTAAGGCATTACAACTTTATTATGCTATAATGGAAAACTCGTCTTCCTCTTTTGCTTACAAAGACATACAATGGACCATCTGTTGGGTTCAGCAAAGCAATTCAAACTGATCCGGATAAAGTACAATCGGCATTTTTCCAAAGAAATTTCCTATAGAATCCGCTCTTAAGGTTATTTCTCAACGAGAAATGTGCTAACTGCCGGAAAACTCACTCGGCTAAAGCACCACACTACGGAATAAAAGCGTCTGTCACGGCGCGAGTTCGAGCCCCGGTCGTACCAGCCAGCAGTGAACGGTAGCTTTTTCAGAATAGCGCGCAGTTGGCCATTGTGCTACAGAGATACAAATTGCGAAGGGTCTGTCGGGAAAAAAAGAGAAAAGTTCTATGGAGATTTTCTATGGAACTGTTTCCTACAGAAATTTTCTATAAAACGTTTTTCGATAGGACTTGAGGTACTAAAGTTCTATAGAAATTCTGTTGAACTGTCCTATAGGATTCTTATAGAACATTTTTTGCAGGGTCGGTAGTCAGCGAACTAGCTAATCAGCCTTGTCAACGCATAACTAACAGCGAACTAGCTGTCAGCGGGCTAACTTATCCAGCGAGCTAGTTTACCAACTTCGGTAGTTGGCTTACTTCATATCTGGCGCATTTAGTTAAATGCCAGCTTGTGAAATGCTCGCAGCTCTACGCTAGCTAAGTAGCCAAATAATGGCTCCTCACTGTTTTAATTCACTTAGCTAGCTCGCTAGCTAGCTATTTCGCTAGCTTAGCTAATGATATTTAATGAATAATCATGCTAGCTAGCTTGCTAAATAACAGCAAGTGACGGTAAACTAACCATTTACTGTTTCTATTGGTTTAGCTATGGGCACAAAGCCCAAGGCCCACTGGAGGCGTGAGATGCGCCAAAAATAGGTTCCATTCATTTCAATGGAGCAATGCCCGCTGGCGGCGTGTGACGCGCGTCAGATTTTTACTTTTCGCCACTGCTCAATTTCTTAAGCGTCAACACAAAAATGCATTTGTCTTTTAGATTATTTAACAATTTCGCCTTGTCATGGTTAAGGGCACACATTTAGCGGCAACCTCACATGCAGTTGTCGAAACCAATATACCTGCTTTTTAACCAAGTCGCAGTTTTGAAAGGAAATCAGTTAGTTTGCGGGCATTTAAGTTATCAAGCGATCTACAGTTAGACAGTACCTAACTCAAGATACACTGGTAAGAACTTAACACTGCTAAGTTAGCTAGCAAGCCAATTCATTGCTGGGTAAAAGAAAGTGAATCATAATCTTAATTTACTAGTCGGCTAAATTTTGGAGGAAAATGATGCCTGTATTTAATGTATAGTACACAGTAACCTGAACGTCGCACTTTGTCATCTCTTAAAATAAGCTTTAAATAAGGTGTTTTTAAAATTAAACTTTGTCTTGTTTAATATTTTGAGAGTGACACCCATGGCTTGCTTCTCGGTCATCCATCAATATTGATGTTACTGGCACCTCCAGTGGGCTTTTAATAACGTTCGGAGTTTGATGCGATGCTTCTCTTCACGGCCAGTGGGCGTTGGACTCAAGATGTAATAAGCTCACTAGCTGGCTAGCTAGGTGGTTCGCTTAATGCGTAGCTTAATGCTAGCAACTAGCATGTCTCGGCGACGTATTCCCAAGCGCTCTCCATAATACGTCTCGCCGATGAAACTTTATTCATCGTGCCTACGTCGGCGAGACGTATGCGTGCTGTCTGGGTATGGAGTGAATTATCTGTGACGTGCTCCGAGCCCCCACAAATTACATGCCTCTTGAACTGGAGCGTTTTTATGTTTTCTCCATGTCACATAAATCATTCCTGCTTGCCAACTTTTCAAGGAACTCGGATATTTCATTTCAGACTTACTCTGGTGGAGGCGCATGGACCGCGAATCTGTTGTTGACCTGTACCCGGCGAACTGTAGTTTCTTAATGCGCACTGAACACACCGGGTCTGGGCAGAGGCCTCGATGCTGCTATCAGAAGCGACTTGATCGGCCGCTGGCTTGAAACTCTTCTGTTCTTATCTTTTCAATTACAGAAGATTCCCAGCAAACATGAGACGTCTACAGATGGGCATGCCCAACATGCAGATCATGTCTATATTGCGTCGGTCAGTCCAGGACCACATCGATATGTCTGTACGATGTGCAAATAAGGTTCAAGATTTAGACGTCTCAATATGACCCCTTTCAGACATAAATATTGTCGTGTTATGCGTCATGGATTCATCCCAGCAAACGAGAGACGTCTGCCCGACGTGCACATCATGTCGGCAATTTGTAAGAGTCACTGAATGCGCTCTCTCCAATTCTTGCCTATTAATTGTTTGCTCTTGTGTCAGACATTTTTTACAGAGGCCATTTTGACATGTCATGCAGCAAGCACAGGTGTAAATCAGGGACGTCACTAGGATTTAAAGACGGGGGGGGCTTAGCCCCCAGGAGAAGTATGCGTGCGACAGATGAGATGTCATTTCCTGTATTCTGGCATTTTTAAAAATGTTTTTGATAATTATCTGGGTATAGTAAAATCCCCAATTATGTAATGTCATCCAGGAGACATGGTAGGCCTCAGTCAGATTAGAATATTGAAGGTATTAAAACTTTAATACACATAAACATACATAAATGAATTTCATGACTCGTGCACTGCCATTTTAATAGTTAACACTCATTGTGTATCTAAACTTGAGGATCTCCTTATGCTTGCATGCTTCTGTGAGATGAATTTCTGATGTTGATGTAATAAATCAACAAGTGAGGAAAATGACTGTATTGAAAGCGACATTTTCAATAAGCTGCATACATCTTCAAATAATTTCTACTATTATGAATGGCCAGTGTCTCAAAGCGGGGTTATGTTATATTGATGGTACACACAGTTTTTACACACAACACTGCCACCAAGAAGCTCTCCACATCAATATAACTACCATCTGCCACCTTTCATGAAAAGCACAAGTCATAAGTCTCATACTGTAGGTTTGAGGAGTGATTGATAAAATTCACCTAGTAAGCAGGTTAACATTATAATAGCTTTGTGGCACGAGCCTCTGATGTATGTTTTGGGCCAAAAATACTAATTTAAATTACTTACAATTTAGTAATACAAAATAGAACCCCAAAATATTTTGGGTCGGGCTTATTTGACTCATATACATTTCTTGGCGCTCTCCACTTTTTAATCTTGCCTCTTCCTCCTAAATACAAGTGATCAAATAACCCTAATATGATGCACCTTGCCTGAATATTCCAACTGATTTCCATAAAATTCTGATAAGCTTGTCTGCATCACTCTATACTGTCAAATCCTTTTGACTCACCTCAGCAATGGAGGTCTCTCCCCTCTCCCTCTCCCTGTGCTCTGGTCCTGACTCAGTCTGTGCCTGGATGTCAACAGGGGTGGTGGTGGACTGATTATTAGCGTATCATTCTTTTCCATCAGTAATAATGATAACAAGCCAGTGAACGAGCTGATCTCCCTTTGTTATCAGTGCTGATACAAGTGACTGTAATCAAATCAAGCTAACACTTTACAGGTCAAGCCAAATTAAGCAAATATTCAATTTGAAAAAATGAGGAGCACCTAGTTAATTGATACATAGGACTCACTGCTGTTAGTTAGCTTAAGTTAACTAATTACTACAACCAGTAGTGATGCTGACTTACTCTACTCTTCAAAAATCTCCTGATGTCCATGATGTGGTAGCCAGTGTAATAATTTTGTGTCCCCTTTTAATATTGTTCTGGCAAATAAAAATGCAAAAAAAAAGTGGATGTGACCATGGAACGGTTTCCGCAAAGGATGTTTGTATTGCGTTTCTAGGTCTGTTGAAGGATACTGCACTAATGTTACTAGCCAGCTAGCTTGTTATGGACATACATTAAAACTGCATGAAAAAGCTAGATTTTCACGTAGCTCTGCCACAACCTTGCTCCTATTGGCAGACGATTTCTCCTGGGCGTAGTGTGTTAGTGAATCTGGAAATAATAGTACTGTTGTTGGTATCACCGCAGACAAACTTATACTGTGGATTCACTAACACACTACACCCAGGAGAAATCGTCTCCCGTTCCTATCAGTTAACTTGCTAACCAAGCTAGCTAACGCGTTAACATAAAATTACTAGTGATCCAGTCGGAGCCTTACAACTTTCATACACTGCTCACAACAATTAAGTTAGCAACATTTTGAATGCAGCTCTTACCAACTACAAGAAAATCCCTCAAAATGATAAGTGCCACTTGAATTGTAGTCTACTCTGGGCAGCTCTATTTTGTTTGCGTTGTTTTGGTTAATTTTTTTTTTTCACTCAATGGGTGTGGGTATAATGCCTAAAACTTGCTCAATGAAATGTTGTGAGCAGTGTAGTTTGTCCACTCACACTCAATGGTTCCTGCTTTAAGTTGGCCTCTGTGCTTTTGGGAAACATTAGAAAGATTGTACGTTGCTTGTTTCATTTTTGATTTTGAGTTTCAATGAGCCAACTTTGGTTTTTGGACCCGGAAACAGTGTTACGTCATACTTGGGAACCGGATTCAGAGCTAAGTATCAAAGAACTTTCATTAAAAAAAACCTTCAACTATAGATTCAACAATTGTCGGCGTTAATCTGTAGATGAGTTAACGCAATAATAACGAGTTACCAGTCCTAATAATATTATTTATTCATTTCATGTTGTTATTGTTATTTAAAAAAAAAAAAAAAAAAATCATTTGTGTGTGTGTGGGGGGGGGTTGGCTGGGGGGGGAGCAAAATAGGCCTAACGACGTCCATGCTTTATGAACATGCACTGCTTTTGTATTTCTACAAGTTCACACACATGGGTCGGAAACGAGTCGGACCCACATGCATTTACATTACCATTTGGTGGGAAACTGAACTTTGTTTGTTTGCAAGTAAAACCCCAATTCCAATGAAGTTGGGACAATGTGTTAAATGTGAATAAAAACAGAATACAATGATTTGCAAATCCTTTTCGACCTATATTCAATTGAGTATACTACAAAGACAAGATATTTGATGTTCAAGCTGATAATATTTATTTTGTAATTTTCATTTTTTTTTTAATTTGATGCCTGCAACGCGTTCCAAAAAGACTGGGACAGGGGCATGTTTACCACTGTTTTACATCACTTTTCCTTTTAACAACACTTAATAAGTGTTTGGGAACTGAGGACACTGATTGTAGAAGCTTTGTTGGTGGAATTCTTCCCCATTCTTGCTTGATGTACGACTTCAGATGCTCAACAGCCCGGGGCCTCTGCTGTTCTATTTCGAACTTAATAGTGCGCCACACATTTTCAATGGGAGACAGGTCTGGACTGCAGGCAGGTCAGTCTATTACCCGCACTAATATGAAGCCATGCTGTTGTAACATGTGCAGAATGTGGCTCGGCATTGTCTTGCTAAAATAAGTAGGGATGTCCCTGAAAAAGACGTTGCTTGAATGGCCGCATATGTTGCTCCAAAACCTGTATATACCTTTCAGCATTAATGGTGCCTTCACAGATGTGCAAGCTACCCATGCCATGGGCACCAACACATCCCCATACCATCACAGATGTATGCTTTTGAACTTTGTGCTGATAACAATCTGGATGGTACTTTTCCTCTTGGCCCCGGAGGACACAATGTCCATGATTTCCAAAAACAATTTGAAATTTGGACTCGTCAGACCACAGCACACTTTTCCACTTTGCGTCAGTCCATCTCAGATGAGCTTGGGCCCAGAGAAGCCGGCGGCATTTCTGGGTGTTGTGGATATATGGCTTTTGCTTTGCACGGTAGAGTTTTAACTTATACTTGCAGATGTAGCTACCAACTGTGTTAACAGACAATGGTTATGTGAATGAAGTGTTCCTGAGTCCAAGTGGTAATATCCTTTACAGAATTTTAAATGCAGGGCCACCTGAGGGACTGAAGATCATGGGCATGCAATGTTGGTTTTTGGCCTTTCTGCTTACGTGTAGATATTTCTCCGCATTCTCTGAATCTTTTGATGATATTCTGGACTGTACATTATGAAATCCCTAAATTCCTTGCAACTGCATGTTGAAAAAACATTGTTCTTAAACTGTTGGACTATTTGTTAATATAGTTGCTCACAAAGTGGAGAACGTAGTCCCTTCCTTGCTTGTGAACTAATAAGCCCTTCGGGGATGCTCCTTTTATGCCTAATCATGACACACCTGTTTCCAATTAACCTGTTCACTTGTGGAATGTTCCAAACAGGTGTTTTTTTGAGCATTCCTCAACTTTCCCAGTCTTTTGTTGCCCCTGTCCCAGCTTTTTTGGAACATGTTGCCGGCTTCAAACTCAAAATGAATGAACATTTCCAAAAAACAATAAAGTTTATCAGTTTGAACATTAAATATCTCGTCTCTGAAGTGTACTCAATTTAATATAGGTCGAAAAGGATTTGCAAATCATTGTATTCTGCTTTTATTCACATTTCACACAACGCCCCAAATTCATTGGAATTGGGGTTTGTAGGAACATATTTAAGTCAAACAACTATTCACCTGCCAGACATTTCACAGCTCAGCACAGCTCCCTTTGCACATCTGATACATGTAAGTCTTGTTTTACAATTGTTCTAACTTTACCTAAGAAAATATTTGGTGACAATTGTGAAAGATAACTGTACATAATATTTGATTAGGTTTAGGTTACCTTGAGAGTGAGTACATTACTTGTCAGGAAGGTACAAGTAATTGCTATTATCAGTTGGATTTTTTTGTTTGGTCAGATTTCACCAGTTTACAGTCGTTACACCACAGATACAGTACAGTTCAATAGCCGTGTTATCAGTTATCAGAGGTATGTGTGACAAAATGACGAACATGTTGCAAATATTAAATGTATGAGTGTTTGGCCCAACTCACTGCAAAAGTAATCATTTGAAACAAATTATTTTTATATCATTAAGGGGGCTTTCACACCAACCTCGTTTGGTCCAGAGTTTCAGACTTTTCTGTTTGGTCCGAACCAAAATGATAGGTGTGAGACCTCCCCTGGACCTTGGTCCGGACCTAACAGCCGGACCTTTGTCCGGCCAAAAGAGGTAGTCTTGGTCCGGACCAAACGGAACCACGGTCTGGATCATGCCCAGTGTGAAAGCATTATTTTGAAAGGTTCGGACCTTCGTATCAATGACAGGAAATGACGACATACGAGACGCGCATATTCGCGTCTTTGCATTGACTTTGAATGTAATCTGTCGTGCAAAAAATTTGTTTTGCATCCAGTGTGAAAGCAGCTTGACGTGGCGTGTTATTTCATCAAAAACACTAGAATAGCTTACACTGCAGGAAAAGGGCATCATAAATCACAGAAAACAATGAATGCACTGCTTAAGCCCAACGCCCACTGGCCGCGAAGCTAAGCGTCGCGTCAAAATCTGAACGCTTTTAAACGCCCACTGGAAGCGTCAGTACCATCAATATTGACGGATGACAACAAGACCGTGAATTAATACCATGGAAACCTCAGAAATTCCCACGTTCTGATAATTTGGGCGTGTCGGAAATGAAGGGGTCAATATCTAAAATTGCCCAAAGGGTGTCAACTGTCACCCCCCTGATTCATGATAAGCATGCCCTAGACTACCAGAAACAAGTGAGAAAAAAACTTCATCCGACTAAACCATGTTCACTGAAATTTAGGGGTTTGGCTCCCGGACAAAATGAGCAATCAATGTAAACTACAGTGACACGCGAAGCACGTAGGTTCGTCATGTAAAGTCTGTTAGTCCATTTGCAGTAATGACAGTGTGAAACCCAAACAGACCGAACTGTATGCCTGTACAATGTAACAAAAACACGGACCTTGGTCCGGACCTTCAGGTGTGTGAAAACACCCAAGGTCATTTAATTTTAAATCACACTTGGATTAATGGGTCATTTTTGACCCATGTGTGTAAACTTAATGTAGTAATACAAAAAACTAAAAAAAAAAGTATGCAAGGAAAATGGAAATAATAATTTATGGTAATCAAAAACGAGATATTAAAAGAATACATGGAATATTCAATCATAAAATAAATTGATTTCAAAAGATCAAAAAAGAGAGAGAGAGAGAAAAAAAACAAACACTCAACCAGCATGAAATCACATGGGGAATGAATGTGGGTCATTTTGACCCATGTTGTGCATTAGAAGGGGTGTGCATATGTTGCGCATCAAAGGGGTTCGCTGATTTTACGACAACCGAGACATTATTTTTTCGATCGCACAGTTTGTGGTTTTGAGTCCGGAAAAGCTAAGGTCACTCCCGACCTGCCGTTTTTTATCATTCACTTGAGTGCACCACGCAACATTGGGCCGTTCATTGCCAAATTACCCGACGTGACTGTGCTCATGCACAGTTCTATTCTGAATACTACACACGTGACGCACAAATTTCCTGAGGTGAAATTATTCTGCCATAATCCCTGAGGTAGAAAGGGGACTGCCCACTGTTTTTCTACCCCCTCTCTTAGCCAGCCTCTCAGTGTCTCGGTCCCGCACTCGCTCCTGAGTCTCGTCCACCTCTCTGTCTCTGACTCATTCCTTCCAGACAGCAGCGTCGCATCCACTCGTCCCTCAGCGTCACTTTGCTCCGCACGCATGCCATCGGACCGGCAGCGAGATGCATGAGACCGACTGAAGGCTGCGTACTCTCACCTCTCAAACGGAGGGAAAATTGGGAAAAACCACCACCAATCCTCGAGATCAGGTGATTAAATCGCGAACTACAGCGCAAATGCTTTGCTTGTTCAGTGACATTATGGAGACAGTGCGGCTTACCAATGACATCTTTGGTGTCGCGGAATTTACGCACCGCGGCTAACAGATACAATATGACAACGAATTTGCGAATCCGCGGAGTTATGGTTGCTAAATGGTTTTAATATACTAAATTTCACAGATTTTTTTTTAATACAACCTCAATTCCAAAACAATTGGAACAGTGCGTAAAGTAAATTAATGTGCAAATTCTCGTTTGTTTGTATTTAGTTGAGAGCAGCACGAAAAACTGTTTAAAGATCACCTTAACAACTGGACCCTAATGATTCTAGGAAACATTCGCAAATTCCGAATGTGATGCCTGCAACATGTTCCAAAAAAATGAGAAAGGAGAATGGAAAGACTGGAAGAACTGTGGAATCAAAAAAAAAAAAAAAAAAAAACTTTTTTTCAGAAAACACCTATTTTTACAACATCATACAGGTAGACAGGTTAATAGGAAACGATTGATTTGATTATGACTGGGTATAAAATGAGCAGTCACAGAAGGCACGGTAGTTTGCCAGTTGGATGACATGAGGTTCTTCACTTTGCTAAAACCAAACACCATCCAGAACCACCACCAACTTTTCTGATCTAGAACTCATTTGAAAAAGAATGTCGGGAAAGAAGGAAGCAGTGCTCTGGTCTGAGGAGTCCATATTTCAAAGTCTTTTTTGGAAATAATAAACATTGTGTTCTCTGGGCCAAAAAGAAGGTGGACGATCCCTACTTATCAGCGATGTTCAAAATCCAACATCTGTGTTGGTCTGAAGCTGAATTACTGCACTCGGTAGGGATAGATGTAGACAAAATTGACACAGAGGGGTACAGGCGCATGGGAGAACAGTATATTTGTGACTTCCAGACGTTGTCTTCAAGGATGCCCCTGCTAGTTCTTGATAATGGCAAGCCGCACACGGCACAAGTTAAAACAGCATAGCTGTGTTGTCACAGACAGCGAGTAATGCCCGCAGCCCCAACCTATCGCTCATTAAAAACCTGTTTTGGGTTATGTGGTGCAAAATGCAATCACAGAGACCTTGGATTGTCGGAAAAGTGTAGTTTATTATAAAGCATGAATGGGAACCAATTTTTAGCTTTTTTAAGTTCTGGATTATAGCATATGAATAAAGAATTAAATTTTTAATTATGGATCATGTATTTCATTTGAGGCATTAAAACCATGAAGCATAAGTGGAGAACACCTTATTGAGCAGATTCAAACAGACTTAAGTGCAGCATGATTCCCAAATTGGTTTGAAACGGCTGTTTAAGGCCATGTAGAAGCAGCTTATAAAATGGGTGCAGCCATGGCTGTTTTGCATTTTAGCAATGGTCCTCTTTCACAGCGAAATAAAATAGGAAAACACAGCAGATTAATTAAACCAGCAAATCAGCATCAAACACATTGGCCCTCTGTGATGAAGTTCACTTTCATGAAGAGCCAGAAGGATTCAGGCTTCAGCAGGGAAACAATGGAAAGGAGACAAGGAAGTAGCAAGAGTTTCCAGACAAATTGCGAAATTCCAATCCCTGCGACAAGTGCAACAGGCTTCTTATCTCAAAAGGTACACAAATAACCACGAGTGTGCAGCATTTTGCTTTGGCCTGAAGGATTATTTCTGGAATAACTAAAATAAATTAACAGACTCAGCTCAGAACTGTCAGCTGTAAAGAAAAATGAACAGAGATTGCATGAATCATTCAGCATGTGTATCAGGCCCTGTAAGGAGGCGATTTGTTAGTGTGCTGCTAAAACACTAATTTAATGTGAAACTGAGTAAGTCTGGGCTCTCTTGGCGTATACAGGTGCAGCCCTATGAGCAACAGTGACGTTTACTTCATCATTATACTGCAAATGATAAAGATTTTAAAATCCTGTAATATTAGTACCAAGTGACAACATGACTGATGCTCATTACTAATTTCTGTGCAAACAGAAGTATATTGATGGTATTTATATTTACATGGATTGAATCAAATTGGGATTACAGACATTTATAATGGTGTCATTTTGCAAATACTTCTGAACATCATGGTCTGTGTGACTGTCCGGGACAAATCTTTGGTGCTAAACTGTTCTTGTGGTGCTTCTCTAGGTCCTGCTGAAATCCCTGAAGAACAGTGGAACCCTTTAGACCCAGGTCTTGACCTTGGAAGCCACACCATAGTCAAAACAAGTTACCTATACAGCTACTAGGTGTGTATATGCCCTCCATAAGCAGCTGAGAGTTAAATGGCCAGTGGACATGCCTACTGGGAACATGCTCTCTGATTAGTTTACTCCAGGCTGAGTTATCTTACTACACTGCACACTCTGACTGGGGCATTCAGCACAGCTCAGAGAGATACTCACAATATGTGCTCATGGTCCACTGTTCAAAACTGGAAAAAGCACTCACTTCTAAATTGGCTCTTTTGTGTCACGGTAAATCTTTACAACTATCAACTTAATTGTGAAATATATGGCATTTATTCTGGCAAGGCAATATCTCACAAAGTAAATGTGTATCTGCCCCCTGATTCAGCTACAGTCCGAAATTAAATGAGTTTTTCTCTTTGTCATGCCACACCCTTCCAACGAGTATCATGAAAATTGAGCCAATAATTTTTCAATAATCTTGCAGACAAACAGACAGACAAAAAACCAAACAAAAAAAAAATTACCTCATGAGTGGATGTATATATAACAATTTTTTTGAGCACTCACACGCATACAAGCTTGTTTCCATAAAAGATGGGACGTTGAATAAAATGTAAATAGGCACAGACTGCATTGATTGGCAAAAAATTTAAACTCTATAATAAATCGACAATGGTATCAAATGTTGAAACTGAGAAATTTTATCGTTTTTGAAAAATATCTGCTCATTTTGAATTTGATGCCAGCAACTCATTTCAAAAAGGTTGAGATGGACCATGTCTACCACTACGTTAAAGAACTGTTTGTGAGAACACCCTGTAAGGGTTTTGGAACTGAGGAGACCAATTACTGTAGTTTTGAAAGCAAAATGGTTTCTCATTCTCACTTGATTTTAGGTGACACCTTCTCAACACTTCTGCAGCCTCTTTTGTCACATTTGTGCACCAAATTTTTTCATTGGGCGACTCGTCTTGACTGCAGGCAGGCCAGTTTAGCACCAGGACTCTTTCATCAAGGATTTATGGTGTTGTAACGCACGCACAATGTGGTTTGGCATTCTCTTGCTGAAATAGGCAAAGCCTGACCAGGAAAAGATATATTATTCAGCATTCATAATGCCTTCGCAGATGTGCAAGTTTCCCATGCCACATGCACCCCCATACTATCATGGGTGCTGGCTGTTGAACGGTACACTGATAAAAAGCAGTATGTTCCCTCTCCTCCTTAGCAGAAGGATGTGGGCATCCTTGATTTCCAAAAAATTTCAGATTTTGATTGGTCAAACCACAGGGTAGTTTTACAGTTTGTCTGAGGCCATCATAAACCAGCTTAGGCCCAGACAAGATGCCAGCGTTTCTGGATCTTGTTTATTTATGTTTTTTTGTTTTCTCTATGTAGTAAAGTTTTAAGCAGTGACAAATTGTGCTCATTGAGAATGGTTTTCAGAAGTGTTTGTGAGCCCATGCATTGATTTCCACTACAAAATCCTGTTTGTTTTTAATGCAGTGGCGCCTGAGGGCCTGAAGATCGCAACCATTCAGTGCTGGTTTTTGAACTTGTCCTTTGCATACAGAGATTTCTCCGGATCCTCAGAATAATTTTATGTCACTACATACGATAAATGATTAAATCCCCAGTTTCTTTGCAATTTAATTCTTAAATTGCTGAACAATTTTCCCATGATGTCTGTCACGGAGTGGTGAAGCCCTCACCATCTTCTGAAAGATTCAGCCTTTCTGAGATGCTCTTTTCATACCCATTCATGTGACTGACCCATTGCTAATTAATCTAATTTGCTGTGAGATATTCCACCAGGTGCGTTTTTAGCATTATGAAACATTTCCAAACTTTTGTTGCCCCTATCCCAACTTATTTGAAACATGTTGCTGGCATCACATTTAAAATCAGTAAATATTTTTCTAAAAACAATACATCTCTCAGTTTCAACTTGATATATTGTCTTTGAACCATTTTAGATTAAATATAGGGTTTAAATAATGCGTAAATTCTTAAATTCTGCTTTTATTTACATTTTACACAGCATCCCAACTTTTCTGGAAATGGGTTTTTCATTTTGATTTCTAATTAGCAATCTAAGGGCCAGTTTTACAGGGACAGGGGCAATCCAATCCAAGACTAAATTACATTTCTAATGGAGTGCCTTCATAACAAATCCAGTATTACTCTGGGGCCAAGCTGAATCTGTTTGTGACAAACAAGCTCTTACTACTGAAAAAAACGTTTATCCTTTTATCTGGATTTAGGGGCTAAACTGACAACTCAAGAATCAGCAAGACCAGAACAGATGGAGCTCAGAACCCTCAAGCTTACCATCCCCATCTTCTCAAATATCTCCAACTTCACCACAGGTAATGAGACAGACGCTCTACTGTCTGAAGGCCCTTACCAGGCAGTGGAGGTCGTGATCATCATCCTGGCCGCAGGATCCCTCAGTTTTTTAACAATTACTGGGAACATACTGGTCATGCTTTCAATCAAAATGAACAGGAACCTCCAAACCATCAACAACTACTTCCTCTTCAGCCTGGCATGTGCAGACCTGATCATTGGGGTCAGCTCCATGAACCTGTACGCAGTCTACATTGTGATTGGCTATTGGCCATTGGGGCCAGTAGTCTGTGACCTTTGGCTTGTCCTGGACTATGTGGTCAGCGGTGCCTCTGTTATGCATCTCCTCGTCATCAGCTTTGACCGTTATTTCTGTGTCACCAAGCCACTCAGCTACCCAGCAAGAAGGACCACCAGGATTGCAGGCATGATGATGGGGGCAGCCTGGGGTCTTGCCTTCCTCCTGTGGGCCCCAGTCATCCTGTTCGGCCAGTTTATCATAGGCGAGCACATTGTGAAAGAAGGCACGTGCGACATCGAGTTCCTGTCCAATGAATCCGTCACCTTTACCACCGCCACTGGTTTCTTCTACCTGCCTGTTACCATCATGACCTTTCTGTACTGCCGTATCTCCAGGGCCAGCAAGAGCCGTGTGAAGACGAGCAATCACAAGCAAAGAAAGGGCAACCCATTCAGTCGCAAAGCTGGAAACCACATCAGCATTCCATGTGATGACGAGTCTGACACAACCCAACCCGCTGAGAGGAGCCAGAATGGTGGAACAGGTGGAGTTGGAGAGGAGGAGCTGAGTGCACCAGTACATCCTGAGAGAAAGGAAATTGCTGAGGCCCCTGCAGGTTACAAGGGAAACCCCACAGCCCACGGCCTAAATGCCACAAAGCAGCAGCCCAAGAAGTCATCATCATCTCGTGAAAAAAAAGTAACACGCATGGTCATGATCATTCTTGTTGCCTTTGTGGTCACGTGGACACCCTTTAACATCTTGAAGGTCATCAGCACCTTCTGTTCAACATGTGTTCCCTCCCCTGCTTGGATCTTTAGTTACTGGTCCTGCTACATCAACAGCACCCTCAATCCAGCCTGCTATGCTCTCTGTAATGAAACCTTCAAGAAGACCTTCAAACAACTCCTGCTCTGCCAACACAAGGACATTCGCTCGGGCAGATAAAAGAGGTGTGATTATTTATTTTTTGTTTCTGCAGGTGCTCTTCTCTGTCATTTCTTTACATGTCCTCCTGCATCACTTTAAGCAACAGCAGGTAGAAGCTCAAGAAGTAGAACTACAGACACGCAACCAATAGATGTAATGTCATATTGCACACATTTCTATGCGTGTGAACTTTATTAGAATTCGAGCACATTTACCACAGAACTGACACTTGAGGAGACTTTACAGTGATTCGGGAGATCAGAAAGGGCATCCATTTATTGTAATTTATATTTTCATCTGATATAAATGATGTATTACTGAATGTACTGTGCCATACAAAAGTTTGATAGTTTAAAAAATGAATACTTTTTTATTAAAAAAACAAGCTCAAAATTCTCAGATCCCCCAACACGGGATGGCTCATAACTGGCCTTGAAACAAAACCTGGAGGAGGGACCTGTCATAATCTGTGTTTTTTGGCTTGGTTATGTTTATCATTTATTGTTTCATTTATCATTCATGTGTTTAGGGTTGCACCTCGTCTGCCCCAGTCGCGTCATGTACGTCTTCCATGTGATTTGAGCCATGCACTTCCCTGTCCGCGTTCATGCATCTATTCGGGTATTTCCGTTGGTTTCTGTGGTTTCCGAAATTCTTCCTTCACGTCTCGATTCCTGTTTTTCCCGCTATTCACGTATTAACATATTAATTAAGACTAATACTTCATGTTACGTTATGTCATTACTAACATAGACTAATATACTCATCCTGAGTAATTTTGTGTATTAACATTCACCTGTCATGTAATGGTGTGTAAATATCACGTTGTTCATTTTTTACTAATACTCCTTGCATTCGCTCTAGTCAGTAAACTCCGCCCTCCTGTTCCTATCCCTGACTCGGCTGATTACTGCGATCTCCTGCACCTGTTTTACCTCGAGCTGCCTCCCGTTCTATTATGCACTTAGGCAACTCCCTGATCGGAGTCTGTTTTCATGTTTAGGATTGGTTTGTCAATTGTGATGCGTGATCATGGTTTGACTTTCCCTCGTGTGCTTATTAGATTTGATTGTTTAGTAACTCCCACCAATCCTATTCTCCGCCTAGTTTAGTAATTTCCTTGTGTATATATTGTCTCAGTTCACTACAGATTTCCGTCAGATCTTTATTCTTTTTTCTCCCTTGCCTGTGCTTAGTGCCAGTATTCTTGTTTTTGCTTCCCGTATACAACTATAGCCTGTGTCTGACCGATTACTCTTTTGCCTAGCCCTTTTGTTTTGATTGCCTCATTTATTGATTCTCGTGTACGAACCTTGCCTGCCTGACTACGTCTCTGTGCTACCCCTGGCTTCCCGACCCATTGCCTGAATAAACGACTTCGGTTTTTGGATTTCCTGACTCGCGTTTGGTTCTTCTGTCTGCCATGACAGGACCGATGGACAAACTGGAGGATGGACAAACGTTTGAAGAGGCTCATCCTCAAAAAGAAAAAGTATCTGTACACTAAATTTTGTTGAGAAATATTAAACGGTTTAGGAGTTGTGGCCTGGAAAAGAAGCATGATAGTTGGATGGAAGAAAAACACTCATTCCCATATCGCCATCCACTGCACTGCGGGGCAGATTAGGCCAAGACCTTCTTATAATAAAACTTTATTACTATTACTGTTAGAAACAGTTGCTTTTAATTCAGATTTTACATATCATTGCAAACTCCCATTTCTAGCAGCCACTCCTCCAGTGTACAAATAACACGTGTCACCCCATCCTTTATGATACATTCAGGAAGTCTGGGGACAAAGAGTATTTACAGAAATTAAAATAAATGTTGAGCTTGTTGGATGGAGGAAGTCCAGTTGTGATTTGAAGATTCAAGTTTTTTTTGCCCTATTTGTAATCAGGATTATTATTATTACTACAACAACCACAGGACATGTATTCAGGACACTGACATATTAAAACACGTCACCCCCCCCCCAAAAAAAAAATACGCACAATAGATGAAGAAACACAGAAAGTGAGAAACTTCACAAGGAGGGCTACGCACTACATAAAGGGGGCTTCATGCTGAAAAAAGGTCGGAGGAAAAAGGTTTGATTTGTTCTGCTAAATACTGGAGATGGTTTTAACTTCAATTACTGGTGCATTGTATTTCATGACTAATATGAGGGACCACCAAAAAGGAATAAAGTCTGAGCATTAAAATCAGAAAAGGCAGGACCATGATGTCATCATCAGCAGCTGAACTCTTGACTCTAATGCCTGAGAGGCCTTCATGACAGCTTTAGACTCACCTACAGGAAAGCAGAGCTAATTCATAATTAGCCCATCTGCAGCTTGTTTCTTTTATAAGCCTTTATTGGGGAAATGTAGGGAGCTTCATAAATGCAGCCAGTGCTCTGAGTGCTAACCCCCCCCAATCATTCCACACACATACACACACACAGGTACATTCACTCAAATCATCCCACCGGTGAATCAAGACCTACAATAACTGTCCAAATATAAATTCCATGTCAAACAAGTGCATACCCACACACACACACACACACGGACATACACAAACACAAAAGCAAGCGCACATGCACATATGCATGCATCCACACAGGCACATACACGCAAACTCACACACACTCACACTCACGCAAACACACACGCACATTCACATATGCATGCATACACATGCACAAACACGTGCACGCACACACACACACACCTGTACATCATTATCCATGGTGATTAACACACACCCACATGCACATACACACACACACACACACACACACACCACACACAAATACCCATTAATATGAACACAGATGCAAACACACACACACACACACACACACAAAGACAAACAACACTTCCCAAGTCGACTAAGAGCTGCCTGGACTCTTGCATCCAAACACACACTTCATATCGCACACGCAAACACACACATACATGCTGGATACGTTAGCACATGCACAGCTAAACGCATACACTTACACACAAGCACACACTAACACAGTCATTCTCACCTGAGCATCTGAACTTCCACACGTATAGTCGCACATTCAAATATGCACACACACACACACACACACACACACACATTAAAATGTGTACTTGCAGTAAAAACAATTAAACTAGTTGTTTCCTGAAAGCATACTTAAAATTTCACTTCCAAAATTTTAAAAGTGGGCTTGGAATATGCAACCAACTGACCAACAGAATATTAGTTTATTAGTAGTATATTTCCAAGAATTCATTCATAAATTAAAAAGTGTATTGGTGACATGATGGCTTAGTGGGTCAGGCTGTGGCTTAACAGCAAGAGGATACAGGCCTTTCTGAGTGGAGTTTACATGTTCCCCTGCTTGCTCATGCATGTGAGTATCTGAGGATGTGATCTGATTCCTTCGTGTGGTAAAAGAGTACAACTGATGAAATGTTATATCTATAAAGTAATATCGTCACCCTATTAAAATAATGGTCTGAGTCCCAGGTTTTTGGGAAAACACAAAAAACTTCATCAAATGCAGAGGAAGAGATGATTCAGGCCAAAAACAAATTTTCGTCAAAAAATGACTTAGGCCATTATTTTAATAAGGTGACGATATGCAGAAAGTTTTGTAAATAAAGCATTCGTTACATAAACAAGTAACGTACTGGCAGCAGTCAGTACAGGACCCTGCGCTAAGGCTGCCTTATCAAACCTGAGGATTAAAGCAGTTACAATTTTGGCAGATGATCACCAAAGTCTAATCAGCTGCAGACCTATCCATAATGAATATATGTGCTAAATTACATTGCTGTATGTTCAACACTTTTAAGTTATCGCGTGAACAAATATTGTGGAACCACTCACTGACTCAGTCTCGGTGAGAACACTGCAGCGGCGCGGTGCAAAATTTCGGACCTCTCCCATTCATTTTCAATTGAGCGCCTTCGCAATGCATTATGGGACCGGTAGAAGAGCAACGCAGCGAGAAGTATGCGAAGCCAGCGGCCAAAACCTGAGTTTCATTCAAATCAGGAGCGGCTGCCGTCCTGTTCTGGCCAATCACGTTCTTTGGTTGTGGAGCAGGAGGCGGGCTGGGAAATTAACATCTCGAAATGAAGGAGAGCCTAATCACGGCGGTCTCGGGTTTCCCGATACTTAATAATTGCTCACTCTCTGAATATCGGGACATTAAAAAAAAAAAAAAAAAATTGATGCATGGAGGAGAGTCGCTGAGATTGTGGGAGTTACTGGTGGGGTGCAATATTCAATTTAATGATAAAACACGTTTATCTAGAAGTTAATATAAACGCAAAGTGTGCCTGCCTACTGCCTTGCCATTTAAGCTAGCTAGCTAGTTGGCTAGTTGTCTGATAAGGTAATTCAAAATAATAAAAATTAATTGCCTGCACGACGTTTGGATGTAAAAGAAAAGGTTATAGTGTATGTTTGCGTTTGTCTCGTACTTTGACTGCCTAGTTGATAGCCGTCATCAAATCACTGTTCCTGTAATCGGCTCACCGTCAGAAGCATTCGCTGCCCTGGGGCATATCACAGTACCTGTCCCCCCCTCCCATTTGCGAACGCATTTAATCTGGAAAACTGAAATAGCGAAGCTCCTTGACTACAAAAAGGTGGATCGCCATCAGAACTTTTTATATTTGTTTGAGAAGAATTAATGTCTTTCACGTAATCTATTACGTAATAATGTGTGTCTTTCGCGTAATCTATTATGTGATTGTGTTATCTGTTGTGTGAAATCATGCATAAACTGCGCAACTGAAAAAGTCAGTTTCACACGTGTTAAGATATGTTAAATACTATTGTATCAGCTGTTTCCGTATTTTTGAATGAAATGCACGGAACTCCTGAAGCGTAATGTCTAATCAATTAAAATTAACGAAATGATTAAGTTTCACGTCACGTCATGTTAAGCTTAACTTCAGTAACGGCAGTTTTTTCCTAAACCAAAAGAAGTTACAGTATGTAAAGCATATTGTGACATTGGAAATAGATGTGCATTCAGTGCAAATTTTAGAAATACAAACCATTTTCCTCGGCGCAATGTCAATGCTGAAATTATTTTCAACATGACTCTTGAACATCATTATGAGAATTTTAATCAAGTCACCGTAGCCCGCATAATGATCGTCATCAAGGTCTCTGACTTGTTTATTTATAGGCTACTGTATACCCGAGATGTAGGCCTATAGTATATAACACTATATTCAATGACATTTCAACCACCGCTCTCCCCTGCTGTAGGTACTGTGGTGCATCGACAATGTTATTATTGTCACTAAAACCGAATCCGAAGACAAATAGCGAGATGCTCTGCGGCACCGATGGCCTCTCGCGATGCAGTAGAGCGCCTCGCAATCAGCGGTCCCACGCTGCTCAACAGATGATCGAATTCCCCCTTCTGCAGTCTGAAATACTGAAGGCAGATTCGTCCAGCCACAGCTCTCGGACGAGACGGTGGTAGCCTACTCTCCGTGCTCTTTCCGAGTGCGGCGCATGGGATGCACCCAGTATCTTCTCCTCTTCCTCCTCCTCCGGGATTGCATCACGGGCCTCACGGCAATCTTCACAGTTGCTTCGAGCAGATCCATGGTCTCCATACTGGGCTGGCTAGCGAGGATTTTGATTTTTATATACTCAAAATGAATGGGAGTTTTACTTTAAATCAGATAGGTCGAGAAAGTTAATTTATGCCAATTCTGAAAACGAGCGGGACATGACAATAGACTGAAGAGGCATGATTTGCGACCATTCAAACACTTTGTCTGATTTATTCAGCCTGACTCGACAGTGATATTTGAATATGCCTACATACAACACCACAGCCAAGCCACCAACGGATAAGCTTATTATTTTTGCAGTCAGAGGTTTTAATTTTACTGTATGACAATTGGTATATGCAAGGTTTTCTAATGTCACCTTTGCTATGCATTGCACTTCAATGTGCGCTCACCATTATTAAAAGTCCAACGCTTCCGGCATTCCAGAGTGGGGCGTACACCAAGTGGAAACACCCATAAGCGGCCGGCGGCTATGAGCGTCAGCGAATTCGCATCGCGCCGCGCCGCTGCAGTGTGTTTCTACCGTCACTGACTGACCCACTGACTGCATGACAATTCGTCCCATGAATAACAAAAGGTATATATACAGTATCTCACAAAAGTGAGTACACCCCTCGCACTTTGGCAATTAATTTATTATATCTTTTCAAGGGACAACGTTACAGAAATGAAACCTGAATATTTTCCAGAGTAGTCCTTGTTCAATATGTGTAGCAGTGTATATTTTCTGCACTGTCCAAATAACTGAACAAACAATCACTATTTCCAAAATGGGTGGCAACAAAAGTGAGTACATCTCACCGTCAACATGCCAAATTGTGTCCATAGTGTCAATATTTAGTGTGACCACCATTGTTGTCCAGCACTGCCTTGATTCTCCAAGGCATGGAATTCACCAGAGCTGCACAGGTTGTGGCTGGGATCCTCCTCCACTCTGGTGGATGTTGGACACCTGCTGCTCCTCCACCTTCCTCTTGAGGATGCCCCACAGGTGCTCAATGGGATTCAGATCTGGAGACACACTTGACCACGCCATTGCCTTCACCTTCAGCTTCTTCAGGAAGGCAGTTGTCATCTTGGTGGTCGTTATCATGTTGCAAAACTGCTGTGTGGCCCAGTTTCCAAGGGGAAATCCCGAAGCCATCAGAGATGCTGGCTTTTGAACTGAATGCTGATAACAGGAAGGGTGGTCTTTCTCCTCTTTAGCGCGGAGGACACGACACCCATGATTTCCAACAAGAATGTCAAATTTGGACTCATCTGACCTCAGGACACTTTGCCACTTTGCTACAGTCAATTTTAAATGAGCCTTGGCCCACAGAACACAGCAGCGCTTCTGGATCATGCTCAACAATGGCTTCCTTTTTGCATGATAGAGTTTTTGGCAGCATCTGTGGATGGCAAGGCGGACTGTGTTTACCGACAGTGGTTTGTTGAAGTATTCCTGGGCCCATTTAGTAATATCAATGACAGAATCATGTCCTTGAGTGATGCAGTGGCGTCTGAGGGCCCGAAGATCACGGGCATCCAGTAAAGGTCTTCGGTCTTGTCCCTTACGCACAGAGATTTTTCCAGTTTCTCTGAATCTTTCGGTGATGTTATGCACTGTCGATGATGAGACCCTCAAAGCCTTTGCAATTTGATGTTGAGGAACATTGTTTTTCAAGTATTCCACAATTTTTTTACGCAAGCCTTCACAGGTTGGAGAGCCTCTGGCCATCTTCTGAGAGACTCAGCCTCTCTAAGACATCTCTTTTATAGCCAATCATGTTACACACCTGATGCCAGTTAACTTAATTACTTGCTAAATATTCTTTCAGCTGATTCTTTTATGTATTAATTGCTTTTTCAGCCCTTTTTTGCCTGTGTCCCAACTTTTTTGAAACCTGTTGCAGCCAGAAATAAGCTCATTTTGTGGATAAAAATGTAAAATGTCTCAGTTTCAACATTTGAAATATTATCTATGTTCTATTGTAAATAACATATTGGCTCATGTGATCTGAAAGTCATTTGCATTTTGATTTTATTCACAATTTACACTTTGTCCCAACTATTTCAGAATTGGGGTTGTATATAGAAGAGTTTCAAGCCAGCAGCTGATCAAGTCACTCCTGATAGCAGCATCGAGGGCTCTGTCCCGACCCGGTGTGCTAAACATAACATCTTCAGTGTTAGTAGCGGCAACCTGTCTGTTTCTCGTGCTTTGTGTGCCCCACCCTCACCCTTCCCCCCACCCCAGGTGAAACACACCTTCCAAGTAAACTGAAGGCAGTTACGGGAACCAGCCACTCTCTCATGCTTTGTGCCCACTTGCTACATGAACCACATCCTCACATGCGTGCGGGAAGATATTTCAATTAAGGGGGGCTGCCAAGTGAAATTTAAAGTTTGATGTCATATTTTATTTTAATTTTTTTTTAATGCAGCATGAGGGTATTATGACAATATTGCTCTTTGCAACAGCGTCATAGCAGCTAAGGGTGCAAACGAGTACTGAAATAAAAGAAAACTTGCTGTATAAATCATAACCAGTTAGAAAAAAATGATCATTTACAGTATAATCGTTTTGCTGACCTAGGGCCTGTATTTTTATTACCTCTGCCAAATGAAGTTGGCAGGAAGTTACGTGATCTGTGCCGTTTGTTTGTTTGTGAACAAGATAACTCAAAAAGTAATGAACGGTTATGTCTGAAATTTTCTGGGTGGGTCGCTATTACATCAGGGATGGACCCAATCTATTTTCACTGCGATCAGTCAAACAACATGGCCATCACAGCAGCCATCTTCAAATCCTCCATCTTCAAATCCTATCACACGTGATAACTGAACTTTGCTCCCACTCACCAAGATTTGGACTGTGCTGCCTTGACGGAGATCTGCACTCTAGGAGTGCCTCTAGTTTTCTACATTTTATCCCAGTAAGTTCCTTTGTTATGTAGGGGGAGGCTGGGGAGAGTTGGGCCACCCTTAATTTCATGGAACTTGGAAACTGTATTGGGCAGGTGGTGTCATCTAATGGAAGTACTGGGCATAATCTTTTTATTGTCATAAGGGACTGCAGAAGTTTTGGCTGTCTGTCCATGTTTTTTGCTGAGAAATACATTTTTGACTCAGAAGAGTAAAAACTGGAATTCACGGTAAGCATTTTTATATCTCTTCAATACTTTACTGTATACTGTCCTTAGTTATTCTACAAGATAGCTGTGACATTCCTACTCCATCAAGGTATTAGCCAAATCTCTGTGATATGTCTCTTTGCTAAAATTGTCTCTGAAATGAATATGGTGGACATTGGGAGAGTTGGGACACTTGTGGGTGGGAGAGTTGGGCCATCAAAAGTTATATGTGGAACATATATTTTGCTGATAAAGGTTAACCTTTCCTGGAGGGGTTGTATCAGAATTTATTTTGATATGCCTACATAACCTTTGGTTACAAAAGTTTGTTATCAAGTTGTTCATAATTTGCATTGACATGAGAATGTGACAATTGGAAAATGTAGAATATGTTTCTTAGCAATGCTGATATTATCTGGTGAAGTTCAATGTTTAAACTGTTACTTTATAAAATATCTGGAATTTAATTGTTCGCATTTTCTGCGAAATTCTTAAACAGTTAACATAAAATGTGTTGCAAAAAGTTTCTGTTCAGTGTTGACTTTTGCTAGTGGATTTCTACTAAAATATTGATTAATTTCATGTTCATTGTTATTTCATGAATTTGGAATTAAACTTCATATTTTCCTTGCCTGGATGGTTGCTGTGGGTCTATCTTAACTCTCCTGTATGTGGCCCAACTCTCCTCAGCAGTGGTCCAAGTCTCCCCTGGCCCTGGCTCAACTCTCCTCACTAGGAGGGTTGGGCCAAAAAGCATTACTTTAAAACTTGTCTCCCCCTCCTACACATATGCTTGCATTCAGAAACACCTGATACAGGAAGAGTATTATTGTACGTGTGTATCGTAAGTGCAATTAATGGTTATATGCCGTTAATAGAATTAGCTTGATATGCTAAAATATAAAAAGTGGCCCAACTCTCCCAAGCCTCCCCTACGCCTGTATGTGTCATTTAAAAAGCCATCATGCTTGTTGCTTTATTTGTTTCAACCTCTTCAACCCCAACTCCTGGTAATGCTGCCCTTAAGGGATTTGCCTTTCACCTCTCACTCATGATGGATCACAACCCCTCCCAGTTTGAGATCGCCTGATTCACAATTAAACAATATATTATTTGAATTAGCAAGACTAATACATAATTGTTTAATGATTAAGAACTTATTAATGAGGAAATGACCAAGAAACCACCGATAGGCTACATTGAAAATGCACAATAAACAATATTGTGAAAATAAATGACAAGAAAACCAGCCAAACCTGCCACAAATGCCATGCCTGTGTTTGCCAGGCATACTCCAAGGTGGTTGAACATTGCCCCTCGTGTGTGTAAACACTCTCGCTCTCTCTCTCTCTCTCTCTCGCTGTCACACTCACTCACTCACTCACGCACACACACACACAACACACACACACACAGACAGACACACAGGACTGTTCATGTTGAGACTGTGTTCATATGGTCTCTGTTTTGAGTTTGCTTGCTTGTTTGTTTGTTTTTTTTTAACCATAAATGTTCATTTAGAAATACATTTTTGGTGTCTATTCTTTGTGTAATCACTGCAATTACTCATGTTCAGCATTAGTTGATGACATTCTTTCATAGCTGAAAAGGTTTTAAACAAAATTTAGTGGCCTATGGCTGCTGTGTCAATATAAGAGCAGTTAACACAGACAGGTCACGAGACCGCGAACACTGAAATAACACTGGAGGAGGGCTAACGAGCTCCGTTTTTAATTCAAAGACAGCCAACTGAGTGGCGCACTGGAGAGGGCATTAACAGAAAGACTAAAATAATGTAAGGAGTCCAAATGAAAAAAGAAAAATAAAGTGCAATGCTGAAGCAATAAAATGCAACAACTCTAATTCAAGTCAGAACAATAACATAAACAAAGGTCAGGTGCAGTTGGCGCCCCCACTGCGCAGAATTAGTTTTTGGGGACTGAAAAAATCCCGCAGATGCAACAGCACTTAATTCGAATGGCCTATGGCTGTCTACTTTAAATTGCCCATATAAGTGACCCGAACCATATGCCTCATCATAATGAAACAAGAGAACAATTAAAGCACTGCGAATGTCAGGAAGTGACAGAGAAGTGTCACCAGCCTACGTCTGATCACACTGTTTAGACTCATGATCCAATATAAAAATAACTATTCAAACTGACAAAGTTATGGCTAAGCTGCCTCAACATTTTCAGTGAAGTGCGGCTTGAGAAGAGCACTTGGTCACGCTATAGGCGGCTTTAAGGTTCTCTTATTTTACGACAGCCGAGACATTATTATTTTCGACTGCAAAGTTCATGGTTTTGAGTCCTTAAAGCTGAGGTAACTCCCGACCTGCCGTTATTTATCATTCACTTGTGTGCACTGCGCAACATTGAGCCGATCATAAGACAAATTACGCGACGTGACTGTGCTCATGCACAGTTCTATCCTGAATACTTCACATCTGACGCAAAAATTTCTTGAGGTGAAATTATTTCGCCAAAATCCCTGAGGAATTAAGTTTTTTGACGCAAGCGTGTTGTGAGGGACTGCCCACCCTGATTTTCTACCCCTTATCTTAGCCAGCCTCTTAGTGTCTCGGCCCCGCACTCGCTCCTGAGTCTTGTCCTCCTCTCTGTCACTGACGCTCATTCCTTTCAGAAAGCAGCGTCGAATCCACTCGTCCGTCAGCGTCACTTTGCTCCGCACGCATGCCATCGGACTGGCAGCGAGATGCATGAGACCGACTGAAGGCTGCGTATACTGTCACCTCTAAAACGGAGAGAAAAATTGGGAAAAACCACTACGAATCCTCGAGATCAGGTAATTAAATCGCAAACTACAGCGCAAATGCTCTGTTTAAAGGGCGTAGGTTTAATGTGACAAGTGGTTGGGACACGTACGTGATGCGAGCGCGCGCAGCGCCCGAGCTGGAAATTTTCGTAAATCTGAGTGCAGATACTGCCTTTACAGTACACTGTAAAAAGTCCTTCATTGGCAATGTCCATATTACTTAATTTTAAAATGTATATTTAGTACAATAAATTGATTTTGTCTTTTTTTTACTTACTGCTTAAGTTACAGAAAAGTAAAAAAGTGTTAATGTTTTGGTAACTTAAAATTTTCTATCATAAATTTGATTTCCTGGTACTCCACAATAAACTGATTTCACAAAACTTAGTTTAAAAATCGTACTCAATAACTATATTGTCAGGACACGCCCACATGCAGTAGGCCTAATTGGAGAACACATTTCAGCCTTGTAATTTAATTTCTTCAGTAGACATGTTGTATCTGCAAGTCAGACCTTGTTTAATGTGAAATATGGACTAGAAGAGTGAACAAAAGGGATTATTAATATTTGAGGGGCGGACTGGCCATCGGGAATACCGGGAGTTTTCCCGATGGGCCGCTGGGTCCAGCCAAAGACCTAAATCGCAGTTGCGTAGACGGACCACCGGTGGTCAAAAGCCCTCATTAATGTGAGCGATAGCTCAGTGCTGTCGCCTTGTTTGTACAGCGTTACCGCCTTAACACGAAACATTCCCATACCTTTTTTAAACTAGTTTATAACCACTCTGTAAAAACAAATAAATGAAGTTATCAATTACTGCAAAAGTTACACTCCGACGGAAGACCCAAAGATATATAAACCACGTTTTATGGTTCTGCTTCACTATTCCGGTTATCCTGCGCCATGATTAATTTATTTCGTATCTATCTATATATTTGCTTTATGACATAATAATGACCGAAAAACTGCATTCTTGCAAATAAAAAACGACGCATGGGTTTAATCTATGTATAATTTATTTAATGTTGTTGTTTTCGTCCTAAAAGTTTCAGAAAGCAGGTTTGTTGGGAAATTCGTTTGACCAATGGGCTTGCGTGTCCCCTGTTGTGTTACCAGTCTAAAAACGCGTCTCAAAAAATACGTGGTCAGACGCAAATGTCAGAAAGCAATGGAGAGGCAATAAAGTTAAGAGAATAAAGTGAACAGACATTGGAGGCTCAGGCTTTCAAATGTGGTAGGACTGACGTTAAATTATTAGGCTATCGCAACTATGTGTTCGGGTAAAATTTGCTTGAGCTTACAAAAGGACCCCACTGACCCCCACTATGCCTGCAGCATATTGATTAGTTGTTTTACGGTGCCAAATGAAATTTGTCCTTATGGGATATATGGTCTAATATGATGTTAAAATCCATACTTGTTTTGTCAAATAACACGATTTTTTTTCGGCCAGTCACTACCTCCCCATCCCTGCCACCTGGAGAGTGGGCCGGTCATATATGAATTCCCGGGCCACTTTTTTTTCCCCAGTCCGCCCCTGTTTGGCACCTGTGAGTTGATACCTGCCTTACATCTGTTCATTTTTAGTCACTTTGGGGTCTATTCTCCCATGCGCGTAAGTCGAAAAAAAGCGCGTAGCTACGCGCTTTCCAGCCTACGCGTATTCTCCCCTCGATTTAAGTCTGTGCATTACGCGCCCGAAGGCAGTTACGCACTTTGGGCGGAGCAAGGCCAAAACCTGGGCGTTTCCCTGGCAAATAACCCTTACACGTATTCTCCCCCTGACTGAAGCCCTTTTTCTGTTAAGCACTTTTGAGGGCTGTATTAAGGTCAAGCGCCAATTTAAGGCGAAATAGAGTATTGCGTTTGATGTCGGTAATAGGCCGAATTTTAATATTTATTTTGTTTTATTTTATTTAACATGGTAAAGATTAAGACATTCAATATTCGATTGTTCATCCTTATTTCTAAACTACGTTTCTCATAACCATAATAAATTATCAAACTAAATCATTACGCCACAGCCTATTCGCCATCATTCTACCATGCCCTCAAAACCTAAAACCAAAATACCAATCCTGCATATTAATCTCTTGCGTGAATGGGAAGCACGCCGAGCTCGAAGACGACCACACATATATCGGCCTCGTTTGGACATCCTGGGACTAACAAACACCGAGTGCATTCAGCGCTTTCGTCTGGACCGTGAGGCAATCATATATTTTTGCCGACTTCTGGGTGAACACCTAACCTGCCGCAGTAATTATCCACAAAGCATACCCGTGGTCATCATGGTCACGTCGGCGCTGTCGGTCCTGGCATCTGGGTCGTTCCAGAGAGTGGCTGGTGATGTCATGCACATACAGGGTGGGGAAGCAAAACTTGCACTGACATTTAAAGTACAAACAATCCCACAACCACTCCCCTGAATTGTGTGTACCTGTTATTTGAAAAAAGCAAAGACTATAAGCTGTAATCTGAGTCTAATCTCTTTTTTTCAATAAACATGCCAGTTGAGAATAATATACAATCTATGGATGGTGATTTATTTAGCAAATTTTGCTTCCCCACCCTGTATCACATGAGTCTGTGTCAAAGTGTTTGACACAGTTCGTTAACGCTTCAAGTTTTTCTCCATGCACTTCCACTGCAGAAAGAGTGGCTGCCACCAGCCTCTCCAGTGCAGTGAAGTGCACAGGGGATGCTAATTGTCCACCACCTGTTGCGTGCACACTTCTCCGGTGTGCAGAGAGCCTGGCTATTATAGCGCCCCTGTAGATCTCCCCATTTACGCTTTAAATCGAGGATTCTGCGTTTACATCTCCCCATCGAAGCCACATCCAGAACGATTCGCAGCTTTCTTCCTCGGATCAGCCTTGCCATACAACACCAACATCTGTGAAATTTGGTTTTCGGCTTTGGCTCGACGTCGGCATCATTGTCTTCATGTTCTATTAACAAATGCGACTGCCCTATATGTTCGTGATAATCTAAAAAGTTGTGATATTCTCACGAGGGAGGAGAATAATTTTCTTATTGAGGATATCTGTATTAACCAACTCGTGTCTTTGTAAAATTTTTTTTTAACCATTGATAATACTGTGTATTTTAATGTGTGAATAAAGATATTATTAAATAGGCTACTCTAGATTGAGCCATACCCTGGCCAATACCAAAGCACTAGCTACCCATTTGTTAATCAATTTTAGCCAATAAAGAATAGCCGACATGGGAAGAATCATTATTATAATCAATTATCCCATTTACTGATAAAGTATTAGGCTCAAGTTCAAGTGAATGTGTCGCTCAAATCAAATGGGACACAATGGGCTACGGATATGGAATTGTGTGATTGCTGAGGCGGTTTCGGGGCGGGGGGATGACCGCGTGCGGGGTAACAGTCCTTTGTTAAAGCGTTTCCATGTCCTTTAGTTGCAAACCTGACATCGGAGTAGTTTGAGATTTCAAGTGCGCAATTTCTAAATGAGATCATATAAACTGTCTTTGATTGTTATTTTTGTGTGACTAGAATGTTCTCTTTATTTGTCTTCTTCCCTGTCTTCCACGGAACAAACAGGCTGGTGTAGGAGGGGCACATTTTCAATGCTCTGATTGCGCTGGTTGAGAAGCGCAAAATTCTTTATTTGTTATTTCATTACTGCGGCAATTTGTTTGTTTGCATAGCTTTAATGCCATGGTGGCTAGAGTAAGAAATAAAAAAGAGATGTCTGCATTACTTCTTGTAATTGGCACAGACATACATAGGCCTACTATTACAGCGGCATATCGTCAGCCTGCTGATAAAACCTCGTATCTTCAAAATGAAAAAACTTCACAGGAAAATAAAAAATAAATATAAAATTAAAAAAAATAATAAAATAATAAATTGATAAATATAGTTTAAAATTGTAATGTGGGAAAAAAAAGCCACTAGATGGCAGTATTGACTTTTTTTTGTTAAGCTCAGTCTGGAGCTAGTTGGGCATGTCCCGGGCATGCCTCAGAGGGGGCTGGACAAGAGTGTATATAAGGAGAAAAATTGAGAGAGTGGAAGGGTAGTAGGAGAAATTGCAAGGAGAAATAGTGGAAGGATACATTTGACCAGACCTGTCACTCTTTTCAAGACCTGTGAAGCTTTTTGTGGATTTTTGCCTGTGTTGGAGCATTTTCCTGTCCCAGGACATCGCAACATAGCAGCCCATCTCAATTACAAAGGAACTGTAAATATCTCGTTTTTTTATTTGATTTCAATCTTGGTCAGTAGGGTAGAGTGTAAATTAGTTCTAAGTGTTTGTTTAATTAAATCTGTTGAAGTTGAAGAATTTTGTCTGTCATCCCTTTCTGTCTGTGACGCCATAACAGATTGGGGCCATAAAAATAAAAAAATGTTTAATTTTGCATGTAAGAATAGTGGACTTACGAGTTTTTGTTTCTTATCAGTTTGGAGATACGAGGTTTTATCAGCAGGCCGACGATATTCAAATTTAAAGTCTGGTTTGCGTTTTCCATGGACTACAACTGCATTTTCATGGTTTTCTTTTTCTTAGAAGTAAAGATGGGCAGAGGTTCACCAATCTGCATCTAAAAATTGAACAATTTCAGAAAAAATTCTTAATGCGAAATTGCAAAGACTTTGATTATGCCACCATCTACAATACAAAAGCTTCAGAGAATCTGGGGAAATCTGTGCACAAGGGACAAGACCAAAGGTGAATATTGGATGCTTGTGATTTTCTGGCCCTGAGGCTGCACTGCATTAAAAACAAGTATGATTCTGCAGTTGAATTCACTCCATGAGCTCAGGAACACATCCACAAATCACTACGTGGACAGAGTTTGCTGTGCAATCGATAAATGCAAGTTAAAGCTGTATCATAAAGAGAAGCAATATGTGAACAAGATCCAGAAATGGTGCCATCTGCTCAGGGCCAAAGCTCATTTTAAAATGGCTTGCCATTTTGCCTCAGTCCGTTTTTAAACCATTTTAAATGAGCTTTGGCCCAGAGAAGATGGCAGAATTTCTGGATTTTTACATATGGCTTCTTTACATGATCCAGCCTTAACGAGCACTTGTGGATTGCACAGTGAACTGTGTTCACAGACAATGATTTCTGGAAGTGTTCCTGAACCTATGAAGTGAATTCCCATGCAGTATCATACCCGTTTTTAGCGTAGTGCCGTCTAAGGGCCCGAAGATCGCGAGCATCCAATATTCACCTTCGACCTTGTCCCTGACGCACAGACATTTCTCCAGATTCTCTGAATCTTTTTTACTCTGGATGGTGGGATATTCAAAGTCTTCACAATTTCACATTGAGAAACATTTTTCTGAAATCGCGCTCAATTTTTAGATGCAGATTGGTGAACCTCTGCCCATCTTCTAAGAGAGACTGCCTCTCTAGAATGATGTTTTTATACCCAGTCATGTTACTGACCTGTTGCCAATTAACCTAATCAGTTACAAAATGCTCTGAGTTTTTTTACTAGCACCACTTTTCCAGCCTTTTGTTGCCCCTGTCCCAACTTTTTTTAAATGTGTTGCTGCCATCAAATTCAAAATGAGCTAATATTTCCAATATTTTTCATGAAATGATGAAATGTCTGAACTTCAACATGTGTTGTCTATGTTCAGTTGTGAATAAAATGAGTTTGAGATTTGCAAATCATTGCATTCCATTTTTATTTACATTTTACACAATGTTCCTACTTCTTTGGAATTGGGGTTTGTAGTTTAATACAGTACTTCCCAAACCTCTGCTGGAGGACCACCTGTCCTACATATTTTAGATCTCTGCCTGCTCTAGCACAGGTGATTCAAATGATCAGCTTGTTATCATTCCCCTGAGGCTGATTGATAATGAGCTGATCATTTGAATCACCTGTGCTAGAGCAGGGAGAGATCTAAAACATGCAGGACAGGTGGTCCCCTGGGAGAGGTTTGGAATTGGTAAATATGGAAAAAAAAGTAAAATGAAAGAAAAATTCACGTTTTCCTTTAAATACAACTTAATTAAGTTAGATGAAGTTAAAATGCTGTCCATTTTGAGCACAAACAAGAATTTTCCTTTACAATAATTATGTGAATCTGGCAGAGAAATGGGTACTTCCAAGTATCAACCTTTTTACATCCTGGGCTATTTCTATTATATAGCAGGTCATTTATCAAAATTAGGAACACTTTAATTAAACTGCTATTGTATGCACAATTATAAATGTCAATTTGGGGAAATAAACAATTTGTAAGTCCTCCAATGCCATCCAATGATTGAGATTATGTCATCATTCATCAGTTTTGCTAAATAAATTTCATATATACAAGTTTGATATGGCATTTCCTGACCTACATTTGGTAATATAACCAATGTATCTAAATATTGCAGATCTTTAAGTGACTTTCTGTTATCTGATGCTATGATTACAGCCTCAGAAACTCCTGCAATATGCAAGGAATCACAAAGAAACAATGAAAAACGAGCGTTTACAAGGCGTTACTAAAAAATTCATAACTATTTAATGAAGAGTTGCACCACAACCACCTTTGAAACAAAGATAGCCAAGAATGTAAGCTTTAAGATGGTGAAGACTTCAAGAATTTACCAGTTTTCACACCTCGGCAATTTGATGTCAAATTTCAGGAAATTTTGGCTTTTTTAGGATTTTGCTGTGTATTTTCTGGACAACCATAAAATTGACATGCTTGCTGTTTATTGTACCAATAGCACTATGTGAGGAGAGCTTGCCCAGAAAAAAATCAGCTCTCTACCTGCATAACTTTGGTCATAATTGGCCTTCAAAGACAACTTCGTCAAATAAATTTCAAACAGCCACAGCTCCCTAATAAAAACATATTTGCCATTAAAAATGTGTTTCACAAGTGTACTGGGCATAGATGCTACACTTTGGAAATTTTTGAGCCCATGGCATTGATATAACCAGAGATATTGCCTCCTAAAAATCCACTTTTATTTGACGTTGCAAAAAGGAGTGCGAAAATCAGCAAAACGTTGCCATCTTTATTAATTTTTTTTTGTCAAAACTAAAGAAGATATTTAATTGAAACATTGCACATATCCTATTAAGTACATGGCCTTGGTGTGAGAATTTTTTTAAATGAATCTGAGATGGTCAGGTGGGGAAATTTTCTGAAATTTGTTGAATTGACATGGAATGACCCTTCATCATTATATTGCATATGATTATGACTTTAAAATCCCGTAATATTAGTACCAAGTGACAACATGATTGATGTTCATTACTAATTTTTGTGCAAACATAAGTATTTTGATGGTATTTACATTAACATGGACTGAATCAAGTTGGAATTATGGACATTTATAATGGTGTCACTTTGCAAATACTTCTGAACATCATGGTCTATGCGACTCTCCGGAACAAAACTTTGGTGCTGAACTGTTCTTGTGGTGCTTCTCCAGGTCCTGCTGAAATCCCTGAAGAACAGTGGAGCCCTGCAGATGGTCTTGACCTTGGAAGCCACAACATAGTCAAAACGAGTAACCTGTACAGCTACTAGGTGTGTATATGCCCTCCATAAACAGCTGAGAGTTAAATGGCCAGTGTACATGCCTACTGGGAACATGCTCTCTGATTAGTTTACTGCAGGCTGAGTTATCTTTATACACTGCACACTCTGACTGGGGCATTCAGCACAGCTCAGAGAGATACTCTCAATATGTGCTCATGGTCCACTGTTCAAAATTGGAAAAAGTACACTCTTCTAAATTGGCTCTTGTGTCACTGTAAATCTTTACAACTATCAACTTAAATGTGAAATATATGGCATTTATTCTGGCAAGGCAATATCTCACAAAGTAAATGTGTCTCTGCCCTGATTCAGCTCCAGTCTGAAATTAAATGAGTTTTTCCCTTTCTCATGCCACATCCTTCTACCAAGTATCGTGAAAATTGGGCCAATAGTTTTTCCATTACCCTGCTGACAAACAGACAAAAAGACAGACAAAAAAACCAACCAAAAAAAATTACCTCATGAGTGGATGTATAACAAATTTAGAACAAAATTTTTGAGCACTCCCACACATACAACCTCATTTTCAGAAAAGTTGGGACGTCGAGTTAAATGTAAATAAGCACAAACTGCAATGATTGGCAAATCATTTATACTCTATAATAAATGGAAAATAGTATCAAATGTTGAAACAGAAATTTTATTGTTTTTGAAAAATATCTGCTCATATTGAATTTGATGCCGGCAACGCATTTCAAAAAAGTTGAGACGGACCTGTGTTCAAGAGCTGTGTTTGTGAGAACACCCTGTAAGTGTTTTGGAACTGAGGAGACCAATAACTAAAGCTTTGGAAGCAACATGTTTTCTCATTCTCAGTTGATTTTAGATTTCAGCTTCTCAACACTTCTGCAGACTCTTTTGTCACATTTGTGCTCCTAATTTTTTCAATGGATGACTTGTCTTGACTGCAGGCAGGCCAGTTAAGCACCAGGACTCTTTCACTAAGGATCCATGGTGTTGTAACGCACGCACAATGTGGTTTGTCATTCTCTTGCTGAAATAAGCAAAGCCTGACCAGAAAAAGATATATTGTTCAGTGTTAATATTGTCTTCACAGATGTGCAAGTTACCCATGCGACATACACCCCCATACAATCATGGATGCTGGCTTTTAAACGGTGCACCAATAAAAAGCGGCATGTTTCCTCTCCTTAGCCAGAGAACGTGGCATCCTTGATTTCCAAAAAATTTCAGATTTTGATTTATGAGACCACATAGTAGTTTTTCACTTTGTCTCAGGCCATCATAAATGAAGTTAAGCCGAGAGAAGGCGGGAGCGTTTCTGAATCCTGTTTATTTATGTTTTTTTCTCTATGTAGTAAAGATTTAACTTGCATTTGTGGAAGCATTAACAAATTGTGCTCACTGAGAATGGTTTTCGGAAGTGTTTGTGAGCCCATGCATTGATTTCCACTACGAAATCCTGTTTGTTTTTAATGCAGTGCCACCTGAGGGCCTGAAGATCGCAACCATTCAGTACTAGTTTTTGAACTTGTCCCTTGCATACAGAGATTTCTCCGGATCCTCAGAATAATTTTTTGATGTTACATACAATAGATTATTAAATCCCCAGTTTCTTTGCAATATCATTCTTAAATTGCTGAACAATTTTCCCATGCAGTCTGTCACAGAGTGGTGAAGCCCTCACCATCTTCTGAAAGATTCAGCCTCTCTGAGATGCTCTTTTCATACCCATTCATGTGACTGACCCCTTGCTAATTAATCTAATTTGCTGTGAGATACTCCACTTGGTGCATCTTTAGCATTATGAAACATTTCCAATCTTTTGTTGCCCCTGTCACAACTTATTTGAAATGTTGCTGGCATCAAATTCAAAATCAGCAAATATTTTTCTCAAAACAATACATTTCTCAGTTTCAATGTGATATATTGTCTTTGAACCATTTTGTAAGGGTTAGAGAAAAAGTGGATTCGTTATAGTGCACAATTCTCAGACGAAAAGCTAAGGCACAAAGACCTGAACCATTAAGGTCTCAAATGAGACGGACTAGAAGGGACCAATCCCAAAAATAACTTAACTCAAAAGCACACTCCTGTGGGAAAATCCCAACAAAAAGAAAACCAAAGAACTGAGGCTTCAGGAGTATTACTATGAACAGCCCCTAAGAAGGAAAGAGCTAGGTGCGAAGTACCACACAGATATTTAAACACCAAAAACCCTCGGAGGATAAAAGAGGATAAATTCCGCGAGCAAAAATAAAGAATTCAGCAAAAGGTAAGACACTGCTTTCTAAACTCAAAATACTAGCCGCAAATCAGTGGACAAAACGGCCTAATCTGACGAAGTGCAAGATGACACTAACGTAAAGAAATGCAGGAGTCCTAGAAAACATATAGACTTAGCACACCTGAAACCAATACTAATCAGCAACACCAGCAGTCAGCAAGTAGATCGCAACCAGATAGGAAAAGATTGCCGATCAGCAAAAAGAACGTTGTTAGCTCCTGGACGATTGTTTCCTTAGTACTAACAAGACAAAAGATGAGAGCAACCCCACAGATAAGACCAAACCAGTCCTGTCAATAATGAAAATATCCAGAAGCTGAAAGCAGCTCCATGAAGACAGAAAAATCAAAGATAAACCTGCAACCATGACACATTTTCGATTAAATATCATACCCCCATTCCACACAACCGTTCAAGCTACCGTTCCCATACCGGTCAAGGAATGGTACCGGAACGGGAGAGGTCGGGAGGGAACCTTAATGGAGCCTTATTGGAACGGCACTGGACGTGAACGGAACTCCTTCGAATGGTAGGAACGGTTGGGACGGCTGAGGTCGGGCTGCATGTTCAAAATTTTGGCCGTTCCCCTCCCGTTCTGAATGAACGGTAATGGATCCTTAGCACATCATTATGAGAACTGATGAGTCGTTAATGGAAAGTAAGCAACGGTAACGCAACGCTAATGCATCGGGAGTGAACGGTCGCCAATATTCGCCCAGCACCCGTAACGTTCTCATACCGTTGCTACCGTTCCCTACCATTCTCATACCGATCTGGTAACGTTCTGATCCGACCCAATCTCTACCTCACCATTTCAACCATTGTCTTACGTTCCCCTAACGTTGTATTAAGCTTCCAATAGCATTCCGATACCATTCCAACCATTCCAATACCGATGCATTAGCGTTGCCGCACCGTGCCAGCCGATGTGTATATAGGTGTCACGTTCCAATACCAATCAGTTTATTTTCACACGAGCTAGACCGCACATCTTCACAGAACAGTAAACATGGGTGTCGACAATTATCATTTTTTTTGGGTGGGGGACTTGTTTTCCGTGTTCTTTTTTATCTTTTCGTTCTTAAAAAAGGACACGAAGAAGGAATTGTAATTTGAACAACAATATTTATGCTCATTATTTGGCAAAGCCAAAGAATAAGCTCTACGATTGCCTAACCATGTGTAAAATGCAGTGCCTACGTGTCCGAAAGTCGGACAGAGTTTTATTATAACTCCGTGTCCGACAGTCGGATGGTTTCAACATAACTCCGTGTCCGACAGTCGATATTGTTTTTAATTTCTTAAAATCTACTGAATCTTTTAGATATTAAACGTGATTGTTTTGATCAGAGGGCTCAGTTCTTCAAGATGAGTACCGAGAATTTCAATCAATGTTTCTGTTTAAGCTCTGCTCAATAAAGTGAGTCGACATTGGCGCAGGACTTCGTGCATTTATGACGAAGTTAGCGACTGTCAGACAGAGATCCTAAAATACTCCGTGTCCGAAAGTCATATAAGTTTTAATTTTTTGAGTATTCCAGCAATTATTAGACGTACAAACTTGGCCATGTTTGTGTTCGACCTTCACAAAATGCAAATTGATAGCTATCGACTTTTCTCATCTTTTTATTCGTCTGTTTTCTTTCGTTGAAGATAGACAACAGTTTTTATTCGGTCTCTCTTTTGAAAATTAGTCAGATGGATCGAACAGATTCACGCTTTATTTCCACACCAGAGATAAAGTAGGCCATGTGCTTGTAGTCAGTGAACAATCAATTCCATGACCATTGACATTGTGAATTAAATATTGCATGCACGATCAAGACTGTCGGACGCGAAATGCAAAATACTCCATGTCCGGAAGCCAGCAGAAAGTAAAAGTATTGATATGAGAGCAGATTTATGACGAGATAAAGAAAAAAAATATATCACCAATAATCAGAACATCCAATGTGCACTGCAGTCAATTTGTTTGGGCCATTTTTATAAATACAACGAAGTCCGTACAATGCCTGTCGGACATTAAATGCAAAATACTCCGTGTCCGACAGCTAAAAAAAAAAAAAAGAGGACGATTAGAACAGATTGATAACGAAATAATAATAATAATCATAATAATAATAATAATAATAATAACAACACTTTAACAACAAACAGAACATCCAATGAACAGTGCGATTTATTTATTTGCGGGCCATCTTTTTTGGATGTTCTGTTTGTTGGTGATATATTTTATTCTTTATTTCGTTATAAATCTGTCATCCTGTGGATAAAAGGATGATATTGCGTGTTGCCCCAACTGGGATCAATGTAGAAGTCTCAAAACTAAAGTAGGCTATATAATTACTGTAAATGAAACTGTGCCAGTTTCAGTTTCCACGAATACACTGTTAATAATAAACGAATAAACTGAAGCCTTTTTTGCCAGGTAGCCTAATTTAACTGGCACCGTTTAGCTAGTTATTTTAACTGTAATTTTACAATTAGTTTACCACGGAGTTCAGTGCATGTTCAGTGTAAACCACGGTTAAAGGTGGTTTACGCCTTATAAACGCCTGGGGTCCAAGTCGATTTTGCGAAATAAACGCCCGGGCTACTAAATAGTCATATACGGTATTGCCTTTATAGATTTCCTTCCAAGTTCATTATTATTTTATTTGTTCTAGTATTTTGTTAGGCCATGCGAAATGTCGTCCAATACATTGAATTTTATTTTTTAGCAACTGAATACATGTTTGATATGTGTCTCGCTTTTATAACCTCTGTAGATCGTTATGGCAATGGTAACATAACGCTACTCGATCGTTAATGGATTGCTAACAGCATGCTACGGTCGCTGTGAAATCGGTAATGAACGGTAGAGGACAGTAGCTACACTCGGTACAGCAACGGTGTGAGATCTGAAAGGAACGTTGCTGGAACGCTAGTGATTGGTACTAAAATGGTAAAGATCGTTATGGACACGCTGTGCAGACCTTACATGGTCGGTACATGAACTGTACTAGAACCCTACAGCATTGTTACGGTTGTTAACAGATCGCTAACTGGAACGCAAGAATGCCAAAAACGGCCGTTCTCCTAGCGTCTGATCGGTAGAGGCAGCCGTCCTGAGGACGGCTTAGAACGGCTGAGAACGGTAGCTTGAACGGTTGTGTGGAATGGGGGCATTAAATATGATGTGCAAATTCTTCCATTCTGCTTATTCACATTTTAAACGGCATCCCAACTTTTCTGGGAATGGGTTTTTCAATTTGATTTCTAATTAGCAATTCAAGGGCCAGTTTTACACACAGAAGAGCAGTCTAATCCTACACTAAATTACATTTCTAATGGAGTGCCTTCATAACAAATCCAGTATTACTCCGGGGTCAAGCTGAATCTGTGTGTGACAAACAAGCTCTTACTACTGAAAAAAAAATGTTTCTCCTTTTATCTGGATTTAGGGGCTAAACTGACAACTCAAGAATCAGCAAAACCAGAACAGATGGAGCTCAGAACCCTCAAACTTACCATCCCCATCTTCTCAAACATCTCCAACTTCACCACAGGTAATGAGACAGATGTTCTACTGTCTGAGGGCCCTTACCAGACAGTGGAGGTCGTGCTCATTATCCTGGCCACAGGGTCCCTCAGTTTTGTAACAATTTTTGGGAACATACTGGTCATGCTTTCAATCAAAATGAACAGGAACCTCCAAACCATCAACAACGACTTCCTCTTCAGCTTGGCATGTGCAGACCTGATCATTGGGGTCATCCCCATGAACCTGTACACAGTCTACAATGTGACTGGATATTGGCCATTGGGGCCAGTAGTCTGTGATCTTTGGATGACCCTGGACTATGCGGTCAGTGTTGCCTCTGTTATGCATCTCCTCGTCATCTGCTTTGACCGTTATTTCTGTGTCACCAAGCCACTCAGCTACCCAGTGAAAAGGACCACCAGGATTGCAGGCATGATGATGGGGGCAGCCTGGGGTATTGGCTTCCTCCTGTGGGCCCCAGTCATCCTGTTCGGGCAGTTTATCATAGGGAAGCGCATTGTGCCAGAAGGCGAGTGCTACATCGAGTTCCTGTCCAATGAATCCATCACCTTTACCACCGCCACTGTTTTCTTCTACCTGCCTGTTACCACCATGACCTTTCTGTACTGGCGGATCTCCAGGGCCAGCAAGAGCCGTGTGAAGATGAGCAATCACAAGCAAAAAAAGGGCAACACATTCAACAGCGAAGCAGGAAACCACATCAGCATTCCATGTGATGACGAGTGTGACAGAACCCAACCCGCTGAGAGGAGCCAGAATGGCGGAACAGGTGGTGATGGAGAGGAGGAGCCGAGTGCACCAGTACATCCTGAGAGAAAGGAAATAGCTGAGGCCCCTGCAGGTTACGAGGGAAACCCTACAGCCCACGGCTTAAACACCTCAAAGCACCAGCCCAAGAAGAAGTCATCGTCATCTCGTGAAAAAACAGTAACACGCATGGTTATGATCATTCTTGTTGCCTTTGTGGTCACGTGGACACCCTTTAACATCTTGAAGGTCCTCAGCACCTTCTGTTCAACATGCGTTCCCTCTGCTGTTTGGACCTTCAGTTACTGGTCTGCCTATATCAACAGCGCCCTGAATCCAGCCCTCTATGCTCTCTGCAACAACACCTTCAAGAAGACCTTCAAACAACTCCTGCTCTGCCAGCATAAGGACATTCGCTCGGGCAGATAAAGAGGTGTGATTATTTATTTTTTTGTTTCTGACGGTGCTCCTCTCTGTCCTGTCTTTACAAATCCTCCTGCATCACTTCAAACAGTGGCAGGTAGAAGCTCAAGAAATAGAATTACAGACATGACCAATTGATATAAACTCAAATTTCACACATTTCTACGCATTTGAACTTTATTAGAATTCAAGCACATTTACCACAGAACTGAGACTTGAGGAGACTTTACACTGATTTGGAGATCAGAAAGGGCGTCCATTTATTATTATTATTATTATTATTATTATTATTATTATTACAACTACAGGACATGTATTCAGGACATGTATACTGAACAAAGAAAGTTAGGGATCACCCAACTTTTCAATATTAAAATATGATATGGAAAAAAATACAAACTATCACATATTTCAAATTCAAAATTTGGGGTGATCCCTAACTTTCTTTGTCCAGTATATTTATGAATTCAGGATTCATAAACATCAGAAGGAGGGCTACACACTGGAAAAAGGTCGGAGGAAAAAGGTTTGATTTGTTCTGTTAAATACTGGAGATTGTTTTAACTTCAATTGCTGTTGCATTGTATTTCATGACTAATATGAAGGACCAGTGCTCCTTCAAAATGCAGCCAGTGCTCTGAGTGCTAACCCCCCCCATCATTCCACACACACACGCACACACACATACACACAGGTACATACACTCACATCATCCCACAGGTGAATCAAGACCTGCCAGAACTGTCCAAATATAAATTCCATGTCACACAAGTGCATACCCGCACACACACACACACACACACACACACACAGACAGACATACACAAACATAAAAGCAAGTGCACACGCACGTACGCATGCATCCAGACAGGCACATACACGCAAACCCACACACACTCATACTCACGCAAACACACACGCACATTCACATGCATGCATACACACGCACAAACACGTGCGCGCACACACACACCTGTATATCATTATCCATGGTGATTAACACACACACGCGCACACACACACACACACACACACACACAAATACCCATTAATATGAACACAGATGCAAACACACACACACACACATTCGATCGATGCATATTTTAATATTGTTGATCCTTCGTTTACCTTCCCACTCGGCATCAGTTGCACTCTCAGGACCATCACTTCTGTAGCTATGGTTAGCTGAGTACATCTAAGAAAACCATAACAATGTAGCAGAACTAGCTAGGTAGTTGCATCAGAAAATGTCGAAGTAAATTCTCTATAAAACCGAAACTATTATGCCAAATCCTGGGAATATCGGCGATAGCTAAAATCACATATCGGGGATGATATACCTGTCATCTGATAAAGAGTGATAAGTGACAGAAGCAAACCGCTAATGTTGAAGCAACCCTGCGTATTTCAGAAAGTACTTAACAGCATCATGCGCAACTAGATGGGCCACATTGAACGATCTTTTGTCATAAAATAATGGACTGGGACAATCACACTATCCAACACAATAACACCGCATACCCGTGGGCGAAGGGCGATGGTTCGTCGTTCTCGGGCGACATTACGTCATTATCACGCGACCGTTGAAGCAGACGACAACTAATTAGGGGGAATAAAACTTCATTTATCTTGTCTTTGAAAACAAAATTTCCACATTTTTGTATTTTACAATATTATTTACTAATTATGATTGTATAAAACAGCATTATGATTTAGCCCTGAGTTCCCTTTCAAATTCACCCTTACAAACCAGTAAAAAATACCCTTTTACGTGAGGATTGTATTAAATTATTAAATTGGCGTTACCGCTGTTAAAAAAAAAAATATTCTCGCTGTTTGCTTTTTGAGCAGCATTTTACGAACTCTCCTCATAAGCATCATGTTCCAAAGGAGACGCAAGGCTGATCGGATTTCTGGTTTAACATTTTTACGCGGTCTATGGGTATAACTCAAAAATTTATTGACAACATAGGGAAAACCTCAATGACACCTAATAAATCGATATTTGTCTTTGAAAATTCTGTTTCCAATAGGCATATATTGTTACACATGATAAGGATAGAAAATCATTTTAAAAGACAGATAAAACAGTATCCAGCATGAATCATGAAAGCATAGCAAATCAATACGGACTCAAAGTATGGTCTCTATCAGGCATACAGGATCTCAAATAATTAAGTTACATAAGACTCTTCAACAGTAAAAAATGATCATTAGAAAACTCTGATACAAAAATGAAATATTGTAAATATAATCTAAACAGTAAAATCCCCAGCAATTATATGCCTACTTGATAACTTTATTAAGTTCCGGAGTGTTCACGAAATGAAAATAAAAACATTGTATTAAAAAAAATCCAGTCCGAAAGGCCAGTGAATTCAAATCCTAATTTTATATAACTGAAAAAAGAACAATAGAGTTTCAAGCCGGTGCCCGACAAAGTCTGTGCAGATGGCAGAATCGAGGTCTTCGCCTCGACCAGGTGTTGCACTCGGCGCTCCAGATGAAGCTGCAGAGCGCCGGGCACAGATAAACAAAAGGTTCATGCTCCATGCGCTTCCAATGGCCACGGCTCCCCCTGGAAAACTGCTGGCCACCCCACTGGCCCCCCCTGAGCACTGACTGTATAAAACATGGACGTAGCCTCCGTGACTTTACTCATAGTTTTCTGAATATCGTAAGTTATGGCTATAACTATGGACCTATGAGACCAAACGATGACCGTCACCACGGTCTTCACCTTTGAATGATGCCATCATCTGCCTATCCTCGAGACCATATGTCAACAGAGTCATTTGACTGACCTTAGGCGGTCCGGCCCACCGCCTTTAAAACATCCAGGTGGCCACGCCTCCTCATCTCACCTGGAACGCCTCAGCCCAGTCCGAGCGACAGGAGATGGTGACGGTCATCGTTCGGTCTCATAGATCCATAGTTATAGCCATATCTTACGATCTATTTCGACCTCACTCAGACCGTCATCACGGTCTTCACCTTTGGATGACGAGTGCCATCAGTGTCGCGAGGACCAGAGGACTCCACGACCTCACCACCTCGCGCAGTCGCTGCAAGCAAAACGGCAGAGGCCACGGGCACTGGGGATGCCACATTGACCCTGTAAAACCAGGAAAATGTACAGGGGGCATTGCAGCTGCACATATTTCAGACAGAGGAACCCCTTTTAATCAGCCCAGGAAGTGGCAACACTCCTGGTGGAGTGAGCAACCAAATTAGGTGGCACTGGCAGCCTCTGTCCAGAATATGCTTCAGAGATAGTATTAACAATCCAATGAGACAGACATTGCTTAGATACAGGGAGACCCAGTTTCTTACCATCAAAACACAGAAACAGCTGAAAGTGTGAGCGTCTCAGGCACTGAGTACGAGTGATATAAGCCCTCAGCGCTCTCACAGGACACAAAGTGTGCAGGTCCTTTTCCCCATGTGCGAGAGACTGATCAAAATGAAACGCACTGATCTCCAGTACTTGATTCACCATCTGAATGTTCACCACCTTTGGAAAAAAGAGGAATTTGGCCAGAGAGACACGCCCGTGTTATGAGCTTTCCGCCTCAGACATTCCCCATTCACAGACAGAGCATGCAACTCACCCACTCTCTTGGCAGAACATAGGGCTAAGAGGAATGCAGTTTTTTGTGACAGAAACTTAAGGCCGGAGTGGTCTATGGTTTCATAGGGAGGCCTAGTGAGTGACCTTAGCACCAAAGGGAGGTCCCATGCTGGAGCCCTGAGAGCCTTACCTGGTCGCAGGTGCCATGCTCCTTTAATGAACTGGGACAATAAGGGATGCTTCCCCAATGGAACACCCTCTACTGCCACATGGAGCAGCGATATAGCGGCAGCGTACACCCGTACACCTTAATTGTGCTAGCCGCTCTTCCCAAGTCTAAGAGAGATTGAAGAAAGCGCAGAACTAGTTTGATGGGACAAGAGGCTGGATCAAGCCCTCTGTCGTGACACCACATAGAGAAAACCCTCCACTTCTGGTTATAGTTAGCACAAGTGGAGGGGGCTCGGGCATTATCTAAAGTTTTTAGGACAGCCGCATCTAGTCCCTGAGAGAAGGACTGAGAAGGGGCCAAGCCCAGAGCCGGAGGGCAGCGGGTTTGGGGTGCCATATCTGACCCTGTGCCTGGGACAGGAGGTCCGCCCGCACAGGCAGAGCCCAAGGTTGGCCCTGAACCAACTGAAGCAGCATTGGGAACCAATGCCTCCTTGGCCACCAAGGAGCTATCATCAGCACTCTGTAATGGCCCAGTGCAATCCTGCTGAGTACCAAAGGGATCAGGGGAAGTGGAGGAAAAGTGTACAATAACCCTTCCGGCCACTCGTGAGACAATGCATCAAACCCCAGGGGACCACCCTGACCCTCCAGGGAAAACCACCTCCTGCAGTGGGTCGTCTCTGCTGACGCAAACAGATCGACCTGAGCCATGCCGTACTGAGACCATAAGAGGGCCATCACTTCTGGATGGGGCCTCCACTCTCCTGGGAGAGGATCAGTCCTGGACAAGAGGTCTGGAGCCCGATTCACTACCCCGGGATAAAAACTGCCCTGAGCGAGGCAAAATGCTGATGGGCCCAAAACAGCAGCTTCCAAATCGTCGCTGCTTTATTTCTTATTTTAGTCCTGAAATGCGCTAGTAGAAGTTTGAAATGCATGTAACTCTTAAAAGTTACTTGCTAATTAGCTCAGTGAGATGAAGGATACTAGGCTATTTGGTGTCAGAGATTATTAGTTCAAATTTCAACCAATGTAAAATGTACGAAGTAATCCCACCTTTCTTGTTATCCTCCATTTTTTGCCTCTTGTTGCTCAGAATTGCCTGAATTTGCCTGGCCCCGATATCGCTGCAAAGCAGCTTTAATTACATTTTTTTTTTTTAACAACTGAAACTCACACCTGTGCTCAATTAACTCCAGCTATGTTCTAATACTAATTAATAATCATTCATGCCAATAAAAGTATGAGACAAATGACACAAGCCCTTCAGTAAAACAGAAACTTTTTCTTCATAATTACTGGCAAAAAATAAAAACTTCACATTTCAAAGCGCTTCAGAAGTCAACCTAGGACAAAGAGAAATCCCTTGCCAATTATTGACATGATCTAAAATGCTGGTTTGTTTATTTATCTTTTTTTTTGCTTTCATTTTATCCAAGATAAATTATGAAGTACAGACATACTTAGCAGTTCTTACGCAAAAGTTAACGTCAAATTATTCAACATCCATCAATTTCACGTGTGTTACAGTGGATTTGACAACCAGTAACATGAAAACCCAATTATGTCTCCGGACTTATGAGCCTCACTTTGTATAAGAAACATACAGGAAGTCAGACACGAACTTTCATTTGGTGACATTCAACTTGACTGTCAGCGATCTTTTGTAGGTCTAACCTGACACAATACAATTATAATGACTTGTATCACCAAAACTGCGTCAGAGCTTAGAATTGTATTAGATATAGGAGGTCTTATAAATGTATGTAAATGTATGTAATATTACATGAAATAAAGTACTTGGTCTCTGATTTATCTTCATTTTGTTAAGTGTGTAATCATTACAGCACACTACGGTTGTTCTCCTTTCTAAAGTCTAAAGCTGTCATGTAGGCCTCTCAGGCATTAGAGACAAGAGTGAGCAGCTCCTCTTCAGCTGTTGATGACATCATAAACCTGACTTTTCTTATTTTAATGCTCAGACTTTATTCCTTTTTTTAATCAGTGATGAAATACAGCGCAGCAGTAATTTGAAGTTAAAACAATGACCAGTATTCTGTGGAACAGTCCAGGCCCTACGGGAGCCAATAGGGTGGGATTGTGCAGATTTGTCTACAAGAATTAAATATGGCACAGGTGTAGACCAGGTCATACTAAATTCATTTTCAGAGGGCGCTAAAGCCGGCGCTCAACGGGCCGCCATATTGGCAAATCCAAGATGGCGGCCAGTCGTATTTTGAATTTGTCATAACTTCACAACAACAAGTCATAGGATCATGAGTGAGGACACTTTGTAAGGGTTTTTTATGTCAATGATTCCAAATCTTAACTTTATTTTCACATTAAAGAAACATTTGACCAAAAGTCCACAAAGTCCCCGTGCACAAGCCTGTCCAAGTCAATCAGGTGCTGGCGATAGCAGGCAGAACAAAAATTATGTACAAAACCAAAAAAAGTCCCCGCACACTGATCACCATAGTAGAGCTTTATTAGGAGTGAACAACGCGTTTCGCAGTTGCTTCGTCAGGTTCGCCCTGGACTCTGCAAATGCTGCAAGTCGTTGAGCATCTGCCGGCCCTGCTCCACCTCTGTTTGACCCAATTGCCTTAGCACAGATAGTAGCCCTTGTTGAGGATTCAGACTCCGTGTTTAACTTATCTGCACTTCGACAGATGTGTAGAGTGTTGATGGAAAAACAAGGAAGTCCTTGTTATGACCCCAGGGAGCCACTTTCAACACGATTTAAAGAACACCTTCTTGGTTTTCTTCCTGAATGGTCTGAGTTTCCACAGGGGAAGGAAATCTATATCTCTGACAATGCAAAAGTTGGAGCCTTGCTTGCAAAGGCGCATGAGTCTAGAATTGATGAAGACGATGCTTTGTTGTTAATGCGAGCAGCAGTCATTTTGCAATTTTCCTTCATCTGGCCATTGTTGCAGCAAAGGGCCACCAGAAAGCCTATGTTCGCACAGTTGATAGTGATGTGGGAGTTCCTGCCATACACTTCTTCTTCACACTTGGGTCCTCAGAACTATGGGTTTGTTTCGGTTGCGGCAAAAAAGTCAGAGATATTCCCATTCATGATATTTGCTCCCGTCTTGGACGGCCACTTTTCAATGCCATAACAGGGTGTGATACAACATCACAGCTTCTTGGATGTGGCAAGAAAACTGCTTGGGCAGCATGGCAAAATTCTCCAGGGCTCACTGAAACATTGGTGACACTAACCAATGAACCCAACGTTTTACCCTAGAGTCTCTGCACGTGCAAGAGCTTGAACGATTTGTTATTCTGACATATAGCAAGGGATGTGGTTTGGCTTAGGTCAATGAAGCCATACATCGTCTTTTCACAAGTGGTAAGAGAACTCCCGAGAACATACCATCAACTCAAGCAGCCTTGTTTGAACACATAAAGAGGGCATTACTCCAGGCAAGCTTTTACTGGAATCAGGCGACGTCAGTTCACCAGGACATCCCACACTTCAATGAATGTAGATGGCAAAAGGAAGACAATGACCCCTGGTTACCATGCTGGACAAAACTTGAAGATCTCAGTAAGGCATGTTCCATCATTTTGCATTGTGGTTGTGAATGGTCTTGCCGAGGAAACTGTAAATGCAGTCGAGCTGGAGTCCGTTGCTCAGGTTTATGCAAATGTGAAGGTGGATGTGTGAACAATGATGATGCTTGAATAAAACAGACATTTAACTTGCTCTAAAATGTTTAAGCTTGCTTGATATGTCTCTTGTTCATTTGTGATGCTTTTATGATATAAATATGACCTTGAAAATACATTCAAATTGGATAAAGTATTGATTTCAATCAATAAACTGACAGAATGGCATGTCTTTTGTAAAAAGAAACACCTTATTTGGATTTATTGAGGTTAATTACAAATAAAAAATGTTTTCATTTGTGATCATATGACATTTGGTTGTGAAGTTATCACATATTCAAACAGTGATGTGTGGCCATCTTGGATTTCCCAATATGGCAACCCAGGGAGCGAATGGCTTCTAATATGTTAAAATAAACTCCTGATTTTGATTTCTTGAGGTCTTCAACCCATACAAAGTGCCTTCACTCATGATTCTATGACTTTTTGTTGTGAAGTTATGACATATTCAAAATACAACTGGTGGCCATCTTGGATTTGCCAATATGGCGGGCCCATTGAGTGCCGGCTTTGGCGCCCTCTAAAAATGAATTTAGTATGACCTGGTCTACACCTTTGCCAAATTTCATGCTTGTAGACAAATCTGCACAATTTTCCCCTTCAGTGTGTCGCCTTTTGTGTGCAGTGTGTACCCCTCTTTGTGAAGTTTTACACCTTGTGTGTTATTCCTTCTACGGTGAGCGTGTTTGTTATGTGGTGGCGTGTTTTCAAAATGGCAGCGTCCTGAATGCATCTCCTGTGGTGTTATAATAATAATACTAATAATAATAATAATAATCCTGATTACCAGTGTTAAAATTTCAACTGGACTACTTCCATCCGATAAATATTGAAGCACAATATTAATTTTAATCACTGCAAATCGTGGGCTGGGGATTAATTGGCTCTATATCCACTTTCAGCAGAAATTGAGATTTGTTCAAAAAGCACATCTCAGAGTTGACAAGTTCTATGTCCCTAATTCCCAGATCAACGTACAGATGGTGCTGGTAGAAAATCAATGAAACATCATAGGACTATGCTTTCATTTCAATTCAATCTGAGCTATAAGTTCTATGTCCACTTCATCCAATCAGCCTTCCTGATATGAAGAAAAAGGACATTAAAGCCATGCTAAAATACATGCCTGAGACAGACAAAGCTTACATGTCCGTTCTCGCCAAGTAGTCCACCAGATCTGACACTGCATTATCCACATAGGTCCATCAGATGTTTCTTGCCCAAGTTTTGTGGCAGGAATGTGTGGACTTTTTAAACCCACCGCACCAACATGGATTGACCAGGTCAGAGTTAACATTCTGCTTAATTTTCCCATCTATTGGGAATTAGTTGCCTTGCAATTGCATTTTTAAAGGCTGCGATGGTAATCACTGGGTCTTATAGCACATTGATGGGTGTGCAATCAATTTACATTTTGTGGAACGGGAGCAGTTATGATCTTTTGGTGACTCTTGGATTGAAATTGACTCTGGTTGAGACAACACTTTTGTATTTTGAAGTTTCATATGTGTTCTACTGTTTGTCATGTTGCTGTTTTGATTACTGTTACCATGGCCATACAAGTTAAAAATCAATAATGGTGAAAATTTAGGCGGACCTTCATTTGGGCTTCGTCGCATGACCTCAGACTTAGGTCAAACAAGAGATAATGCCAGCTTCTTACAATAGCTGATCTCATGGGCTGTGCACCTTGATACGCAATCGTATTGTACAACGTAATTTGAATGCGGTTGTTATCTTCTTTTGACGGTTCAAGTTTTTCAAATCATTTAGTCAATCAGTCAATGACTCAGAACGGGTTTTGTTAATTAATAGGCCCAGTCAGCTTATTTTATTTTGTTCTGCTAAAATAATGTGATGGAAATCAATTAGAACATAGCACTATGAGGCTAGTTGCTTTCACAATGTAGAAAAATTTAATATTCTGCTAGGTTAGGATTATTCTGCAGATTTACGCTATTGGAGTAGTATGTTCTTGAAAGGTTAGCAACGCCAACTTGAATCTGAAAACATTGACTCCAAAAACACCCTCATTTGTGCATGAAAAATTGTGTTTGACACCAAAACAGTTGAGGATGGTTTCAGAAGCCAGTTCCATTCCAGTTTTGTAACTGTATTTTGATAAATTATCATTGTTGAACCATTTTTTTCCTTCCTTGTTCATTTTGTTCATTTTTTAAAAACGTGATTTGGATATAGAACTTGTTGGCGCCAACACTGCTGAAGCACATAGGTTCAGATGAGAGATAGAACTTTACAGCACAATCACTGTATTTTGAAAACCAGAAGGTCCTGTCTCCATTTTTTTTTGACATCACAAAATACTGTTTTAAAGCCTTCAAATTATTGGCAGGTACTTAACATGTGAAACCTTTGCACCGATGTACCTTCCCAAAAAATCCAAAGTTCAGAAAGTCTGATGGAGTTGGAAGATCTAAGGCTGCAAAACTTCAAATGCAATTTTCTCAGTTTCATGAAATATGGATACAGGACTGCCTAACCCTCAGCCCACGAAATGTTGTTGTTGTCTCCAGGGTTCCTGAATGTGTCATAAAGGATGGGGCGACAAATTGTGTTATTTTTACACTGGAGGAATGGCTGCAAAAAATGGGGGTTTTAAATCATATGTAAAAATCTGAATGAAAAACAACTGTTTTTACCAACAATTGAAATCAAGTTTTGTTACAAGAAGGTCTTGGCCAAATCTGCCCCGCCGTGCAGTGGATGGTGATATGGGAATGAATGTTGTTCGCCAGTCCAACTATCACACTTCTTTTCCAGGCCAGAACTCCTCCCTTCAATATTTCTCAACAAAATGTAATGTTTGGATACTCTTTATTTTGAAGATGAGCCCTTTCAAACTTCCATCTGCACTCCAGTTCGACTATCCATCCTCCACCGCGTTCTGTTTCCAGGCCACGTATCAGCCACCCTGTTCTTTTCTGGGCCAGAACTCTTAAACTGTTCAACATTTCTCAACAATTTAATTTACAGATACTTTTTATTCTTGAGGATGAGTCTCTTCAAACTTTTGTCCTTCTTCCAGTTTGTCCATCGGTCCCTCCTCCAGGTTTTGTTTCAAAGCCAGTTATCAGCCATCCCGTGTTGGGGGATCTGAGAATTTTGAGCTTGGTTTTTTAATTAAAAAAGTATTCATTTTTTCAACTTTCAACATTTTTAGGTGACTGCAAACTTTTGTATGGCTCTGTACATTCTATAATACATCATTTATATCAGATGAAAATATAAATTACATTAAAGGATGACCTCTCTGATCTCCTGAATCACTGTAAAGTCTCTTCGACTGTCAGTTCTGTGGTAAATGTGCTTGAAATCTAATTAAGTTCAAATGCATAAAAATGTGTGCAATATGACATTACATCTATTGGTCGCGTGTCTGTAGTTCTACTTCTTGAGCTTCTAACTGCTGTTGCTTAAAGTGATGCAGGAGGACATGTAAAGAAATGACAGAGAAGAGCACCAGCAGAAACAAAATATAAATAATCACACCTCTTTATCTGCCCAAGCGAATGTCCTTGTGCTGGCAGAGCAGGAGTTGTTTGAAGGTCTTCTTGAAGGTTTCATTGCAGAGAGCATAGCAGGCTGGATTGAGGGCGCTGTTGATGTAGCAGGACCAGTAACTGAAGGTCCAAACAGCGGAGGGAACGCATGTTGAACAGAAGGTGCTGAGGACCTTCAAGATGTTATAGGGTGTCCACGTGACCACAAAGGCAACAAGAATGATCATTATCATGCGTGTTACTTTTTTTTCACGAGATGACGATGACTTCTTCTGCGGCTGCTGCTTTGTAGCATTTAAGCCGTGGGCTGTGGGGTTTCCCTTGTAACCTGCAGGGGCCTCAGCAATTTCATTTCTCTCAGGATGTACTGGTGCACTCGGCTCCTCCTCTCCAGCACCACCTGTTCCACCATTCTGGCTCCTCTCAGCGGGTTGGGTTCTGTCACACTCATCATCACATGGAATGCTGATGTGGTTTCCTGGTTCACTACTGAATGGGTTGCCCTTTTTTTGCTTGTGATTGCTCATCTTCACGCGGCTCTTGCTGGCCCTGGAGATCCGCCAGTACAGAAAGATCATGATGGTAACAGGCAGGTAGAAGAAAGCAGTGGCGGTGGTAAAGGTGATGGATTCATTGGACAGGAACTCGATGTAGCACGTGCCCTCTTTCACAATGCGCTCACCTATGATAAACTGACCAAACAAGATGACTGGGACCCACAGGAGGAAGGCAATACCCCAGGCTGCCCCCATCATCATGCCCGCCACCCTGGTAGTCCTTCTTGCTGGGTAGCTGAGTGGTTTGGTGACACAGAAATAACGGTCAAAGCTGATGGCGAGGAGATTCATAATAGAGGCACAGCCGACCGCATAGTCCTGGGCTAGCCAAAGGTCACAGACTATTGGCCCCAATGGCCAATATCCAAACACAATGTAGACTGTGTACAGGTTCATGGAGATGAACCCAGTGGCCAGGTCTGAACATGCCAAACTGAACAGGAAGTAGTTGTTGATGGTTTGGAGGTTCCTGTTCATTTTGATTGAAAGCATGACCAGTATGTTCCCAGTAGTTGTTACAAAACTGAGGAACCCTGCGGCCAGGATAATGAGCACGACCTCCAATGCCTGGTAAGGGCCTTCAGACAGTAGAACATCTGTCTCATTACCTGTGGTGAAGTTGGAGATGTTTGAGCAGATGGAGACGGTAAGCTCAAGGGTTCTGAGCTCCATCTGTTCTGGTCTTGCTGATTCTTGACTCGTCAGTTTAGCCCCTAAATCCAGATAAACAGAGAAACATTTTTTTTCAGTAGTAAGGGCTTGTTTGTCACACACAGATTCAGCTTGACCCTGGAGTAATACTGGATTTGTTATGAAGACACTCCATTAGAAATGTAATTTAGTCTTGGATTGGATTGCCCCTGTCCCTCTAAAACTGGCCCTTGGATTGCTAATTAGAAATCAAATTGAAAAAACCCATTTCCAGAAAAATTGGGATGCTGTTTAAAATGTAAATAAAAGCAGAATGTAAGGATTTGCGGATCATTTAAACCCTATATTTAATCGAAAATGGTTCAAAGACAATATATCACTTTGAAACTGAGAAATGTATTGTTTTGAGAAAAATATCTGCTGATTTTGAATTTGATGCCAGCAACATGTTTCAAATAAGTTTTGACAGGGGCAACAAAAGATTGGAAATGTTTCATAATGCTAAAAATGCACCTGGTGGAATATTTCACAGCAAATTAGATAAATTATCATCACCACTCCGTGAAAGACATCATGGGAAAATTGTTCAGCAATTGAAGAGTGATATTGCAAAGAAACTGGGGATTTAATCATTTATCGTATGTAGTGTCATAAAATTATTCTGAGGATCCGGAGAAATCTCTGCATGCAAGGGACAAGTTCAAAAACCAGCACTGAATGGTTTATATCTTCAGGCCATCAGGTGGCACTGCATTAAAAACAAACAGGATTTCGTATTGAAAATCAATGCATGGGCTCACAAACACTTCCGAAAACCATTCTCAGTGAGCACAATTTGTCACTGCTTCCACAAATGCAAGTTAAATCTTTACCACGTAGAGAAAAAAACATAAATAAACAAGATCCAGAAACGCTGCCACTTTCTCTGGGCCTAAGCTCATTTATGATGGCCTGAGACAAAGTGGAAAATTACCCTGTGGTCTGATACATCAAAATCTGAAATCTTTTGGAAATCAAGGATGCCCACATCCTCTAGCCTAAGAAGGTGAACAAACATCCCGCTTTTTATCAGTGCACAGTTCAAAAAGCCAGCATCAATGATAGTATGGGGGTGCACGTGGCATGGTTAACTTGCCCATCTTTAAAGACATTATTAATACTGAACAATATAACTTTTTCTGGTCAGGCTTTGCTTATTTCAGCAAGAGAATGCCAAACCACATTGTGCGTGCATTACAACACCATGGATCCCTCGTCAAAGAGTCCTGGTGCTAAACTGCCCCGCCTGCAGTCAAGACAAGTCACCCATTGAAAAAATTTGGTGCACAAATGTGACAAAAAAGTCTGCAGAAGGGTTGAGAAGCTGTGATCTAAAATCAAGTGAGAATGAGAAAACATGTTGCTTTCAAAACTATAGTAATTGGTCTCCTCAGTTCCAAAACACTTACAGGGTGTTCTCACAAACACCAGGGGTGGATCCAGGAATTGGTGAAAGGGGGAGCTCAGCAAGGAGGGGTCTGGGGACCGTCCCCCAGAAAAATTTCAAAAATTTATGTGCTGAAAACACATTTTCCTGGTATCTTGGTAGAAAAATCTGGCCTATCTGTTCAATGATTTTCCTCCTAAGGTTCCAAAAATTAAGCAAAAAAACTTTCAAAGCGCTGTTGTAACGCAGTTTAACATTAACTGACAACTTTAACCTTTACCAAAGACTTTCACTTTACTGTCAAAGTTTGTGACCTTAACCCTTTCACTGCTGTTGGTGACTTGGTCAAAATTTCAAAGAGGAGAAAATCTTTCGAAATCGTCCAAATGCTACAGTGTTGGTATTCATTGGAAAGTGCTTGATGAGAGCTTTCCAGTGAATACCCATGGCTGCTTTAATGCACGGGCTTACCTGGGCTGAAGCCCAGGGGCCTATAGAGTTCAGGGGCCTATCATTTTGGGGCAATGACGAGCTGAAAAAGTAACTGCCGTGGTTACATGACGACTTTTCATTTGGAATGAATTCATCCGAATGAAACCATTTGGAATGAATTTTATTTCCTGCGAGTTTACATGGGAAATAGTCATTCCGAATGGGGGTTTGCATGGAAGACGCATTTAATCGCTTTCCTGTAAGGTTTGGTGCTGGGAAGGCTTCTGATTGAATAGGGAGCAGGTCAGATACGTGTATACGTGTTTCTGTTTAGCCTTTTGCTTTTCAGCAAATGGGCCCAGACACCTTGTTAAAGTTAATGGCATCATGAAACAGGACCAGTATACCCAGATACTCAGTGAAAACATTAAGCAATCCGGTGAATAACTTGGCCTTGGGCAGGAATGGATCTTCCAACAGGACAATGATCCTAAACACACGGCCAAATCCGTCAAGAAATGGTTAGTGGACAACAATGTGAACGCTTTGGAGCGGCCAAGCCAGACAACCGACCTCAATCCTATCAGAAATCTGTGGAGGGAACTGAAGACCAAGGTCATGGCAAGGAAACCCTCAAACCTTAAGGACCTGGAGAAGTTTGCCAAAGAGGAGTGGGCCAAAATCCCGTGCAGAAACCTTGTGATCAACCACAGGACGCGTTTGGAGGCTGTAATCGTGAATAAAGGCTTTTCCATCAATTACTGAGAAAAGGGTATGAATAATTCTGGACATGGCATTTTTTGTAAATCTGTCAAATAAAATACCAAAAAGTATTGTATTTCTTGAAAAAATGTTTACTGTACTTCTTACAGCCTTATGTCAACTTACTGTGTCATTTGTGGAAGAAAAAATTTGATTTGTCAAAAAATATCATTAAAAAAACAAAAATTGGTAGGGGTATGAATAATTTTGGGCACGACTGTATATATATATATATATATAAATTAAGCAGACAGATACATTCAGATCACTAAAGGTAACTTTATGCATGTGGTGACTAAATTTGAATGTGGAGTAGAACGGCCCAAGGTTGTGGTAAAACGGACCAGGGGTCATTTTGCCCCTCAACGCATGGGTCATTTTGCCCCACGACCGACAACAAAATATCTTGGCCTCACTAGTCAATGACGTTTCCGTGGCGGACTTTTTGATCGGTCCTCCACCGACCCTTGGAACAGACCATGCGATACACCATAGGAGTAAAACAGTTGCCACGCGCTGTCAATACTGACGCTTATTTTCGGACAGGCTGACCGCAAGATTATCTGGTGCAGAAAATTTTATCGGCTTAGATCTTGAAGCGCAACGGTATTTCTCACGGTCGCCCTAGTGTTGTTTGCCTCTCATGCGCACTTGTTCATTCCTACAATGAAACCGATAGATAGCAGCAACTAAAAGTACATATTTCAAGGGTGGGCCATATGACCCGTGGGGGCCGTTTTGTACCACTTTTCCCTACTCGAGCAATGAAGACAGCTAATTGACAGTGTTTCCGCCTGTCCCGAACTGTACAACACTTACCAGCCAAGAAGCAGAATGATTATTATTCCGGTTCTACAATTGTTTCTGTGCACGGCGTGTTGGATAACCAGCCTACTCACTTTTCAACCTTAAGTGAGTTCAATAGACCTGACGTTTGGTTACCTTACCTAACAAGACCATATATAATATATTAGGTTAAGAACAGCGTTAGTGGTAGTTGAACTCACGCCTGATCTAGCCAGTAGTGAAATGATAATGTTCGCGGCTCTATTCATTTCTGTGCCGTATTTCATGAGCTCTCGAAAGAATGCGTCTAAGCCGTACCTCGCAGCTTGCTATTATTAGCTAGTTAGCGAGCGAACAAGCAGTGCGCAGAAACAGAGTCGTTAATGATATCACAACATATGTAAACCATATCTTGCAGCTTGCTATTATTAGTTAGTAAGCTAGCAAGCACACAGTACACAGAAATAAATAGAGCGCCGCGAATAGTATCATTTCACTACTTAGCTGGCCAGATCACACTGAACAGCGAGTTGGCTGGCTATTGAACAGGCAGTGCAGAGAAACGACTTGGGTTCTCCAAATAATAATAATAATAATAATAATAATAATAATAATAATAATAATAATATGTAAAAACATGAATACTTGAAATGTTGGCCGCATATCGTAAGTTTCAGTGACCCGGGCCTGCCTGGGCCAGCAAAATCGGCACTAGTACATTGCTCTTGTTTTGTCCATATTCTCGATATCTCTGCATCTTTCGGCCACAGAAACATTCCATGGCCATATGCATGCGTTGCACTGCATCCCCACTCTACACATCGTTTTTCGTTCACTCTCGGTGATTTTTATTGGTCAATTCTTTAAGATATTCTCCGTCCAGACCAGAGTCGTAAACTACGGCTAACCACCTAGACACAATCCGTGTCCAATTTATAACGTCACGTGGCTGAGCTGGCCCAGCGCAAATGTTCTCGATTGAGGCAAAGGGGGCGTTCCCTGAAGTGGATAATTTTGCAGATAAAATGTGGCTTTTTTAAACGTTGCGTAAAGTACGCGATATTAAAACCATCACTAATTGTTCAAGATAGGTACTTAGTAGCATTTTATCACATAAAAAACAACGCTGAATTTCATGTCCTAAGCTCTTTAACTAAATATAAACAAACGAGAATTTACAAATTAATTAATTTTACGCACTGTTCCAAATGTCTTGGAATTGAGGTTGTCTGAAAAAATCACTGAACTTTAGCATAATAAAACTATGCAGGACTCCGCGGATTAGCACATTCGTCGTCAAATAGTGTGCGTAAATTCCGCGACACCAAAGATGCCATTGGTAAGCCGCACTTTCTCCATAATGTCATTTTTCCTATCGTCATTACCACATTGCGCCATCACTGAACAAACAGAGCATTTGCGCTGTAGTTTGCGATTTAATTACCTGATCTCGAGAATTCGTAGCGGTTTTTCCCAACTTTTCCCTGCGTTTGAGAGGTGAGAGTACGCAGCCTTCAGTCGGTCTCATGCATCTCGCTGTCGGTCCGATGGCATGCGTGCGGAGCAAAGTGACGCTGAGAGACGAGTGGATGCGATGCTGCTGTCTGGAAGGAAAGAGCGTCAGTGACAGAGAGGCGGAGGAGATTCGGGAGCGAGTGCGGGACCGAGACACTGAGAGGCTGGTTAAGATAAGGGGTAGAAAAACAGTGGGCAGTCCCTCCCAACACGCTTGTGTCAAAATCTTAATCCCTCTGGGATTCTGGCAAAATAATTTCACCTCAAGAAATTTTTGCATCAGGTGTGAAGTATTCAGGATAGTACTGTGCATGAGCAGATTGAGAACAATCACATCACGTAATCTGGCTCATGATCGGCTCAATGTTGCGCAGTGCACACAAGTGAATGATAAACAACGGCAGGTCGGGAGTGGCCTCAGCTTTCCAGGACTCAAACCATAAACTTCGCAATCGAAAAATAATGTTTCGGCTGTCGTAAAATAAGAGAACCTGAAGACTGAACAAGCGCTCTTCTCAAACCGCACTTCACTGAAAATGTTGAGGCAGCCAAACTACACTGCCCGTCCAAAAAAAAAAAAAAAAAAAAAAAAAAAAAGTCGCACAATCAAATATGTAGTTGGCACCCCTGTAGCTTTGATTACAGACAAATTCGTTTTGTCATTGTTTTGACAACCATATGCAATGCCAGAACATTTATATTCAATCAGCGTGGCCATAATTTTTGGCTCGAGATCTTCTCGACGAAATGGTTGAACCACTTGGTGGTTTTCTTGAGAACATCCCAACAACTTTCAATGTGGTTAAGGTCAGGACTTTGTGAAAATGATTCCTCATGCTTGTTTTTATCATTCATTGTTTTCTTTGCTGGATACAAGCCAATAACTTGCCCCTTCTGACTGACTGTAACATCTTTTCCATCATCGAAGGATAGGCTACGTCTTTCGACGTGATTTTTTAAGAAATGAGTGGCTACCTGCTTCATCCCAGCAAACATGAGACGTCCACCCGACGTGCAGATCATCTCTATATCGCGTCGGTCGGTCCAGGACCATATCTGTATGTCAATACGACGCACAAATAAGGTTCAAGATTGAACCGTAGACGGAACCTCTGAAGACTGTCTGCCAGACGTGCAGATCATGTCGGCAATTTTTAAGATCGCATTCAATAGTTTGTATCGCTGTTAAAGAGCATGAACATCCCCATAGTCCTGTCTCCACAATACAGAACCCACCACTTCCTGTAGCTCAACGTATATTCTCTTGAAAATAAAACACCCTGCAGTGTTAACTCAGATGACACAACTGATATGTGGTTCTACACTCATAAGTCAATATGGTATTTTTTGGATGTCTATTGACGTGCAAGACAGGTGCAGGATTTAGGTCGTTTTCACAGTTGCCATTTTACAAGACAAAGCAGGGCAAGCAAATGTGTGATTGGCTAATAAGATTGATCATGGTGCGATTCCATATTGGCGTGCCACAACTATTCTAGTGAGACAGGAACCACAGCGCAAGGGCAGTATGGTCCCAAAACACCTAAATTGAATAAGACCATAATTTTTTTCACCTGTGCTTGCTGCTTTGGCATGACAAAATGGCCTTTGTGAAAAAGGTCCGACAAGTAATTAAACAATAATCAGCAAGAACTGGAGCGAGAGCACAGAGGTTGTTGCTGTTGATGATGATGATGATGATGATGATGATTATGATTATTACCAACCCAGCAAACATGAGACGTCCTCCCGACGTGCACATCATGTCGGCAATTTATAAGAGTCACTCCATGCGCGCTCTCCAATTCTTGCCTGTTAATTGTTCGCACGTGTCAGACCTTTTTCACAGAGGCCATTTTGACATGTCATTCATCAAGCACAGATGTAATAATTATGGTCTCACTCCACCCAGGTGTTTCGGAGTCATATGGCTCTTATGTTGTGGTTGCTGTCTTACTGGAATGAATGTAACACACCAAGGCTACATGCAATGGAACCATAATCACTTTTATTAACCTAATTACATCAGTGCTTGTCCAGCTTTGACATGTAAAATGGCAACTGTGAAAAGGATCTATTTCCTGCACCTGTCTTGCACGTCAATAGACGTCCAAAAAATACCCTAATTCAACATCCAAATATAGAACCACATATCTGTGGTGTAATCTAAGTTAACAATGCGGAGTTTTTTTTTTTTTTATTTTCAAGAGTACATATGTTGAGCTACAGGAAGTGGTGGGTTCTTTATTATTTACGGACGGGACTATAGGGATTTTAATGACGTTAAACAGCGATAAAGACTGCTGAATGTGAATCTAACAAATTGCCAACATGATCTGCTCGTCGGGCAGACGTCTCGTTTACTGACTCGGTCAAGATTGATTCACAATCGTAGCCTATATACCCTGGGGGGTGGGACTGGGACCCAGGACCGTATTGCACGTGAAAATGATGGCACAGAGGAGCCTCACATGAAACGCGCATAAGAGTAATTACGTGCGGCACAAGGTATTGCAGCAATCGAATTTCGCGAGGTTTTTAAGGTTTATTGCTAACAAACAAACAAGGAAGAGGCTATTCATCCCGCAGCGCTCCGGCACGAAAGTTCAAAGACTGGGGCGGATTATAAAATGAAATCTCTTATTGGACCAGTTGTGGGGAAAACAGCAGAAGTGCTTCTCTTATCCGCCCCACTGCGGTGCCAATAGCAGAACTGCTTCTCTTGTTCGCACCGCAGATAGCCGATCTCTTTCCCCCAATTAACCTCCCTACTGGGCGAGTCGCCACTTTCAACAAACAAACAAAAAACAGACGACTATGATAGCATTAAAACACAAAATTGCATGTTAACATAATTCTTATTTGTTTTTATTTTCCTAATACTATAATAGCCCACTAAAAGTCCAGTACATTATTTTTAATATTACGGATACAAGTTTCTATGACTTCGTTTAATGACCCGTGGAAAGTAGTCCTTGGGAAACATACTTAACTATTTAGTGTGCTTAACCTAACTTCGTGGCACAGTCGGTCGCGAGTATAGCACAGAATTTGACAGGTCAAAGGTTCGATTCCCCTCTTCTCCGCAAAAAAGGAACATTGCTTGTAAAAAGAAGGGGAGTGTTCACTTCAGCTGTGGAAGCACTATATCGAACAGCAAATTAAACAGCCTGAGATATAGGGAAGTGTCGCGAAGGAGGAGACAAAATAGTAAATGTTCTTTTATTTCGTCAAGTATCTCTAAAATAAGTGCGCAGTTGAAGTTGAAAAGCCGCCCAGAATGACCACATTTGAATTAATTTTTAACCTTGTGCAGACGTCTGGTGGACGTCGATGCGGGACGTCCAGAGACCGTCGTTAAAAACACGTCATAAAAACTTTCATTCTGGCTCCTCAGGGGACGTCATTTAGATGTTTGTGGAAGACCTCTAAAAGACGTCGTTTGGACGTATTCTTGTTTGGTGGGATCTGTCAGGGTTAAAATAATTATTGTCTGCTGAAACATATTAATAACCGCAATAATGATCCAATCATAGAATTAGTTAATTTATATCCAAACGGCAACTTTTTTTTTTTTTTTTTTGATGGGCAGTGTATAACTTTGTTAATTTGAACAGTTACTTTTCCATTCGATCAGGAGTCTAAACAGTGAGATCAGACGTTGGCTGGCGACCTTTCTCTGTCACTTCCTGACATTCGCAGAGCTTTAATTGTTCTCGTTTCAATATGATGAGGCATAAGGTTCGGATCACTTATGTGTGCAATTTCAAGTGGACAGCCATGGGCCATTCGAATTCAGTGCTGTTACTCATGCAGGATTTTTTGAGTCCCCGAAAACTAATTCTGCGCAGTGCGGGCGCCGACTGCACCTGACATACTTCGTTTATGTTAATGTTCTGACTTGCATGACAGTTGTTGCATTTTATTGCTTCAGCATTGCATGTTATTTTTTCATTTTTCATTTGGACTCCTGACATTATTTTAGTCTTTCTGTTAATGCTCTCTCCAGTGCAACACTCTGTTCGCTGTCTTTTAATTAAAAACAGAGCTCGTTAAAAGGCAATATTCTTGAGATTCATGAGAACTTGGAGATACACGTCTCTGCACTATGCCTGTGTAGTTTCTGCATCGTGGAGCACGGGTTTGTTTCCGAGCAACGTCCTTGCCTCGAAGCGGCTCTGACTGGTTATCCGTGACTTTCCCGTGAGACTTATTGCTTTATCACATTTGCGACGGGCGCGAGTGTTTGGAGTGAATTATCTTGCGTGATGTGCTCGGAGCCCCCGCAAGTTACATGCGTCTTGGACTGGAGCGTTTTTATGATATCTCAACACCGGGTCGGGGCAGAGGCCTCGATGCTGCTATCAGGAGCGACTCGATCGGCCGCTGGCTTGAAAGTCTTCTGTTCTTATCTTTTCAATGACAGAAGATTACATTTGGACAGTGAAATCTGTAATGTGGAAAAAAAAGCCACTAGATGGCAGTATTGACATTTTTTTTGTTAAGCAGTCTGGAGCTTGGTTTGGGGCATGTCCCGGGCATGCCTCAGAGGGGGCTGGAAAAGAGTATATAAGGATAAAAATCGAGAGAGTGTAGTAGTAGGAGAAATTGCAAGGAGAAATTGTGGAAGGATACATTTGACCAGACCTGTCACTCTTTTCAAGACCTGTGAAGGTTTTTGTGGATTTTTGCCTGTGTTGGAGCATTTTCCTGTCCCAAGACATCGCAACATAGCAGCGCCATCTCCATTACCGAGGGACTGTAAATATCTCATATTTTTTTTATTTCAAACTTGGTCAGATGTAGATTGTAGATTAGTTCAAAGTGTGTGTTTAATTAAATCTGTTGAAGTTTAAGAATTTTGTCTGTCATCCCTTGCTGTCCGTGACGTCATAACAAATTGACGCCATAACGAATTGGGGCCATAACAAATTGGGGGCTCGGGTCCGGGATAGACCATTGTGAGAGTCATTTATTGAAAATCTAAAATTTCAAATTGTGAAATTGTTTTTTGAATTTTCCTAGATATATATTGGCAAATCAACAGCAATGGATGATTTCTTGGCATCACCAACCGTAGAGGTTTTGAAGTCTTTTAAAAAGACAGAACTGCTAGAAATATGCAGACAGTTAGAGCTGACAGATGTAAAACCAGCCATGCGAAAAGCAAGACTGGCTAGAGAGATTGTTGAATATTACATTGATGAAAATGTGTTTGCACCAGGAGATCTGGAACAGTTTCCAGTGGAAAATCCAAATGTAGAAATGGAACTTAAATTAAAAATGCTAGAGATAGAAAGGGAGGAAAAAGAAAAATAAAGAGAGTTCGAGAGAGCAGAAAGAAAGAAAGAAAGGCAGTTTGAGTTAGAAAAATTAGCAAGAGAAGAGAAAAAGAAAGAGAGAAAGAGGAAAGAGCAGAAAGAGAGAGACAGAGACAGAGAGATTTCGATTTAGAAAAATTAGACAGGGAAGAAAGGCTCCAAATGGAGCAACTAAAAATTAAAATGGAAGCTGAAAACAAATTTCGGGCTAGCCAGGAGGTAAAGCTGGTGCCTCCCTTCTCAGAAAAGGAGGTTGATAAGTATTTCCAGTGCTTCGAGAAGGTAGCTAAGAGTTGTCAGTGGCCAAAGGAACACTGGCCTCTGATGTTGCAAACTGTCCTCAAGGGTAAAGCTCAACAAGCCTATTCGGCTTTGTCTGCAGATGATTCCTCTGATTATAAGGTTGTCAAAAAGGTTAATTTGACAGCTTATGAGTTGGTTCCAGAGGCTTACCGACAGAAATTCAGAGGTCTGAAGAAATCTGACAATCGGACTTATGTGGAATTTGCTAACGAGAAGAAGGTTTGCTTTGAGCGCTGGTGTACTTCTATGGAGGTCAAGGATGATTTCAACTCACTAAAAGAGATGGTGTTAGTTGAAGAATTCAAGAACTGTGTCAAGGATGATATTAAGACCTACCTTAATGAGAAGCAAGCACTGAATTTGCAATCAGCTGCCAAGTTTGCAGACGAATATGTTCTCGCACATAAGTCCAAATTTCAGTCTAGCAGTAACAATAGATGGTCCCAATTTCAGACGAAAGGTAACGGTGATACCCAAGATTCCTCACCCAAAGACAAAGACAAATCTGGTGATGGTGCTCAGGAATCCAGTCAAAGGTCTGATCAAAGTGTGAAAGCTGACAGTGACAAAAGTGGTCTAGTTTGCAATTATTGCAAGAAATCTGGTCATGTTACAACTAACTGTTGGTTCCTTAAAGCTAAGAAAGAAAAAGAAAAGGATACCAAACCCAATGCCTTTGTGAAGACAAGGTTAGAAACCCCTGTAGTAGATGACCGATCTGCTAAATTGCCTGCTCCTTGTGAGGCTAAGAAGCCTGATACTGCTGACTTTGTGAGGGAGGAATTTCTTCCATTTGTGTCAGAGGGATTTGTGGCTCTGAATGAGAATTCTCCTCCTGTCCCCATATATATCCTAAGAGATACCGGAGCTTCTCAGTCACTTTTGTTGATGGACCCCTTGGAGTTACGTGATGAGACCGCTTCTGGGGATTTCATACTTGTACAAGGTATTGAAGGGAGGACTGTATCTGTACCCCTGCGCTCTGTATTCTTGAAGTCAGATTTAGTTACAGGACAGGTAAAGGTGGGACTTATGTCAAGTCTACCTATTAAGGGTGTTTCTCTGTTGCTAGGCAATGACCTGGCTGGGGGGCAATGTAGTTCCCCCTGTTCATCTTACTTCACAGCCGAGCACTGAAGATGGCGATGAAGACCCATCTCTGTATCCTTCCTGTGCAGTGACCCGTGCTATGGCCAAGAAGGCTCAAGAAGAGGATGATGTGGTGCCGTCCAGCACCTTGAATAGTCATGACTCAGGTGGTTCGCCTCATGACTCTGTTCAGCCTACTATGGTTCCTCCGTTTGAGGACTTATCAGACACTGTTATCAGTTCTCTATTCAGCCAGCCAGATGGGTCTGGTGATTCTGATGTGTCTGGAGACTTGTCTCTGTCCAGAAAGCAGTTGGTTCAGGAGCAAACCAATGATCCTGAAATTTGTGTACTAAAGAGGAGAGCCCTTCCTGATGAAGAAATAGACGCAGTTCCAGTTGGGTATTATCTCAAGGATGGAGTGTTGATGCGGAAGTGGCGCACTCCTGATATCCCTGCCAATGCAGATTGGGCAGTGGTCAAGCAAATTGTTGTTCCGAAGGTCTACAGGAGTGAGATCTTAACAATGGCTCATAGTTTGCCTTTAGGAGGTCATCTTAGTGTTAACAAGACTGTTGACAAGATCATGAAACACTTCTTCTGGCCTGGACATCGGAAAGATGTTTCCAACTTTTGCAAAACCTGTCACACTTGTCAGGTAGTTGGAAAACACCAGTTAGACCCACCTGTAGCTCCATTGCAGCCTATCCCAGCATTTGGGGAGCCCTTCTCCAAGGTCATCGTTGATTGTGTTGGTCCATTACCCAAGACTAGATCTGGAAATCAGTACTTGTTGACAATCATGTGTGCATCTACCAGATTCCCTGAAGCCATCCCTCTACCCAACATCAAGGCAACTAAAATTTCGAAGGCTTTGATAAAGTTCTTCACGTTGTTTGGCCTTCCCAGGGAAATTCAGTCAGATCAAGGTAGCAATTTCACTTCCGGATTGTTTCAGCAGGTTGTGTATGAACTAGGTGCGAAGCAGATTCTTTCCATTGCCTATCATCCAGAGAGTCAGGGTGCCTTAGAGCGGTTTCATTCCACTCTCAAGACAATGATGAGGACTTATTGTTATGACCATGAGAAAGACTGGGATGAAGGTGTTCATTTGCTGTTGTTTGCAGCTAGAGAAGCAGTGCAGGAGTCTACTGGATTCAGTCCGTTTGAGCTAGTGTTTGGCCATGAAGTGAGAGGACCTTTGCTATTGTTGAGTGAACAATGGCAAGAGAAAGAGCCGCATATCAGTCTGTTAGACTATGTTAGCAAGTTCAAGGAAAGACTGCGTGCAGCTTGTGACCTAGCCAAAGAGAACTTGAAATCAAGTCAGGGAAAAATGAAAACTTGGTAAGATCATAAGGCTAGAAGCCGTGAGTTTAAACCAGGAGACAAGGTCCTTGTGTTGTTTCCCTTGCAGTCCAATCCATTGCAGGCTAGATTTCATGGTCCTTATGAAATTCTGACAAAACTCCATGATCTCAATTACATTGTGAAGACTCCAGATAGGAGAAAGCCAAAACAGTTGTGTCACATTAACATGCTGAAGCCTTATCATGATAGGAATGCTAGGGTTGCAGCTGTCACTTCAGATCCTCCTATGGCCGAGACTTGTGAAGATGAGGGGGAGTTTCAAGATGATGAACCTAGAATTAAAGCTGAAACTCTTTCATGTAAATTGTCAAATTCTGAAGTGTTGCAAAATCTTGACGTAAAACTCCAGCACTTAGAACCCTCACAGAAAGATCAGTTTAAGAGGTTGATCAAGAAATATAAAGATCTATTTCCTGATGTTCCAAAGAGAGTTTCTATAGCCTCTCATGATGTAGACGTTGGTGATGCCAAACCAATAAAACAGTATCCGTACCGGATGAATCCTGAAAAGAGAAAGATTGCTGAGAAAGAGGTTAAGTACATGTTAGAACATGATATTATCAGACCCTCTAACTCAGATTGGAGGTCACTCTGTGTTCTAGTTCCAAAACCTGATGGAAGTACTAGATTCTGTACAGATTATCGCAAAGTCAATGCTGTAACTAGAACTGATGTGTTTCCAATACCTAGGATTGATGATTGTATCGATAGAGTAGGGCAAGCAAAGTTTCTGACCAAGATTGATTTATTGAAGGGTTATTGGTGTGTGCCTTTAACTGAGAGGGCCAAGAGCATCCCTGCTTTTGCCACACCATCTGAGTTATACCAGTATGAAGTCCTACCCTTTGGCATGAAAAAAATCCCCAGCCACGCCCAAAGGATGATACAGTCTACAATCGCCGGATTGCCACACACGGGTGCGTGCATTGACGACCTGATCACATGGAGTGACTCCTGGGAAGAACATCTGAAAGATGTAGAGACGTTGTTCCAGCGCTTGACCCAGGCTAACCTGACTGTTAACCTGAACAAGAGTGACTTTGGTTGTGCTACTGTCACGTATCTTGGCTACGTCATAGGCCAGGGTAAGGTGGCACCCATAAATGCTAAAGTCCAAGCCATCATGGACTTTCCAGTTCCTGACAACAAAAAAGCTTTCCGCTGCTTCCTTGGAATGATCGGGTACTACCGCAAGTTCTGCAAGAACTTTGCTGAGATTGCTCTCAGTCTCACCAACCAACTGAAGAAAGGCATAAAGTTCACTTGGGATGAAGCATGCCAAAGAGCCTTCGATCGCCTGAAGTCTCTGCTGTGTCACTTCCCCGTGCTCAAATCTCCTGACTTCAACAAACCGTTCTCCATGGCGGTCGATGCTAGCGACCAAGCTTGTGGATCTGAGCTCCTACAGAGAAGTGACTCTGATGACATTGAGCATCCCATGGCATACTTCTCCAGGAAGTTCAATCGCCACCAAAAGAACTATTCCAGAATTGAGAAGGTGCTGTTGGCTCTGGTTCTATCCTTACAACACTTTGAGGTTTATGTTTGTACAGGGCAAAAGCCAATGATTGTATATACTGACTACAATCCGTTAATGTTTTTGAGTAAGGTGAAAAACAAGAATCGGAGATTGTTGAATTGGAGTTTGATTTTACAAGAGTTTGACTTGGAAATTAAGCATGTAAAGGGTACTGACAATGTAATTGCCGATTGCTTATCCCGTGTTTGAGTATGTGTATATATATCACCTGTGTTTATTAGCATATTGTATATATGTATATATATACAAGTGTCAACCATTTTTATATTGAAAAGAAAAATTTTGCCTTTATGAGTCAAAATTTTTCCCTTTTGGAATGGAGTGTAATGTGGAAAAAAAAAAGCCACTAGATGGCAGTATTGACATTTTTTTTGTTAAGCAGTCTGGAGCTAGGTTTGGGGCATGTCCCGGGCATGCCTCAGAGGGGGCTGGAAAAGAGTATATAAGGATAAAAATCGAGAGAGTGTAGTAGTAGGAGAAATTGCAAGGAGAAATTGTGGAAGGATACATTTGACCAGACCTGTCACTCTTTTCAAGACCTGTGAAGCTTTTTGTGGATTTTTGCCTGTGTTGGAGCATTTTCCTGTCCCAAGACATCGCAACATAGCAGCGCCATCTCCATTACCGAGGGACTGTACATATCTCATTTTTTTTATTTCAATCTTGGTCAGTAGATGTAGATTGTAGATTAGTTCAAAGTGTGTGTTTAATTAAATCTGTTGAAGTTTAAGAATTTTGTCTGTCATCCCTTGCTGTCCGTGACGTCATAACAAATTGACGCCATAACGAATTGGGGCCATAACAAATCCCTCTCATTTCATGCTATTTCCCAGCCGGCACACGACCGACCTTCAACGTTGAAATATGGTTGAAATTACGTCAGTTGTCGTTTCAACGTTGAAACGCTAGTGAAACAACGTTGAACTCTGATGGTTTTAAAAAGGTTAGCAAAATGATCTCAAATCAACACTGAAATTTGCACAAGATTTGTTTCAGTGTTGAAACAACATTGAAACAATGTTGGGTAAGAGTACCACACACAACCTCCAGCAAAATAAAAAAAAAAAAATCACAACTTTTTCGGCTTACCTTAATGTTTAGATACCAAATGAAATATTCGGGTGTGGAAAAACGTTGAGCGCAGATCCAGTTAAGAGAATTTACACTTTAATTTCTAGAGCGTCTATACATGCAGCAAGCTTATAAAGGTGGCAGCCATGACACTGTTGACCTAACCTTAACCCAACTCATAGGGAATGCTATCCCTCTCCCTATCCCTATCCCTGTGCCTAACCTTAACCCAACTCATAGGGAATGCTATCCCTATCCCTATGCCTAACCCTAACCTTCACCCAACTCATAGGGAACTCTATCCCTATCCCTAACCTTAACCCAACTCACAAGGAATGCTATCCCTATCCCTGTGCCTAACCTTAACCCAACTCATAAGGAATGCTATCCCTATCCCTGTGCCTAACCCTAACCTTAACCCAACTCAGCCACAAACAATGGTTTGTTCTGCTCAAATTATTCTACCCAGGGTCAATGGATCAGCCGACTCACCAGCATGAAACACATCAAAATGGATATTCACATGACGTCTCCTCATTGACAACAATAAATAAAAGAAAGAAAAATAAAGGAATATATTATTTCTGAATGGAAACTGATGCACTGGGCTGACAGCAAACTCAGTTGGTGTAGTGGTTAAGACCACAATGTATGGTGTGTTTGAAATTGCTTTGTCCACAGGTTCCCAGGTTCAAATCCCGCTGCAGACACTAATGTAATGTCTAACTTAACATGTAAACCTATGCTCACAGCCTTATCGATGGAGGGGGGGAAAAGAAGGTCAGAGAGCATGTACACAGAGTGAATGTCATGAGGGAAGAGTGGTGGAAACTGGATTTACTGCAAAAAATTTTTTCCTCGCGCCGCATCAACCCCATCCTTTTCAATTTTTCCCCCATCATTCTAAACCGCCTTCTCACTCATAAAAAAACCCCAAAAATATTTGTGCCCCCTTTTAAAATTGTTCTGGCCAAAAAACCCAAAAAAGTGGAGGTTGTGCATGGTACTCATGCCCAACGTTGAAAAAACGTTGCAAAATCAACGTTGATTCATCTTCAAAATCAAAACATAATTAAACGGTGATTCAACTATGATCCATGACATTGAATCAACAGTGAAAAAACGTTAAAATGCCAGCTAGGTTTGATCCTTTACAGTACTGAATTCACCGGCCTTTGGGAGCGGAGGATATTTTTAATCAGAATTTTCTTTTCATTTCGTGTTCACTCTGGAACTTGATACAGTTATCAATACTTACAGCGCTTGGAATGTTTTGCATTTATATCGACAATATTTCATTTTGACATATTGAATGTCGCAGAGTCTTATGTAACTTAATTGTTTCTTAAGTTATTTTTCCTTTCGTGTGTAACAGTCTATGCCCATCTTATACTGCATAAAGAATGTTCAAAAACAAATATCGATTTACACTTTATCAAAAAATCATGATGAGTTACACCCATAGACTGCATAAAAATGTTAAGTCTATTATGGAACCTTAAATGAAGTTAAAGTAAATTTTCTCAGTATGTTGTAAGTATACAAATATAAATATGCTTCTAGTTCTACACTTGTAAGTGTACAACTTCTAAGCTTCTTTGGACTAAATTGAGACTTTAAGATTGTAAAAGTATATTTTTAAGTATACTTTTAGTGTGAGTGTGTGAACACTTTTAGTGTGAACTTTATTCATGAAAAATTTGCCTTATTTACAACACTTTAAGCATATTATGTTTTGGATATTTTGTGTCATCTGTTTTACTCCTTTAACCAAACAAAGGAATCAAATCACATACAATACCTCAGATACTTGCATTTATGGGCAAGATAGAGAACAAGCAAACTCCACACAGAAAGGCCTGTACCTTCTTGCTGTTAGGCCACAGCCCAACCCACTGCACCATCATGCCATCTATCCACATTTTAGTTTATGAATTTATTCATTGGAGTAAACTGCTAATAAACTTATAATAGATATTCAGTTGGTTTTTTGGTTGTATATTCCAAGCCTACTTTTGATTTTATGGAGGCGAGTGCCGATGTTCAGGTGTGAAACAGCGTGTGTGTGTAAGCGTGCACCTGTGCTGTTGCAGTTGTATTCCTGCATGCGTGTTTGTATTTCCGTGTGTGATATGAAATGGGTGTTTGGATGCAAGTGAAACCCATAGATAAAATACAGTAATAAATAGTTTATTTAAATACTACCCTAATAAATAGTCATAAATAACCATAAATGTATAAATATACTTGCTATTTTATACTAAAAACCCTCCGAACTGTTAATTTCATATCCCTGAAGTAAAGTTTTAAAAGTTGACATTTAAATTAAACAATTTATCCAAAATAAGCAATTAATAAGAACGTAGAAGACTTGAAGAATTGAAGAAGAATTGATTTTTATTGCTTTTCCAGTGAGGCACGAGAGGAAATAAAGAAAAGCGTGTGGTATTGTAATTCTGACGCGCACCACGTGAAGGCGCCAAGCACTTCAGTAATAACAAACATTGAGCTGTTCGTGATGTGTACAGTGACACCTGACTTGTTCTTTTTGGTGTGGTTCATTTGCACTGTCGCCGTTCAACAATCAGTCGGCTGTCTATCCGAGAATGGAACACAGGCACTGTCACTTACCGACCCCACTTAGGGCAGCCACAACTGACAATGGCAGTTCAAGAGCGCCACATCTGGTTCCAGCCTGTACGTGACAGATTCCGGACAGATTCCTTTTTGTCAAGGCTGAGAAATGTGTCTTTGATGGGCAGACTGTCTCATTTCTTGGCTTTTTGTCTCCAAGGGATCGGTCCGTATGGACCCGGAAAAGGTGGCTGCAGTCAAAAATTGGTCTGCTCCTCAAAGTGTTAAGGAGGTCCAACGCTTCTTGGGCTTTGCTAATTTTTACAGGAGGTTTATTCGTATTTTTAGCGCGGTTGCTGCCCCCATTATTGCGCTCACCAGAAAGAATACCTCCTCAGCGTTTTTTTGGTCTCCAGCAGCTGAGGCTGCCTTTCAGGAATTAAAGAAACGTTTTTGCTCAGAGCCCATTCTGGTTTTGCCCGATCCCTCCCTCCCCTTTGTGGTGGAGGTGGATGCTTCAGAGGTTGGAGTGGGTGCTATTTTGTCCCAGCGCCCCCCTTGGGACAATAAGCTACACCCATGTGCATACTTCTCCCGGTCTTTGTCCGCTGTGGAACGGAATTACAGCATTGGTGACCGGGAGTTATTAGCGGTCAACTTGGCCCTTGAAGAGTGGCGCCACTGGCTGGAGGGGGCTGAACACCCTTTTGTGGTATGGACTAAATCATAAAAATCTCCAGTATATTCAGCAGACCAAGCGACGTAATTCCCGGCAGGCGCGGTGGTCATTGTTTTTTAACCATTTTAATTTTACGCTAACCTACCGCCCTGGCTCAAAAAACATTAAGCCTGATGTCTTGTCGCGGATTTACGACCGTTTTGATCGTGATCCTACCCCGGAGCCAGTCATTCCGGCTGCCCAGATTGTGGCGCCCATTCAATGGGAGTTTGAGACAGTGGTTCAGGAGGCTTTGAAACCGATTCCGGTCCTGGGGGGGAGCCTCCTGGCTGTTTGTTTGTCCTGCCTAGAGTTAGGCCACAGGTCCTCCAGTGGGGACACTCTTCCCGCTTGGCGGGGAACCTGGGGGTCCATTGGACTAAGCAGTTCCTGGCCCAACGTTTTTGGTGGCCGGATATGATGAGGGACATTCGGGAATTTGTTGCTGCCTGTGGCATCTGCTCCAGGAACAAAACTTCCCATCTCCCTCCCTCTGGTCTGCTGCGACCATTGCCCGTCCCCAGGCGTCCTTGGACGCATATTGCTTTGGATTTTATTACGGGACTGCCTATGTCTGAGGGCAACACGGTCATCTTGGTCGTGGTTGACCGCTTTTCCAAGGCCGCTCATTTTGTCACGCTACCCAAGCTGCCTTCTGTGCGGGAGAAGGCCCTTCTTGTGGTTAACAATCTGTTCCGGCTGCATGGGCTTCCACAAGATGTTGCTTCTGACCGGGGTCCTCAGTTTACGGCCAGATTCTGGCGGGCGTTTTGTAGGCAGTTGGGGGCCACGGTGAGTCTCTCCTCTGGGTTCCACCCAGAGACCAACAGGCAGACTGAGCATACTAATCAGTCATTGGAAAACACTCTTCGTTGTTTAGCAGCGGATAATCCATCTTCATGGAGTCGATTTTAGCATGGGCCAAGTATTCCCATAACTATCTGAGTAATTCCTCCATGGGCTTTTCCCCGTTTGAGGCTCAGGTGGGTTATCAACCCTCACTGTTTCCTGAGACTGAGAATGATTCCGAGGTTCCCTCGGTCAACCATTTCATTCGTCGCTGTCAGTCCGTTTGGACCAGGGTCCGTTCATCTCTGTTGCACTCGGGGCTCAAACTGAAATCCGCCGCCGATAGAAGGCGTCGTTTGGCCCCATCTTATCGAGTGGGTCAGAGAGTTTGGCTGTCTACCCGGGACCTCCCCTTGAAAGTAGAATCACGGAAACTGGCTCCCAGCTATATTGGCCCGTTTAAGATTGTGCGGAAGATCAACCCGGCCACCGTCCAGGTAAAGCTCCCTAGATCTTTGCGCATCCATCCGTCGTTCCACGTCTCTCGGATTAAGCCAGTTAGCACTAGTGTCCTGGCACCTGCCGACACACCCCCGCCACCACCACGAATGGTTGAGGGGGGGCCGGTTTACACCGTGCGCCGTATTCTGGCCGAGAGGCGTGTTGGTCTTGGGGTCCAGTTTCTTGTCGATTGGGAGGATATGGCCCCGAGGAGCACTGCTGGGTTCCCTCTTGGGATCCTTCATTTCTGATATTCTGGGTCCCACACTCATTTCCCTGAGGGAGGGGTCCTGTCATGGTTTTGTGAGGCTAGTGGGGCTTTGAGAGCTTTCTTGGTTTCTCTCTTCCGGGACTTCGTTTTTGCTGTCCCTTCTTGAGGGAGGGGGGCCTGTCATGGTTTTGCCCTTGAGGTTTTTTGTTTGCACTTTAGCCGGAGGCATGTTGAGGCATTAGCTGCAAAAGAGGAAAGTGCTAGATAGCAAGGGAATCTTTCTGTTTTTCCTCTTTCTGAGCACCATCTGGTGCTTATTCTTTTATCTTGGTTTCCGAGATTTTTTTCCCTTTCATTGCGTTCTGTCCAACTCGCTTAGCACGGACTGGATCTGGGTCCTTGGAAGCGCGAGTATTTCTCTCTGTTTTCTGTCTGTGTTTGTCTCTTGTTTTGCTGTTCTTCATTTCGTTCCGGCCACAGCATTTGGCATCTCAAAAGAAACCGATCCATCACAGCCATCTTTTGACAAAATATCCGCTTTCACGTTGAACAGAATTGACCTCCTTTAAGGTCACAGGGTACATATTTATTTTGCCGACGGGAGACCGTGGGCCTTGCGGCCAGCTTGTTAACATAAAAAAAGGTTTAACAGAAAGAGTGTTTAAGAACATTAATTGTATATATTTATTTCATTTATTTTTCTACCTATTTATTGATCTATTGAATATTTACTCTTCTTTACTAAACTGCCGGCTTATTTTATACAAAACCCCCGTCTCTAGTCTTGTCATTTCTAGTTTATTTCACCACTTTCCTCGAACCTAGATACTGGTCCAGTAGCCATATAATTGTATTGTTGTATTAACAGTGACAAGAGTGCTACACAAGAGTCTTGGCGACTCTTAGTCAACCTGGGACAACGTGTGTGTGTGTGTGTGTGTGTGTGTGTGTGTCAGTGTGTTATTGTATGTCTGTATGTGTCTATGTGTATGCATGCATGTGTTTGCTTCAGTGTTTGTGGGTATGTGCCTGTGTGAATGAATGTGTGTGTGTGTGTGTGTGTGTGTGTGTGTGTGGTTGTGTGTGTGAGTGTGTGTAATATGGAAAGTGTATTTGGATGTGAATTTCCTGGCTGGTCTTGATCATTTGACGTGGTGAAAATTCAATGATTTTCATCACTAAAAAGGTCAGAGATAGTGCCTAAGTTTGTATTAGAGACATACAGGAAGTCAGACATGAACTTTCATTTGGTGACATTCAACTTCACTGTTGGCGACCTTTCACAGGTCAAACTTGACATAATACAATTACAATGACTTTTATCGCCAAAACAGCCACAGATAGAGCCAAGGTTTTTATTAGAGACATATATAAAAGTCACATATGAAGTCCATTTGCTTCCCTCAGCTTCACCTTCTGTAACCTCTAAAGTTCTGCCCCACCAAAGCAAATCCATTTTTTTGTTGAAATCGATCTGAGACCATAACATACACCTAACTAGTGGTACTCGATTTAGTAGAAGCATGATCATAGGGAAATTCCCCCTAGTTACTGAGATTCGGCACATGCAAGTGGATATTCTTTGCGTAGAGCAGAAGCAAAAACAAACTTCTGCATTTTTCTCAAAATGGTTACTGATGGATTTACTTCCTTTTGCCTTGGTGGGGCAGAATTGACATATTAAATAATCAATTATTTGTATCACCAAAACTGCTTCAAAGCTCAGGATTGTATTACATATAGGAGGTCTTATAAATGTATGTAAAATGTAGTGACCTTGATCTTGACCTTGACATTGACCTTCTTCAATGTGACATCATGTCCCTGTAATCAACCTCCAGGTCAAAATTCACATGAAATTTTCATAACTTGTCTTTTCACTGTAGGATTTCTTGCCAGTAAGCTACAGGACCCTTGGTCCTTTTTGTAATGTTTGGAGTGTGGGTCGTGCTTGTGAAAACTGAAATAGATTGAAAGTCTAAAATGCAACCAGATATGTCTAAAAGTGATACTTATCAGGAAGACATCACCACTAAAGCCTCTTGTAGAGGGCAAACTAGGAGGGATGAAAACCCCTTTACAAAAGGAGAATAACTCCAAAAGCAAACAAACTCTGGTAAGAACGCGACCAAGCTACGTGCAAACCAAGACAAAACTCTCTCTCAAATCCCTCCCACGGATAAAGACCATGAAAGAGCGGAAAGGAAGAGAGCCTAAACTGGTTGCCAACACGGCAATGGGCAGCCAGAGAGAACTAGAACAGCCAAAAACTTACTGTTCCATAGGCTCAAATACTAAGAGCCTCAATTCAAGATCTAAACTGAATTCAGAAAATAGACTTTCACTTCAGTTGTACGCACCGTCCGGCAGAACTGAGAGGATTAAATAGGTTCTGGGCAGCTGGCACTAATCAGCAATCACCTCAGAATAGTCTCCGATTAGCGGATTAACCACATTAGCACTGGGACGACCCTTACAAAAAAGAAGTATACTTCAACTTCATTTTTTCACGTGAACTTAAGTAAACGTCAAGTATATTTTCCAAGTATACTTTTAAGTGTACTAATTAAATACTTCTTGGGACTAAATTGGCCCACTTTAGTTTATAAAAGTATACTTTTAAGTATACTTCCAGTTTAAGTAAAGTAAACTTAAAGTACACATCTAGTTTACGTCTAAGTTTTATTTTGTAGTGCAAGTACACTACAAGTGAACTTTTAAGTATGCTGAGTTTACTAGTTGTATACTTCTAGCATACTTTTCAGTTTATGAAAGTATACATTTAAGTATACTGCAAGTAAACTTACAGATATACTGCTAGTTTATTAGTTCTATACTTCTAGTAAACTTTTCAGTGCATGAAAGTATACTGCTAGTAAACTTAAAGGGTGTCATAGTATCTTTAATGGCCACAGCGAGTTAAGAGTTCAGTTTAACATCTTATCCAAAATACAGCGTCCCCATCACTGCACTGGGGTATTGTGGATTATTCCGTCAGAGGGCAGACTGCAACCTACTGGCCCACCAATGACAACTTAGTTGTCCCAGCAGGTCTCCCATCTGAGCACTAACCCAGCCCACACCTGCTTAGCCTCACTCACGTAGCTGGTGCAGATCAAGTAGAGGTATGGCTGCCAGCAATGTCTTATATCATATCAGGCCAGATAGCACTGAAGTTTCCAGCCTTCTTAACCTCATGTATGAAAGTACTGAGTACACTTATCAGTGAATCTGCACTTAATGGCCGGCTAGATTTAACTAGTATCTCAACTAAAACACAGCGATGTTTGGCACAGTTACAATATGCAGGGCTTTGATGTCAACACTCTTGTTTAAAAATGATTAAATCATTTATTAAACAGAATGTATCATCTTTCAAGTATACAGCACTGTTGCATCTTTTCTTTATTCGGTCGTATTTTTGACTGTGATACAGAACTCCATTAACCAAAAAACGGCTCATCAGTGTACTCATTTGGAATATTTCATCAGCCTTTGCTGGGGTTCTCTAGCCTACTGGTCAGGCTGAAGGCATTGCTAATTCATATTTTATGCATATTTCTGGTTCCATATGAGGGAAAGAGGCAGTTTTTTGATTTGAAATGGGATTTCGATAAGAGTTGCCATTGCTGTGTTCTTATACTTTGGCATCCAATACAATATTGTGTTTGAAAATTTAATTTATAAAGGAATCAATTTTGTTCTAAATCCTGAGTATGTGTTTCATTGTGAATTCTAATAAGTACCTTTATCCGTAAATTAAAGCAGAATGCATTTAAGCATTGCCTACTAGTAAAGTACATGAGTAAACCTCTAGTCTACTGACGTTAAATAATATCTGAATAGCGACAGTAATATATTTTAGAGTGCAATAATCATAAGCTATGAGTATGATGTTAACTTAAAGAAGACTTTGAAGTATAGTTACAGTTTAAAAACTAAAAACTTTACGCTCCCTGAAAGTTTAAAACTAAATTTAACCTATAAAGGGCTTGAAGTATAGAACTAGTGGACTAGTGGTATATGTACCTATAAGTTTATTTGCAGTATACTTCAAAGTATACTTTCATAAACTAAGAAGTTGGCTTGGAGTATATAACTAGTAAAGTTGTAGTATATCTGAATTTACTTACAGTATACTTCAAAGTATACTTTTATAAACTATAAATAGCAAGAAGTATATAACTAGTGAACTAATTGTTAACCTTTAAGTTTACTAGCAGTATACTTGACAGTATACTTTCATGAACTGAAAAGTTTACTAGAAGTATATCACTAATAAACTAGCAGTATATCTTACTTGCAGTATATTTTAATGTATATTTTCATAAACTGAAAAGTATGCTAGAAGTAAACAACTAGTTCAGTCACAGTATACTTAAGAGTTCACTTGAAGTGTACTTGCAGTACAAAATAAAACTTAGATATAAACTAGATGAGTAATTTAAGTTTACTTTGCTTAAACTTGAAGTATAGGCCTACATCTTTTTTGTAAGGGTAGCTATACACTTTTCAGTTTATGCCAAGTACACCTTAGCATAATTTTGTTGAGTATATATTTTATTAGTTCATAAAACGTAAACTCAAAATGTACTTTCCCATTTTTTTAGTTTAAAAAAGTATACTAGTAGTATACTCAAATATACTTCTTTTTTTGTGAGGGGATAGAACCAACCAAACTGGACCCATGATTGTTTTTACAATATATTGCTAACAGTTTACTTATTTTCATCCATATGACCCAATATTACATGAAATGAATACTTAAATAGTTCTTTGTCTCTGATTTATCTTCATTTTGTTAAGTGTCTAATCATTACTGCACACTACGGTTGCTCTCCTTTCCTTAAGTAGAGTCTAAAGCTGTCATGAAAGCCTCTCAGGCATTTCGAGACAAGAGGGATAAAGTAGAAGCAGCTCCACTTCAGCTGCTGATGATGTCATGAACCTATCTTTTCCAATTTTAATTCTCAGACTTCATTCTGTTTTGGTTATCATTCATATCAGTGATGAAATACAATGCAGCAGTAATTACTTGGGCCGGTAGGCCACGAGTCTAAGTTTTGGCTCCGTTCTTCTTTTTTTTTTTTCGGGGACGCGATTATCCTGCTCATGCGCGTGCATGGTTTCGCGATTGGCCCAGGCCTAGACCCGGCCCGAGTACAGGCTCTGAGGAGCCTCTTGTTTTAAGTTAAAACAATGACCAGTATTTTGTGGAACAAATCAAACCGTTTTTCAGTGTGTCGCCTTTTGTGTGCAGTGTGTACTCCTCTTCGTGAAGTTTATCACATTGTGTGCTATTCCTTCTTTGGTGAGTGTGTTTATGTTTTTGTGACGTGTTTTCAAAATGGCAGCGTCCTGAATGTTACTGCTGTGGTGTAATAATAATAATAATAATAATAATAATCGTAATAATCCTGATAACGAATTAGGAAACAAATTGAATCTTCAAATCACAACTGGACTTCTTCCATCCGATAAATATTGAAGCTCAATATTTATTTTCATCACTGCAAATGTTCTTGTTCTCCCCAAAGTTCCTGAATATATCATTAAGGATGGGGTGACAAATTATGTTATTAGCTCCCGCCGCTCGCGGTGCGGGAGCTATGGTAGCTATGGTATTGGGCTCTGTCTGTGCGTGCATGCGTGCGTGTGTGCGTGCATGCGTGCATACATGCGTCAACACATTTTGCTTTATCTCATCAACGATTTCAGTTACAGGCTCCTAATTTTTACTGGACATGCATCTCATAAAGGCCTACAAATAATGTGCCTAAAGGTGACCTTGGCCTATTTTTTCAAGGTCACTGGGCTAAAAATATCACCAAAAACTTTGACATTTTGCTGTATCTCATCAACTATTTCAGTTACAGGCTCCTAATTTTTACTGGACATGCATCTCATGAAGGCCTACAAATGACATGCCTAAAGGTGACCTTGGCCTATTTTTTCAAGGTCACTAGCCTCAAAATATCACCAAAAACTTTGACATTTTGCTCTATCTCATCAACTATTTCAGTTACAGGCTCCTAATTTTTACTAGACATGCATCTCATAAAGGCCTACAAATGACGTGCCTAAAGGTGACCTTGGCCTATTTTTTCAAGGTAACTGGCCTAAAAATATCACCAAAAACTTAGAAATTTTGCTTTATCTCATCAATAATTTCAGTTACAGGCTCCTAATTTTCACTGGACACGCATCTCATAAAGGCTTACAAATGACGTGCCTAAAGGTGACCTTGGCCTATTTTTCAAGGTCACTGGCCTATAAATATCACCAAAAACTTTGACATTTTGCTCTATCTCATCAACTATTTCAGTTACAGGCTCCTAATTTTTACTGGACACGCATCTCATAAAGGCTTACAAATGATGTGCCTAAAGGTGACCTTGGCCTATTTTTCAAGGTCACTGGCCTATAAATATCACCAAAAACTTTGATATTTTGCTTTATCTCATCAACTATTTCAGTTACAGGCTCCTAATTTTTACTGGACATGCATCTCATAAAGGCCTACAAATGACGTGCCTAAAGGTGACCTTGGCCTATTTTTTCAAGGTCACTGGCCTAAAAATATCACCAAAAACTTCAATAATTTGCTTTATCTTATCAACATTTTCAGTTACAGGCTCCTAATTAGCTCCCGCCGCCCGAGTGGCACGGGAGCTATGGTATTAGGCTCCATCCGTGTGTGCGTCCGTACATGCATGTGTCCGTCAACAAAAACTTCGACATTTTGTTTATCTTAACGGCGGGAGCTTCTGGGGCCGCCAGTGCCCTATATTTTTTACACTGGAGGAATGACTGCTAAAAATGGGGTTTGCAATCACATGTCAAATCTGAATTAAAAACAACTGTTTCTAACAGTAATAGTAATAAAGTTTTATTACAGTATAAAAAGCTCTTGGCCTAATCTGCCCTGCCGTGCGATATGGGAATGAGTGTTGTTCATCTGTCCAACTATCACGCTTCTCTTCCAGGCCACAACTCCTAAACCAAACAAAATTCTCAACAAAATGTAATGTTTGGATACTCTTTATTTTGAAGATGAGCCCTTTCAAAGTTCCGTCAGCACTCCAGTTCGTTTCTCCATCCTCCATCGCATTTTGTTTTCACGCCAGATATCAGCCATCATGTTCTTTTCTGGGCCAGAACTCCTAAACATTTCAATATTTCTCAACAATTTAATGTATCGATACTTTTTATTTTTGAAGAAGAGCATTTTCAAACTTCCGTCGATCCTCCAGTTTGTCTATCCATTTTGTTTCCAGGTCAGCCTTCAGCCACCATGAGTTGGAGGGATGTGAGTTTGTGGTGCTTGGTTTTTCAATTAAAAAAAATATTAATGTTTTCAACTATCAACATTTTTAGTCAAGATTGCAAACTTTTGTATGGCACTATACATTCAGTAATACATCATTTATATCAGATGAAAATATAAATTACAATAAATAGATACCCTTTCTGATCTCCTGAATCTCTGTAAACTCTACGAGTCTCAGTTCTAAGTTAAATATGCTTGAATTCTAATGAAGTTCACAGGCAAAGAAATGTGTGTCATTTGACATAACATCTATTGGTCATGTGTCTGGAGTTACATTTCCTGAGCTTGTACCTGCCATTCTTTAAAGTGATGCAGGAAAATATGTAAAGAAATGACAGAAGAGCACTTGCAGGAACAAAAAAACTATTAATCACACTTCCCTATCTGCCCAAGCGAATGTCCTTGTGCTGGCAGAGCAGGAGTTGTTTGAAGGTCTTCTTGAAGGAGACATTGCAGAGAGCATAGCAGGCTGGATTGATTGTGCTGTTGATGTAGTAGAACCAATAGCCGAAGGTCCACATGCTGAAGGGAACACAGGTTGAACAGAAAGTGGAGATGAGCACCATGACGTTATAGGGTGTCCAGGTGACAATGAAGGCAACAAGAATGGCCATTACTGTGCGGGTAACTTTTTTCTCGCGTGATGACAATGCCTTCTTCTTGGGCCGCTGCTTTACTATTGTAGCATTTAGGCTGAGAGCTTTTGGGTTTTCCTCAAAACCTGCAGGGGCCTCAGAAATTTCATTTCTCTCAGGATATACTGGTGCACTCGGCTGCTCCTCCCCAACTCCACCTGTTCCGCCATTCTGGCTCTTCTCAGTGTGATGGGTTTTCATGTAGTTGTCATCGTGAGGCATGGTGATGTGGCTTCCTGCTTTGTTGCTGGATGGGTTATCCTGTTTTGGTTCATGCTTGCCTGACTTCATGCGGCTCTTGCTGGCCCTGGAAATCTGCCAGTACAGTAAGCCCATGATGGTAACAGGTAGGTAGAAGAAACCAATAGAGGTGATAAAAATGATAGTTGGATTGGACAGAAACGGGATGTAGCACTCGCCCTCTGGCACAGTGCGCTCACCTACGATAAACTGCCAGAACAGGATGGCCGGGGCCCACAAGACAAAGGAGAGAACCCAGACTGCTGCAATCATCATGCCCACCGTCCTGGTGGTCCTCCTTACAGGGTAGCTGAGTGGCTTGGTGATGCAGAAATAACGGTCAAAGCTGATGATTAAGAGATGCAAGCCAGAGGCAATGCCGACCACATAGTCCAGGGTCAGCCAAAGGTCACAGACTGCTGGCCCCAATGGCCAATATCCAACCACAATGTACACTGTGAACAGGTTCATGGAACTGACCCCAGTGGTCAGGTCTGCACATGCCAGGCTGAAGAGGAAGTAGTTGTTTATGGTCTGGAGGCTCCTGTTGATTATGATTGAAAGCATGACCAGTATGTTCCCAAGAATCGTGACTAGACTGAGGAACCCTGTAACCAGTACAATGATCACCACCTCCACTGCGTGATAAGGGCCCTCAGACAGTAGGACATCTGTCTCTTTGCCTGCTGTGAAGTTGGAGATGTTGGAGAAGGTGGAGAGGTTAAGCTTGAAGGTTCTGAGCTCCATCTGTTCTGGTCTTGCTGAATCTCAAGTTTTCAGTTTATCTCCTAAATCCAGAGGAGGAAAAAACATTTTTTTCAGCACTAAGGGCTTGTGTCTTCTCCATTAAAAATTCAATTTAGCCTAGGAATAGGCTATATCTTTCTTTGTCAAACTGGTGAAACCTGGTGATTAGAAATAAAATTGCACATTAGTGACCCCTTAAAATGTGTATTTACACGAATTAAGTTATTTGAATTCCTAAACATGAATTTTTATTTAGACAGTATATCTACATCTAGAATTTGAATTAATCTCACTAAACAGCATGAAATGGCTTGCATCTCAGCATTGACTAGGAGCACATATTGTGCGTATCTGCCTGAGCTATACCCCAGAGTGGGCAGTTTATAAAGATAACTCTGCCTGCAGTAAACATAATCACACAGCATGGTCCAAGTGGGGATGAAAAATGACCACTTAACTCTCAGTTCTGCTTATGGAGTGCAAATATACACCTGGTTGCTGTACAGGTAACCCTTCCTCATTATGGTGAGATTTCCAAGGTCAAGAAGGGAGGTCCTCAGGGTTCCACTGTTCTTCAGGGACTTTACCAGGACCTATAGAAGCACCCCAGGAACTGTTTAGCACCAAAGTTTTGTCACAAACACTTACATCACCCAAAATATTCATGAGTATTTGCACAGTGACACAATTATAAATATCTGTATTTACAACATATTTCACTCCCTAGAAATCTAAGCATCATAAAAAGTGTACTGTCGACAGGAAAATTGGTTTTGAAAATCCGTATGTGGTGAAACTTGGAGGAATTATTGCCTTTAAAAATTGTTTCATAGTTCAAATATTTCTAGACCTTGTAGAGTCAATGGAAGAGCATATTCTTGCTGTCATTTACTAATGATATTATGTGCTTGGTTTTAAAGTCCTCAACAAAGCATAATGATGAAGAAAAGGTTGTTGTTGCTCTTTGGGTTGCACATTTATTTACCAAGAGATCACAGAGCGGTGCTCCTTCCTACTCCCTAATAATTCTTTTTCAGATGAGCTCAAGACCAGAGAAGTTGGTGCGTTTCTGGATGGTGTTATGGCTTCCTCTTCTTCCCTAAACTTGCATTTGATGATGCCAAAATTAACTGTATTCTCTGACACAGGTCCTCTGAAGTATTTTTGAGCCCATGTGGTTATGTCCCCTGCACAGAGGCATGTTAGTTAATGCAGTGCTGTATGAGGACTCAAAGGTCTCACGTATCCTGGGGCATAGCTCTGCCTATTTTAGGGGGGCTTACGCCCACCTAAATTGTTTGTATCCCCCCCAAATAATGTACTCTGCCTGGCCAAAAAAAAAGTTGCATTCTCCAATATTTTGTTGAACTGCCTTTAGTTCTGATCAAGCCACGCATTCATTGTGGCATTGCTTTGACAATGTTATGCCATATTAGAACATTTATTTCTGACCAGAATTGAATTATTTATTTGGCTGAAATCTTCTATTGATGACGGGAGAATTAAACCACTCTGTAAAGCCTTCTCCAGTACATCCCAAAGACTTTCAACTGGTAAATTTCAGGACTCTGCCGTTGCCAATTCATATGTGAAAATGATTCCTCAAGCTCACTGAGCCACTATTTCATAATGTGAGCCAACTGAATCTTGGCATTTTCATCCTGGAATATGCCTGTGCCTTTGGGAATTAAAAAAAAAATTATCAATGGAATAACCTGGTCATTCAGTACATTCAGGTAGTCAGCTGAAATGCTTTTACTTTCACAATAAAATATGGCAAGAAGTTCTTCAGTCAATTTTTCTGCGTGAGACTTCACCAAGGGTATTCGTGATCACCAGTCATGATTGATCATGATTTCTTTCTGACCCACTTATTCCGCAAAGTTGATGATTTACCACTATCCTTCCAGGTTTTAATAATGTGTTGGGCAGTTCCTGACTCAGTTCCAGTGATTTCAGCAATCTCCTAAGCTGTTTTCTTTGCTTGAAGCAGGTCAATAATTTGCCCCAGTTGAAACACTGCAACATCTTTTCAATGACCATCAGATACGTCTTCCAACAAAGTTTTTTTAAGAAATGGGAACTTAAGCTCTGAATCAGTCAGGATATAAAGAATTACTGCCAGCTGAAACATATTCATCAATGCAATAATGATTCAGTCATCGGCTCTTGAGTACTTGGTAAATCCAAACGACAACTTTTTTTTGGATGGGCAGTGTACATCATTTATAGGTGGATTAGAACAGGCCAGATCGGCCCCCTCAGGTGGAGGCTTAGTCCCCCTATCGATTCATCTTTGTGTGACAGATGATGGGTCCTGTCACTAGAAATGCCTCCTAATAAGTATGCAGCCTGTCTACCCTGCCAACGAGCCTGGCTTTTTGGCGATGTGGTCAGTGCGTGTGACTCTTAGCCAGGAGTTTAGGGTTCAAAGCCCCCACCGGGCCCTCCTTCGGCCTGCCACATTCTGGTGTAATCGGCAGGATCCAGGGAATCCCAATGGATGGCAGCATGCGTAAAGCATGGAGCGCGAGGATACGCTTCCGAAAGAGGGGGAGAGATGTGACAGTTGATGTGACTAGAAATGCTTCCTCATAAGGACGCGGCCTTGCTACCTTGCCAAAGAGCCTGGCTGGTCAGCGCATGTGACTCTTACCCGGGAGTCTAGGGTTCAAACCCCTGCCTGGGCCCCTCCTTCGGCCTGCCACATTCGGTTAAGTCTCTGCATATACAGTGCTTTAAAAAAGTATTTGCCCCCTTCCTGATTTTTTTTTTTTTTGCATATTTGTCACACTTAAATGTTTCAGATCATCAAACAAATTTTAATATGAGACAAAGATGACCTGAGTAAATACAAAAATGCAGATTTTAAATTATAATTACATTTATTAAGGGAAAAAAGCTATCCATATCGACCTGGCACTATGTGAAAAAGTAATGGCCCCCCTAAACCTAATAACTGGTTGTGCCACCGTCGGCGACAACAACTGCAATCAAGCATTTGTGATTACTGGCAATGAGTCTTTCACATGGCTGTTGAGGAATTTTGGCCCACTCCTCTTTGCAGAATTGTTTTAATTCAGCCACATTTGAGGGTTTTCAAGCATGAACGGCCTGTTAAAGGTCATGCCACAGCATCTCAATCGAATTTAAGTCCGGACTTTGACTAGGCCACTCCAAAACCTTCAGTTTGTTTGTTTTAAGCCATTCAGAGGTGGACTTGCTGATGTGTTTTGGATCACTGTCCTGCTGCATAATCCAAGTGCGCGTGAGCTTGAGGTCACAAATTGATGGTCAGACATTCTTCTTCAGGATTTTCTGGTAGAGAACAGAATTCATGGTTCCATCAATAACGGCAAGTTGTCCAGGTCCTGAAGCAGCAAAGCAGCCCCAGACCATTGCACTACCACCACCATATTTGATTGTTGGTATGAAGTTCTTTTTATGAAATGCTGTGTTTGTTTTATGCCAGATGTAATGAGACGCACACCTTCCAAAAAGTTCAACTCGTCAGTCCACAGAATATTTTTCCAAAAGCCTTGGGGATCATCAAGATGTTTTTTGGCAAATGTGAGACAAGCCTTTGTGTTCTTTTTGGTCAGCAGTGGTTTTCACCTGGGAACTCTCCCATGGATGCCATTTTTGCCCAGTCTCTATCTTATTGTTGAATCATGAACACTGACTTTAACTGAGGCAAGTGAGACCTGCAGTTCTTTCAATGTTGTTCCGGATTCTTTTGTGACCTCCTGGATGAGTCGTCAATGCGCTCTTGGAGTAATTTCGGTAGGCCGGCCACTCCTGGGAAGGTTCACCACTGTTCCAAGTTTTCTCCATTTGAGAATAATGGCTCTCACCTTGGCTCGCTGGAGTCCCAAAGCCTCAGAAATGGCTTTGTAACCCTTTCCAGACTGATAGATGTCAATGACTTTGTTTCTCACCTGTTCTTGAATTCCTTTAGATCGTGGCATGATGTGTTGCCTTTTTTGAGATCTTTCAACCAACTTCACTTTGTCAGACAGATTCCATTTAAGTGATTTCTTGATTCAACAGGTCTGGCAGTAATCAGGCCTGGGCGTGGCTAGTGAAATTGAACTCAAAAAATGTGGTTAATCACAGTTAATTCATGATTTAACAATGGGGGGCAATTACTTTTTCACATGGGGCCAGGTAGGTTTGGATAGCTTTTTCCCCTTAATAAATGAAATCATCATTTAAAAACTACATTTTGTATTTACTCAGGTTATCTTTATCCAATATTAAAATTTGTTTGATGATCTGAAACATTTAAGTGTGACCAATATGCAAAAAATAGGACCAAGGGTCCTGTAGCTTACTGGCAAGCAGTCTTATAGTGATGATACAAGTTATGAAAATTTCATGTGAAGTTTGACATTTGAATCAATGAAATCAATGTCAAGGTCACTAAATAAAAGTTCACAGACATTTATAAGACCTCCTGTAATACAAACACAATCCTAAGCTCTGAAGCAGTTTTGGTGATACAAGTCATTGAAAATTTAATATGTCAATTGTGAACTTTAAAGGTCACACAAGGTCAAGTTGAGGTCAGCAAATGGACTTCATATATGACTTTCTAAATGTCTCTATACAAAACCTGGCTCAGTCTGTGACCATTTTGGTGACACAAGTCATTGTACTTTCACTGTCAATTTTGACCCTCTGGTCACTGACAGTCAAGTTGAATGTCAACAAATGAAAGTTCATATGTGACTTCCTAGATGTCAGTAACACAAACCTAGGCTCCATCTGTGACAATTTTATTGATACAAGTCATTGAATTTTCACTAGGTCTCATTTGACCTTTGAAGGTCAATACGAAGGTCACCAAATGAAAGTTCATATCATTAGCCTAATAGCGTAGTTGCCTAAGTCATATTTGAACGTTTTCAGAAAACAAGAAAAACACAAATTTTAGCAAGCAAATTGGTATTTTTTTTGATATTGCAACAGTAAGCCAAAAAATGACTTTGGCAATTATGCTATGAGGCTAACGATATATGACTTCCTGTATGTCTCTAATACAAACCTAAGCTCCATCTGCGACCATTTTGGCAACACAAGTCATTGTAATTGTATTATGTCAAGTTTGACCTTCAAAGGTCACCAACAGTCAAGTTGAATGTCACAAATTGAAAGTTCATATGTGACTTCCTAGATGTCAGTAACACAAACCTTGGCTCCATCTGTGACCTTTTTAAAGATAGAAGTCATTGAATTTTCACTAGGTCAAGTTTGACCTTCGAAGGTCAATATGAAGGTCACCAAATGAAAGTTCATATATGACTTCCTATACGTCTCCAATACAAACCTAAACTCAATCTGTAATGATTTTGCTGATATTCACTGTATAGTTTGGTCGTTGAAGGTCACTAAAGGTCAAGTTCAAGGTCACCCAATAAAACTTCATACATGACTTCCTATATACCCACAATACAAACCTAACCTCTATCTGTAATAGTTTTGGTGATAGAAGTCATTGAAATTTTACCATGTGAAGTTTGACCTTCGAAGATCACCAAAGGTCAAGTTCAAGGCCACCAAATGAAAGTTCATCTTTGACTTCCTATAAGTGTTCAATACACATATGTTCCCAATCTTCAATATTCTCAAGCCTAGAAGCCTTTGAAATTGTAACATTTTGCTTGACCACAAGTTTGACCTTTCAAGGTCATCTAAGGTTAACTTTAACACATCCAAATCAGAGGTCATATATGCCTTCTTATATGTCAGTAATACGAACTTAATCTCTGTCTGCAACCATTCAGCTTCCACAGGCAATTTTGCCCATTCTCCATAAGACCCAATGTTAAAGTACAGCGCCCCCACTAGACCCACTTCCGTCGATTCAGTCAAAATGACACTTGCACTGCACATAAATTGTATCAAGGTGAGTTGATTGCCAGATTTAGAAAAAAATTTATCAGACAGTATTTGAGAAATAATTTTTTGAAATTTCAAGTCTTATCTTTTAACATGGTTAATATTTTCCCTGGCCTCGAGTTTGACCTTTCAAAGTCATCTATGGTCATATTTAATTTTGCCAAAATATAGGTCATAGATGACTTCCTATATGTCGATAATACAAACTCAATCTCTTATCTGCAACCATTTGGCCTCCACAGGCCATCCTGCATATTCATAAAGTACAGCGCCCCCACTAGACCCACTTCCATCGATTCAATCAAAATGGCGCTCACACTATACATTGACGGTACCAAGGTAAGTTGATTGCCTGATTTAGAAAAAAAATTATCAAGCAGTTTTTCAGAAATGATTTTTTAAAATTTCTCAGTCCTCTTTAACATTGGGGCCAAAATTTCAAGGGCCCATAAAACGGACAAAAATGATTCAATCAAAAATCAGAAAAAAAACGTCTGGAGTTATGGTCTAGTACTATGTCATGGCGAATTTACAGGAAAATTCATCAGGCCAAAAAAAAGATAAAAAATGTTCCGACGACGACGACGGACGACGGATGCCACACCACGACAATAGCTTATCGGCCCATAGGGCCGGTAAGCTAAAAATAAGAAATCAGGAAGGGGGCAAATACTTTTTCACAGCACTGTATCTAATATTTTCTGCACAGATAGCCCTCCGGTTTTTCAGAGGCTTTTCATAATATTAACAGTGAGATTATTAAATTCCATGCAATTATTCATTGACACGGTTTTACAATTTGTTCCCGCAGCTTTGGGAAAAAAGTCATGAATCCTTGTTAATCTGGCTGGGTCATATTGGTGCCTATTGTGACAGCTCATTTTATACCCAATCAGAATTAAAAACCTGCAAACTCTTTGGCTGTGGAATATCGAAACTGGAGTTTTTCTGGAGATTCCACAACTTTTCCAATCTTCTGATTAGCCTGTCTCAGATTTTGCTCAAAGTAGTTGTGGGCATCACATCAGGAATTTACAAATTGGCCTTTATAGGGGAATCAATACACTTGTTTTGGTGAAACTTCAAAAAGTTATTGTGCTGTTCCCAACTAAATTCTGGAAAATTAATTCTTATTTGATTTTGATTTTCCATACTGTTCCAATTCTTGTAAAATTCAGGTTGTACAACAAATAAAAGAGAGTTCATTCATCGAAACCACAGTCCTATTGCATAACGTGTTGGCCACAGTGAGCGAGATTCGGCGACACAACAGATTCAATCTACAACCTCGTTTCCAAAAAAGCTTGGACGCTGTGTAAGATGTAAATAAAAACAGAATGCAAGGATTTTCAAATCATTCAAACTTTGTATTTGTTTGAAAATAGTACAAAGACAATAAATCCAACGTTGAAACAGATATTTTATTGTTTTTTGGAAAATATGTGCTCATTTTGAATTTGATGCCAGCAACACGATTCAAAAAGTTAGCATGAGGGAATGTTTACCACTGTATTGCATCACGTCTTCTTCAATCAATACTCCGTAAGCACTTGGGAACTAAGGGCACCTACGGTAGTTTTGAAAGCAAGATGTTTTCCTATTCTTGCTCTATGTAGGATTTCTGCTGCTCAATGCTTTGCAGCCTCTTTGTCATACTTTTTGATTCATAATGTGTCAAATATTGTCTGTAGGTGACAGGTCTGGACTGCAGGCAGACCACCTTAGCACCCAGTTTTAGTTCAGTGACATGTTGTTCTGATACGTGTGGAGTATTGTGTTTGGAATGGTGTTGCTGAAATGAGCAAGGCCCTCCCTTAAAAAAGGCATCTGAATAGCTGCAAATCTTGCACTAAAACCTGTATATATCCTTCACCATTAATGGTGTCTTCAAGGATGCGTAAGTTACCCATGTCATGTGTACTAATGCACCCCCATACTATGATGGATGCTGGCTTTTGAATTGTTTGCCAATAACAAGCCAGATTGCCTCCTCCTCTTTCGTCCACAGGATGTGGCATCCATGATTTCCTAAATTTCACATTTTTAATAGTCAAACCACAGGGCAGTTTTCCACTGCACCTCAGCACATTTTAAATGAGCTCAGGCCCAGAGAAGCAGGCAGTGTGTCTGAATCTTGTTTATATATGGTTTAATGTGTACCTTGCAGAGTTAACTTGCAGTTGTACACACAGTGACAAACTGTGTTTACTGAAAGTGGTTTACAGAGGTTTTCCTGAGTCCATGCAGTGACTTTCACTACACAATCCTGTCTTTTTTTGTAATGCAGTGCCGCCTAATGACTCAAAAATCACAGCCATTCAAAACTGCATTTTGGCCTTATCCCATGCATACAAATGTTTTTCTGGATTTTCAGATTTTTATCCCCCGCCACACGAAATGGATGGGGGATATTGATTTGACCTCCGTCCGTCCGTCCGTCTGTGCGTCTGTCCGTCCGTCTGTGCGTCCGTCCGGGATAAAGGGGAACAACTTTTCACAAGAAATATTCGCGATAGGATAACCAAATTTGGTGTGTAGCTTAAGACCATAAAGACCTTGATCGAGTTCGAAAATGAGACGCGTGATTATTTTCTCCGGAGTTATTGCCCTTGATTCACTTTTTTCAACTCTGTTCACGGTATATGTAAAGGGGAACAACTTTTCACGGGAAATATTCCAGATAGGATAACCAAATTTGGTGTGTAGCTTAAGACCATAAAGACCTTGATCGAGTTTGAAAATGAGACACGCGTGATTAATTTTCCCGGAGTTATTGCCCTTGATTCACTTTTTTCAACTCTGTTCACGGTATATGTAAAGGGGAACAACTTCTCACAGGAAATATTCCAGATAGAATAACCAAATTTGGTGTGTAGCTTAAGACCATAAAGACCCTGATGGAGTTCGAAAATAACAAGCACACTATTATTTTTCCCACAGTTATTGCCCTTGTGGCACTTCTGGGAGCCTCTGTTCATAGTATCTTTAAAGAAGACATTTTGGCGGGGGATGTTGTTGACCATGTCTACTTGTTTTTCATGATATTATGCACTGTAGAGTATAAAATCTCCAAAGTCATTGCAATTTAAAAGTTGAAAATGTTATTCTTAGATTCTTGAATTATTTCCCCATGCAGTCTTTCACAGAGTGGTTAAACCCACACCAAATGTACAGTCCCAATTCCGAAATAGTTGGGACACAGTGTAAATTGTGAATAAAATCAAAACGCAATGACTTTCAAATCACACCAGCCAGTATATTATTCACAATAGAACCGAGATAACAGCAAATGTTGAAACTGTACCCTTCTGTGTCAGTTACGTCTACAGTTGCCCAAAATGAGCACAGTAGCCTAATTCGGCTCAGGACCATGACAGGTGTTGGCTTTTGAACATGACACTGATAACAGTTGGGATGGTTGTTTTCCTCTTTGGCCCTGTGAACACAACATCCATTATCTCCAAAAACTATTTGTAAGATGGACTGCTCAGACTGCAGCACTGCTTCCCACTTCCCTGTTATTCTTTTTCAGATGAGCTAGAAACCAGAGAAGTTGGCGGTTGCTCTGGATGGTGTTTTGGCTTCGTTTTCTAGTCTTAACTTGCATTTGATGATGCCACAGTGAATCTTAATCTCTGACACTGGTCTTCTGAAGTACAACCCAAGTTCCGAAATAGTTGGGACGAAGTGTAAATTGTGAATAAAATCAAAATGCAGTGACTTTCAGATCACATGAGCCAATTTGTTATTTACAATAGAACATAGATAACATCTCAAATGTTGAAACTGAGACATTTTAATTCTTTATCCACAAAATGAGCTTATTTCAAATTTTCTGGCTGCAACAGGTCTCAAAAAAGTTGGGACACAGGCAAAAAAGGGCTGAAAAAGCAATTAATATATAAGAGAATCAGCTGAAAGAACATTTAGCAAGTAATTAAGTTAACTGGCATCAGGTGTGTAACATGATTGGCTACAAAAGGGATGTCTTAGAGAAGCTGAGTCTCTCAGAAGTAAAGATGGCCAGAGGCTCTCCAACCTGTGAAGGCTTGCGTAAAAAAATTGTGGAATACTTTAAAAACAATGTTCCTCAACGTCAAATTGCAAAGGATTTGAAGGTCTCATCATTGACAGTGCATAACATCATCAAAAGATTCAGAGAAACTGGAAACATCTCTGTGTGTAAGGGACAAGGCCGAAAACCTTTACTGGATGCCCGTGATCTTCGGGCCCTCAGGCACCACTGCATCACTCATCGGCATGATTCTGTCATTGACATTACTAAATGGGCTCAGGAATACTTCAAGAAACCACTGTCTGTAAACACAGTCTGCCGTGCCATCCACAGATGCCACCTAAAACTCGATCATGCAAAAAGGAAGCCATTGTTGAGCATGATCCAGAAGCGCCATCGTGTTCTGTGAGCCAAGGCTCATTTAAAATGGACTGTAGCAAAGTGGCAGTGTCCTGTGGTCAGACGAGTCCACATTTGACATTCTTGTTGGAAATCATGGGCGTTGTGTCCTCTGGGCTAAAGAGGAGAAAGACCACCCCTCCTGTCATCAGCATTCAGTTCAAAAGCCAGCATCTCTGATGATATGGGGATGCATTAGTGCATATGGTGTGGGACACTTGCATGTTTTAAAAAGCACCATGAATGCTGAAAGGTATATAAAGGTTTTAGAGCAACATATGCTCCCCTCCAGACGACATCTATTCCAGGGAAGGCCTTGTGTATTTCAGCAGGACAATGCAAAACCACATACTGCAGCTATTACAACAGCATGGCTTCGTAGCAGAAGAGTCCGTGTGCTGAACTGGCCTGCCTGCAGTCCTGATCTTTCACCGATTGAGAACATTTGGTGCATAATTAAACGAAAAGTCCGTCAAAGGAGACCCAAAACTCACCAGCAGCTGGAAGCCTGTATTAAACAAGAGTGGGATCAAATTCCAATGGCTAAACTCAAGAAACCTGTCTCCTCAATGCCCAGACGCCTCCACTCTGTGTTAAAAAGAAGAGGGGATGCTACACCATGGTAAACAGGCCCTTGTCCCAACTTTTTTGAGACCTGCAGCAGCCATCAAATTTGAGATGAGCTCATTTTGTGGATAAAATGGTAAAATTTTTCAGTTTCAACATTTGCTATGTTATCTCTGTTCTATTGTAAATAAAATACTGGCTGGTGTGATTTGAAAGTCATTGCATTTTGATTTTATTCACAATTTACCCTTGTCCCAACTATTTCGGAATTGGGGTTGTATTTACGAGCCCATGTGGTTATATGTCCATTGCAGAAGATGTCAGTTAATGTAGTTCTGTCTGAGAGCGTAAAGGCCATGTGCATCCAATATTTTATGCAAAGAGAGTGCTCTGGTTTTTTCCAGATTCTCAGAATCATTTCATTATATTTTGGGCTGTAAATTGTGAGATCGGTAAATTCCATACGATTGCACATTGAGAAGACTACTCAAGCTTTTTCACAATGTGCTCATGCAGCTTTTAGAAAAGTGGCAAACCTCACACCATCTCACTGGTAAATGACCGTGCCCTTTCGTGACCACTCATTTAAAACAAGGTCATTATCAAATCACCAATTCACCTGTTTGCCTGAGTATTTTTCAAAAAGTACTGTTTTTCTGAAGATTCCACAACTTTTCCAGTCTTTCCATTCGCCTGACCCAATTCTTTGGAACCTGTTGCAGGCATTATTTTGGAATTTGCGAATATTTCCTAAAATCATTAGGCTCCAGTTGTTAGGTTGAAACTTCAAACAGCTCAATAAATGCAAAAGAAGATCATTTACAAATAATTAATTGTATGAACTGTCCCAATTATTTGGAATTGAGGTTAAATAAGAAATTACTGAAAGTTAGTATATTAAACCATTTGGTTTCCATGATTCCACAAATTCAGTGTCATTTTGTATCTGTTGGCTGCTCTACGTAAATTCCACAATAAAAATGATGCCATGTATTGGAACAGAGTGCATTTGTTGTTTTATAATTTAATTACCTGTTCTCGAGGAATCTTTTTGGTTCTCCCTGCAGTGGCCTCCGTTTGGCAGGTGTGAGCATGCAGCCTTTTGTCGGTCAGAAACGCCTTGCTGCCGTTCTGAGGGCATGTGTGTGGAGTAAAGCGACGCTGAAGGACGACTGTCTGCGACACTGCTGTCTGGAAGGAGAAAGTGCGAGTGAGAGAGGTGAAGTAGACTCAGGAGCGAGTGAGAGGAGTGGCGGGCCAGAGAAGGGGTAGAAGAACAGGGTGGGCAGTCCCTCACAATACGCTTTAAGGGTCCAAAATCTTAATCTCTCTGGGATTCTGGCATAATAATTGCACCTCAAGAAATTTTTGCGTCAGGTGTGAAATCTTGAAGAAAGCACCTGCATGAGCACAATCACGTCATTTGCTTTACAATCACAGTGATGTAGTGCAGTGAACACAAATGAATTATGAATAATTACAGGTCAGGGACCTTCTCAATTATCCAGAACCTTCAGAACCTTTCATACAAAATCATGCCTTGCACTGTCGTAAAATGTTAAGTGAACTTTAAATCCACCTATGGGATAAGAGTGTACAACCCACAATGACATGTTGAGACAGTTAAGCAATTACCAAGTTAAGTTCTCAGTTTTTCGCATTGGATCATGAGTCTTAACTGAACGATAAAGGAGCCGGCTGGAGACCCCACTCTATCTGTTCCTGACCCTCGTAGTCGGCTACTTTAATTGACTTTCCTCTTTTATAATAGTGAGGAATAAGGTTCAGATCACTTCAGGATTTCATGCGGACAGCCTCTTGCACAAGAAGGGAATGGAAGGGCTTGACTGAAGAGTATGAAATGTCCACTGAATTCAGTGTTGCCAAAAACGGTATTTTGTGTTTCCAAAATTAATTTGGTGCAGCATAGCAGCTGCCTGCACTTACCATTGTACTGTGGTTGATGTTGGCCTCCAAACAAAGCATTGAAGTTGTGGCTTTTTTTGATTTTGCATTATACAGTATTGTTCTTTGATTCATTTTGACTCCTCACACAATTTTAGTCCTTCTATAAAAGGAGCTGTGCTACAGTTACTGTGCATGCTCAGAATCTGCAGGGCTGTGAAAAAGTATTTGCCCCCTTGCTGATTTTGTTTTTTTTTTGCATATTTGTCACACTTAAATGTTTCAGATCATCAAAGAAATTTTAATATTTGACAAAGATAACCTGAGTAAATACAAAATGCAGTTTTTATATGATGCTTTCATTTATTAAGGTAAAAAAAAGCTATCCAAACCTACTTGGCCCTATGTGAAAAAATAATTGCCCCCCATTGTTAAATCATGAATTAACTGTGATTAACCACATTTTTTGAGTTCAATTCCACTAGCCACACCCAGACCTGATTACTGCCAGACCTGTTTAATCAAGAAATCACTTAAATAGAACCTGTATAACAAAGTGAAGTAGGCTAAAAAATCTCAAAAAGCAACACATCATGCTGCGATCTAAAGAAATTCAAGAACAGAAGAGAAACAAAGTATTGCCAAAATGACCACACATAGAGCCAAGATTTTAACATATAACATATATAAGTTATATATGAAGTCCATAAAGTTCATAATTGACATATTAAATTTTCAGTGACTTGTATCACCAAAACTGCTTCAAAGCTTAGGATTGTATTACATAGGTCTTATACATGTTTGTAAGTTTTTGTGACCTTGACATTGACCTTTGTCAATGTGACATCATTTCCCTGTCATCAACCTCCTGGTCAAACTTCACATGAAATTTTCATAACTTGTATTTTCATTGCTTGCCAGTAAGCTACAGGACCCTAGGTCCATTTTTCTTTCTTTTCTTTTTTTTTAACTATATATTGCTAACAGTTTACTTATTTTCATCCATATGATCCAGTATTACATGAAATAAATACTTAAATAGTTCTTGGTCTCGGATTTATCTTCATTTTGTTAAGCGTGCAATCATTTCTGCACACTACGGTTGCTCTCCTTTCCTTAAGTAGAGTCTGAGCTGTCATGAAGGCCTCTCAGGCATTAGAGACAAGAGGGATGAAGAGTGAGCAGCTCCTTTTCAGCTGCTGATGACATCATGAACCCATCTTTTCTGATTTTAATGCTCAGACTTCATTCCTTTTTGGCGGTCATTAATATCAGTGATGAAATACAATGCAGCAGTAATTTGAAGTTAAAACAATGACCAGAATTCTTTTGAACAAATCAAACCATTTTTCATTGTGGATCCTTTTGCATGCAATGTTTAGCCCTCTAAGTAAAGTTGAATACCTTGTGTGCTATTTCTTCTATGGTGAGTGTGTTTGTGTTGTGGTGACATGTTTTCAAAATGGCAGCGTCCTGTCAGTCTCCTGTGTAATAATAATAATAATAATAATAATAATCATAATAATCCTGATTACGAATTAGGAAACAAATTGAATCTTCAAATCACAACTGGACTTCTTCCATCCAACAAATATTGAAGCTCAATATTTATTTTCATCACTGCAAATGTTCTTGTTGTCCCCAAAGTTCCTGAATTTATCATTAAGGATGGGGTGACAAATTGTCTTATTTTTACACTGGAGGAATGGCTGCTAAACATGGGGGCATGAAATCACATGTTACATCTGAATGAAAAGCAACTGTTTCTAACATTAATAGTAATAAATTTTTATTATAAAAAGGTCTTGGCCTAATCTGCCCCGCAGTGCAATGGATGGTGATATGGGAATGAGTGTTGTTCGTCCGTCCAAATATCAAGCTTCTTTTCCAGGCCACAACTCCTAAACCAAATAAAATTCCCTACAAAATTTAATGTTTGGATACTTTTTATTTTTGAGGATGAGCATTTTCAAACTTCCGTCCATCTTCCAGTTTGTCGATCCATTTTGTTTCCAGGCCAGCTTTCGGCCATCACGAGTTGGCGGGATGTGAGTATTTCATCCTTGGTATTTCAATAAAAAAAAATTCATTTTTTTAACCATCAACATTTCTAGTTGATTGCAAACTTTTGTATGGCACTGTACATTCAGTAATACATCATTTATATCAGATGAAAATATAAATTACAATAAATAGATACCCTTTCTGATCACCTGAATCTCTGTAAACTCTATGAGTCTCAGTTCTGAGTTACATATGCTTGAATTCTAATGAAGTTCACAGGCAAAGAAATGTGTGTAATTTGACGTAACATCTATTGGTTGTTTTTCTGTAGTCATACTTCCTGAGCTTGTAGCTGCTGTTTTTTAAAGTGATGCAGGAAAATATGTAAAGAAATGACAGAGGAGAGCACCTGCAGGAACAAAAAACTATTAATCACACCTCTTTATCTGCCCAAGCGAATGTCCTTGTGCTGGCAGAGCAGGAGTTGTTTGAAGGTTTTCTTGAAGGTGACATTACAGAGAGCATAGCAGGCTGGATTGACGGTGCTGTTGATGTAGCAGAGCCAGTACCCAAAGGTCCACATGCTGGAGGGAACACAGGTTGAACAGAATGCGGTGATGAGCACCATGACGTTATATGGTGTCCATGTGACCATGAAGGCAACAAGAATGGCCATTACTGTGCGGGTAACCTTTTTCTCGCGTGATGACAATGCCTTCTTCTTGGGCCGCTGCTTTACTGTTGTAAAATTTAGGCTGGGAGCTTTGGGGTTTTCCTCAAAACCTGCAGGGGCCTCAGAAATTTCATTTCTCTCAGGATGTACTGGTGCACTCGGCTGCTCCTCCCCAACTCCATCTGTTCCGCCATTCTGGCTCTTCTCAGTGTGATGGGTTTTCATGTAGTTGTCATCGTGAGGCATGGTGATGTGGATTCCTGCTTTATTGCTGGATGGGTTATCCTGTTTTGGTTCGTGCTTGCCTGACTTCATGCGGCTCTTGCTGGCCCTGGAGATCTGCCAGTACAGTAAGCTCATGATAGTAACAGGTAGGTAGAAGAAAACAATAGAAGTGATAAAAATAATAATTGGATTGGACAGGAACTGGATGTAGCACTCGCCCTCTGGCACAGTGCGCTCACCTACGATAAACTGCCAGAACAGGATGGCTGGAGCCCACAAGACAATAGCAAAAACCCAGGCTGCTGCAATCATCATGCTCGCCATCCTGGTGGTCCTTCTTAGAGGGTAGCTGAGTGGCTTGATGACGCAAAAGTAACGGTCAAAGCTGATGATAAGGAGATTCATAGCTGAGGCATTGCTGACTACATAGTCCAGGGCCAGCCAAAGGTCACAGACTACTGCCCCCAACGGCCAATATCCAACCAAAATGTAGACTGTGTACAGGTTCATGGAGCTGACCCCAATGATCAGATCTGCACATGCCAGGCTGAAGAGGAAGTAGTTGTTTATGGTCTGGAGGTTCCTGTTGATTATGATTGAAAGCATGACCAGTATGTTTCCAGTAATCGTGACAAGACTGAGGAACCCTGTAACCAGTACAATGATCACCACCTCCACTGCCTGATAAGGGCCCTCAGACTGTAGGACATCTGTCTCTTTGCTTGCAGTGAAGTTGGTGATATTTGAGAGGGTAAGCTTGAAGGTTCTGAGGTCCATTTGTTCTGTTCTTGCTGAATCTCAAATTTTCAGTTTATCTCCTAAATCTAGATGAAAAAGAAATGTTTTTCAGCACTTAAGGCTTGTTTCTCACACACAGATACAGCTAGAATCATTTTTTTTAAATATAGGTTCTCCATTAAAAATGCAATTTAGTTTAGGAATAGACTATACCTGTCTCTGTCAAACTGACCCTGGGATTGCTGATTAGAAATAAAATTGTACTGCTTAAAATGTGTATTTACATGAATTAATTTATATGAATTCATAAACATGAATTCTTATTAAGACAATAATTCTACAACCAGAATTTGAATTAATTTCACTTGAGTGCATAAAATGGCTTTGGCTCTCAGCATTGACCAGGAGCACATATTGTATCTCTCCAAGCTCTGCTTAATGCCCTAGTTGGAGTGTGCAGTTTAAAAATATATCTCTGCCTGCAGTAAACGTAATCACACAGCATGGTCCCAGTGGGGATGTACAATGGCCACTTCACTCTCAGTTCTGTTTATGGAGTGCATATACACACCTAGCTGCAGCACAGGTAACCCTTTCTCACTATGGTGAGACTTCCAAGGTCAAGCAGGGGGTCTGCAGGGTTCCACTGTTCTTCAGGGACTTCAGCAGGACCTAGAGAAACACCCAAGGAACCATTTATTATCAGACACTTGCATTGCCCAAAATGTTCATGAGTATTTGCACAGTGGCACAATTATAAATATCTTTTGTTCCAACATGTTTTACTCCCTGTCAATCTAGATACCATAAAAAGAGTACTGTCTACATGAAAATTGGGTTTGAAAATCCATATGTGGTGAACCTTGGAGGAATTACTGCCTTTTCCATTTGTGTCACAGTTCAAATATTTGTAGACCTTGTAGATTCAATGGAAAGGCATATTCTTGCTGTCATTTACTTATGATATAATGGGCTTGGTTTTTAAAGTCCTCAGCATATAAACTGTAATGACAAAGAAAAGGTTGTTGTTGCTCTTCGGGTTGCACATTTATTTACCAAGAGGGCACAGAGCGGTGCTCCTTCCTACTCCCTAATAATTCTTTTTCAGATGAGCTCAAGACCAGAGAAGTTGGTGCGTTTCTGGATGGTGTTATGGCTTCCTCTTCTTCCCTAAACTTGCATTTGATGATGCCAAAATTAACTGTATTCTCTGACACAGGTCCTCTGAAGTATTTTTGAGCCCATGTGGTTATGTCCCCTGCACAGAGGCATGTTAGTTAATGCAGGGCTGTATGAGGACTCGGAGGTCTCACGCATCCTGGGGCATAGCTTGGCCTATTTTAGAGGGGCTTACACCCTCCTAAATTGTTTTTATCCCCCCAAATAATGTACTCTGCCCAGCTAAAACAAAAAAAAAAGTTGCATTCTCTAATATTTAGTTGAACCGCCTTTAACTCTGATCAAGGCATGTATTCGTAGTGGCATTGCTTTGACAATGTTATGCCATATTAGTACATTTATTTCTGACCAGACTTGCATTCATTTTTGTCTGAGATCTTGTATTGATGACCCCAGAATTAAACCACTCTGCAAAGCCCTCTCCAGCACATCCCAAGGACTTTCAACTGGTTAATTTCAGGACTCTGTGGTGGCCAATTCATGTGTGAATATAATTCCACATGCTCACTGAGCCAAGATTTCACAATGTGAGCCCAATGAATCTTGGTATTGTCACTCTGGAATAGGCCTGTGCCTTTGGGAATTTAAATAAAAAAATGTATTAATGGAATAAATTAGTCGGTCAGTACATTCAGGTGGTCTTCTGACTATATGTTTCTTGCTGCATAATGTTGCTGAGCCTTAACCTGACCAATTGAAGCAACCCCAGATCATGACGCTGTTATGATTCTGCCTGTGCCTGCCACCTGTTTTTGTTATTTTTCATTATTATGTATCATTCGTCATTAGTCTACATCCCAGTTTCTGTTTTTGCCATTTTTTTTATTTTCTGTTCTGTGCACCAGTGTCTACCCCTGTTTTGTGATCAGTGTGGTAAGTTCTTTCTCCCCAGTCTGCGTGCCTACATGCTTCGGGTGATTCAGTGGTCTCTGGTGTTTCCCATAACGCAGTGTCTACAGATACGGCAGTTTTTGTTGGTACGGCAGTCGATTTAGAGGGATTAGGATGAGGATTAGGGACTATGGTTAGGGGAAGGGTTAGGTTAGGGGTCAGGGTTAGGTTAGGGCAGAGTTTGAAATGGGGACTGCCGTACCTCTATACATTGAAAATGCATTGGAAAACTGCTGTACCTGTAGCAACTGCCTTCACATAATTACTTCAATTCTCTTTTACTTCCTTCGCTCTGCTTTCCTTTATTACTAATAATACTAACATTTATATTTTGTATTAACCTAACTAACCCGTGTACATACTACTAACTAACTAACGAGCACTTGGGTTAATTTGTAAAGTTGCACCGCTACTAATTGCTACTAACGTAACCTCAGCACTCGCCCTGTTCTAATCTCCGCCCCTTGCTTTACTTTCCCTGTATCTCCCTGTGTTTCTGCGAAACCTCTCGCACGTGCTTAATTGCTGTCCTGCACTCTTTGATCTGTGCACGTAGAACTCCTTAACCGGAGTTGTTTATCTGTCATAGGTTGTCTATGTGTTCCCAGTCCGCGTCTTGACTTTTGCCAATCATTGTATTAGGGCTTCCTCGTGTGCTCACCCTCTCTGCTCATTATCTTTTACTCCCCTCACCTGTTTTCCTGCAGCATGTGACCTCTGTGTGGTGCATTTAAGCCCTGCATTTCTGTTCATTCCCCGTCAGAACGTTGATCATTTTATTCTGTGATCGCCAGTCATGATTGTTCATGATTTCTTTCTGACCCACTTATTCCACAAAGTTAATGATTTACCACTATCCTTCTAGGTTTGATTCATTTGTTGCACAGTTTTTGACCCAATTCCAGTGTTTTCAGCAATCTCTTCAGCGGTTTTCTTTGCTTGATGCTGGCCAATAATTTGCCCTACTTGAAACACAGAAACATCTTCAGACAAGGTTTTGTAAGAAATGAGAAGCACTGAATCAGTCAGGATAGAAACAATTACCGCCTGCTGAAAGATATTCATTCATTTTCATTCATTTTATTTGTTCCGCTCATGGCATTGGAGACAAAAAGAAATTCACAAAATATATTCAGCTCTGAGCAGTTTACATAACCACGGAAAGGAGCAGGAGAAGAAAATCTTATTTTACCTGCCCTTATTCAAATATACAATCAGAAATAGAAAAAAGAAAAAGATGGCCTGCCAATCACAGTTGCTTAGCAACCACTTTAGTAGTAAACAAACACAAAGGTCAAAACACAATTTTACAATCTGAGAAACAAATTATCTAACACCATCATATTGTCTAATTATTCTTTCTTTATACATTTTCTTAAATCTAAAGATATTCATACAGGAAATCATTTGGAAGAATTCAAGCCAGTTACAGAGATACACATCTGCCCCGTAGTCCGTGCAAACGGATGAATGTTAAATTTCCTTCTATGTTGCTCATCTCCTAAATGTAAAACAAATAATTTCTGTATATTTTCTGGTAGTGTTCGGTTTTTTGCCGTCACAACTAATAAAGTCTGCAGTTCAATTAAATCTTTAAATTTTAACAGCCCTGATTCAATAAACAGTGCATTTGTGTGTTCTCCTGATGTACCTTAAAAATAATTCTCATTGCCTTTTTCTGTAAAATAAATAATGATTCTAAATTATCTTATATGTGTTGCCCCACACTTCAACACAGTAATGCAAATACGACAAAATTAAAGAACAATACAAAATCCGCATTGACTTATAATCCAACAAATACTTTGCTTTGTTGAGCACAAAAACATTTTTAGATACTTTTAGTTTTCACATGTGATACATGATATTTCCATGTCAATTTATCATCCATTATAACAATAAAAATCTGATTTCAGACACTCTTTCTATACTTATTTCATCTATACACAGTGAAACATTTCTTTTCTCCGATTTGCAAAAACCATAAATTTTGTTTTGTTCAAGTTTAGTTAACATTGTCATCAAACCATTTTTGAGCTTGACCATTTCATTTGCAATAGTTTCTGTCAACATACGCAAATCTTCTCCTGAACAAAAAAAATTTTGTGTCGTCAGCAAACAACACAAATCGTAATAATTTTGATGTGTCACAGATGTCATTAATATATAAAATAAAGAGTTTAGGTCCCAAAACCGAACCTTGTGGGACTCCACATTTAATCTTCATATGATTAGATGTAATACCAGCAAAATGTACATATTGTTGCCTATTATCCAAATAACTGCTGATCCAGTTCTGAGCTATTCCTCTTATACCATAATAATGCAATTTAGATATGAGGATATTATGATCTATTGTATCAAAGGCTTTTTTAAATCAATGAAAACCCCTATTGTGTATTTCTTACTTTCTAATGCTGATGCAATTTCTTCCACTATGTTCATTAATGCTAATGATGTGGATCTGTTTGCCCGAAAGCCATACTGACTGTCACTTAATTTATTATTTTCAATAAAAGTATCAAATTTTTTGTATGAACAGTTTTTCAAGTATTTTTGAAAATTGTGAAAGCAAGGACACTGGCCTGAATTATTAAAGCTGTGTTTATCTCCTGTTTTAAAAAGTGGAATAACCTTTGCTATCTTCATTCTGTCTGGAAATACCCCAGAACAAAAAAGAAAGATTGAAAATATAACTTAACGGTTTACATACAATCAATAGTTTTTTCACAATAATCATGTCAATCCCATCATTATCAGTTGATGTCTTATTTTTAGATAATGCAACAATAGATTTGATTTCAGTTTCACTCACTTCTCCAAGAAAGAAGGAGTGCAACACTTTTGCTTTCTCCATGCCAGTTAGCCTCTATTTGTCCATCACCATGTTTTTTTATAGAATAGGCAAGATTAGGTCCGAAAAAAAAAAGCATTAAATTCGTTTACCGCATTCATTTTTTTTCAACAGTTGATTATTATCATTAATAAAATAACCAGGTTGGGCTATGGCCGAGGTTTGTTCCCAATAATACCATTAAGAATTTTCCAAGTGTGTCGAATATCATTTCTATTATCAATTAATATTTTATTATAATATTCTTTTTGGCTAATCTCATAATAGTTGTCAGCCTGTTTTTTATATACCTTGTATTTCCTTTCAGCAATACTTGTTCTGAATTTTATAAAATCTCTATAAAGATTGTTTTTTTTTTTTACAAGAATTTTGTAAGCCCTTTGTTATCCAAGGCTTTTTAAAAATTGCATTTATGATTAATAATCTTTAATGGACACTGTTTATCATAAAGTGATAAGATATCATAAGCTGCATTTACATCTTCAACATAAACCCTTTCCATTCTTCTTTCAGAAGCTCATTCCTAAACTGGTTTATTGCTTCATCACTTCTAACTCTAACATATCTTTTGAAACTCTGCATATCGTTTTTTTTATATGACAATCATATATTACAAAAACAGGTAAATGATCACTTATGTCATTTATCATAAGCCCACTTTTAACAGTGTTCTCCAAAACATTAAAAATATTATCGATTAGTGATGAGCAGTTAGAGGTGATTCTGCTGGGTTTTTGTGATCAGTGGGTATAGCCCTTGCTATATAGTGCATCTAGAAAGTTTTATTTTATGTTTAGATGCATTTCGGAGGTCGATGTTGAAATCTCCACATATTATAAACGTTTTTATTTTTCTTTTTACACTTGCTAATTATTTCTTCTAAATGGTCTTTGAATACTTCCACACTTGACCCTGGTGTTCTGTATACACACGTCACAACAATATTTCTCATCTTTTCAATTTGTATTTCCAGAGTTATGCATTCCATTAAATCGTCGACTACTGTTGTCATACATTCAACTAATTTACACTTCAGGTCGCAATCAACAAACAGGGCCACACCCTCCCCCTCTTGTTGGTTCTATTAATATAATGCAGAGTATAACCTTCAATGTGGAAGTCAGCACCTTTCTCCTTATTCAACCACGTCTCTGATAAGGCTATCACTTTAAATTTATTTTTAAATGTTGAAAGATACTCATCAATCTTCGTAAAATTTGTGTAAAGACTCCTACAGTTAAAATGTATCAAAGAAAATGAATTGTCTAATTCAAACTTTTCATATTCATCACGGCAATAATGATTCAATCATTGGTTTTTGAGCATTTGGCAAATCCAAATGACAATTTTGTATACAATGTATACCATTCATAGGTGGAGGAGAACAAGCCAGACCAGCCCCTCAGGTGAAGGCTTAGTCCCCCTATCGATTCATCTTTGGTCAAGTCCCTACGTACTTCTAATATTTTCTGCACAGATAATGCTCCGGTTTCTCAGAGGCTTTTCACCATATTATTGACAGTAAGTAGTGACAATATTAAATTGCGTGTTTTTCTCATTGAGAAAAATTGGTCATCAACTGTTTTACAAATTGTTCACGCAGGTTTTTAGCAAAGTGGCGAATCCCAAACTATCTGGCTGATAAACATCAGTGCCTTTTGTGATGGCTCATTTTATACCCAATCATAATTGAATAACCTGTAACCTGTTCGGCTGTGGAATAGCGAAACTGGTGTTTGTCAGGAGGTTCCACAACTTTTTCAATCTACCTCTGATTTTGTACGAACGAGTTGCGGGCATCACATCAGGAATTTGCAAATTGAATCAAGAATCAATACAATTGTTGAGGTGAAACTTTAAAGTTATCAAGTAAATTCCGGAAAATCAATTTTGATTTTCTATACTGTTCCAATTCTTTTAAAATTTGGGTTGTACAACAAATACAAAAATAAGTTCATTCATCGAAACCACAGTCCTCCTTGCATAACCTGATGGCCACAGCGCGTGAGATACCGTGACACAACAGATTCCATCTATAATATTTCTTTCTTTTTTTTATGGGACAATCTTCATCATCAGATTAACAGTGAACAAACGTTGCATAACTGCGTTGTAGTTTTACGATTTAATTTCCTGTTCTCGCGGATCTGTTGTGGCTCTCCTTTTCGCACCCTCCGTTTGCACAGCCCTCTGTCTCATGCACCTCGCTGCTGGTCTAATGTCATGAGTGTGGAGTGAAGAGACGCTGAGGGACGAGTATATGCGACGCTGCTGTCTGGAAGGAAAGAGCGCGAGTGAGAAACGTAGAGGAGACTCGGGAGTGGGTGCGGAACAGGGACACGGAAAGGATGGCGAATTAAGGAAAGGTGAAGAAAACAGGGTGGGAGGTCCCTCACAACACGTTTGTATTAAAATCTTAATCTCTTGAGGGATTCAGGCAAAATAATTTGCCCCAAGAAATTTTTGCATCAGGTGTAAAGTCTTCAGCAAAGCGCCGTGCATGCGCGCAATCAGGTCGCGTAATCTGTCATATAAACGGCTCGATGTTGCGCAGTGAAAATCAGGAATGATGAATATTGGCAGGTCAGGAGTCGCCTTAGTTTTCCAAGACTCATAACCATCAACTTTGCAATAATAAAAAAAAAAAATAGTGCCCAGGCTGCCGTAAAATAAGTGAACCTTAAGTCTGCCTAAGAGATGGGAGTGACGAAGTGCTCTTCTCATACTGTTGTTTTGCCTGTTTCATCCTTAGGCTTAAAGCAATATGCGGCACACTCACGGTCATGTCAGCTAATAGTCCCCGATATAATTACCTATGCAATTTCTCAACTCCCTCTTCACGTCAAGCTGATGTGTGGAGAGCGCTCTGGTGCAGAATGGCTGCACGCGCATCATCCACGTAGGTTCTGCACATTGGCGGTGGAGAGATGTGATTACCCAATAGGACTGTAAAGTGCTCTGCGTGTCTATGAGAGGGCGTTATAGAAATGCAATGATCATTCATTCAACCATTCATTCATGTACCCAGTGAAAAAAGAAGCATCGCGCTCCTGTCGCTGGGATTGGAGTTTCGCAGCTACTTCCTTGTTCCCTTTCCATTGTTTCCCTGCTGAAGCACAAATCCTTCCATTTCATCACGGAAGTGAACTTCATCACTGAGCACCAATGCTTTTGATAATGATTTGCTAGTTGAATATGCTAAACAAGGCATTTCGCACTTATGCTGCATGGTTTTATCGTTTCAAATGTGATACTGAATTGTCCAAAAATAATTTTTTTCATTCTTTATTCATATGTCATCATCAAGAACTAAATAAAAAAAACTGAAAATGTGCAGAATTTGTTCCAAATCGGGCCTAATATGACATTTCACTTGGTTAGCAGTCAAAGATCTCCGCCATCACATTCAACATCTCATTACCCTCCACATGTTTTTAATGAGGGATTGGTTAGGGCTGCGAGCAGTACTCACTCCCTATGACAACACAGCCATGCTGTTTTAATACATTCCGTGTGAGAATTGCCATTATCCAGAACACACTGGGGCATCCCTGAAAAAGACGAAGTCTGGAAGTCACATATTTTGTCCCAAATTGCAGCTGTACCCTTCTGTGTCAGTTTTGTCTACAATTGCCCAAAATGAGCACAGTAGCCATATTCAGCCCAGGACCATGACAGAAACTAGCTTTTGAACATGTCACTGATAACAGTCGGGATGTTGTTCTGTCTTTGGCCCAGTGAACACAACATCCATTATCTCCAAAAACTATTTGTAAGATGGACTCCGACTGCAGCACTGCTTCCCACTTCCCCACTTTGCTGTCACTCTTTTTCAGATGAGCTAGAAACCAGAGAAGTCGGTGGTTCTTCAGGATGGTGTTTTGGCTTAATTTTTTAGCCTTAACTTGCATTTGATGATGGCACAGTGAATCTTAATCTTTGACACAGGTCTTCGGAAGTATTTAAGAGCCCATATGGTTATGTCCATTGCAGAAGATGTCAGTTAATATAGTTCTGTCTGAGAGCTTAAAGGTCATGCGCATCCAATATTTTATCCAGAGTGCTCTGGTTTTTTCCAGATTCTCAGAATTTTTAAATTATATTTTGGACTGTAAATTGTGAGATTGGTAAATTTCGCGCAATCGCACATTAAGAAGAGTACTCAAGCTTTTTCAAAATTTGCTCATGCAGCTTTTAGCAAAGTGGCAAACCTCGTACCGCTTCACTGGTAAATTACCATGTCCTTTCATGACCGCTCATTTTAAACTCGATCATTATCAAATCACCAATTCACCTGTTTGCCTGAGTGATTTTCAAAAAGTACTGTTTTTCTGAAGATTCCAGAACTTTTCCAGTCTTTCCATTCGCCTGACCCAATTCTTTGCAACCTGATGTAGGCATTTTGGAATTTGCGAATATTTCCAAAAATCATTAGGCTCCAGTTTTTAGGTTGAAACTTCAAACGGCTCAATAAATGCAAAAAAAGATAATTTACAAAGAAATTAATTGTATGAACTGTCCCAATTATTTGGAATTGAGGTTAAATAAGAAATCACTGAAAGTTAGTGTATTAAACCATATGGTTTCCATGATTCCACAAATTCAGTGTCATATTGTATCTGTTGGCTGCTCTACGTAAATTCCATAATAAAAAGGATGCCATATATTGGAACAAACATAGTGCATTTGTAGTTTTACGATTTAAATACCTGTTCTCGAGGAATCTTTTTGGTTCTCCCTGCAGTGGCCTCCGTTTGGCAGGTGTGAGCATTCAGCCTTTTGTGGGAAAGAAACGCCTCGCTGCCGTTCTGAGGGCGTGTGTGTGGAGTAAAGCGACGCTGAAGGACGAGCGTCTGCGACACTGCTGTCTGGAAGGAGAAAACGTGAGTGAGAGAGGTGAAGTAGACTCAGGAGCGAGTGAGAGAGGTGAAGTAGACTCAGGAGCGAGTGAGAGAGGTGAAGTAGACTCAGGTGTGAGTGAGAGAGGTGAAGTAGACTCAGGAGGGAGTGAGAGAGGTGAAGTAGACTCAGGAGCGAGAGAGAGAGAGGTGAAGTAGACTCAGGAGCGAGTGAGAGGAGTGGCGGGCCAGAGAAGGGGTAGAAGAACAGGGTGGGCAGTCCCTCACAATACGCTTGCGTCAAAATCTTAATCTCTCTGGGATTCTGGCATAATGACTGCACCTCAAGAAATTTTTGCGTCAGGCGTGAAATCTTGAAGAAAGCACCTGCATGAGCACAACCACATCGCGTCATTTGGTTGATAAACACTGCAAAGTAGTGCAGTGAACACGAATGAATAATAAATAATTGCAGGTCAGGGACCCTCTCAATTTTCCAGGACTCAAAACCAGAAACTTTTACACAAAATCATGCCTTGGACTGCCGTAAAATGTTCAGTGAATTTTAAATCCGCCTATGGGATTAGAGAGAACAACCAACAATGACATGTTGAGGCAGTCAAGCAATTATTTAAGTTAAATAGTCGTAGTTTTTTGCATTGGATCATGAGTCTTAACTGTGTGATCAAGGAGCCAGCTGGAGACCCCACACTATCTGTTCCTGACCCTCGTAGTCGGCTACTTTAATTTTCTCTTTTATTATAGTGAGGTATAAGGTTCACAGCCTCATGCACTAGAAGGGTATGGAAGGGCTTGACTGAAGAGTATAAAATGTCCACTGAATTCAGTGTTGCCGAAAACTGAATTTTGTGAGTTTCCAAAAATTAATTTGGTGCAGTGTGGCAGCTGCCTGCACTTACCATTGTACTGTTGTTGATTTTGTCGTCCAAACAAAGCGTTGAAGTTGTTGCATTTTATTGATTTTGCATTATACAGTATTGTTATTGGATTCATTTTCACTCCTGACACAATTTCAGTCCTTCTATAAAAGGAGCTGTGTCACAATTACTGCGCATGCTCAGAACTCAGGATACAAAGAACAAGGGATACAAAGAATATAAGCTGGTTACCATTGCCAATAATCATAGAAAAAGAAATATACCTTCCCCCTCCATGATAATTTTTTTCTGATAAAAATTTGGCTTCTCCAATCCCACCCAAATCTGGAATTCTAAATTAGAAAACTATGTACGTAAGCTTGCTCGCATGCAACCCCATATTGCCATCTCGGGAGAGCGAAGACAGTTCGCGGCTCTCCTCTGAAGCACGCGTCTGTCGACCACTGCTTATTTACACTCAGTGCTCGAAACTTCGCAAGTTCAGAACTTGCTCGAACATGAGCAAGCTTAGAATCTTACTGACGAGCGCCTGGCTGGCCAACAGGAGGCGCTGGAGGCAACCCGGCAGTCCCCTCCCAATTTATTTCTTTTTTCTTTTTTTTTTTTTTATTAATTTTTGAATTTAAATTTTGGCATCTCCAATCCCCCCCGAATCTGGAATGCCCAATTGGTGAACTATGTACAAAGCTTGCTCGTATGCGACCCCCTGCTGCCAACTCAGGAGAGCGAAGACAGTTCACGGTTCTCCTCTGAAGCACGTGCCTGTCAGCCACTGCTTCTTATACACTCATTGGTTGAATCTTCGCAAGTTCAGAACGAGGGTGGAGGATACCCGGACATGACCAGGCTTAGAATCTTCCTGACGAGCGCCCGTCTGGCCAACAGGAGGCGCTTGAGCAACGAACAAAGCTATTCAGCTATTCCCCTTTACCCGGCAGTCCCTTCCCAATTTGAAACCCTGTAGCGCGATAGCCAATTGTGCGCTACTCTGAAAAAGCTGCCGACCACTGCCGGTTGGTACGACCGGGGCTCGAACCCGCGACGTGATAGTCACTTCTGCACTGCAACGCAGTGCCTTAACCAAGTGAGCTATCCGGCAGCTCCTCCCAATTTATTTCTGCGCGAAGCCAACTGTGCACTGCTCTTAAAAGGCTACCGACTGCTGCCGGCTGGTACAACCGGGGAATGCACCTGCACCGTGGTGGTCACTACTGCTCCGCAATGCAACGCTTTAACCGAGTGAGCCAACCCGGCAGTTCACGTTCTTCATATACTTCGGCTACACCGCTAAAATAGTGCTTTGAGACCTTGAATTTCCACAGAAAACTCCTTAATATCAAAAGCATAATGCCAGAGTAACTAAAATGTATGAATACGCTGCAAAACTATGACAGATTGGCAAGGATGGAAGTAGATTTTGACTTGCAGTTGAGCGGATTTGCTTCAGTCAAAGTTGCGAGCATGCGCAGTGATCATGACACAGCTCCTTTAATGCTCTCTCCAGTATACCATTCTGTTGGCTGATTTTGACTCTTGGACGGACTTTTTGGAAAAGGCAATATTTTTGTGATTCACAATTGGGGCTTCGGGTCTCTGCGTTTTATGTCTGTCATGCTCAATGGAGCATGAGCTTCAAAGACATTTTGGTTAGCTTAATGCCCCTTTGCCTCCAACCATCCTGTTCTGTGCGAAAGCCCGTCAGCTTCATATGAGTGAGAATGGCTTTGAAAAACCATTGTTCCTGCCATTCTCATAGGCTACCAATCATTTTTATTGCTGCTCAATTCACCAAATCACCCATAGGTGCTAAAGGAGACAGGGTAAATGGGCTTGGATGCAGGTGAGGCTAGAAAGATGTCAGGTAGGCTATTTGAAGTCATGGACCTCCGAGACCGATTGTTTTTTTTTTTTTTTTTTTTTTTTGGAATTTTCTGATTATTTTGCATCCATCAAAAGCAGATTGCTGGGGATTTTAACAATTTATATTGGTGATAAATATTATACTTTTGCTTCAGAGTTTTTGAATGTTGCTGAGTCATACGTAACTTGTTTCTGGTCGTAAGGCAGACAGAGGCTATAACTTGGAACCGTTTTATTGGTGATTCACTTTGCTAGATGATACCATGTTGGGCACCATTATGTTAATTTGTATCCTTTTCATGTGTAATGATATAGGCTCACTGTATATCGAATTTTAAATGACAAATCGAGAAATTTTAGATTTCATAGAGGTATTCATAGCACGGGCATCCTTAATCAATAATCACAAGATAAAGCAGAAATCTGATAGTGTGGCCAGTGCCACCTTTGAAACATGGCAAAAGTTGGAGGTAAAAGTTCCCATTCATTTTCCAAATCAACTTTTTTTAAAATTCACTTTTGATGTACTTTCCATTGTTTTCAAATCTATATCGATTTTGAAATTATGAGTCCAATTTCTGAGTGACAACAAATTTAGTTTTTTCTAGACTGTAGGCTAGTAAGTCAAATTTTTTGCCAACATGCTAATCCTCTTATTAGCCTAAAAACTACATATCACATGATCCCGCTGATTCCTGAAAGGAACAAGTTCAGATTTGCGTTATAGATCAGCCAACTCTTCGCCATATGTCACAACCTAGCCTGGTGAAACTGTGCTATTTAGTTCGCTACATGATGGTCTAACTTACTTTGTTTTGCTAACCTGGCTTGATACCACGTCATTAAGTTTGTGCCAATTTATATTAACAGCGAAGCATCTCTGGCTATAGTAAAATATAATCCTAGTTAGTCTCGTCAATACTTTTCTCACCGATCTAGCAACATGGCTAAATAATCACTACTTGCTCATCTAACACTTGTTAAGTAGCGAAAAAATCACTATTGACTGTTCTCTGTTGATTTATATGCACCAAATTTGGCTAGCTAACCCAGCAAACTAGCGAGCTAATTCGGCAGCTAGTTTGCCGAGTTGGGTTGGCGGTTATATTTGGTGCACATAAATGCAAGATAGCTAGCTACAACCCCAATTCTGAAATAGTTGGGACAAAGTGTAAATTGTGAATAAAATCAAAACGCAATTGTCATGGTTCTGGATGTTTGTGTGTGTTGGACTTTTCTTTGTGGCTCTCGTCCCGGGACGATATCGAATTCCTTTTCTATCGGATTCTTTATCCAGCTGGCTGATTGAACTGGGGGCGGCGCTTCCCCGGACTCTATATAAGCCGGAAGTCTGCCACGCCTCCTCTGCTAGAGTGTCTGTTTGAAGTTAAGCACGATAGCCGAAGATATCTGTAGTCAGGATTTGTTGGACTTTATATCTTCTTGTTATTTTTGGATTTTCTATCTCTCTAGGGATATTCCCTTTTGTTTTCCTCTCTATCTTTGTATCGCACTATTTTAGGTGCTTTGTGTTTCTCGGTTCCCGAGATTCTTCTCCTTTTTTCTTTCTCGCTTTGCGTCCATGTTGTCGGATGGTTGGACGTACTTTTTGAAGCGCGAGAACTTTTCCTGTCGTGTGGTCTGTATCATTCTCTGTGTTTGTATTAACTTCGTGCTGCTCAGTTGCCACTGCACATGGCCTCCTAATTCTACCGGCCATTACAGCAATGACTTTCAAATCACACCAGCCAGTATTTTATTTATTAGTTGTGATCAACAGCTTTGGCTGCTGATGTTTAACAAAGTATGGCACGTGGCATCAGTTACAGATGTGACTGGAATTTGTATAAAGTTGGATCATGTTCTTTGCAGTCTTTCAGATAAGTAAGCTCAGAACAGCTCAATATTTTTGGTATTCAGTAGCATTCCCCACTTAGCCTTCTATGCTTCCTTTTCCAACATTTTTTGGCCAATTTAGCCAATATGTTGTTTTTAGTCTTCTATTTGGTCCTCCAGCTTCCCTCTCTATTAATCATCAATCCAAAATTAGCTGAGCAGCAACACACAACCCCAATTCCAAAATAGTGGGGACAAAGTATAAATTGTGTACTTTGTTTCAAAACGCAATAACTTTCAAATCCCACCAGCCAGTATTTTATTCACAGTGGAACAGAGATAACATAGCAAATGTTGAAACTAAGAAATTTTACAATTTTATCCACAAATTGAGCTTATTTCAAATTTGATGGCTGGTACAGGTCTCAAAAAAGTTGGGACAGGGGCCTGTTTACCATGGTGTAGCATCCCCTTTTCTTTTTAACTCAGAATGGACGTGTCTGGGCATTGAGGAGACAAGTTTCTTGAGTTTAACCATTGGAATTTGATCCCACTCTTGCTTAATACAGGCTTCCAGCTGCTGGAGAGTTTTGGGTCTCCTTTGACGGACTTTTCGTTTAATTATGCGCCAAATGTTCTCAATCGGTGAAAGATCAGGACAGCAGGCAGGCCAGTTCAGCACATGGACTCTTCTATTACGAAGCCATTCCGTTGTAATAGCTGCAGTATGTGGTTTTGCATTGTCCTGCTGAAATACACAAGGCCTTCCTTGGAATAGATGTCATCTGGAGGGGAGCATATGTTGCTCTAAAACCTTTATATACCTTTTAGCATTCATGGTGCTTTTGAAAACATGCAAGTGTCCCACACCATATGCACTAATGCATCCCCATACCATCAGAGATGCTGGCTTTTGAACTGAACGCTGATAACAGGAGGGGTGGTCTTTCTCCTCTTTAGCCCGGAGGACACGACGCCCATGATTTCCAACAAGAATGCCAAATTTGAACTCGTCTGACCACAGGACACTTTGCCACTTTGCTACAGCCCATTTTAAATGAGCCTCGGTCCACAGAACATGGTGGTGCTTCTGGATCATGCTCAACAATGGCTTCCTTTTTGCATGATAGAGTTTAAGGTGGCATCTGTGGATGGCACGGCGGATTGTGTTTACAGACAGTGGTTTCTTGAAGTATTCCTGGGCCCATTTAGTAACGTCAATGACAGAACCATACCAGTGAGTGATGCAGTGGCGTCTGAGGGCCCGAAGATCACGGGCATCCAGTAAAGGTCTTCGGCCTTGTCCCTTACGCACAGAGATTTTTCCAGTATCTTTTTGTTTTTGTTGTTGTTTTTAAAGTATTCCACAATTTTTTTTACGCAAACCTTCACTGGTTGGAGAGCCTCTGGCCATATTTACTTCTGAGAGACTCAGCCACTCTAAGACATCCCTTTTATTGCCAATCATGTTACACACCTGATGCCAGTTAACTTAATTACTTGCTAAATGTTCTTTCAGCTGATTCTCGTATATATTAATTGCTTTTTCAGCTATTTTTTTTTCCTGACTCCCAACTTTTTTGAGACCTGTAGCAGCCAGAAAATTTGAAATGAGCTTATTTTGTGGATAAAATTGTAAAATTTCTCAGTTTCAACATTTGCTATGTTATCTCTGTTCTATTGTGAATAAATACTGGCTAGTGTGATTTGAAAGTAATTGCATTTTGATTTTATTCACAATTTACACTTTGTCCCACCTATTTCGGAATTGGGGTTGTAAATAATTGAAATTTGCAGGTCACCACTTGATAAATAGCAAAATAATTGCTGCATTCTGTTGAAATATTTTCACAAAATATAGCTAACCAAGTCAGCGAACTGACTTGTTAGCTAGATGGCTAATCCAGGTATCCAGTTATTTGTTGGTGGAGCTTATCAAATTTGGTTCATATAAATGCTACCTAGATAGCTAAATAGCAAGATAATTGCTATTCACTATTATCTATTAATTTATTAAATTATGCATTACATCTCAGCCAGCTTGCACTAGCCTGCTGTGTAATAATTTCACTTGGTAGCAAGACCTACAGTTTTCCAGAGAAAGCCAATGCAAAATATGACTCTGATTGGCTTCCATCAAGTTATGTTGTAAGTGTTCGCTGAAACTGAGATACCTCATTGGCCAGAAACAAATCATGTGTGACTCGCATGTTTGTGTGGAGAATATGCAAGATAGTTCGCAAAAGTGAACTATAAACTGGACTACAAATGCAAAAGCATTACATTTTCAAAAATAAACAACAAATTTGATCTGTTACATTCATATACCCTGAAGGCTAATCCTGGCGCAAAAAAATTAATTTGAGTTGGAGTCATGCTGGAAATTATCCGAACCCCATTACAAATTTCCAGAGTTTTAAGATCTGACACCAGACACTGAATAGCAGTGCCATAGTCATCAGTACTCTATACGTAGCCCACTACGCTCAATTGGGAGTGCCACACAAAAAGCATATGGCGCAATTTTTTTACACTTGTTTTAGGTAGCACCAATTTAATACTTAACCCCTTAATATTGGTAAATACCAACAGGCAGTGGTATGAGGAGGGACAAAGTATAAACCCGAAGACAGGGTGTTGGGGATACTAAGCTACTCAATGCACAAGGGCAATGAAAGCTATCCCATCCGGTACACACTGACAGAAGAGCAACTATCGCATAAATGGCAAAATTTAATGATGGTTACAATAGGGGTTGTGTCACAACACACATAGCATGACAACCTGCTGGACGAAGGGCACTGTAGCGACAGACTGGTCAAAGTGCCCGTTCGAACCCCTGTCCACAAGTGAATGTGCCTTCAGTGGGCACTCCAGCATGAAGAGCTTGACCTTGAAGGACTGTATGATGGTAATCCTCTGTGTGCAGTGTGTAACCCTCTGTACACAGTGTTTAGCACACAATTTGGAGTGTGAAACCCTCTGTATGCAGTGTGTAGCCTTCTGTGTAATGCAGTGTTTGCAAGTGTAATCCTCAGTGTGCAGTGTGTAGGTTTTGTGTAGGTCACGGTGTGCAGAATTTAAACCACTGTATTGTGTAGGTCTCAGTGAGCAGTCTTTAAAACTTCTGTCTGTTTTGTGCAGTCCCCTGTGTGCAACATACAGTGCTGTGAAGAAGTATTTGCCCCCTTCCTGATTTCTTACTTTTTTGCATATTTTTCACGTTTCATGTTTCAGATCATCAAACAAATTTTAATATAATAAAAAGATGATCCGAGTAAATACAAAATGTAGTTTTTAAATGATGATTTCATTTATTAAGGGAAAAAGCTATCCAAACCTACCTGGCCCCATGTGAAAAAGTAATTGCCCCCCCCCCCTTTGTTAAATCATGAATTAACTGTGATTAACCACATTTTTTGAGTTCAATTTCACTAGCCACGCCCAGGCCTGATTACTGCCAGACCTGTTGAATCAAGAAATCACTTAAATGGAATCTGTCTGACAAAGTGAAGTTGGTTGAAAGATCTCAAAAAGGCAACACATCATGCCACGATCTAAAGGAATTCAAGAACAGGTGAGAAACAAAGTCATTGACATCTATCAGTCTGGAAAGGGTTGCAAAGCCATTTCTGAGGCTTTGGGACTCCAGCAAACCAAGGTGAGAGCCATTATTCTCAAATGGAGAAAACTTGGAACAGTGGTGAACCTTCCCAGGAGTGGCCAGCCTACCAAATTACTCCAAGAGCGCATTGATGACTCATCCAGGAGGTCACAAAAGAATCCGGAACAACATTGAAAGAACTGCAGGTCTCACTTGCCTCAGTTAAAGTCAGTGTTCATAATTCAACAATAAGAAAGAGACTGGGCAAAAATGGCATCCATGGGAGAGTTCCAAGGTGAAAACCACTGCTGGCCAAAAAGAACACAAAGGCTCGTCTCACATTTGCCAAAATACATCTTGATGATCCCCAAGACTTTTGGGAAAATATTCTGTGGACAGAAAAGACAAAAGTTGAACTTTTTGGAAGGTGTGCGTCCCGTAACATCAGGCATAAAACTAACACAGCATTTCATAAGAAGAGCATCATACCAAAAGTGAAACATAATGGTGGTAGTGCGATGGTTTGGGGCTGCTTTGCTGCTTCTGGACCTGGACGACTTGTCGTAATTGATGGAACTATGAATTCTGCTCTCTACCGGAAAGTCCTGAAGGAGAAGGTCCAAACATCAGTTCATGACCTCAAGCTCAAGCGCACTTGTGTTATGCAGCAGGACAATGATCCGAAACACACAAGCAAGTCCACCTCTGAATGGCTTAAAAAAAAACAAAATGAAGATTTGGAGTGGCCTAGTCAAAGTCTGGACTTAAATCCACTTGAGATACAGTGGCATGACCTTAAAGGTCCGTGTACTTTCAGGCAGTTCGATTTTTTTGCACTGAAACCAAAACCAAAAAAACGGAAGCAGTGCCATTGTATCATTTTTTTGTTTTCGAACAGGAATGAAAAAACGGAAAAACCATCGTTGTTTTGTTTTCCCATTTTCTACCGAAAAACGGAGAATAGGTTCGTTTTTCCGTTATCGTCGCTGGAATCAGAAACGAAAACCACCAAAACCACTTTCATAAAAATAGTCCAATTTTGGTTTTTGTTCATTCGTTCAGTGGCGGCTCCTGACAAAAAATTCAGGGGGGGCAATTTTTACGAATAATCACACTGATGAGCTATTTGTCAAATACATCAACAGACTGTGTCTCAATCTTTTTGGGCCTGTTAAATAAACTCATAATCATTGCCATTAGGTGGCAACATACAACAGAAAGAGCTGGACAGAAGTTAGCTAGTTAGAAGTTAGTCATTTTCCTTTATTACTCCACTTTCCCACTAATTCACATAATTCGAAATACCCATTTTGTGGAAGTAACATGCATAGACTGAGCGTAGAGATGGTACAAATACTGGTAGGTAGGTGGCAAGATCATCGTCTCAATTTACTTTATAGCAATGCCTGTTATGTCCACTAGAGAGCAGCACTGCGAGCACACTACAAAGTTTTCCTCTAGCTACTTGAGTTGCAATGATAAACTGTGGTGAAGAAAGTCACAGCTAGGAGCCGTCAACTAAAATGTAAAGAATGGGTTAGCTCTACAATTAATCACTTCACTTATTGATGAAGACGTGATATCTATTTGGGTGGCTACACGTTCCCACTGCCAAAGTAAAAAAAAGCGTGACAAGACGGCGAGTTGCAATTCATCTGCAGGAAGTGATTAGCTAGCAAACTGCGTATCAAAATGCTTTTGATTCAGTACATAGTCTAGCGAGCAGTTTCTTTGTTTTACACAGTGGTAAAAACCCAGCCGTCACCCGCTCCACTACTGAATGATATCACATTAGCTGTGGGCAACAATCATTATTCAGCGCACGTTACAGTCCCCAAGCTTTACTTCGCATACTGGATATCAGCAATTCACGGAACGAGATGAAGATCTCAGTCCAATCCTTCACAACCGCTGTAGCTGACAAGCTAAATATTTGCCACAAGAATATAGTCGGTTGAAGCTGAGGTTTTTACGGAAACTGGGATTTCGATTATGCACCTTTCAATATTCACTAACGCTACTGGTGAACCCCTCCACTGCTCAATATCAGTTTGTTGAAAAGTGCGAACGTTAGCCTGTATAACTGCTAAATGTGTGGGTATCAGTATACATCCCCCGTGAGATCCGTAGATGGACACTAATTACATGGCAAACGCTGGTTACTTCACCGGAAAACTAAACTGACCACTGGCAGACAAAACTGCTTTCTGTCGGATTTTTAAAAAACATACTTGTTGGACGGATCTTTGAATTAACGTATCAGGGAACTGTGTAATGTATAATACAGTGGGAACGGGATGGTCACCCGTCAGGCGCTTTTTTTACGAAATGGTGTGCGCACACGTATATCCTCTTGGGTGGATACTTCAGTCTCCGCGCGGACAGCCACTCCAAGCACCTACTCGCTGGCATCGAGTGTAGACTGTAAGGTGCTGGGCAAGGGCAATCTTTTCTAATCACCTTGTAAATAAGGCACTCTGTTTCCATACAAATGTTTTATGTTTTTTGAGTTATTGGTACAACCAACAACGGAACAAGTGGAGCCTGAACGCATTCAGCCTGCCTATCTCTCTTCAGAACAGTGAGCAATGACCGGAAGTAGGATACCGTCTCCCACGAACAGCTCTACCCACGACCACTGCTGTTACGTATGACGAAAGCACGTTGGGGCAAACCCTCCCGGAACCCATTGAGATTGCGTTGAAAGGCCGTGTACTGGCCAAAAAATGACGTTACACGAGAGTCATCACTGTGTCCCAATTCAGAAGCTGCATCCTTCGAAGGCTACAAATGAAGACCGGCTGCGTCACAGCGTTGCGACTCGGCTGTCTCATTTCGAAGGCTCCTTCAAATGCAGCCGAGAAATGCGGCCTTCTTTTCGCGGGCGATGAAGGCTGCAGCAGGTGGATCCTTTGCGGTCTAATCTTTCCCAAGATTCATTGCGCGGTGATTAATCCAAATCGAATCGAACAATGGCGGCTGCGGGAAGCGAGGAGTCCTCTCTTAAATGTGAGTAGGCTACTGGGTTTTAGCAAAGATACTCCGGTACAAAAAAAAAAAAAAATCCGTCTCGCAAGTTACGGCTGTGTCCCAATTCAGCGGCTGCATCCTTCGAAGGACGCAGCCTTCGCGATCTACGAAGGCCACGGCCTTCTTAGACCGCGAAGGCCGAACCAAGCGGTCTTCGAAATGAGACGGTCGAGTCCACGGAGGATTCGCAGTTGGCGTCTCGTGCTGTTCCCGCCCTTACCTTCACGTCTGGAAGCCCTGCTCTCGTCGCCTAGCAACCTTGACAGCAACAGCTGACAATCTGGACCCTGCAACGTACCTTGCGAGACGGATTTTTTTTTTTTTTTTTTTTTACAATTTTTGGAGGAGATGGAAGAGATGCTTCGCCGCCGACGGGTGATTTATCTGGGGCCGAGAGAGCCATGTTCAGGTAAAATACATGTTGACGTCTGTACTTTGAGCCAACAGTTAAAAGTTGCTAATCAGACTACTCCCGTCAGCCTAATTAATGAATGGCTAATACCATTTGACTTTGACCATAAAGCCATTTATTCTAAATAACCAGGGGTGGAATGTAACTTCGTGCCTTTACTTAACTGCTAATTCCAGATACCTGTACTTTATAATTTCCATTTTATGCAAATTTATGCTACTTGTTCTCTATATCTTATGGGCAAATTGTGTACTTTCCAGCTACTCATTTATTTCTCTAATCACTAGCGTTATCCAGCTAGTTACGTTTCAGATTACAAATTTTCATGCCCTTCCTGTTCAGTAAAAACCATGTAGCTATCCCAAAATGTGTTGATGTGGAATGATAATGCTTTAAACAAACATTTAAGTGACATTCCTTTGTGGATTTACAGCATTCTCCAACCCCAAAATCAATATGGAAATCAGTAAAATTAATCACAAAGCAAAAAATAGGGCTTTTTTTTTTTAGCTCATCAAACTACAAAAACCAGAAGTATATTGAGTAGTTGAAATCAGCTCAACCTTTAACATCTACAGCAGTAAAATGCAAAAACGCAGAGTAGTCATACCTTTTACTTGCGTAAAGATTCTGAATACTTCTTCATCACTGAAAATACTGAATCTTATTTTAATATTAAAGAAAACCATTACTCAGTTTAAAACGGCTAAGTAGATTGATAGGCTTTAAATTTTACATATCCAAGTTCTCCACAATAAATATCCAGCTTTTGTTCATTTACCAAGTTTTCTTCTTTCCTTATACCAGCCCAGACCCCAGAACTGCAGGGTCAACCTCAGTGTCCCCGTGCTGGACATTCTTTGGTGGAGAAGACACCAGGCCTGATTTTCGGCTGAGCAGGCAGGCCCTGGCAGTGCAGCTGGACCTCCTCAATCGGGAACGGCGACATGGATGGGGTGCCACAGTCGAGAGAGACCCTACTTTTTTTGTTTTGGCTGACAAGTGTATACTTATACAGATAATTTTAAGACTTTTTAAAAAGCACTCAGTGGTTTTGGTATGCATTTCGTACGTTTCGTCGTAAATAGTTGTCAGTTATAAATGAATTAAGAATAAACAATGGATTTAACAAAAGCTTTCAGCTTCTGGATATTTTCATTATTGACAGGACTGGTTTAGTCTTATCTGTGGGGTTGCTCTCATCTTTTGTCTTGTTAGTACTAAGGAAACAATCGTCCAGGAGCTAACAACGTTCTTTTTGCTAATCGGCAATCTTTCCCTATCTGGTTGCGATCTACCTGCTGACTGCTGGTGTGGCTGATTAGAATTAGTTTCAGGTGTGCTAAGTCTATATGTTTTCTAGGACTCCTGCATTTCTTTACGTTAGTGTCATCTTGCACTTCATCAGATTAGGCCGAGGTTTTGTCCACTGATTTGCGGCTAGTATTTTGAGTTTAGAAAGCAGTGTCTTTCCTTTTGCTGAATTCTTTATTTTTGCTCGCGGAATTTATCCTCTTTTATCCGCCGAGGGTTTTTGGTGTTTAAATATCTGTGTGGTACTTCGCACCTAGCTCTTTCCTTCTTAGGGGCTGTTCATAGTAATACTCCCGAAGCCTCAGTTCTTTGGTTTTCTTTTTGTTGGGATTTTCCCAGAGGAGTGTGCTTTTGAGTTAAGTTATTTTTGGGATTGGTCCCTTCTAGTCCGTCTCATTCGAGACCTTAGTGGTTCAGGTCTTTGTGCCTTAGCTTTTCGTCTGAGAATTGTGCACTATAACGAATCCACTTTTTCTCTAACCCTTACAAAATGGTTCAAAGACAATATATCACATTGAAACTGAGAAATGTATTGTTTTGAGAAAAATATTTGCTGATTTTGAATTTGATGCCAGCAACATTTCAAATAAGTTGTGACAGGGGCAACAAAAGATTGGAAATGTTTCATAATGCTAAAGATGCACCAAGTGGAGTATCTCACAGCAAATTAGATTAATTAGCAAGGGGTCAGTCACATGAATGGGTATGAAAAGAGCATCTCAGAGAGGCTGAATCTTTCAGAAGATGGTGAGGGCTTCACCACTCTGTGACAGACTGCATGGGAAAATTGTTCACCAATTTAAGAATGATATTGCAAAAGAAACTGGGAATTTAATAATCTATGGTATGTACACTGAAAAAAAATATATATATAGACGCACGAACCAAAAATGCTGAGTTAAATTGACCTATAATGAAATATGCCCACAGTGTTTATTGGTGTACTGAATTATTTGTTTTGCTCAATTCTGGTGACCCACTTCTCATTGACCAAAAATGTTAACAAATATGATCTAATGCTTCTAGCTAATTGTTTATTCATCCTTTACGCACATTTTCATGAAAAAACGATGGGGGTACCTCACCCCCTGGGGGTAGGGTAGGCCGTCAAATTCGAAGGGTAGCGGGGGGGTTGCCACCAGCGTCTGTTTTTGATACAAAATATGCTTACAAATTAGTAGCAAATAGTATGCCATTATGTTTCATGCTCAATGAACTTTGTAGACCACACTGATTGTCATGCCTATTGATTTATTGATGTAGCTTGTCCTTGTCTTAGTAAATCTTGGAATTACAATGACCAGCAGTGACCAGTAACCTTGAAGTGATCTTCACCTAATAATATTAGAAGTGCATGACCGACATACTTTTACTTGTGTGTTTGACTGGCTACTGTATACTATTTTTATACTGTGCTATAGGCCTACTATTACACAAGGTCATGAATTGTTCATAAAGTTGTTCTCATAATTCATAGATGAACCTTTTATGCAAGTGTGTAACATTTTGAACATCTGTCCGGTGAACTTGAATCATCATTTTGCAAGGTAAGTTGATTTTTATTGTTCACATTCTTATACATGAAAGTAAAATTACTTGCATATTGCTGATATTATAAGCCTTGTTCTATCATAGGGAAAAACAAAGTAAAGAACGTGAAAAATGTTCAGAAAACTATTTGTTTTCCTTTTGTGTGTGTTTTCCCCAAAATTAGTTATTTATGACATCATAGTAATGTCAAATTTATGTTACTCATGAGTTTATAACATTTATAATAATACTAAACTATTAATTGTATCAGTAGTTCTGGAGGTTACAGAAAGTTACTTCTTTTCAGCTAAAATCAATAAAAATATTTAAAAAAAAAAAAAAAAACATGGATTTTTGTCACTTTGATGTTTTTGCCTAATATGGTGTTAGTTATGACGTCACTATGACGTTGACATGTGTTTTATTTGTACTTGATTTGAAGAGAGGACATCTGTAGCTGTACACTGATACAAAACAAGATGACGTTTATCGCTTAATTACGAAATAATCAACCCCCTTGGTCAGGGTTGTAGTAGAAAAACCCTTGGTTGGACGAGGGTTAATGTGTATTTTAGAAGACAGCTTTCACTGATATATATTCTGAGGTACTTGTAAAACAGCACTCGCGCAATTTCAGAATCATCGAGTGCAATTTTTTCCTCTCCTTTCAATGTATGTGACCCAGCATAGCATGCATTTAGTTTTTGCCACAGTTGAAACCAGTTTAAGCTCAAGGAGTGCTGAACAGAATCAAAACTGTCTGCAAGGCAGATAACACCTCATCCGATGAAAAAGCAGCAGAGTAAAATCCTGCACTGCTACTGGATAGCTCACTCGGTAAAGCGTCGCGTTGCGAAGCAAAAGTGACTATCACGTCGCGGGTTCGAGCCCCGCTTCGTACCAGCCGGCAGTGGTCGGCAGCTTTTTCAGAGTAGCGCACAATTTGCTATAGCGCTACAGGGTTGCAAATTGGGAAGGGACTGCCGGAAGGGTTTACAATAGTTGCCTTGTTCGTTGCTCAAGTGCCTCCTGTTGGCCAGACGGGCGCTCGTCAGGAAGATTCTAAGCCTGGTCATGTCCGGGTATCCTCCGCCCTCATTCTGAACTTGCGAAGATTCTACCAATGAGTGTATAAGAAGCGGTGGTTGACAGGCGCGTGCTTCGGAGGAGAGCCGCGAACTGTCTACACTCTCCTGAATTGGCAGCAAGGGGTCGCATACGAGCAAGCCTTGTACATAGTTCACCAATTGGGCATTCCAGATTCGGGTGGGATTGGAGATGCCAAATTTAAAAAAAAAAAAAAAAAAAAAAAAAAAAATCCTGCACTACCCGCGCGCACAAAAGTGCGCCTTATGGCCATTTTCAAGAGACACCAGATTATTGACATACAGGTAAAAGTTAAAGGGGAACTCAGGGCTAAATCATAATGCTGTTTCATACAAACATAATTAGTAAATAAATATTGTAAAATACAAAAATGTGGAATTTTTGTTTTCAAAGACGAGATAAATGAGGTTTTATTCCCCATAATTAGTTGTGGTCTGCTTCAACGGTCGCGTGATAATGACGTAATGTCGCCCGAGAATGACGAACCTTCGCCCACAGGTATGCGGTGTTATTGTGTTGGATAGTGTGATTGTCCCAGTCCATTATTTTATGACAAAAGATAGTTCAATATGGCCCATCTAGTTGCGCGTGATGCTGTTAAGTACTTTCTGAAATACGCAGGGTTGCTTCAACATTAGCGGTTTGCTTCTGTCACTTATCAGTCTTTATCAGATGACAGGTATATCATCCCCGATATGTGATTTTAGCTATCGCCGATATTCCCAGGATTTGGCATAATAGTTTCGGTTTTATAGAGAATTTACTTCGACATTTTCTGATGCAACTACCTGGCTAGTTCTGCTACATTGTTATGGTTTTCTTAGATGTACTCAGCTAACCATAGCTACAGAAGTGATGGTCCTGAGAGTGCAACTGACGCCGAGTGGGAAGGTAAACGAAGGATCGACAATATTAAAATATGCATCGATCGAATGTTAGATTTATGAAACGGCATTTCGACGTTATGGAATATTTACACATTAATTACCAGATATTTTAACATTTGTTGTCTGTCGCTTAAAGCCAGTTCATCAGTCATCAGTGAGAATGGCTGGAAATGTGATGCCAGTTAAAAACCCTCTCGTTTCTCGGTGGAGCAGCTGATGTCTCGTCAAGAGTGCCAACGAACAAACATCAGTCACGGGTAATCGAGACAAATCTTGCGAACATCATTCGTGGTTAATTTAGCCAAATCCTGGGAATATCGGCTATAGCTAAAATCACATATCCGGGATGATATACCTGCCATCTGCTCAGCATCTGATATAGACTGAAAAGTGACAGAAGCAAACCGTTAATGTTGAAGCAACCCTGCGTATTTCAGAAAGTACTTAACACTATCTCGTGCAACTAGCCAATGGGCTATATTGAACGATCTTTTGTCATAAAATAATGGACTGGGACAATCCCACTATCCAACACAATTACAGCGCATACCTCTGGGCGAAGAACGACGGTTCATCATTCTCAGGTGACGTTATGTCATTACCGCGTGACCGTTGAAGCAGACGACAACTAATTAGGGGTAATAAAACCTCATTTATCTCGTCTTTGAAAACCAAAAATTCCACATTTTTGTATTTTACAAAATTTATTTACTAATTATGATTGTATAAAACAGCATTATTTAGCCCTGAGTTCCCCTTTAAATACAGATAAAGTACATTTCCCAAGAAGGCTGTATTTCATGGTCTCAGTATACTAATATCAACATGCTACAAGTTGTATACTTGGAAGTGTACAACTTCAGTACTTTTTGGGGACTAAATTGCGACTTCAAGATGATGAACGTATACTTTTACATATTTTTTCTGTGTAAGTGTCGTGAACTTTGAGTACAAAACTAGTTTACTAAATTTGTATTTTTTACTGATGAAAGTATATTTTGAAGTCTACTGCAAATAATCATTGATATAGTGTTTGTTTGCTAGTTATGTAATACTATCCTATTTTTTGGTTTATGAAAGTATATTTTGATGTATTCTGTAAGTGAACTAATGGATGTACTTTATTCCCCGCGTAAGCAGGGCTAGTCCGCAGAAATTGTAATGCAGTCTGTGGGTCAGTCAGTGAGTGAGTCAGTGAGTGGTTCCACAAAATTTGATTACGCGATAACTTAAAAAAAGTATTGGACAAACAGCAATGCAATTTGGTACATATATTCATTATGGATAGGTCTCCAGCTGATTAGATTTTGGTGATCATCTGCCAAATTTAACTGCTTTAATCCTCAGGTTGGATATGGCAGCCTTAGCGCAGGGTCCTGCTGCCAGTACATTACTTGTTTATGTAACGAATGCTTTATTTACAACACTTTTTGCGTATTGCTTTATGGATATGTCATATCATCAGTTGTACTGTTTTACCACACGAAGGAATCAAATCACATCCTCAGATACTCACATGCATGAGCAAGCAGGGGAACATGCAAACTCCACTCAGAAAGGCCTGTATCCTCTTGCTGTTAAGCCACAGCCTGACTCACTGTGCCATCACGCCACCGATACACTTTTTTAATTTATGAATGAATTCTTGGAAATATACTGCTAATAAACTAATAATCTGTTGGTCAGTTGGTTGCATATTCCAAGCCCACTTTTAAAATTTTGGATGTGAAATTTTAAGTATGCTTTCAGGAAGCAACTAGTTTAATAGTTATTACTGCAAGTACACTTTAAATGTGTGTGTGTGTGTGTGTGTGTGTGTGTGCGCATATTTAAATGTGCGACTATACTTGTGGAAGTTAGATGCTCAGGTGAGAATGACTGTGTTTGTGTGTGCTTGTGTGTAAGTGTATGCGTGTAGTTGTGCATGTGCTAACGTGTCCAGCATGTATGTGTGTGTTTGCGTGTGTGATATGAAGTGTGTGTTTGGATGCAGGAGTCCAGGCAGCTCTTAGTCGACTTGGGAAATGCTATTTGTGTGTGTCTTTGTGTGTGATTGTATGTCTGTATGTATGTGTGTGTGTGTGTGTGTGTGTGTGTGTGTGTGTGTGTTAATCACCAAGGATAATGATATACAGGTGTGTGTGTGCGCGCACGTGTTTGTGCGTGTGTATGCATGCATGTGTGAATGTGCGCGTGTGTTTGCGTGAGTATGAGTGTGTGTGGGTTTGCGTGTATGTGCCTGTCTGGATGCATGCGTATGTGCGTGTGCACTTGCTTTTATGTTTGTGTGTGTGTGTGTGTGTGTGTGTGTGCGTGTGTGCGGGTATGCACTTGTGTGACATGGAATTTATATTTGGACAGTTCTGGCAGGTCTTGATTCACCTGTGGGATGATGTGAGTGTATGTACCTGTGTGTATGTGTGTGCGTGTGTGTGGAATTATGGGGGGGGTTAGCACTTAGAGCACTGGCTGCATTTTGAAGGAGCACTGGTCTTTCATATTAGTCATGAAATACAATGCAATAGCAATTGAAATTAAAACAATCTCCAGTATTTAACAGAACAAATCAAACCTTTTTCCTCCGACCTTTTTCCTGCGTGTAGCCCTCCTTCTGATGTTTATGAATCCTGAATTCATAAATACATGTCCTGAATACATGTCCTGTGGTTGTAATAATAATAATAATAATAATAATAAATGGACCTTTCTGATCTCCCGAATCAGTGTAAAGTCTCCTCAAGTCTCAGTTCTGTGGTAAATGTGCTTGAATTCTAATAAAGTTCAAATGCGTAGAAATGTGTGAAATTTGAGTTTACATCAATTGGTCATGTCTGTAATTCTATTTCTTGAGCTTCTACCTGCCGCTGTTTGAAGTGATGCAGGAGGATTTGTAAAGACAGGACAGAGAGGAGCACCGTCAGAAACAAAAAAATAAATAATCACACCTCTTTATCTGCCCAAGCGAATGTCCTTATGCTGGCAGAGCAGGAGTTGTTTGAAGGTCTTCTTGAAGGTGTTGTTGCAGAGAGCATAGAGGGCTGGATTCAGGGCGCTGTTGATGTAGCAGGACCAGTAACTGAAGGTCCAAACAGCGGAGGGAACGCATGTTGAACAGAAGGTGCTGAGGACCTTCAAGATGTTAAAGGGTGTCCACGTGACCACAAAGGCAACAAGAATGATCATAACCATGCGTGTTACTGTTTTTTCACGAGATGACGATGACTTCTTCTTGGGCTGGTGCTTTGAGGTGTTTAAGCTGTGGGCTGTAGGGTTTCCCTCGTAACCTGCAGGGGCCTCAGCTATTTCCTTTCTCTCAGGATGTACTGGTGCACTCAGCTCCTCCTCTCCATCACCACCTGTTCCACCATTCTGGCTCCTCTCAGCGCGTTGGGTTGTGTCATTCTCGTCATCACATGGAATGCTGATGTGGTTTCCTGCTTCGCTACTGAATGGGTTGCCCTTTTTTTGCTTGTGATTGCTCATCTTCACACGGCTCTTGCTGGCCCTGGAGATCCGCCAGTACAGAAAGGTCATGATGGTAACAGGCAGGTAGAAGAAAACAGTGGCAGTGGTAAAGGTGATGGATTCATTGGACAGGAACTCAATGTAGCACTCGCCTTCTAGCACAATGCGCTTCCCTATGATAAACTGCCCGAACAGGATGACTGGGGCCCACAGGAGGAAGCCAATACCCCAGGCTGCCCCCATCATCATGCCTGCAATCCTGGTGGTCCTTTTTACTGGGTAGCTGAGTGGCTTGGTGACGCAGAAATAACGGTCAAAGCTGATGACGAGGAGATGCATAACAGAGGCAACACTGACCGCATAGTCCAGGGTCATCCAAAGATCACAGACTACTGGCCCCAATGGCCAATATCCAGTCACATTGTAGACTGTGTACAGGTTCATGGGGATGACCCCAATGATCAGGTCTGCACATGCCAAGCTGAAGAGGAAGTCGTTGTTGATGGTTTGGAGGTTCCTGTTCATTTTGATTGAAAGCATGACCAGTATGTTCCCAAAAATTGTTACAAAACTGAGGGACCCTGCGGCCAGGATAATGAGCACGACCTCCACTGCCTGGTAAGGGCCCTCAGACAGTCGAACATCTGTCTCATTACCTGTGGTGAAGTTGGAGATGTTTGAGAAGATGGGGATGGTAAGCTTGAGGGTTCTGAGCTCCATCTGTTCTGGTCTTGCTAATTCTTGAGTTGTCAGTTTAGCCCCTAAATCCAGATAAAAGGAGAAACATTTTTTTTTTTTTTCAGTAAGAGCTTGTTTGTCACACACAGATTCAGCTTGACCCCGGAGTAATACTGGATTTGTTATGAAGGCACTCCATGAGAAATGTAATTTAGTCTGGGATTAGACTGCTCTTCTGTGTGTAAAACTGGCCCTTGAATTGCTAATTAGAAATCAAATTGAAAAACCCATTCCCAGAAAAGTTGGGATGCCGTTTAAAATGTGAATAAGCAGAATGTAAGAATTTGCACATCATATTTAATATTTAATCGAAAATGTGTCATGGTTGCAGGTTTATCTTTGATTTTTCTGTCTTCATGGAGCTGCTTTCAGCTTCTGGATATTTTCATTATTGACAGGACTGGTTTAGTCTTATCTGTGGGGTTGCTCTCATCTTTTGTCTTGTTAGTACTAAGGAAACAATTGTCGAGGAGCTAACAACGTTCTTTTTGCTAATCGGCAATCTTTCCCTATCTGGTTGCGATCTACTTGCTGACTGCTGGTGTGGCTGATTAGAATTGGTTTCAGGTGTGCTAAGTCTATATGTTTTCTAGGACTCCTGCATTTCTTTACGTTAGTGTCATCTTGCACTTCATCAGATTAGGCCGAGGTTTTGTCCGCTGATTTGCGGCTAGTATTTTGAGTTTAGAAAGCAGTGTCTTTCGTTTTGCTGAATTCTTTATTTTTGCTCGCGGAATTTATCCTCTTTTAACCGCCGAGGGTTTTTGGTGTTTAAATATCTGTGTGGTACTTCGCACCTAGCTCTTTCCTTCTTAGGGGCTGTTCATAGTAATACTCCCGAAGCCTCAGTTCTTTGGTTTTCTTTTTGTTGAGATTTTCCCACAGGAGTGTGCTTTTGAGTTAAGTTATTTTTGGGATTGGTCCCTTCTAGTCCATCTCATTCGAGACCTTAGTGGTTCAGGTCTTTGTGCCTTAGCTTTTCGTCTGAGAATTGTGCACTATAACGAATCCACTTTTTCTCTAACCCTTACAAAATGGTTCAAAGACAATATATCACATTGAAACTGAGAAATGTATTGTTTAGAGAAAAATATTTGCTGATTTTGAATTTGATGCCAGCAACATTTCAAATAAGTTGTGACAGGGGCAACAAAAGATTGGAAATGTTTCATAATGCTAAAGATGCACCAAGTGGAGTATCTCACAGCAAATTAGATTAATTAGCAAGGGGTCAGTCACATGAATGGGTATGAAAAGAGCATCTCAGAGAGGCTGAATCTTTCAGAAGATGGTGAGGGCTTCACCACTCTGTGACAGACTGCATGGGAAAATTGTTCAGCGATTTAAGAATGATATTACAAAGAAACTGGGGATTTAATAATCTATTGTATGTAATATCATAAAATTATTCTGAGGATCCGGAGAAATCTCTGTATGCAAGGGACAAGTTCAAAAACTAGTACTGAATGGTTGCGATCTTCAGGCCCTCAGGTGGCACTGCATTAAAAACAAACAGGATTTCGTAGTGGAAATCAATGCATGGGCTCACAAACACTTCCGAAAACCATTCTCAGTGAGCACAATTTTTTAATGCTTCCACAAATACAAGTTAAATCTTTACTACATAGAGAAAAAAACATAAATAAACAGGATTCAGAAACGCTCCCGCCTTCTCTCGGCTTAACTTCATTTATGATGGCCTGAGACAAAGTGAAAAACTACTATGTGGTCTCATAAATCAAAATCTGAAATTTTTTGGAAATCAAGGATGCCACGTTCTCTGGCTAAGGAGAGGAAACATGCCGCTTTTTATTGGTGCACCGTTTAAAAGCCAGCATCCATGATCGTATGGGGGTGTATGTCGCACGGGTAACTTGCACATCTGTGAAGACAATATTAACACTGAACAATATATCTTTTTCTGGTCAGGCTTTGCTTATTTCAGCAAGAGAATGACAAACCACATTGTGCGTGCGTTACCACACCATGGATCCCTAGTGAAAGAGTCCTGGTGCTTAACTGGCCTGCCTGCAGTCAAGACAAGTCACCTATTGAAAAAATTTGGTGCACAAATGTGACAAAAGAGTCTGCAGAAGTGTTGAGAAGCTGAAATCTAAGATCAACTGAGAGTGAGAAAACATGTTGCTTTCAAAACTATAGTAGTTGGTCTCCTCAGTTCCAAAACACTTACAGGGTGTTCTCACAAACACAGCTCTTGAACACAGGTCCGTCTCAACTTTTTTGAAATGCGTTGCTGGCATCAAATTCAAAATGAGCAGATATTTTTCAAAAACAATAAAATTTCAGTTTCAACATTTGATACTATTTTCCATTTATTATAGAGTATAAATGATTTGCCAATCATTGCAGTTTGTGCTTATTTACATTTAACTCGACGTCCCAACTTTTCTGGAAATGAGGTTGTATGTGTGTGAGTGGTCAAAAATTTTGTTCTAAATTTGTTATACATCCACTCATGAGGTAATTTTTTTTGGTTGGTTTTTTTGTCTGTCTTTTTGTCTGTTTGTCAGCAGGGTTATGGAAAAACTATTGGCCCAATTTTCACGATACTTGGTAGGAGAGTGTGGCACGAGAAAGGGAAAAACTCATTTAATTTCAGACTGGAGCTGAATCAGGGGCAGAGACACATTAACTCTGTGAGATATTGCCTTGCCAGAATAAATGCCATATATTTCACACTTAAGTTGATAGTTGTAAAGATTTACAGTGACACAAGAGCCAATTTAGAAGAGTGCACTTTTTCCAATTTTGAACAGTGGACCATGAGCACATATTGTGAGTATCTCTCTGAGCTGTGCTGAATGCCCCAGTCAGAGTGTGCAGTGTATAAAGATAACTCAGCCTGCAGTAAACTAATCAGAGAGCATGTTCCCAGTAGGCATGTACACTGGCCATTTAACTCTCAGCTGTTTATGGAGAGCATATACACACCTAGTAGCTGTACAGGTTACTCGTTTTGACTATGGTGTGGCTTCCAAGGTCAAGACCGTCTGCAGGGCTCCACTGTTCTTCAGGGATTTCAGCAGGACCTAGAGAAGCACCACAAGAACAGTTTAGCACCAAAGTTTTGTTCCGGAGAGTCGCATAGACCATGATGTTCAGAAGTATTTGCAAAGTGACACCATTATAAATGTCCATAATTCCAACTTGATTCAATCCATGCAAATGTAAATACCATCAAAATACTTATGTTTGCACAAAAATTAGTAATGAACATCAATCATGTTGTCACTTGGGACTAATATTACGGGATTTTAAAGTCATAATCATATGCAGTATAATGATGAAGGGTCATTCCATGTCAATTCAACAAATTTCAGAAAATTTCCCCACCTGACCATCTCAGATTTATTTAAAATAATTCTCACACCAAGGCCATGTACTTAATAGGATATGTGCAATGTTTCAGTTAAATATCTTCTTTAGTTTTGACAAAAAAAAATTAATAAAGATGGCAACATTTTGCTGATTTTCGCACTCCTTTTTGCAACGTCAAATAAAAGTGGATTTTTAGGAGGCAATATCTCTGGTTATATCAATGCCATGGGCTCAAAAATTTCCAAAGTGTAGCATCTATGCCCAGTACCTTCTGAAACACATTTTTAATGGCAAATATGTTTTTATTAGGGAGCTGTGGCTGTTTGAAATTGCTAATTTATTTGACGAAGTTGTCTTTGAAGGCCAATTATGACCAAAGTTATGCAGGTAGAGAGCTGATTTTTTTCTGGGCAAGCTCTCCTCACATAGTGCTATTGGTACAATAAACAGCAAGCATGTCAATTTTATGGTTGTCCAGAAAATACACAGTAAATTCCTAAAAAAGCCAGAATTTCCTGAAATTTGACATCAAATTGCCGAGGTGTGAAAACTGGTAAATTCTTGAAATCTTCACCATCTTAAAGCTTACATTCTTGGCTATCTTTGTTTCAAAGGTGGTTGTGGTGCAACTCTTCATTAAATAGTTATGAATTTTTTAGTAACGCCTTGTAAACGCTCGTTTTTCATTGTTTCTTTGTGATTCCTTGCATATTGCAGGAGTTTCTGAGGCTCTAATCATAACATCAGATAACAGAAAGTCACTTAAAGATCTGCAGTATTTAGATACATTGGTTATATTACCATATATAGGTCAGGAAATGCCATATCAAACTTGTATATATGAAATTTATTTTGCAAAACTGATGAATGATGACATAATCTCAACCATTGGATGGCATTGGAGGACTTACAAACTGTTTATTTCCCCAAATTGACCTTTATAATTGTGCATACAATAGCAGTTTAATTAAAGTGTTCCTAATTTTGATAAATGACCTGCTATATAATAGAAATAGCCCAGGATGTAAAAAGGTTGATACTTGGAAGTACCCATTTCTCTGCCAGCTTCACATAATTATTGTATAGGAAAATTCTTGTTTGTGCTCAATATATCTTTTGACAGAGAAATACATATGCAGGTTTGAATCCCCTCTGCGGTTTTTGTTATCCCATGGGACATGAAATTGAGGCACATTGTATCCAGTGTTCTACACTGGAAAAAGACAGAGAAACCCCAAAGGAACAGGGAACACCTTGGTGTGGACTTTCAGACACCAATGGTTGTTAGGATCAGATCTCAAATTTGTATTAACATTAAAAAACAGTTGAAAAACGAGCATTTATAAGGTGTTACTGAAAAATTCATGACTATTTAATAAAGAGTTGCACCACAACCACCTTTGAACCAAAGATAGCCAAGAATGTAAGCTTTAAGATAGTGAAGATCTCAAGAATTTACAGGTTGTCACACTTTGGCAATTTTATGTCAAATTCCATGAAATTTTTAGCTTTTTTAGGATTTTGCTGTGTATTTTCTGGACAACCATGACATTGACATGCTTGCTGTTTATTGTACCAATAGCACTATGTGAGGAGAGCTTGCCCAGAAAAAATCAGCTCTCTACCTGCATAACTTTGGTCATAAATGGCCTTCAAAGTTGGTGTCACAGACAACTTTGTCAAATAAATTAGCATTTTCAAACTGCCATAGCTCCTAAAGAAAAGAGAAAAAGCCATTGAAAATGTGCTTGCCTAGTTTACTGGGTCTAGATGCTACACTGTGGACGATTTTGAGGCAATGGCATAAGTATAACAGGAGATATTGCCTCCTAAAAACTCCCTTTTATTTGACGTTGCAAAAACGAGTGTCAAAATTTGCGCAACACTACCATCTTCATTATTTTTTTCTGTCAAAACTAATAGACGTATTTAACTGAAATTTGGCACACATCCTATTGAGTATTATACCTTTCTGTGATAATTTTTTTAGACAAATCTGAGATGGTCAGGTGGGAGGCATTTGTTGAATTGACATGGAATGACCCTGAAGTAAAAGTCACTGTTGCTCATGGGGCTGCACCTGTATACACCAAGAGAGCCCAGAGTTACTCAGTTTCACATTAATGTTTCAGCAGCATAGTAACACATTACCTACTTGACACGCAGCCTGATACACATATACTGAGTGATTACTGCAATCTCTGCTTGTTTTTCTTTACAGCTGACAGTTCTGAGCTGAGTCTGTTTATATATTTTTATTATTCCAGTAATAATCCTTCAGGCCAAAGCAAAATACAACACACTCATGGTTATACCTTTTGAGATAAGAAGCCTTTTGCAGTTGTTGCAGGGATTGGGATTTTGCAGTTTGTCTGGAAACCCCTCCTACTTCCTTGTCCCCTTTCCATTGTTTCCCTGCTGAAGCCCAAATCCTTCTGGCTCTTCGAAAAGTGAACTTCATCACAGAGGGCCAATGTGTTTGATGCTGATTTGCTGGTTTATTTAATCAGTTGTATTTTCCTATTTTACTTCGCTGTGAAAAAGGACCATTGCTAAAATGCAAAACAGCCATGGCTGCACCCATTTTATAAGTTGCTTCTACATGGCCTTATACAGCCGTTTCAAACCAATTTGGGAATTGCGCTGGACTTCAGTCTGTTTGAATGTGCTCAATAAGGTGTTTTCCACTTATGCCTCATGGTTTTAATGCTTCAAACATAGTAAATGATCCAAAAATAAATATTTCATTCTTTATTCATATGCCATAATTCTGAACAAAAAAAAAAGCTAAAAATTGGTTCCCATTCGTGCCTTATGATAAACTTCAGTTTGTCGACAGTCCAAGGTCTCTGTGATTTCATTTTGCACCACATAACCCAAAACATGTTTTTAAAGAGCGATGGGTTGGGGCTGCAGGCATTACTCGATGTCTGTGACAACACAGCCATGCTGTTTTAATTTGGGCCGTGTGCAGCTTGCCATTATCCGGAACAAGCGGGGGCATCCTTGAAGAGGACATCTGGAAGTCACGCACATACTTTTCTATGATACGCCTGTACCCTTCTGTGTCAATTTTGTCTATATCTACCCATACTGAGTCCAGTAATTCAGCCCCAGACCATCACAGACGTTGGCTTTTGAACGACACAGATAAGTAGGGATAGTCCTCCTTTTTGGCCCAGAAAACACAAAGTTTATTATTTCCGAAAATACTTTGAAAGATAGACTCCTCAGACCACAGCACTGTGTCCCTCTTCCCCGACATTCTTTTTTAGATGAGTTCTAGATCAGAGAAGGTGGTGGTGGTTCTGGATGGTGTTTGGTTTTAGCAAAGTGAAGAACCTCATATCATCTCACTGGCAAACTACCGTGCCTTCTGTGACTGCTCATTTTACACCCAGTCATAATCAAATCAGCCGTTTCCTATTAACCTGTCTACCTGCGTCATGTTGAAAAAATAGGTGTTTTTCTTAAAATTCCACAGCTCTTCCAGTCTTTCCATTCTCCTTTCCCATTTTTTTGGCACCTGTTGCAGGCATCGAATTCGGAATTTGCGAATATTTCCCAGAATCATTAGGGTCCAGTTGTTAAGGTGATCTTTGAACAGTTTTTCGTGCTGCTCTGAACTAAATTCAAACAAACAAGAATTTACAAATTAATTCATTTTACGCGCTGTTCCAATTGTTTTGGAATTGAGGTTGTATAATATCAGTGAAATTTAATATATTAAAACCATTTAGCTACCACAACTCAGCGGATTCCCAAATTCGCTGTCATATTGTACACTGTTAAAATGGTTACTTAGATAAAACAATCAAAAAAAAAGGCAACATTTTCCAAGCACTTTTTCTTAGTTTAGTGAACTTCTTGTTTTTTTTAAGTTGAGAAAAGTCAATCATAAAATTTTAGCATAAAGTAAAATTTTTAAGAACAGTCTACAAAAAAAAAACCCCAAGAAACTGAGTACAACCATTGTCAAAATGGACAGCATTTTAACTTCATCTAACTTAATTAAGTTGTATTTAAAAGAAAACATGAATTTTTCTTTCATTTTACTTTTTTTTTCATATTTACCAATTCCAAACCTCTCCCAGGGGACCACCTGTCCTGCATGTTTTAGATCTCTCCCTGCTCCAGCACAGGTGATTCAAATGATCAGCTCATTATCAATCAGCTTCAGGGGTTGATAACAAGCTGATTATTTGAATCACCTGTGCTAGAGCAGGCAGAGATCTAAAACATGTAGGACAGGTGGTCCTCCAGCAGAGGTTTGGGAAGTACTGTATTAAACTACAAACCCCAATTCCAATGAAGTAGGAACGTTGTGTAAAATGTAAATAAAAATGGAATGCAATGATTTGCAAATCTCAAACTCATATTTTATTCACAACTGAACATAGACAACACATGTTGAAGTTCAGACATCATTTCATGAAAAATATTGGAAATATTAGCTCATTTTGAATTTGATGGCAGCAACACATTTAAAAAAAGTTGGGACAGGGGCAACAAAAGGCTGGAACAGTGGTGCTATTAAAAAAAAAAAAGGAGAATTTTGCAACTGATTAGGTTAATTGGCATCAGGTCAGTAACATGACTGCGTATAAAAACAGCATTCTAGAGAGGCAGTCTCTCTTAGAAAATGGGCAGAGATTCACCAATCTGCATCTAAAAATTGAGAACAATTTCAGAAAAAGGTTTCTCAATGTGAAATTGCGAAGACTTTGAATATCCCACCATCAAGAGTACAAAAGATTCAGAGAATCTGGAGAAATGTCTGTGCGTCAGGGACAAGGTCGAAGGTGAATATTGGATGCTCGCGATCTTCGGGCCCTCAGACGGCACTACACTAAAAACGGGTATGATACTGCATGGGAATTCACTGCATGGGTTCAGGAACACTTCCAGAAATCATTGTCTGTGAACACAGTTCACTGTGCAATCCACAAGTGCTCGTTCAGGCTGGATCGTGTAAAGAAGCCATATGTAAAAATCCAGAAATTCTGCCATCTTGTCTGGGCCAAAGCTCATTTAAAATGGTTTAAAAACGGACTGAGGCAAAATGGCAAGCCATTTTAAAATGAGCTTTGGCCCTGAGCAGATGGCACCATTTCTGGATCTTGTTCACATATTGCTTCTCTTTATGATACAGCTTTAACTTGCATTTATCGATTGCACAGCAAACTCTGTCCACGTAGTGATTTGTGGATGTGTTTCTGAGCTCATGGAGTGAATTCAAGTGCAGAATCATACTTGTTTTTAATACAGATATCCTCAATTAGAAAATCATTCTCCTCCCTCGTGAGAATATCACAACTTTTTAGATTATCACGAACATATAGGGCAGTCCCATTTGTTAATAGAACATGAAGACAATGATGGCGACGTCGAGCCAAAGCCGAAAACCAAATTTCACAGATGTTGGTGTTGTATGGCAAGGGAGCACTGAAGGCTGATCCGAGAAAGAAAGCTGCGAATCGTTCTGGATGTGGCGTCGGTGGGGAGATGTAAACGCAGAATCCTCGATTTAAAGCATAAATGGGGAGATCTGCAGGGCGCTGTAAAACCCAGGCTCTCTGCACACCGGAAAAGTGTGCACGCAACAGGTGGTGGGCAATTAGCATCCCCTGTGCACTCCACTGCACTGGAGAGGCTGGTGGCAACCATTCCTTCTACAATGGAAGTACATGGAGAAGAACTTGGAGCGCCAACGAACTGTGTCAGACACCTTGACACAGACTCATGTGATACAGGGTGGGGAAGCAAAATTTGCAAAATAAATCACCATCCATAGATTGTATATTATTCTCAACTGGCATGTTTATTGAAAAAAAGAGATTAGACTCAGATTACAGTTTATAGTCTTTGCTTTTTTCAAATAACAGGTACACACAATTCAGGGGAGTGGTTGTGGGATTGTTTGTACTTTAAATGTCAGTGCAAGTTTTGCTTCCCCACCCTGTATGTGCATGACATCACCAGCCACTCTCTGGAACGACCCAGTTGGCAGGACCGACAGCGCAGTCGTGACCATTTGCGTCTGACCACGTATTTATTGAGACGCGGTTTTAGAATGGTAATGCAACAGGGAACACACAAACCCACGGGTCAAACGAATTTCCCAACAAACCTGCTTTCTGAAACTTTTAGGACGAAAACAACAACATTAAATAAATTGTACATAGATTAAACCCATGCGTCGTTTTACATTTGCAAGAATACAGTTTTTCGGTCATTATTATGTCATAAAGCAAATATATAGATAGATACGAAATAAATTGATCATGGCGCAGGATAACCGGAATAGTGAAGCAGAACCATAAAACGTGGTTTATGTATGAGTCTTTCGGGGAATATCTTCTGCAGTAATTGATAACTTCATTTACTTGTCTTTACAGACTGGTTATAAATTAGTTTAAAAAAGGTATGGAAATGTTTTGTGTTAAGGCGGTAACGCTGTACAAACAAGGCGACAGCACTGAGTTATCGCTCACATTAATGAGGGCATTTGACCACCAGTGGTCCGTCTACGCAACTGCGATTTAGGTCTTTGGCTGGACCCAGCGGCCCATCGGGAAAACTCCCGGTATTCCCGATGGCCAGTCTGCCCCTCAAATATTAATAATCCCTTTTGTTCACTCTTCTAGTCCATATTTCACATTAAACAAGGTCTGACTTGCAGATTCAACATGTCTACTGAAGAAATTAAATTACAAGGCTGAAATGTGTTCTCCAATTAGGCCTACTGCATGTGGGCGTGTCCTGACAATATAGTTATTGGGTACGTTTTTTAAAATAAGTTTTGTGAAATCAGTTTATTGTGGAGTACCAGGAAATCAAATTTATGATAGAAAATTTTAAGTTTCCAAAACATTAACACTTTTTACTTTTCTGTAACTTAAGCAGTAAGTAAAAAAAGACAAAATCAATTTATTGTACTAAATATACATTTTAAAATTAAGTATTATGGACATTGCCAATGAAGGACTTTTCACAGTGTACTGTAAAGGCAGTATCTGCACTCAGATTTACGAAAATTTCCAGCTCGGGCGCTACGCGCGCTCGCATCACGTACGTGTCCCAACCACTTGTCACATTAAACCTACGCCCTTTAAACAGAGCATTTGCGCTGTAGTTTGCGATTTAATTACCTGATCTCGAGGATTCGTAGTGGTTTTTCCCAATTTTTCTCTCCGTTTTAGAAGTGACAGTATACGCAGCCTTCAGTCTGTCTCATGCATCTCGCTGCCGGTCCGACGGCATGCGTGCAGAGCAAAGTGACGCTGAGGGACGAGTGGATGCGACGCTGCTGTCTGGAAGGAATGAGCGTCAGTGACAGAGAGGAGGACAAGACTCAGGAGCGAGTGCGGGACCGAGACACTGAGAGGCTGGCTAAGATAAGTGGTAGAAAATCAGGGTGGGCAGTCCCTCACAACACGCTTGCGTCAAAAACTTAATCCCTCAGGGATTTTGGCGAAATAATTTCACCTCAAGAAATTTTTGCTTCAGATGCGAAGTATTCAGGATAGAACTGTGCCTGAGCACAGTCACGTCGCGTAATTTGTCTTATGATCGGCTCAATGTTGCGCAGTGCACACAAGTGAATGATAAATAACGGCAGGTCGGGAGTGACCTCAGCTTTAAGGACTCAAAACCATGAACTTAGCAATCGAAAAAAATGATGTCTCGGCTGTCGTAAAATAAGAGAGCCTTAAAGACGCCTATAGCGTGACCAAGTGCTCTTTTCAAACCGCACTTCACTGAAAATGTCGAGGCAGCCTAGCCATAACAATGGTTAGCATTGCTGCCTCACAGCAAGAAGGTTGTGGGTTCGAATCTGGCCTGTGGCCTTTCTGTGTGGAGTTTGCATGTTCTCCCCGTGGTCGCGTGGGTTTTCTCCGGGTACTCCGGTTTCCTCCCACAGTCCAAACACCTGCATGTTAGGTTAATTGGAGACACTAAATTGCCCATAGGTATGACTGTGAGAGTGAATGGTCTGTGAATGGTGTGTGCGCCCTGCGATGGATTAGCAAGCTGACCACGGTGGGTCCCTGCCTTTGCCCGTAGTCAGATGGGATAGGTTCCAGCTCGCCCCGCGACCCTAGTGAGGAATAAGCGGGTATAGAAAATGAATGAATGAATATTGGATCATGAGTCTAAACAGTGTGATCAGGCTGGTGGTGACAATTCTCTGTCACTTCCTGACATTTGCAGTGCTTTAATTGTTCTCTTGTTTGATTATGATGAGGCATATGGTTCGGGTCACTTACGTGGGCAATTTAAAGTGGACGGCCATAGGCCATTCGAATTAAGTGCTGTTGCATCTGCGGGATTTTTTTAGTCCCCAAAAACTAATTCTGCGCGGTGGGGGCGCCGACTGCACCTGACCTTTGTTTATGTTATTGTTCTGACTTGAATTAGAGTTGTTGCATTTTATTGCTTCAGCATTGCACTTTATTTTTCTTTTTTTCATTTGGACTCCTTACATTATTTTAGTCTTTCTGTTAATGCCCTCTCCAGTGCGCCACTCAGTTTGCTGTCTTTGAATTAAAAACGGAGCTCGTAGTTTTGACAGTTATTTCACTCTATTCAGATTCGACGTCCGTAAACTGCAATCCGTACTTGTAATTTAGTGAAGTTGTAACTTTATGAGTTGTATTCTCACAGAGAATTTATACACTGCATAATCTATGCGTGATTTGACTTAAACAAGGGTTTACAAATTTTTAATTTATGCACAACTATGGACTAACACGCACACATTTTTAATACGTACACGATTTTTATGTGTACACGCACGAAACTTTTGACAGTAACCTTACCCCATAATTGAACTATGATCCATGACGTTGATTCAATAGTGAAAAAATCGTTAAAATGCCAGCTGGGTTTGATCCTTTACAGTATTTGAATTCACCGGCCTTTGGGAGCGGAGGATATTTTTAATCAGAATTTTCTTTTCATTTCGTGCTCACTCTGGAACTTGATACAGTTATGAATACTTACTGCGCTCGGAATTTTTAGGATTTATATCGACAGTATTTCATTTTGACATCAGAGTGTTTGAATGTTGCAGAGTCTTATGTAACTTAATTGTTTCTTAAGTTATTTTTCCTTTCGTGTGTAACAGTCTATGCCCATCTTATACTGCATAAAGAATTTTCAAAAACAAATATCGATTTACACTTTATCAAAAAATCATGATGAGTTACACCCATAGACTGCATAAAAATGTTAAGTCTATTATGGAACCTTAAATGAAGTTAAAGTAAATTTTCTCAGTATGTTGTAAGTATACAAATATAAATATGCTTCTAGTTCTACACTTGTAAGTGTACAACTTCTAAGCTTCTTTGGACTAAATTGAGACTTTAAGATTGTAAAAGTATATTTTTAAATATACTTTTAGTGTGAGTGTGTGAACACTTTTAGTGTGAACTTTATTAATGAAAATTTGCCTTATTTACAACACTTTAAGCATATTATGCTTTGGATATTTTGTGTTATCTGTTTTACTCCTTTAACCAAACAAAGGAATCGAATCACATGCAATACCTCAGATACTTGCATTTATGGGCAAGATAGAGAACAAGCAAACTCCACACAGAAAGGCCTGTACCTTCTTGCTGTTAGGCCACAGCACAACCCACTGCACCATCATGCCATCTATCCACTTTTTAGTTTATGAATTTAAGCGTTGAAGTAAACTGCTAATAAACTTAAAATAGATATTCTGTTGGGTATTTGGTTGCATATTCCAAGCCCACTTTATGGAAGTCAGTGCGGATGTTCAAGTGAGAAAGTGTGTTTGTGTGTGGCGCGCATGTGTGTGAGTCTGTGTGTGTGTGTGTGTGTGTGTGTAAGTGTGCACCTGTGCTGGTGCAGTTGCATTCATGCATGCGTGTTTGTATTTCCGTGTGTGATATGAAATGGGTGTTTGGATGCAAGTGTAACCCATAGTTAAAATACAGTAATAAATAGTTTATTTAAATACTACCCTAATAAATAGTCATAAATAACCATAAATTTATAAATATACTTGCTATTTTATACTAAAAACCCTCCGAACTGTTAATTACATATCTCTGAAGTAAAGTTTTAAAAGTTGACGTTTAAATTAAACAATTTTTTCAAAATAAGCAATTAATAAGAACGTAGAAGACCGGTCTAACATCTAATATATATATATATATATACTCAGCTCAATTAAAAACGCACAGGTGAGGTATGTACTGTATTTGCGGCAAATTGAAGAATCAATTGATTTTTATTGCTTTTCCAGTGAGGCACGAGAGGAAATAAAGAAAAGCGCGCGGTATTGTAATCCTGACGCGCGCCACGTGAAGGCGCCAAGCACTTCAGTAATAACAAACATTAAGCTGTGTGTGATGTGTACAGTGACACTTGACTTGTTCTTTTGGGTGTGGTCAATAGCCTACATAAAGCCAACAAAAAAAAAAAAAAAAAACGAAAAATGCTTCTGCATCAAGAAAATGGAACGGCTTCTGACACAGGAGAGAGAAAAAGAGCCATTAGCATGTTACGGGCAGGTCTCAGCCGCCGAGATGTGGTGCGTCATTTGCACTGTCACCGTTCAACAATCATTCGGCTGTCTATCCGAGAATGGAACACAGGCACCGTCACTGACCGACCCCGCCTTGGGCAGCCATGAGTGACGATGGCAGCTCAAGAGCGCCACATCTGGTTACAGCCTGTACGTGACAGATTCCGGACAGCAACCAGAACTGATCAAGAGATGAAGGGTCCGAGACGATTGAGGGTGAGCGCAAGTACCGTTTGACACCGTCTATGTGAGCAACACATGCGTGCACACGGGCCTTACAGAAAACCCAGTTTTTTGACCAATTGAAATTGACTACAAAATTGACTACAAAATTAACTGTGATTAACCAGTTGAAATTGGTTAATCACAGTGAATTCATGATATAAGAAGGGGGGCAATTACTTTTTCACATAGGGCCAGGTAGGTTTGGATAGTTTTTTTCCCTTAATAAATGAAATCATCATTTAAAAACTGCATTTTGTATTTACTCAGGTTATCTTTGTCTAATATTAAAATTTGTTTGATGATCTGAAACATTTAAGTGTGAAAAATATGCAAAAAAGTAAGAAATCAGGAAGGGGGCAAATACTTTTTCACGGCACCGTAAGTAAACGTCAAGTATATTTTCCAAGTGTACTTTATGTAGTAAATGTACTTGTGTCAATATACTAGAAGTATACTTTTAAGTGTACTTATTAAATACTTCTTGGGACTAAAGTGGCTCACTTTAAGTTTATAAAAGTATACTTTTAAGTATACTTCCAGTTCAAGTAAAGTAAACTTAAAGTACACATTGCATCAGCCAATGAGAGACCCCTGGGGCAATTTTCATTTTGAGTGAAATTGCCCCGAAAGGGGCGGGACTATTGGAAACGCTAGTTTATCCTGATTGGACAATGCCATTCAAAGGGAGATCAAGCTGTAGAACAGTGGTGGAGCCGGGAAAAAAAATCTTTTTCTCGTGGCAGTGCGTCGCCCAAACGCCCCAATGGACAATCCGCCTCTGCCAAAGTGACCAGCAGAGGTCCCCACATTCATCCAAATTATTATTCACCGATTCACATGGAAAGCGACTACGTAATTACTTAAAAGTCTATGATGAGATCAAGCTTATCTTCACTTTTTATACTACTACTTTGATTTTGCATTGTAATGGACTTAGGTCATGACATTATATCGTGGACAAATCAATCTGCCATAGCGGCATTGATCATTATCATATTGATTTGCAGTAGACAGGCTTTATAGGCTAGCCTATGTCATTAACAGACAAATAAATAAATAAATAAATAAAACAAAATGATAATAATGATAATAATAAAATAACATCATTTAATGTGGGTTTTTTGCACCTTAATGGCCCTACGGTGGAGTCTGGAGAAGGATTTTCATCAGTCCAATATAGAGCAGCATCTGCTAGCTCAGGCGATGATGGCCAAAACATCCCTGCAGGCCTTGGTGGCATCTTGGGGCCACCAGGTTTCTAAAAGCAATATTAGGTGCCACCTCCACAACCACAGGTATTTTGGAAGGGTTGCCAGAAGAAAGCCTTACCTGACCAAAAGTCACAGAAGCAAGCGCTTGGAGTTTGCCAAACGTTATTTAAATTATGACTGGAACAAGGTGTTTTGGCCAGATTAGACTGAAATTACATGTTTCGGTCAGATACAGCATCATCATGTTTGGCTTCAACACTGAGATGCATACAAGGAGAAACACCTCACACCCGTGATGAAATATGATGGTGGTCAGTCATGTTTTAGGGCTGTTTTAATTCAAAAGATCCAGGGGCACTGGTTAAGATTAATGGCATAACAAATTCCACCAAGTATTTGGATATTTTGGCTGACAATCTTGTTGCCTCGGCCAGAGGGCTGGGACTTGGTAGAAGGTGGGCTTTCCATCAAGGCAATGACCCAATGCATACACCAACATCCGCACAGAAATAGTTCTGTGACAACAAAATTAACATTCTGCGATGGCCATCTCAGTCGCCAGACCTCAACCCAGCTGAAACCTGTGGGCTGACTTGAAGAGGGTAGTTGATAAATGCAAATCCAAGAATGTGAAGGATCTTGAAAGGATCTGCTTAGAAAATTGGTCCAAAATCCCCCTAAATGTGTGCCTGAGCCTTGTCAAAAATTTACAAGAAAAGACTCCATCTTCTTATTCTTGGCAGAGGTGATTGCCCAAAGTACTAAATGAAGGGTGCCAATAATTATGAAACCTTGATTTTGTTGAAATTTATGAGTTCTTCACGTAAGAGCTACAAAATCATGTCCAAGGAAGTGTTGTCTTTCAGGCATTTACCTACTTAAATGACGTATAATCAATGGAAACAAAAAAGTTCACAGAGAATACATTGACTCGGCTTGGGCAGAATCACACTCAACTCTGATTCGGGACTGAAGAAATGCTATATTTATCTATTTATTTAGCGGTAGGGTGAGGGTTTTATAATCGCTCTAGTTTGTGCATTTATTTATTTGTTTGTTTGCAAGATTTTGAGAAAACCACAGCCTCAATTTTCACCAATTTTTGACCTTTTCAGGGACCTTTGACCTTGACTCAACTCATTCCAACATTTAATGGGATCTAATCTGGGTCTTGGCCCAAATTTAGGAAAAATATTACATTGAGACTCTAGGAAATCTAGGAAAGTAAGCCATCAAATATTCTGCCCAATTTGCTTGGGATAATTTACAGAATAGACAAGAAGTTTATGCATTGATTTCGACAGGTTAATTAGAAAACTTTGTCAGTAAAGTGTAGCCGATTAACACAACGTGCAATTTGTTTTTATTTATTTATTCATTTCATTCTTTAAAAATTTCACTTTAAATTACCCAGTCATTGCCTTTGTCATTTATCAATATCTGTGAGCAGTGTTTAACACTTTGGGTACAGAGCCTCTCCCTCATTGTGAAGTTTGTAGCCTTTTGTGTTTCTTCAGATAATGTGAGTGTGCCCGCATTGTGGTCACATGGTTTCAAAATATCCTGGCTGCACGACCTGATGCCATTATAATTATGATAGCATTCCCCGGTCTAGATGGGGGAAACAAAGGAAATCTTCAATTGATCTGGGAGGACATCTTCAATGAGATAAATATTGAAGCAAAATATTCATTTTTGTATTTGTTAGAGTGGGGTTTTGCAATCATGTATAAAAGATCTGAATTTACAAACTTTTGGCGTCTAACAGTAATTATAATCAAGAGTCACAATAATGTCTTTGAATATTTTTTGATTGAACAGTTATTGGTCTTTCAAAAACAGAAATATTTTTAGGTTATTGCAAACTTTTGGGTGGAACTGCACATTTAAGAATAAATCATTTTTATCAGATAAAAATATCAATTGCAGTTTATAGATGCACTTTCTGATCTTGTGAATGAGTGCAGACTTACTGAGTTTGGCAGTAAATGTTGTTGAATTCAAGTTGAGTTTTCTGGCATAAAAATGTCTGCAATTTGACATTACATCTACAGGTTGTGTGTCCTTAGTTCTTGAGCTTGTACCTGCCATTTTTAAAAGTGATGCAAGAGCATATTTTTTCTTTGTCAAAAAAATGACAGAAAATTACAACATCAGAAACAACAAAAAATGACATCTCTATCTGCCCAAGCGAATGTCCTTGTGCTGGCAGAGCAGGAGTTGTTTGAAGGTCTTCTTGAAGGAGACATTGCAGCAGAGAGCATAGCAGGCTGGATTGATGGTGCTGTTGATGTAGCAGGACCAGTAGCCGAAGGTCCGAATGCTAGAGTGAATACAGGTCGAACAGAAGGTGCTGATGACCTTCATGATTTGAAAGGGTGTCCATGTGACCACAAAGGCAACAAGAATCATTGTTATCATGCGTGTTACCTTTTTCTCACGAGATGGTAGTGCCTTTTTCTTGGGCTGCTGGTTTGAAATTGTAACATTAAGGTGGTGGGCTGTGGGGTTTCCCTCGCAATCAGCAGGGGCCTCCGTAATTTCATTTCTCTCAGGACGTACTGGTGCGCTTGGCTCCTCCTCCCCAACTCCACCTGTTCCGCCATTCTGGCTCCTCTCAGTGCTTTGGGTTGTGTCAGACTCGTCATCACATGGAATGCTAATGTGGTTTCCTGCTTCGCTGTTGAATGGGTTGCCCTTTTTTTGCTTGTGCTCACCTGTCTTTACACGGCTCTTGCTGGCCCTGGAGATCTGCCAGTACAGGAAGCTCATGATGGCAACGGGCAGGTAGAAGGAAACAGTGGAGCTGATAAAGGCAATGGATTCATTGGACATGAAGTCAATGTAGCACTCGCCCTCTGGCACGATACGCTCACCCACGATAAACTGCCCGAAGAGGATGGGCGGGGCCCAAAGGAGGATGGCAAGAGCCCAGGCTGCTGCAATCATCATGCCCGCCATCCTGGTGGTCCTCCTTGCAGGGTAGCTGAGTGGCTTGGTGATGCAGAAGTAACGGTCAAAGCTGATGACAAGGAGATGGAAGGCAGAGGCATTGCAGACTACATAGTCCAAGACCAGCCATAGGTAACAGACTGCTGGGCCCAACGGCCAATAGCCAACTGCGATGTAGACTGTGTACAGGTTCATGGAGCTGACCCCAATGATCAGATCTGCACAGGCCAGGCTGAAGAGGAAGTAGTTGTTGATGGTCTGGAGGCTCCTGTTGATTCTGATTGAGAGAATAACCAGTAAGTTCCCAGTTATTGTGAGGAGACTGAGGGACCCTGAGACGAGGACAATGATCACCACCTCCACGGCCTGGTAAGGGCCCTTGGACAGTATCGTGTCTGTCTCATTGCCTGCAGTGAAGTTGGAGATGTTTGAGAAGATGGGGATGGTAAGCTTAAAGGTTCTGAGCTCCATCTGTTCTGGTCTTGTCGAATCTTGAGTAGCCCCTAAATTCAGATAAAGGAGAAACATTTTTTCAGCAATAAGGGTTTGCTTTTAACACTCAAATTAGCTTTGCTCTGGAGTAAGACTAGATTTGTTTTGTAGTTCTCCATTAACAATGCAATTTGTTCTTGGACTAGGTTGCGCCTGTGTCTGTAAAGCTGTAAAGCCCTGGGATTGCTCATTAGAAATCCAGTTGTTTGCTCAAAATATTTGTTATTTTTACATCCACTCATGAGGTAATTTTTTTGGTCGGGTTTTGTTCTGTCTTTTTGTCTGTCTGCAGGATTATGGAAAACCATTGGTCCGCTTTTTATTAAATTTGGTGGCATGGGCAAAGGAAAAACTCATTTAATTTTGGAGAGGAACTGAATCACGAGGCAGATTCACATCAACTGAATAAATGGCATACGTTTGAAAATTCTTTCAACGGTTGTAAAGATTTAGATTGACACAAAAGAGCCAATCAGTGTCAGCTGCTGAACAGAGCACAGGCAGGATGTAAGACATCGTTTGAAACTGATCATAATTGACCTGTTTACAATCACTGTTCTTGACTTTTGTCGTCTCCTGCAAAGCGGGTCATCAAACTTACGCTTTATGATTGTTTAAATGAAAACAAGCAATAAAATGCGCACATTTGGTAGTCCAAATGATGTGTTTTATTTCTTGCCTTTACAAAGAGAATTGGCGACACCTGAAAGAGATGAGTTAAACTAGGCCGTTGATTGAAAATTGGTCAAGACAAATTATCAGTTTAAAGGCATGTTTTAAGCCCTCCCTACTTTTTGTCCATTGGCCACCACTGGAGCCAATTAAGAAGAGTTGGCTATTCCCAATTTAGAACAGAAGACCAGGAGCACATATTGTGAGTATCTCTCTGAGCTGTGCTTAATGCAACGTCCAGAGTGTGCAGTGTATGAAGATAACTCAGCCTGCAGTAAACATCATCACACAGCATGTTCCCAATAAACATGTACAATGGACATTTAACTCTCAGCTCTGTTTATGGAGAGCATATACGCACCAAGTTGCTGTACAGGTAACCCTTTCTCACTATGTCTTGACTTCTAAGGTCAAGATTGGAGTCGGTGGGATTCCACTGTTCTTCAGGGATTTCAGCAGGACCTAGAGAAGCACCACAAGAACAGTTTAGCACCAAATTGTGTTCCGGACAGTCACACAGACCAAGATGTTTGTATGTATTTGCACTGAGACACACTTATAAATGTCTGCAATTCCAACATGGTTCACTCCATGCAAATATACACTAGCCTCCAAAATTGCTTGCACCCCTGACTGGCAAACCATGAACAATACTTTAAAAAATTAAAAAAAAAAAAAATGCTTATTGAGAAACTATAAATAACAACATGTGAGAAATACTGCATAATATTTTTTTTCCAATGGAACCAACCAAAATTATCTACTGATTTAATTTAAAATGAATTTCCTCCAAATCTAGGTTTCACAATTAATGGCACCCTAAAAGATGATTGTAAATGACATCTACCAAAATTAAACTAGGTATTAAATTCCACTTTTTTAAGTTTTATCTAAGGGTTAAGGGACTATATTGAGCCATTAAAATCACTTCCTGTTTCCTTGGGCTTAAAAATGAGGTAACACACATGCAATATACCTTTTTCATCCAACACCACAAAAAAAAAAACAACAACAACAACAACAACAACAACAAAAAACAAAACAAATGCCAGTTCAAAAGAGGCAGACGCTCATAGACCTTCATAAATCTGGTAATGGATACAAAAAGACTCACAAATGATTGAATATGCCACTGTACATTGTCAAGGTAATTGTTAAAATATTCCAAAGATATGGAACTGTTGAAAACCTCAAGGGAAGAGGACACAAGTGAAATTTACCCCCCAGGATACTGAGGAGGAAGGTGAGAGAAGCAACAAAATCCCCAAGAATCTCTGAAGGAATAGCTGGTCTTGTTGGCATCTTGGGGTCACCAGGTTTCAAAAAGCACCATCAGGCACCATCTCCACAACCACAGGCTCTTTGGAAGGGTTACCAGAATAATTCCTTTTCTGACCAGAAATCGCAGAAGCAAGCACTTGGAGACAGCCAACTGTCATTCAAATTATGACTGAAACAAGGTGCTTTGGGCAGAAGAGGCAAAAAATGCACATTTCAGTCAGATTCAGCATCGGCATGTTTGGCGTCAAAACAGAGATGCATTCAAGGAGAAGCAGGATCATAACCATGGTGACATGTGATGGTGGGTCACTAATGTTTTGGGGCTGTTTTAATTCTAAAGGTGCAGGGGCTTTGGTTAAGATAAATGGCATAGTGAATTCCATCAAGAATCACGATTTTCTGGCTGACAATCTGGTTTCCTTTGCTAGAAGGCTGGGACATGGCCGAAGGAAGATTTTCCAACAAAACACTGACCCAAAGCACACCTCAAGATCCACATAGAAACGGTTCTGTGACAACAAAATTAACATTCTGCAATGGCTATCTCAGTCGCCAGCAGGCCCGGCGCTAGAACAGGGAATTGGGTGGGCACAGACACGTCCCTTTATGACAATTAGGATAGTCCTGGCTAGTTCTCAATTATTTTCCTTCATTGACGCGTTTTCCAATGATCGTAATTGGCAACTGAAGACACGGTTTCTCTCCATATGCGATCTAACAGCGATGAAATCATGGGGTAAATTCAGTAGAACTGAGAAATGGGGTGGACAAAACATCCGTTTTAAAAAATTATTAGTCCTGACCTGTTCTCAGTCATTTTCATGATTAACAAAAGCTTCACTCCGAGAGCACTCCACACTTATCAGGTGTTGCTTGTTCTCCCCGATTAGGTAGGACGCAATCGTTCATCTGGACACGTATTTGCTTAATTTAAATCAACGTTATTCAAAATTACTCTCGGTATTGAGTGAAAAAAAGTGGCACTTGGCAGTGAAATAGGCTATAAAAAGCATGCGGCTCAAGCTATTTGCGCAGGTATGCAATTTTGAATAACGTTGATTTCAATTCAGCAAATACGCGTCCAGATGAATGACTGCCGTCCTACCTAATCGGGGAGAACAAGCAACACCTGTTAAGTGTGGAGTGCTCTCGGAGTGAACTTTTTGTTCATCATGAAAATGACTGAGAACAGGTCAGGACAATAATTGTTTAAAACAGATGTTTTGTCCACCCCAATTCTCAGTTCTACTGAATTTAGCCCATGATTTAATCCTGTTAGATCGCATAGGGAGATAAACCGTCTCTTCGGTTGCCAATTACGATAATTGGAAAATTCATCAATTAAGGAAAATAATTGAGAACTAGCCAGGACTATCCTAATTGTCATGAAGGGACGTGTCTGTGCCCACCCAATTCCGTGTTCTAGCGCCGGGTTGGTCGCCAGACCTCTATCCAATTGAAAACCTGTGGGCAGAGTTGAAGAAGGCAGTTGAAAAACGCAAACCCAAGAAAGTGAAGGATCTTGAAAGGATCTGCAAAGAGGAATGGTCTGAAATGCCCCAAATATGGACCGTAACCTTGTCAAAAAAATACAGGAAATGACTGCAAGATATTAGGCCCTATTTCATTGATCTAAGCGCTAGGTCTGAAACGTGTGGCGCAAGTGCATTTAGGGCGCGTCCAAATCCATTTCTGCTAGTTAAACGGCGGGATATCTGGGCGCATAGTAAGGCGCTTGGTGCAAAGGGGTTGGATTTAAGCTCTTAATTAATCATAGGCGTGTTTTGGTCGAAAGATGGATTATACCAATCAGTGTCGTCTCACATTCCCTTTAAAAGCCTGGGGAACGTGTACCGTGGTGGATAGCTATTATAAGGGCGGACTCTACTGCCCTCATAATAATAATAATAATAATAATAATAATAATAATAATAACAACTTAACTGCATCAGAATGAGGGCTGCCCCCGCCCGAAGTGAAAGCGCGAGCAAACCATTGTTTTAAGTAGCCTATGGAAACCTGATCTCAGCGATCTTCAAAAATGCAATAAAAATATTTTAAAAATATTGCTCAAAATTGTTTTAATCATATTCAGGTGTTAAAAATTATAAGTGAATCCCCAGGGCCGCAGTTGAACTTTATATTGTATTCCAACTTGTGCATAAAACAAGCAAACGAAAAAAAAGGTTTAGGCTAACTTCAGGGCCACCAGTAAAAAAATAAATAAATAAATAAATAAATACGCGCTGGCGGGGAACGACTAAGAGAAATTAAAATGAGTGAGAAAAATCACGGAAAGAAACAAAACTAGTGTTTTCTTTCATCACGTACCGTAACCCTAATATCCAACAGGTGTGATAAGAACTTGTTTCTGCTTAAACAATAAATCAATTTCCAAATGAAATGAGGGATTTTGCATTTGATAATGGAAACGGGACCGTAGGCACCGTATTAATGGATCAGGTCGGATTCAATTTTTTATTTTATTTTTTTTTCACGTACTTGCAGATAACGGGTCTACCCGTGCAGGACTTAGGCCTATCTAGACTTCGGATGCGCATTTTCAGCACTTCAAACATTCGTTCCGCTACAGTTTGTTTCGTGTGACAGACCAAAAATCCGTGCAATATTCAGAATTATATGCCATGTGTTTGATATTTTGACCAACCATTGTCGCCGAACAGCCAGCCTTCCAGGGGGGATCCTCTGTAAGACAGTTTAAATTATAGTGTTCACCAACATGAAAGAGTTGTGGCTTTATCCAGTATAATCTGCGTATACTTATGTGCATATCCTCACAGGTTGAATCGCAAATTATCCGATGGAATAGGTTCCCCTCCGATTGAACTAGCTAGCATCACAGCATGCTGTGATGTGGGTCCGTGGAGCGATCGCAATCACCATTCTGACACCTGTTATTGAAACATCTTGAAAATAATCTTTCACATCGGCATTTTTTAATTTTTAATTGTTTGCTTGTGTGGGCGCTGCAGTTCATCCTTTGGTTACATGTAACACGTATGTTATGCACTCAAAATACCCGTAATAATGCGCCCTTAAAATAGCAGTTAAAAACTGATTATTTACTTTATACCTGGTTTTTGTCCGTCAATCGCGCAAGAGCTTAAGGCGACGTCAAGATCGCAACTCGCCAGCAGATCGCCTGACCACACCTCACTTTTAGACCAGCACGCCCATGGGCGCTCAATGTGGCGCAAATGCATTCTCTATTTATGTAGCGTAGACGCTAGACGGAAAAATGGTACCTGCGTCGGTCTATAAGCAGCAATAACACTTGCGCCATGCTTTGCGCTGAGTGTAAGATAGGGCCCATTATCTTCACCCGAGGTGGTTGCCCCACGTTCTCAATGAAGCTGGGTACCAATTGTTGCGAAACCTTGATTTTCTTGACATTTAGTTTGTATTAAATGATTATTATGATTTTGCGTGTTTCCAGCAAAACATTAATATCTAAAACTCTTTCACTCATTCCGTTTCTCGATAATTATATTGTTTTTTTTTTTTTTTTTTTTGCATTGTATTTGCACTACTTTGTCAGGGGTGCCAGTAATTTTTGAGCCCACTGTAAATACCATCATAAGATTACTGTCTGCACCAAAATTAAGTATGAACATCTATCTCACTGCCAGTTGGGACTGATATTTTGGGCTTGATTTTAAATTCATGATCATATATACAGTATAATGATGAAGAAAATGTCTTTGTTACTCATAGGCTGCATCTCTATTTAGCAACAGAGTGCCGAGTGGCACAATATGACATGAAATTAGTGTTTTAGCACCACTGACAAATCGCCTACCTGTCGCGCAGCCTGATAAACAAAGGACGCATATTTCAAGCAATCTCTGCCTTTTTTTTCTTTACACTTGACAGTTCTGAGCTTCATCTGTTAATTTTTGTTTTTCCTGAATAATCATTCAGATCAAAGCAACATGCAGCACAATCGAGATGATTCATGCAGCTTGTGAGAATAGAAGCATCTTGCACCTTTCGCAAGGATTGGAATTTTGCAATTAATGTGGAAACCCTTCCTACTTCTTCATCTCCTTTCCATTGTTTCCCTGCTAAAGCCCGAATCCTTCTGCCCCTTCATGAAAGTGAACGTCATCATTCGGGGATAATGTGTTTGATGATTATTTTCTGGTTTAATTAATCGGTTGTGTTTTCCTATGTTACTACCCCATGAAAAAGGACCATTGCTAAAAAGCAAAACAACCACAGCAGCACTTATTTCATTAGCTGCTTCTAAGTGGCCTCACGCAGCCGTTTTACACCAATTTAGAAATCGTATTGCATTCGAGCTGAATATGCTAAAGAAGATGTTTTCCACTTATACTTAATGGTTGTAATGCTTCCAACAAAATAAATGATCCAAAAATAAATATTTCAATCTTTATTCATTTGCCATCATCCAGAACTAAAAAAAAAGCTAAAAATTTGTTCCCATTCATGCCAGATAAGAAATTATCATGGTTTGTCAACAGTACAAGGTCTCTGTGATTGTATTTTACACCTCATAACTCACCACACGTTTTTAATGAGAGGTTGGGGCTGGGGGCATTACTGACTGTCTGTGACAACACATCCATTGAGTTTTAATTTGTGCCGTGTGCGGCTCGCCATTATCTGGAACAAGCCGGGGATTCCTTGAAGACGATATCTGGAAGTCATAGATATACTGTTTAAAGATGTGTCTGTACCCTTCAGTGTCCTATTTGTCTACAGCTGCCCACACTGAGTACAGTAATTCAGCCCCAGCCTGTCACAGATGCTGGTTTTTGAACATGTCGCTGATAACAGTTGGGATGGTCTTTCTCCTCTTCAGCCCTAAGAACTCGACATCTATTATTTCTGAAATCAATTTGAAAGATGGACTCCTAAGACGACAGCACTCCTTCCTTTTTCACCTACATTCGTTTTCAAATGAGGTTGTGAGAAGTTGGCGGGTCAATGTCGTGACATGCAGATTTTTGTGTCCGAGCGCACTACTTTGGTTTAAAATAATTTTATATGATTCATAATAAGCATCATTTTATTCTATAAAACCTGTTAAATTTGAACATATTTCCAGTTTATCATAAAAATTATATATATTTTATGTTTTGCCATCTCAAACCCTCAAAATGTCAGGTGGCGCAACCGTCCGAGCAATTTAACACTATGCGAAATGTATTAAATATGTAATTTAAAATATGAATTAATATAATATTAATATGGGGACATAATTTTATATTGAAAACCTTTCAAATAAACAAAGTTCAATAGTTTAATAGTTCTTAAATTGTTTGGAAAACCAAAATACCCGCCCCCTACAAGAAAGAATCCATAAGTTACTTTTAATACCCAGATCAACTACAAAATAGTAATGTTTCAGGCAGAGTAGACACTCTCAGGTATACTTCCTAAAAAAATCACTCAGAAAAAAAGATGGAAGGTGTTTTTTTTTTCAAGAAACTTTTTGGTTGCGCCACATGACATTTTTTGGCTGGTGAAATTGCAAATACAGTCTAAAACTGTACTAAAATCCTGTAAATGTTGTGCAACCATTAAGACTTGTTTAAACACTCTCTTCCAACTTCAAATAAATGAATTCTGTACATTTTGAAAGATTTCTTTTTTAAAGGCTTATTTGTCATTGACCCTGGTGGTGGAACTGGATGGTGTTTGGTTTTGGCAAAGTGACAAACTTTGTTCCATCTGACTGGTAAACGACCATGCCTTGTGTCACAGCTCTCATTATACCCAATCATAATCATTCTATTGAATCATACCTATTCACCTGTCAACCCGTGTAATGTTAAAGAAAACGTGTTTTTCTGAAGATTCCACAGCTCTTCCAGTCTTTCCATTCTCCTCTCACATTTTTTGGAACCTGTTGCAGGCATCACATTCGGAATTTGTGAATATTTCAGAGAACAATGAGGGTCCAGTTTTTAAGGCGAATCTTTAAACAGTTTTTTTGTGCTGCTCTCAACTAAATGCAAATAAACAAGAATCTAAAAATTGATTTTACGCATTGTTCCAATTCTTTGGAATTGAGGGTGTACAAAAGAATCAATGAAAGTTAGTATAATAAAAGCATTTGGTTACCAAAACCAAGAAATTTGCTAATTTGTTCTCAGATTTTATCCGTCAGTCGCGGTGCGTAAATTCCACGACACAAAAGATGCCGTTGGTAAGCCGCACTGTGTCCATAATAATGTCATTTTATGGACCTTCATAACTACATTGCGCCAGCACTGAATAAACACAGCAATTGCGCTGTCGTTTTACAATTTAATTACCTGTTCTTGAGGATTCGTAGTGGTTTTCCGACTGTGCCCTCCGTTTGGTAGGTGAGAGTACGCAGCCTTCAGCCGGTCTCATGCACCTCGCTGCCGGTCCGATGTCATGCATGTGGAGTAAAGCGACGTTGAGGGACGAGTGTATGCGACACTGCTGTCTGGAAGGAAAAAGCGCGAGTGAGAGAGGGGTGGAGGAAACTCTGGAGTGAGTGCGGACAGAGGCACCGAGAGGCTGGCTAAGAGAAGGGGTAGAAACAGGGTGGGCAGTCCTTCACAACACGCTCGCGTCAAAATCTTAATCTCTCAGGGATTCTGGCAAAGTAATTTCACTTCAAGAAATATTTGCGTCAGGTGTAAAGTCTTCAGTATAGCACTGTGCATTTCACTAAAAATGTTGAGGCAGCCAAACCATGACTTTCTGAACTCATTCCCTACGGAATACTTTTATATAAAATTGTCGCGTTTGTACGAATACTTTTCCCGAAAAGTACACAACATAAAGTATTGAAGTACAGGTGGGCCATGACCGCGATCGTCAACTGATTTCGTGTTTTCATTGGACTGCGAATGGTCATCCACGCCGCTGGCGCCGGCTTACCGTAGTGAATGGTAGAATTCGCCGCGCCGTTGGCAGCGGCTTGCCGTAAGGAATTAGTTAAACTGCTGAGTCTAATTTTTTTTTTAAACATTGGATCATGAGTCTAAACTGTGTGATCTGGCACAGGCTGGAGACCCCTCTTTGGCAGATCCTGACTCTTGCTGTGCTTTAATTTACTTTCTTTGTTCATTATAAAGATGCATAAGGTTTGAATCACTAATATTGTGAATTTCAAGTGGACAGCCTCATTTAGGGGAGATCCGGGTCTAGTTGTTACACTTTTTCTTTTAACGGCTGTAGAATTGACATTATCAGGTTTTTTTATCAATATGCACTGCAAAGATAGAAAGTTTATTGGGCTATATGACTGATCTGCACCAACCCCTATATTCTGCACATGCGTAATGCTAGTGAGGAAAAAATAGACCCCTGTCACCTGTAACAAACTACCCCATATATGGGGTTGTTTGTTACAGGAGGGGTAGTTTGTTGCAGGTTGTGGGGCAGTTTGTTACACTAAGAATTTGCTTAAGTGAGGCGTGTTTCCCACTTAAGTAGACAAGTTAAGATTCAAGACTCAAGATTCAATACTTTATTGCCATATCGATGTTGTCGATTGGAATTTGCTTCAGTGGGCCTCACACACTGACAAACAAACACTCAATAACCACAGTCCACAAAAAAAAAACAAAAACAAAAACGCATAATTAATCTAGACAAATCCAACAATAAAATAAAATCAATTCAAGAATAAAATCCAACAACAAGATGAAATCAATCCAACAATAAAAACTACCAATAAGATAAAATCAATCAGAAGGAAATAAATACTCAGTCCTGTGGAAAATAGCTGCAGTAAAATGAACAATAAATAATAAATAAATAAATACATAAATAAATAAGCACTGCACATAAAACCATAAAACAGTTCCAGCCCCATAATTAAACCTATGTGTTGCTAAAAGGTGTTATAAAGTGTTAAGCAGTCGGACAGCTTGGGGGTATGTGCTATTCTGGAATCTGCTAGTTCTGGTCTTGATGCTTCTCAGTCTTTTTTGTGAGGGGAGAAAGTTAAAAAAGGCAGTTTGCTGGATGGGAGGGGACCTCTAAAATCCTAAGGCCTTTTTCTGCAGCCTGGCCTTATAGATTTCTGAAAGTGATGGGATCTCACACCTGGTGATATTTGATGCAGTGCGCATCTTGTTCAGCTGCCTCTCCTCCTCTGCAGACACACTCCCAAACCAAACAGTGACAGCAAAGGTAAGGATGCTCTCAACAGCTCCCCGATAAAACTGCAGCAAACCTTTGCTGGACACACCATACTTTTTGAGCTGCTTTAAAAAGAATAGCCTCTGGTGGGCTTTCTTTAAAATAGAGCTTGTGTTGCCCTTCCATTTCAAGGAAGACGAGATGTTAACTCCCAGAAATTTATAGCTGTCCACTCGCTGCACTTCAGTGTTATTAATGACTAAGGGAAGGTGGTCATCATGCCTGTTTCGAAAGTCCACAACTACTTCCTTGGTTTTTGAAACATTCAGTTCCAGATTATTTGTACTACACCAGTCCACCAGAGATGAGATTTGGTCTCTGTACATTGCTTCATCATTCCTGGTGATTAAACCCACTACTGTGGTATCATCTGCAAATTTGAACAATCTGACTGACTGACAGTGTGAAATACAGTCATTGGTGTACAGTGAAAACAGGAGCGGGGACAGAACACATGCCTGTGGGGCCCCCGTGCTGATGGTTAAGGGTTTAGATGTTATGTTGTTGCATTTTACCACCTGAACTCTCTCTGTTAAAAAGTCCAGTACCCACCGACACAACGATTGTTCAACACCCATATGCAGGAGCTTAACATACAGTCTGGATGGCAGAATAGTATTGAACGCCGAACTAAAATCAACAAAAAGAACCCTTCCATAATTACCAGGACCCTCTAGATGTTGCAGAATGAAGTACAGGCACAATGACACAGCATCATCGACAGACCTGTTTGGCCTGTTTGCAAACTGATATGGTTCTAGAGTGACTCTGACAAGATGGTTACATACCATGCGTTCAAATATTTTCATTATGACTGATGTTAGCGTTACAGGTCTATAGTCCTTCAGACAGCTTGGGTTAGGTTTTTTTAGGCGCAGGTACAATCACGGCTGATTTAAAACATTTAGGAACCTTCTGTTGAGCAAGGGAGCAGTTAAAAATCTCAGTTAAGATAGGGGCCAGTTCATATGCACAGTGTTTCAAACTAGCAGGTGATATTTGATCCGGGTCAGCTGCCTTCCTACCGTTTTGCCTGCACAACAGGTTCCTCACCTCATGCTCTCTGATTAAAAATGGTGGAGCAGTAGGCACAGATGCCTTAACAGAAAAAAGGTTCTGAGTTATTCTTAGTTTCAAACCTACAATAAAAGTTATTTAACTCATCAGGCAGGTCAGAATCACTATCCAAACAAACATGCTTTGCTTTGTAATTAGTCATTGATTGGAAGCCCCGCCACAGCTCTCTGCTATCTTTAGAGCTAAGCCTGTTCTCTAGCTTCTCTTTATAATTTCTCTTGGCTTCCCTCAATGCCATACCAAATTTATACTTAGCAGTCCTATAGAGGTCTTTATCACCAGATTTCAAAGCAGCATCTTTCTTCCTCCACAGTTTTTTAATTTCCCTGTTAAACCATGGTTTGTTATTACTGTAAACCATAACAGACTTGGATGGAACACACACATCTTCAACAAATTTAATGTATAATGTAACCACATCAGTGAAGGTGTTCAAGTCCTCATTTGGTTCCCTCAGAGCAGACCAGTCAGTTGTAGCAAAACAGTCACTCAGCATATCCGTTGCTTGGGGGGACCATTGCCTGACAGTCCTCCTGCAGGGTTTAATTGCCTTCAGTCTCTGCCGGAATTTTGGGATGAGGAAAACTGTGTTGTGGTCGGAACCACCGAGGGGCGCTCTCAGTACGCTGTGGAAGGCCCACGGTTTAACACAGTAACACTGATCAAGTGTTTTCTCACCCCTAGTAGCGGAGAAAATTTGTTCCTTATACCTGGGCAGTGCTCTCCTCAAGCTGACAAGGTTAAAATCGCCCAACAACCGGACAAGAGAGTCCGGACAGGAGTTCTCAATCGCTGTAATATGGGCTGAGAGCTGCTGAACGGCAGCCGTAGCCGCAGCTTGAGGAGGGATGTAAACAGCAATTAAAATGAAGGATGCAAATTCCCGAGGGACATAAAATGGCCTACATCTGATGGTAAGAGTCTCAAGTACAGGAGAGCATGACTGTGACAAGATCTTACTGTCAGTACACCACCTCTGGTTTACATAAAAACAAACTCCGCCACCTCGCTTCTTCAGCGACTCTGCCGTACGATCCGCCCGGTGCAAGGTGAAGCCAGTCTGCTGTAGCGCCGCTTCGTTTATCTTGGCATCCAGCCAGGTTTCCGTAAAACACAGTGCCGAGCAGTCAGCGTAGTCTCTTTTAGAAGCTATTAACATGGCCAATTCGTCCACTTCATTTGCTAAAGAGCGAACATTAGCAAGTAGCATGCTGGGTAACATTGTGCGGTGACCCTTATGCACAGAGATTTTTCCAGTCTCTCTGAATCTTTTGATGATGTTTTTCGCACTGTCAATGATGAGACCTTCAAAGCCTTTGCAATTTGTCGTTGAGGAACATTGTTTTTGAAGTATTCCACAATTTTTTTATGCAAGCCTTCACAGGTGGAGAGCCTCTGGCCATCTTTACTTCTGAAAGACTCAGCCTCTCTAAGACATCCCTTTTATAGCCAATCATGCTACACACCTGATGCCAGTTAACTTAATTACTCGCTAAATGTTCTTTCAGCTGATTCTCTTATATATTAATGGCTTTTTCAGCCCTTTCTTGCCTGTGTCCTAACTTTTTTGAGACCTGTTGCAGCCAGAAAATGTGAAATAAGCTCATTTTGTGGATAAACATGTAAAATGTCTCAGTTTCAACATTTGAAATGTTATCTATGTTCTATTGTAAATAACACATTGGCTCATGTGATCTGAAAGTCATTGCATTTTGATTTTATTCACAATTTACCTTTTGTCCTAACTATTTCTGAATTGGGGTTGTAATTTTCCGATCAGTTCATAACAGAGGTTCTGAGAATGTCAACTGTAATCCACAGTTACATGCGCGCAGGACTCAGCTTACAGTTAAAATAACAAGGAGACAGTACGTTAATTTAACTGATAAATGCAATCCATTGATAACAGCCCAGTAGCACCTAGTAGTTTGGCTTTCCATAAATAGATCAATGCCGCCATCTAACGTTACTTGCTGAATAATAATAATAATAATAATAATAATAATAATAATAATAATTATTATTATTATTATTATTATTATTATTTTCATTATCATCGCTGGACTCTTGCTGGAACAAGAGACCAATCACTTTACAGAAGTTTCTATTGATAAATAATGACACCCCAATTTACAGAACTGCTCATTGTTCTGTTCATCTTGCCTACCTAAGCTATAAGGTTACCGAAAATAAATTGATTTAATAATTTATATATAAATAGGCTATACATGCCAGTTAATGACATTGGTCAAAATATTTTTTTGGCGTGATGATTCTGTAGCTAAAAACCTTTCTTCAATTTAAAATGTGCTTATGATTTTAAAGGAGTTCTGCTTCTTATTGAACAAAAAATTAATGAAGTCATTGGAAAACCTGAACAACGTGTAGCCTTTTATTTAGCGTTTTTTTTTTTTTTTAGGAAGGGGCTATTCGCCCTGCAATGCTTCGCGCGAAAATTCAAAGAGTGGGCGGATTACAAAGTTAAATCTCTTATTGGTCCAGCTGCGGGGCAAATAGCAGAACTGCTTCTCTTATCTTATCAGATAGCCGATGTCTTTTCCAATAGCCACTTCCCTTTTTATGCCGCGCCCGAATAATAGATTCAGTTGGCAACAACAGGAACGCCCACAAACGTCACATCTGGTTAGAGCGAGGGGAAAACAATCCCCCATCCGCTATACTGTAAAACGCGAATTTAAACTTGTCTTGCTAACGCTAAGAAGTTGTCATGACGTACTTTGAGTCGCTATTGCCTGCTGACAAGGATCGATATATTAAAAAATTTAATATACTGGGGTTGGATTGTTGTCCATAAGTTTTAAAAGATTGGGCGAATGATCCGACTCAGTCTTTGTCTTTTAGGTTATTTAAAAATTTTGCCATGTCATGGATGTTGGCACACATTTTGCAAAAACCTCACGTGCAGTTGTCTAAACCGATATAACTGCTTTTTAACCAAGTTGCGGTTTTTGAACGGAAATTAACTATTTTTTTTTGGGCATTTAAGTTATAAAACGATCTACAGTTACACAGTACCTAACTCAAGGCACACTGGTAAAGACTTAACACGGCTAAGCTAGCAAGCTAGCTAACTCGCTCCTGGGCGAAGGAAAGTAAATCATAAAGTTAAATTGGTTGACGGCTAACTTTAGGAGGTAAATTATGCCTGTGTATAACGTATAATGGACAGCAAGCTGACATCGACTTTGCCATCACTTAAAAAAGCTTAATACCTATCGCGAATATAATTTGTTAAAATCCCCAGTGATCTATTTTTCCTTTCTTTATTAAGTTTCCCAATGGATGCAAAATAATCAAATAATTCTGACAAAAAAACAAACACACAAAAAAAAACAGTCAGTCCCGGAGGCCAGTGAGTTCAAATAGCCTCACCTGTATCTAAACCCTTCTACCCAGTTTCCACTAGGACCTATGGGTGATTTGGTGAATTGTGCAGCAAGGGAAATGACAGGTAGCCTACAAGAATAGCAGGAACAATGGTTGTTCAAAACTGCCTTCAGTTTGTTTAACCAAGTTGGAAGCTGACGGGCTTTTGCACAGAACAGAAGGCTAGTAAAGAACAGGTGAAGGCAAAGGCGCATTCAGTCAACCAAAATGTCTTCGGAACTCATGCACCATTAAGCATAGAAGACATAAACACTGAGACCCAAAACCCCAGTTGTGAATCTCAAGAATATTGCCCTTTTCACAAAGTCTGTCCAAGAGTCAAAATCAGCCAACAGAATAGTATACTGAATAGAGCGTTAAAGAAGCTGTGTCATGATAATTGCGCATGCTCACAACTTTGAACAAAGTAAATCTGCTCAACTGCAAGTCGGAATTTACTTCCATCCTTGTAAATCTGTCATCATTTTGTATGTATTTATATATTTTAGTTACCCAGGCATTATGCTTGTTGTATTAATGAGTTTTCTGTGAAACTTTGAAGATTCTAAGCGCTATTTTAGTGCTGTAACCAAAGTTTATGAATAATGTGAACTGGTTTGCCAACTGCCAGTAATCATCGAGGAGGATGGTATATTTCTTCTAAGATTTTTGGTGATTGCAATCAGCTTACACTATTCGTATTCCATGGCTAAAGCTAAAAATAGAGCTTTGAATCCTTTAATTTCCATAGAAAGCTCCTTAATATCAAAAGCATTATGCTGGAATGACTAAAATATAAAAATACAATGCAAAACAAAGACGGATTGGCAAAGATGGAATCAGATTAAAACTTGCAGTCAAGCAGATTCACTTTCTTAGAATGTATGTTCTGAGCATGTGCAGTAATCGTGACACAGCTCCTTTAAAGGTCCCATATTATGCGGCGTTTAGTTGTTTAAAACATGTCAAATGAATTCAGTTACAAAAAAAAAAAAAAAAAAACACACATATCTTGGCTTGTCTCTCAGCCCATCTGTGCATGCATGAACTATGAGCTGTTTTAAGTGAGCGGGGAGGCTATGTTAATAAGGTACTGCTCTGATTGGCTGCCTGGCCGCTTTGATTGTGGGGGAGGGTGCAGACTTGAAAAACCAGGAAACCAAGATGGCAGGTATTTCAGGACAGCTCTCTGCAGCATCTATTGCTGTGAGACGGCACATGCCTGATCCCGAATCCGACCCCGAACGGGAGGAGGAAGCTATTGAAGTGTTCCAGCAACGTTTACAGCAGGATGTCAATGAGTGGTAAGTTGAAATTTTAGAGTTTTGCTCATTCTGTCTCTCCTTGCATGCATGTGGTTGTGGCTGTATTATTATTTAGTCATGTTATATACCCACTTATCCAGAAGAAACTTTGCTAAAAGCTCCTCATAACCATTTCTACTAAAACAAAACACAATCCAACACCAAGCTACTAAATCAGCTCGTATTAGAAACACTCAAACGTTGTGAGTGTTGCTTATGTTGAGCTAGCTAATTGATAACTTCTACCAGACAGAATTCTGTATCCAACCGCTGCCTTTTTCAGCTTTTTATTTGCCAGAACAATTTTAAAGGGGGCGCCACAATATTTTGTGGGGTTTTATTACTGATAAGGGGATTTAGAATTTAATATTCTGAAGCACGGCGACTGGTTGACTAAGCACGACCAACGTCTGGTCTAATTGCACTCTTATCAGCCTAACTTTGCAGACAAGTACAATACCTCTCAGGTTAGCTTTGACTGTGGCGGCCACGATCAGGTAACGTTAAGATGAAACTACCACCTTGATTCTAACCAAAGTGACACAACCATACCAATCAGAATTACTGCATATGAGTTAACCAGGAGCATTTTTTAAGTAGCATGGCTCGCGAACTAACATGCAGTTGTAACAGACATTGTGGCGATAGGAATTCAAAAACGACAGGGACAAATGTTACCCTGCAACACAGGTTTTACAAACAGTAAGTTCTGTTATCAGCTCACGTGAAGAGGGAGTTGACAAATTGCATAGCCAATTACATCGGGGATGATTAGGTGGTATAACTGTGACTGTGCCACATGTTGCTTTAACCTGCAGGATGAAACAGGAAAAACAACTATAAATTAATAGATTCAGCTCAGAACTGTCTGTAAACTGAACTGGAAAAAAAAAATGCATTAATTGCATGAAACATACATTGTGTGTTTCTCAGGCCGGGTGACAAGAAGGCGCAAAATTATGTGAAATTGTGCCACTCTGCGCTCTCCGGGCTAACACAGGTGCAGCCCCATGAGTAACACTGACATTTACTTCATCATAGTGCTGTATATGATCATAAATTTAAAACCAAGACCATAATATCAGTCCCAAGTAATGGTGAGATGGATATTCATTTCTAATTTTAGTGCAGACAGTAGTCTTCCAATGGTATTTAGATTTACATGGCGTAAAACATGTTGGAATTGCAGACATTTGTTATCACGCCACTGTGCAAATACTTATTGACCTCTTTGTCAGTGTGAGTGTCTGTAAGAAAACATTGGTGCTAAACTGTTCTTAAGGTGCATCTCAAGACCTTACCATCTCCAACATCTCCAACTTCACTGCAGGTTATGACATAGATGTCCTGCAGTCTAAGGACCCTTGCCAGGCAGTGGAGGTGGTGATCATTGACCTGATTACAGGCTCCCTCAGTCTTGCAGCGATTACTGGGAACATACTGGTCATGCTTTCCATCATAATCAACAGGAACCTCCAGACCATAAACAACTACTTCCTCTACAGCATGGCTCGTACAAACCTGATCATCAGGGTCATCTCCATGAACCTTTACACAGTCTACATTGTGATTAGCTATTGGCCGTTGGGGCTAGTAGTCTGTGACCTTAGGCTGGCCCTGGACTATGTAGTTAGCTATGCCTCTGCCACCAGTCTCCTTATTATCTGCACTTCTTCTGCATCGCCATGCCACTCAGCTACTCTGCAAGAAAGACCACCAGAGTTGCAGGCATGATGATTGCGGCAGTGTGTGCTCTTGCCTTCCTCTTGTGGGCCCCAGCCATCCTGTTCTGGTAGTTTATAGTAGGTGTGCAAACCGTGCCACAGGGTGAGTGCTACATCCAGTTCCTGGAAAATCCAACCATCATTTTTATCACCGCCATTCATTCCTTCTACCTGCCTGGTGCCATCATGAGCTTATTGTATTGGCAGATTTCCAAGGTCAGCCAGAACTGCATGAAGATGGGCGAACATGAACCAAAACAGGACAACCCAACAGCAGTGAAGCAGGATTCCACACCACTGTTGCCAGTGATACCAGCAATGTGAAAACCCATTGCATTGAGAGGAGCCAGAATGGAGGAACAGGTGGAGTTGGGGAGGAGGAGCCGAGTGCACCAGTACTCAATGAGAGAAATGACATTGCGGAGACCCTTGCTGGTTACGAGGGAAACCCCACAGCCCACAGCCTAAATGCGATAATGGCAAAGCAGCAGCCCAAGAAAAAGGTATCACCATCTCATGAGGGTTACACACAAAAATGGCCATTCTTGCTGTCTTCATGGTCAAGTGGACTCCTGATAACTTCGTGGTGGTCATCACCACCTTCTGTTTAACCTGTGTTCCCTCCAGCATGTGGACCTTTAGGTATTGGTTCTGCTACATCAACAGCACCATCAATCCAGCCTGCTACACTCTCTGCAACAACTCCTGCTGCCATCACAAGGACATTCGCTTGGGCCAATAAAGAGGTGTGATTATTTATTTTTTGTTTCTGCCAGTGCTATTCTGTCATTTCTTTACATATCCTCCTCCACCACTTCGAACAAGTTACCACAGGTAGAAGCTCATGAAGTAGAGCTACAGACACACGACCAATAGATGTAAAGTCAAATTGCGCACATCTCAATGCCAGTGAACATCTTCAGAATTCAAGCACGTTCACTGCAGAACTGAGACTCGAAGAGAGTTCAAAGTGATTCATGAGATCAGAAAGGGCATCCATTTCTCGTGGTTCATATTTTCATCTGATTCAAATTATGTATTACTAGATGTACACTGCCAGACAAAAGTTTGCAGTCACCTAGAAATGTTGATGGGTTCAAAAATGAATACTTTTTCATTTAAAAACCAAGCATGATGTACTCAGTGACCCCATTACATGATGGCTGATATCTGGCCTGGAAATAAAATACAGAGGAGGGACAGATAGACAGACAAGAGGATGGCATGGATGTATGAAAGACAGGAGGATGGATGGAAGTATGAAATAGCCCGTCCAACACAACAAGGTGCGACCATTTATAAAATTTAGTTGAGAGTTATTGAGTGGATTAGGAGTTCTGGCTCAAAAAAGAAGTGTGACAATTGGATAGTCGAACCACGCTCATTCCTATATCTCCATCCACTGCATGGTGGGGACTATAAAGCCAAGACCTTTTTATTATGAAACTTGATCACAGTTACCCTTAGACACAATTGTTTTTAAATTCAGATTGTACATATGATTGCAAACCCCCATTTTTAGCGGCCATTCCTCCAGTGCACAAATTACAGAGTATGTCTCCCCATCCTTTAAAGTACATTCAGGAACTCAGGGGACAAAATCAAAATTTACAAAAAAAAAAAAAAAAAAAAAAAAGAATATTGAGTTTCAAAATTTATTCAATAGAAGAAGTCCACTCATGTGATTCAAAGATTTAATTTCTTTACTCCATTTGTTATCAGGGTTATTATTATTATTATTATTACAAATCCCAATTCCAATTATGTTGGGACGTTCATGTGATTAAATACAGAATACAATGATTTGCAAATCCTTTTTGACCTATATTCAATTGAGTACACTACAAAGACAAGATATTTAATGTTCAAACTGATAAACTTTATTGTTTTTTGGGAAATATTCACTCATTTTGAATTTGATGCCTGCAACACATTCTAAGCTAGGACAGGGGCATGTTTACCACTGTGTTACATCACCTTTCATTTTAACAACACTCAATAAGTGTTTGGGAACTGAGGACACTAAATGTAGAAGCTTTGTAGGGGGAATTCTTTCCCATTCTTGCTTGATGTACGACTTCAGTTGCTTAACAGTCTGGGGTCTCCGTTGTCATATTTTGCACTTCATAATGCGCCACACATTTTCAATGGGAGACAGGTCTGGACTGCAGGCAGGCCAGCCTATTACCTGCACTTTTTACAATGAAGCCACGCTGTTGTAACATATGCAGAATGTGGCTTGGCATTGTCTTGCTGAAATAAGCAGGGACGTCCCTGAAAAAGACGTTGATTGGATGGCAGCATATGTTGCTCCAAAACCTGTATGTACCTTTCAGCATTAATGATGCTTTCACAGATGTGCAAGTTACCCATGCCATGGGCACTAACACATCCCCATATCATCACAGATCCTGGCTTTTGAACTGTGTGCTGATAACAATCTGAATGGTCCTTCTTCTCTTTAGCCCGGAGGACACGACGTCCATGATTTCCAAAAACAATTTGAAATGTGGTCTCGTCAGACCACAGCACAATTTTTCACTTTGCGTCAGTCCATCTCAGATGAGCTTGGGCCCAGAGAAGCCGGCAGCGTTTCTGGGTGCTGTTGATTTGGCTTTCGCTTTGCATGGTCGAGTTTTAACTTGCACTTGCAGATGTAGCGATGAACTGTGTTAGCTGACAGTGGTTTTCCGAAGTGTTCCTAAGCCCACATGGTAATATCCTTTACAGAATGATGTTGGTTTTTAATGCAGTGCTGCCTGAGTGGCCGATGGTCACGGTCATTCAGTGTTGGTTTTCAGTCTTGCCACTTACGTGTAGAGATTTCTTCAGATTATCTGAATCTTTTGATGATATTATGGGCTGTAGATGAAATCCCTAAATTCCGTGCAAATGCATGTTGAGAAACGTTGTTCTTAAACTGTTGGACAATTTGCTCGCGCAGTTGTTCACAAAGTGGTGAACCTCGCCCCATCCTTGCTTGTGAATGTCTGAGCCTTTCGGGGATGCTCCTTTTGTACCTAATCATGACACTCACCGGTTTCCAATTAACCTGTTCAACTGTGGAATGTTCCAATCAGGTCTTTTTTGAGCATTGCTCAATTTTCCCAGTCTTTTGTTGACCCTGTCCCAGCTTTTTTGGAACGTGTTGCAGGCATCAAATTCAAAATTAGTGAATATTTCCAAAAAAAAAAAAAACAATGAAGTTTATCAGTTTGAATATTAAATATCTTGTTTTCATAGTGTACTCCATTGCTAGAAGGTCGAGAAGGATTTGCAAATCATTGTATTCTGTTTTATTCACATTTTACTCAACGTACCAACTTCATTGAAATTGGGGTTTGTGTTATTACAGGCACAGGTCATGCATGCAAAATGCTGACAGTTTGAAAATACGCCCCCAAGAAGTAAACATACTCAATGAAGAAGAAGGAACACAGAAGGTGATAGACTTCACGCAGAGGGCTACATACTGCACAAATGCTGACAAACATTTACAGCACACTGCTGACAGACTCTCATTATTAGTGAGTTATGGGATTGCTTCTGTTTTTGCATTTCAATGCATTTAATGCTCCGGTTGGCATGAAGCCCTTTATGGCTGCTTGCAGCTGTATTCATTATCCATCCATTCTCTATACTCTATACTAAGGAGGGGGAGGGATCCCAGCAGACTACGGGTGAAAACCAGGGACCCACCCTGGACAGCTTACCAATCCATCGCAGGGCGCACACACCATTCGCTCTCTCGCCTACCTTTGGGCAGTTCAGCGTCTCCAATTAACCTGATATGCATGCATGGGCGCCGGATTCACTTAAGAAGTGGGGGGGCCAAAAAGTGCCGTGTTGTGTGTTCAGCTCATTCACAGTGCCTCTATTCCATGCACCTCATCCGCGCCCCGAAATTGCAATGCTTACGGTATAAAAAAAATAAAAAGACATTTGTCTCATTCCCGCTAACTCAGACACACATGCCCCAAATCCATCACCTCTTCTTTAAAACTAATGCTTTGGACTTTTCATTTCAATGTACATCATGAATTGACGCGTAGTGAGGTCCGTGGCTGGGTAAGCAAGACCGGCTCAGCCAGGGCTTAAAGCGTATAGCATGTACCTGTAGAAATATCTACTAAGTAGAACTTTTTGTTCAAATCACTGATAGATTAATTAGGTTTAAAATATCGACGGGTAGCTTCGCGCATGGAATGATTCCAACCCATTATCCCCCTTCACTCTAAATAAATTATTGTCACAGTGAAAAATATACGATAATGGTATTTATATTTCTTGTTTATTAAATATAGTTTTAGAAAGGGCACGCTCATCAAAGTGTTATAGACCTACGTAAAACACACTAAGGGTTTCTACACTATTTCATTCTATAATATAAAGTTTCCTATTTCTTTCTTAACATTATCTTCTTAAAATTATAATCTTAATAATGGTCATCATCAAGAACAATAAGGCATAATGAGCGAATGAACGACACTTTAACATAACTTTATTGGGATGATCTGAAATTTTGTGAACAGCAAGGAATTGTGGGAACAATAATCAGTGAGCGAGTGGACATAGTAAAAACAGTTTATCCGCGCTCACGCTCATGGCCATTACCCAGAAACACTTGCTGTCTCAATGACGATATCAACAGCAAAATAAAATTATCATTGTTTGTTTTATTAAGCATTTTCCAAAAAGAAATCTAAATTATTTCATATTATAACGACTTATATTCAATTAAAATGATGAATAATGTACCGTGATGACATCGACTTGCCAGCCCCACGACTGAGAAATGAATGCAGTTGCAGTGGTATAAATGCTCAGTAGCACTACTAGTCCGTAAGTGGAAATATCGGCTTTAGTTTTACTGGTGATTGCAATTTCGAAAATTTTCTAGAATGACAACGATTAGGTTTCGACAGGGTCGCGAGTGTGCCCATTCTGCGTCGCCACTCGGTCCCAACGCCATTGCACTCACTCCGACCCCAATTGGTACGCCACTGGGCAGAGATGTGCTGTGCCTAAATGATGCCCATTGAAGACAGCATGACAATAGACTATGCATGCGCAAACTCCCTGTTTATGCTTAAAAAAAAGTGGGAGTAGGATAAAAGTGGGCGCCAGTGTATGCATGCCTTTGGACTGTGGGTGGAAACCCACGCGAACACGGAGACAACATGCAAACTCCACACAGAAAGGCCCCTGGACAGATTCAAACCCACCTTCTAGCTGTGAGGCAGCAATTCTAATTAATCATCATCATCATCAGTAGCTGTAGCTTTACTGCAGACTGCTGTGTCCTGCACACTCAAAATCAAAAGACATGAGTTAGATGCGTGTCCCATTTATCATGTTTCTGTTTTTGGCATGTTTAAATTCATGTGATATTTGGTAGGAGAATTTTGTTGCAAAAATACCAGCTGGTTGCTTTTGTGAGGCTTTCGCGCTAACCTGCACAACGCAAAAAAAATTCTGTATACAATAGACATAGATTGTTACATATGAAAAGTATAGGAAATCACGGATAAAAACAGATAAAACTGTATCCAGCTCAAATAAACAAAGTGAATGAACATTTAAAACAGGACAAAAGAATGGCTGCTATCAGGTGTAGGATCTGATACAATTAAGTTACATAAGACTCAGCGACATTCAAAAACTCCGATACAAAAATGAATTGTCATAAAAAAAAGGCAAAATCACCAGCAGTACGTACTTGATAACTTCATCAAGTTCCAGAGTGTACACGAAATGAAAAGAAAATTCTGATGAAAAAAAAAACCTCTGATCCCAAAGGTCAGTGAATTAAAATAGGCTTCAGTATTAGGGATCAAAATAGCTTGGAATGAGAGAGATTCCAGATTCAACCTAAATCTTCTGTATTTGAAAATATAAGGACAACAGAGTTCCACTCCAAGTCGCCCCAAACAGCAGCAGCGGGGCCTCCGCCCGACCCAATGTGCTCAGCACGCCTGATGAAGCTGCAGTCCGTCAGGCACAGATCAACAACAGGTTTGCGCTCCATGCACCTCCAGCTGTCAAAGTAATTCAATATCCTGGTTACTTTAAAACTCGGTGAGCAGAAATGTCAAGGAGAGAACATGAAAACGCTCCAGTCCGAGAGACATGTAACTTGACTGCGGGGGTTCGGAGCACCTCCCACAAAAGAATTCACTACATACACTCATGCCCGTCGCAAACGTGAAAAAGCAGTAAGTCCCAGCAAAAAGTCAAGAATGGCTGGACAGATCCACTTCGAGGCAAGGACATGGTTGGGAAGGTTCACAGAGGGCGATCAGTGCAATTCCGCAACACCTTGCCTCCGTAGACAGCTTTACAGCCTCACCTGCATCCAAGTCCTTTTACCCTGTCTTCTCCGGAGCCAGTGGGTGATTTGGTGAATCGAGCAGCAAGAGAGATGACAGGTAGCCAATGAGAATGGCAGGAACAACAGGCGTTTTAAAGGCACATTCACTCTCATTGTGGACGAGTAGGAGGTGAATGGGCTTTACAGAACAGGAAGGACAGGACTGGCAGAGGCAAAGGCGAACAAAGGTGCATTCAGTCAACCACAAAGTTTTTCTAGCACATGCACCATTATGCAGAAAAGACACAGACATAGTGCAGAGACCTGTATCCCCAGGTATTGTATTGCTTTGTGAATCTCAAGAACATTTCCCTCTGAACTCCGTTTTTGAGTTGAATTCAGCCAACAGAGTGGTGCACTGGAGAGAAAGAATGAACAGAAAGACTAAAATAGTGTAAGGAGTCAAAATGAAAACAAGAATTATAGCATGTAATCCTGAAGCAATAAAATGCAAAAACTCCCATGCTTGTGAGAACAACATCAACAATGGTGAATGTCAGGTGCAGGCGGCAGTCCTGCACTGAGCAGAGGTGGTTTTGGGGACTCATAAAATCCCGCATGTGCGACAATGCTTAATCCAAATGGCTTACTCTTGGTTTTTATCACCCCTTATTTATTACGTGCCACCGGCTGTCCGGGGGTATTGTCGTCCCCTGTGGCGTCCGTCTGTCCAGCCGTCCGCCTGTCCATCGATGACGTTACCGCTCTAGCGCCTTCAGGTTTGCGTCTAGCTTTCTCATTTCTGGGTGGCTGGTACGTCTATGGATCCTTCACTTACCTATCAAATTCCAGCCATTTTCGACTCAGTTTGGCCACCAGGGGGCTTATTGTGAAAAATGAAAAATTGCCATAACTTCCTTATTATTTCAGCTAGGACTTTCAAATTTTTTACTGAAGGTACATGGGATCACCCTTCATCACATATCAGACGGGTTTTTGATTTCACCTATTTTTTTCAGTTTTCTAGCTCAAATTGCGTAAATGCTGCCAATCTTTAAATTCAACAACGTGCCTTACTCATTTTTGGGTGGGTGGTACTCTAAGCGCCTTTAAAAATTGCAGGTTTTTTTACTGAAGGTACATGGGATCACCCTTCATCACATATCAGACTTTTTGATTTCACCTATTTTTTTCCATTTTCTAGCTCAAATTGCGAATGGTTTCTATTTTTTTGCATGAGAACCTCATTTTTTGGGTGGGTGATATGTCTATGGATCCTTCACTTACCACATATCGAATTCCAGCCAATTTCGTAATGCCATTAGTTTAAATTCCCACCAGGGAGCATATTGTGAAAAAATCAATGAAAAATGGCCACGTCAAGGTTATTTATATCAGTGCTTGGCTTCATTACATATATTATTTCTGCAATCAGAATCCAACTAACACCCGATTAAACTTACATATGCAGCCGAGGGGTCTTAAGTGTGATTAGCACAGTATTTTTAGTTAAGGGGACCCATAGCTAAGCAAAATGCCAATTTTGGTTCAAAATTTTAGTTTTGAAGTAAGAACATGAAGTGGTCCTTCAAATAGTCCATTTTCAGGACATTTATTCACTTTCTGCCTAATTGGTCTTAAACTTGCTCTAAAATTGCTCTGAAATTACTCTTTTACACTATAAAGCACTTTAAAACCTTGATAAAATTGATTGCAAAAACTATAGATTTCTCAGCAACTGTACAACCAATTATCTTAATATTTGGCAGTTTTATTCATTTTGTGATGATCTATGTCTGTACAGAGCTCTTCTTGCAATATGTACCTTTGAATATGAGTAAATCAAAATATGCATATTTAATTAGCTGTTTCCCACCAAAATTGATTTAGGGGGGTCAAAATCAATACTAGAACATAGAAACTGGGAAAAAAAGCTCTGTAGTGACATTAGGAATGTTTTTTCTTTCACATTACAGCTGAAATTATAACCAAACACTGTTTAGTTATCTCAATAACTGTGTTTCTCTAATTATCTATATATTCACTAAAACAGCCGTTGCCATGGCAACCACTGATGTGATGCTACAGAAACTCAGTGTTTTAAGTTGCAATTTCAAATAGAAATATTTTGATAATAATTCTTAGTGTAAAAAGTGAATATCTTGGAAAAATGTTTGCTTAACTATAAGTCCCCTTAAGCTTTTCCTCACCCTTCTTGTAAATGAGGCTGTCCAATTAAAATTCCCGACATAAGTGATTCAAACCTTATACATCATTATAATGAACCAATAAAGCAAAGCACAGCAAGAGTCAGGATGTGCCACAGAGGGGTCTCCAGCCTGTGCCAGATCACAGAGTTTAGTTCATGATCCAAAAAAAAAAAAAAAAAAGACAAAGAAGCTAATCAAAATCATGGCTTGGCTGCCTCAAGATTTTTCATGAAAGGCACTGTCACAGTCTGCTCTGCTGCTGCTGTCTCTCCCTCTGCCTGGCCACACCCCTTCCACTGCAATTGCTCTCAGCTGAGTCCTGTAAACCAATCAGTATTTATGCAGCTCTTTTTCACTCACTCTGTGCCAGACTGTCGTTGCAGCATGCACTACTCCCCAGCTTTTGTCTTCGGCCTGACTTTCTGGAATCAACTCTGTCTGCCCCTGACGACATCCTCTTGCTCCTGCTCAGGTAAACCTGATTGCGTTCTGCCTCTGACTCTTGAGTTCTGTCTGTGTGCTTCCTGGTTCCCGTCTGCAGTCTTCCAAGCCCCTGTCCAAACCACCCGTCCTGCGGCTCCACTGCCTGCCTGCGTGGACACGACCCCGTCTGCCAAGCTTCAAGCTAGCCTGCTCTGGTGGCCCAGTGGTAACTCTCCCATCTGCTGTGTGGGCGACCCAGGTTCGAATTCCGCCATCGGTACCTGCTTCCCCGAGTTACCAGAAAAGCTCCACGCGAAAATCAACAAGTTCCAGATCCTGATCTGCACCAAGCTAACCGGCTCTGCAGTCTGTTTGCCCCCGCTCAATTATCATTAAAAGCCAGTAAAACTTCACTCTTGATTGTGTTGCATTTGGGTCCTGCCACAACCCGTGTCAAACGAAGTAAATCTGCTCAACTGCAAGTCAAAATCTACTTCCATCTTAATCTGTCACTATTTTAGCGCTGTTGCCAAAGTATATGTATAATGTGAACTGGGGCCTATTGCACAAAAGTCGGATCCTGAGATCCTGGATCAACGCCAAAGCGAGGATTGCCATATCCCTAACAGCGCGTCGCTGGCTTAATTGATTGCACAAAGCCAACAGCGGGTGAAGGAGGATAGGCTAAGTGAAGCCCGTTGCCGCTGATCCTGCTGAGTGCGCGCACTCGGCTACCTCAAGTAGACCCTGAGATCGATCACAGAATCGCTGATCATCACCATGGACACTAAGTAGCTGCAGCAAACTCATGCGCCAGAAACACTCAAAGACCACTAAAACTAAACAGAATGGATTAAAAAAAAAAAAGTTTGAAATGTATATTTTTTTGAAAAACGATTATCTTACTTTAACTTTGATCTGTCGAAAGGGAAAGAACACCACTGCACTAAATATTGATTGAATTGTTAGTAATGGAGTTAGCAATGAGATATAAACAATGTTTTAGTAATTTTGGTTTCTGAGAACCTTTTGACAATTAAATATGCACTGGGTCACATTGACCCGAGAACATCATAGGTTTTACTGACATGAACATAACAGGAGGGTTAAGCTTTTCCTAACCCTTCTTGTAAATGAGGCTGTCCACTTGAAATTCCCGACTTAAGTGATTCAAACCTTTTATATTATTATAATGAACCAAGACTGTCAAGAGTCAGGATCTTCCAAAGAGGAGTCTCCAGCCTGTGCCAGATAATACTGTTTAGACTCATGATTCAATGTCAAAAAAAACAAGAACTTTAGACATACAGTTTAACAAAGTCATGTCACGTTCAAACAGAGGGACGATGGGATCGCTGAAATGCTTCTGCTTGCTATTCCTTTAGTTTCTGTCTGAATGGTGCGAGACGTTTGAGAGGATATTAAAGTAAACTCAAGTGATATAAATTCAGGTGATTCAGCGCTGTCAAAAAGGACTTGCTGATGCATTTCAGCGTTACCGTGAACGAGATAAGCCGTCGCTGTCAGACTTAAAGTCTCGCGAAAACATACTTGAGTATACGTGGGCTGAGTATATGTGAACTTTGATTGAAGGTGTATATAAAAGAGGCCGATACCTGCGTACATAGATGTTAAACCGGTATTGCAAGTACACTGTAGAGCATTTCTTTGCCCTATACAAACTGAACAAAAGTCCGATCTAGAAGATGATGTCAGATTAGTTGAATTTACTTGTTGCTATTAAACACCTCTGATGAAGACATACTCAAATTTAAAAGTAGAATGTTAGCGTCAGAAAATTACATCAAGGAGCCTCCTGAAAATGTTTGATTCCAGTATCGCGAAGAAGCGACATTGCATTCGTGTCCAGCATTAAGGCGACGACTCTACCTTGTCCGTCGCAGTCTGAATAAAGACGGAGAGAAAGTAGCGGCAGTGCTGTAGGTGGGGGGTTACCGCAGCGATTTAAGACCGCGCTGAAACACGGTAACCTACTTCATTCAGCACTGCTCATTTTCTACTCTGATGTAAGGTCTCAACTTGGGGAATAAGGACAAATCTGACAATGACGGATTCTAATATGGTTAAAATGTGACATGGAAGGGGGACTGATTGAACTGTGATGGTCACTGTCACATGGATAGGCCTACTTGAATAAATGATCGAATATTGGCTATTTTACTGACATCAATGGTCTCAAGTTTCTAAAACAATTACTCTGGGCCTATTATAATTGAGATAGCAACGTGTAGTGGACAATTCAGAATGACTGTTAAGGACGTTGATTTTCAATTTGAGCGACTGCTGAATGAGGTGAGGTGAAACTGGCTGCAGACAAGAGCTTAGCTAGTTCGTAAGCTTGCTCCGGTGCTGGCTAGCTCCACAGACTTTGTTTCCATAGTAACTAGTGCCATGGCTTAGCTCACACGCTCTGTGCAACCGAAATGGGGCTTGAGATCAGGCTAATCCCGTGCCGATCCTGGGCTAATCCCTTATCCTGCCTTTGTGCAATAGGCCCCTGGTTTGCCAACTGCCAATAATCGTTGAGGAGGAAAGTGTGTGTGTGTGTGTGTGTGTGTATGTATATATATATATATATATATATATATATATATATATATATATATATATATATATTTTTTTTTTAATTTATTATTGGCGATGGTAACCAGCTTAGTGTAAAACCATGCCTCCGGCCATCCAGCTCACCAGTCTGCTAAGACCTGGACTGCACTCTGCCCATTATTCAATCATTGCCTACACCTGTTGTTCATTTCCACTATGTGGTTTTACCTGATTACCTTTTTACCTGATTTTGTTGCACTTGATTCCGTTGCCCTGTTAATTGATTCTGTTGCTCTTGATTCTGTTGCCTTTTTAATTTTGTTGCTCTTGATTTTGCTGCCCTTAGTACATTAGTACATTTTAGTATATAAATTCAGTATATTAGGTGTTTTTTACCTAGTGGTTTGGACCTGTAACAACCAAATGTGTTCTTTGTCGCTTTTACTGTTAGCACTTGTACTTGTCTCCTAGGACAGGGGTGGCCAACCCTGGTCCTGGAGAGCCGCAGTGTCTGCTGGTTTTTAGTGTTACTCAGCACTTGATTGATGAATTAAAGCAGTTGATTACACACTTCAGTTATCTCACCTGGTGTCTTAGATTTAAATTGGGTGGAGAAAACCAAACTCAGCACACCCTCTGGCTCTACAGGACCAGCGTTATCCACCCCTGCTCCATAAACTTTTATCTGCACTCTGTACTTCTACTTTGTCTGCATTACAACTACGCAAAATATCCAACCACATTGACAAATCTTGGTTAACATGTAGATTGCTGTCACAACCTGCAAGTCTGCTTAATTGGCTCTAGGAGTCTTGTGGGTTGTTCTTGCTAATTGCTTGATTGGCTCATTATTACCAAATTAAACCTGAGACACCAGGTGAGATCAGTTAAGTGAGTAATCAACTACTTTAATCCATCAATCGAGTGCTGAGTAACACTAAAAACCAGCAGACACTGCGGCTCTCCAGGACCAGGGTTGGCCACCCCTGTCCTAGGAGCTCTGCACTTTTGTATCGATCTTTTGCACTTTTGTACGTTGCTCTGGATAAAAACGTCTGCTAAGAACCTGTAATGTAATGGTAGCAGTATGCTATTTAAGACCAAGCTTCACACTTAGTCTTTGAAGTCTTGTTACTACATGCCTGTGATGTATTCCTAGTCTTGTATAGACATATTATACATGTCGCATGTATTATTCTCAAAGTCTAACAAAGTGCTGTTTATTGTTTTTTTTTTTTTTTTTTACCAGCACTTTATTTTAACCCCTCTGTGCAGACGTGGATGCCAGCGGACATGGAGCTGCAGATTTATGCACGCAGTGACACTATTCAATCACTAGATGGCACACATGGAACAGTTATTGAACATTCAATAGCAAGCCAAGCTCGAACGCAGTTTCGAATATGAACGAGTTTACTCCCATCCCTGTTTTTCAGGAGTTGAATGAAATAAAGTCCTCAGATAAGCCTGATGTGCAAACTACTCAAAAAATTTGCCCATAGTATCTATCCAGCAGTTGACAAAAATGATCTCTTGTGACAGAAAAAAATCGCTGTCCTCTGTAGAAACCACTTCAGCTACAGTGAGCCAATTGTATTCAAATTTGTAGTTTAGAAAAATTATTTTTCTGAAGCAAAAATTCACCATGGTATTGATACTGTTATGTCTGGAGAAAGGAACAAAATGCAAGTAATTCAAAATACAAAAATTGTGGTCTTTATTTCAGGGGTTCAAAAGCCAATAAACTCAGATTACAGCACCAAATCTTAAGGCAGTAGGAGAGGCGATTGTCAGAAATCCAAACTCAAAAGCCAAGGCAACAATACAGAGAAATCATAGTCCTTCAGAAAAGGGTCGTAATCAAGATGCATTCTTTTCACATTTGGTCTCATTCGTTTGCTATAATCATGTAAAATCTATGCTTGATGTAGAGCGGGAGGATGGGGGAGTCGTGTTTTATTCACTTGACTATCAAAATGGTCAGTGAAAAGGCATAAATGAGCTGAGAGGAGATTGAGTAACACTTTCAGGTACAAACACATTATGTAGCTTTTCATTGCAAGATCAAACAGACCTTAAACCAAAAATGATTCATGAATTTGAACATAACAGACAGGAAAAGTCAAAATCAGCCAACAGAGTGGTGCACTGGAGAGAGAATTAACAGAAAGACCAAAATAATGTAAGGAGTCCAAATGAAAACAAGAACTATAGCATGTTTATGCTGGAGCAATAAAATGCAACAACTCCCATGCTTGTGAGAACAACATCAACGATGGTTAATGTCAGGTGCAGGCGGCACCCGCACTGAGCAGAATCAGTTTTTGGGGACTCATAAAATCCCGCATGTGCAACAACACTTTATCTAAATGTCCTACTCTTGGTTTTAAGTTAACCCTTCTATTATGTTGTGGGTCAAATTGACCCGTTTTAAAATTTGAAAATCTATTAAAAATAGTTAAAAGTATTTTTTCAATATGAAACTTCTTCTGCTTGCCTTAATTATGGTAATCAGCATATAAAATGATAAAGGTTCATTTCACATATCTGCAACCCCCTCTGCATGTCTATAGGGAGTTTTCGCAACTACGACGGCAGACGCCTGGGACGTTAAGCTGATGCCAAAGTCGATTTGCGCATGCGGGACGCTGAAATTTCTTCCGTATTCTCTAAATGTGCTACAGTAGTAGGCCGATGTTCGTCATGGATCTTCGACGATGGAGCGTGTTGGAGTGCAACCAGCCAATCAGCGCTTGGGTACGTCATCAGCACTCAGAGCGTGGTGTATGCAAATATTCGCTCGCACCTCTGGCTTTTTCTATGCATCATGGATTCAACAACTAGGCCTACTACTAGTAGTACTGCTTTTCCTGTGAGTATGCGGCGACTGTACGTACATCGCGCAGTCAGGTTTATTTCCTCGGCCAGTGCGAAACTGCATAATAATTTAGAACTTTAGATCCCATTATTGAAACTTAAATACGAGTTCGTAATTGTTCAGGAATGATTTTATCAATTCAAAGCAGCTCTCCCAAAATCTTAAAATTAAGTAACCACCCTCGTCCTCTCCTCCAGTTAACAATTACTACGTGAATATTTTGGAGAGACACCAACCAACTTTACGCGCGCGCACAATAGAGGGAGTACAGCTGACGTCACGCACCGTCCTCGTACTCCTTTTGCGAAACTGCACATAAGTTAGATGGTGGTACAAGTGCGGGGATGGACACAGTTGATTGCTTATTGGTATAGATCTTGCTCCGTCGTAGTTTGCGAAAACTCCCTTATATTACATAGATACTGTTCAGGTCAGTTTAAAACGGCAGTCAAAGTGAAGGCTAAAAGGGGTCAGAATTATCAAAAACTATTTCTTTCTCTGCAACTGTGAGACATATTTCACCCCAGTCTCTCTCTCTCACACACACACACACACACACACATACTTACCTCACGCACTGGTGTAGTAGATGCAGTCCTCTCCTGATTCTTGCTCACTGTGGCTGCAGCGGCTGGGGTCCTTGGCATGTGCTGCCCCCGTTGAATATGCAGTACCACAAGCGCCTTCCCCAACTCCTCAAGGAAGATGCGCCTCTTGTACAGCTTTGACACATTCCACTGAGGAAAGATCTCCGTCCAGATAACAAATGTGTGTGTGTGTGTGTGTGTGTGTGTGTGTGTGTGTGGTGTGCGCCTTGGGATCAGCAAAAAAACATAGTAATCATTGTCCTCTACTTTCTAGGTTGCTGCTGGGGGAAAAAGGAGGAGGAAGAGGTGCCAAGTCTGCAAGCCATCTGATGATGTCAAGACGAGCATGATCTGTGTGAAATGTGCAAAATTCATTTGCACAAAGCACACTGTGATTACATGTCACTCGTGTGCTGTGTAGATGCACACACATTGTTCATTTTCACTTCTTGTTAATTTTTGTTCATTTCTGGTTCTGAACAATGCATAATGTTTACTTTTACAACATGAGGACATGTCACTTGTGTGTTGTGTAGATGCACAGATACACACACACACACACACACACACACACACACACACCTCGTTGATATGGCTAATTTCTTGTCATTTTGTTTATTTCTGGTTCAAAAACAGTGCATAAATCAAGTTTTCTTTCAATACAAATCCTTATGACTCACTTGTCTTGATTTTAAGTGAACGGATCAATTTGACCCTGAACAGAAAAAGTGTCTCAATTTATCAAAATCACCCCATAAAAAAAAGTTTAAAAATATAAAACAAAATTAAAAAAAAAAAAAAAAAAAATTTATGTAAAACTATTGTATTTTACATGTAGGTCTTTCCAATGTACATTAAAAAAAAAAAAAAAGTTTGAACATGTTTTTTATGAAAAACGAGTGAATTATCTTTAACTTTGATCTGTGAAAGGTAAAGAACACCACTGCACTAAATATTGATTGAATTGTTAGTAATGGAGTTAGCAATGAGATATAAACAATGTTTATTAGTAATTTTGGTTTCTGCGAACCTTTTGACAATTAAACATGCACTGGGTCACATTGACCCGGGAACATCATAGGTTTTACTGACATGAACATAACAGGAGGGTTAAGCTTTTCCTAACCCTTCTTGTAAATGAGGCTGTCCACTTGAAATTCCCGACTTAAGTGATTCAAACCTTTTATATTATTTTAATGAACCAAGACTGTCAAGAGTCAGGATCTTGCCAAAGAGGGGTCTCCAGCCTGTGCCAGGTAATACTGTTTAGACTCATGATCCAATGTAAAAAAAAAAAAAAAACAAAAAAAAAAAAAAAACTTTAGACTACGCAGTTTAACAAAGTCATGGCTTGGCTGCCTCCACATTTTCAGTGAACGGCACAGTGTTATCCTGAAGACTTCACACCTGACGCAAAAATTTCTTGAGGTGAAATTATTTCGCCAGAATCCCCGATGGATTATAATTTCGGCACAAGCGTGTTGTGAAGGACTGCCCACCCTGTTTTTCTACCCCTTCTCTTAGCCAGCCTCTCAGTGTCTCTGTCCCTCACTCGCTCCTTAGTCTCCTCCACCCCGCTCTCACTCACGCTTTTTCCTTCCAGACAGCTGTGTCGCATACACTCGTCCCTCAGCGTCGCTTTACTCCACACGCATGAGATCAGACCGGCAGCGAGGTGCATGAGACCGATTGAAGGCTGCGTACTCTCACCTACCAAACGGAGGGCACAATCGGGAAAACCACAGCGAATCCTCAAGAACAGGTAATTAAATTGTAAAACAACAACGCACATGCTCTGTTTGTTCAATGCTGACACTATGTAGTAATGAAGGTCCATAAAATGACATTATGGACACAGTGCAGTTTACCGATGGCATCTTTTGTGTCGCGGAATTCACGCACCGCGGCCAACGGAAACAATATGACAACGAATTTGCAAATTTGCAGAATCCTGATATCCAAAATGCTTTTAATATATGAACTAGCATCGATTTTTTGTATACCCGAAATTCCAAAAGAATTGGAACAATGCGTAAAACGGATTAATTTGTAGATTCTTGTTTATTTGCATTAAGTTGAGAGCAACAGGAAAAACTGTTTAAAGATTCCCCTTAATAACGAGACTAATAATTCCAGGAAATACTCGCAAATTCCAAATGTGATGCCTGCAACAGGTTTCAAAAAATTGGGGAGGGGAATGGAAAGACTGGAAGAGCAATGGAATCTTCAAAAAAGCAAATTTTTCAACATTACACAGGTTAACAGGTGAATAGGTAGCAGATGATTTGATTATGATTGGGTATAATATGAGCAGTCACAAAAGGCATGGTCGTTTACCAGTGAGATGGTGCGAGGTTCGTCACTTTGCCTAAACCAAACACCATCTGGAACCACCGCCAACCGAGACCTTTGACTGTCGACAAACCATAGCCTAATAATTTCTATTTGGCATGAATGGGAACACGTTTTTTTAAGTTTTTTAGCTCTGGATGATGGCATCTGAATAACGAATGATACATTTATTTTTGGATCATGTATTACGTTTGAAGCATTATTCCAGCATAAGTGGAAAACATCTTGTTGAGCATATGCTAGTACACTTGAATGCAACACTATTTCTGAATTGGCGTAAAACGGCTGCATAAGGCCACGTAGAAGCAGCTAATGCAATGGGTGCTGCCCTGGCTGTTTTGCTTTTCATCAATGGTCCTTTCGACAGCGAAGTAAAATGGGAAAACCCAACCGATTAATTAAACAAGAAAATAATCATCAAACACATTGTCCCCCTGTGATGAACTTCACTTTTAGGAAGATCCAGAGGGATTTCGGCTTCAGCAGGGAAACAATGGAAAGGGGACAAGGAAGTAGGAAGGGTTTCCACATTAATTGCGAAATTCCAATCCTTGCGACAGGTGCAAGATGCTTCTATTCTCACAAGCGGTATAAATCATTTCGATTGTGCTGCACGCTGCTTTGATCTGAAGAATTTTTCACGAAAAACAAAAATTAACAGATAAAACCCAAAACTGTCAATTGTAAAGAAAAAAAAAGGCAGAGATTCAATGAAATATACATAATTTGTTTATCAGGCCTTGCGACAGGTAGGCGATTTGTCAGTGGTGCTGAAACACAAATTTCATGTGATGTTGTGCCGCTTGGCATTCTGTTGGTAAAGACAGTTGCAGCCTATGAATAAGAGACATTTTCTTCATCAATATACTTTGTGGATGATTATGAATCAAAATTCAAGCCCATAATATATGTGCCAGCTGTCAGTGAGATAGATGTTCATAGTTAATATTGGTGCAGACAGTAGTCTTATGATGGTATTTACAACTGGCTCAAATATTACTGGCAACCCTGACAGGCAATTACAATACAATGGAAAAAAAGCAGTATAATTATAGAGAAACAGAATGTGTGAAATACTTTATGATATTTACGTTTCGCTGGAAACAACCAAAATCATAACAATCATTGAATACAAACTAAATGTCAACAAAATCAAGATTTCACAACAATTGGCACCCTTCATTTAGAACTTAGAGCAACCACCTTTGGCATGGATAATAGCATGGAGTCATTTACTGCAATTTTTGACAAGGTTAAGATACACATTTGGGGGGATTCTGGACCATAACTCTTTGCAGATCCTGTCAAGATCCCTCACTTTCTTGTGTTTGCGTTTTTCAACTGCCCTCTTCAACTCAGCCCACAGGTTTTCAATAGTAATTAGGTCTGGTGACTAAGATTATCATTGCAGAGTGTTAAATTTGTTGTCACAGAACCGTAGCTTTGTAGATCTTGTGGCGTGCTTTGGGTCAGTTTTTTGTTGGAAAGTCCTCCTACGGCCAAGTCCCAGCCTTCTTGCTGAGGCAACCAGATTGTCAGCCAAAATATACTGATACTTGGCATTCATAATGCCATTTATCTTAACCAGTAGCCCTGGACCTCTGGAATTAAAATGGCTTAAAATATAACATATGATCCACCATATTTTACTGAGGGTATGAGGTGCTTCTCCTTTTATGCATCTTTGTTTCGACGCCAAACATGCTGATGCTGTATCTGACTGAAAGGTGAAATTTTGGTCTCATGTGACCAATGCACCTTGTACCAGTCATAATGTGAATGACGTTTGGCAAACTCCAAGTGACTTCTGTGACCTAAGGTCAGAGAAGGCATTCTTCTGGCAACCCTTCCAAAGAGCCTGTGGTTGTGGAGATGGTGCCTGATGGTGCTTTTTGAAATCTGGTGACCCCCAGATGCCACCAAAGCCTGCAATTCCTTCACAGAGATGCTGGAAGATTTTGTTTCTTCACTCACCATCCTCCTCAGTATGCTGGGGGGTGAAATTCAGTTGCATACTCTGCCCTTGAGGTTTTCAACAGTTCCATATCTTTGGAATGTTTTAATAATTATCCAGACAATGCCCAGTGGCATATTCAATCATTTGTGAATTTTTTTTGTATCCATGACAAGATTTTTGAAGGTCAATGACCATCTGCTTCTTTTGAACTGACAGTTGTTTTCTTTTCTTCATGGTGTTGGATGAAAAAGGGATATTGCATGTGTGTTACCTCATTTTTAGACCCTAGTGAAACAGGAAGTGATTGTAATGGCTGATTAAAGTTCCTTTATACTTAGATAAAACTTATAATAGTGGAATTTTATACCTGGTTTAATTTTGGTAGATGTTATTTTCAGTAATATTTTAGGATGCCTTTAATTGTGAAACCTTGATTTGAATGAAATTCATTTTTTATTAAATCAGTAAATGATTTTGGTTGGTTCCATTGGATCATTATATTGTGCAGTATTTCTCACGTATTGTTATATTCAATATGAATATATTTTTAGAATTTTTTAAAGCATTCTTTGTGCATTGCCAGTCAGGGGTGTCAGCAATTTTGGAGCTCAGTGTTTATTTTCATGTAGTGAACCATGTTGGAATTACAGACATTTATAATTGTGCCTCTGTGCAAATAATTATGAACATCTTGGTCTGTTTGACTGTCTGGAACAAAACTTTGGTGCTGAACTGTTCTTGTGGTTCTTCACTAGGTCCTGCTGAAATCCCTGAAGAACAGTGGGATTTCTTGGCCTTAGAAGTCTCAGAACAGTGAGAAAGGGTTACCTGTACTGCAACTAGGTGCGTATATGCCCTCCATAAACACAGCTGAGAGTTAAATGTCCATTGTACATGTCTATTGAGAACATGCTGTGTGATCATGTTTACTGCAGGCTGTTATCATCATACACTGCACTCTCTGGATGGGGTATTAAGCACAGCTCAGAGAGATACTCACAATATGTGCTTCTGGTCCTCTGTTCTAAATTGGCAATAGTTGACTCTTCTAAATTGACTCCTGTGGCAGCCAGTGGACAGAAAGCAGAGAGGGCGTAAAACATTTATTTAAATTATTTAAACAGATAATTTCTTTTGATCAGTTTTCAATTAATGGCCTTGTTTGAAGATTAAGTTAAACTCACCTCTTTCGGGTGATGCCAATTCTCTTTGTAAAGGCAAGTAATATAACTCATAATTTGGACAACAAAATGTGCACATTTCATTCTTTGTTTTCCCAGAAACGATCTTGAAGCGTAAGTTTGGTGACCTGTTTTGATGCCAAAAGTCAACGTGGAAAATCCAGGACGTTTTTTTTTTTTTTTTGTGAAGGCCAGCCAATTAAAGCAAATGAATAAAATATTTTAATTGAATTTATTATTTACTTGCCTAAGTATTTCATTAAAATGTAGGCCATGTATTTAAGGGACAATAGATTATTCATATTGTTAGAAAATGTGGTCATCAGAAACAATAATTGTAAACAGGTCAATTATCCGTTTCAAGGGATGCCTTCCGCCCTCTCTGTGTTCTGTTCAGCAGCTGCCACTGATTGGCTCTTCTGTGTCACTCTAAATCTTCATAGCTGTTGATTGAATTTTGAAACATATGGCATTTATTCAGCTAGGGCAATATCTGGCAAAGTTGACATGTATCCGCCTTGTGATTCAGTTCCTCTCCGAAATTTAATTAGTTTTTCCTTTGCCCAAGCCACCAAGTTTCATAGAAATCAGACCATTGTTTTCCATAATCCTGCTGACAAACAAACAGACAAAAATACGGAACAAATCCCAACCAAAAAAAAAATTACCTCATGATTGGATGTAAAAATATTATTAATATTAATAATATTAATTCATATTTTGAGCATTCAAACAACTGGATTTCTAATTAGCAATCCCAAGGCCTGCTTTACAAACACAGGTACAGCCTACTCCAAGACTAAATTGCATTGCTAATAGAGCACTATATCACAAATCTAGTTTTACTCCAGGGCCAAGCTGATTTGAGTGTTGAAAGCAGGCCCTTATTGCTGAAAAAATTTTTCTCCTTTATCTGAATTTAGGGCTAAACTGGCAACTCAAGATTTGGCAAGACCCGAACTGATGGAGCTCAGAACCATTAAGCTAACCATCCCCATCTTTTCAAACATCTCCAACTTCACTGCAGGCAATGAGACAGACATGCTACCCTTCGAGGGCCCTTACCAGGTAGTGGAGGTGGTGATCATTGTCCTTCTCACAGGATCCCTGAGTCTCCTCACGGTAACTGGGAACATGCTGGTCATTCTCTCAATCAAAATGAACAGGAACCTCCAGACCATCAACAACTACTTCCTCTTCAGCCTGGCATGTGCAGACCTGGTCGTTGGGATCAGCTCCATGAACTTGTACACAGTCTACATCGCAGTTGGCTATTGGCCGTTGGGCCCAGTAGTCTGTTACCAGTATCTGCTCCTGGACTATGAAGTGGGCAATGCCTCTGCCTTTCATCTCATTGTCATCAGCTTTGACCGTTATTTCTGCATCGCCAAGCCACTCAGCTACCCTGCATGGAGGACCACCAGGATTGCGGGCATGATGATTGCGGCAGCCTGGGTCTTTGCCTTCCTCCTGTGGGCCCCGGCCATCCTCTTCGGGCCGTTTATCGTATTTGAGCGTATTATGCCAGAGTGCTACATCGACTTCCTGTCCAATGAATCAATCAGCTTTATCAGCGCCACTGCTTCCTTGTACCTGCCCGTTGCCATCATGAGCTTACTGTACTGGCAGATCTCCAGGGCCAGCAAGAGCCGTGTAAAGACGGGCGAACACAAGCAAAAAAAGGGCAACCCATTCAACAGTGAAGCAGGAAACCACATCAGCATTCCATGTGATGACAAGTATGACACAACCCAACGCATTGAGAGGAGCCAGAATGGCGGAACAGTTGGAGTTGGGGAAGTGGAGCCAAGTGCACCAGTACGTCCTGAGAGAAATGAATGTACAATGTCAAATCAGCAACTCAAGAAAAAGGCACCACCATCTCGTGAGAAAAAGGTAACACGCATGATAACAATGATTCTAGTTGCCTTTGTGGTCACATGGACCCCCCTTTCAAATCATGAAGGCCATCAGCACCTATTGTTCGAACTGTGTTTCCTCCAGCATGTGGAGCTTCGCCTTCTGGATCTGCTATTTCAACAGCACCATCAATCCAGCCTGCTACGCTTTCTGCAACGTCACCTTCAAGAGGACCTTCAAAAAACTCCTGCTCTGCCAGCATAAGGACATTCGCTTGGGCAGATAGAGATGTGAGCGTTGTTGTTTCTACTGTTGTTATTTTCTGTCATTTTTCTGACAGAAAAAAATATGCTCTTGTGTCACTTTAAACAACGGCAGGTACAAGCTCAAGAAGCATAACTACAGCCACACAACCTGTAGGTGTAATGTCAAATTGCAGACATTTCTATGCCAGCAAACTCAACTAGAATTCAATGACATTTACTGCCAAACTCAGTAAAAGTCTGCACTCATTCACAGGATCAGAAAGTGCATCTATTTACTGCAACTGATATTTTTATCTGATAAAAGGGATGTTTTACTAAATGTGCAGTTTCATCCAAAAGTTTGCAATAACCTAGAAATGTTTTTGTTTTTAAAAGACCAATACTGTTCAATCAAAAAAAATCTAAAGACATGATTGTGACACTTTATTACAACTACTTGTAGAAAAGTGCAGTTCTCGGGGAAACTGCGTGGGCAAGCTGGAAGTTGCCGATAATAACATTGCATAACATAATAACATAACATGAGTGGCGAGAACAGGCAGTTCAGCCCAACTAAGCTCGCCAGTTTCTTTTTATTATTGTGAATGTATAATTTCAGATACTCAATGACGCAATGGTGTCTAGCTTTAAGTCAAGCCTGCTCTTGAAAATTACCAAGGTTTCTGCCTCAACGATATTGTCAGGCAAGCTATTCCACATTGAAATTACTCTTTGGGTGAAATAATATTTCCTAATATCAGTGCTAAATTTACCCTTGGCCAATTTCCATTTGTGACCTAGAATTCTACTAACAAAACTTGGCTGAAGGAATCCTACATAATTCACTTTGTTAATCCCTTTAACATATTTAAAGACCTCAATCAGGTCACCCCTAAGTCTCCTTTTCCTAAGACTAAAGAGATTAAGGATCTTCAGCCTCTTCTCAAAGATTTCATCTTTTATACCTGGAATTAGCTTAGTGGCTCTTCTCTGAACTTTTTCTATAGCCTCTATATCTTTCTTAAAGTATGGTCCTAAGAACTGTACACAATACTTCAGATGTGGTCTGACGAATGTCTTGTACAAGAGAAGCATCACCTCATTAGATTTGTACTCAATACTTTTGGGAATGTACCCCAGCATCCAATTGGCTTTTTTCAATACTACGACACAATGGCTAGAACCTGTGAGGATTTGGTCAACAATCAATCCCAGATCTTTTTAATGTGGAGCACATTCCAGTTTCAAACCTCCCATGAAGTTATCCTGTCTGATCCTGTCTGATTACCTACATGACCAAATTTACATTTCGCTACATTAAATTTCATTTGCCGCATTTCTGCCCAATTCTGGATTCTATCCAAATCATCCTGAATCACTTTAGTGGACTCTAAACTATTTGCCAAACCTCCCAATTTAGTATCATCTGCAATTTTGCTCTCAATGTTCCAATCAAGGTCATTAATGTAGATGAGGAACAGCAGGGGTCCCAACACCGATCCCTGAGGGACGCCACTCCCCACTATACCTTGCTCAGATGAGATTCCACTGACCACCACTCTTTGTGTTCTGTCCTGTAACAAGTTATGAATCCACTCCAGAATACCTCCTGTAATTCCAATGGAGCTCATTTTAAAAATTAGTCTCTCATGTGGTACTGTGTCAAATGCTTTCTGAAAATCTAAGTATATGACATAAGCCCTGCTCTGATCATAAGTCTTGGTGGCCTCTTCAAAAAATTCCAGACGGTTTGTCGGGCATGACCTTCCCTTACGGAAATCATGTTGGCTATCCCTCAAGATACAACCCCAATTCCGAAATAGTTGGGACAAAGTGTAAATTGTGAATAAAATCAAAATGCATTGACTTTCAAATCACACCAGCCAGTATTTTATTCACAATGGAACAGAGATAACATAGCAAATGTTGAAACTGAGAAATTTTACAATTTTATCCACAAAATGAGCTCATTTCAAATTTGATGGCTGCTACAGGTCTCAAAAAAGTTTGGGACAGGGGCCTGTTTACCATGATGTAGCATCCCCTCTTCTTTTTAACACAGAGTGGAGGTGTCTGGGCATTAAGTAGACAAATTTCTTGAGTTTAGCCATTGGAATTTTATCCCACTCTTGTTTAATACAGGCTTCCAGCTGCTGGAGAGTTTTGGGTCTACTTTGACGGATTTTTCGTTTAATTGTGTGCCAAATGTTCTCAATCGGTGAAAGATCAGGGGCCGTATTCATGTTGGGACGTTTTCCGCCTATCGGAATGACAGATCATGACGGCCCTATTGGTGCAATTCATGAATGGCCGTTTGGCCTTATCTGCCGAGCCTATAGGCAGACAACTTAGAGCGCCGAATTTGGGTTGATAGACGGCATTTATGGCAGTCCTTCTTGTCACACTGAAAGACGACGTGATTTTTTCAGCTATAGTTTCCCAAACGTCTTTTTTTTTCTTGTTCGTTATCCGAGCAACAGGCTTGGGGAGTAACGGAATACATGTAATGGCGATACGTAATTAGGATAGGCCTACCAAAAAAATGTAACTGTATTCCTTTGGGGTTAGACACAAAAAGATGTAATTAAATTACAGTTACATTCTGTAAAACAGGGAGATTACTGGATTACCATTGTAAATTAGTCTGTAATCAAGAAGAACAAGACAGACGATCCTGCTAACTGACCCAATTTACCCGACCTGTAACCATTTTTTTCCGAATGAAAATAGTTTTGGTTTGAAGTGTGATGGTGGTGAATGGGAAGGTGTTTGGGTAAAACAAGCTCCAGCCTGCTATAAATAGCTGTTGTTACTTGAAGTTTGATTATGAAGTGTTTTTACCATTAGCTACGTAGCGGAAGCCTCATGAGCATCACTACTTCTACTGGGGAGTGGCCACTTTTCCGACAGCCCAGTAGTCCGTGATATGCCCTCCGTCAGTGCGTTAGTAGAAAACAATGAAATAAAGATGCAACAAACCAATTTAGTTATGTTCTGCAGATAAAGCAGTTTTTGTTTCATCTTTCCGGAACCTTTAATCAATTGTTTTCAGATGGAGATAATAGTATTATTTTCTGTACTGGCCGCTTTTTCCTTTCAGTTTTTTTACTTCCTTCAAGTGAAAAATGTGACTATCCGCTGCTCAGTCTTTTATATTTTGTGCATCCAAGATATATGACGGTACATGTCGTTACACTTTAATTCCAAGAGATGACAGTCTAAGACCATAAATCATGATGCTATGGTTTTGTAGGTTCTTTAATGCTGATAGTCACTATTTTTTCAGATATGGTATACATGGCACGTCTTAACATCAGTCTTCACATCAATACAATGATGCTTTAATTCATTAGTTGTCCTATTTATATATTCTAGTTCTGTCTATCAGGGCTAGAGCCAGAACTGAAAATTTGGGAGCAAAGATACATTATTTTATAACAATTAGTCCTAGCTAGTTCTCAGTCTTTTTTTTTCAACGCGAATTTCCTGGAGAAGTAAAATCATCTCTCCATGCTGGCAATTGGGATCCCTAACTCTGCTTTCCTCATTTTGTGGTGCTTTTCGTTCTTGCTTGAAAGGCATATTGTACAACAAGAGAGAAAAACTCGCTTAACCTGCCAAGAGACAAACAAATCACTCATCAACACACCAACGAACAACACTAACTCCCCGCTTCAAAAACGAGAAAGGTAGATAGCCGTGTCACTGTGCATGCACCCCTCATCAACACTTCATATTCCAAAATTAGACAGGCCATCAGCTGGTGGCCCACCTAACTAATGTTCATGAATACCGCTAGGCGCCACGGACTTGTGGTCCGTTAGCTATCAGGAAGATAAACTTTATCGGCCCAATAGGTAAAACTCCCGACATGAATAAGGCCCCAGGACTGCAGGCAGGCCAATTCAGCACACGGACTCTTCTACTACTAAGCCATGCTGTTGTAATAGCTGCAGTATGTGATTTTGCATTATCCTGCTGAAATACACAAGGCCTTCCCTGGAATAGATGTCATCTGGAGGGGAGTATATGTTGCTCTAAAACCTTTATATACCTTTCAGCATTCATGGTGCTTTTTAAAACATGCACGTGTCCCACAACATATGCACTAATGCATCCCCATACCATCAGAGATGCTGGCTTTTGAACTGAACGCCGATAACAAGAGGGGTGGTCTTTCTTCTCTTTAGCCCGGAGGACACCACGCCCATGATTTCCAACAAGAATGTCAAATTTGGACTCGTCTGACCACAAGACACTTTGCCACTTTGCTACAGTCCATTTTAAATGAGCCTCGGCCCACAGAACACGGTGGCACTTCTGGATCATGCTCAAAAATGGCTTCCTTTTTTGCATGATAGAGTTTTAGGTGGCATCTGTGGATGGCACGGCAGACTGTGTTTACAGACAGTGGTTTCTTGAAGTATTCCTGGGCCCATTTAGTAATGTGAATGACAGAATCATGCCGGTGAGTGATGCAGTGGTGTCTGAGGACCCGAAGATCATGGGCATCCAGTAAAGGTCTTTGACCTTGTCCCTTATGGACAGAGATTTTTCCAGTTTCTCTGAATCTTCTGATGATGTTATGTACTGTCGATGATGAGACCTTCAAAGCCTTTGCAATTTGACGTTGAGGAACATTGTTTTTAAAGTATTCCACAATTTTTTTTTTACAAAGCCTTCACAGGTTGGAGATCCTCTGGCCATCTTTCCTTCTGAGAGACTCAGCCTCTCTAAGACATCCCTTTTATAGCCAATCATGTTACACACCTGATGCCAGTTAACTTAATTACTTTCTAAATGTTCTTTCAGCTGATTCTCTTTCATATTAATTGCTTTTTCAGCCCTTTTTTGCTTGTGTCCCAACTTTTTTGAGATGTGTTGCAGCCAGAAAATTTGAAAGAAGCTCATTTTGTGGATAAAAATGTAAAATGTCTCAGTTTCAACATTTGAAATGTTATCTATGTTCTATTGTGAATAACATATTGGCTCATGTGATCTGAAAGTCATTGCATTTTGATTTTATTCACAATTTACACTTCGTCCCAACCTTTTCTGAATTGGGGTTGTATCATTACGTTCAAGAAATAATTCCAGCTTGTCTTTTATGATAGATTCCAGTATTTTGCATGCAATGCAAGTTAAACTGACTGGCCTGTAATTTCCTGCCTCAGCACGGTCCCCTTTCTTATATATTGCCATTATATTGCCCTGCTTCCAATCATTTGGTATTTCTCCAGTTTCTAAGGACCGTCTGAAGATAGCGGAGAGCGGTTTAAAGATGATTTCACTAACTTCTCTGAGCACTCTAGGATGTAAGCAATCAGGACCCGCCACCTTATCTGGCTTTAGTTTATGCAACTTGTCTAATTACTTCATTATCCATCACCTCAATTTCCGCTAAATAATCTTGAGCATTGGACATGCCCACTGGCCTAATAAAAGTCCGCTCCAGGTAAAATTCTCAAAAAAGTAACTGTTTAAGGTATCCGCAATACCCTTGTTATCATATAGCAGCGATCCATATTTATTCTTTATGCACTTAACCTCCTCTTTGACTTTCCTTTTTCTGCTACAGTACTGAAAGAAGCGCTTAGGATTAGTTTTTGCCCCTTCTGCAATTTGCCTTTCATACAGTCTTCTAGCATTCCTCAGCTCTTTTTTGAGGAATGTGAGGTTCAAATTGTTCAAAATGTAAGTTGTTGAAAATGAGTTTAAAGCTTCTTAAAATTAAAATTATTAATGACAATAGGATATTTTATCCTTTAATTGTCATGGGAAAAAACAAAACAAAAAATGAAAAAAAAAACACCACACTTTAAAAGGTATGAAAATGCCGAGGGAATTTGTAGTTAAAGTGGTTTTGTACATAAAAGTAGGTAAAAGGGTTAAAGTGCTTCAAGTAGTACTGTATCGACATTTTGAAAGATTCAAGTGCCAATGCTAATCCTGTAATTGAGATCAATATGACAGATTAAACAACTGCCATTTAGACAGTGGACTATTTTATACTTGTCAGCTATTTGACTGCACATAATAAAGGTAAACATAAATAGCAACATTTTATGTTGCATTAATATTTAGAAAATAACAAAATTATTCGGAATATTTCGTAGGAGCAAAGAACCCCAAATGTGCTATAAGCACTAACATATTGGGGTACGAGCATTAGAAAATTCATTTGGAGATATTAACTAATTTGCTGGGGCCAGTAGCACGCAGCTACTGGACTGGCGCCTGATCTCAAGCCAAGTATCGTGACCATGGAGGCATAACTTCAAGACTATTGCACTAAATGATAGTAAACTCTATTTTCACGAGGACCGTGTTTAAAATCAACACCTATCTGTGGGGATGCATGAAATTAATTTCCTGGCTGTTTCCAAGGGAAAGCACTGATTAAAGAAGAGCTCCCCAAGATGCAAGGTTTCCACACATCATACCTCTTACATATTTATTTGAGATAAACTAATACAGTTTCCTGCTGAAATATTGCCATAAAAATATGCGGTCTAATTAAATAAAAAAAGACATAATTTTCAGACATTATTTTATGCAAAAGTGCACCAACATATTTACACATAACACATATGGCTTAAGATTATGGGAATTATTCAGACGCAACACTAAAAAACACGCTGAAGTAAAGGCTATATGTTTTCCAATTTTTCCAAACTAGTTCATTAATTTTCCAGCCAATGAAAAGCCAGAACTCTTTTAAAATCAAAAGCACATTTGAAATTGAAGAAAGGTTTATAGCCAAGGAATCAGCATGCACAATACATATTTTCACCAATGTCATTAACAGGCATATAAATGATTAAATCTATTTATTTTCGGTAACGTTATTGTCAAGATGACAAGGACAATGAGCTGCAATGTAAAATGGGGTGTCATTATCAGTAGAAATTTTCTTAAAGTGATCAGTCTCAGCTGGAGTTATGTGATAATGTTAAAATAATAATAATTATAATTAAAGCTGCAAGCAGCGTTGAAAGGCCCCCTCGTGCGCGTTGGGGGTGGTGGTCAGATGCTGACGGGTGCAGGTGTGAATTCAAAACCATCGACAGTGCCAGACTGTGTACAATTTTATTTCCTGAGTGTATTGCAAACACCATTCCTGAAATCAATAGGTGGAATACATTAAAGTATGACGCCTGTTAATGAAAAAAGTTGAAATTTCAATTCAAAATAATGGACTTCCTGTTGGGTTTGGGTCATGGCACTATGTAACTTATTTATTTTTAATATAAATTTGGCATCTCCAATCCCATCGAATCTGGAATGTCCAATTGGGGAACTATATACAAGGCCCTTGCATATGCGACCCCCTGTTGCCAACTCAGGAGAGTGAAGACAGCCCGCGGCTCCCCTCCGAAGTGCGTGCCTGTCAGCCACCGCTTCTTATACACTCATTGGTCGAATCCTCATAATTTCAATACAAGGGCGGAGGATACCCGAAAATGAACAAGCTTAGAATCCTCCTGACGAGCGCCCGCCTGGCCAACAGGGGGCCAAGGAACGAACAAAGCAACTTATATTACCCTTCCTGGCAGACGCTTTCCAATTTGCATCCCTGTAGCTCATTGGCCAATTGCACGCTACTTCTGAAAAAGCTGCCGACCACTGTCGGGTGGTACAACCGGGGCTCAAACCCGCGCCGTGATAGTCACCTCTGCTTCGCAATGCGATGCTTTAACCGAGTGAGCTATCTGGTTTCATGTCTCCACCAAATTTTGTTCATGTAGGTGAACTGAACCAAGAGAACTCTTTTGTTGAAATTATCTGGGGGGCGTTATGGTGCCATTTTGACACGGCTGTGTGCAAAACCTATACCATAGTCATAGTGATACCGGGCTCTACGAGTGTGTTCATTTTTGTTAGTTTTCGAGCATGTTGAGACCCTCAAAAGGGAAATTCTTTTGAAAAAAATATTAGAGGGCGCTATTGAGCCATTGTGGCACATTAAGTACCAATTAGCAAATCAAATCGAAGACCATAAGACACAATTTGTGCAACGCTTTGCAAGTTTTGAAATATCTTAAGGCCTTTAAATGTGTGTTTATAAAATTTGGAAAAACGCAGGAAATTGCGCATAGCTCACTTCCAGTTTGGCCAAAAAACTTAAAAAAAATTACCATAATCCTGCTTGGCAAATTCAATGATCACACCAAATTTCATCAACATTCAAGCACTTTTATCTTAACATGGCCTTGGCTAGTGGGTGCTGTGGAGCCATCTGGCCACACCCAATCTTATATCAGCACATATTTATACTTGAGAAGAGAATGTTATCAAGCTTGTAAAGTTTCGGGCAAATCTCACGAAGTATGTGTGAGTAAAACCAACTTCCTGTTTCATGGCTGAACATCAAAATTCGCTGCAACGCCACGGATAAATAGTTGATGAATCCAAAAAAGCTTCGCAATTTATCGGCAATGTCTTTAGATGTCATATGCCAAATGTGAAGTTGATCGGATAAAATCTCTAGGAGGAGTTTGTTAAAGTACGACGACTATTAATGGCGAAAAATCAAAAAAAGTTGCAATTTTAATTAAAAATGGCGGACTTCCTGTTGAATCTAGGTCACGGCACCAGAGACTTTTTTTAAGGTCTTGGCATAATCCACATGTTCACCGAATTTCGTACATGTAGGTTAAACGGGCTGCGAGGGCTGCTTTATTGAAATTTTCTAGGGGGTGCTATAATGCCATTTTGCCATGCCCATCTGTAAGCCCTATATCATAGTAATAGGTATGACTGGCTTAATACGTGTGCAAATTTTGTGAGTTTTCAAGCATGTTGAGACCCTCAACAGGGCAATTCTTTTAAAACAATGATTGGGGGCACTATTGAGCCATTGTGCCACATTAAGTGCCAATTGGTGTATCAAATTGAAGACAATAAGACAGTTACAATTTGTGCCACGTTTTGCAAGTTTTGGAGTATTCTAAGGCCTTCAAATGTATTTTCGTAAAATTTGGAAAAACACAGGAAATGGTTCATTGCTCACTTCCTGTTTGGCCAAAAAATTTCAAAAAAATTACCACAACCCTCTTTTATCTTAACATGGCCATGGCTAGAGGGTGCTGTGTAGCCACCTGGCCACACCCAATCTAATATCAGCATATATTTATACTTCAGAGGAGACTGTCATCAAGCTTGTAAAGTTTCGGGCAAATCTCACAAAGTATGTGGGAGTAAAACCAACTTCCTGTTTCATGGCGAAACATCGAAATTCGCTGTGACGCCATGGATACATCGTTCAATGAATCCAAAAAAGCTTCGTAATTTAACATCAGCAAGGTCTTTAGATTTCATAGGCTAAATTTTAAGTTGATCGGATAAAATCTCTCGGAGAAGTTTGTTAAAGTACGACGCCTGTTAATGGCGAAAAATTAAAAAAAGTTGCAATTTCAATTAAATATGGCGAACTTCCTGTTGAGTCTAGGTCATGGCACCAAGAGACTTTTTTTAGGTCTCACCATAATCCACATGGACACGGAATTTCGTACATGTGCGTTAAACGGGCTGCGAGGGCTGCTTCATTGAAATTTTCTAAAGTGTGCTATAATGCCATTTTGCCACGCCCATCTGTAAAACCTATATCATAGTAAAACATATGACTGGCTTAATACATGTGCAAAATTTTGTGAGTTTTCCAGCATGCTGAGGCCCTCAAAAATGCAATTATAGATTAGGGGGCGCTATAGAGCCACCACATCACACCCAGTGCCAAATGGGATATGAAATCGAAGAGCTTCATATTTTTAACATCTGCGCAAAGTTTGGCGAGTTTTCGAGTATGCTAAGGCCCTCGAAAATGTGTTCGTAAAATCTATAAAAACGCAGGAAATGGCTCATAGCTCATTTCCCATGAGGCGAAAAAATTTCAAAAAAATTGACAAAAAACTTCATTATGACTCCTATGGCCCCACCAAATTTCGTGAGAATCCGAGCAACTGCGTTCCAAAATGGCCACATGTTTGGTGGGGTATGCCGAAGCTCAAGAACAACAATAGGTTGTAATTTCTCGCACAACTGACTTATTTGCAAATTTTTGCGAGTTTTCATGCATGGCAAGGCCCTCAAAAATCCGTTCTCGCAGCAGAATAATAATAAGAATAATTAAAGCTGCAAGCAGCAATGAACGGGCCCTCGCACCCTTGGGCACGTTGGGGGTGGTGGCGAGATCCTGACGGATGCAGCTGTGTATTCAAAACAATTAGATTTTGGCAACCTTGTTAAAGAAGTTGCGAGGGCAGCTTGACGTGTGTATCTTCATGTGGATTCAGACGAGTTTGAGGATATCATGGTTCAGACCCACTGCCGCGGCGCGTCCACCGCCCAAGATTTTAGCCGTTAGCCCAATAACTCACAAAATACTTTACATTGGCTTCTCATTTTTAGCATATGGCTAGATATGATAGAGAGGATGAACTGATTTGATTTTGGGCAAGTATGCCCTCCTACGTTTGCCACCAGGTGGCGCTATATATTGAAAAACTCTGTTTTTTAGTCATATCTCTGGAACAATTACTTACATGGACCTCAAATTTGCCTCATATTGTAGGTCTACTAAAGGGCAATCTAATAAAGGGGGCTTGGGTAAGTATGCACTGCTAGGTTTGCCACCAGGGGTGCTATATATTGAAACAATCAGTTTTTTAGCCATATCTCTGGAACAATTACTTACACAGACCTCAAATTTGCCTCATATTGTATGACTACTAAAGGGGAATCTAATAAAGGGGGCTTTGAAGATTGGGGAATTTCAGGGATATTTGTAGTAGGCCTAGTTTTCATGAGGTTATGACTTCGTTAAAGCCATGAAAAAGCCAAACGTAATTTGATGGCGAGGGATCGATAGTCACCACACTGGAGGATAGACACCATTGCTCGTAGCTTCCCAGCATTCATAATGTAGCTTCATCAAGTTATTCTGCGCGTCTTAGTTGTTGGATCAGTACATGGTTCAGTAAAAAAAGGTCATTTCCTGTTGCCAGCGGGTGGCGCTATGACTATGACGGGATTTTGTCATGTAGATGTGTTCAGGGTGGGACTGTTATCAAACAGGTGAAGTTTGGGGCAGATTGGACAATATACATCGAAGTTTCAGCAACTTCCTGTTTCATGGCGAATACTGGAAATTCGACGCCATGCCACCGCCGCACCGTTCAACGATGACTGGATCTTTTGATAACTTTTAGTCAGAAACTAGTCTGAATGAGACACACCGATTTTGAAGTCGATCTGATAAATCCTGTAGGAGGAGTTTGTTAAAATACAAAGCTAGTATATACAAATACTACCTAGCAAACGTTAGTTCGCTTGCTTAGCTAACAAATTCGCTAACCTAGCTAGCCAACAGTTTGGTGCACGGAAGTCAAGAGAAAATAAATTCATTAAAAAATCCATTATTTTGCTATCGCACTGAACTAGACTGGAACCGCGAGCATAATGTTCAAATTAAAAAAGTTATGGCTAGGCTGCCTCAACATTTTCAGTGAAGTGCGGTTTGAGAGGAGCACTTGGTCACTTCATAGGCGGCTTTAACCCTTTGATGTGCAACATGGGTCAAAAATGACCAGACTGAGTTTTTATGATCGATATCTTTGCAATAAATTAATTTCATCATTCTTTATTTCAGGAATTCTTCAATTAACTTGTTTTCGACCACCACACATCCTTATTTTAGTTTTCCTCTCTTACTTTTTGAATAAAAACCCTTTCTGTATCACTACCCCTCTAATGCACAACATGGGTCAAAAATGACCCATATCCATTTTCTATATTATTTCATGTATTTCCTGTGTTTCTATGATATATATTTGAAACAAATGTATTTTATCATTTACTATTCTAAATATTCCATAAATATCTGGTTTTTGTTTGACACAAATCATCATTTTTATTTTTCCTTTCTTACTTTATGACAGGGACGTCACTAGGATTTAAAGACGGGGGGGCTTAGCCCCCAGGAGAAGCATGCGTGTGACAGATGAGATGTCATTTCCTCTATTCTGGCATCTTTTAAAAAGTTTTTGATAATTATCTGGGAATAGTAAAGTCCCCAATTATGTTATTTCATCCAGGAGACATGGTAGGCCCCAGTCAGATTAGAATATTGAAGATATTAAAACTTTGACATACATAAACATACATAAATCAATTTCATGACCCATGCACTGCCATTTTAATTGTTAACACTCATTGTGTATTTAAACTTGAGGATCTCCTTATGCTTGCATGCTTCTGTAAAACGAATTTCTGATGTTGATGTAATAAATCAACAAGTGAGGAAAATGACTGTATTGAAAGCGACATCTTCAATAAGCTGCGTACATCGTTCACTAACACAATACGCCCAAGAGAAATTGTCTCCCGCTCCTTTCAGTTAGCTTGCTAACCAAGCTAGCTAACGCGTTAACATAAAATTACTAGCGATCCAGTCAAAGCCTTACAACTTACATACACTGCTCACAACATTTAAGTTGGCAACATTTTGAATGCAGCTCATACCAACTACAAACAATCCCTCAAAATGATCAGTGCCGCTTGAAATGCAGTCCCCTCTGGACAGCTCTATTTTGTTCAAGTTGTTTTGGTTAATTTTTTTTCAGACAATGGGTGTGGGTAGTCTAAAATGTCTAAAATTTGCTCCCTGAAATGTTGTGAGCAGTGTAGTTTATCCATCCACAGTCAATGGTTCCTGTTTTGTAAGTTGGCCTCAGTGATTTTGGGAAACATTAGAAAGATTGTACGTTGCTTGTATCATTTTTGATTTTGAGTTTCAACACGCCAAGTTTGTTTTTTGGACCCGGAAACAGTAACATGATGAGTTACGTCTGACTTAAGATTCGGATTCAGAGCTGAGTATCAACGGAACTTTCACCAAAAAAAAGCTTTAACTATAGATTTAACAATTGTCGGCGTTAATCAGTGGATGAGTTAACGCAATAATAAAGCGTTTCCAGCCCTAGTAATATTATTTATTCATTTCATATTGTTATTTAAAAAAACGCCAAATCATTTGGGGGGGCTTGGGAACAATTTAGGGTGGCTCCAGCCTCCCTAAAATAGGCCTAGCGACGTCCATGACCAGCGGCACATCTGAGGCCGATATTTACAGAAGACGCCACAGTACGGTGACGCCTCACACCTCTAGCTCCGCCCCTCTCGACGAGCTTGATGAACTGATGATTGAGTTCGCTGGAAATCCGCTGGATAGGGAGATGGAGAAGGACCCTTTTATGGATGTAGACGACTGCATCCTGGGGCTGAGGGCCATGATCGACAACAGCTAGGGGGCCAACTCTGGAGCATAAGAGATCATTCCGTGTGTTCCACATTGGAAGTGATTTAGTGAACAGAGCTGCGGAGGACTCCCATTTTCGGAACACTTGCTTGTGGAGAATTGATGTGTGCTTACTTAGAAATAAAGTATGTTTAAAGCGTACCAAAGGTGTGATAGCAAAACTATACCTGTTACACCATCATAAAAGTATAATTCAGATCGTTGGTTTACAAAAAATGTTTTACTGAATGCCTTGAGTTTAGGGTGGGTCCTGGGGGCTGCCATTTTGTGAGGTTCTGGCCCTTTCGGAAGTTCTGCTGTGACGTAGGGTCGTTGATATATTTTTCTGGGCTTTTCACGCCGAATACACTGCTCGTCCAAAAAAAAAAAAACACCGTTTGAAAATAAATGAACAAATTCTATGATTGGATCATTATTGCGGTTATTAATATGTTTCACCTGGCAATAATCATTTTAACCCTGACTGGTGAAGCGCGTTGCTACTCATTTCTTGAAAAGATTACGTCAGCATCCCTTGATGGCGGAAAAGACGTTACAGTATTTCAGAACGGGCAAGTTATTGGCCTGTATCTAGCAAAGAAAACCATGAATAAGAAAAACAAGTATGAGTAATCATTTTCACAGACAAATTTGCCACCACAAAGTCCTGACCTTAACCACATTGAAAGTTATTGGGATGTGCTCAAGAAAGACCACCAAGTGGTTCAACCATTTTGTCAAGAAGACAAGATCTCGGCCAAAAATTATGGCATTTCTGATCGAAAATAAATGTTCTGGCATTGCATATGGTTGTCAAAACAATGACAAGACAAATTTGCTCTGTAATCAAAGCTACAGGGGTTCCAACTAAATATTTCAGTGTGCAACTTTTTTTTTTGGAGGGGCAGTGTATATCCAAAGTTACAATTGGAGGCAGAGAATTCTCTTACAACGTGGCAATTTTATGGACCAATCTCCCGAGAAAAATACAGGCTTCACACACACTCTCTGTCTTCAAGAGCAGGCTGGAACCGTACCTTTTTAGCCAAGCCTATGCTTATTTAACTTATCATTAGTTATAAATATTTATTGGGTTCTGGTGAGACAAACTAAAAACTAGATTCGTGGTTGGTTCACATGTTATTGGAAGCCAGTGTTAAGTAAATCAATGTGGAACCAGTGGTACTGAGCATGCATTAACCATGGAACATTTTCAGGTTGAAAATTTGCATAGCAATGATTGCTATACAAACCCTGAAATGTATACCACTCTTTCAAAATTGCATAGCAGTGAATAAGGTCCACAAAAACCAAGCGAAGGGTTTTTTTTCCTTGATTTTTCAAGTATTTAATGAAAGTGGTCATGAACAATTAAAACAATTCAACAAATTATTCAGATTGTTAACTCTGCCTTTTATTATAAAAATAAGAAATTATTTATAACGTGGTAATTTACACCTGACTAGGTGGTACACAAACTAGCCAAGAAATTGAAATTACAAACATTATTCATTTTAATCTAGAACCATGAACCTGACTTAAATACTGAAGACAAGACAGCTTTGTATCAGACTTCAACAACAAAAGAAAAACAAACTTGACTGACACAGCACCAATAAAATATCTGTTATCTCAAATCTTGTTGTAGTTTTTTTTTTTTACAACCGAAACTCACACCTGTGCTAAATTAACTCCAGCTATGTTCTAATGCAAATTAATAATCATTCATGCCAATAAAAGTATGAGACAAATGACACAAGCCCTTCAGTAAAACAGAAAGGAACTTTTTCTTCATAATTACTGTCAAAAGATAAAAACTTCACATTTCAAAGTAGCTGCAATATTTAAAGCGGCGACCACTCATCCGACCAATCGCATAAAGAAGCGTATATGATGGGCAGAGGACTCATGATCACATTGCCTAGTGTAAGTGCATTCGGATTCTCTAATTAGCGCGTTTGTCTTCCTAAGTCGTTAGGGATTCCCTTTTACACCTTTCTTTTACCTTATGACGTTTTCCCACATAGGTTGAAGAAAAGTGGTTTGGAATTAGTGGATAGGCCATAATTTTTTAACTATTCGGACGCAGCTTGCGGTCTCACTTAGGAGGAAATGTTCCGTGTGATTCAGGCTAGGGGCGGCGCCAGGGCGGAGTGCCCAGGATGCAAGACATGACGCATGAAGCTTACAGCAGATATCACAGTGTTTACATGAACACACCGAAGATGGCGGACGAGGTTAGCAGCTCCGCTGTTTCTTGCGTTTATCTCCATACCCCGTATATGCCAACAAATCCAAGATATCGAAGAAAAAGCGGAGAGGGATAAACAGGCAAGCAGAAGAGCATTTCACGCAGCTAGTCGTCTTGCTCTAAAAATCCACAGGAGAAACAAAGCTGCAGCGTGGTTGCATTATGTCCAGCAGCAGCCTGAGAGGTCTGCATGGAAGCCGGAGAGACCAAGCGGCGACATATTCTGGGCTGATGTTTTGGGAAACTTTGATGATTTGCAGTGGAATCGTCATTATCGCATGTCCCGGTGTACCTTTAAGTTTGTGTTAAGTCTGGTGAAACCTGCACTAACACGGAAGACAGCACGCTGGCGAAGTCCCATTGAACCTCGCCGGAGACTGGCCATTGCGCTTTGGAGGTATGCCACACCGAGCGATAAGCGGTCTCTTTGGTGTGGGATTGTCCACTGTGTCTGCACTAGTGCGAGAAGTTACAGCTGCTTTGAAGGACAATCTGCTCAAGCGATTTATTTGCCTGCCGAAAGGGGAGCAGCTTAAGAAGACTCAGGATGGTTTTGAAGGGCGAGGTTATCCAATGTGTGCTGGTGCCATCGATGGAAGCCACATTCCTGTTATTGCAGCGATGGATGATCCAGCTTCTTACTACAACCGGAAAGGGTGGTATTCCATTATACTGCAGGCTGTTGTCAACGACAACTTCTGAGCCCTTTATGCCTCTGTTCTATTTTAATGTCTATTTATATTGTTATTCAGGGTCAACATCTTGTCTGCATGCTTTTATGTTTTATGTTAAGCACGTTACAGCTTCCCTGTGTTTTGAAAAGTGCGAGACAAATATATAATAACTGGAGCTAACTGGGATGTGGTATGTTGTGCTTATTGTGGTGTCGTCTGTTCAGCTTCACAGATGTGTATGTGGGGTGGCCTGGTCGAACACATGATGCAAGGGTCTTTGGCAACTCTCCTATCTACAAGATGGCTGAAGAACAAGATGGATACTTGTTTCCCCGTGAGGTATGTTATCAGTAATGGGTGCAGCATCCCTCTGTTTCCATTTAAGTTTTGTAACATTTTTAAATCATTACAAGACTGCAAGACTGTCTCACAAATCAGATGTCACTAAATTCAAGCGAAATACACTGTATTGTTCTCCACTTGGAATGAAGTGTAATAAGTAAATACCTAACCTGGAACACATCTGTCTGTTTTCTGTTGTTCTGCGCAGAAATCCTTAACTGTTCATGGAGTGGAGGTACCTATTCATCTCATCGGAGATGCGGCTTACCCTCTGAAGAACTGGCTCATAAAAGCGTTTACCCATCACCATCGGCTGACTCCTGAGCAGAACACCTTCAATTACCGTTTAAGCTCTGCTAGAATGGTGGTTGAGAATGCATTTGGACGTTTGAAGGGTCGTTGGAGGTGCCTTGCCAAGCGCAACGACGTGGACATTTCTATTACGCCTGGCATTGTTGTTGCATGTTGTATCCTGCACAACATTTGCGAGAGAAACAAAGACAACTTCTTGACTGAGTGGAACATGGGTGTTTCCGACCAACCTGAAGAGCCTGACACAGAGGCCTTCATGCTCCCCAGACAGGAAGCACACAACAGATCTGAGAGGCAGTCACGCATATTCTTTAATCTGATATCGAGAGCCAGAAAAAAAAAAAAAAAGACTATTTTGTGCACATTTTTGTCCTCTGAGGGAATGTAAAGTGATGTAACATATCAAACTCTGTGCTTATGACAAGAAACCAAATAAAGTTCCTTTTGAAGTATGCCATTTGTTGTTGTTGCCTCTTGTCAGGTGAATTGTCACATCAACATTTATATACATAGCACATTTAAAACAACAACAGTTGTAAATTTTTCAGTAGGAAAGTGATTACAGGGTGTCCGGAGTCCCAAAGTGCTAAAAGTGTATTGAAAAAATCAAGATACAATTAAGGCCCTTAAAAGCATAACACATCAGGTATCCCTAATCCACCCTTGTTCCTGGGGACAGATTGTTTTTCAAACAGATCACTGGTTTTTTATTGTTTCATAGGAACAAAGAAAATATTGTGTTCATTTCATTGTACCATTTCTGAGGTATTTCTAAAGGAATATCAAAAAAAGAGAAAAAGTAAGATGTAAGGTCTCAGCCTACACATTTTAATCAAACTGCTGCTTCTACAGCAATTATTTCTTATTCATAGCAGCAGGTTTATGACTTATAAGAAGTGGTTTCATTTTTCAATACATAAATGTACACATGACTAGAGATACACCAAGTATTGTTGACAAAATTAACTTTTATTTTTTGGTACAAAAAAAATATTTGGAACGGAATATAAAACTGTCCCACACAATAATGAAAACAAAATATATACTGGACAAAGAAAGTTAGGGATCACTCTGATTTTTAATATTGAAATATGATATGGAACATAATTTGAACTATCAAATATTTCAAATTCGAACATTGGGGTGATCCCTAATTTTCTTTGTCCAGTATATATACAAATATATACAAGTCATCTAGTCCAAAATCAAATGACTCCGGACTTCTTTAGCATTTTCAGCCGCAGTTAAGAATCGCACTATGGTGGCCGACAGGGGGCAAACGCGCTTCAACGGCGAAAAACATCTCCAATTGGAGAAATGCGCTGAAAAAATAGAAATGATGCAGAGCCAGAAGCGCACAAACCACAGAAGCAAATGCAGGAGAGAAAAGCGCTGCATTTAGATATCAACACAACGGAAGTGCTCCTAGTCGCTATGGGCAGCGCCAATTAAAACAGCTTTTACTTCTGTCCTGAGCGAGACTAGCCAGCAAAGCCTTTCTGGCTAGCTAGCAAGCTACCTAGCTAACATTAGTTTGCTTGCTCAGCTAACAAGTTCGCTAGCCTAGATAGCCAACAATAGAAAATTAATTAATAAAATCCATTATTTTGCTATCTCACTTAGCTGAAGTTGAACAGCGAGCATTTATGTTATACCAAATACAGCTACTCGCTAGCCTAAACCGCTTCCTTAGCTTGCTAGTTCGCAAGCCTAGCTAGCCAACAGTTTGGTGCACAGAATTCAATAGAAAATTGGAGCAGCGCTGAGAGAGCGCAAGTACCTCCGCCAATGTACTCAATGTTATTTCTGCCAGTATTAGCTAGCAACCCCTGTGTTTATGCAGTCCTGTAGTCTTCATGAAAATATGTTTTAATGTGTTTTTGACCTTTTGCATGCCCTTGACCTTGACCTTTGACCTTGAGCTCCCAAAATTGAATCACCTCTTTCTTGAACAATGCTTAATCATTCCACCAAATTTGATGAAAATCCATCCATAACTTTTTGCGTAATCCTGCTTACAAATAAACCAACAAACCAACCAACAGACAAACGGTAATGATCACATAACCTCCTCCAGCTTCGTTGGGCGGAGGTAATAAATGAATGAAAATTATCCATTATTTTGCTATCTCACTTAGCTACAGTTGAACCGCGAGCATTTATGTTATACCAAATATTTCTGCTCGCTAGCTAGCTTGCTAATGTTAGTTCGCTTGCTTAGCTAGCTAGTTCGCTAGCCTAGCTAGCTGACAGTTATATATAGTATAACGTAAATGGTCGCAGTTCAACTGTAGTTAAGTGAGAAAGCAAAATAATGGATTTTTTATTCATTTATATTTCACTCTCCAGGGCACTGGGACAGAGAATTTTTCTTTTAAAACTGACTTACTGGTCAAAAAAAATTATAAATAAGGTGATTGCCTTGGGTTTTGGTCTTATGTGCTGAATTCTCCCATGTCAGTATTTATCACAAAAACTAAATAACACTGAATAAAAACACTTTCAGCAACAAATGAGTCACTGGACACAATATGCAAATTTAATGTGAAATGACCCATCGCGGTGGGGCAGTTAAGAAAAGCTCTTCTGCTATTTGCCCCGAAGTTGGGCCAATAAGAGATTACTCCAGGACTTAATGTAGCCTGCCTGTATGATTGCTGCTGGTGGCTTGCAGTTGTCTTGGGTACATCTGAGGAATATCAGGACGTCAATGTCAAATTCATGCATCCTCACAGACTAACGCGGAAGTTTCAGTGGTACATTTTTTGGGGGAGGAGGATCTAAAAAAAATGTACTCTTTGTACACTTGTGAAAATGTTGAGAATTGTGAATGACTCCTTAAAAGGGGGCTCATTTTTGGATGAAAATGGAAGAAAATGACTTAACTTTTTTAATGAAGGTACGCTAGTTCCATAATGAAATTGAGTTTGGTGGCAGTGTACATCAAGAGCTTTCCAAAAAATATAGGTTTAATTAAAATTGAAGGATACCCACATCCTGAAAAAAGGGGTCAAAAAAGGGTCACCCCCCCACAGGGAGGTAAAATAAGAGTCAATATTAACAAAGAACAATAATTGCTACAGGATGTTAATTGGTGGCTCTAGAAAGCTCTTAACCAGTACTAATAGCTGTGGTGAAGTAGTTTTGGAAGGCCAGTGGACAGTGGACAAAATGGTGGACAGTGCTCCAAATTTGTTTGACAGCAGGAAGGTTTGGTGAAAATTCTTGTTAGTACCTTTATTGTTTGTCAACACTGTTATGCATTTTTTCCTTTAAAGGTTCAGTGTTAGATGAATAACTTTTGATGCTTTGAAGCTGATGTTTAAGAGCCATTTCTTTTTTTAAGAATCAGGCAGAGGGTGATATATGATGGTCTCAGACTTGACAAAAATTTTTGTTGATGAAAGATGGTTGAGACAATAGAAAAACTGCAAATTTTTAGGTGGCATTGCCCTTCAGTTTCTTTTTTATGGGTCTCAGAAGGGCCAAAGATTTCGAGATGAAAAATGAGCGCTGAATATAATTCAGTTTTGAAATGCAATTATATCATTGGGCTGACAACAGCCCAGATTCATTTTCACATATGTCAATCTACTGTGTGTAGGGCTTGCAGTAATCAGAAAATTTCTGTGGGCTGTGGGGGGCGTATCCTATAGGGGGCTCTGCAAGATGCTACTTTTGGCCATTTGAGCTGTAATATCAGGGGCATTTCCAGACTGTGCCCTCAACAGCCCAAGATGGTTTCATCTAAATATGATACCATGGGATGTCCTTTACTTAATCAACACAAATTAAGCGTGGGATGTTGAGGGCGCAAGAGTATAGGTGGCACTTAAATCAGGGAAAAAAGTGAAATTTGGCATTTTGGGAAGTCAAAGTTTTCCATGCGCCCTCATCCGATTTTGATGAAACCTTTTCTGTGGGGTAGCCTTATATATCAACTAACTGAGATGTAAAGATTACTCTGGGTTTCTGCTGCATTAACCCTTTCCCATCATCAGTTCTAAAGCACCTTTTGCAAAATCGGAAAAGACTGAAACAACTAATTCACGTTAACTGAACTCTGGAAAATGTAATTGCTCTTTCATAAAACTGTCTTTGATGTTTAATACTCCTCTTCAGTTATTCACTTTACTGATAGACGACACCCAACAGAAACCTGAGGTAGGTGGCAGCAGCGGTGCTTTGGCATGTCAGCCATTGCATAGTTCATTGTGATGCAATTTACACGATAAATATCTCCAATTATCTCAAAAATCACTTTTCTATTAAGGAAAACTCGGGTAAGACAGCATACAGAACTGACTACCAGCCCATGTTGGTGGGTTATTTTAAAACAAGTTGCTGAGAAACAAGAGAAAACCTGAGAGAAAGCACAGTGAAAATCAGCAAAAATCAGAGTTCACAACTACATGTAGTTCAACTGATGCAATGCACTCAATGTAAGTGTCTTGAAAATGCATTAATAGCAGATGAAGGGGCACTTACTTCAGGAAAAGTGATACACAGCTTATTTATAATGTGGCTTCGTGTGGGTGGCACTACTGTATGATCAAACTGTATCCCAAGAAATAATATGTTCCTGTGTTCGCCAACTATCCACCTTTTGATTACATACGTTTTGCCTTTAGGAATGACTGCATATCTTGCTAAATCATAATAGAAAACATAATGCAGAACAATTTACCCTTTGTTGCAAACTCAAACAATGCTGATGAGAGAGAACCTTAAATACCATGATCATTAGATGTACCTAGAAACCTTCGAATTGTTCTTTAACAAAGGGACTTGAAAAGATGTGGTCCTAATGAAGAAATTTAAAATACTGTGAACATCGGATGGAATGTAGTTTCAGTTCTCTAGTGCAATGTAGCCTTAATGCCCTCTGGAAGTAGCTTATATTTCACATTATACACCCCATTTAAGGTTCAAAATAATTAATTACTGGCTGCGAGTATCACATGTGCACTTATATATGTGTGTCATATATTGCATAAAGTACTGAGGCAATAAAATCCTGCAATTCAGTGTACGGTTTTGCAAACCATTCTTACTCAGATGGACTGTAAAGGGTTAATGCAGCAGAAATCTTCACATCGCAGTTAGAAGACACATAGTGCTACCCAACAGAAACATTTTCATCAAAATCAGATGAGGGTGCATGGAGAACTTTGACCTCCCAAAATGCCAAATTTCACTTTTTCCCTGAATGAAGCACCTGTTACGCCACCAAATGCCACCTATACTCTTGCACACTCAATATCGTACACTTAATTTGCGTTGATTATGTATAGGACGTCCCATGGTATCATATTATGAACTAGAAAGCACTCAGAGAGCGCAGCACCTCCGCCACGCCAAGGCAACTCTGAGCATTAGTTATTTTCGTTGGCTGATGTAGGGTATTGTTGCATTCCACCGCCAGGTGGCAGCAACACCCAAAAGCATGCCGACTGGAAATCCGGCCCATTGGAAAGACTTGAAATCTGTGGCAGCATAGCTAGATTTGTACTTGGGCCTATATCTCAGCTGTCCTTTGGCGTAGATATGCCAAAATCTAATCACTTGTTCCGCTTGTGCTACTCTAACATCCTGCTAAGTTTGGTTAAAATCTATGCGGCCATTTTTGAGAGATCCTGCTAACAAACAGACAAATGCACGCCGGCGAAAACATACACCTCCTTGGCGGAGGTGAATAAACCATCTTGGGCTGTTAAGAGCACAGTCTGGAAATGCCTCTGATATTACGGCTCAAATGGCCAACTTGCAGTGCCCCCTATTGGATACACCCTCGACAGCCCACAAAAATTTTCAGATTACTGCGAGCCCAACACACAGTAGACTGACGTGTTTTACACCTGTGCTTGCTGCATGACATGTCAAAATGGCCTCTGTGAAAATGTCTGACAAAAGAGCAAACAATTAAGAGGCAAGAATTGGAGAGAGCGCATGGAGTGACTCTTACAAATTGCCGACATGATCTGCACGTCGGGCAGACGTCTCTCGTTTGCTGGGATGAATCCGTGACGCATAACACAACAATACCTATGTCTAAAAGGGGTCATATTTAGACGTCTAAATCTTGAACCTTATTTGCACATCATCCAGACATATCGATGTGGCCCTGGACTGACCGCCGCAATATAGACATGATCTGCATGTCGGGCATGCCCTTCTGCAGACGTCTCATGTTTGCCGCGAATCTTCTGTAATTGAAAAGATAAGAACAGAAGAGTTTCAAGCCAGCGGCCGATCAAGTCGCTCCTGATAGCGGCATCGAGGCCGCTGCCCAGACCCGGTGTGCTCGGTGCGCATGAAGAAACTACAGTCCGCCGGGTACAGATCAACAACAGATTCGCGCTCATGCGCCTCCACCAGATTAAGTCTGAAATGAAATATCTGAGTTCCTTGAAAAGTTGGCAAGCAGGAATGACTTATTTGACATGGAGAAAACATAAAAATGCTCCAGTTCAAGAGGCACGTAATTTACAGGGGCTCGGAGCATGTCACGCAAGATAATTCACTCCATGCACCTGTTGCAAATGTGATAATGCAACAAGTCTCAGGGGAAAGACACGGATGACCAGTCAGAGCCTGTATAAAAAGATGGACGAAGCAGCCGTGACGTCACCCATTGGTTTCAGCATACCATTTAGGAAGCCTCCATTTTGGCAATTTGAATTGCGCCATTTTGACATTTTGAAACCGGATGTGATTCCTATTGGATGAGAGCGTGAATTGAATATCCAGGGAGGAGCGAGAGGTGGATCTTCGTGTGGATCTGACCGTATGAGACAGGGACCAGAGGATAGCCATGCCCCTAAAGCATATTCTGGTTTTATCCTTTATTCTAGTCTCTTTGGGACCATAATTTACAAAAATGAACATCATGATATATTGAAGGAGACTTGAAACTTTCGATAGATACAATAAAGTAATGTGGAAAATCATTATTTAAATAATAAATCAGGTGATAAAGTAGGGTCATTTTCTCGTAGACTTCTATAGGCTTGAAGTTCTTTCTGCAACCACCGACGTCGCCATCTGCTGGCCATTAAATAGAATGCAAATTTTGGAGATTTCCGCATTGGCCTCAGTTTTCAGACCCGAGTGCTGCGTCCATCTTTTAATACAGTCTATGGTCAGAGCCGCTTCGAGACGAGGACGTTCCTCGAAAACAAACACGTGCTCTACGACGCAGAAACTACACTGGCATATTGCAGAGAAGTGTCTCCAAGTACTTGAGAATCTCAAGAATATTGCCTTTTAACTTGCTCCGTTTTTAATACAAAGACAGCCAAATGAGTGGTGCACTGGAGAGAGCATTAACAGAAAGACTAAAATAATATAATGTCCAAATGAAAAAAGGAAAAATAACCTGCAATGCTGAAGCAATAAAATGCAACAACTCTCATGCAAGTCAGCACAAAAACATAAACAAAGGTATGTCAAATGCAGTCGGCGCCTGCTCTGCGCAGAATTAGTTTTCGGGGACTCAAAAAATCCCGCATGTGCAACAGCAATTCATTCGAATGGCCAATGGATGTCCACTTGAAATTGCCCATATAAATGATACGAACCTTATGCCTCATCATAATGAAACGAGAACAATTAAAGCACTGCGAATGTCAGGAAGTGACAGGGATGGGACACTGTTTAGACTCATGATCCAATGTAAAAATAACTGTTCAAATCAACAAAGTTATCAAACATTTTCAGTGAAGCGCGGTTTGAGAAGAGCACTTGGTCACTCTATAGGCAGCTTTAAGGTTCTCTTAATTTACGACAGCCGAGACATTATTTTTTAGATTGCAGAGTTTATGGTATTGAGTCCTGGAAAGCTGAGGCCACTCCCGACCTGCCGTTGTTTATCATTCACTTGTGTGCACTGCGCAACAATGAACCAACATTCATTAGTCAAATTACGCGATGTGATTGTGCTCAGCACAGTACTATCCTGAATACTTCACACCTGACGCAAAAATTTCTTGAAGTGAAATTATTTTGCCCGAATCCCTGAGGGATTAAGATTTTGACACAAGTGTGTTGAGAGGGACTGCCCACCGTTTTTCTACCCCTTATCTTAGCCAGCCTCTCAGTGTCTCGGTCCCTCTCTGAGTCTCCTCCACCCCTTCGTCACTGACGCTCATTCTTTTCAGAAAGCAGCGTCGCATACACTCGTCCCTCAGCGTCACTTTGCTCCGCACGCATGCCATCGGACCGACAGCTAGATGCATGAGACCGACTGAAGGCTGCGTACTCTCAACTACCAAACGGAGGGGAAAATTGGGAAAAACCACTCTACGAATCCTCGCGATCAGGTAATTAATTCTCTAACTACAGCGCAAATGCTCTGTTCAGTGGTGGCGTGGTAATGACGATAGGAAAAATGACATTATGGAGAAAGTGCGGCTTACCAATGGTATCTTTGGTGTCGCGGAATTTACGGACCGCGGCTAACCGATACAATATGACAACGAATTTCCGAATCCGCGGAGTCGTGGTCGCTAAATGGTTTTAATATAGGCCTACTATATTTCACAGATTTTTTTTAATACAACCTAAATTCCAAAACAATTGGAACGGTGCGTAAAATTAATTCATATGTAAATTCTCGTTTGTTTGCATTTAGCTGAGAACAGCACGAAAAACTGTTTAAAGATCACCTTAACAACTGGACCCTAATGATTCTAGGAACGCAGTGTCTACAGATACGGCAGTTTTTATTGGTACGGCAGTCGATTTGAAGGGATTAGGATAAAGATTAGGGATTATGGTTAGGGTAAGGGTTAGGGATTAGGGTTAGGTTAGGGCAGGGTTTTAAATGGGGACTGCCGTACCGCTATACTTTGAAAATGCATTGGAAAACTGCCGTACCCGTAGCTACTGCCTTCTAGGAAACATTCGCGAATTCCGAATGTGATACCTGCAATTTGTTCCAAAAACTGGTAAAGGAGAATGGAAAGACTGGAAGAGCTGTGGAATCTTAAAAAAAAAAAAAACACACCTTTTTTCAGAAAACACCAATTTTTTTCAACATCACGCAGGTAGACAGGTCAATAGGAAACGGTTGATTTGATTTTGACTGGGTATAAAATGAGCGGTCACAGAAGGCAGGGTAGTTTGCCTGTGAGATGACATGAGGTTCTTCTCATTGCTAATACCAAACACCATCCAGAACCACCACCAACTTTTCTGATCTAGAACTCATCTGAAATCATCATAGAACAGTATATGTGTGACTTCCAGATGTCTTCTTCAAGGATGCCCCTGCTTGTTCTTGATAATGGCAAGCCACACATGGCAAAAGTTAAAACAGCATAGCTGTGTTGTCACAGACAGTGAGTAATGCCCGCAACCCCAACCTATCTCTCATTAAAAACATGTTTTGGGTTATATGGTGCAAAATGCAATCACAGAGATCTTGGACTATCGACAAAGTGTAGTTTATTATAAGGCACGAATGGGAACCAATTTTTGGCTTTTTTAAGTTCTGGATTATGGCATATGAATAAAGAATGAAATTTTTATTTATGGATCACTTATTATGTTTGAAGCAGTAAAACCATGAGGCATAAGTGGAGAACACCTTATTGAGCAGATTCAAACAGAGTTAAGTGCAGCACGATTCCCAAATTGGTTTGAAATGGCTGTATAAGGCCATGTAGAAGCAGCTTATGAAATAGGTGCAGCCATGGCTGTTTTGCATATTAGCAATGGTCCTTTTTCACAGCGAAATAAAATAGGAAAACACAGCAGATTAATTAAACCAGCAAATCAGCATCTAACACATTGGCCCTCTTTGATGAAGTTCACTTTCATGCAGAGCCAGAAGGATTTTGGCTTCAGCAGGGAAACAATGGAAAGGGGACAAGGAAGTAGGAAAGGTTTCCAGACAAATTGCAAAATTCCAATCCCTGTGACAAGTGTAACAGGCTTCTTTTCTCAAAAGGTACACAAATAACCATGAGTGTGCTGCATTTTACTTTGGCCTGAAGGATTATTACTGGAATAACAAAAATAAATTAACAGACTCAGCTCAGAACTGTCAGCTATAAAGGAAAACAAGCAGAGATTGCATGAATCACTCAGTGTATCAGGCTGCGTGTCAAAGAGGCGATGTGTTACTGTGCTGCCAAAACACTAATTTGAAACTGAGTAACTGTGCTCTCTTGGCGAAAACAGGTGCAGCCCCATGAGCAACAGTGACGTTTACTTCATCATTATACTGCAAATGATAAAGACTTTAAAATCCCGTAATATTTGTACCAAGTGACAACGTGATTGATGCTCATTACTAATTTTCGTGCAAACAGAAGTGTTTTGATCGTATTTACATTTACATGGATTGAATCAAGTTGGAATTACGGACATTTATAATGGTGTCACTTTGCAAATAGTTCTGAACATCATAGTCTTTGTGACTGTCTGGTGCAAAATGTTGGTGCTTCTCTAGGTCCTGCTGAAATCCCTGAAGAACCGTGGAGCCCTGCAGACGGTCTTGACCTTGGAAGCAACACCATAGTCAAAACGAGTTACCTGTACAGCTACTAGGTGTGTATATGCCCTCCATAAACAGCTGAGTGTTAAATGGCCAGTGTACATGCCGACTGGGAACATTCTGTGTGATTAGTTTACTGCAGGCTGAGTTATCTTCATACACTGCACACCTGACTGGGGCATTCAGCAAAGCGATACTCACATAGGTGCTGATGGTCCACTGTTCAAAACTGGAAAAAAGTACACTCTTCTAAATCGGCTCTTTTGTGTCACTGTAAATCTTTACAACTGTTAACTTAATTGTGAAATATGTGGCATTTATTCTGGCAAGGCAATATCTCACAAAGTAAATGTGTATCTGCCCCCTGATTCAGCTCCAGTCTGAAATTAAATGAGTTTTTCCCTTTCTCATGCCACACCCTTCTACCAAGTGTCATGAAAATTAGGCCAATAATTTTCCATAATCCTGCTGACAAACAGACACAAAGACAGACAAAAAACCAAACAAAAAAATACCTCATGAGTGGATGTAGATATAACAAAATTTTTGAGCACTCACACGCATACAAGCTCATTTCCAGAAAAGTTGGGATGTTGAGTAAAATGTAAATAAGCACAGGCTGCAATGATTGGCAAATCATTTAAACTCTAAAATAAATTGAAAATAGTATCAAATGTTGAAACTGAGAACTTTTATTGTTTTTTTGAAAAATACCTGCTCGTTTTGAATTATGCCAACAACACAGTTCAAAAAAGTTGAGGCGGACCATGTTTACCTCTGTGTTGAAGAAATTGAGCACAGCGGTCATTCAGGCAGGCCACGGAGTCACGCCAAGCTCGCAAGCCTGCCTTCATTGGTGATGGTACAGATCGCAAGCCAAGCCCACATCAGCTGATAGCTAGCTGAGCTGATTCATTTCAGGCACTCAATTGGAAAATCTTAAACAAGGCGCCCTATTTAAAGGTGCTTTGCCTGCCTACTGTTGTTACTTTCTCTGCTCACTTTACAAGGCAGCGTGCCGTCTTCCCCGAGTAACGAAGATCGGCTCTTAGCAGCGTGACAATGTCTTTGGTTTTGGTGAGCTTAATTTTGCCGATGAAGATATCGATTGATTTTATGCTTGCACACTTATTTCAGGTCCACTAAATGCTGAGGAGTGACTGCTTGAAGGAGCCAGTATTCATTTAGGAAGTGGCTATTCGCCTCGCAGTGGGGTGAATTGGGGGAAAGAGATTGGCTATCTGCCCCGGAAGAGGCCGACAAGAGAAGCAGTCCTGCTATTCGCGCCGCGGCGGGGCGGATAAGAGTACTTCTGCTGTTCGCCCCGCAGTTGGGCCAATAAGAGATTTCATTTTATTATCCACCCCAGTCTTTGAAGTTTCGCGCTGAAGCGCTGCGGGGGGAATAGCCTCATCCATGCATTTAATGTCTAATTAAGTTGTTTCGTCTCGCATCCAGCAAACCGCTGATTCTGAACTCAAGTCTGAAACGCATTGTTAGGGTCTCCTCCTAATTGTAAGTAATGTGCTTCTTCGAGTAAACTCCGGTTATTCGAAGTGGAATCGCTACCTGTATATAACCTAATCAGATGCTTTTGTGGCAGGCCGAAGGAGGGCCCGGGCGGGGAATAGAACCCCAAACTCTCGGGTAAAAATCACACGCGCTGACCATATCTCCAAAGAGCCAGGCTTGTTGGAAAGGTAGCCAGGATGCATACTACTTAGGAGGCATTTAGAGTGACAGGACCCATCATCTGTCACACTTTGGTAACAGGCGTGTGCGTGAAATTTGTAGTCACGCCTCAAGAAGTAAGGAAATGTAGCAACAAGCATCTGGTTGATTGTTTAAAGCTGCTGTAACTGGTTTGATCATTTTATCTAGCTTCCTTTCTGTCACGCTTAACACGGCAACAAACTGTCGTCACAAAGAAATGCTATGATCTGCATTGTTATCCTGAAGCTACCCTCCAGGAGGCTTGAATTTGCCAGTGTCAAGCAATAAACGCTGCCCAGAGGCTTTAAGGGTGCATGCTCACATTTTAATGCTGAGGTTCAATCTGCTGCACATTAATTAGGCGATATGCTATGTAGCCTAGTCTACATATGACGACTGGGCTGGACTGCAATTAAAATGTCTTGTGTTTTTGGCGCTCGGTCTCAAAGCAATTTAAAGCGGGAGAGAAAATATCTTGATATGGCTCAACAATTTAAACTATCAGCTTGTTACACCTGAATGACTTCCGTTTTCAAACCAAATTGGTTGGCATGGGTTATTTCATTTGATGTTCTGCGGTACTCCGTCTTAGCCTGACTCCGCTAGCCTTCCTACTTCCGCTTAATTTCATTTCGCTTCAGTACTCCGTCTGGTCACTCGGAGCTCTGCCTCGTTTACTTCGGCAGAAAATACGCCAGACTAGCCACCGAACAGAAAGCGTGGCCGAGAGGCATGATGTAGCCTAGCAGCTGCGCCAAGTTTGAAATTGTAGTCTCCGAAATCAACAATGGCCACGGACATAGATATACGGGAGGCCATTCGCTCTGTCGTGGAGAAAATCCTGGGTATCAGCGATTTATAGCCACAACAAGATGAATGTTTGGTTAGTTTTTTGAATGGAAATGATGTTGTAGCGCTACTCCCTACAGATTGTCATATCTACTTAATAGCCACCATGAAACATATGAAATAGGCACCCTGTTCATCTCTGGGAGAGACAGCCGAACCACCTCAGCTAGCTTGTAGCTTCTAGTGTTACATTGCCCGTGAATTTCACATTATGTAAGTTAGCAGCGAACTTTTTAAAAGGCTTTTTTTTTTTTTTTTCATGTCACAAGACCTATTCGCTGTCTCAGTGATATGTTGTCATTATCCATGAATGAAATGGCTGTCTGAGACAGCCAAACGCTTAGAGCCGAACTATGTTGCTATGAAGTTAGATAGCGAGCTCGGTATGACGTTAGCGCAAGTATGGTTAATGGTTCAGTTTTCGTGTCAACGCAGATTTCGTCCTGATGTAAATAATGCGTTCTTCTCGTCGATTCTGCTGTTTTCGGGTCTCGTACGTTTTCTTTTTTTTTTTTTTTAAACAGCAGCAGTATCTGCAGGAAAAACGATAGCTCAACAGTTTGTTTCTTGTAAGGAGAACAGAAAGAGCACCTTTGGTTCTTTTAAGTGAATGAGTGAAGGCTAAAATTTGGTAGATGGGCATATGTATGGGTACAGTATTAACTTTAATGTACTGATCAGTTTGTTTTCGCTGCATTCCTGGTATGAACATAGACAGTAAAAGAAGCAGACGGCGGGATGGCGCTATTTTCAACGGGAGAGAGTGAAGCTCAATTGAACGAGTTTTCAGTTGGGCATCACGCCTACTGCGCAGGCTCGAAGTCAGCTCGCTGACGTAAACCAACGTCCTGAGAAGCGGTAACTCGTGCGGTAGATCAGAGAGATATAAGAAAACTAGAGTGGACGACGTGTGGGCTGGACCAAAGCGGAAACGGCAGAATAGCTTCGCCATCTTGTGTATGTGTAAATGTCCAATGAGGCACATGCAAACAGTTGGCTAAACATGGGTGTCGACAACTTAGACTTGTTTTCTGTGTTCTTTTTATCCTTCCATACTTAAAATGGACACGAATAAGAATTGCAATCAAACAACAAAATTTAAAATTTTTTTTTTTTTTTAAATCCGGTGTATTCGATGTTTATTTAATCGGAAGACATTACAGAGAAATCGGAACTTCAGCTGTTGTCCCATATGAGCGAGTTTCCGTTTTTTTCGAGCATGGTTTAGGCCAGTTATACAGCGTTTTCCATTGAACGTCTGCCCCGATATACATACACAAGATGGCGGCGGCATGCTGCCACAGAAGCGATGGGATTGTCCACTCTAGTTTTCTTATATCTCTGTGTGGTAGATGTATCCTACACATAATTCCCAGCGAGCAAGTGATTGCGTCTGTCAGCCTGATTTCGTTTGATGTTATGTTTTGCGAATTATTACTGCATAGGTACTTCACTTCGTTAGCGATGTGGCTCAATCGTCTTCGGTCTATGATTTGTTATGGGCTTCTGGTCTAAACAGTGGTTATTTACGTCCTGTGTGACAGAAAGTCGCCGGCATTTCACGTCACTTTTAGCGTAGCCTGGTGCCATCGGCTAAAAATGCTTACTATTAGACCATAACGCTAAATACGAAGTAAAGACATCTGCTACAAAATGTAGTTTCTCTGTAGAAAATATTATCGCTGACATGAAGGCTCATAATGTTTTTAGTGTAAAGTTATTTGATGTCAAAAGTCAGGCAAAATGAATGGGGGTGAATGGAGAAGCTACCGCTAGTTGATCATCTGCTATCTTCTAGAGCAGGGGTGTCCAGTCTTGTCCGTGAAGGGCCAGTGTGGGTGCAGGTTTTTGTCCTAGCCAGCAGGGCTACTGCTCCTGATTCCACTAATTAACTAATCAGGGGTTTCAATCAGAACCTTGGTGGGTAGAATCAGGTATGTTAGTGTTGGGCTTTAACAAAAACCAGCACCCACGCCTGCCCTTTCTGGATAAGATTGGACACCCCTGTTCTAGAGTGTTCAATTGAGCTTCAACTTCCGGGTGTATTCCTACCCCCTTGGGTATGAAGGACTGTGTTTTCAGCGGAAGTACTAGGTGGCTGAGTCGGCGCATAACATACGTCATCGCCAAACGTTAGTGATTCGTTTACGGGTACGCCAATGATTTTAAACTTCTGACAAGCGCCCACCCACCAGGAAGTAAACACTTGTCAATGATGACTGGCCAGACTCTGTGTACGAAGCAAAGCGAAGTAGCAGAGTCTGGTTTTACCAGGCTAACTCCGTCTATGCTCTGCACCGGGTCATAATGGCAATCAAACATTTCCAATACAGTAATTGGATTGCACTTGATGTTCCCGAAATTGTTGTCTCTTTCATTCTAAATGAAAACAATTGCGTTTCAGTGATAGCCTTTGGCTTTGTTTAGGAGTATGCTTTTGCACGAATGAAAAGGGAAACTGATTTGGTTATTGGAGTTGCGGTTCTGTGGCTGTTTGAGGCAGCGTTATGGTTGGCGATTGGGAATTGCTTATGGTCACGATTGATTATGCTGTAATTCGGATCACTGTCACTCCATTGGGCTTTGTGTTTCAGGACATGTGGCTGTGCTTTAAATGGCTGCTCCAAATCGTAGTCGCATTGTAATGTTTTAATTAATTGGCACCATGCAGCTTGTATCCACTGGAATCTCACATCCTGTGCTTTAAACTAAACCTACATGGCCTAAAGCAAAAAATGGCTCCAAATCCTCTTTGGCTGACATCATTCTGACTAATATACCTCAGAGATACTCATCCAGTGGTGTTTGTCCTCAAGATTTTAGTGATCATTGCCCGACTGTTTGTATTAGAAATGTGAAATTAAAAAGATCAAGCTGCGTGTTCTTTCTAAAAGAAATTGTGGAACTTTGACAATCAGGGGTTCCTGCATGGTTAAAAAGAGTGATGCAGACAAGGTGTCCCTCTTTCAAGCCAGTGCTGGCTCATATTTTTATGCTGTTGCTGACAAACGCACTCCCTTTTGGAGATTACGGATTAAAGACAGAAGCACTTTGTCTTTTCCATGTATTATCAGAAATGTTGATCGAAAGGAATTCGGCATGGGCTAGAGCTAAATCCGTGACACTATCCTAACCCCCGGATAAGCCGTTAGAGAATGTCATCGCCTGTGGTCGTGTTAAAGGCAAATTAATTCATTATCGAGTGATGCTCAAGTCTCATCACAACACTCTTTCCTGAGCTTTGCTTCTCTAGGAGTTATATATTCCTCCTGAAAAGATTTTGTTCAGGCAGCTGCAGAACACGTGTAGGCTACTACTATGAATAAGATCTGCATCTTGTCATAATTAATTGCAGAGTGCTGTTAAAGGGGAACTCAGGGCTAAGTCATAATGCTGTTTTATACAAACATAATTCGTAAATATTTTCAAATACAAAAATGTGGAATTTTTGTTTCCAAAGATAAGATGAATGAGGTTTGATTCCTCCTATTTAGTTGTCTGCTTCAACGGTCGCGTGATAATGACATAACATCGCCCGAGAATGACGAACCGTCGCCCTTCGCCCCAGAGGTATGCGCTGTTATTGTGTTGGATAGTGTGATTGTCCCAGTCCATTATTTTATGACAAAAGATCATTCAATATTGCCCATGGGCTAGTTGCACAAGATGGTGTTAAGTACTTTCTGAAATATGCTGGTTTGCTTCAACATTAACGATTTGCTTCTGTCACTTATCAGTCTATATCAGATGCTGAGCAGATGACAGGTATATCATCCCGGATATGTGATTTTAGCTATCGCCGATATTGCCAGGATTTGGCTTAATTGTTTCGGTTTTATAGTGAATTTACTTCGACATTTTCTGATGCAACTACCTAGCTAGTTCTGCTACATCGTTATGGTTTTCTTAGATGTACTCAGTTAACCTTCGCTACAGAAGTGATGGTTCTGAGAGTGCAACTGACGCCGAGTGGGAAGGTAAACAAAGTATCGAAAATATTAAAATATGCGTTGATCGAATGTTAGATTTATGAAACGGCATTTCAACGTTATGGAATATTTACACATTAATTATCAGATATTTTAATATTTGTCTGTCGCTTGAAGCCAGTTCATCACTCATCAGTGAGAACGGCTGGTAAGGTGATGCTAGTTAAAAACCCTCTCGTTTCTCGGTGGAGCAGCTGATGTCTCATCAAGAGTGCCAATGAACAAACATCAGTCACGGGTAATCGAGACAAATCTTGCGAACATCATTCGTAGTTAATTAAGCCAAATCCTGGGAATATCAGCGATAGCTAAAATCACATATCCGGGACGATATACCTGTCATCTGCTCAGCATCTGATATAGACTGATAAGTGACAGAAGCAAACCGTTAATGTTGAAGCAACCCTGCGTATTTCAAAAAATACTTAACACCATCTCGTGCAACTAGCCAATGGGCCATATTGAACAATCTTTTGTCATAAAATAATGGACAGGGACAATCTCATTATCCAACACAATAACAGTGCATACCTCTGGGGCGAAGGGCGATGGTTCGTCATTCTCGGGCAACGTTACGTCATTATAACGCGACCGTTGAAGCAGACCACAACTAATTAGGGGGAATAAAACCTCATTTATCTCATCTTTGAAAACAAAAATTCCACATTTTTTGTATTTTACAATATTTATTTACTAATTATGTTTGTATGAAACAGCATAATGATTTAGCCCTGAGTTCCCTTTTAACCTTTACCTTGTATGTCAATAATCTGGTCTCTCTTGAAAATGGCCATAAGGTGCACTTTTATGCGCGTGCGTAGTGCAGGATTTTAATCTGCTTTTTCATCGGATTAGGTGTTATCTGCCTTGCAGACGGTTTTGATTCTTTTCAGTTTAAACTGGTTACAACTGTGGCAAAAACTAAATGCATACTTTGCTGGGTCACATACATTGAAAGGAGAGGAAAAAATTGCACTCGATGATTCTGAAATTGCGCGAGTGCTGTTTTACTAGTACCTCAGAATATATATCAGTGAAAGCTGTCTTCTAAAATACACATTAATCCTCGTCCAACCAAGGGTTTTTCTACTACAACCCTGACCAAGGGGGTTGATTATTTTGTAATTAAGTGATAAACATCATCTTGTTTTGTATCAGTGTACAGCTACAGATGTCCTCTCTTCAAATCAAGTACAAATAAAACACATTTCAACGTCATACTGACGTCATAACTAGCACCATATTAGGAAAATCATCAAAGTGACAAAAATCCATTTTTAAAAAAAAATATTTTTATTAGTTTTAGCTGAAAATAAGTAACTTTCTGTAACCTCCAGAACTACTGATACTACAATTAATATTTTAGTATTATTATAAATGTTATAAACTCATGAGTAACATAAATTTGACATTACTATGATGTCATAAATAACTAATTTTGGGGAAAACACACACAAAAGGAAAACAAATAGTTTTCTGAACATTTTTCACATTTTCTTGACTTTGTTTTTCCCTATGATAGAACAAGGCTTATAATATCAGCAATATGCAAGTAATTTTACTTTCATGTATAAGAACATGAACAATAAAAATCAACTTACCTTGCAAAATGATGATTCAAGTTCACTGGACAGATGTTCAAAATGTTACACACTTGCATAAAAGGTTCATCTATGAATTATGGGAACAACTTTATGAACAATTCATGACCTTGTGTAATAGTAGGCCTATAGCACAGTATAAAAATAGTATACAGTAGCCAGTCAAACACACAAGTAAAAGTAGGTCGGTCATGCACTTCTAATATTAGGTGAAGATCACTTCAAGGTTACTGGTCACTGCTGGTCATTATAATTCCAAGATTGACTAATACAAGGACAAGCTACATCAATAAATCAATAAGGATGACAATCAGTGTGGTCTACAAAGTTCATTGAGCATGAAACATAATAATAGCATACTATTTCCTACTAATTTGTAAGCATATTTTGTATCAAAAACAGACGCTGGTGGCAACCACCCTTCGATTTTGACGGCCTACCCTACCCCCAGGGGGTGAGGTACCCTCATCGTTTTTTTCATGAAAATGAGCGCAAAAGATGAATAAACAATTAGCTAGAAGCATTAGATCATATCTGTTAACATTTTTGGTCAATGAGAAGTGAGTCACCAGTATTGAGCAAAACAAATAATTCAGTACACCAATAAACACTGTGGGCATATTTCATTATAGGTCAATTTAACTCAGCATTTTTGGTTCGTGCGTTTACATTTTTTTTTCAGTGTACATACCATAGATTATTAAATTCCCAGTTTCTTTTGCAATATCATTCTTAAACTGGTGAACAATTTTCCCATGCTGTCTGTCAGAGTGGTGAAGCCCTCACCATCTGAAAGATTCAGCCTCTCTGAGATGCTCTTTTCATACCCATTCATGTGACTGACCCCTTGCTAATTAATCTAATTTGCTGTGAGTTATTCCCCCAGGGGCATTTTTAGCATTATGAAACATTTCCAATCTTTTGTTGCCCATCTCAACTTATTTGAAACATGTCGGCATCAAATTCAAAATCAGCAAATATTTTTCTAAAAACAATAAATTTCTCAGTTTCAACTTGATATATTGTCTTTGAACCATTTTAGATTAAATATAGGGTTTAAATGATGTGTAAATCCCTACATTCTGCTTTTATTGACATTTTACACAGCATCCCAACTTTTCTGGAAATGGATTACTAATAAGAAATCAAACTGGAAAAACCCAAGGGCCAGTTTAACAGGGAGAGGGGCAATCCAATCCAAGACTAAATTACATTTCTAATGGAGTGCCGTCATAACAAATCCAGTATTACTCCGGGGCCAAGCTGAATCTGTGTGTGACAAACAAGCCCTTACTACTGAAAAAAATGTTTCTCCTTTTATCTGGATTTAGGGGCTCAACTGACGACTCGAGTCAGCAAGACCAGAACAGATGGAGCTCAGAACCCTCAAACTTACCATCCCCATCTTCTCAAACATCTCCAACTTCACCACAGGTAATGAGACAGATGTTCTACTGTCTGAGGGCCCTTACCAGGCAGTGGAGGTCGTGCTCATTATCCTGGCCGCAGGGTTACTCAGTTTTGTAACAATTACTGGGAACATACTGGTCATGCTTTCAATCAAAATCAACAGGAACCTCCAAACCATCAACAACTACTTCCTCTTCAGCTTGGCATGTGCAGACCTGATCATTGGGGTCAGCTCCATGAACCTGTACACAGTCTACATTGTGATTGGCTATTGGCCATTGGGGCCAGTAGTCTGTGACCTCTGGCTAGCCCTGGACTATGTGGTCAGCTGTGCCTCTGTTACAAATCTCCTCGTCATCTGCTTTGACCGTTATTTCTGCGTCACTAAGCCACTCAGCTACCAAGCAAGAAGGACCACCAGGATTGCAGGCATGATGATGGGGGCAGCCTGGGGTATCGCCTTCCTCCTGTGGGCCCCACTCATCTTGTTTGGGCAGTTTATCATAGGCGAGCGCATTGTGAAAGCGGGCGAGTGCTACATCGAGTTCCTCTCCAATGAATCCATCACCTTTATCACCGCCACTGCTTTCTTCTACCTGCCTGTTACCATCATGATCTTTCTGTACTGGCGGATCTCCAGGGCCAGCAAGAGCCGTGTGAAGATGAGCAATCACAAGCAAAAAAAGGGCAACCCATTCAGTAGCGAAGCAGGAAACCACATCAGGATTCCATGTGATGACGAGAATGACAGAACCCAACCCGCTGAGAGGAGCCAGAATGGCGGAACAGGTGGTGATGGAGAGGAGCCGAGTGCACCAGTGCATCCTGAGAGAAATGAAATTGCTGAGGCCCCTGCAGGTTACAAGGGAAACCCCATAGCCCACGGCCTAAATGCCACAAAGCAGCAGCCCCAGAAGAAGTCATCATCTCGTGAAAAAAAAGTAACACGCATGATAATGATCATTCTTGTTGCCTTCGTGGTCACGTTGACACCCTATAACATCTTGAAGGTCCTCAGCGCCTTCTGTTCAACATGCTTTCCCTCCGCTGTTTGGATTTTCAGTTACTGGTCCTGCTACATCAACAGCGCCCTCAATCCAGCCTGCTATGCTCTCTGTAATGAAACCTTCAAGAAGACCTTCAAACAACTCCTGCTCTGCCAGCACAAGGACATTCGCTTGGGCAGATAAAGAGGTGTGATTATTTATTTTTTGTTTCTGCAGGTGCTCTTCTCTGTCATTTCTTTACATGTCCTCCTGCATCACTTTAAGCAACAGCAGGTAGAAGCTCAAGAAGTAGAATTTGTATTTTCATCTGATATAAATTATGTATTGCTGGATGTACAGTGCTATACAAAAGTTTGCAGTCACCTAAAAATGGTGATAGTTTAAAAAATGAATATTTTTTTAAATTAAACAATTAAGCACGAAGTACTCACATCCCTCCAACACGGGATGGCTGATATCTGGCCTGGAAACAAAATAGATTGACAAACTGTAGGACGGACGAACGTTTGAATATGCTCTTCCTCAAAAATAAAAAATTATCCATGCTTTAAATTGTTTGAGATATAGTGAAAAGTTTAGGAGTTCTGGCCCAGAAAAGAACAGGATGGCTGATATCAGGCCTGAGGATGGATAGACGAACTAGAGTGCAGAGGGAACTTTGAAGGGGCTCATCTTCAAAATGAAGAGTATCCAAACATTAAATTTTGTGGAGAACTTTGTTGGGCTTAGGAGTTGTGGCCTGGAAAAGAAGCGTGATGGTTGCACTGTAAAACCTGATAAGTTAGTTCAACTCAAACCATTTGAGGAAACTGATTGCCTTAAATCATTTAAGTTTATTAACTCAAACATTTTAAGCATGTAAAATTATTTTATCTGAGTACAAGTAATTCAAATAGTTATTGTTGAGGTAACTTTTGAAAATTAATTTCATTGAACCAGTTCCATTAAGTTAACTGAACTTAAATCTATTAATCATTTCCACTTAAATGCATGATTTCTCTCAACTAATACAAAAAGTGTAAATAGACTTTAACTGAATTAAGTAATACTAACTTAAAAGCATCTTTTTTAAAGAAGTGCAACCACTGAAGTGTAATTTACTTCGTTCTCTTCCTTGTCAGCAAATCGCTACATTCTAGGTATGACAACTTTAAACTCTGTTGTGGATACTCAATTCATTTGAGGAAACTGATTGCCTTAAACCTTTTAAGTTGTATTAACACAATATAAAACACCCACATCTGACACAACTTGAACAATTTATTTAGTTGAATTCTAACCAGTCAACAATTTGATGTTCATTACAGCTCCAAAAAGAGTTTACATTGCTCCACTTTTGTCACTTCACATTACTGTTACTACACCCAGGATCCGAGTCAATTAAATTGAAATAAAACAATGCATCAATTCGACAGGAACCCCAATGGTCAATAGCGCACATTATCATTTCCCATCCATTTTACTCACCAGCTTCCACTGTGAATATTTAGGACACAAAGGATTAGGCTATGCGGTCTCAGTCACCGGGTAGGTTTGAGACCCATTTGTCCTTACCACTAACTTACAACCCTGAAAAATGCCAAATGCATAATCTATTGTATTGCAAAGCTACCCATTTGTTCAAGTACCAAAAAAAAAAACCCAATAAAAATAATAATCTAAAAAATAATATTCTACCAAATTTCCCCTATACTGCATACAGTGTGTGTACCTGTACTTCTTTATGGTGCATGGCGTTACATAGAGTATCACATACATTTTAAATTTAAAAAGCTCATTTAATTCCTAATTGACCAGTACTCTGAGGGGCCTTCCGAGAGGAGATGCCTGTGATATGAAATCTCAGAGGACAGCAAGCTCAACTACATTATCAGAATTTCTTCTTTCCCAAATTTTTCCTCCTCCAAGCAGGTTCTTGTGATCATACACATCAAATGTAAAATATTAAAAGGGATATCTCAGCCAATAGTTTTCACTTCTAATTACCCGATTTTGAAAATGTTCAGTTGGATATTTTGGTAGCTTTGTGCACCTTTGGGCAACAATCTACTTGATTTTTCCGCAAAGAAGCTGATGAATAGAATGTTATTCGCATTTATGTAAAAAAGAAAAAACTATAACAATAAGACTCTTAAAAATAAACTTAAAAAAAATTACTTCCATGTGGTAATTCACAAAGTGTAATGATGTCACAGAAACAATCCAAAAATATACTGTTGTGGAAATTACAAATTATATGAAGTCTGGCAGCCCTGTCAAGTGGTTGGCACAGAACACATCTAAACACACAAAAATCAGACCCGAAAATGACAGTTACTTATTTTCTGCATGAAAAGCCATGAAGTTATTCAAACATTTACCCGCTGCTGGGCATGCATGCAAAAACAATTTTCAGACAGTGCTGACCTTCAAAAAGCCTATACTCCAGGTTACCAGGGAAAACTAACTCCAGTTCATTTCTCAAGGTCTGTAACTTAGGCTTGAGCTGCTGTCTTCCTTCATCTAGATTTAACAGGACAACCTGAATGAACTCAAAAAGGTCGCGCAGCTTCTCGGGGTAGCTCAAATGGAGGGCATAAATCAGTCCGAACAAAATTACCGGAGAATCTGGCCAAGATCTGTAAGACATTAGAACCTGATCTTCAAGGACAATTGACGCATGCTGAGTTTCAAAAGGAATTCCAGCAGGCACCACCTCTTCTTTCACCTCTGCCACCAGCGCCACCGGTCCTTTCTGGGTTGCCTCGAGCTCATCCTGAAAAGTCAGTAGGTGATCACTAGGTGAGCGTAAATAGTTCAAATCAACAAGCTTAAAAAAAAGGGCTACTCATGTAAATGAAAACAAATTCTCTTCCAGATTTTTACATGCAAGTAGGAGTAATATCAAAACAAGCGTATGTATTATAGGTAGCATCTTAGATCAAGCCAAGAGTAAAAGACTTAGACTTATTACCCCCTGATTTCTCTGGCCGTATAATGAACGGAGAGCTCTAGTCCAGGTCTTCACTTATTACCAATGTTTAGCTCAGATTATCTGATAAAGTGACCAGTTTACAGGCAAGGTTTCGCTTAATAAACGCTTTAAGATATCACACCAGTCATTTGAAGACACTAATGTTTGCAAGGATTTGGAAAGGATGCACTGTAGAGGCTTTCTGATTTTAGAAAAGCCAAGAAAATACACAACTGTCAAACTGACTACACAGACAGTAATATAAAGAGATGAGTATGGAGTCTATGATGCTTAATTATTTCATCAACTTTTGTGTCCCAGTTTTTGGAGCAGATAATCTGTAAAATTAGTCTGTGTGTGATGAGACATGATATTAAGCACATAAAGAAATAAAAATAAGTGTAACCTAAGCTCTAGTTGAAGGATAGCTGGGAAAAAAAAAATCATAACCAATGATGCCATGTCCATGTTAAGGGTTATGGGTGAGTGTAATCATTTAACATCTTCCAAAGCTGTTTTTTGGGCACATAATTCCTTGTCCTTTCAGTCAAAAGTAGATTTATAATTATAATCAAGATAAGAAACTGACACCGAACTACTGACTTCCAGGATGACAACACCCTATTGATGATGAAGCATTGGGAAGAGATCTCTTCACAAATATTCAAAAAGGAAAGAATGATTACACCAACAATTGTTTACACGGCCATAAGGATGTGAGCACTGCATTAAGATAGCCATGAAAATATGCAAACCTATCCACTGACCAAGAAACAAACAAATCTCTGTAGCGCCACACAGCAAAAATTGTCCCATGAATATCAAAAGGTCGCAAGTGACATTCCTGATGAAACCTGTTTTTCTGCACCACGAAGTACTACAGCTGCTGTAGTACTTCATGGTGCAGAAAAACAGGTTTCATCAGGAATGTCACTTGCGACCTTTTGTTATTCATGGGACGAAATGAAGTTATGAGGAGAACTACACAAGGCAGCCAACAGCAGTTACACAGCACGAGGTAGTTTCTAATTTGAGTTCATCATTGATTTCTCCTTGCGTAATGGAGCAAGGTGCTGACCTATGGATATGGGGGATAAAAAAAAAAAAAAGTCCAAAATACCTCGCAAGTCTTAAAGACCTCTGATGAATCCTCATTTAAGTACAGTGGTAGGCTAGCGAAAGCTGCTGTTCGAGCTGCAGTGATGTTGTCCTTGTCCTGTTGAACAAACAAATGTAAGGTATGCATAGCAAGACGCTAGGGTCTGCAGTTCACATTCACCATCAATGTTATGCACAAAACCAATTTTTACCTGTTCCTCTTCTGCAATCAATACTTCTTCCATCTTCTCAACAAAACTTCCACTCTTCCTCTTTCTGTTCATTTTTAGCAGCTGAGGTGTATATTTTTCAAGTGCAGCAAAGATCCTGTGGAATTCCTTGTAGAGCTGTATGGAAAACAAAAACCAAAAATAATTTTCAGACAATTATGTATACCATATTAAACAACTTAAAATGTTGACAAGATCTGGCAAAACAGTTAAAGTAGCCTCTCAGTTTTTACTCACTTGGGCTTCACTACACAGCACAGGCCATCTGTCTTTTAGTTCGGCAATGGGAGGAGCTGAATTCACAATTTCTTCACGCCTGAGCACAAAAGTGTGCTGCATATATTTATGGATGAGGACCATGTCTCTTTCGATCAATGTCTTCTTGAACTGCTCCACCATTTCAAGCCTCTGAGTCTCCAGCGTGGCCTTAGTTTCTCAAATGGGATAATTGGGAAGGAAGTTGACTTCCCCTCTTCTAGCTTTCTTGATGTTGGCCCTGGATGCTGTGCCCTCTGGATTGGTCCTGCTGTGCCTTCCCGAATTCACTACCACATCCTTTATGCCAGCTCTGCACAATTTTGTCCTGTAGTTGCCCATCTTGAACGGCAGGCTGTTCTTCCAACCTTCATACCCCGTTTTGGAACCGTTTTCTTTAAAGGGGACCTATTATGCTGATCCTTCTTTTAATACATATTAGTAATGTTGTAATGTTGGTTGTCCATGCTCAACCTCTGAAAAGTTTCTAAACATAAGATACAGGGGTTTTGCCATAATCTAAGATCGTGATTTCGTGAGCGTGATTTCCTCTCTGAACAGCTCCTCCCGAGATCTTCACGAGATCTGGGCAAAACCTGACGTCAGGTTGTGCCGTCCAATTAGTACAGACCTAGCCAGAGCCAATCACTGCGCTGGACCTGCCCACACCGGAAACTATTCTAGCAGGCACTAACAACAGCAGATCATACTATGCCTTAGTAGCGTCGACACTTTTGGAAATACAAAAGAAGAACCGCAGATCATTTGAGGTGCAATTTTGCCAGTATCTCTCCCAAAGCTGCTTGCCCGTTTACTTTTGGACGCGAAGAAAAACAACTATTTCTCTTCCAAAAGACGATGCCACCAGAAATCAGTGGGTGGCTTTTTTTGTTTGCTGGCAGCAAACAGCCACGGCCAAAGGGAACGTTAGCTGATTGTGCTCAGCATTTCACCAAAGACAGCTTTGTTAATAAAGGATAATTTGACACAGGATAAGCATTTCAGCTGCTTCTCAAACCTAAAGCAGTTGCATCGATCAAGCGCTCAGAGCCACAAGCTGTAAGTAACGATATAACGGCAAATAATGTAAGTGAAGCTAACGTGTTACGGGTGGCTACTGGCTAGCAGGACTGCTAACGATAGTTAGCACAAAACTGGCCTCAAGCGCAGGCTTTCTAAAATCCATCCATCCATCCATCCATCCATCTTCTTCCGCTTATCCGGGGCCGGGTCGTGGGGGCAGCAGTCTAAGCAAGGATGCCCAGACTTCCCTTTCCCTGGACACTTCCTCCAGTTCTTCCGGGGGTATCCCGAGGCGTTCCCAGGCCAGCCGAGCAACATAGTCCCTCCAGCGTGTCCTGGGTCTTCCCCGGGCCTCCTCCCGGTGGGGCATGCCCGAACACCTTCCCAGGAAGGTGACCAGGGGCATCCGATATAGATGCCTGCCACCTCAGCTGGCTCCTCTCGACGTGGAGGAGCAGCGGCTCTACTTGAGCTCCTCCCGGGTGACAGAGCTTCTCACCCCATCTCTAAGGGAGCGCCCGCCACCCCGCGGAGGAAACCCATTTCAGCCCCTTGTATCCGAGATCTCGTTCTTTTCGGTCATGACCCAAAGTTCCTGACCATAGGTGAGGGTAGGAACGTAGATTGACTGGTAAATTGAGAGCTTCGCCTTTCGGCTCAGCTCCTTCTTCACCACAACAGATCGGTACAATGACCGTATTATTGCTGCCGCTGCACCGATCTGTCTGTCAATCTCACGCCCATCCTTCCCTCACTCGTGAACAAGACCCCAAGATACTTAAACTCCTCCACTTGAGGCAGGAGCTCTCCTCCAACCCGGAGGGGCTAGCCACCTTTTTCCGTCGAGAACCATGGCCTCGGACTTGGAGGTGCTGATTCTCATCCCAGCCGCCAAGACTTTCGGCTGCAAACCGCCCCAGTACATGCTGAAGGTCCTGGTTCAAGGAGCCAACAGGACGACATCATCCGCAAAAAGCAGAGATGAGATCCTCTGGTCCCCAAACCGGACTCCCTCCGCCCCTGGCTGCGCCTAGAAATTCTGTCCATAAAATAATGAACAGAACCGGTGACAAAGGGCAGCCCTGCCGAGTCCAACATGCACGGAAACAGGTCTGACTTACTGCCGCAATGCGAACCAAGCTCCTGCTCGGTCATACAGAGACCGCCTGGCCCCTTAGTAGAGGGCCCCGGACTCCATACTCCCCGAGCACCTCCCACAGAATGCCACGAGGGACACAGTCAAATGCCTTCTCCAAGTCCACAAAACACATGTGAACTGGTTGGGCAAACTCCTATGAACCCTCAAGCACCCTGCGGAGGGTATAGAGCTGGTCCAGTGTTCCACGACCAGGACGAAAACCGCATTGTTCCTCCTGAATCCGAGGTTCGACTATTGGCCGAATTCTCCTCTCCAGCACCCTGGAATAGACTTTACCCGGGAGGCTGAGGAGTGTGATCCCCCTGTAGTTGGAGCACACTCTCGTCCCCCCAACTTAAAAGAGGGACCACCACCCCGGTCTGCCAATCCAGAGGCACTGTCCCCGACTGCCACGCAATGTTGCAGAGGCGTGTCAACCAAGACCGCCCCACAACATCCAGAGACTTGAGGTACTCAGGGCGGATCTCATCCACCCCCGGTGCCTTGCCACCGAGGAGTTGCTTTCTAAAATATCTGAAGATAAAGCGTGGATCTGTCGCGACTGTCCGTGACTCACAGACACAGAAGCCGCAAGTTGCTTTTACTGCATAAGCCCACCTGACGTGACAGCCAGTTGATTGTGGCTGTAGCACTGCGGCTAACGTAGCCAAGTTACTGTTGCTAATTTTTGTGTCCCAAATATGCAAGAGTGATATCAGGGGAAATTCTACAGAAGGTGTGTGAACATAAACCTCATTTGAAGCTAACTTTTAATACTTGTTTGTAATTTGGATGCTTGGTACAACTGTCCACGGTAACGGAACTTGCTGTCTGTAAAACTTGTATTGCAAGGGTTTGTCTCTATGGTTGTTATGACCGCTCGGTTACCAGCTACTGCATGTTAGTTCACGTGCCGTGCCAATTAAAAATTCTCCTGGGTAACTTCTATGCAGTAATTCTGATCGGTATGCTTGTGTTACTTCGGTAAGCATCAATGTGGCAGTTTCATCATAACCTTGCCCAATTGTAGCCACTACGGTTGAAGCTAACCGGAGAGGTGCTGTATCGCGCCGCAGTTGGGCTGAAAAGCACAGTTAGACCAGACGTTGGTTTTGCAGAGCTTGGGATACGTGTTTGGGTTTGTTTACGGCTGCTTGTGATCGCTTCACTTATCCATGACTGGGATCAGCCGGATGCTTCACAAATGTCTGGGCAAGCTCTCTGGTGCTACCGAGAAAGCAGTGCGAAATGCAGAAGCTCTACCGTGTTTGGTATAACAAATGATTACTCTGCACTACCGTGACGTAATTTCATCCCCCTTTAGAAGTTGTTGTGGCTAATAAAAAGCCGAAAAAGGCAGAGATTAAATAGGAAATTCTTTCCTGTAGAAGTGATCGATTCGCTAGCTCCACATAAGCAACTTGTCCGCGCTAACGGAACTTACGGTCTATAAAACCTGTATTATGTTCATAACATAACCGAGCTCTCTCTAGCTGTCGCGTACTATCCATAAAGCTGCTTTCACATCGGACGCGAAATGAATTTTTCGCGGGACAGATTAGCCTACATTCAAAGTCAATGCAAAGACGCGAATACCCGCGTTATGGGCGCGTTAAGCAGCTTTCACACCGGACACGAAACTAATTTTTCGCGCAACAGATTACATTCAAAGTCAATGCAAAGACGCGAATACGGGCATGTCAAGCCGCTTTCACACCAGACGCGAAATGAATTTTTCGCGTGACAGATTACATTCAAAATCATGACCGCTTATCAGCTACTGCATGTTAGTTCCCGTGCTCTGCTAATTAAAAATGCTCCTGGTTAACTTATATGCAGCAATTCTGATCGGTATGCTTGTGTTACTTCGGTAAGCATCAATGTGGCAGTTTCATCATAACGTTGCCTGATTGTAGCCACTGCAGTTGAAGCTAACTGGAGAGGTGCAGTTAGACCAGACGTAGGTTTTGCAAAGTTTGGGGTGCGTTTTTGGGTACTTGTGAAACGATCGCTTTATCCATGACCGGGGTCAGCCTGATACTTCTCCAATGTCTGGGCAAGCTCTCTGATGCTACAGGTGAAAGCACTAGGGAAAAGCACAGGCTATAACGTGTCTGGTATCACAAACGATTTCTCTGCATTGCTGTCGATTGAATATTAAATCGGCGACTGAATATTAAATTATTTCCTGTAAAAGTGATCGATTCGCTTGCTCCACATAAGCAACGGTTCACGCAGACGGAACTTACGGTCTGTAAAACCTGTATTGTGCTCATAACATAACCGGAGCTCTAGCTAGCTCTCACACATTATCCATAACTCGCCCATTCTCCGCGAGGAAACGCTTGTCATTCCGATGCAATAAGTAAACCATTACCACGGGCAATTTCCAAAAAGGCTGTTTAGCCTGGAGCTTTCGCCCCTCCGTCATATACCAGCGCAGAAGCTGTTCGTTTCTTCACGCTAACGACACACCACAGTTATGCACACGAACCAGCAGGTCCTTTTAATACACACCAAGCAGTCCATAAGCTGTTGGTCCACTTTTAGCTGCTCCTCACTGTCTATGTTTCCCTCGAAACTCAGACCCACCGGATTTCTACGGTCACCGGTCTACACGTGGGTATGTCCACCCGTTCTACAAATGTGTCTATATGGGGTGGATTCTAGCTTTCCCTGCATCCTAGCTATAAAGTAGAAAAACCGCTGTACTCACCACTGTCGCTGTAGCAAACTGTAGCCGATAGCAAATTTCAGCTTGAGCTGCCAGATTTTCACACTGCGTCCTCCACTTTCGCCGCTGCGTTTGTTAGAACAAGTTCATTTCATTAGATCTATATTCAAGTATAAGGTTAGATTGTGGAATTTGCCCGCCGCTTCCTTATCAGATTGCATACGTGTCTCGCGTTTCACTCTGGCGAGCCAGACCCGAAAAACTACGTTCTGCAGCCTCGTCCCGCCCAACTCCGCCCTCCACAGAGCTGGCCAGTCAGAAGAAAGTGGGTACACGGGGAGTGGGGGGCCATAGCGGAAGAGCCACCCCAATGAGGTGTTTCAGGCAGAGACTACAATGGACTACAAATGGGGTTTTTTGAGGATGGCAGTATGAGCTAAATAAGGACCCTGTTGGGCTTTGAACGATCAGGAGTACTCTAGGGGAGTCCAAGATCAAAATATAACCTTGGAAATATAGCATCCGAGGTCCCCTTTAAGACAGGGGTGTTTCATCACCAGAGCCTCTGCAGCCGTGCCAATCTCTTTGGTACTAGGATATGCTTTATGCTTATATATTTCAGCAGCCATTACATCCAATATGTCGTGATTTTGATCCCTGGTTAATCTGAAGGTTTTCCCTTCTTTCACAAATGCAGAGTTGGCCTCTCTTAAAGCATATTCCACCTCGTAGGAGAATGTTGGAACAACAAAGACCTCTGGCCATCGGGAAAGACGCTCAGGTGAATCTGTGTTATCAGACAGTATCACCGTGTCATCTCTGCTGGTTGAACTCTGATCAAACTCAACAAATCTTAATGGTTGCCCTGGACGGCAGATCCTCTGTGTTAACTAAATTACACAGGGCATTGTCAAACTCTGGGTCTTGAAATTGAAGGCGAAAGTCATATTCCAAGTTCATTGTATTTTTCACCTCTAATATGAGGGCATTTACAGTCTTAGGACGAGAGGGATAAATGAGCCTCTCAGTGTTGTCTTCATCAATAACGACCCTTAGTTTCAGGACATCAGTCACTTCCATTTACACTACATAAGGGAGACCAGCAATATAAAATATAAAAAGATTGGCTTTGGCCTTTTCCCTTGCTTACGCGCTGCAAAAATAGAAACGATTCAAAGCCAAAAACACACAAACCACAGAAGCAAATGCAAGAGAGAAAAGCATTGCATTTAGATATCAACAAAACAGAAGTGCTCCTAGTCGCTATGGGCAGCGCCAACTAAAACGGCTTTTACTTCTGTCCTGAGCAAGACTAGCCAGCTAAGCCTTTCTGGCTAGCTAGCCAGCCACCTAGCAAACGTTAGTTCATTTGCTCAGCTAACAAGTTCGCTAGCCTAGCTAGCCAACAGTTTGGTGCACAAAAGTCAATAGAAAATTAATGAATAAAATCCATTATTTTGCTATCTCACTTAGCTGAAGTTGAACAGTGAGCATTTATGTTATACCAAATATAGCTACTCGCTAGCCTTAATTCGCTTCCTTAGCTTGCTAGTTTGCTAGCCTAGCTAGCCAACAGTTTGGTGCACAGAATTCAATAGAAAATTAGAGCTGCGCTCAGAGAGTGCAAGTACCTCTGCCAATGTACTCATTGTTATTTTTGCCAGTATAAGCTAGCAACCCCTGTGTTTATGCAGTCCTGTAGTCTTTGCGCAAATATGTTTTTAATGTGTTTTTGACCTTTTGCATGCCCTTGACCTTGACCTTTGACCTTGAGCTCCCAAAATCAAATCACCTCTTTCTTGAACAATACTTGGTCATTCCAATGGATGAAAATCCATCCATAACTTTTTGCGTAATTCTGCTTACAAACAAACCAACAAACCAACCAACAGACTAACGGTAATGATCACATAACCTCCTCCAGCTTCGTTGGGCGGAGGTCAAAAATGAATGAAAATTATCCATTATTTTGCTATCTTACTTGGCTACAGTTGAACTGCGAGCATTTATGTTATACCAAATATTTCTGCTTGCTAGCTAGCTTGCTAAAGTTAGTTTGCTTGCTTTGCTAGCTAGTTCGCTAGCCTAGCTAGCTGACAGTTGTATTTAGTATAACGTAAATGCTCACGGTTCAACTGTGGTTAAGTGAGATAGCAAAATAATGGATTTTAGGTCACCTGAGACAAAGTCTCAAAGTGACCTATTCTCATCGTCTTCTGTCCATCGTCGTGCATCCGTAAACAATTTACATTTTCGACTTCTTCTCAGAAACCGCTGATCCGATTTCAATAAAATTTTGCAGGAACCTTCCTTTGTCAAATATGCACTAAAATTTTGGATTATATAGTGCCCACCCCCAGGGGCTCTGAGGGGCGGGGCTAAAACTGGTCAATACATTTTCGACTTCTTCTCAGAAACCGCTGATCCAATTTCAATAAAATTTTGCAGGAACCTTTCTTGGTCAAATATGCATGAAAATTGTGGATTATATGGTGCCCACCCCCAGGGACTCTGAGGGGCGGGGCTAAAACTGGTCAATACATTTTCCACTTCTTCTCAGACACCACTGATCCGATTACAATTTAATTGAAATTATTAATTAATTCCTTCATGATTTCATCTTTTCATGACCCCCCCTGCTCTTGCACCAGCAGCACTCTAAGAGAAGGCTGCTAAATGTCAAAACTGTACTTATGTGACCTCAAACATGATTGGTGCAAATGTCCCATAAGTCTGGTTTCGCATGGTTTCTTTTCTGCATAAGTTCAGTAGTGCATTTTTGAAGGAGCTTTTGTCTTTGCCATCTTCTAGTTGGGTCAGGATATGCATGGAGCAGCAGGATCTTCTAATCGCTCTGCTGCCATGCTCTGTTTAGTTTTAGTTCTTTGCCATGTTTTTGTTTTTGCCATCCCAGATCCACTTTTCTGTTATAGTCCGGTCCATGTCTTTGTTCTTACCCTGCATTGCACTTTGTCTCCCCTGTCCGGTCTTTTGTTAAGCTACAGCTTCTCCCCAAGTCCTGCGTGTCGCATGTTTAGGTGATTTCATGGTTTCTGGGTTTCAAACATTCCTTCTAATCTCGTTTGCTTCCTTCGCCTTGCTTTTCTATTTTACTAACCCATACTAACAGTTTGTTGTTTTGTTAAAGTTACTAACCAAGACTAACATTGTATATAATACTAACTTACTAACGAGCACCAGGGATTGTATAGCCGCATGATTAACAAGCTCTCAGCACTCGCCCTGTTCTAGTCTCCGCCTCTTGCCTTCACTTAGTCTTTGCTGCAAATTCAGCGGATCCTCCGCACCTGCTCTACTCTGTCCTGCCTCTCATTATCTGTGCACATTAGAACTCCCTAACCGGAGCTGTATGTTTTGTCATTGGTTGTCTAATGATCCCTGTCCGCGTTTTGGCTTTTGCCAATTTCATGTGGTTAGGTTCTCCCTCGTGTTTGCTCCCACGTAATTAGTCTGATCCAATTCACCTGTCCCTAATCATAGCATGTGACTTCCCTTGTGTGTATTTAAGCAGTCTTCTCACAGCAGTTCCCCGTCAGAACATTTCCCTTGTGCCATGCTTGTTTTTCGCCTTGTACTCTCTTCAGATTCTTTTCTGACTGGACCGTCCCTGTTTATTGATTTTTGCCTCTGATTTGGATATTCTGCCTGCATCTGTGTACCAAACCCATTTTGCCTGACCTCGATTATTGTGTTTGCTGCCCTGGTTACGATTTGGATTTCGCCCTTTGGATTTTGATTTTGGATTGTGGACTTTGTACTGTCGCCTCCTGCTCTGCGGGGGTTCGCCCCCTTTCCAATAAAATCCCATTTTTCCTGCACTGCTCGACTCTCGCGTCTGGTTCCAGAACCGTACCTAACATAGACTGTATAAAAAGATGGATGAAGCAACTGTGACGTCACCCATTGGTTTCAGCATACCATTTAGGAAGCCTCGATTTTGGCAATTTGAATTGCACCAGAGCCATGTAGAGAGTCGCGTCAACGCCGTTCACTCCAATCGACCACTTTTTTTTTACAGCAATGGCGGGTCGTGGAGTCTCCCAATAGTTCCCGGAAGTTAGCGACGAAGACTCGTCTAGCAGCTGAGTTGAAGCGGAATGTAGCGTTCGTGATCTTTCAAAAGGTTAGACATTTAAAGAATTAGACTGTATATTGTCAGCAAATCTGAATTAAATTAACAAATACAGTAAAGCGTTTTCCTGGATTATCCCCTGTACAATTTGAGATTTGAACGTTTACGGGCAAAAAATTAGGCTACGATACTAGCTAGGTACAAATAGCGACACAGTTAATCGCTAACCATGAGCAGCAGCACAATTGAAAACTCCGTTCTCTCAGTGTCATTTCATCCAACAACGCGATATTAGAGAAAAAGGCTTCTTAAAGTGATTTTTTTGCAGAGTGGGGTGGAGGAGTGAAATGTTAGAGAATTAACGTAAATATAACATCAGACTGGCTATAGTAGTGGAAGTGGTGAAGTGAGGTTCTCTTTGAGTACAAGGAAGCTAACGTTAGCTATTATAATAAAGTTAACGTTACGCAATGTTAAAGAAGAAAGCCATCAGTTGCTGTCATACGTCGCTATTAACTTTGATTGTTAGAGCTAATTTTTTTTTACTGCTATTCAATGAACTAAAACGTTATCTATAGTTAAAGTTTTTAGGATTTGAGATTCTATTGACCATTACTTGTCAATATTATGTCGCTGCTCATTTTGCTAATTTTGGATTGATGATTAAGGGAGAGGGAAGCTGGAGGACCAAATAGAAAATTGAAAACAGAAAGTATTGGCCAAATTGGCCAAACAATATGGAAAATTAAGCATAGAAGACGAAGTGGGGAATCATACTGAATAGTATAAATATTGAGCTGTACTGTATTACTTGTCTGAAAGACTGCAAAGAACATGATCCAACTTTATACTAATTCCTGTTACATTTGTTACTGATGCCACTAGCCATACTCTCAAACATCAGCAGCAAAAGCTGATCACAACTACTTAAGTTCCATAAGCTAAGTTGGGAAACAAAGACCATGCCTCATCTCTCAGCACCATTTCCCATCCAAGCCCATATAGGTGTGTCTAACTCTTTCTCCTGTCTTTTTCTCCCCCTCTCTCTCTTTCAGCAGAAGAACTGCAGGTGATTCAGTAAGAGCCAGAGAACTCCCTGCAATGAGACAGACGACACTCACCCTACACCCTGAGTCTTAACTCCCTAAGCTGTGCAAGCCTTTCCCTGTTCCTTACTCTTGATAAACTGGACAATAAGCTTCCAAATCATGTGGTCTTTGGTTGTGAAAAAATGCATGTGCTATGTTTGAATACGATCACCTCACATTTTTGTTGTTGTTGAAATTTTTAATGATTTCTCCTGCTGAATTGAGCCTACAAGCTGTACATTTGTACTCAACCCCCCAGCGACTGGAGCATCCCCACACAGCACAGCAAACCATGGTAGCGATTATATACAAGGACGACATGGAGGAGAAGGCACAGACAAACTGCTTCTCATGCTATTCATGTTTCTGAGTCTATTCAAGATTTCTTTTTCATGAAGTAATTGTAGTACATAAGAGCAAAATAAAAAGATTACAGAAAATGTATGTGTTTGTATGCGTATAACGATATAAATTTGTATGTTAATGTGTCTTGTTCTGTCTAGATGAATAGTGTTTAATGAGCCCTTTCTAAAAATATTACTGTACATGCAAGCCTAGATAAATTTATACCTTCTGCATGCAAAAAGTCAAGGAAAAAGTTGTTTTGAACTTATGTATTGGTGTTTAGTGATAAGTGCAGATGTGCATAAAAATTATGAACAGATAAATTCTAATTATTTCAGTGGATTTTCTAAGATGCCACACTGTACATTATGCTGCTTTTAATGATGCAGGGAATAATTGTGCTGTCAGTTGATACTCATTGATAGTCACCTGTCAGTCCTCTGTCCTTTCTGAAAGTCATGAAGATTACATTCGTCATTACCGAATTGATAACTTAGATCCTCCATTTCCATGGGATTATTAAAAGCCCAAGCAAATAAAGAATTGGTAGGAAATTAGACAGTATTATGAAACGTTCCTTCCCCTCCCTCTGCGTAATAAACATTAGGATGGGATTAAACAAGCATTGTAGTCAATAGCAAAAACCAAGAATTCAAAGCAAGCGACAACAGGAAGTCGCTCTTTAAAATGACTAAATCTCGTTTTAGTCATCTTAATTATTTTAATAATTCTAAGGCACTAAAACCGCTCGAATACTGCATATATTGGGTCTCATTCATGAAACGTGAGCAGAAAGAATTTGTGTGTGAACTGTTCGCAGACCGAAATTTACGCGTATCTCCGCATTCATCAATATTTTAGTTGCTCCGACCTTTTCGTAGCTACTAACAAAATCTACACATGCTACTGACCACGCGTAGTGCTTGTGTAAATTTAAGAATGCACATAAATAATGCTTGTCACTATTGGAAATTACTATTTTAATTCATATTGCGGTCTGTCATGTACACAATATGCAGATGCCTTTGAAACACGTGATATAGCCTAAATATGACAAACGATTAAAAATATAACACATTTAATTAAATTAGTTGGCAATTGGCAGGTTTAAGATCCAGATTAGGTTCATGATTGTGAATTATCTATGTGAATCGACTCAATAGATTACACGTTCTTTCTACATGTTGAATGGTGATAATAAAAAATAAATGTGGAGGCATGTCGCTGTCTCCGTCAGGTGTAATTCCTGACAGAGGTCTACCCAATTATGCCAGCGATGCGCTCGTCTGCAGTTGATAGTTGTGACTGTGAGCTTCCTCCTCCTGTGGCTGATGTATTTTTTTTGTGTGCGCTTATGCGTTTCTTTGCCTCCAGTTTCGTGTCAAACCATTTACGCTTCACCTCCGATATGGTTCTTTGGACTACAGAGACAACATTAACGGCATCTGTCAGGCCTTCGCTTTGCCTGTCCCTTTCACACCTCTGCTAACTGATGAAAATAAAATGTTTTTTCTTAACTCCACTTCACCCAAAATTATTTCTATCTCCGCTTCGGAAAAATTCTTTTTTCTTTCTCTCTCTTTCTTTCTTTGCGCCATGACTGACAGGTCGACTGGATGCATCTACACCTCCTTATATGGTGGTTATTGGCAATTCATGGGCGGGGATTTATGCTAATAGCTGATTACCTGGAGCGCGCTGTCACTTTACGATGGCTTGGCATTCATGATCATACACACGTGTTGACGGTCAGATCTGAGTTTCCTCGGCGTTCATGAATCCCAATAGGTTTTTTTAGTAGCGTAGGCTTTTAAGGAGGTCTAGATGCATTTACTAACGTTTCATGAATTATTGGGTCTCATTCATCAATTCAGCGAAAGAAAACTGAAAGAATCAGAAAAGAGAAAAGAAAAGGAATTTTTCCGAATTGCCAATGAGATAGAAATTATTTTGGGTGAAGTGGAGTTTAAAAAAACATTTTATTTTCATCTGTTAGCAGTGGTGTGACAGGGACAGGCAAAAACAGAAAAACTTGGAGGGAAGCAACAGATGCCGTTAATGTTGTCTCTGTAGTCCAAAGAACTATGTCCGAGGTGAAGCGAAAATGGTTTGACATGAAACTAGAGGCAAAGAAACGCATAAGCGCACATCAGCCACAGGTTGAGGAGGCTCACAGTCACAACTATCAACTGCAGACGAGCGCATCGCTGGCATAATTGGGGAGACCTCTCTGTCAGGAATTATACCTGACGGAGACAGCACAATGCCTCCACTTTTATTTTTGGAAGTGGCTATTCGCCCCGCAGCGCGCTGAATTGGGGGAAAGAGATCGGCTATCTGCCCTACAAAGGAGCCGACAAGAGAAGCAGTTCTGCTATTCGCATCACGGTGGGACGGATCAGAGAAGCACTTCTGCTATTTTCCCCGCAGTTGGGCCAGTAAGAGATTTCATTTTATAATCCGCCTCGCTCTCTGGTCTTTTCGCTGAAACTGCCATGTATGCTTAATAGCCTCTTCGTTTAGTTTTTTTTTTTTTTTAATTATCATCATTCAACATGTAGAAAGAACGGGTAATCTATTGAGTCGATTCACATAGATCATTCACAAACATGAACCTAATCTGGATCTTAAACCTGCCAATTGCCAACTAATTTAACTAAATGTGTTATATTTTTAATCGTTTGTCATGTTGACGCTATATCACGTGTTTCAAAGGCATCTGCCTATTATTTACATAACAGAGCGCAATATGAATTAAAATTGTAATTTACAATAGTGACAAGCATTATTTATATGTGTTCGTGAATTTACAAGCGCTACACATGGTCGAAAGCATGTGTAGATTTTGTTAGTAGCTACGAACAGATCTGAGCTACTAAAATGTTGATGAATGCGAGATTCACGTAAATTTACGTCTACGAACAGTTTACACACAAATTCGCTCTGCTCACGTTTCATGAATGAGACCCATTGAGTGCAGATGTTCAACATTCTGCCGTTAAATGTAGCTTTTTCGTGGTTGCTTAACGTTGGGGTCACTTTAGTGAGACGGCAAACGTTCACTCAAGCGTAAAATATGTAAACAAGGCAGAAATTACGCTATTTATTGACTAGTAATTACCGAGAATCGCAGGTATGTCTCTGCAGCCTATTTGACAGACGCATTTAAATTGCCCGCCAGCAACTTCCTGGAACTATTCGCAGTCTCCATGAACCACGTGACGATCGAGAATTTTGGACTTCCGTTGACGCGACTCTTTCTCTACATGGCTCTGAATTGCACCATTTGACATTTTGAAACCAGATGTGATTCCTATTGTATGAGAGCGTGAATTGAATATCCAGGGAGGAGCGAGAGGTGGATCTACGTGTGGATCTGACCGTATCAGACAAGGACCAGTGGATGGGCACGCCCCTAAAGCATATTCTGGCTTTATCCTTTATTCTAGTCTATTTGGGACCATAATTTACAAAAATGAACATCATGATATATTGAAGGAGACTTGAAACTTGCGATAGATATAATAAAGTAATGTGGAAAATCATTATTTAAATAATAAATCAGGTGATAAAGTAGGGTCATTTTCTCGCAGACTTCTATAGGATTTAAAGGTGCACTCAGCGATGTGGGAGAAAACGAGTAGAGAGGTTGTTGATATTTGAAGTGTAAACAAATACAGACCCACCCTCCACCCCCAAAGTTCATGGACGTGCATTGTCATGTAAACGGCAGAAGAATTACAAGCTGAAAAAGTGGAAAATGGATTTGGAATTTTTCCCGGTACAAGTTATCGATTCGCGAGCTCCAGACAAGTAACGCTTAGACCGTTTGCGTGTTTCTGCTATGAGCTCATTTAGCTTGCTGTCGGAATTGTTTCGTTTTGGAAGAAATGGTTATCAGGAGCTTATAGCAAAATTTCTTCCTGAACAGTTGGTATGTAACACTACAGTTACAACCGCATGCATGCAAAGCGAGACAGTACAAGCAAAACAATAAACTGAGACGAAGGCGGTTCATTTCATTCTATCTAGTCGCACATATGTACAGCATTTGATTGCGCAATTCCCCGTCGATTCCTTACATAAGATGTCAGACATTCACAAGAACTTGTAGCCACAAGTTCAATTTGTGAAGCTAAGGTTAGCTGACCCGTCAGACAACTGTACCCACAACTCAACTGCTATAATAAATAGATAACATCACAACAAAGGTACATTTTGGCAGATTAGACAATATGATGAATGCCTGACGACTGTTACTGTTGTGTGAAGCACCGCAAAGCTAATGTTGCTCACCTGTCCAGCAGAAAGATGGCAACCTCCGCGTCCGTTTTCAGACCCTTCAATTCGCGGAGTTCCCTCCACCATCGGAAAGCCACACCAATGTTGACCCGGGTCTTCGCCCTTTCATTTTCGAAGCCCTTCTTTTTTAATTTATGTTCCTCCGACCATTTTCTCTTGGGCTGTTTTTCAGCCATCACAAATGCTGCAATGCCGTGTCTCTCTCTCTAACTGCGCACGTTACACGACCTGCTACTCCCGTCTGACCTGTGCACGAGTATGAACCCGCCCCTGGGCGTGGAGGGGTGGACCCATGTTCTGGTGGCTCGGTCCGAGCCACAGATTTACCTGCTTAAATTCAGAGCCCAGGCTGTGTATTGAAACCGGATTTTTTTCCACCATGCTCTCAGAAGTGACAGCTTGCAGATAGTGAGGAGAAATATGGTAATTTTGACAAAAAGTGCGTGGATCATGATCGCTTACTATACCTTTAAGTTCTTTCTGCAACCACCGACGTCGCCATCTGCTGGCCATTAAATAGAATGCAAATTTTGGAGATTTCCGCAGTGGTCTCATGGATTTATTGTAAGGACTGGATACTGAACCGTAAATGGCCGCTCATTCATTTCAATGGAAATTGCTCAGTGGCCCAGCACGACATGTGGCCATAGTTCCGGGGGCACGTGGACATGCGCTGTGTGACTTTTCGTTCACACATGCGTAGTGTGGGGCTCATGAACGCGCTGACGTCTGAGGTATCTATGACAGCGGCCCGCGCCCGTGGCACTCCCACAAAGGACGCGTGTTCACAACCAATGTTCTCCGGAAATGTAACTAACTATGTCCACAGCGAAATTCGCAACAGCTCTGTACCGAACAGGCAAACAGCACTCGGCTTAAATATAGTTTAGAACAACAATTTATAGACCTAATAGGGATATAAAATGTTGATGAACTATTTTTATTTAACAGGGAAATAAAATTATTCACTATCGCAAGCAATGTCAGCAAAACAGTTGACTCGCTACTGTATAAGATGACAGTTTTCCACAATCTCGTTTTCCACACAGTTCAAAGTTAAATGTATTCGTAGAAAGTGAAACGCTTCGAGCTTGTAAGCTTGCAGCCTCCTCTATTCTTACTGGATTCATGACGATAACCCAACCGCACAGAGCACTGCCTGTGCTTCATGATCTGATAAGTTTTATAGTAGATGACGTTGATCAAAGTATATAGCCAATTCTGACAAGCGAAATTACTTTTAGTGTACGAATGCTTAAAGCTCATTAAATCCATTCTTTCTCTATACCTGGAATTGGAGCCCATCCCAGCATCCCGCAGGGTGCACACACCATTCATTAGAATTTAATTTTAATATTTAATATCACGAATGCATATGCTGCGCATACTCTAGCAACCCGGTGCGCCATCTGTAACATAGCTGCTGCCGTTATATGCTATTACCACGTTTATCAGCACTAGAAATTAAACTCTAAATTTTCTTGACTAAATTCACGCTTGCTTTTTTACAACCCTAATGTTTCTCTGGGTACTCAAACATCAAGGTAAGCCGAAAAGGTGCTGACTTTATTCGATATTAGTGAAATTTGAATACGGAATTATTTTCCTTCCCCTTATACAGGATTAGCAAATTCCTAAGTCCTCACATGATCAGCAGCCCAGTTATAAAATATACATAAAGTCGATCTTCGTTTCATTCTCATCCGTTTCTTTCTTCTGGGACTCTCGTATTTTTTCTGCGCAGATGAAGATCAGCTGCATCCGCTGCATCAGGGAATCTCTGCAGCATCACTCCCATACACTGATGTCCCTGACGAACAGTGTGTCGTTCACATCACAGGCTGAACAACAAATACTGTCTGTTTGTGCAGTGCAGTAATGCAAGCTTGGAGCATGCATAAAATAACAGAAACTTCATATTTTGTATCTTATCTTAAAAGTTGCTGAAAAGTCATGACATCAAGTATGCACATCTGCTATTGTTTTAATAATTAAGAATGAGCATGCAATGGCAAATAAATGATTAGCTGTGTAGTTTTTTGGGCTGAATTTATACCATGCTGAAAGTGCACATATTATGGACGTAGTCAATGGTACTTAGCCAGCATATAACACATGAAGCAGCAAAGCACAGTACCGTGAGTCGGTGTAAAATATTCAAAGTGATAGAAATAAACAACTCAGCTTAGGTGCATCTTGAACATTTTAATACAAAAAAGCAAAGCAAGTGTTAGCTACATGCACGATTATAGGATATCACCTTCAATAGTTACCACGCCCGTTATCCAACCTAAGTTAACTAACTACAGCCTTTGCTACCTTACTGCATATTCTGTAACGCTACATAAAAGATAACTGAAGCAGTCGAGTCGCTACATAAAGCCATTCATCAAATACAATAAATGGAAACACTGGTGTCGTTACACCTGCTCACTTTACCGACTTGGTAATAATGTAAGCCGACAGCACGAAATCTCCTGACCAGCAGAGAACCGCAGCTGCTGCAGTGCTAATGAGAACGCTTAGAGACAAGGTCCCCTTGCTGTTCGCGTAGCCTGAAATAAAATAAAAATTTGCGCTGCCGTGGAAAAAGGCACCAATGATTGAAAAGAGAAAAATCAACAGATTATATATTGATCATTTGCGGTAGTCAAAAAATTTATTCACGGATTTATTAGAGTGTCTTTTTCAATGGTTCCCTATGGAAAAATGTTATTTTTGCCCCCCATGGCATCACGTGACCTGCAATATCAGCTTGACTGCTAAGCCCTTGTCGGCGTGCGTTTTCGCGCTGGTTCAGTATCCAGTTCTTATAATTCATCCATGATTGGCCTCAGTTTTCAGACCCGAGTGCTGCGTCCATCTTTTTATTTATGCTGCATTCGGTAACGCTCGTAAAGACGAGTCGTGTCGTGAATTAAGTCGAAGGTTCGAGGAAGGGTCATTCGGACAGTGAGGTCGTGAGGTCAAAAGAATGGAATTCACCAGTCGTGTCTCGAAAACACGGCTCGTGGGACGCGTTACCAAATGCAGCAACAGTCTATGGTCAGAGCCGCTTCGAGACGAGGACGTTGCTCGAAAACAAACACGTGCTCCACAACGCAGAAACTACACCGGCATAGTGCAGAGACGTGTCTCCGAGTACTTGTGAATCTCAAGAATATTGCCTTTTAACGAGCTCCGCTTTTAATTCAAAGACAGCCAAAAGAGTGGTGCACTGGTGAGAGCACTAACAGAAAGACTAAAATAATGTTGGGAGTCCAAATGAAAAAAGAAAAATAACCTTCAATGCTGAGGCAATAAAATGCAACAACTCTCATGCAAGTCAGCACAACAACATAAACAAAGGTATTAAGAGAGAAGGATATTAGGCGCTCATCGGGATGAAAAAATCTTTAGGTTGAAAGAATAAATCTGGTGCTCTTGGAAAAGTGGGACAAGAGGACAACCAAAATTAGTAGGTCCTCCAGGCACTCAGAAAAAAATAGTAGGGTCCAAATGAAGCCTAAGATAAAAAGCCTTTATTAAAGCATGGCTGAAACAAATTTAAAAAGCCGACATATTTCGACCTACACGGTCTTCATCAGGGCGTATCAAGTCACATGGGTAAAGACTGACATATATAGATGGTACCAACCAATAAACAACCAGACTAGTGTCACCTGGTAAACTGCTAAAAGCAAAAATACAAAAAGTACAAAAAAGCGCAAATCAGAGGCGGTAACAGATTCCACAAGCTTTGCCAGAGGGAAGCATTCTGGATACATGCCTTTGATGCCCTTAATTATCCTGGCCTTAACGAGGATCTTGACTTTATATCATTTTTATAATTCTCTTCTTTTTCTGTGTTTATATTGACATTTCTTGTACCCATTTGTATTTGTTTTTATATTGTTTCTTCCTGTACCCATAATATTGATACCTCTTGTCATTTATTTTTCGGTATTGTCTCTTTATCCTGGCTTTAATGATTTTTCTACTTATTTTGATTATTCACTTCCTTCTGTATATATATTGATATTTCCTGCACCCGTTTAATATTGATACCTCTTGCCATTTATTTTTCAATATTGCCTTATGTATGTGTCTTCTTCTTCATTGTTATTGGTATTTTTACAACCACACTCGTAGTATATCTGTCACTTCTCTATTTAATTGTTTTGCAACCACCTGTCTGTATTATCTCTGTCACCACTCTATTGTTTGATTATTTTTGTTAACTTAAGTGTCATTTTTGTACTTTTGCTTTTAGCAGTTTACCAGGTGACACTAGTCTGGTTGTTTATTGGTTGGTACCATCTATATATGTCAGTGTTTACCCATGTGACTTGTTACGCCCTGATGAAGACCTTGGAGGTCGAAACATGTCGGCTTTTTAAATTTGTTTCAGCCATGCTTTAATAAAGGCTTTTTATCTTAGGCTTCGTTTAAACAAAGGTATGTCAAGTGCAGTCGGCGCCTGCACTGCGCAGAATTAGTTCTCGGGGACTCAAAAAAATCCCGCACGTGCCACAGCAATTAATTCGAATGGCTAATGGATGTCCACTTGAAATTGCCCACATAAGTGATATGAACCTTATGCTTCATCATAATGAAACGAGAACAATTAAAGCACTGCGAATAACAGGAAGTGACAGAGATGGGACACTATTTAGACTCACGATCCAATGTAAAAATAACTGTTCAAATTAACAAAGTTATGGCGAGGCTGCCTCAACATTTTCAGTGAAGTGCGGCCTGAGAAGAGCACTTGGTCACTCTATATGCGCCTTTAAGGTTCTCTTAATTTACGACAGCCGAGACATTGTTTTTTAGATTGCAGAGTTTATGGTTTTGAGTCCTGGAAAGCTGAGGCCACTCCCGACCTGCCGTTGTTTATCATTCACTTGTGTGCACTGCGCAACAATGAACCAACATTTCATTAGTCAAATTACGCGATGTGATTGTGCTCAGCACAGTACTATCCTTGAATACTTCACACCTGACGCAAAAATTTCTTGAGGTGAAATTATTTTGCCCGAATACCTGAGGGAGTAAGATTTTGACGCAAGCGTGCTGTGCGGGACTGCCCACTGTTTTTTTAACGCCTCTCTTAGCCAGCCTCTCAGTGTCTCGGTCCCGCACTCGCTCCTGAGTCCCCTCCACCTCTCTGTCTCTGACGCTCATTCCTTTCAGAAAGCAGCGTCGAATCCACTCGTCCCTCAGCGTCACTTTGCTCCGCACGCATGCCATCGGACCGGCAGCGAGATGCATGAGACCGACTGAAGGCTGCGTACTCTCACCTCTCAAACGGAGAGAAAATTTGGGAAAAACCACAACGAATCCTCGACGAATCCTCGAGATCAGGTAATTAATTCGCAAACTACAGCGCAAATGCTCTGTTTGTTCAGTGGTGGCGCAATGTGGTAATGAAGATAGGGAAAATGACATTATGGGGACAGTGCGGCTTACCAATGGCATTTTTGGCGTCGCGGAATTTACGGACCGCGGCTAACAGATACAATATGACAACGAATTTGCGAATCCACAGAGTCGTGGTAGCTAAATTGTTATAATATACTATATTTCACAGATTTTTTAATACAACCTAAATTCCAAAACAATTGGAACGGTGCGTAAAATTAATGAATATGTAAATTCTCTTTTGTTTGTATTTAGTTGAGAGCAGCACGAAAAACTTAAAAAATCACCTTAACAACTGGACCCTAATGATTCTAGGAAACATTCGCGAATTCCAAATGTGAATTCCGAAGACACGGTTTCTTTCCATATGCGATCTAACAGCGATGAAATCATGGGCTAAATTCAGTACAGTGGCAGAACCAGAACTGATAATTGGGGTGCACAAAACATCCGTTTAAAACAATTATTAGTGCTGGGGTGCATTTCCCGAAATCACAGATGCTAACTTACATAGTTGGACCCACTGACCGTGAATGGACGAGCTATGTAAGTTGCTAAATTAGTTAGCAACTATGCTTTTTGGAAACGCACCCTGACCTGTTCTCAGTCATTTTCATGATTAACCTATTAATGACCAACAACTAAAAATTGTACCTTATGGAAAAACCCCACAGTTTGAGTTCTGAATGCACTGTAAACCCTGATAGTGTGGTGAACTCAAATGTTTTGTGGAAACCGATTACCTCAAAAAAATTGTGTAGGCCAACTTAATTGCATTGTGTGGAAGGAACTTAAAGAAAATAAGGTAAAGTTATTTTTTTTACTATGTTTTAAGTGCTGTGAACACAAGTTCATTAAGTTGGCATACTCAATTTTTTTGAGGTAATCGGTTTCCACAAAACATTTGAGTTCACCACACTATCAGGGTTTACAGTTTGAGGTAGGAACTTGCTTTTTGGTGTGTGGCATCTTGGGATAAGTGGCTACACATAACCAATTTCAAAATTGTGATAGAACATATTTATCTTGTCATATTTGGGGGTCAATCTTTGATTTTTGGAAAAAACTCAAAATAACACAAAAATAAGTTCAACAGTCATTTGACAGGTTATGTATCAGATGTACACTAAAGTGTTATGAATTGCTTATAGCACAACTTCTCCTGAATCCAACGAAACCAAGCATTTGATTTTACTCTGTACGGATCCTGAGATTCAGCCCTTTAAGTTAAGGTACTATTTTTAGTTGTTGGTCAAATATGATAGCGGATTTTTTCAAATTTCCTATAAAATTCCTTGGAAATATAAGTTCCGGTTGTGACATGGTCAAAAGATTTAAGGCATTTTTGTTCCACCCACAGACAAGTAAGAATCAATTTGGAAAAGGTTTGATTTGCTGTTTTGGGGGTGGCATGATGGGAGAGATGTCTCCATGACCATTGATTTCAATGCATTTCACTGAGGTTTACAAACAAATGCATTCAAGTGAACTAATGACCTCTCTTTCTCTCTCTCTCTCTCTCTCTCACACACACACACACACACACACACACACACTCTCTCTCTCTCACACACACATACACACACACTGACAGAGAGAGAGGATGAAATGAATGTCTGAAATTGTACAGAGGTCATTACTCTCTCTCTCTTTCACACACACACACACACACACACACACCTCTTTCTCTTTCTCTCTGTATCTTTCTAACACACATGCACAGAGAGTGAGAGAGAGAAGGTGCCGCATAGCATTACAATGTACTGTTTTGGTGATAAATGCAACAACTAACATTATTAACATTACTAAAGTAAAGGAGGGCCAGATGAAAGTGTCACAAAGTAGAATATTGCCATGTTCTGGTTGAAAACTAACATTACTAAGTGTTTATCATTACTAAAACTACTAATATGAATTCTCCATTTAAATTTTGCATATAATTACAATTTCAATGCATTGCTGTTAAATACTGCCATAATTTAAAACTTTTAAAAACTTGAATATGTAGGCCTATTTTGAGATGCTGTTATACATACATGTATAAACTACATTCTGCATTAGTAATTTGAAGATGCTGTTGCATACAACTTAGATTTTGTAATGAGTCTTCAGGTGTTAATAAAGTAGAATTGATTGATTCTTTAATACTCTCTGAAGAGTGTGTGTGTGTGTGTGTGTGTGTGTGTGTGTGTGTGTGTGTGTGTGTGGGGGGGTGTTTGGGGGGGCAGGGGGTGTGTGTGTGTGTGTGTGTGTGTGTGTGTGTTTGTGGGGAGAGTGATAGTGAAAGGAGGGGAAGACAGATAAAGAGTTTAACTCCCTTTTGGTAATGCATTTTTACTCCTATTAAAACTCCCATAGGAATACAATGGAAAATGTGTTTCAGGGCTGAGAAGATGTAATACTGAGCCAAGAGGGAGTAACATATGGTATTTGTTTCTTCAGAAAATGCACCATAGGAGTGGGTGCAAAGTGTGTGTAAAGTTTTGTGATGATCCGACATTCCTAACCTGTTCATCTAGAACTGTTTTCATGAAAATTGAAAAAAACCGCTATCATATTTGACCAACTACTAAAAATAGTACTTTAAGGAAAATGGGTGCTATAGCCACATATTTTGACTGATTTGAAAAATTCCAACTGATTTGAGCTATGCTCAGCTAGTACTTTCAGTGCTGTAAAGGAAATTCAAAATTTCCACTATGGTCATTAATGGGTTGACAAAAAGTTCACTCCGAGAGCACTCCACACTTAACAGGTGCTGCTTTTTCTCCCTGATTAGGTAAGACAATAATCATTCATCTGGACGCGTATTTGCTGTATTTAAACCAATACTATTCAAATTGCATACCTACGCAAATACCTTGAGCTGCATGCTTTTTGTAGCCTATTTAACTGCCGAGTGCCACTTTTTTTTTTTTTTTAATCAACCCACGCAATACCGAGAGTGAAAGGCGATATTTCATTGGAATGCGGACCAGTTCAATCAATGCAAAGCATTGGCCTATTAATAAGTAAATTTTTTTTTTTGTGCTGAATTTAGCCCATGATTTCATCGCTGTTAGATCGCATGTGGAGAGAAACCGTGTCTTCAGTTGCCAATTACAATAATTAGCTGTGGAATCTTAAAAAAAACACACCTTTTTTCAGAAAACACTTATTTTTTCAATATCATGCAGGTAGACAGGTTATTAGGAAACGGTTGATTTGATTATGACTGGGTGTAAAATGAGCAGTCACAGAAGGCACGGTAGTTTGCCAGTGAGATGACATAAGGTTCTTCTCTTTGCAAAAACCAAACACCATCCAGAACCACCACCAACTTTCCTGATCAAGAACTCATCTGAAATCATCACAGAACAGTATATGTGTGACTTCCAGATGTCTTCTTCAAGGATGCCCCTGCTTGTTCTTGATAATGGCAAGCCACACATGGCACAAATTAAAACAGCATAGCTGTGTTGTCACAGACAGTGAGTAATGCCCACAGCCCCAACCTATCGCTCATTAAAAACATGTGGTGGGTTATATGGTGCAAAATGCAATCATAGAGACCTTGGACTATTGACAGTGTAGTTTATTATAAGGCACGAATGGGAACCAATTTTGAGCTTTTTTAAGTTTTGGATTATGGCATATGAATAAGGAATGAAATATTTATTTATGGATCATTTATTATGTTTGAAGCATTAAAACCATGAGGAATAAGTGGAGAACACCTTATTGAGCACATTCAAACAGACTTAAGTGCAGCACGATTCCCAAATTGGTTTGAAACGGCTGTATAAGGCCATGTAGAAGCACCTTATAAAATGGGTTTTGCATTCTAGCAATAGCCCTTTTTCACAGCGAAGTAAAATAGGAAAACACAGCAGATTAATTAAACCAGCAAATCAGCATCAAACACATTGGCCCTCTGTGATGAAGTTCACTTTCATCAAGAGCCAGAAGGATTCAGGCTTCAGCAGGGAAACAGTGGAAAGGGGACAAGGAAGTAGCAAGAGTTTCCAGACAAATTGCGAAATTCCAATCCCTGTGACAAGTGCAACAGGCTTCTTTTCTCAAAAGGTACACAAATGACCATGAGTGCGCTGCATTTTACTTTGGCCTGAAGGATTATTACTGGAATAACAAAAATAAATTAACAGACTCAGCTCAGAACTGTCAGCTATAAAGAAAAACAAGCAGAGATTGCATGACTCACTCAGTATATATGTATCAGGCTGCGTGTCAAGGAGGCGATTTGTTACTGTGCTGCTTAAACATTAATGTGAAACTGAGTAACTCTGGGCTCTCTTGGTATATACAGGTGCAGCCCCATGAGCAACAGTGACGTTTACTTCATCATTATACTGCAAATGATAAAGACTTTAAAATCCCATAATATTAGTACCAAGTGACAATGTGATTGATTCTCATGACCGTGCAAACAGAAGTATTTTGATGGTATTTACATTTACATGGATTGAATCAAGTTGGAATTATGGACATTTATAATGGTGTCACTTTGCAAATACTTCTGAACATCATGGTCTTTGTGACTGTCTGGAACAAAATGTTGGTGCTAAACTGTTCTTGTGGTGCTTCTCTAGGTCCTGCTGAAATCCCTGAAGAACCGGGGAGCCCTGCAGACGGTCTTGACCTCGGAAACCACACCATAATCAAAACGAGTTACCTGTACAGCTACTAGGTGTGTATACGCCCTCCATAAACAGCTGAGCTGATTCATTTCAGGCACTCAATTGGCAAATCTTAAACAAGGCGCCCTATTTAAAGATGTTTTGCCTGCCTACTGTTGCCACTTTCTCTGCTCAAGTTACAAGGCAGCGTGCCGTCTACACCGAGTTAGTAAGGATTTGGTATCATCTCTTCGCAGCATGACAATGTCTTTGGTTTTTGTGAGCTTAATTGTTTAATTTTGCCGATGAAGATATCGATTCATTTTGTGCTTGCACACTCATTTCAGGTCCACAAAATGCTGAAGAGTGACTGCTTGAAGGAGCCAGTATTCATTTAGGAAGTGGCTCGCCCCGCAGCGGGGTGAATTGGGGGAAAGAGATCGGCTATCTGCCCCGCAGCAGGGCTGACAAGAGAAGCAGTCCTGCTATTCGCACCGCGGCGGGGTGGATAAGAGAAGTACTTTGGCTGTTTGCCCCGCAGTTGGGCCAATAAGAGATTTCACTTTATTATCCACCCCACTCTGTGAAGTTTCGCGCTGAAGCGCTGCGGGGCAAATAGCCTCATCCATGCATTTAATGTCTAATTAAGTTGTTTCGTCTCGCATCCAGCAAACCGCGGATTCTGAGCTCAAGTCTGAAACGCATTGTTAGTGTCTCCTCCTAATCGTAAGTAGTGTGCTCCTTCGAGTAAACTCCGGTTATTCGAAGCGGAATCGCTACCTGCGTATAACCCAATCAGATACTTTTGTGGCAGGCCGAAGGAGGTCCCGGGCGGGGAATAGAACCCCAAACTCCCGGGTAAGAGTCACACGCGCTGACCATATCGCCAAAGAGCCAGGCTCGCTGGCAAGGTAGCCAGGACGCATACTTCTTAGGAGGCATTTCTAGTGAGAGGACCCATCATCTGTCACACTTTCGTAACAGGCGTGTGCGTGAAATTTGTAGTCACGCCTTAAGAAGTAAGGAAATGTAGCAACAAGCATCTGGTTGATTATTTAAAGCTGCTGTAACCGGTTTGATCATTTTATCTGGCTTCCTTTCTGTCACGCTTAGCATGGCAACAATCTGTCGTCGCGAAGAAATGCAATGATCTGCATTGCTATCCTGAAGCTACCCTCCAGCAGGCTTGAATTTGCCGGTGTCAAGCAATAAATGCTGCCTAGAGGCTTTAAGGGTGCATGCTTGCATTTCAATGCTGTGGTTCAAATTTCTACACGTTAATTGGGCGATGTGCTATGTAGCCTAGTCTACATATGACGACTGAGCTGGACTTCAATTAAAATGTCTTATTGTGTTTTTGGTGCTCGGTCTCAAAGCAATTTAAAGCAGGAGACAAAATTACTTTATACGGCTCAACTATTTAAACCATCAGCTTGTTGCACCTGAATGACTTCCGTTTTCAAACGAAATTGGTTGGCGTGGGTTATTTCATCTGATGTTCAGTGGTACTCCGTCTATGCTCTGCACCGGGTGGTCATGGCAATCAAACATTTCCAATACAGTAATGGAGGCGTTGCACTGGATGCAGAAACCGTAGTGTAAGTCACGTGATCCCCGAAGTAACCCAGGAAGATAGCTTTGATTGAATGGGGATGCATCGATTAATTATTATTTATTTATACAAAAAAAAAAAAAAATTATTTCCTTGCTCTGAAAGGTCGCATGTATAACCGGATATTGAACCTCGGGTCCAAATGCTCTGCCTTATCCACGACTCTAGCTCAACAGACTATATATTCACTGGTCGATTTAGCACTTGTAAAGCTGTGCTGTGTTTGAACTTGAGCATATTGGCGTAAGGATTCTCAGTCATAAACCGGCTTTGAAAACAACAGTTGAATATTTAGCGGTCAATTATCGCGAAAATACAAAAAACAAACCATTTTAAGCGATTATACTGCTGAGGTCTTCCAGTGCATAATGGTGAGAGGACTCTCAGATAGACTGGCTAAAACAATAGCAAGCGCAGATTTACCCACAAACAGCTTTTATGACAAAATATCAAAGGTAAGAAAATTTTTTTCTCATCTCTGTAGCATTTAAAGTGTATGCCTGCTGTTCTTTGAGTATGGTGACAATTTAAAATGACAAGGCTTATATCGTTAGAATTTGTGGACTGTCCTTTTTCATTTGAGGTATCGTTTGTATGCATAGCACAAATTCAGCAGAAATGCTTGCGATAGAGCACTGATCTTATTTTATTTAATGTTTTGCTAGATGCTTATTTACTTGCTTGGTACTTGAATTGTGTGAACAGTATAGGTAAAAACGGTCATCACGATCTTTTCGCCGAGTTTCTTCGCTTTAAGAGGATATGCCGCCTGACGAGGTTGCTATTAGGAAACATGCTGTATCTATTATGCAAATTCATTGCCCCTGTTACAGGGGCGTTCAGGCTTAAGGTTAATATTTGTATAGAATATATATTTAACACTAATTTCTTTAAATCTTCACTTTAAAACCCGTTTTTATTGCAACAAAACCGTTGACTTACTTGTGAACTTCTGGTACGAGAAGTAGCTTTTCTCGAAGTGCTCTGAGCAAAGAACTGAATGTTTTGTTGGTTTGTAAGGCTGTCCACGGTCAATTCTTCTTAATTTAACAAGCCACTCTTTCAAAAGGGCTTCACTATTATGTGGAAATTGATGGAAACTTATTTTGCCGTATTTTCCAGATGACTGAATGGCATTATTATTGGTGCAAGCAACAGCAGCACAAGATCTCCCCATATTCACTATGCTGCCATCAATCTTTGTGTACATTTTGCTTCGGGGATCACGTGACCACCTACTTAAGTTGCAACGACCTCATTGGATTGCACTTGATGTTCCCGAAATTGTTGCCAATTTCATTCTAAATGAAAACAATTGCTTTTCAGTGAAAGCCTTTGGCTTTGTTTAGGAGTATGCTTTTGCATGAATGAAAATGGAAACTGATTTGGTTATTGGAGTTGCGGTTCTGCGGCTGTTTGAGGCAGCGTTACGGTTGGCGATTGGGAATTGCTTACGGTCACGATTGATTATGCCGTAATTCGGATCACTGTCACTCCATTGGGCTTTGTGCTTTAAATGGCTGCTCCAAATCGTAGTCGCATTGAAATGTTTTCATTAATTGGCACCATGCAGCTTGTATCCACTGGAATCTCACATCCTGTGCTTTAATCCAATCTAAACCTGGCACAACTAAACCTACACGGCCTAAAGCAAAAATGGCTTCAAATCTTCTTTGGCCAACATCATTCTTACCCCTTTTCCACCGAGCTGGTGCTGGTGCTGGTTCGGAGCCAGAGCCTGACTTAGCACCGGTTCTTTCGTTTTCCACAGCCTAAGCACCAGCTCCTGGCTCTTAAAACCGGAGCACCAACTCCTTGCTGGTCCAGAGCTAGCACCGATTACATGGGGCAGAGTTCACCAACATGACCAGCGCGGTCGCGGAAGTATTTTGAGCGTTCTGCTTGCAGTAAACGTTGGGATGTATCAGCATATGACTTATATCTGCATGATGCGTTTATATTTCATTTTACTTTCTGCGCCGCTTAGGTCTATAATAAGCGTTACGAATATGAGTTAGCTGGCCAGATAGGGCGTTAGCGAATTACTGTTATTGCCATTAGCGAGCTTGAATGTCATTTCAAAACGAAACTACATTAGATCGTTCAAAGTTACGAAGCTGAAATGAAATACGACAGTTGCTCGTTTATTTATTACCTGTCTGCTTCCTTGGGAAAAGTAAAGATGGATAGCGTGTTCCTATTATTACACCCTATTTCTGCACAAGGTTTTGGTATTTTTAACATGCACGGACAGCAATGCAAAATACGGTATGCGCCTTATATTGTATACTTTTTAAATATCTGATCTTAATCCAGTACAAGATCGTAGCAATCTAATCGGATATATTCCTTTGACCCTCTAAAAACGATAAAACCTCAATGACAATAATAGTATTACTGAGCATAGAAACACAAGCATTATTTCAGTTTTACATTTTTATTTGTGGTTTCTCGCAGTCCATACTGTATTTCTGTATTGCCATGAGCGCTGCTGAGAGAGACGCAGATCTCGAGCAACGTTCATTATCTCCTGATCTGCTGGTCTTAAATTATAGTGACGTGATCGCGTGGCTCTGATTTGGCTCCTCGGCGATGGAAAACCAAACAGGTTCTTAGGAGGTGCGTGGGTTGAACCAACTAAGCACTGGCACTAGCACCAGCACCAGGTTCTTTCTGGTGGAAAAGGGGTATCTGACTAATATGCCTCAGAGATCCTCATCCAGTGGTGTTTTTCCTCAAGATTTTAGTGATCATTGCCCGACTGTTTGCATTAGAAATGTGAAATTACCAAGGTCAAGCTGCATGTTCTTTCTAAAAGAAATTGCGTAACTCTGACAATCAGGGGTTCCTGCATTGTTCAAAGATGAGTGACGCAGACGAGGTGTCCCTCTTTCAATCCAGTTCTGGCTCATATTTTTATATTGTTGCTGACAAACGCACTCCCTTTTGGTGATTAGGGATTTAAGACAGAAGCACTGCGTCTTTTCCATGTATTATCAGAAATGTTGATCGAATGGAATTCGGCATGGGCTTACGCTAAATCCATGACACTATCCTAACACCCGGATAAGCCGTTAGAGAATGTCATCGTCTGTGGTCGTGCTAAAGGCAAATTAATCGATTATCGAGTGATGCTCAAGTCTCATTACAACACTCTTTCCTGAGCTTTGCTTCTCTAGGAGTTAAAAAAAAAGTAACAAATAAATTATATATATAATTTTTTTTTCTGAAAGGATTTTGTTCAGGCAGCTGCAGAACAAGTGTGGGCCACTACTATGATTAGGATCTGTATCTTGTCGTCATTCATTGCGAGAGTGCTGTTAACTTTTACCTTGTATGTCAATAATCTGGTCTCTCTTGAAAATGGCCGTAAGGTGCACTTTTATGCGCGCGGGCAGTGCAGGATTTTACTCTGCTGCTTTTTCATCGGATGAGGTGTTATCTGCCTTGCAGACGGTTTTGATTCTGTTCAGCACTCCTTGAGCTTAAACTGGTTTCAACTGTGTTGAAAACTAAATGCATGCTATGCTGGGTCACATACATTGAAAGCAGGGAAGAAATTGCACTTGATGACTCTGAAATCGCGCGAGTGCTGTTTTACAAGTACCTGGGAATATATATCAGTGAAAGCTGTCCTCTTAAGTACTCATTGATGAACCGGCAAGGAGGTTAAAGCGTAAAAATTGGGTTCTTTTAAAGAATTAGATCGCCTTCTTGCGTGATTTCAGGAAGCTTTAATTCCGTCTACCTTCTTGCCCATGCTTGATTATGGTGATGTTATCTACACTGAACAAAAATATAAACGCACAAAGTGATTTTTTTCGAATTTTTTTTTTATCAATCCAGAAATATTTCAACAAAACAATTATTATATTATTCTTGCCTTAATATTCAAGCAACAGAAACATGACTAACAATTAACTGTGCACAATTCATGAGTTATCACAGCCTGAACCCAACAGGGGTCAGCGGGCAGAGTTCACAGCACTCAGAAACGAGTGTGTCCACCATCGGCATCACGTAAAGCGGTACACCTCCGGCGCATGGCGTTCACAAGGTTGTCAATAGTGGCCTGTGGAATGTTGTCCCATTCCTCCTGCAGTACAACTCGGAGCTGGCATCAGCGTAACGCTCACCCACACGTCGCCATACGCGTTGTCTGCCATCAGCCCGGTACAGTTGGAATCGGGATTCATTGCTGAATAACACCGTCCTCCACTGTACAAGCGTCCAGCGAAGGTTACGGTTGGCCCAGTCGAGTCTGTACTGATGACGGATGGCGGTCAGGTTGAGACATGGTGCGGTCGGCGGGCTTGGAGGTCTGCCTCCCTCAGGCAGTTTAGGACAGTCTGAGGCGAAATCCGCCTGTTGTGCAGTCCGACGGTTTCGTCAGCTGTCCTGGTGGCTGGTCGGAACCGATCACGGAGGTGCTGGAGCCGCATGTGCCGATCCTATGTGGGTGTGGTCACACGTGGTCGTGGGGCATGTGGACGATTCACAGTGCTGCCAGTCTCTCTGAATCGACTTCTCAACCGGCTTATGGTGGAATGGCACACATTCAAGTGTGTTGACACCACTGTCACAGATATCCCAGCATTCAGCATGCCAATGGCACGCTCCCTCATAACTTGTGACATTTGTGGCATTGTGACTTGTGAAAAAAGTGCACATATTGAGGTGGCCTTTTATTGACCCTGGTCCAAGGAGTGCCTGTGTATTGGTCACGCTGACTGACCAACTCAGTGTTTTGCTCTATGCAGCTCAGGGGTGGAATAACTCAATGAGTGAGTAATCTCACAGGGAGTGGTCAATGAGAAGTGGGTCACCAGAATTGATAAAAACAAATCATTCAGTACACCAATAAACACTATTTGTGGGCATATTTCATTATAGGTCAATTTAACTCAGCATTTTTGGTTTGTGCGTTTATATTTTTGTTCAATGTACATGCATGCTGCCCCTCTTCCCCTACCACCTCGAAAAAGCTTGATATGCTCTGTCATGCCGCACTTTGATATATTACTGGGCATCATTTGAGAACCCATCATTGTTCTCTGTGTAAGGCTGTGGGTTGGCCATCCCTATAGGGAAGCAGCATTGGCCTACTTTCATTTTCAAGCAATCTTGCAAAGGTTACCAAATTCTTGCATCTTCATTAAATGGCGCTCTAGCCATTACCAAGCCTGGTCTCAGGGCTGGTTGGTTCTCAAGGTTCCGTGCCTTAAAACTGCGCTAGGAAAAACTGCTTTTGCTACTATGCTCCAGGGACATGGATCAGGTTTCAAGAGTCCTTTAAACTGCACAAATTAATCTCATAGAAATTCAAAAAGGTGATGAAAGATTTAGATTGTTGTCTGTGATTGTTTTAAGATTTTTGTTCATCGTCCATTAAAACTGTCTCAGTCGGTTTCCCTGAATGAATAAATAAAAAAAAGCATGTTTGCTACGATCAACATCATTACGTTGCCCCTAATGGGTATCATTTTGGCACGACTTCCAGATAAATCAAGGTAATTGATGTTAATACAACATTCCATGTACTTGGATACTGTGTGTGGCTATAAAATGTTTGCTACAAGAGGCTTAGCAGCCTTAAATCTGGTCAGTGAATGCTCAACCAAATATTCACCACCTGAGTCATGGGGAATATTCAACGCTAACAGATCAGCTACTCTGGCAAGTATTGGATTTTTCGCTGCTGCTCTCTCCGCCAACAACTTTCACGCGTAAACATGGAGGGCAGGGAGGTTTTTAGCTCCCCCTGCCTATTGGCTTTTCTTGCATGCAGGTGGAAGGGCAGGGAGGTCGCCTGGAATGGCGACTCGATTTCTCGCCTGTTATGGTCATTTTGGGGGGTGGGGTTTGCTGCTGCTCGCTCCGCCAATGGCTTTCACGCGTAGGGATGGAAGGGCAGGTTTTTGGCTCTCCCTGCCTACTGGCTTTTCATGCATACGCGTGGTAGGGAGGGGAGGCCCAAAAACAGAGCCATGCCGCCAGACTCAAATATTGCAAATAAATTTGCTGCAAATGATATAATTAGGGGATTTTAACAAAGTGGACCTGACTCAACTGTGTTTGTGAGAACACCCTGTAAGTGTTTTGGAACTGAGGAGACCAATTACTGTAGTTTTGAAAGCAAAATGTTTTCTCATTCTCACTTGATTTTAGATTACAGCTTCTCAACACTTCTGCAGCCTCTTTTGTCACATTTGTGTGCCGAATTTTTTCATTGGGTGACTCGTCTTGACTGCAGGCAGGCCAGTTTAGCACCAGGACTCTTTCACTAGGGATTTATGGTGTTGTAACGCACGCACAATGTGGTTTGGCATTCTCTTGCTGAAATAGGCAAAGCCTGACCAGAAAAATATATATTGTTCAGCATTCATAATGCCTTCACAGATGTGTTTTCAGAAGTGTTTGCGAGCCCATGCATTGATTTCCATGACAGAATGCTGTTTGTTTTTAATGCAGTGCCACCTGAGGGCCTGATGATAGCAACATTCAGTGCTGGTTTTTGAACTTGTCCCTTGCATGCAGAGATTTCTCCGGATCCTCAGAATAATTTTATGATTCAACATACCAAAGATTATTAAATCCCTGGTTTCTTTGAAATATCATTCTTAAATTGTTGAACAATTTGCCCATGCTATCTGTCACAGATTGGTGAAGCCCTCACCATCTTCTGAAAGATTCAGCCTCTCTGAGATGCTCTTTTCATACCCATTCATATGACTGACCCGTTGCTAATTAATCTAATTTGCGGTGAGATATTCCACCAGGCACATTTTTAGCATTATGAAACATGTCCTATCTTTTGTTGCCCCTGTCTCAACTTATTTGAAACATGTTGCCAGCATCAAATTCAAAATCAGCAAATATTTTTCTACCAAACATAAACTTCTCAGTTTCAACTTGATTTATTGTCTTTGAACCATTTTAGATTAAATATAGGGTTTAAATGATGTGTAAATTCTTAAATTCTGCTTTTATTTACATTTTACACAGCATCCCAACTTTTCTGGAAGTGGGTTTTTCCAATTTGATTTTAATTGGCAATCCAAGGGCCAGTTTTACAGGGACAGGGGCAGTCCAATCCAAGACTAAATTACATTTCTCATGGAGTGCCTTCATAACAAATCCAGTATTTCTCCAGGGCCAAGCTGAATCTGTGTGTGACAAACAAGCTTTTACTACTGAAAAAAACGTTTCTCGTTTTATCTGGATTTAGGGGCTAAACTGACAACTCAAGAATCAGCAAGACCAGAACAGATGGAGCTCAGAACCCTCAAGCTTACCATCCCCATCTTCTTAAACATCTCCAACTTCACCACAGGTAATGGGACAGATGTTCTACTGTCTGAAGGCCCTTACCAGACAGTGGAGGTCGTGCTCATTGTCCTGGCCGCAGGGTCCCTCAGTTTTGTAACAATTACTGGGAACATACTGGTCCTGCTTTCAATCAAAATCAACAGGATCCTCCAAACCATCAACAACTACTTCCTCTTCAGCCTAGCATGTGCAGACCTGATCATTGGGGTCAGCACCATGAACCTGTACACAGTCTACAATCTGACTGGATATTGGCCATTGGGGGCAATAGTCTGTGAGCTTTGGCTAGCCCTGGACTATGTAGTCCGCAGTGCCTCTGTTATGCATCTCCTCATCATCTGCTTTGACCGTTATTTCTGCGTCACCAAGCCACTCAGCTACCCAGCAAAAAGGACCACCAGGATTGCAGGCATGATGATGGGGGCAGCCTGGGGTCTTGCCTTCCTCCTGTGGGCCCCAGTCATCCTGTTCGGGCATTTTATCATAGGCGAGCGTATTGTGCCAGAGGGCGAGTGCTACATCGAGTTCCTGTCCAATGAATCCGTCACCTTTATCACCGCCACTGCTTTCTTCTACCTGCCTGTTACCACCATGACCTTTCTGTACTGGCGGATCTCCAGGGCCAGCAAGAGCCGTGTGAAGATGAACAATCACAAGCGAAAAAAGGGCAACCCATTCAGTAGCGAAGCAGGAAACCGCATCAGCACTCCATGTGATGACGAGAATGACAGAACCCAACCCGCTAAGAGGAGCCAGAATGGCGGAACAGGTGGTGTTAGAGAGGAGGAGCCGAGTGCACCAGTACATCCTGAGAGAAAGGAAATCGCTGAGGCCCCTGCAGGTTACAAAGGAAGCCCCAAAGCCCAACGCTTAAACACCTCAAAGCGCCAGCTCAAGAAGAAGTCATTGTCATCTCGTGAAAAAAATAGTAACACGTATGGTAATGATCATTCTTATTGCCTTTGTGGTCACGTGGACACCCTATAACATCTTGAAGGTCCTCAGCACCTACTGTTCATCATGCTTTCCCTCCGCTGTTTGGACCTTCAGTTTGTGGTTCACCTACATCAACAGCACCATCAATCCAGCCTGCTATGCTCTCTGCAATGAAACCTTCAAGAAGACCTTCAAACGACTCCTGCTCTGCCAGCACAAGGACATTCGCTTGGGCAGGTAAAGAGGTGTGATTATTAATATTTTGTTTCTGCAGGTGCTCTTCTCTGTCATTTCTTTACATGCCTCCTGCATCACTTTAAGCAACAGCAGGTAGAGGCTCAAGAAGTAGAACTACAGACTCGCGACCAATAGATTTAATGTCAAATTGCACACATTTCTACACGTGAACTATATTATAATTCAAGCACATTTACCACAGAACTGAGACTAGAAGAGAATTTACAGTGATTCAGGAGATCAGAGAGGGCATCCATTTATTGTAATTTATGTGTTACTGAATGTACAGAGCCATACAAAAGTTTGCAGTCACTTAAGAATGTTGATAGTTTAAAAAAGGATTTTTTTTTTAAATTAAAAAAACAAGCTCAAAATTCTCAGATCCCCCACACGGGATAGCTGATAACTGGCCTGGGCAAAAAACCTGGAGGAGGGTCAGATGGACAAACTGGAGGAAGGACAAAAGTTTGAAGAGACACATCCTCAAAAATAAAAAGTATCTGTACATCAAATTGTTGAGAAATTTTGAGCAGTTTCAGAGATATGGCCCAGAAAAGAACAGGGTGGCTGATATGTGGCCTGGAAACAGAACGCGGTGGAGGATGGATAGACGAACTGGAGTGCAGATGGAAGTTTGAAAGGGCTCGTCTTCAAAATAAAGCGTATCCAAACATGACATTTTGTTGAGAAATATTGAAGGGTGGAATTCTGGCCTGGAAAAGAAGCGTGATAGTTGGACGGACGAACAACATTCATTCCCATATCGCCATCCACTGCATGGCGGGGCATATAAAGCCAAGACCTTCTGACAAAACTTGATTACAATTGCTGGTAGAAACAGTTGGGTCATTCCATGTCAAATCATCAGATATACAAAACATTTGTCACCATGTAGTCATAGATTGCTTCCATATTTTCACATTAGATAAATATGTATTAGTGATGAACAAATCCGAAATTTCAGCTCATTCAGACCAAAAATGAATTTTTGGTGAATTATTTTCTGAGGGTACTGTCCGTCAGTTTTTTTGTCAATTGACATTTTTCTTGTATTTAACATGGCATAACTTATTATTATTATAACTTATATATATTATAACTTAATTATTCTTGGTTGTGGAGCTATGAGGACACCAAAAGTGCCTTTTGTTCAGGCAGTTCCATGTTTTGGTCCCCAACGCACCCCAACTATAAACCTTAGCATAGGCTCTCTGGCATTTTTTTTCATTTATTTGTGTCTGCTGAATATTAAGCCGGCTGAATTCACCATGAATTCATCAGCAACTGCAGTCAGTACCTTGCCAAATGTGAAAAAAATGCTAAAATGCCACCTGTTCAAACCCCCGTATCTCCAGGGGCACACCTTGGATTTGCTTCAGTTTTTTTTTTTTAACTGATTCCTCTATTATAGTAGAAAGACCACTCCAAAAATTGTTGATGTGTTTTGACTAATATAAATTTTGCAGGTGTCTGAACAGGGGTGGGGTAATCTTGAGAATCGTGTGGCACTTCAAGCTTCTTACACATTTAACTATGCAACATTTTAAGTGTTTTCAATCATTAGGCAATCACAAACTAAATTGTGCTAATTCCTGTATTATAGTAGACATAACAAAACTAAAGTTGTTGATGTGACTTGAACGACATACATTTCAGAACTGTCTAAATAGGGGTCAGGCAATTTTTGAGAATCACTGTCAAAACTTTGTATTCCATGCTATGTTAACAGTGTTATTGCTTCCTAAATGCAGCAAAGAGCACAACAATGTTGTCTGTCCCAGATTTGTCCAACTTATACTGCCGGGCTGTGCGTCCAGTGACATCCGGAGTTGGAACAGTTTGGAGAATGTTATTGAATGGCACCCAGCATTTTTCAGAAGAAGTCCATGTTAATGCTTGTGCCCTCTTGTTTCGCTTCATGAAAAACAATAGCAATAATCAGAAATTATTGATCAATAACTGGTTCAGGTTTCTCCTTGACAACATGATCTACCAACCTGCATATACTGACCTTTCTGTGAATGTGTCATGCATTGACGAATTGAGAACTTACAATGATTGTGATTCAATAATCATTAACATTGTGTAAGAAGCTGAAAATGCCACGCGATTCTCAAGATTACCCCACCCCTGTTCAGACACCTGCAAAATTTATATTGGTCAAAACACATCAACAATTTTTGGAGTGATCTTTCTACTATAATAGAGGAATCACTTAAAAAAAATAGAAGAAAATCCCAAGTGTGCTCCTGGAGATACGGGGGTTTGAACAGGTGGCATTTTTGCATTTTTTTCACATTTGGCAAGGTACTGACTGCAGTTGGTGATGAATTCACGGTGAATTCAGCCGGCTTTATATTTAGCAGACATAAATAAATGGAAAAAATGCCAGAGAGCCTATGCTAGGATTTATTCTGGGGGTGCTTTGGGGACCTAAACATGGACCTGCCTGAACAAAAGGCACTTTTGGTGTCCTCATAGCTCCACAACCAAGAATAATACAGTAAAATGGACTGCATTTTCTGATTAAGCAGTACAACATTAGCTTTGAAACCTTGCATCTAAGCTATAGGTGTAATAATAAAAAGGTTATGCCATGTTAAATACAAGAAAAATGCCAATTGACAAAAAAACTGACAGACAGTACCCTTAGAAACTAATTCACCAAAAATTCATTTTTGGTCCGAATGAGCTGAAATTTCGGATTTGTCAGTGATATATATTTAAATAGCTGCATAAAAAAATTAGCAAAACTGAGAAGGTGGTGCTGAGATCCATTTAATGATCTGACATGGAATGACCCAGTTGTTTTTAATTCTGATTTTACATTTGATTGGAAACGCCCATTTTTAGCAGCCATTCCTCCAGTGTAAAAATAACACAATTTGTCATCCCATCCTTTATTACACATTCAGGAACTTTGGGGATAACAAGAACATTTGAAGTGATTAAAATAAATATTGAGCTTCAATATTTATTGGCTGGAATTAGTCCAGTTATAATTTTAAAATTTGTAATCAGGATTATTATTATTATTATTATTATTATTAATAATAGTAGTAGTATAACAGCACAGGATACTGACAGGACGCTGACTTTTTGAAAACACGTCACCACATAACAAACACACTCACCGTAGAAGGAATAGCACACACGGTGATAAACTTCACAAAGAGGGCTACACACTGCACACAAAAGGCTACACACTGAGAAATGGTTTGATTTGTTCCACAGAATACTGGTCATTGTTTTAACTTCAAATTACTGCTGCATTGTATTTCATCACTGATATGAATGACCACCAAAAGGGAATGAAGTCTGAGCATTAAAATCAGAAAAGACGGGTTCATGATGTCATCAGCAGCCGAAGAGGAGCTGCTCACTCTTCATCCCTCATCTGTAATGCCTGAGACGCTTTCATGACAGCTTTAGACTCTACTTAAGGAAGGGAGAGCAACTGTAGTGTGCAGTAATGATTACACGCTTAACAAAATAAAGATAAATCTGAGACCAAGAACTTTCTAAGTATTTATTTCATGTAATATTACATACATTTACATACATTTGAGACCTCCTATGTCTACTACAATTCTAAGCTCTGAAGCGGTTTTGGTGATACAAGTCATTGAAAATTCAATATGTCAATTGTGAAGTTTGAAGGTCACAGAAGGTCAAATTGAGGTAACCAAATGGACTTCATATACGACTTTTATATATGTCTCTAATAAAAACCTTTATCTGTGGCTGTTTTGGCGATACAAGTCATTGCAATTGTATTGTGTCAAGTTTGACCTACAAAAGGTCGCCGACAGTCAAGTTGAATGTCACCAAATGAAAGTTCATGTCTGACTTCCTGTAAGTCTGTAATACAAACTTAGGTTCTATCTGTGACCTTTTTAGTGATACTAATCATTGAAACTTCACCATGTCAAATGATCAAGACCAACCAGGAAATGCACATCCGAATATACTTTCCAAATTACACACACTCACACACACCCATTCATTCACACAGGCACATACCCACAAACACAGATGCAAACACATGCACGCATGCATACAGACATACAATAACACGCAGACACACACACATATCATGTCCCAAATTGACTAAGAGTTGCCAAGACTCTTGCATCCAAACACCCATTTCATATCACACACGGAAATACATGCACACATGCATGAATACATTTGCACCAGCACTGGTGCACGCTTACACACGCACACACACACACACAGACTCACACACATGTCCGCTCACAAACAAACATACTTTCACACTTGAGCATCCGCACTTTCATAAATTAAAAAGTGGGCATGGAATATGCAACCAAATAACCAACAGAATATCTGAATAATAATCTGAATAAGCAGAATAGCTCACCATATAGTCTCATAAACTAAAAATTGAGCTAGTGTTACATAACTTGTAAACAAACAATATAGCTCTGAAGTCTGCTGCGAGTAATCATGAAGAATACTTTCACCAGCTAAAAATGAAAAATTCAAAAAGTTTAGCACTCAAACTTCACAACACTCAGACTAAAAGTATACTTACAAGTATACTTTTATTTATTTTTTTTAATGAGATTTTATTGTAATTTTCCTCAATTTATTTTAAACGTACGTAACAGGTAGTTCATAATTAGGTACAATAATTATCATGTGGTATAAATAATAATTACAAAATAAATACAATTGAAAAAAAAAAAGTTTTTACACACATATACCCACCACTGCAAAGGAGATGGTAAAACATTGATTCATACATTCGTACAACAAACCTCAAATTAAACAATACTTTTAGCACACCGGGGCACAAGCTCCACTCCTATAACAGGTTACACACCACTATAAGAAATTTAAAAGAGCCTCTGGGGCTTTCCATTCCAGGGAGTCGGTACCCCTGTTAATCACGACACTTAAGTCCTTGGGCAAATAACTTATCAACGGCCACCATAAATTCAAAAAAATATCATCCTTCTCTTTTAATTTGGCAGTAAGTCTTTCCATTGGAAGAACTCTAAAAATTTCCTTATACCACTGTGTTACCGACGGAGGTTTTTCCTGGATCCAATTAAATAATATACATTTCCTAGCCAAGAGGAGAAGCTCATTTAACAATTTAGACCTCTGAGGGTCCAACTCCCCTGTTTTAGATGGAAGACTCAATAAGAATTGCCCAGGGTCTTTAGAGATCTGACATTTAAAAATTGCATTCAATTCCTGTGTTATACGTGACCAAAACTTAGCTATTCTGGGACATTCCCAAAAACAATGTATTTATGTTCCGACCTCCTTCTTACATTTAATACATAATGGGGACCTAGTAGAGTCAATTCTATTCAAGAAGTGTGGTGTCATATGTTGCCTATGGAGAATACGATATTGCATTTCTTCATAACTATTACCCAAGAAAATAAAATGAGATGATTGGATGCATGAATACCAAGTATCCCTTTCATATACAATCTGTAAGTCCTTCTCCCATTTTTCTATAACAGTATCAATATTTTGCGGATCATAAGACATAAATAATTATAAAAATGTGAAATGAAACCCTGTGTACCAGTAAAATGAGTGATGGCTTCCTCCATTGGCCCCATCAAAGGTTTATCCTGAGGTAAATTACAATCTGCAAGGATAAAATGACGAACTTGGAAGTAAGCATAGAAGTCTATACATATCAATCCATACTTTGCTTTCACCATTTCAGAAGACATGAGGACATTATTATCATCAAATATATTCCCTATAACTCTGATACCATTATCATACCAAGACCGAAAAATGCCAGTTTTAACACCTGGAGGGAAGTTTCTATTATTCCTAATTGGAGTCAAATATGACACCAGATTCCTCCTATTAAAAAAATGGGACATAGCTTTCCAAACTTTAATTGTATTAAAAACTATCGGATTACTTGCCAATCCAGGGCTTGGTTTGCCAGTATTAGTAAGCTCAGCTAATATTGTATATGGGGCACATTCCCATGCTTCAAGTGGTTTAGGACCTCCCTTAAGATAAGAATGAACCCAATCATAAATAATATGATGATGACAGGCCCAATTATAGAATAAAATATTTGGAAAAGCCATGCCCCCCTATCCTTAGGCAACTGCAAAGTTTTCATACTCACTCTGGATTTTTTACCTTTCCAAATAAGTTTAGAAAAGTCCCTATCAATTTCCTTAGCCAACTTCTTTGTAATGTGTAGAGGCAGCATTTGCATAGGATAGAGAAGTCGAGGTAGTGCATTCATTTTAATCAGATTCATCCTACCCAACCAGGAGACTGGCAGGTCGATCCATCTGGCAAGATCACTTCTAACATCCCAAAGTACATTAAAAAAGTTCCTGCTCAAAATGTCTCTAATATTTGACGTGATATATATCCCCAAATATGTAAATCCTGAGGCAGACCATGAGAATGGAAAATTTGGTATATCCAGTGTTTTGTTACCATACCCCAATGGCAAAGCCATTGACTTGCCAAAATTTATTTTATAACCTGAAAATAATCCAAACATATTAATAATTGACATCAGAGCTGGTATAGACTTCCAAGGGCTGGAAATAAATAGTAACACATCATCTGCATATAAAGCTATCTTATGTGTAGTGTGTCCGATTTCAATCCCAGATATATTACCATGTGCCCTAATAGCTTCTGCCAATGGTTCAACTGCTAAATCGAAAATCAAAGGTGAAATTGGGTCCCCCTGTCTAGTGTACCTACTCAATGTAAATTCTGAAGATTGCATACCATTAACGATCACACAGGCCCTCGGGGAATAATATAGTAACTTCACCAACTTAATGAAGTCCCTGCCAAGACCAAACTTTTCCAACGCACTAAATAGATAGGGCCATTCTATCCTATTGAATGCTTTCTCAGCATCAAGTGAGATAACGAGACCTTTATTTTGCCTATTATTAGTGTACTGAATAATATTAAGTAGTTTCCTCATATTAACTTGTGATACCCTATTTTTAATAAAACCAGTTTGATCATTTTTGATTAAAAATGGTAAATAACCTTCTAGGCGTGTTGCCAATATCTTAGAGAAGATTTTACTGTCTACATTAATTAAACTAATTGGTCAATACGAACCAGGAGTATTCGAAGGTTTGCCCTTCTTAAGAATCAGAGAAATATTGGCACCATATAAAGTGGGAGGAAGATAGCCTTGCTCCACAGAATGCAAATACATCTTTGTTAGTGGGCCCTTCAATAAATGGTGAAACTTCTTAAAGAACCTCGGCCCATATCCATCAGGCCCTGGAGCTCGTCCGCTCTGCATGGAGTTTATGGCCTCCACCACCTCTAAAGTTGTAATGGGCCTCCCAAGGGTGCTCCGGTCCTCCTCAGAAAGCGATGGAAGATTTAGCTTATCTAAAAAGTTGCGTATATCTTCAGCATTGGCAGAAGCTTCTGTTGTATACAACGTTTTATAAAAGTCTCCCATTATCTTAGTCAAAACCTTTTTCTCATAGTGACTTTTTCCAAAACCATCCTTTAAAGAAGAAATAGAGGTGTGTCCCTGCCTACCTGCAGCCAGCCTCGCGAGCAGTCGCCCCGGTTTATTTCCCATTTCAAATAACCTATGTTTAGCATAAAAAATACTAGCCTCAGCTTTTTGTGTCAAAATTTGATTTAGAGCCGAATGGGTTGCCTCTACCTTCTTATGTAAAGCTTTGGATGGTTTATCCTTCAGCTGCTTCTCAAGCTCAAATAGCTCTCTTTCCAAAAGAATTTTAGTCTTTGAGGCCTCTTTTTTTCTAGCAGTACAATATGAAATTATGGCTCCCCTCAAGTACGCCTTAAGAGTTTCCCATAATATAGATGGATTTGCATCAGAATTATCATTAATATCTAGAAAAAATTCTATTTGCTTTTCCAAATAAGCCACAAACGTTCAAGATAGATGGATTTAATCTCCAATGACATGAAGGTGGATGGCTGCAGGGGGACATAACTGACATGGGTACATCACCATGGTCTGATAACACTCTACACCCAATTGTACACTTCTCAACCCTATCCAGTACTTGTCTGGAAGTGTAGATATAGTCTATTCTAGAAAAACTTTCATGAGGGTTTGAGTAAAAAGTATAATCTCTTTCGGTGGGATGGATGGCTCTCCAAACATCCGATAACTCTAAATCAGAACACAAACCTTTCATAGCCCTAGTCATTTTAGAGGGCATTGTTTTGGATGGGGGGTACCAGTCTGCCTCAGGATCAGCAATACAATTGAAATCACCTGCTAATATATTATAAGAGGGCGAAAAAGAAGAAATATGTGACAACAAGGTGGAAAAGAATCCATTTTCATATGTATTTGGAGCATATATGCAACCAATTGTAATATTTTCTCCAAATAATATGCCATTGATGATGACATACCGACCCTCTTTATCCTTAATGCATTTATTTAAAGTGAATGGGGTATATTTATTTATAAGAATAACAACTCCCCTTTTACTTGTTGAGAAGAGTAATAAAGCTGTCCTACCCATTCTCTACGAAGTTTTTCATGTTCTTTATCATTCAATTTCGATTCTTGTAATAAAGCTATATTTGCCTTTTCCCTTTTCAACCAAGAGAGTATTTTTTTACGTTTAATCATATTATTTGCCCCTTTAACATTAAGTGAAATATACTTAACTGTACTCATTACACAAGACTCTTATGTAGCGGTATAGAACAATGCCCCGTGCACACTCACCATCAGAATATAGTGTTTCAATAATGTTGCATATCTCCATTATATATACAATGATGGCAAAACAACTCCACAAAGACACCCAAAATGACAAACAATAAACAAAACATAACATCTAACAAAAATATGAATGCGAATAGCCTCAATGTTCCCTGATGCTGAGAGTAAGAACTCAGTCGACGAAAGCAGGCCAGTGGAAGCACCCCTCTACTTCTAACACACACACAGCCATAGCTAGTGATGGCCAAACGAGGCTTTTTATGAAGCTTCGGACCCTTTTGGACCTTTCTATTGAAAATTGTTCACTACTCGAAGCTTCATTCATTGAGCACGTGGGTGATATCTGCTGGCACAGAGATTGTTGTACAGCCTTGCAAAGGTGACGCTGATGCACCTTGCGCGTGCACTTCGAGTATGTTGTGTTCTGCCCTACAAAGCCTAAGTGCAGTAACTACATATTGGGGAAAATGTGAGTTGCAGTTTTGGGCCTGAAAGTATATGGCGGTCAGGATTTAGTCGGACAGAAATTATACCTTGGTAAATCGGTTAACCATAATCTATCATAGATGTGCTAACTATTCATTTGTTGGAACAGCAAATAAACTCCGAGGCCATTTTTTACTGTTGAAATTATTGCGTAGTTACTGCACTTAGCCTTTGTAGGGCAGTATTGTGAAAAATACTTTAAAAAAAAAGCTGAAATCTAACTTCTTCTTACATATGTCTGTTGTTTTTCTTCCTTACCTTAATAATTCATATTATAATAACATTAATTACATCCCCAGCCTCACTGAATCCTGAAAATATTTACTCTGTCCAAAAAACATATTGTATTATGTTTTTTGATTGTGCTTGGTGTATACTGGGTGTGCTTGTGCGACTTGGGCATTACTATTATTTTTGAATAAAAATGCCTAACAGAGCGCTGTTTCATCCATTTTAAATACATTTGAATTGCGCCAATGTTTCAAAGCTCCGCCTATCGAACCAAACCGGTCAGCAGATTCAGTCTGAATGAAGCAGTGAAGTGGTTTGAACGTCATCAGTCATGTGGTTTTTCCCGATATGAAGCAAGCTCCGGCACAGCGCTTCAGAAAATTACGCTGTCAAGTTTGAACCATGCTTCGGAGCCTTGGTATCAGCGGTAACATCACTAGCCATAGCTCTCGCACGCTCCCACAACCCCCCACCCATAAGTATCACAACCACGGCAAAACATCTCCTACCATACTCATATAAAGACAGACTATTCCTACTTCTCAGTAATACAGACCAAACTAAAACAATCCTCTCCCCTGTCCGCAAAAGTGCTCCTCTCAGGCACAAGCACAATTCCCAAAAAAAAAAAAAAGTTTAACAGCATCAGCTAACAACTTATAGCCTATATTGGTCGTTAATTAATCAAAACGTCAATAGCATTACCAAGGACAGAACATTCTCAAACAATTTTAGATAAAACGATAGAGTTCTCCTTTCACTATTGAATGCAGACAGAGAGTACTTCGTGAGTTTGTGGAATAGTTGCCGAAGATGTGAAAAAACGTGACCATCCATTCCAACTGAGTAAGCCATAGGAAGAGGAAGAAAAAAGTTTAGGAAAAAAAAATCCTCCCATTCGCCTCCTTGTCAGCACCGCTACCAATCCTCCATCCTAACCACTGATAGTTAATCCGTAGAATAGGAAAGTGTTTCCAACACCTCCCGAGCTTCGGCTGCGTCTTCGAAAGAGTACTCCTTGTTATTGTAAGTAAACTGCAAGGTGGCTGGATGCTGAATCCTAAACCTAATGTTCTTTGCGATCAACCGTTGGCATACATTATTGAAGCTTCTCCGCTGTTGTATAACATCCATCGGGTAATCCTGTCGGATGACGATCCTGGCTCCCTCGTACACCAAATTTTTTTCCCTTGCATTATATGCGGCCAGGATCCTCATCTTATTGGATGAATGGTGAAGCTTCATTATAACAACGTGGGGAACATCCCGTTTTGGCTGAAGAAAACTTCTATGGCATCTATCCAAGCGAATCCTGCCTTTCTTACCCTCCATACCTAAAATTTTAGGCAACCACGTCTCAAAAAAGGACTCCGGGTCATTCCCTTCAATTCCGGATTTCACTCCAAATAATTTCAAATTGTCTCTCCTCGCTCTTGACTCAGCGTCAACTACACGGCGAGTAAGAGCAAACAGTTTGTTCTCAGCGTCAGCTAGCCTAGTGTCCATCCCAGCTATAATATCCTCCGCACTCGAAATGCGGTTCTCCGCTTCCATTATACGCTGGGAATTCTGTTCAAATTTCGCTGTGGTGGTATCCAGCTTATTGGAGAGAACGGACAACTTCTGTTCCATCATATCCGCAACGCTCTTGGTTATCTCCGCAACTAAACTCACCATTTCAGGCGCGCTGTTACCTGCGGCCTCCTCAACTCCACCACAGTCATCTTTGTTAGCTTGTGTAGCTAGCTGCTTCTTAGCCGTCTTCATCTGGCTGTGAGACCGAAGCTTTCGTTGGTCTTCTTCGGTCATATTAGACGCTGACATCGTGTATAACTAATTATAATTCTATTGAATGAATTTTGGCTACTATATGTTACAATTAAGTATAAAATTGCGGAGGGTAGTTGCGGGAGCGACTTGACCTCAGTGTGACGTCATCACCGGAACAATCACAAGTACACTTTTATATTCTTAAAGTTTCAATTTAGTCCCAAGAAGCATAGAAGCTGTACACTTACTAGTGTACAACTAGGAGCATATTGATATTAGTGTACTTACAACAAAGTATACTGAGGGAATTTAACTTCATTTAAGGTTCCTGAATGAACTTAATAAAATTCAAAATCAACATATTCGCGAGGATTGTTTTATAATTAGGCTAGCATTACCCTGAAGTGTAAAAAAGAAAGTGACTATTCGCCCCACAGGAGGTCGTTTTGGGGAAAGAGATCCGCTATCTGCCCCGTCAGCTAGCGGACAAGACAAGCAGTTCTGCTATTTGCACCAGGGTCATTTCACAAAAACTCTGCATTTTCAAATAAGACTGAATCATCAATTTCATCAGCAGGATTTTGTCAGATATCTTTTGTGGGTAAAGTTATGAAACTACAGAACAATTTTCAATAAGCTAGCGTGAAGTCTGTCATAGTCTACAATTTTACGGGGTGTTCACTTTCATCACTTGTCGGAAAATGGTGCCAATGCTGTTTCGGACAAATGGAGATAACTGCAGAACATTCTGAAAACCATTTCATCTACTTTTCCTGAAAAATATCATTTGAGTGTGTCAAAAAAACCGTGACAGACCCAAAAGAATGATGAACAAAATATGATTTTTTTTCTTTTTTTTTTTTTTACTATTCTCGTGATTTATTAAACAAAGTCACGAAATTGACACAAGAAGGTCACACTTAAATGGCCCAGAAACTTTTGCCCCATCTAAGAATTCAAAAACTCACATCTATACACTATCATCACACAGCGAAAGATGATGCAATGTTTAAAATCTGTCAACTCCTCAAGTGTATCTTCTTTGAAATGCACATTTAAGTGGGTAACAGCAATGAGAGTAACAGTGTTGACAAATCAAGATAAATGCCATGTGTGTGCATGTGCAGTGTATGCTGTCGACACATTTTCATCTTCGAAGAACACTTGAGAGCCAGTTTTTCTAAGAATCAGGCAGTTAACCTTTAGGGGGTGATATATGATGACCTAAGATTTGCCTAAAATATTTGTTGGTGAAAGATTGTTGATTCAATCGAAAAACTGCAAACTTTTAGGCGCCAATACCCTTCGGTTTCTTTTTTAGGGATACCGGAAGTGCTAAAGATTCCAAGATGAGAAATTCAGTTTTGAAAAGTAATTATGATCATGGTATTTAACGTTATCTCTCATCAGCATTGTTTGAGTTTGCAACAAAGGGTTAATTGTTCTGCGTTATGTTTTCTATGATGATTTAGCAAGATATGTAGTCATTCCTAAAGGCAAAAATTACGTAATCAAAAGGTGGATAGTTGGCGAGCACAGGAACATATTATTTCTAGGGGCACAGTTTGATCATACAGCAGCGCCACCCACACAAAGCAACATTATAAATAAGCTGTGTATCACTTTTCCTGAAGTAAGTGCCCCTTCATCTGCTAATAGTGCATTTTCAAGACACTTACATTGAGTGCATTGTACATGTAGTTGTGAACTCTGATTTTTGCTGATTTTCACTGTGCTTTCTCTCAGGTTTTCTCTTGTTTCTTAGGTACTGGTGGTAAAATAACCCACCAACATGGACTGGTAGTTAATTCTGTATGCTGTCTTACCTGAGTTTTCCTGGGTAGAAAAGTGATGGTTGAGATAATTGGAGATATTTATCGTGTAAATTGCATCACAATGAACTATGCAATGGCTGACATGCCAAAGCACCACTGCTGCCACCTACCTCAGGTTTCCGTTGGGTGTCGTCTATTAGTAAAGTGAATAACTGAAGAGGAGTATTAAACATCAAAGACAGTTTTATGGAAGAGTAATTACATTTTCCAGAGTTCAGTTAACGTGAATTAGTTGTTGCAGTCTTTTCCGTTTTTGCAAAATGTGCTTTAGAACTGATGGTGGGAAAGGGTTAATGCAGCAGAAACCCACAGTAATCTTCACATGACAGTTAGTCGACATATAAGACTACCCGACAGGAAAGGTTTCATCAAAATCGGATGAGGGCGCATGGAGAACTTTGACTTCCCAAAGTGCCAAATTTCACTTTTTCCCTGATTAAAGTGCCACCTATATCCGTGCGCCCTCAACATCCCACGCTTAATTTGTGTTGATTAAGTAAAGGCCATCCCCTGGTATCTTATTAAGATTAAACCATCTTGGGCTACTGCTCAAATGGCCAAAAGTAGCATCTTGCAGGGCCCCCTACAGGATACGCCCTCAGCAGCCCACAGAAATTTTCTGATTACTGCAAGCCCTACACACAGTAGATTGACATATGTGAAAATGAATCTGGGCTGTTGTCAGCCCAATGATATATTTGCATTTCAAACCTGAATTATATTCAGCGCTTATTTCTCATCTTGAAATCTTTGGCTCTTCTGGGACCCATAAAAAAGAAACTGAAGGGCAATGCCACCAAAAAATTTGCAGTTTTTCTATTGTCTCAACCATCTTTCATCAACAAAAATATTAGTCAAGTCTGAGACAATCATATATCACCCTCTGCCTGATTCTTAAAAAAATGGCTCTCAAACATCAGCTTCAAAGCATCAAAAAAGTTATTCATCTAACACTGCTATCTTTAAAGGAAAAAATGCATAACAGTGTTGACAAACAATAAAGGGACTAACAAGACTTTTCACCAAACCTACCTGCTGTCAAACAAATTTGGAGCACTGTCCACCATTTTGTTCAGTGTCCACTGACCTTCCAAAACTGCTTCACCACAGTTATTAGTAATGGTTAAGAGCTTTCTAGAGCCACCAATTAACATCCTGTAGCATTTATTGTTCTTTGGTAATATTGACTCTTATTTTACCTCCCTGTGGGGGGTGACCCTTTTTTGAACCCTTTTTTCAGGATGTGGGTATCCTTCAATTTTAATGAAACCTATATTTTTGGAAAGCTCTTGATGTGTACTGCCACCAAAATCAATTTCATTGAGGAACTGGCATACCTTCTTTAAAAAGGTTGTTATTTTCTTCAATTTTCACCCAAAAATGAGCCCCCTTTTAGGAGTCATTCACAATTCTCAACATTTTCACAAGTGTACAAATAGTACATTTTTTTCAGATCCTCCTCCCCCAAAAAATGTACCACTGCAGGGGTTGACATTAACGCTTTTTTTGCTACTGGCCCTGGGGGCCAGTAACATTTCAGATTTACTGGCCCCCTTCATACCTTCTGCCCCCCATCTTGCTTATAAACATTTATACTGTGCGTGATACCATAGCGTTCAATTTACGTGACAAACGTTGCACCAATAATCCTTTTTGTGTCAAGTTCTTTATGCATTGCTTTCCTTTTTTGCAAAGTTACCTTTTCACCCGTTTGTTTCAGGCTACTGGATGTGTTTTGGTGTGCCTACGTAGTATCCACTGCCTTAACCCACCCTGCTTGTTGTAGAGTAGTGTCCACTGTAGATATGTGTGGTGATGGTTATAACTAATCGCTAATAAAATTCTATACTTGGTGCTGCTAGCATGTTAATCTGATTATTTCTATTATCAGTCCTGTATTATACTTTTACACTTTGTCTCATTGCGTGAAATTTTTTTTTGAGTTTTTGCATGAAATTTAGAGGAGAGCGGGGCGGGTTGGGCCACGGGGCACGTTGGGACATTGGCACACCCGCCACTTTCAGTAAAACTGCAACTGAAATTGGAAAGGACTGAGAGTCTATTTTTGGAGTTTATTTGTAGCAAACAGATGTATGTAAATATGCATAGTGTTAAATATATGTATATATGCATAGTTTTAAAATAAATAAGCGTAATGAAAAAAGTGGCCCAACCCACCCCGCTCTCCCCTACACACTGTAATACATCAAACAGGCCCAGTCCCAAGTCTGGGAAAAAGTGTGAGGGAGGCATCAGGTAAGTTCATGAATAAATACAAGTGTGAGAGTAACACAAATCTTATCAGCATCTCTGGCTTCTCTGCCCTTGCAACCGCTAAGAGCCAGGCACGTGATGCAAGTATACTCCCGTTGCCGATTTTCGATGGTGAAAAATTTACCGCGAGTTTAGGGGAGGACAGTGTCGCACAAATCAACTGTTGTGAATAATAAAAAAAAGCAATGAACATATAGCTTATCGTCATACAAATACACTGTGTAAGTTTTGTTACCATGTTAATATACAGCGTAAAAATTAGAATCTACATCTCTCTCAGCAATCAGAGTTAACTCTTAACCTGCCACGCAGAAACCCCCCAGCTCGCCACGCAGTTCAGGGTTTCCGCTGCATGTAGGCTAATTGATCGTGGCGCACCGCCACGGCAAAATAAAAGCGGCCACGCCTATGTAAAATTACTTCACATAAACTCCAAAAATCCTAAGGACAATCAGGTGTCGCCAGTTCTCCTTGTCAAATGACCTGTTGTCAATCGTTTTACTTGATGAACACGTTTTCCAATGAATAAAAATTTGCCATCGGCAGTGAAACGCGCTGCTTTCTTCTCAATGCAATGTGTGTAACGATTAGAGAAAAAATATTTTGTTCGCTTTGCAAAACGATAAACTACGATGTTAACTTCTGTGTTTGCTGTGAGCACATCCTGCTCTACCTAATTGTATCTTCATGATTATTTAATTCCAATTCCGGAGTCCGGAGTCATAATCGGTTTTTATATTGTATAATGGACTTAATCTTATTGGTCTGGGAGCCAATTAGTAAATTGCCTATTAAGGCGGGGATTAATTATTGAGGCTATAAATGCACCTGCTCTGGAGGAAATGGGAAGGTTCTTTGTTGGGGTGTGTGATCCCAGTGCAAGCTGAGAGCTGGTTGAGCGCTTATTTTGGAGGGCAAGTTTTAATGCCGTTCGCAGTTGTTTAGAATCACCGGCGGTGAAGATGGATAGATGGGGGTAAATGTTTTAGGTAGGTAAGACCAGTGGTGCAGTTTACGTGATACGCAGGTATATGCCGTATACCCACTAGAAAATGTCAATGATTTGCGTATACCCTCTTAAAAATGTGCGAGGATACGTTACAACATCATTTTGTAACGGAGCTTTAACGCGTTTATTTAAATTCATCCCGGACCCCGTCTGTGTTAGGATTGAAGCGCGACTTTCAGACCTCTGGGGCTTCCGTCGCCTGTGGGTCTGCGACCTGTTGCTAGGCAACAGCAACAAGCTTGCTTGACGGTCATTCTCTGCTCAAATGCGAATGAATAACCTAAAGAGATTAGGTGTGAAACGAAAACAACGGCAGACTACACTCTTTCAGTGTTTTCAGAAAGCTGCCCAACTTGCCCCTGAAACTACTGCCGGTGTTCAGTCAATTTTTACTGCCTATCAAAATATGCTACCTCGCGGTTCTGCGCTTGCGCAGACCGAAAATCTTGGGCTCTGTTTCTCCGCTCACATATTAAATATCTTCGAAAATCATGAACACATTTTTTCAGTGCGCCTTTCGACTTGTAAGCGTGTATATATTTGCATGTACTGGCTGGGTTTTCCTGGAAATGCAGAAATTAGATGGTAATGGCGTGCGGCATATCTTTTTGAACAAACTTGTCTAACTCATTGTAACATCTTATGTTATAACAAGCTAGCTAACGACAAAGTTACTACTGTAGACTTATTCATATTGCAACATTAAGGCGAAAACAGATACTTTACGATCGCTTTGCATTACGGTAGCACTTTTTGACAAGGCAGCGCAACTTGTCAGAACACCGGTTGGAGTGACGCTGCAGCTCCAGTAGATGAAAGAGGCTGGAGAAACTAACGTTGCAGAAAACCAGGCTGAGGCTGCCCTAAACAATACAAAGGAGTCCGATGCTAACGTTACTGTAATGTTACCCGGTTAGTGAAATTAGAATATACCTTATTAACTAATGGCGGGAATTGTTAGTATATTTAAATGTATCGAGAACTAGCTAACTTGAGTAACATTTGTGTGGTGGTTCAATGAATGGGAAAGAAGGGGAGCGATAACTTATCGGGCGGGGACGGGCGGGCGTGTGTGCAGTGACAGTCATAAACAGTACGCAATTTTTATATTAAATGTATGTCATATTATTAAAAATGTCTTGTTTCCATTGTTGTTGGTGGCTTAGTGTTAATTACAAAAAGTCAAGTTTAAAAAAAAAACTCACAATGTTTTGATGTATGGAATTTAAGCGGGGTCCAGCCTATGTTCCCAAAGTCCTATGGTCTCAATGCAATTTTTTTTCAAGCTCGTTCACTCGTTATCTTGTCATAAAAAAATTAATTTCTGTGTGTGTGTGTGTGTGTGTGTGTGTGTGTGTGTGTGTGTGTGTGTGTGTGTGTGTGTGTCCCCAATTCTGAAATAGTTGGAACAAAGTGTAAATTGTGAATAAAATCAAAACGCAATGACTTTCAAATTACACCATCCAGTATTTTATTCAGAATAGAACATAACATAGCAACTGTTACTGAGATTTTTCAATTTTATCCACAAAATGAGCTAATTTCAAATCTGATGGCTGCTGTAGGTCTCAAAGGTTGGGACAGGGGCCTGTTTACCATGATGTGGTATCCCCTCTTTAACACAGGGTGGAGGCATCTGGGCATTGAGGACAAGTTTCTTGAGTTTGGCCATTTGAATTTGATCCCACTCTTGTTTAATACAGGCTTCCAGCTGCTGGAGAGTTTTGGGTCTCCTTTGACGTACTTTTTGTTTAATTATGCGCCAAATGTTCTCAATCGGCAAAAGATCAGGACTGCAGGCAGACCAGTTCAGCACACGGACTCTTTTACTACGAAGCCATGCTGTTGTAATAGCTGCAGTATGTGGTTTTGCATTGTCCTGCTGAAATACACAAGGCCTTACCTGGAATAGATTTCGTCTGGAGGGGAGCATATGTTGCTCTAAAACCTTTATACCTTTAAGCATCCATGGTGCTTTTTAAAACATGCAAGTGTCCCACACCATATGCACTAATGCATCCCCATACCATCAGATATGCTGGCTTTTGAACTGAATGTTGATAACAACGTGGTCTTTCTCCTCTTTAGCCCGGAGGACACAACGCCCATGATTTCCAACAAGAATGTCAAATTTGGACTCGTCTGACCACAGGACACTTTGCCACTTTGCTACAGTCCATTTTAAATAAGCCTTGGTCCACAGAACGCGGCGTTTCTGGATCATGCTCAACAATGGTTTCCTTTTTGTATGATAGAGTTTTAGGTGGCATCTGTGGATGGCATGGCAAACTGTGTTTACAGACAGTGGTTTCCTGAAGTATTTTGGGCCCGTTCAGTAATGTCAATGACAGAATCATGCGGATGAGTGATGCAGTGGCGTCTGCGGCCCGAAGATCACGGGCATCCAGTAAAGGTCTTCGGCCTTGTCCCTTACGCACAGGGGTTAAAGTGGGCCGGAACGGTCCGGAACTGCGTTCCGCCACCTTAGTTTGAATTGGAATATTTATTTGACTAAAGCTGCTTTCACACCGGACGCGAAACGAATTCTCGGCAGGACAGATTACATTCAAAGTCAACGCAAAGACGCGAATACAGACGAAACTTGTGTATTCGCGTCTTTGCGTTGACTTTGAATGTAATCTGTCGTGCGAAAAATTTGTTTCGCGTCCGGTGTGAAAGCGCCTTAACAGTAGCGCCGCGGTCTACAGATCATTTTCGCATGCTGCTTTTAATCACAGCCTGCCTGCCACTCTCTCAAAAGCACTGGGATGCTCAACAAATCAGAGCGCAACATCAGTCTCTGCGAGCAAGGCCGGATTATCCATATAATGACTGGTGTGCCTACACTGCCCTACAAAGCCTAAGTGCAGTAACTACACATTGAATAAAATTCGAGTTGTGCAGTTTTCGGCCGGAAAGTAAATGGAGGTCAGGATTTATTTCGAAAGAAATTACACCATGGCAAGTCAGTTAACCATAATCTATCATAGATGTGCCAACTATTCATTTGTTGGAAGAGCAAACAAACTTTGAAGCCATTTTTCACTGCTTAAATTAATTTGTAGTTATTGCACTTTGCCTTTGTAGAGCAGTACACTGGGGCATCATGCTGGGAGGGGCATCACATGATTCACGAATCCTCAGTTTTTTATTTTAATCGGAATGCATATTATGAACAAATTCAAACTTAACTGCTGTTATGAAAAGTGAATATTTAAAAAAAAAAAAAATACAAATAAAAAACTGATTTGGAACTGCCCTGCCAAAGTCACAGAAAGGCCAAACTGGTCCCAGATCAGTGTTGCAAGCTGAGCTAGAATCCCGCCACTTAGAAACTGAATGGGCACTGATCTCTAATCAGTTGTTGATTACAACGATGTGCCTTCGTTCTGACATCACGTGCTACAACACACAGAGCAGCGGGGAAGCAACCGAGGGGTTGTGCTAATCGGAAAATAGCAGAAGAAAAAAAGTACGAAAGATATCCACGCTACCGAATGTACCAGAAATATCTTGCTTTTTTAACATTACTCATGCAAAGAAGCTGTCGGTAGAGAGGCAACTGTTCCGCCCGTCAATTCCGTTCCTCCAGCGCTAGCAGCAAGTGCTTACGTTACAGAAGTTATCAATGTACGTTAGAGGCTAATGCTAATGAGGCAGATGCAGCAGTACATAACATTAGCTGCCGTTAACGGGAGCCTCCCGAGGCCACACGATCCTCTGTCGATGTCCTGGGGCGGATGGCCAACATCAGGTCTTCCAGGCTGCTGTCCAGGATTGTCAGAGAGGTCTGTGCCTCCTTGTCTGGGCCTCACAGAGCGATTGCTGGAAACTGTACTCCATCTGACCAATGGGATGATGAATGTGAGTACGGCGTCCCATCTCTGACAGTCTCTCCTACTGATGAGGAATAGCGGGAGCGAGAGAACCTGCTTCTGTCATTTAGAACCCCGCAGCTGCAGGGTTTCAATGAGATGGGAAAGAAAGCAGCATATGTCACCTTTGTAAAGGTGTCACACTTGCGCTCTTTGGCTGGGCTGGATCCTCTTCGAGGTGGGCTGAGGTTTTTGGCTCGGATACTTCCCCGAAGGGCTGCTGGCGGTCTCTGTACAAGACCCCAGTTGACAAACGGACGGGTGACCTCCAGTGGAGGATACGAACAAACACGTGGCACGCCTGAATCCTAGCACTGGGGAGGGATGTCCTTTTTGCTCTCAAACTGAAACACTCATTTATTTTTTGATTGCTTTAGATTACAGGGTTTACAACATTTGTTGGAATTTTGGTTTACTGGTTTTGGAGAGTGTTTTTCACATGATCTATTTATCTATGGTCCAAGGTATTCCGCTACAAAAACGCAAGTACATGTACTGCTCAATTTCATGTCAGCAATGGCAAAATTAGCAATCTGGTTAACGTGTAAAAGCAAGATTCAGGGATCGGGATGTATTGACCCTGTGCAAATGGTCAAAGGTATTCTAGCTGCTCGCCTAAAAGTTGAGTATGCTTATTATAAGCTTAACAATAACCTGGATGCTTTTAATCATCTTTGGGCTGTGGGGGGAGTTTTGAGGGATATATTGGAAGATAGAGGCCTGTCTTTGTCGTTTTAAGGTTGGTGTTTTGTGATTTTGTTGAGTGCTGTGACTGAGAACCACTAATAGTGGTTTAATAAAGGTTTTTTTCAATCTCTCTCTCTCTCTCTCTCTCTCTCTCTCTGTCACGCTCACTCACTCATTCGCTCACACACACACACACACACGCAGGACTGTTCATGTTGAGATTGTGTTCATATGGTCTGTTTTTTGAATTTGCTTGTTTGTTTGTGTTTTTTTTTTTTTTTTACCATAAATGTTCATTTAGAAATACATGTTTGGTGTCTATTCTTTGAGTAATCACTGCAATTACTCATGTTCAGCATTAGTTGATGACATTTTTTCATAGCTGAAAAGGTTTTAAACAAAATTTAGTGGCCTATGGCTGCTGTGTCAATATAAGAGCAGTTAACACAGACTGGTCACGAGACCGCGAACACTGAAATAACACTGGAGGGCTAACGAGCTCCGTTTTTGATTCAGACAGCCAACTGAGTGGCGCACTGGAGAGGGCATTAACAGAAGGACTAAAATAATGTAAGGAGTCCAAATGAAAAAAAGAAAAATAACGTGCAATGCTGAACCAATAAAATGCAACAACTCTAATGCAAGTCAGAACAATATCATAAACAAAGGTCAGGTGCAGTCGGCGCCCCCACTGCGCAGAATTAGTTTTCGGGGACTCAAAAAATTTCGCAGGTGCAACAGCACTTAATTCGAATGGCCTATGGCTGTCCACTTTAAATTGCCCACATAAGTGACCCGAACCATATGCCTCATCATAATGAAACGAGAGCAATTAAAGCACTGCGAATGTCAGGAAGTGACAGAGGAGAGTCACCTGCCTACGTCTGATCACGCTGTTCGGACTCATGATCCAATGTAAAAATAACTAGCGTATTCAAACTGACAAAGTTATGGCGAGGCTGCCTCAATATTTTCAGTGAAGTGCGGTGTGAGAAGAGCACTTGGTCACGCTATTGGCGGCTTTAAGGTTCTCTTATTTTACGACAGCCGAGACATAATTTTTTTTCTACTGCAAAGTTCATGGTTTTGAGTCCTGGAAAGCAGAGGCCACTTCCGACCTGCCGTTGTTTCTCTTTCACTTGTGTGCATTGCGCAACATTGAGCCGATCATAAGACAAATTACGCGACGTGACTGTGCTCATGCACAGTTCTATCCTGAATACTTCACATCTGACGCAAACATTTCTTGAGGTGAAATTATTTCGCCAGAATCCCAGAGGGATTAAGAGTTTGACACAAGCGTGTTGGGAGGGACTGCCCACTCTGTTTTTTACCCCTTATCTTAGCCAGCCTCTCAGTGTCTCGGCCCCGCACTCGCTCCTAAGTCTCCTCCACCTCAATGTCACTGACGCTCATTCCTTCCAGACAGCAGCGTCGCATCCACTCGTCTCTCAGCGTCACTTTGCTCCGCACGCATGCCATCGGAGCGGCAGCGAGATGCATGAGACCGACTGAAGGCTGCGTACTCTCACCTCTCAAACGCAGAGCAAAATTGGGAAAAACCACTACGAATCCTCGAGATCAGGTAATTAAATCGCAAACTACAGCGCAAATGCTCTGTTTGTTCAGTGGTGGCGCAATGTGGTAATGACGATAGGAAAAATGACATTATGGAGAAAGTGCGGCTTACGAATGGCATCTTTGGTGTCGCGGAATTTACGCACCGCGGCTAACATACAATATGACAACAAATTTGGGAATCCGCGGAGTCGTGGTAGTTATATGGTTTTAATATATTAAATTTCACTGATTTTATACAGCCTCAATTCCAAAACAATTGGAACAGCGCGTAAAATGAATTAATTTGTAAATTCTTGTTTGTTTGAATTTAGTTCAGAGCAGCACGAAAAACTCTTCAAAGATCACTTTAAAATCAGGACCCTAATGATTCTAGGAAATATTCGTGAATTCCGAATGTGATACCTGCAACAGGTTCCAAAAAAATGGGCGAGGGGAATGGAAAGACCGGAAGAGCTTTGGAATCTTTAGAAAAACACCTATTTTTTCAACATCAAACAGGTAGAAAGGTGAATAGGAAACAGCTGATTTGATTATGACTGGGTATATAATGAGCAGTCACAGAAGGCACGGTAGTTTACAAGTGAGATGATATGAGGTTCTTCACTTTGCTAAAACTAAACACCATCCAGAACCACCACCACCTTCTCTGATCTAGAACTCATCTAAAAAAAGAATGTCGGGGAAGAAGGAAGCAGTGTTGTGGTCTGCGGAGTCCATCTTTCAAAGTATTTTTGGAAATAATAAACGTTCTGTTTTCTGGGCCAAAAAGGAGGAGGACCATCCCTACTTACCAGCGACATGTTCAAAAGCCAACGTCTGTGATGGTCTGGGGCTGAATTACTGCACTCAGGATGGGTAGATATGGACAAAATTGACACAGAAGGGTACAGGCGCGTATTGGAACAGTAACTGTGACTTCCAGATGTCGTCTTCATGGATGCCTCTTCTTGTTCCGGATAATGGCAAGCCGCACACGGCCCAAATTAAAACAGCATGGCTGTGTTGTCACAGACATCGAGTAATGCCTGCAGCCCCAACCCATCGCTCATTAAAAACGTGTGGTGGATTATGTGGTGCAAAATGCAATCACAGGGACCTTGGACTGTCAACAAACAGACGTTTATTATAAAGGCACGAATGGGAACCAAATTTTAGCTTCTTTTGTTCTGAATCATGGCATATGAATAAAGAATGAAATATTTATTTATGGATCATTTTTTAAATTTGAAGCATTAAAACCATGAAGCATAAGATAACACCTTATTGAGCACATTCAAACAGACTTAGGCGCAGCACAATTCCGAAATTGGTTTGAAACGGCTGTATAAGGCCATGTAGACGCAGCTTATAAAATGGGTGCAGCCATGGCTGTTTTGCATTTTAGCAATGGTCCTTTTTCACTGTGAAATCAAATAGGAAAACACAACTGATTAATTTAAACCAGCAAGTCAGCATCCAACACATTGGCCCTCTGTGATGAAGTTCAGTTTTCGAAGAGCCAGAAGGATTTGTGCTTCAGCAGGGAAACAATGGAAAGGGGACAAGGAAGTAGTCAGGGTTTCCAGACAAATTGCAAAATTCCAATCCCTGCGACAACTGCAACAGGCTTCTTTTCTCAAAAGGTATAACCATGAGTGTGCTGCATTTTGCTTTGGCCTGAAGGATTATTACTGGAATAACAAAAATATATTAACAGACTCAGCTCAGATCTGTCAGCTGTAAAGAAAAATAAGCAGAGATTGCATTAATCACTCAGCATATGTGTATCAGGCTGCCTGTCAAGGAGGCGATTTGTTAGTGTGCTGCTAAAACACTAATTTAATGTGAAACTGAGTAACTCTGGGCTCTCTTGGTGTATACAGGTGCAGCCCCATGAGCAACAGTGACGTTTACTTCATCATTATACTGCATATGATTATGACTTAAAAATCCCGTAATATTAGTACCAAGTGACAATTTGATTGATGCTCATTGCTAATTTTCGTGAAAACATCAGTCGTTTGATGGTATTTACATTTTCATGTTTTGAATCAAGTTGGAATTACGGACATTTATAATGGTGTCACTTTGCAAATACTTGTGAACATCATGGTCTGTGCGACTCTCCGGAACAAAATTTTGGTGCTAAACTGTTCTTGTGGTCCTTCTCTAGGTCCTGCTGAAATCCCTAAAGAACAGTGGAACCCTGTAGACCCAGGTCTTGACCTTGGAAGCCACACCATAGTCAAAACAAGTTACCTGCACAGCTACTAGGTGTGTATATGCCCTCCATAAACAGCTGAGTGTTAAATGGCCGGTGGACATGCCTATGGGGAACATTCTGTGTGATTAGTTTACTGCAGGCTGAGTTATCTTCATACACTGCACACTCTGACTGGGGCTTTAAGCACAGCTCAGGGAGATACTCACATACGTATGTGCTCATGGTCCACTGTTCAAAATTGGAAAAAGTACACTCTTCTAAATTGGCTCTTTTGTGTCACTGTAAATCTTTACAACTGTTAACTTAATTGTGAAATATATGGTATTTATTCTGGCAAGGCAATATCTCACAAAGTTAATGTGTCTCTGCCCCGATTCAGCTAAAGTCCGAAATTAGATGAGTTTTTCCCTTTCTCCTGCCGCACCCTTCCACCAGGTATCATGAAAATTGGGCCAATAGTTTTTCCATAACCCTGCTGACAAACAGACAAAAAGACAGACAAAAAAACCAGCCAAAAAAATTACCTCATGAGTGGATATAGAAGAAATTTAGAACAAATTTTTTGATCACTCCCACACATACAACCTCATTTCCAGAAAAGTTGGGGCATCGAGTTAAATGTAAATAAGCACAAACTGCAATGATTGGCAAATCATTTAAACTCGATAATAAATGGAAAATAGTATCAAATGTTGAAACTGAGAAATTTTATTATTTTGAATTTATTTTATTATTTTATCATTTTGAATTTGATGGCAGCAACACATTTCAAAAAAGTTGAGACGGACCTGTGTTCAAGAGCTGTGTTTGTGAGAACACCCTGTAAGTGTTTTGGAACTGAGGAGACCAATAACTAAAGCTTTGAAAGCAACATGTTTTCTCATTCTCGCTTGATTTTAGATTACAGCTTCTCAACACTTCTGCAGACTCTTTTGTCACATTTGTGCTCCAAATTTTTTCAATGAATGACTTGTCTTGACTGCAGGCAGGCCAGTTAAGCACCAGGACTCTTTCACTAAGGATCCATGGTGTTGTAACACACACACAATGTGGTTTGCCATTCTCTTGCTGAAATAAGCAAAGCCTGACCAGAAAAAAATATATTGTTCAATATTAATAATGTCTTCACAGATGTGCAAGTTACCCATGCGACATGCACCCCCATACTATCATGGATGCTGGCTGTTGAACGGTGCACTGATAAAAAGCGGGATGTTTCCTCTCCTTAGCCAGAGGATGTGGCATCCTTGATTTCCAAAAAATATCAGATTTTGATTTGTCAGACCACAAGGTGGTTTTTCACTTTGTCTCAGGCCATCATAAATGAAGTTAGGCCCAGGGAAGGCGGCAGCGTTTCTGAATCCTGTTTATGTATGTTTTTTTTTTCTCTATGTAGTAAAGATTTAACTTGCATTTGTGGAAGCATTAACAAATTGTGCTCATTGAGATTGGATTTCAGAGGTGTTTGTGAGCCCATGCATTGATTTCCACTACAAAATCCTGTTTGTTTTTAATGCAGTGCCACCTGAGGGCCTGAAGATCACAACCATTCAGTGCTGGTTTTTGAACTTGTCCCTTGCATGCAGAGATTTCTCTGGATCATCGGAATAATTTTATGATACTACATACGATAAATTATTAAATCCCCAGTTTCTTTGCCATATCATTCTTAAATTGATGAACAATTTTCCCATGCAGTCTGTCACAGAGTGGTGAAGCCCTCACCATCTTCTGAAAGATTCAGCCTCTCTGAGATGCTCTTTTCATACCTATTCATGTGACTGACCCGTTGCTAATTAATCTAATTTGCTGTGAGATATTCCACCAGGTACATTTTTAGCATTATGAAACATGTCCTATCTTTTGTTGCCCCTGTCACAACTTATTTGAAACATGTTGCCAGCATCAAATTCAAAATCAGCAAATATTTTTCTCAAAACAATAAATTTCTTTTTCAACGTGGCATATTGTATCTGAACCATTTTCGATTAATTATAGGGTTTAAATGATGTGCAAATCCTTACATTCTGCTTATTCACATTTTAAACAGCATCCCAACTTTTCTGGAAATGGGTTTTTCAATTTGATTTCTAATTAGCAATCCAAGGGCTAGTTTGACAGACACAGGAGCAGTCTAATCCAAGACTAAATTACATTTCTAATGGAGTGTCTTCATAACAAATCCAGTATTACTCTGGGACCAAGCTGAATCTGTGACAAACAAGCCCTTACTACTGAAAAAAACGTTTCTCCTTTTATCTGGATTCAGGGGCTAAACTGACGACTCAAGAATCAGCAAGACCAGGACAGATGGAGTTCAGAACCCTTGAGCTTACCGTCTCCATCTCCTCAAACATCTCCAACTTCACCACAGGTAATGAGACAGACGCTCTACTGTCTGAGGGCCCTTACCAGGCAGTGGAGGTCGTGCTCATTATCCTGGCCACAGGGTCCCTCAGTTTTGTAACAACTACTGGGAACATACTGGTCATGCTTTCAATCAAAATGAACAGGAACCTTCAAACCATCAACAACTACTTCCTGTTCAGCTTGGCATGTTCAGACCTGGCCACTGGGTTCATCTCTATGAACCTGTACACAGTCTACATTCTGTTTGGATATTGGCCATTGGGGCCAATAGTCTGTGACCTTTGGCTAGTCCAGGACTTTACGGTCGGCTGTGCCTCTGTTACGAATCTCCTCGTCATCAGCTTTGACCGTTATTTCTGCGTCACCAAGCCACTCAGCTACCCAGCAAGAAGGACTACCAAGATTGCAGGCATGATGATGGGGGCAGCCTGGGGTCTTGGCTTCCTCCTGTGGGCCCCAGTCATCTTGTTTGGGCAGTTTATCATAGGTGAGCGCATTGTGAAAGAGGGCACGTGCTACATCGAGTTCCTGTCCAATGAAGTGATCACCTTTATCACCGCCACTGCTTTCTTCTACTTGCCTGTTACCATCATGACCTTTCTGTACTGGCGGATCTCCAGGGCCAGCAAGAGCCGTGTGAAGACGAGCAATCACAAGCAAAACAAGGGCAACCCATTCAGTAGCGAAGCAGGAAACCACATCAGCATTCCATGTGATGACGAGTCTGACACAACCCAACGCGCTGAGAGGAGCCAGAATGGTGGAACAGGTGGAGTTGGGGATGAGGAGCCGAGTGCACCAGTACATCCTGAGAGAAATGAAATTGCTGAGGCCCCTGCAGGTTACGAGGGAAACCCCACAGCCCACGGCTTAAATGCCACAAAGCAGCAGCCGCAGAAGAAGTCATTGTCATCTCGTGAAAAAAAAGTAACACGCATGGTAATGGCAATTCTTGTTACCTTCGTGGTCATGTGGACACCCTATAACATCTTGAAGGTTCTCAGCACCTTCTGTTCAACATGCGTCCCCGACGCTGTTTGGACCTTCAGTTACTGGTCTGCCTACATGAACAGTGCCCTCAATCCAGCCTGCTATGCTCTCTGCAATGACTCCTTCAAGAAGACCTTCAAACAACTCCTGCTCTGCCAGCACAAGGACATTCGCTTGGGCAGATAGAGAGGTGTGATTATTTATTTTTTGTTTCTGCAGGTGCACTTCTCCTGTGATTTGGAAAAACCTAGTACATATGTCACTTTTGGGAGAAACGTAGTTTGTCCCTAATTTGCAGTAATTGAGAGTGGCGAAAATCTTAAAACACTAGCTACTAGTGCTATTTGAACTGTTTAGATCAAGTTTCTCTTATTTTTTCAGTTAGAAGCCCAGAATCCAAAGGTTTTTGTTCGGTTGCGAGAATCCTTGCCACTGATAAATTCACTAGGTTTTTCCAGACCACAGGAAACTTCTGTCATTTCATTTTTTTGAGTGCAGGAAAGCAGAGCTGCTGCAGGTTGCCTTTGTCAGGCTTTTGGCAGGAGCTTCATAAACGCAGCCTGTGCTCTGAGTGTTGACCTGCCCCCCCGAGCATCATTCCACACCCACACACACACACACAGGTACATACACTCACATCACTCCCCAGATGAACCAAGACCTGCCAGAACTGACGCATCCAAATATACGTTCCATGTCACACAAGTGCTCACACACATATGCACACACACACACACACACACACACACACACACAAACACACAGGTATCTGCAAACACACAAATGCATACATTCACACAGGCACATACATGCAGACCCACACACACTCATACACATGCATACACACACACACACACACACACACCTGTACATCATTATCCTTGTTGATTTAGACGAGAAAGGAAATGCACATTCAAATACACATTCCATAATACACACAAACATGCGCACAACACACACTCCCACATACCCACATGCACACACACACATACCCATTCATTCATACAGGCATATACTCATTAACATAAATGCAAACACACACACGCAAGCATATATACAGACATACAATCACACATACAGACACAGAAATACCATTTCCCAAGTCGACTAACAGCTGCCTAGACTCCTGCATCCAAACACACGTTTCATATCGCACTCGCAAACACACACACCTATGCTGGTTACATTCGCACAAGCACAGCTACATGCATATGCTTACACACACACACACACACACACACACACACACATGCACACACTCACACATTTAAAGTGTACTTGCATTAAAAACTATTTAACTAGCTATTTACTGAAAGCATACTTGAAATTTCACGTCCAAAAATTTAAAAGTGGGCTTGGAATACGCAACCAATTAACCAACAGAATATTAGTTTTTTTTGCAGTATATTTCCAAGAATTCATTCATAAATTAAAAAGTGCATTGGTGGCATGATGGAACAGTGGGCTAGGCTGTGGCTTAACAGCAAGAGGATACAAGCCTTTCTGAGCGGAGTTTGCATGTTCCCCTGCTTGCTCATGCATGTGAGTATCTGAGGATGTGATTTGATTCCTTCGTGTGGTAGAAGAGTGCAACTGATGACATGATATATCCATAAAGTAATATGCAAAAAAATGTTGTAAATAAAGCATTCGTTTCATAAATAAAGTACGTCCGTAAATTCACTTGCAGAATACGTCAAAATACAATTTCATAAACCAAAAATTAGGCTAGTATTATGCAACTAGTAAATGAAGACTATATCTCCATGATTACTTGCAGTGGACTTCAAAATATACTTTCATCAGTAAAAAAAAATGAGAATGAAGTAAACTAGTTTTGTGCTCAAAGTTCAGGACACTCACGTAAAAAGAATACGTAAAAATATACTTTCATCATCTTTAAGTCGCCATTTAGTCCCCAAAAGTATTGAAGTTGTACACTTCCAAGTGTATAATTTGTAGCATGTTGATATTAGTATACTTAGAACATGAAGTATACTTGGGAAATGTACTTTAACTTTATTTAAGTTTACTGAGGAAAATTTTCAACCACCGTTTTCGTGGAGATTGTATTAAATTAGCGTTACCGTAAAAAGTGAAAAATGTTCGCGCCGTTTGCTTTTTGAGCAGCATTCACAGACTAAGGCTCCTCATAAACAGCATGTTTCAAATAAGATGCAAAGCGTGATCGGATTTCTGGTTTAACCTTTTTACGCAGTCTATGGGTATAACTAATAAAAATTTATTGACAACGTATGCGTATAGGGAAACCTCAATGACACCGAATGAATAGATATTTGTCTTTGAAAATTCTGTTTACAAAAGGCATAGATTCTTACACATGAAAAGGATAGAAAATCATTCTAAGAAGACAGATAAAATAGTGTCCTGCATAAATCCTCAAAGCATAGCGAATCAATATTAATAACGGATCCAGAATAGCATGGAATGAGAGGGATTTCACGATCTAATCTTTATTTTCTGTGATTGAAAAAAAAAAGCCAGCGGCCGACGAAGTCGGTCCAGATAGCAGAATCGAGGCCTCCGCCCCGACCCGGTGCACTCGTCGCGGCTGATGAAGCTGCAGTGCGCCGGGCACAGATCAACAAGGTCGCGCACCATGCGCCTCCACCCGTGTATGTCCGAAATAAAATATTCACGTTCCTTGAAAAGTCGGCAACCATGAATCATTTATTTGACATGGAGAAAGCATTAATACGCTCCTGTCCAAGAGGCATGAAACCTAACTGCGGGGGCTCGGACCACGTCACGCTGAAGAATACACTCGATATACTTCATGCCCGTCGATAGTGTGAGAAAGCAATAAGTCCCAGGGGAAAGTCACGGACGAACTGCCAGAGCCGCTTCGTGGCCAGGACGTTGCTAGGAAAGTTCACTGAAGGCAATTGATGCAATTCCGCAACATCTAGTCTCCGTAAACACTTTTACAGCCTCACCTGCACCCAAGCCCTTTTACACAGACTCCTCCAGCGCCAAAAAGGCGATATGGTGAATCGCGCAGCAAGGGAGATGACAGGTAGCCAACGAGACTGGCTGGCGCAACAGACGTTTGTAGGTGCATTCACTCTCATTGTGGACGAGTAGGAAGTTAATGGGCTTTACAAATAACGTTAGTCCAGCAGTGAGGTGCTGTTTTTGGGGTGAACGTTGCAGTTGCGTTCCCACAAAGTTTTTTTTTTTTTTTTTTTTTTTTTTTTTTGCAGTTCTTATATCTTTAGAGGGTGCTGAATAAGAATCCAAGTGATGACACCTTGTCACCTTTGGGCAAATAGCGTAATATGCAGATTAAGGCGGCCATTACCGAAATGGCATACAAAATAAAAGGATTAAACAAGTGTCTATACCCAGGTTTTCATGGTCTGTGATTCGGCTTAAGCCATTGAAAAAATGATCCCATGATTTGCATATGCACAATTATACAAATTGATTGTCATGTCCTCTGGAATAAATCTTTTTTTTTTTTTTTGAGATAACGTCTCTACCAGGCATGAAAATTCAAAGAAATATTTTCCTATACTACATTTTCAGTTCTCAGTTTTCAGCAGGATTGTAGGTAAGCCAAAAACTAAAGGTGCTCTTTATTCATGGTCCCTGTGACAGTCATAATATTCCATAAGACAGCATTAGAAGATTGAGAGGACTCATTTGTGACGAACAAAAGGACATCGGTAAAGGTACCCATTTAACACAGGTTAAGTATCATAATTGTTTTCCCTTTTAACATTTTAATTATACAAATTTGATTAAAAAGAGTAAATAAAAGTAATGAAATTGAAATTGAAACAAAGCATCTTTTTTTTTGTCAATAGGGGGCACTGCATGCCAATGAAGCCATGATAGAAACAAAAGAAGTGTAATTGATTCATCCCTGGCAGTGAAAATCCAATTTGAAAGTTTTTGAAAATGACCTGAAAGTTAACAAAGTTCAGACATAGTCAATAGCAAAGACATTCTCTTCACCAAGTTAGTTGCACAGGTAAAGAGATGCATGTATAACATGAACAAAGTCATGTTTGTTACAAATACCCACCCATCCACATGAGCAGCATGTGTGTACCTATGGCCCAATAGATAAAACACAAGGTTCAGTGAGGTCATGATACTATATTTAACACGAGCTTGCACCCCTTCCGCCATCCATGTTCAAGGAAAGTGGGGAAATGCGTAGAACTGAAGAAAAAACTTCAAATGTGTTTCCACCCATTTAACTGAGAAGGTAGATGTCATTATCATTCATGGATGTGCCATCTTGTGGACAGTGCACAGGCCATGCCAAGGGACCATTAATGATTATGTGAATAACTTTTGTGACTGTGTCATCAAAAAAGTGGAGCATTCAGATGTATATGATAGATACTATGACTATAGCATAAAGTGTGTTACACGCGGGGCAAGAGCTGGTAAACATGCTAGCAGATGACATCGTTTCAACTTGACGAGTCCTTTCCCACCACAAAAGGTAGCTTTGACTGTTGCTGAAAATAAAATTCAACTCATCGACATAATATGTCAGCAGCTGATTGAAATGGGACGGAGAGATAGTCAACGAAAGAAGCATAAACTTATCGTAATAGGTAGTGATCCTGTTCCTGTTGAAGTCTTCTGTGGGCATTTCAGACACCAAAATGACCTCAGGACTGCCTATGAGGAAGCCGACCTCACTATGGTCCACCAAGTGCTTAAGCTGGCTAAAGATGGAGCAAGTAACATCAAAGTTATCAGTGATGACACAGATGTGTTTGTTCTGCTCGTGCACTTCTACCATGACTAGAAACTCAGCTGCAATGTAGTAATGGAGGGTACAAGTTGTGAAAGGACCTCTGTGGAGATACCAACTTCAGTTATCAATAGTGAAGACATTTTGCCACATCTCCTAGCAGCACATGGTCTCTCCGGATGCGATACGGTGGCAAAGATGCATGGCGTTGGGAAAGGGACAGTTCTGAATAAATTGAAAGCAGGCTACACTCTGAGTGCCTTAGGCAACCTCAGTTCATCTTTGGGTGATGTGATAACCAAAGCAACACAATTTCTTGCCGCTTGCTACGGAAGTAAATCAAAGGAGGATTTGTCTGAGGTCCGAGTTGAGATGTGGTCTCGAAAAATGGGGAACAAAAAAGATTTCTGCAGTACCAGAACCCAAATCAATTCCACCAATAAATGAGTCTTTCAGGGAAAATGCTCTTCGGGCACATATTCAAGTAGCTATTGGGAAGTCTGCCACTGAATCAGATCCTTCATCCCTGGATGCTACAAAGTATGGGTGGGTATGTGATGAGGCCACAGAGACATTGACTCCAAAATAAATGCCATCAGATGTTCCGCTTGCACCACCAGAAATTCTTGAGATGGTACATTGTGGCTGTGCCACCGACAAACCATGTGGTACTTCACGATGTGGATGTGCTGAAGCTCACTTACCATGTACATTTTTCGGTGGCTGCCAAGGACAGTCCAAATGTCAAAATGAATACAACAAACAGGCTGAAGCCATTGACTTAGAAAGTGATGAAGATGATTGTGATGACAATAATGGCAATGCAACTTCATTCGATTTTTCACTGGTTATTCAAAAATCTGATGTATGAACATGTCGACAATAGAATGAAGAAAAGTTTGTATGATATTTCAGTGAACACGAGACCCCTATGATAAGACACTTGAAAAGGGCAATCATATGCCTCAGTTGCATTTGTAAGTACATGCAGGAGAAAAAAAGTCTCTCGAGACAAATTGAAGGATGTGGGCTATTTTAACATACAAGTTGAAACCTATCTGGTGTTTAGATTTCAAGTATGCAGTGACTGATTTTAGCGACTACATATCCTGCATAATGGAACCTAATTTGCATGTATATTGTTTTACTGATGCAAGATATAAACTCCTATTCTTCAGTATACTGCTCTCTGATTCACATAGAGAATAAGCACTGAGTTATGTATTTAATGTGCGCAACCGTTACAAAAAATATTAGCAGATATGGATTATCTTTTGAGGAAAATACATAATTTGCATAATTATGCATATGCAAATCATGGAATGATTTTTTCAATGATTTCATTAGAATCCTTGGGCCTTGTTTGTTTGTTCTTTTCACGTGCACGGTTTTATGGTTTCACTCACATTAAGTTAATTAGCTTGTTAGCTAGCTGCCAGAGTTGCCAAGTCCGCTAATACGCGACTTTGGGCTTCTTTTTCTTGAGGTCGCTTGAAAAAAAATTACGGGTCGCGGGTTGTGGTTCTTTGGGCTTGTTTTTAAAAATATGGTCGCTCGTTAGGAAAGTCTAACAAGGGACCTCATTTTTATACATTTATGATTGCTATTTACCCCCAATTCATTGACACGGTCTGCTCACAGCCTCAAAATTAATATCAGAGCTGTAATATAATTCTAGTAGCAGCTAGTAGCTGCTCTCCTGCAAGCTGGCAAACATCCCTTACGTAAAAGAAGTATACTTCTAGTTCATATTTTCAAGTAAACTTAAGTGAACGTCAAGTATATTTTCCAAGTATACTTATTTCCAAGTATACTTTTTGTAGTGTACTAGTGTCAGTGTACTTGTAGTATACTTGTAAGTGTACTAATTAAATACTACTTGGGACTAAATTGGCCCACTTTAAGTTTATAAAAGTATACTTTTAAGTATACTTCAAGTTTAAGCAAAGTAAACATAAAGTACACATCTAGTTTACATCTAGGTTTTATTTTATACTGCAAGTACACTACAAGTGATCTTTTTAGCATACTGTGAGTTAACTAGTTGTATACTTCTAGCATACCTTTCAGTTAATGAAGTATACATTTAAGTATACTGCAAGTAAACTTACAGATATACTGCTAGTTTATTAGTTGTATACTTCTAGTAAATTTTTCAGTTCATGAAAGTATACTGTGAGGTATACTGCTAGGAAACTTAAAGAGTGTCTTTGGATGTTTAATGACTGCAGTGAGTCAGAATTCAGTTTCACATCTCATCCGAAGGACAACATCCTCATCACTGCACTGGAGTATTGAGTATTATTCCACCAGAGGGAAGACCCCAACCTACTAGCCCACCAACACCTGCTCCAGCAGCAACTTATTTTCCCAGGTGGTCTCCCATCCGAGCACTAACTAAGCCCACACCTGCTTAGCTTCAGCCACACATCTTGCACTTATCAATTAGTGGTATGGCTGCTAGTTCTGAAATTAGTACACACATTTCATTGTCACCATATCAAACCAGATAGCACTGAAGTTCCAGTCTTCTTGACCTCATGTTTGAAAATACTGTGTACATTTATCTGTGAATCTGCACATAATGGCCAGCTAGATTGAACTGATATCTCAACTAAAACACAGCAATGTTTGGTTCACATACAACATGCAGGGCTTTGATGTCCACACTCTTGTTTAATGATTAATGATTTAATCATTTATTGAACAGACTGTACCGACTTTCAAGTATACAGCACTGCTGCATCTTTTCTTTAGTCGGTCATATTTTTGACTGTGATACTGAACTCCATTAAACAAAAAACATATATTTCATGAGCTTTTGTTTGAGTTCTTCAGCCTACTGGTCAGGCTGAAGGCATTGCTAATTAATATTTTATGCATATTTCTGGTTCCATGTGAGAGAAAGAGGTATTTTTTTGTTTTAAATTGGGATTTCAATAAGAGTTGCCATTGCTGTGGTCTTATACTTTGGCATCCAATACAATATTGTGTTTGAAAATTTAATTTATTAAGGAATCAATTTTGTTCTCAATCCTGAGTATGTGTTTCAGTGTGAATTCTTCTAAGTACCGTCATCTGTAAATTAAAGCAGAATGCACTTAAGCATTGTCTACTAGTAGAGTACATGAGGAAACCTCTCGTCTTTCGGATGAGATGTGAAACTGAAGTCCTGACTCACTGCGGTCATTAAACATCCAATGACACTCTAAGTTTCCTAGCAGTATACCTCACAGTATACTTTCATGAACTGAAAAGTTTACTTGGAGTATACAACTAATAAACTAGCAGTATATCTGTAAGTTTACTTGCAGTATACTTAAATGTATACTTTCACAAACAGAAATGTTTACTTTGCTTAAACTTGAAGTATACTTAAAAGTATACTTTTATAAACTTAAAATGGGCCAATTTACTCCCAAGTAGTATTTAATTAGTACACTTACAAGTATACTACGAGTACATTGACACTAGTAAACTAAAGAGTATACTTGGAAAATATACTTGACGTTTACTTAAGTTTACTTGAAAATATGAACTTGAAGTATTCGTCTTTTTTGTAAGGGCATAGATGCGGTGGGTAACATTCTGATTGGCTATTCAGTGGGCAATGTGCTGATTGGCTAGTTTACCCTGCAAGAGTAAAAATAGGGCCATAATTTGTAATCTGGTTTGTGCTTGTAAAAAAAAGTGTTGCACGCGGAGGTCGGAAATTTGAGCATATCTGCAACTTCTCTGTCACACAGGAAGGTAGGAAATTCTCACACAGGCACACAACTATTTCACAAGCTCAAAACTTTTTTGCACACGCACAAAACTATTTCACAGGCTCAAAACTCTTTTTACACATGCACAAAACTATTTTACAAGCTCAAAACTTTTTTACACACGCACAAAATGATTTCACAAACTCAAAACTTTTTTACACACGCACAAAATATTTCTTCAAGTTCAAAACTTCTTTACACACGCACAAAATATTTCTACAAGTTCAAAACTTTTTTACACACGCACAAAACTTTTGGCCCTAATTTGATTCCATACTTTTTTGCTCAGTTTGACTGTCACAAAACTTTGGTGCTAAACTGTTCTTGTGGTGCTTCTGTAGGTCCTGCTGAAATTCCTGAAGAACAGTGCAACCTTGAGACCCGTTTTGCCCTTGGAAGTCTCAGCATAGCGAGAAAGGGTTACCTCAACAACAACGAGGTGTGTATATGCACTCTATAATCAGAGCTGAGAGTTAAATGGCCATTGTACACGCCTACTGGAAATATCCTGAGTGATCATGTTTACTGCAGGCTGAGTAATCTTTGTACACTGCACACTCTGGCTGGGGCATTGAGCACAGCTCAGAGAGATACTCATAATATGCGCTCCTGGTTGAATGGTGAGAAGCAAGCTATTTCAAGTGCTGAAGTGATATTCGTTCAAAAACTGGCCGTAAAATCATTCTCTAAATACATATTCACATTTATGAATTCCTATAAATATATTAAGAAAACTGGAAAGGCACTTGTGGGGCGCATCCCTCGCCTAGGGAAAAGGTGCACGCTTCTAAATTGGGTGGGTTTGGCGAATATTAATCTTTACCACCGTCGACTGAATTTTGAGATGTATGCCATTTAGACCACAAAGGCAATATGTTACAATGTTCACCAAAGTGAAAAATAGTCTGTGTATCCGCCCCATGATTCAGAATTGCTTCATAATTATTGGGGTTTTCCATTGCCCGTCACGTCCATCCAGCTTGTTTTATGAAAATCATGCCAGTAGTTTTTCTGTTATTCTGCTGACGAACAAGGCCTCTCTTCATTCGAACGAAGTTTCAAATTAGCTAGCTATTTTGCGGTTTTGAAATTAGTCCGATGTCAAATTAGCAGGCTATTTTGTTGTGAATAACCCGCTAATTTGAGTGGGAAATTTTCCAGATAAATCTTGGTCTATTTTGCAAATTTGCGAATTAGCCCGCTATTTGTGTTTCATCTTCATTAGACCGAAATTGAACCGGGAAAGCCAAATTGAACCGCACGCTCTATCTGGAAATAATGCACAGTGTGCATGCATCAACTTCCAGCTAATTTCCTGAGTGGAGAGCTTTCGGGCTAATGGAGACGCACATTCGTACTATCGGGCTAATTTCTCAAACCGCAAAATAACTGGCTAGTTTACCTTCGTTTTGATGAAGAAAAACCTACAGAGAAATATACAAAACCACAGACATTCACTGGCATACAGTTTGATATCTAATTGGCATTGCTATGGCCAGTTTTGCAGACACAGGTGCAACCTATTGCAAAATTAAAATTAAATTTTTTTAATGGAGCACTTACATAATAGAACAAGCTTTTGTCCAAGTGAAATCTTTGTGTGAGAAAGTTCATTCCATATGAAATCGACTAATTTTCAGACAAGTTCCATGGGCAGAGTCATGAATTTTCTTCAAATTTTAATAGAATGTTGCTCTGGGTGCCAAATGAAAAACTACCAAATGTGAGCTCAATTGGCCCACTAGTTTTGATTTTCTGGGGGGGTCAAAAAAGTGGCTGTGGCACCCCGGTTGGTGAAATTAGCATTTTTTCCATTTTCAACAAGCTGTAACTCTGGGAAGTAATAAAGCTCACTCAATGATTTTTTCAGGACTAGTTCTCTATGCAATGTACTATCCTCTATTGCCAATCAAAGCAGTTTTCACCCTTATATTGTGGTTTTATATGCTCCCAAAAATGCTACTTTTACACACCGGTATCAAAACATACACTTTTAAGGGTACCATTTTCACATCCTTCTGATGATATATGTGGATTGTGGTAATATCAGCTATTAGTAATGGTCAAGAGCTTTCTACTGCCACCAATTAATATCCTGTAGCATTTATAGTTCTTCGTTAATATTGATCCTCGGTCTTGTAACGATTACTGGGAACATACTGGTCATGCTTTCAATCATAATCAACAGGAACCTCCAGACCATGAACAACTACTTCCTCTTCAGCCTAGCATGTGCAGACCTGATCATTGGGGTCAGCACCATGAACCTGTACACAGTCTACATTGTGATTGGCTATTGGCCATTGGGTCCTGTGTTCTGTGACCTGTGGCTGGCCCTGAACTATGTAGTTAGCAGTGCCTCTGCCATTAATCTTCTCATCATCAGCTTTGACCGTAACTTCTGTGTCACCAAGCCGCTCAGCTACCCTGCAAGGAGGACCACCAGGATTGTGGGAATGATGATGGCGGCAGCCTGGGTTCTTTCCTTCCTCTTGTGGGCCCCAGCCATCCTGTTCTGGCAGTTTATCGTAGGTGAGTGCACTGTGCCAGAGGATGAGTGCTACATTCAGTTCCTGTCCAATGCCGCCATCATTTTTATCACAACCATTGGTTCCTTCTACCTGTTGCCATCATGATCTTGCTATTTTGGCAGATTTACAGGGCCGGCAAGAGCCGTGTAAAGATTGGAAGGAGTAAGCAAACACAGGACAACCCATTCGGCAGCGAAGCAGGAAACCACACCACCATTCCCTGTGATGGCAGCAATGTGAAAACCCATCACACTGTAAGGAGCCAGAATGGAGGAACTGGTGGGGTCGGGGAGGAAGAGCCGAGTGTGCCAGTACATCCCAAGACATTTGAAATTTCAGAAGCCCCTGCAGGTTACGAGGGAAACCCCACAGCCCACAAGCTAAATGCTACATTGGCAAAGCAGCAGCCCAAGAGGAAGGCACCGCCATCTTGTGAGAAAAAGGTTAGATGCACGATAATAGCCATTCTTGTTGCCTTCATGATCACACGGTCACCCTATCACGTCATGTCGCTGATCAACACCTTTTGTTCGACCTGCGTTCCCTCCAGCATGTGGAGTCTCAGTTACTGGTTTGGCTACATAAACAGCACCATCAATCCAGCCTGCTATGCTCTCTGCAACGACTCTTTTAAGAAGACCTTCATACAACTCCTGCTCTGCCAGCACAAGGACATTCGCCTGGGCAAATGAAGAGGTGTGATTATTGGTTTTTTGTTTCTGCAGGTGCTCTTCTCTGTCATTTTTTAACTTATATTCTGCATCACTTTAAACAACAGCAGGTACAAGCTCCAGAAGTAGAACGACAAGTACGCAACCAATAGATGTCGTGTCAAATTGCACACATTTCTATGCTTATAACTTGATCAGAATTCAAGCACATTCGCCACAGAACTAAGACTCACAAAGGGTTGACAGCAATACATGAGGTCAGACAGGGCATCCATTTATTGTAATTTATATGCTCATCAAATAAATATTATGTATTGCTTTATGTACAGTGCCATACAAAAGTCTGCAACCATCTAGAAATGTTGATGGTTTAAAACATGAAAACTATTTATGGAAAAAAAAAACAAGCATGAAATACTCAGATCTCCCCGCCACAGGATGGCTAATATTTGGCCTGCAAACACAATACGATGTATCCAAACATGAAATTCTCATCAGTCATATTGATAGGATCAGGAGTTCTGGCCCAGAAAAGAACAGGATGACTGAGATCAGGCCTTGAAACAGAATGCGTCTAACGTTTTCCCCGCAGTGCAGAGTGGAGTTGCACGGAGGACAGGAAGTAGAGGACTGGACTCAAGTCCAGTGGTGGATTTGGTTGATATTCAATAATAACCTGTGCCGCATACAGCACAAACGTTTACAAAAAAAAAAAAAAAAAAAAAGGAACTGAGGTTCCCGCAATTGCATACTAAACCAATACAAAGACTAAACTAAAGAAGCAGTGTATTATAATTAGGAGAGCAAAAGGGAAGCAAGATTCTTCGATGCAAAAATGAAACGTCCTGTGTAAATATGAAGCAGCACGGATTCTAGGTTTTAGAGTTAAACGCAAATACGGAAATACTGCCGATACGAGATGATGTCACAGGCATGAGGTTTTATAGACTTCACAAAGGAGGCTGGGGGAAACTCAGCTTTAAATAGTCTCTGCTACCACTAAGAGACAACAGGGAACAGCTGTATATGGTAATTGAATGATTGTTGAAGTGTGCTCCAGGATTCAGAACAGCGGTGAGCTGGACGGCTGGAGGCATGTCCTCGCAATGCGGTGGAGGGACATTCAGATAAACAATAGGACGGACGGAAGTATAAGAAGGCACTTCAAGAAAATATCCATATCTTAAATTTTGTTGAGAAATGTTGAATGGTCTAGGACAGGGATCCTCAAATTTGGACCTCGAATCCAAATCCAGCCCAGGTTTTCTGTTATCCCAGGCAAGTAAATGAACAGTTAGGTGTTAACACAGTCTGGCCAATCAGAGACACTGACTCCCAGGTAAAGGGAGGGTGGAAAACCAGCAGTTCCCGGACCTTGTAGGGTGTGATTTGATGATTTCTGGCCTGGAACAAAACTGAAAAATGGACGGACAGGCAACACTCATTCCCATATCCCCTTCCACTGCATGGTGGGGGATGTCTTCTTCTTCTGAATTTCCGGCAGGCTGTAGCCGTACAGCGTAATGCTGCCCTCCACAGTTCAATATAAGACACTATTCAAATCTTCTCACCATTTGCTCTCACACTCATAGGCAATTTAGTGTCTCCAATTAACCTAAAATGCATGTCTTTGGACTGTGGGAGGAAATCAGAGTACCCAGAGAAAACCCACGCGACCACGGGGAGAACATGCAAACTCCACACAAAAAGGCCCCAGGCCAGAATCAAACCCTCAACCTTTTGCTGTGAGGCAACAGTGCTACCCACTATGCCATCATGCTGCCCTTTGTGAAAAGAATTGCTTTTAATTCAGATTGTACATTTGATTGCAAACCCCCATTTTTAGCGGCCATTCCTCCAGTGCACAAATAACAATTGTTGTCAACAATGCGTCATCCCATTCTTTGAGATACTTTGAGGAACATTCAGGAATATCTCATGTTTAAGAGCTATTCATGTGATATTTGTATGAAGAGTTTTGATACAAAAGTACCAATTTTACATGAATGAATGAAGTGTTTGAAGTGAATGAAGTGTTTCCTTGAACACAAAGTGAGATATTTTCCATGTGTATACTTTTGGGTTGTGTGTTAAAAAAAAAAACTGTAAACTGCAGCACTTTCTGGACTCTAACGGCTTGACTCTGCTATTCACTCTCACAAATAAAACACAGTGCTGTGCATCTGCAGTGTTCTAAATGCTGTTTTTTTCATGCAAACAGCACCTGGTCCTTTGTTAAACCCCTAACAGAATCACTTGAAGCTTTTAATCTCCAGAAACCCTGCAAAAGCAACCCAACAGGAACCCAAATACACTGAGCTGGAAATGCACATCAGGGAAAATATTTCTGATGTTTTTCTGCAGAATGCTGGATATTTTTAAACTTCAAACTGTTGTGGTGCTCTGACCTTTTTCTACATAGAATTTCATCACTGATATTGGTGACCACAAAAAAGGAATAAAGTCTGTGTGACTATTAAAATCAGAAAAGACGGCACCATGATGTCATCAGCAGCTGAAGAGGAGCTGCTCACTCTTCATCCCTCTTGTCTCTAATGCCTGTGAGGCCTTCATGACAGCTTCAGACTCACCTACAGCAAAGCAGGGTTAATTCGTAATTAGCCCATCTGCAGCTGGTTTCCTTAATAAGCGTTTCGTAAGCTTTAGAAAGGTGGGGAGCTTCATAAATGCAGCCAGTGCTCTGAGTGCTAAGCCCCACCCCCCCATCATTACACACACACACACACACACACACACACACACACACACACAGGTACATACACTCACATCATCCCACAGGTGAATCAAGACCTGCCAGAACTATCCAAATATAAATTCTATGTCACACAAGTGCATACACACGCAGCACATACCCACACACACACTTACACGGACATACACAAACACACGAGCAAGTGCACACGCACATATGCATGCATCCACACAGGCACATACACGCAAACCCACGCACACTCAAACTCATGCAAAAACACACGCACATTCACACATGCATGCATACACACACAAAAACACACGCACGCATACACCTATACATCATTATCCATGGTGATTAACACACACCCACACACACACACACACACACACACACACCCATTCACACAGGCATATACTCATGAACACAGATGCAAACACACTTGCATGGATACAAACAGACATACAATCACACATAAAAACCATTTCCCAAGTCGACTAAGAGCTGCCTGGACTCCTGCATCCAAACACACACTTCATATCGCACACGCAAACACACACAAACATGATGGATACATTAGCACAAGCACAGCTACATGCATACACTTACACACAAACGCAGTCATTCTCACCTGAGCATCCGAACTTCCACCAGTTTAGTCACACATTCAAATATGCATACATACACTCACATTTAAAGTGTACTTGCAGTAAAAAAAAAACTATGAAAGTAGTTGTTTACTGAAAGCAAACTTAAAATTTGACTTACAAAAATTTAAAAGTGGGCTTGAAATACGCAACCAATTAACCAACAGAATATTTGTTTATTTGCGGTATATTTCCAAGAATTCATTCATAAATTAAAAAGTGCATTGGTGGCATGATGGAACAGTGGGTCAGGCTGTGGCTTTACAGCAAGAGGATACAGGCCTTTCTGAGTGGAGTTTGCATGTTCCCCTGCTTGCTCATGCATGTGAGTATCTGAAGATGTGATTTGATTCCTTCATGTGGTAAAAGAGTACAACTGATGATATGATACATCCATAAAATAATATGCAAAAAGTGTTGTAAATAAACCATTCGTTACATAAATAAAGTATGAGATCACTTGCAGAAAATATCAAAATATACTTTCCAAAACCAAAAATTGGACTAGTATCACATTACTAGCAAACAAACACTATCTCTGATTACTTGCAGTAGACTTCAAAATATACTTTCTTCAGTAAAAAATAAAAATGTAGTAAACTACTTTTGTACTTAAGTTTACGACACTTCATACGTAAAAGTATAGCCTACTTTCATCATCTTCAAGTCGCAATTTTGGCCCCAAAAATTATTGAGGTTGTACACTTCCAAGTATATAACTCGTAGCATGTTGATATTAGTATAGGCTACTTAGAACATGAGGAGTACTTGGAAAATGTACTTTAAATCTATTTAAGTTTGCTGAGTAAAATTTACAATCACTGTTTTCGTGGGGATTGTATAAGGCCTAAATTAGCGTTGCCGTAAAAAGTAAACAATGTTCGCGCTGTTTGCTTTTTGAGCTGCATTCACGAACTAAGGCTCCTCTCAAGCATCATGTTGCAAAGGAGACGCAAGCGTGATCGGATTTCTGGATTAACCCATAGACTGCGTATAACTCATTAAAATTTATTGACAACGTGTGCGTATAGGGAAAACCTAAATGACACCTAATGAATCGATATTTGTCTTTGAAAATACTGTTTACAATAGGCATAGATTGTTACATGTGGATGGAAAATCATTTCAAAAAGACAGATAACAGTATTTAGCATAAATCATGAAAGCATTACTAATCAATATTAATAACGGATCCAAAGTATGGTCTCTATCAGGCGTATAGGATCTCAAAAAATTAAAAGTGACATAAGACTCAGCAACAGTAAAAAAAACAAACAAAAAAAAAAAAAAAAAAAACTGAAACAAAAATGAAATGTCTTAAATATAAATGGTAAAATCCCCAGTAATTATAGGCTACTTTATAACTTTATCGAGCTCCAGAGTGTTCACGAAATGAAAATACAAATCTTGTAAATAAATAAATGAATAAATAAAAAATCCAGTCCGAAAGGCCGGCTAATTCAATTCATAATTTTCTATAACTGCAAAAAGAACAACAGAGTTTCAAGCCAGCGCCCGACGAAGTCGGTGCAGATGGCAGAATCGAGGCCTCCGCCCCTACCCGGTGCACTCGTCGCGGCTGATGAAGCTGTAGCGCGCCGGGCACAGATCAACAACAAGGTCGTGCTCCATGCGCCTCCACCAATTTATGTTCGAAATAAAATATCCAAGTTTTTGAAAAGTCGGCAACCATGAATAATTTATTTGACGTGGTGAAAACATGAAGACGCTCCAGTCCAAGAGGCATGAAACCTAACTGCAGGGGCTCAGAGCACGTCACGCTGAAGAATACACTCGATACACTTCACGCCCAATGGTAATGTGAAAAAGCAGTAATTCGCAGAGGAAAGTCACGGATGAACGATCAGAGCCCCTTCTTGGCAAGGACGTTGCTCGGAAAGTTCACAGAAGGCGATCGATGCAATTCCGCAACACCTAGCCTCCGTAAACACCTTTACAGCCTCACCTGCATCCAGACCCTTTTACACAGACTCCTCCAGCGCCTATAGGCGATATGGTGAATCGAGCATCAAGGGAGATAACAGGGAGCCAACGAGAATGGCAGGAGCAACAGGCGTTTTAAAGGCACTCTAGTTGCGGACGAGTAGGAAGCTAATGGATTTTACAGAACAGGTTGGACAGAACGGGCAAGACCAAAGGCGAATAAAGGCGCATTCAGTCAACCAAAAAGTTTTCCTAAAACATGCGCCATTTTGCAGAAAAGATACAGGCATAGTGTGGAGACCTGTATTCCCAAGTGCTTGAGAATCTCAAGAATATTGCCCTTCAATTAACCCCCCTTTTTTTTTTTTTTTTTGAAAGTTAAAATCAGTCAACGGAATGGAACACCGGAGAAAGCATAAACAGAAAGACTTAAATTTGTGCAGGGTGTCAAATGCTAAAGAACAATACCAAGCAATTCTGAAACAATAAAATGCAACAACTCCCATGCTTATAATAACATCAGCAAAGGTGCAATGTCAGGTGCAGGCGGCTCGCGCACCGCACCGAATTAGTTTCCGGGGACTCCAAAAATCCCGCATGTGCAACAACACATAATTCAGATGGACAACTCTTAGTCTTTCGTTAAGCTCTTCCTCACCCTTCTCGTAAATGAGGCTGTACACTTGAAATTGCCTACATAAGTGATCCGAAACATATATGAGCCAAGAAAATAAATTAAAGCACAAAGAAGATCAGGAAATGACAGAGAGGGGTCTCCAAGCTGCTTCTGATCACGCAGTGCCTCATGGTCCAGTATAAAAATAACTAGGCCTAATTAACTTAATGTTATGGCTTGTCTGCCTCAACATTTTCAGTGATGTGCGATTTAAGAAGAACACTTGGTAACTCTAATCCCATAGGCGGATTTAAGGTTCACATACTTAACGGCGGCCGTTTTGTCATTTTTTTTTTTCATCGCAAAATTTGTGGTTTTGAGCCCTGAGGCCACTCCTGTCCTGCCGTTATTATCATTTACTTGTGTGCACTGCGCAACATGGAGCCGATTTAAGCCAAATTATGCAACCTGATTGTGCTCGTGCACAGTGCTATCCTGAATGCTTTACACATGACGCAAACATTTCTTATGGTGAAATTATTTTGCCAGAATCCCCGAGGGATTAAGATTTTGTCATAAGCGTGTTGTGAGGGACGGCCCTCCCTGTTTTTTTTACCCCTTCTCTTAGCCAGCCTCTCGGTGTCCCTGTCCCACACTTGCTCCTGAGTCTCCTACACCTCTCTCTGACTGATGCTCATTTCTTCCAGACAGCAGTGTCGCATGCACTCGTCCTACAGCGTCGCTTTACGCCACATGCATGCCATCGGACCGGCAGCGAGGTGTACGAAACCGACTGAAGGTTGCGTGCTCTCACCTACCTAACGGAGGACACAGTAGGGAGAACTACAACGGATCCTCGAGATCAGGTAATTAAAGCGTAAAACTACAAATTAAATTCTCTGTTAGTTTAGCGCTGGCTCAGTGTGAAATGAAGATCCATATTATTATAGAGAAGGTGCGCCTGGCCAATGGCATCTCTGATGTCGCGGAATTAACATGGTGGCCAACAGATACGGTGTGACAACGAATAGGCGAATTTGCTGAGTCGTGGTAGCTAAATTGTTCTAATATACCGACACATTAATTTAAACCCTCGATTCCAAAAGAATTTCAGGAATGTGTAAAAGTAATTAATTTGTAAATTCTCGTTTATTTGCATTTAGTTGATAGAGCTACACGAGAAACTGTTTAAAGATTCATCTTAACAACTGGACCCTTATGAAATTCCAAATGTGATGCCACGGGTCGAATAAATTGGGAAAGGGGAATGAAAAGTAAAGTTGTGGAATCTTCAGAAAAAAACAACCGTTTTTCAACATTACAAAGGTAAAAAGTTCATAGGTGAAAGATGATTTGATTATGATTGGGTATAAAATGAGAAGTCGCAAAAAAAAAAAAAAAAAAAAAGGCACGGTCATTTGTCAGTGAGATGGTACGAGGTTTCTCGCTTTGCCAAAACCATCACCACCCAAAATCACCATGACTTCTCTGGTCCCGACCTCATCTGAAAAAGAAAGTAGGGGAAGAAGGAAGCAGTGCTGTGGATAGAGGAATCCATCTTTCAAAGTATTTTTGGAAATAATAAATGTTGTGTTCTCAGTGCCAAAAAGGAGGAGGACCATCCCTACTATTCAGCGACATGTTCAAAAGCCAACGTCTGTGATGGTCTGGGGATGAATTACTGCACTCAGTATGGGCAGACATAGACTAAATTGACCCTGAACGGTCAGGCGCGTCTTGGAACAGTAACTGTGATTTCCAAATGTCTTTTTTAAGTATGCCCCCGCTACGTCCGGGCAATGGCAAGTCACACATGGCACGTATTGAAACAGCATGGCTGCGTTATCCCAGCGAGCGAGTGCCTGCAACGTCTACCTATTTCCCATTATCTGCGGATTATCTGCAATAATAGAGACCTTGGACTGTTGACAAACTGAAGTCCCATATTAGGCACGAAAGGTAGCATATTTTGCACATCTTTAGCTTTTTTTTTTTTTAGTTCTGGATGACGACGTGATTAAAGAATGAAAAAATTATTTTTGGATAATTTATCATGTTTTAAGTGTTAAACTCATACGTGAATGCAACACGATTTCCAAAGTGCTGTGAAACAGCTGTATAAGGCCACGGAGAGGCAGCTTATGAAATGGGTGCTGCCACTTGTTTTGCTTTTCAGCGATGGACCCTTTCAAAAGCGAAGTAAAATAGGAAAACACAACTGATTAATTAAACCAGCAAATCATTATCAAGCACATTGGTCCTCCGTGATGAAGTTCATTTTCATGAATTTCATGGGAAACTGTGTCAATCTCTGCTCTCTAGCAGGGCATGACTGGGACAAAAAAACGGCCCTGGCATTTTCGGCCATGGCGGCCCAACCTGATGATGTGACGGCCCGCCGTACGCGCACACTTTGCTTTTACCAAAAGTTAAAATTAAGCTCAGTCGTGGCCTACATGCCCTGAAACTCCACACAGGAAGGCCCCATGCCGTAATCGAACCCACAACCTAATTGCTGTGTGGTGGCAGTGCTAATCACTGCATCGCCATGACAAAGAAGAAGTTATTGTTATTATTATTATTATTATTATTATTATTATTATTATTATTATTATTATTATTTTTACATGAATATTATTATTATATTTACATGAATGAATGCGAAAAAGAAATGTGACTTTGGCGCCATTTATAATTTTTCAATAAGACCACTATTTGGATTGATTCATAGGCTACATAACCTTTTTAAATTACGTTACATATCTTACAGACTCAGCAGGGCATAGAATAGCTCACGAGCTTCAGAACCGCAGTACTCGCTGGTTGCAAGTTTACTGGCAGGTGATTCTGAACGTCGAGACAGGGTTTTCAATAGGAAAATTTGAAAGTCTTTCTTGCTGAAGGCCTATTCCAGGACAAATTTTATTTGCCACCGTAAAACAACGAATCAATATGCATCAAATAGTAGTTTATTAACAGCTGGTCCATCAGTGGGGGCCTTTTGTAAGCTCAAGTAAATTTTAACCGAATACATACTTGCGATAGCCTATTACCCAGACAGCACGCATACGTCTCACCGACGTGGCACGACGAATAAAGTTGCATCAGCGAGATGCATTATGGAGAGCGTTTGCTAATTGGGAATAATGGTCTTATTTCATTTAAACAATCCCACCGGGGCTGCATATGTAGCTACTTCGTGGCTTTCTTCACGACTTTGGAATTAAAGGGCCGCCTATATATTAATACATCAGTGCCCATACTTTTCTTCTGCCTTAGTTGCTGCTACATATAAGAGTTGCCGGGTAACAGACACATCGGCTTCCAGTTGGTGGGCCTCACTGCAATTTTGTGGATGAATCTCAGGGGTGCACTGAGCTGCGAGAGAGAGACGCATCCTGCTGCAAAACAGACGTGCGAAACTGATCAAAATCAAGTTTAATGGACTGAAAGCACGTTTTATGCAGTTATTCTTTGTAATGTTCGCCATCTTGCAGGAAAGTAGTTAACTAGCTAATTAACATCGTGCTAGTCTAACGATCTGACTGTTCATGAACAACACATCGATTGGCCGAAACATATCACTGTGTCGACATCTGGCTATGGCCAGCGACAACATATTATTACAAGCGACTTTAAGGCATAATAACAGAAATCATAGATCTATGGATTTCGTAAGTCTTTCTTCTGCTGCAGCAGGCTGCAATCGAACAGGATGAATCTGTCTCTTTCTTAGCTCAGTCCTCCTCTGTGATTCATCTACAGACTTACATATAGAGAACTGGAGGTCGACGTGTTGCACGGCTACCATTGTATGACGTCACTCTCCTGTGCCGCTTGGGATTGCCAATTCAATAGAATTATGGAACATTTTTTGCGGGGCGGACATGAAAACGAAAAAGCAATGTCCTCTTTGTTTTCTTTTTAGTTGTGTCATGAAATATACAACCTAAAGAAGAAAATGAAAATGCGCTTTGGATGATTTATTATTAATTTTATTTATGAGTCAAATAATGCAGCCATAACCTTGAAATGAAAAAGCCTTTCTGCTAATGCATTTTAATTTTCAAATTTGACATTTCAAATCGAATTTTGGTAACTATTTGCTGGGGCATCTTTTGAAAATTAAATCTTAAATGTCATTTTCTTTTTCATTTTGATTAAGTCACAGAATGAGCAGTCTTGAAGAAGAAAATGAAAATGCAGTTTGGATTATTTATTATTCATTTTATTTGTGAGTCAAAAAAATGCAGCTATATCCTGAAAATGAAAAAAGCATTTCTGTTAATCCATTTTAATTTGGACTATGAGACAGATTTGCTTCCATAGGCTACCGGCTACCAACGGGCTGTACGCAATACGTTTTTTTTTTTTCCCTGAGGAGGGAAGGCTCAGAGATTTCATTGGGCCAGCCCTGTGTCAGTGTAGAAAATGAACCAATGGGTCGCTTTCCGTGTTTTAAGGCTGACGCGGTCGTTCAAAATTATCGATGTTATTGCAATTTTATATACTATGATTGCATCAGCCCAAAATGTGTGTCGGCTCAATATATTGCATTAGTACCAAGTGACAATGCGATGGATGTTCATAACTAATTTTTGTGTGAATAGTAGTATTCTGATGGTATTCACATTTACATGGATTGAATCATGTTGGAATTACTGGCATTTATAATTGTGCCACTATGCAAATACGTATGAACATCTTGGTCAGTGTGACTGTCCATAACAAAACTTTGGTGCTAAACTGTTCTTGTGGTGCTTCTGTAGGTGCTGAAATCCCTGAAGAACAGCGGAACCTTGAGACCCATTTTGCCCTTGGAAGTCTCAGCATAGTGAGAAAAGGTTGCGTCTACAGCAACGAGGTGTGTATATGCACTCCATAAACGGAGCTGAGAGTTAAATGGCCATTGTACATGCCTACTGGGAATATGCTGTGTGATTATGTTTATTGCTGGCTGAGGTATCTTTGTACACTGCACACTCTGGCTGGGGCATTGAGCACAGCTCAGAGAGATACTCATAATATGCGCTACTGGTGAATGCAGAGAAGTAAGTTACAGTATTTCAAGCGCTGAAGTGAAATTCATTCAAATACTGGCGGTAAACTAATTCTCTAAATCCATATTCACGTTTATGAATTCCAATAAATATATTAAGAAAACTGGAAAGGCACTTATGGGGCGCATCCCTTGCCTGGGGAAAAGGTGCACTCTTCTAAATTGGTTTTGTATGGCCAATGTTAATCTTTACCATCATCAACTCAATTTTGAGATGTATGCCATTTAGACTGCAAAGGCAATATATTACAATGTTCACCAAAAGTGAAAAATAGTCTGTGTATCCGCCCCATGAGCCAGAATTGCTTCAAAATTATTGGGGTTTTCCACTGCCCGTCACATCCATCCACCAAGTTTTATGAAAATCATGCCAGTAGTTTTTCTGTTATTCTGCTGAGTGACAAAGAACTAGCCAAAAACACAGACATCCACTGACGTATGGTTTGATTTCGAATTGACAATGGTATGGTCAGTTCTGCAGACACAGGTGCAACCTATTGAGAAACTAAATTACATTTTAAGTGGAGCACTTACATAACAGAACAAGCTTTAGTCCACAGCAAAGTGGAATCTGTGTGTGAGAAATGAACCCTTTGTGCTGCTAAATCTTTTTTGGGAAACAAGTCTTTCATGCTTGAAAAATGTTTTTCCGTCGTCTAAAGATTCAAGGCCTCTGCTGACCATTTACGATTCAACGAGACAAGGACAGATGGAGCTCAGAACCTATAAGCTTACCCTTTCCACCTTCTCCAACATCTCCAACTTCACTGCAGGCACAGACGCCCTGCAGTCCAAGGGCCCTTACCAGGCAGTGGAGGTGGTGATCATTGTCCTGGTAACAGGGTCCCTCAGTCTTGTAACGATTACTGGGAACATACTGGTCATGCTTTCAATCATAATAAACAGGAACCTCCAGACCATAAACAACTACTTCCTGTTCAGCCTAGCATGTGCAGACTTGATCATTGGAGTCAGCTCCATGAACCTGTACACAGTCTACATCATTCTTGGCTATTGGCCGTTGGGTGCAGTAGTCTGTGACCTTTGGCTGGCCCTGGACTATGTAGTTAGCAGTGCCTCTGCCACGAATCTTCTCATCATCAGCTTTGACCGTTACTTCTGCGTCACCAATCCACTCAGCTACCCTGCAAGAAGGACCACCAGGATAGCGGGAATGATGATTGCGGCCGCCTGGGTTCTTGCCTTCCTCTTGTGGGCTCCAGCCATCCTGTTCTGGCAGTTTATCGTAGGTGAGCGCACTGTGCCAGAGGGTGAGTGCTACATTCAGTTCCTGTCCAATGCCACCATCATTTTTATCACCACCTTTGGTTCCTTCTACCTGCCTGTGGTCATCATGATCTTACTATATTGGCAGATTTCCAAGGCCAGCAAGAGCCGTGTAAAGACAGGAAACTGCAGGCAACAACAGGACAACCCATCCAACTGCAAAGCAGGAAACCACACCACCACTCCCTGTGATGGCAGCAATGCTGAAACGAGCAAAAATGGAGGAACTGGTGGGGTCGGGGAGGAGGAGCTGAGTGCACCAGTACCTCTTGAGAGACTTGAAATTTCAGAAGCCCCTGCAGGTTACGAGGGAAACCCCACAGCCCACAAGCTAAATGCTACAATGGCAAAGCAGCAGCCCAAGAAGAAGGTTCCGCCATCTCGTGAGAAAAAGGTCACACAAACAATAATGGCCATTCTTGTTGCTTTCGTGGTCTCATGGTCACCCTATCACATCATGTCGCTCATCAACATCTTTTGTTCGACCTGCGTTCCCTCCAGCATGTGGATCCTCAGTTACTGGTCCTGCTACATCAACAGCACCATCAATCCAGCCTGCTATGCTCTCTGCAACGTCACCTTCAAGAAGACCTTCAAACAACTCCTGCTCTGCCAGCACAAGGACATTCGCTTGGGCAGATAAAGAGATGTGATTATTGGTTTCTTGTTTCTGCAGGTGCTCTTGTCTGTCATCTTTTAACATACCATTCTGCATCACTTTAAACAGCAGCAGGTACAAGCTCCAGAAGTAGAACTACAAGTACGCGACCAATAGATGTCATGTCAAATTGCAAACATTTCTATACCTATGACTTGCAATACATGAGATCAGACAGGGCATCCATTTATTGTCATTCATAAGTTCATCAAATATAAATTATGTATTGCATAATGTACAGTGCCAGACAAATTTTTGCTATTACCTAGAGGTTTTGATGGTTTAAAACATGAATACTTTCTGTGAAAAAAACAAGCATGAAATACTCAGATCCCCCACCACAGGATGTGTGATGGCTGGTGTTTCGAGACGCCAGACACAGTGGCCGGAACGAAAGGAAGCACAGGAATGCAAGAGAGACAAACACAGACAAAATAGGAGAGAGAGACTCGCGCTTCCAAAGGACATAAATCCAGTCCGAGATAAATAAGGAAGCAGAGCGAGCTAGCCAGTATGAAACAAAGGAAAAATCTCGGGAACTGAGATAAAAAGACAAAGCACCAGACGGTGCACAGAGAGAGGAAAGGAAAGAGAAAGATTCCCTTTACAAACTAACACTTTCCTTTTTTTGCAACTAATTCCTCAACACTTCTCTAGCTAGAGATCTTGCGGGCTACAGTGCAGTGGTAACACTGACAGTCGAGCAAAGGCGGCGAGGCGGAACTTGGGTTTAAATAGAGTCCAGGCGCCGCCCACAATTGATGTCAGCTGGCCAAAGAATCCGATTGTGGGCAAAACGATATCGTCCCGGACGAGAGCAACAAAGAAAGCTCGCCAGCCTCCAAAAACCATGACAGGATGGCTGATATCTGGCCTGCAAAGACAATACAATGTATCTATATATAAAATTTTCTTGAGAAATACTGAACGGTTTAGGAGTTCTGGTCCGGAAAAGAACAGGATGGCTGATATCAGGCCTGAAAACAGAATGCGCCGGAGAGATGTTCAGATGAATAACAGGATGGACCAACACATTCTCATTTCAGTGCATCATATAGTGATGCAACCTGACCAAGCGTCGATATACCACGCAAAAGAAGGTTTTTGGTATCCTTATTTAGCGCTTGGAGTTCGGATTTGCGTTAAAGGTTAGGGGTTAGGGGCTAGGGTTTATTTTAAACTGGCATCAAATAACATCCCCAAAAGCTTCCTTTTGCGTTGTATATCGCCGCTTAGTCAGGTAATGTCACTATATAACGTGTCGGAATGAGACTGGGCTCAGATGGATGAAGTATGAAAAGGCACATCAAGAAAAGAAGAAGTATCCATATGTTGAATTTTGTTGAGAAATGTTGAATGCTCTATGATTTTTGGCTGGGAACAGAAGCATGAAAGATGGATGGACAGACACCACTCATTCCCATATCCCCATCCACTGCATGGCAGGGAATATAAAGCCAAGACCTGATAATAACACTTGATTACAACTTATGTCAAAACAATTGTGTTTTAATTCAGATTTTACATATGATTGCAAACCCCCATTTTTAGTAGCCATTCCTCCAGTGCACAAATAACAAGGGTTGTCAACAATGTTTCATCCCATTCTTTGAGATACTTCGAGGAACACTCAGGAATATCTCATGTTTAAGAGCTATTCATGTGATATTTGTGTGAAGAGTCTTGATGCAAAAGCACAAATTTTACATAACTGAATGAAGTGTTTCCTTTGAACTCAAAGTGAGATATTTTCCATGTGTATACTTTTGGGTTGTGTGTGAGAAGTTTTGATTAAAAAAAAAAAAAAAAAAAAAACAGCCATAGTTTCAAATATCGTGTCTAAGCACTTCAAAAAAAACTATAAACTGCAACATTTTCTTGACTCTAATAGCTTGACTCTGCAATTCTCTCTCACAAATAAAACATAGTGTTGTGCATGTACAGTGTTCTAAATGTTTTTTTTTTTCATGCTAACAGCACCTGGTCATTTGTTAAACCCCAAACAGAATCACCTGAAGCTTTTAATCTCCAGAAACCCTGCAAAAGCAACCCAACAGGAACCCAAATTCACTGAGTTGGAAAAGCAGGTCGGGGAAAAAAGTTCTGATGTTTTTCTGCAGAATGCTGGATATTTTTAAACTTCAAACCGTTGTGGTGCTCTGACCTTTTTCTACATTGAATTTCATCACTGATATTAGTGAGCACAAAAAAGGAATCAAGTCTGAGCATTGAAATCAGAAAAGGTGGGATCATAATGTCATCAGCAGCAGAGGAGGAGCTCACTCTTCATCCCTCTTGTCTCTAATACCAGAGAGGTCTTCAGGACTGCAAGCAGCTTTAGAGTCACCGACTGGAAAGCAGAGCTCACTGGTAATTAGCCCAGCTGCAGCTGGTTGCTTTCATCAGCTTTGGAAATGTAGGGAGCTTCATAAATGTAGCCGATGCTACCAGTGCCAATCTGCCCTGCCCCCCCCCCGCAGGCACGCACACAGACACAGACACACACGCAGGTTTATACACTCACATCATTCCCCAGGTGGACCAACCCATGCCAGAACCTAATACGCATTGCATTTCCCAAATGTACACACACACACACATACACACTTACCCGTGCATTCAAACAAACACATACACGCAAACACACACTCAAATGCACAGATGCATGCATCCACCCAGGCACATACACATACACACACACACAGTCACACATACACAGAGACACACGTGCATATCATTTCCAAATTCAGCCAAGAGCTGCCTTGACTCTTGCACCCAAACAAACATTACATATAGCACACACATGCACACACGCGCGCGCGCACACACACACACGCGTAAATATTTTCACACCAACACAGGTGCACGCACGCACACATACACACACAAAAACACACACTCTCACCTGAACATCCAAACTTACACGAGTCAAGTCACACGCTCTTATGTGCACACACACACACACACACACACTCACAACATGAACTTACAATATAAACTATTAAACTGGTAGTTTTCTGAAGTATACGTAAAATTGTACCTCCATAAACTAGAAAGTGGGCTTGGAATATGCAACCAATAAACCAACAGTATACCTGTAATAAGTTTGTCCGCAGTTTATTTGCAAGTACTCATTCAAAAACTCAAAAGTGGACAGGTGACATGATGGCGCAGTAGGTTGGGCTGTGACCTAACAGCAAAAAGGTGCAGGGCCTTTCTGTGTGTGGAGTTTGAATGTGCTCCATCTTGCCCATACAATCAAGGATCTGAGAGATTGCATGTGATTAGATTTCTTTGCATGGTAAAAAGAGTAAAACTGATGACACAATATATCCATAAAATAATAAGCAGAAAGAGTTGTAAATAAAGGATATTTTCATAAATTCAGGGTAAATTCATTTGCAGGATACATCAACAAATATCTTCACGAACTAAAAATCGGACTAGTTAACATAACTGGTAAACAAACGGTATATTTCCACGTTTACGAGCAGTAAACTTCAAAGTATAGGCTACTTTCAACAACTCAAAATGAAAAAAATAACTCAACTGATTTTGTACTCAAAGTTCATGACACTTTAAAATTTACTTAAAAGTACACTTTTGAATCTTAAAGTTATAATTTAGACCCAACAATTGAAATAGTTGCACACTCACAAGAAAAGAAATAGTCACATAGTCTATTGATATTAGCATACAAAGATCATGAGGTAGGCTATACTTGGAAAACTAACTTTTTTTCAGTTGACTTAATAAAATTTACAGTCAACGTTTTCGTAAGGATTGTGCTGAATTAGCAGTATCCTAAATAATTTTGTAAAAGTTCACGTGATTCGCTCATTGTGCTGCATTTACGAACGAGCGGAGTGAACTACTTCTAAGCCTACCTGTGACATGTTTCAAATGTGACGCTAGCCGCATAATCGGATTTCTGGTTTAACTCCTCATGATTTATTAATAGAGTATGCGTTTTCTAAAACCACTTTGACACCTAAAAATCGATAGCCTGTTTATGTTTGAAAATTATGTATAACAGGCATATATTGTTACTCATAAGAAAGGCAGAAAATCACTTGCAGAAGACTGATGAAACAGTAAACAGCATTAATCATTACAGCAATGTGAGGTAAAATAAATAAATAAATAAAAAACTGGTCCAAAGTATGGCCTCTATCAGGCGTAAAATCTGAAGCGAGTTCGGCAACATAAAACTCAGCAACATTCCAAAACTAACATAAAAATGAAATATCGTCTGTATAAAAAGAGAAGTCCCCAGCAGTAAATATTTGATTACGTTATCAAGTGTAAGAATGGGCACGAAATACACCACTATGGGACAATTCTGGTGAAAAACCCATCCGGTCCAGAAGACCAGTGAATTAAGACAGAATAAAAAAAATTAAATAGCGTAGATGGTATGGATTCCACGAGCCGACCTTTATCTTCTGTCATTGAGAAGATTAGTACAACCGAGTTTCGAGCGAGCAGCCTACCGAGTCGCTACAGATAGTTCATGCACTAACAGGTTCGCGCTCCATGCACCTCAACTAATTTAAGTCCGAGACAAAAAAAAAAAAAAAAACGAGTTCCTTGAAGCGAAGAAGTCAGCAACCAGGAATGATTTAGCTATTTGACATACAGAGACCATGAATATGTGCTAGTCCAAGAAGCATCTTGCTTTGCTGCGAGGGCTCGGAGCACGTCACGCGAGTAATTTTACTCCATACACTCGCGCCCGTAGCAAGCGTGAAAAGCAATGGATCCCATGAGAGTCAGGGATGACCGGTTGGAGCCTCTTCGTGGCAGGAACGTAGCTCGGAAAGTTCACAGAAGACGATCGACGCAATTCTGCAATTCCGAGCCTCCTTAGACACCTTTATAGCCCCACCTGCATCCAAGCCCTTTTACTCTGTCCCCTCCAGCGCCTACGGGCGATCCGGTAAATCGAGCGGCAACGGAGATGACAGACTAGCCTACGAGAATGGCTGGAATAATGGGCGTTTAAAGGCGCATTCACTCTCTTTGTACGAAGCTAACAGGCTTAACAGAACTGGTAGAACAGGACGGGCAGAGGCAAAGGCGATCAAAGACGCGTTCAGTCAACCATAAAGTTTTCCTCACTCGTGCACCATAAAGCAGAAAGGACACAGGCATAGTGCAGCCTGAAGTCCCATGTGCTTGCGAATCTCAAGAATATTCCCCGTCGAACGCAATTTTTAAGTCAGTCAGCCAACAGAGTGGTAAACTGGAGAGAGCATTAACAGAATGACAAAAGCAGTGCAAGGAGTTCAAATGCAACTGAGCAATACCGAGTATTTCTGAAGCAATAAAATAAAACAAGTCCCATGCTTCATAGAACAACAACGTAAACAACGGTAGTATGTCACGTGCAGTCGGCGCCCGCATGGTGCAGAATTAGTTATAGGGACTGAAAAATCCCGCATGTGCTACAATATTTCATTCAAATGGGCTCCTCATGGTCGGATGTTAAGCACTCCTTCACCCCTCCAGTAAATGCAGCTGTCCACATGAAATTGCCTTCATAATTAATCCGAACCTTATGCCTCATTATCTTGAATCACCAAGTCAACTGAAGTACAGCGAGTGTCAGGAAGTGACAGACAGGGGTCATCAGCCTGCGTCTGACCGCACTGCTGCTGCACTGTTGAGACTCGTGATTCAATGTAAAAAAAATATGTGACCTAAACTACTCAATTAAGTTACTGCTTATTTGCCTCAACATTTTCAGTGAAGTGCGACTTGACAAAAACTCTTGTTCACTCTAATCCCGTAGGTGGATTTAAGGCTCATTTTACATTTTTTGGTGGCCTGGGCACTGCTCTTAGATTGCAGTTTCTGCTTTTGAGCCCTGGGAAACTGAGCCCACCCCTGGCGTGCGGTTATTCATCACTCACTTGGGTAACTGCGCAACGTCGTGACAATTTTAGCCGAATAACGTGAAATGATTGTGCTCATGCACGGTGCTCTTCTGATGACGGAGCACCTGATGCAAAAATTTCTTGAGGTGAAATTATTTTGCCAGAATCCCCCAGAGATTAAAAGTTTTATACAAGGGTGTTATGAGAGACTGCCCGCCCTGTTTTTCTACCCCTTCTCTGAGCCAGCCTCCCTGTGTCCCTGTCCTGCACTCGCTCGGCAATCTCCTCCACGGCTCTCTCTCTCTCGCCCTTTTTTGTTCCAGACAACAGTGTCGCATACACTCGTCCATCAGCGTCGCTTTACTCCACATGCATGCCATCAGGCCAGCGGCGAGGTGCATGAGACCGACTGTAGGCTTGTGTTCTCTCACCTACCAAACAGAGGGTACTATAGCGAGAACCACAGCGATCCTGGAGAACAGGTAATGAAACCGTAGAACTACACTACAGGTCAAAAGTTTTAGGACACGCCAATTTTTCCAGTTTTTTAATCGAAAATTATGCAGTTTAATGTCTCATTGTACTCTGGAATGAAAGCATAGACATGATAGAACAAATTAACAATCAAAGTTAAAAAAGAAATCATGGAATCAATTTGTGAACCAAAATGTATTTTAAACTTTTGACTCAAAGTACCCATCTTTGGCAGATAAAACAGCTGAACACACTGGTGGCATTTCTACGATGGAAATCAAATACTCTTCAGAAAGTTCTTCCCAACTCTGTTGTATATGTTCCCATAAATGTGTGGCACCTGTAGGGTGCTTTGCTTTCACTCTTCTGTCCAGTTCATCCCAAACCATCTCGATGGGGTTTAAGTCTGGAGACTGTGCTGGCTACTCCATGTTTTCAAGCTTACCATCTTGTTCTCTTTTCCCAAGGTAGTTCTGGCAGAGCTTGGACTTATGTTTTGGGTCTTTGTCTTGCTGTAGGATGAACCCCTGACCAACTAGGTGCATACCAGAAGGTACTGCATGGCGCTGCAGAAAGCTGTGGTTGCCGTTTTGTTTCAGGGCACCTTTCACTCTGTAAGTCACTGACCCTGGATGCAGCAAAACAGCCCCAGACCATCATGCTTCCTCCTCCATTTTTGACAGTTGATGTCATACACTGAGGAGCCATCCTTTCACCTACTCGACAGCGTACAAAAAACCTGGGTAACCTTACCTTTTGTTTAAAACTTCGGACAGTTCATTACTTACCCTTGTACCATTTCAAGCTATTCATTGGACTGGAACTGCATAATTTTCAATAAAAAACCGGAAAAATTGGGGTGTCCTAAAACTTTTGACCGGTAGTGTACACTGCAGATGTACTTTGTTTTTTCATTGTTAAAGTGATGATGAGGATCATCCGATTGGAAAAAAAAAAGATTATCGACGGAGTCTGTTGTGTTGCGGAATTTCCTGCACTATGGCCAACAGGTTAAGCAATACGACTGTGGTTTCTTGAATGAACTTCAACTGAACTGTTGTACAACCCCAGTTCTTCAAAAACTGGAACAATATAGAGAATGAAAATAAGGGGGGGGGGCTGGTCTGCCCTTTTCTCCTCCACCTAGTGATCGTCAAGAACAGTTTAGATGGGAATAAGCCCCCCTAAAATAGGTCAAGCTATGCCTCAGGATGTGTGAGATCTTTGAGTCCTCAGATGGCACAGCATTAACTGGCTTGCTTCTGTGTAGTGGACATAACCACATGGGCTTGTAAATACCTCACAGCACGCATGTCAGAGAAAACAGTTCATTGTGGCAGCATTAAATGCAAGATAAGGTTAGAAGAGGAAGCCATAACACCATCCAGAAGCGCCGTCGACTTCTCTGGTCTTAACCTCATCCGAAAAAGAGTGACAAGGAAGTGAGAAGGAGCGCCACTGCTTCCCTCTCTTGGCAAATACAGGCACAGCCAAATGAGCAAGAATGACCTTTTTTAGTCATTATATTGTAGGCCTCGATCTTCACACTCGCCTGAGATCCGTGGCGACCGAAAAACCGTTCAGGCGACCAGATAAGCTCAGACTCCTTGCCCTCCAGGCGAGTGAAAATTCTGCACTATCCTCATTAAATAATCGTACAATCCAACCGCATAATTGATCTTTATGCGTACGTCAGAAGTTCAAACTAATTCCGCCTTATTTTCCTCATTTCTCACTCATTGTTGCCAGATTGATTGCGCGTTTCACGAAAGCACAGATGCTAATTCACATAGTTGAAACCACTGACTGCGTATATAGACGAATTATTTCAATTGCTAACCTAGCAATTACGCCTCTGGGAAGCGCACCTCAGAACGAATTCTAAAGCCAGCCAACTGTATAAAAAAGCAACCCAAAAACATTTACCAAAACTTAAGCTACTTATCAGTTTATTTGTTTAAGCACATCATATTAATCTTCAACAGTTAACCCTGAGTCAGCCCAAGATATTCAGTAAATGCATTCAATAATTGCTAGCGTTTCTTTGGTGTAGTACATAATGCTAACTTTAGTAACGATTGTGTCACTTTTTCTCCCAATTAGTATGTGCTTTTGTGAATGCATTTAGTTAGTGAGGCTGCTTGTTTAACCATATTCAGGATCTTTGAAAAAACCTACCCAGACAGCAAAAAGGTCCGTATAGGATTCGGCCACTTCCGCCCTACCTCCGGTCACCAGTCAGACCCGCTGGACGCATCTGCAACGGATCTGGCAGATTGACAGTCGTCTGACAGATCCGTGCCAGATGTGGGCTGTAAACAGTTGGTCTTTTGTGGGTCTGGTTCAGATCTGGTCTGGATCTGTTCCAGAACTGTAAAGTGGATCTGCGCCGGATCTGGGCCAGGGAGCAAAATTATCTGGAGCGGATCATTTTCAGGATGTTGGACTACATCTGGCGCAGATCCGGCCTGGATCCATTTGCTGTCTGGGTACATTAACGGTCTTTTGGGGTCCAATGGACCCAAAGGTAACTTTCATTATTTTAGCTTAAAATAAACACTTCATACAGCTTAAAGTACCAGCTTATTTTCAGAGGAGAGTTTATTACTGCATAAAATACGGCGTTTAACTGTACATTAGCTAAAATCTACCATCAGATTTCTAATGCCACATATAGTGGCCAACTAAACATTCAACAAAATGGCATTATAGCCAGAAATTACAATTTCTTTGAAAATTTGCCACTCAACTACTAAGAACTACTGCATAGCATGCTAATAAATGTCAGTCTAGTACTGCCTTCCATAATGTCTTCATTTGTAAGCAGCAAATATGATATAATTATCTCTGGGGTCCACTGGACCTTGCAAGTTCTTTGTTACAACAGCTCCAGCCAAAGTGTCCCAGCACTAAAACTTAATCTCAGAAATTACTTTAGAGTTTACTCTCACTCTCTCAACAGTTCTGAGGCACTGATCACGCAAAACACTATCTGTGCAATGCTCCTAACGCACATGGTTTCTGCAATCAATGCAACAGGTTCTTGTCTTCCGGTCTTGTTCACGTGGGCACAGAAACATCTTCTCGCTGCAGCTGGCTGCATGTTTTGTGCTCTTTCTCTTAGATAAAAGAATCCAAGAGTGATCAAAGCAGCCCTGGTATACTTGCGAAGGGACAGTGGTCCCTGCGCTATACTGTTCTAATTCAGCACTGCTCTGACCATATAACTTTGTATGTAACACGTGTAATTAGAAGTTGTAAGCTATCAAAAGGGGGCTATACTGTTAAAACATGGGCTACATGGTTAAACATGGCCGTGGACAAGAAATAAATAATTTTTATGTCTGCAATAATTATGCAACTTACTTGGGATAAAGTCCTCCCAATCTCAAGAAATGATCCTGCTGCTGCAACAATATTCTTGCCAGGAAGTATCCAGAACTTTTCAAGGGGATAAAAATGGCACAGTGCCTTCTGCTTTGCTTAGAGGAATGTGATATCTTTTGTATCACGCTGGGGTCCAGTGGACCCCAGGGTATCATTGTCAATTTACTCAAAAAGTGCATGCCCTAGCAATGCCATTCTTTTCTGCATTTTGTGTGACTAAACCATGGAGGATTGCACGAAATCTCGGACACGTGTCATTTAAAATGAAAAAGATAATAATAATAATTGAAAGTGGTTGGGGTCCGCTTAGTCAGAGTGCCCATTCGTTTGGATCAACAACATCACTTTCCCACTCTTTACAGTAACGTTATGTTATGTTTCTCTTTTTTTGCCCACTTGTATGATAACACTAATGTTATATGCTAATGGCCGTTGTCTTGGCAGGGTTGTGAAGTACGATGGCTATAGTTCTTGACCAAATTTAAATTTAGAGGCCATAAGCTCAGTCCTCAACCGAATTTTAGTAGTTCCAGCAATTTTCTCAGTTGTTTTCTTTGCTTGATGCAGGCCAATAATTTGACCCTTCTCAAACAGAACATTTTTTCCGCAACTACAGGATATGTATGATCTGACATGCTTGTTTACAAAATGAAAAGTTACTAACTGCATCAGCTAGGCTTAAATACCTTGTTGCCAGCAGGAACATATTAATCACTGCGTTAATTATCCAATGGAAGACTTTTACATTTTTGCTTAGTTAAATCCAGGTGGTGGCTTTTTTTTTTTTTTTTTGATGAGCAGTGTTTGAACATAAGATGTATGAAAAAATCTTGTTTTATTTAAACTGTTTGTTTTTTTATTTATTTAAATATCTTTTTGATTTATATAAAGTATTTTAATAAAGTTTATACCTGTGCCATTAAATTTTACGTGATATTTTAGGTCTTTTTCAGTCAGGCTGGAAAAATATTCTGCGGGCTAGTGACTTTTTTCTGTCACTAGCCCAACTGTCTGGCGGCCAAAAATGAGAAGATCAAGCCCGGATATTGTACATGCTGAGGACTTTTACAATCAAGCCCTTAATACCACTTGTGACAGCTAGCCAATGCTCTTCCTTTGACACTACAACAAGGTCTAAAAATATTTGAACTGTGATATAATTTTAAAAGGCAGCAATTCTTCCAATGTTCACTATATACGGACGTTCATACCTAATTTTAGGGCAGACAACAGCCTTTTGATGGTATTCAGATGAATACTACCGCTCAAAAGTTTGGGATCACTTGGAAATTTTCTTGTTTTCCATGGAAACACACATATAATTAGTCTGAATAGGAAATACAGCAAATGAACAGAACATGCTGACATTGTCTGAGTTAGAAATAATGATTTTAATGGAAAATGATGAATATGTACTTCAAACTTTGCCTTCATCAAAGAAAAAAAACACCTTCACTGTTGATACTGAAACTGGTGTTTGATGGGAACTATTTAGCGCAGCTGCTCGTTGACAACCTGTGAGGCGTCTTTGTCTTAAACTACACACTCTCAGATATTTGTCTTCTTGCACAGTTGTGCATCAGGGCCTCCCACTCCTTTTTTCTGTCTTTGTTAGTGCCAGTTTGTGCTGCTCTCTGAAGGGAATAGTTGACAGCATGGTAAGAGATTTTAAGTTTTCAATTTCTCGCATTGAATAGCCTTCTTTTCTAAGCACAACAATAGACTGACGGGTCTCTAAAGGAAGTTCTTTCTTTCTGGCCATTTTGAGCCTGTAAACAAACAAACAACTGCTGATGCTTCAGGTACTAAACCAACCTCAAGAACGCCATGCTCCCTTTTGTGCTCCCTTATTAGTTCAACGGTTTTCAGCTGTGCAACACATTTGCAGAAGGGTTTTCTAATAATCAATTAGCCTTATAAAATGCTTAACTTGGATTAGCAGCCATACCAGGAGATTGATGCAGAGGACTGACAGTTGCTGATAATAGGCCTCTATGCAAAAATGTAGATCATTCTTTGAAAATCATCTGATTAATTTTAATTGTTTGTGAAATGGAAAAAAATGTTTGTGAAATGCATGAAAATGTATTTTTCTTTGGAAAACAAAGAAATTTGCAAGTGATCCCAAACTTTTGAGCAGTAGTGTACATGAAGTGAATCGTGTTGGAATTACAGACATTTATAATTGTGCCACTGCGCAAATACTTATGAACATCTTGGTTTGTCTGGGTGTCCGAAACAAAACTTTGGTGCAAAACTGTTCTTGGGGATTCTCGGCCCTGCTAAACACCTGGAAGAACTGTGGAACTCTGCAAACCCGCTTCTTGACCTTAGAAGACTCAACATAGTGAGAAAGAGTTGCCTGTACAGCTACTAGGTGTGTATATGCACTCCATAAACAGAGCTGAGAGTTAAATGGCCATTGTGTATGCCCACTGCATGCTGTGTGATTATGTTTACTGCAGGCTGAGATATCTTTATACACTGCGCACTCTAACTGGGGCATTAAACACGGCTTAGAGATATACTTACAGTATGTGCTCATGGTGAAAGCTGAGAAACAAGCAATTTCATGCACTTCAGTGAAATTCATTCTCATGCTGGTTACAGAATCATTCTATAAATGCAAATTCATGTTAACGAATTCATACCAATTAATTCATATATCACACTTCGAATATGCGAAACATACAAAATAATTCTAGCGTTAATTATCAATCCCAGGGTAGGTTTTACAGACTCAGGTAGGCATATTACTAGAGTAAATTGCATTTTTAATGGGGTACCGACATGACAAAACTAGTTTTAGTCCAGGGCCAAACTGAATTATGTGTGTGTGTGTGCGTGTGTGTGCGTGTGCGTGTAAAGCAAGCCCCTATTTTGAAAAATCTTTCTCATTCATCTTGATGTAGGAGATAAACTAACAACTCAAAATTCAGCAAGAGCAGAACAGATGGAGCTCAGAACCTTCAAGCTGACCCTTTCCACCCTCTCCAATATCTCCAACTTCACCACAGGCAATTACACAGATGCCCTGCTGACTGAGGACCCTTACCATGTAGTGGAGGTGGTGATTATTGTCCTGGTTACAGGGTCTCTCAGTTTCACAACAATTACAGGGAACATACTGGTCATGCTTTCAATCATAATCAGCAGGAGCCTCCAGACCATAAACAACTACTTCCTCTTCAGCCTAGCATGTGCAGACCTGACCATTGGGGTCAGCTCCATGAACCTGTACACAGTCTACATTGTGATTGGATATTGGCCATTGGGGCCAGTAGTCTGTGACCTTTGGCTAGCCCTGGACTATGTGGTCAGCTGTGCCTCTGTTATGCATCTCCTTGTCATTAGCTTTGACCGTTATTTCTGTGTCACCAAGCCACTCAGTTACCCTGCAAGAAGGACCACCAGGATAGCGGGAATGATGATTGCAGCAGCTTGGCTTCTTTCCTTCATCTTGTGGGCCCCAGCCATCCTGTTCTGGCAGTTTATTGTAGGTGAGCGCACTGTGCCAGAGAGCGAGTGCTACATCCAGTTCCTGTCCAATCCAACCATCATTTTTATCACCGCCATTGTCTCCTTCCACCTGCCTGTTACCATGATGATCTTACTGTATTGGCAGATTTCCAAGGCCAGCAAGAGCCGTGTGAAGACGGGCAAGCTCGAGCCAAAACTGGACTACCCATTCAGCAGCAAAGCAGGAAACCACATCAACATTACTTGTGGTGACGACTGTGTGAAAACCAATCATGCTGAGAGGAGCCAGAATGGCGGAACTTGTGGAGTCGGAGAGAAAGAGCCAAGTACACCAGTACATTCTGAAGGAAATGAAATTGCTGAGGTTCCTGCTGGTTATGACGGAAACCCCACAGCCCACAGCCTAAATGCTACAAAGCAGAGGCCTAAGAAGATGGTCTTGCCATCGCGCGAGAAAAAGGTTACACGCACAATAATGGCCATTCTTGCGACCTTCATTGTCGTGATGACGCCCTATAACACCATGGTGCTTGTCAACACTTTCTGTTCAACCTGCGTTCCCTCCAGCATGTGGACCCTCAGTTACTGGCTCAGCTACATCAACAGCACCGTAAATCCAGCCTGCTATGCTCTCTGCAACGACTCCTTCAAGAAGACCTTCAAACAACTCCTGCTCTGCCAGCACAAGGACATTCGCTTGGGCAGATGATGAGGTGTGATTATTACCTACGCCAAGGAGGTTATGTGTTTGCTTCCGTTTGTTTATTTAGTTATTTGTCTTTCTGTCTGTTAGCAGGATATCTCAAAAACGGTTGCATAGATTTTAACCAAACTTTGCAGGATGTTAATTTAGCACAAGAAGAAAAAGCAATTAAATTTTGGCATATCTAGGCCAAAGTAAAGTTGAGATAAAGGCCAAAGTTCAACTCCAGCTATGCTGGCGGAGGTATGGGCTCTCGTGAGTCCAGCTCTAGTTTCTGTTTCTGCTGTTGTGATTTTCTGTCTTTTCTTTCCAGAAAAACTGCATCCTGTTCCATGACTTAAAACAACAAACATTACAGGCTCAAGAATCTGAACTACAGAAACACAACAAATTAAATGGTATATGTAATATGAAACTGCACACATTTTTATCCCTGTAAACTGAGGAAATAAAGCACATTAACTACAGAAATGACTCAATGAGTGTCTTCACTCATTGACAATTCGTAGGAGTCTACACCCAGTGATGTCACCAGAAAGTGCATCTATTTGTTGTAATTTATTTCTCTTCGATATAAATCATTTATTACTTAAAGGCTAATTTTAGCTGCCTTTCTTTCGGTATACCAACCAACCACTGTATCAACCCGTCTTTACGTAATCATCCAACCGCTACCATCATATAAAGCGCAGCAGAGCAGAAGCAAACAAAATAACTCCGTCAGTTACTCTGCTGTATGCTGGAATTTGCAAAATTAAATTTTAAATTTTGGTCTAAAATTGTCGAATAGAAACAGCATCTGCTGCTGAGGAGATGATTCTGAGATGCTAGCTTTTTTTTTTTTAACTCTTTCAGCCATATTCTCGCCGTATCGTTGTGTTCTTATGCTCCTTTTCAATTTTTTACCCGGTTCAGAGAAAAATTTTTCTTAAAGTCTGCCAATAAGGCCAGAATCCTAGAGTAGCCTCTTCACGCCTCTGGTTCAGGCCCCACCCACTCCATGGTTAGACAGAAAAAGTATATGGCATTCAAACATTTATAAGAAAGGAAAGTTGTCTGTACAAAACTGTGTAAGTAAATGACATGTCCTTTGAACATTTAATCATTATGGCTGACGAGTGGCAATTTAGTCATCACAAGTGGAAATTACATTTCAACAAGTCAGAATGTCATTTTGACTGTTTAAAATGTTCGCTTTAGATATCTGTAAAACAATTTTGACATTTCATTAATTTATTCTCACATGTAGAAAATACATTTCGATTAGTCAATATGGGCCTCTATTAGTGCCAAAGATATGTTTATGCTTATTGTCTATGTCTATGAATGAACATGTGGCAACATTTCGTCAGCCGAGGATTAACTAGGTCTATCTGCCATTTTTGTGTTTGAGGAAATTGCGATTAAAGATTTGGTATTAAAAATATCCCCTTCGGGTTTTTCCGAATTAAAAGATTTTTTTGACCTAAACAATTAGAATACGACGAGACTAAACTGGGCTAATTTACATACCACTATTCGTCTGGCAACATTGAATTCTGGGTACCCAATTTTGCAGATAGACCATTGTAACTTTAGAATCATCTCGTGAGAAAAAGGTCACACAAACAATAATGGCCATTCTTGTTGCTTTCGTGGTCTCATGGTCACCCTATCACATCATGTTGCTCATCAACACCTTTTGTTCAACCTGCGTTCCCTCCAGCATGTGGATCCTCAGTTACTGGCTCTGCTACATCAACAGCACCATCAACCCAGCCTGTTACGCTTTCTGCAACGTTGCCTTCAAGAAGACATTCAAACAACTCCTGCTCTGCCAGCACAAGGACATTCGATCGGGCAGATAAAGAGATGTGATTATTGGATTTATGTTTCTGCAGGTGCTCTTTGTCATTTTTAACATACCATTCTGCATCACTTTAAACAACAGCAGGTACAAGCTCCAGAAGTAGAACTACAAGTACGCGACCAATAGATGTCATGTCAAATTGCAAACATTTCTATATCTTTGACTCGATCAGAATTCAAGTGCATTTGCCACAGAACTAAGACTCACAGAAAGTTGACAGTAATACATGAGATCAGACAGGGCATCCATTTATTGTCATTCATAAGTTCATCAAATATAAATTATGTATTGCATAATGTACAGTGCCAGACAAAAGTTTGCTATTACCTAGAGGTTTTGATGGTTTAAAACATGAATACTTTCTGTGAAAAAAACAAGCATGAAATACTCAGATCCCCCACCACAAGATGGCTGATATCTGGCCTGCAAACAGAATACCATGTATCCATATATAAAATTTTCTTGAGAAATACTGAACGGTTTAGGAGTTCTGGTCCGGAAAAGAACAGGATGGCTGATATCAGGCCTGAAAACAGAATGCGCCGGAGAGATGTTCAGATGAATAACAGGATGGACCAACACATTCTCATTCCGACGCACCGTGTAGTGACGCTACCTGCCCAAGCGTCGATATACCACGCAAAAGAAGGTTTTTGGCATCCTTATTTGGCGCTTGGAGTTCGGATTTGCGTTAAAAGCTAGGGGTTAGGGGCTAGGATTTATTTTAAACTGGCATCAAATCACGTCCCCAAAAGCTTCCTTTTGCATTGTATATCGACGCTTAGTCAGGTAATGTCACTATATGACGTGTCGGAATGAGATTGGGCTCAGACAGATGGAAGTATGAAAAGGCACATCAAGAAACAAAGAAGTATCCATATGTTGAATTTTGTTGAGAAATGTTGAATGCGCTATAATTTTTGGTCAGGAACAGAAGCATGAAAGATGGACGGACAGACACCACTCATTCCCATATCCCCATCCACTGCATGGCAGGGAATATAAAGCCAATACCTGATAATAACACTTGATTACAACTTATGTCAAAACAATTGTGTTTTAATTCAGATTTTACATATGATTGCAAACCCCCATTTTTAGTAGCCATTCCTCCAGTGCACAAATAACAAGTGCTGTCAACAATACGTCAACCCATTCTTTGAGATACTTCGAGGAACATTCAGGAATATCTCATGTTTAAGAGCTATTCATGTGATATTTGTGTGAAGAGTCTTGATGCAAAAGTACAAATTTTACATAACTGAATGAAGTGTTTCCTTTGAACTCAAAGTGAGATATTTTCCATGTGTATACTTTTGGGTTGTGTGAGAAGTTTAGATAAAAAAAAAAAAACAGCCATAGTTTCAAATATCGTGTCTAGGCACTTCAAAAAAAACTATAAACTGCAACATTTTCTTGACTCTAATAGCTTGACTCTGCAATTCTCTCTCACAAATAAAACATAGTGTTGTGCATGTACAGTGTTCTAAATGTTTTTTTTTTTTCATGTTAACAGCACCTGGTCATTTGTTAAACCCCTAACAGAATCACCTGAAGTTTTTAATCTCCAGAAACCCTGCAAAAGCAACCCAACAGGAACCCAAATTCACTGAGCTGGAAAAGCAGGTCGGGGAAAAAAGTTCTGATGTTTTTCTGCAGAATGCTGGATATTTTTAAACTTCAAACCGTTGTGGTGCTCTGACCTTTTTCTACATTGAATTTCATCACTGATATTAGTGAGCACAAAAAAGGAATCAAGTTTGAGCATTGAAATCAGAAAAGGTGGGATCATGATGTCATCAGCAGCAGAAGAGGAGCTCACTCTTCATCCCTCTTGTCTCTAATACCAGAGAGGCCTTCAGGACTGCAAGCAGCTTTAGAGTCACCGACTGGAAAGCAGAGCTCACTGATAATTAGCCCAGCTGCAGCTGGTTGCTTTCATCAGCTTTGGAAATGTAGGGAGCTTCCCCCGCACGCACACACACACACACGCACACACAGGTTTATACACTCACATCATTCCCCAGGTGGACCAACCCATGCCAGAACCTAATACGCATTCCATTTCCCAAACGTACACACACATACACACATATCCATGCATTCATACAGCCACATACACACAAACACACACTCAAATGCACACATGCATACATCCACCCAGGCACACACACACACACATACACACACAAAAACACACACTCTCACCTGAACATCCAAACTTACACAAGTCAAGTCACACGCTCTTATGTGCACACACACACACACACACACACACACACACACAACATGAACTTACAATATAAACTATTAAACTGGTAGTTTTCTGAAGTATACGTAAAATTGTACCTCCATAAACTAGAAAGTGGGCTTGGAATATGCAACCAATAAACCAACAGTATACCTGTAATAAGTTTATCCGCAGTTTATTTGCAAGTACTCATTCAAAAACTCAAAAGTGGACAGGTGACATGATGGCGCAGTAGGTTGGGCTGTGACCTAACAGCAAAAAGGTGCAGGGCCTCTCTGTGTGCGGAGTTTGAATGTGCTCCATCTTGCCCATACAATCAAGGATCTGAGATATTGAATGTGATTAGATTTCTTTGCATGGTAAAAGAGTAAAACTGAGGACACAATATATTCATAAAATAATATGCAGAAAGAGTTGTAAATAAAGGGTATTTTCATAAATTAAGGGTAAGTTAATTTGCAGGATACATCAACAAATACTTTCACGAACTGAAAATCGGACTAGTTAACATAACTGGTAAACAAATGGTATATTTCCACGTTTACGAGCAATAAACTTCAAAGTATACTTTCAACAGCTCAAAATGAAAAATTAAGTCAACTGATTTTGTACTCAAAGTTCATGACACTTACTCTAAAATTTACTTAAAAGTACACTCTTGAATCTTAAAGTTATAATTTAGACCCAACAATTGAAATAGTTGCACACTCACAAGAAAAGAAATAGTCGCATAGTCTATTTATATTAGCATACAAAGATCATGAGGTATACTTGGAAAACTTACTTTAACTTTTTTTCAGTTGACTTAATAAAATTTACAGTCAACGTTTTCGTAAGGATTGTGCTGAGTTAGCAGTATCCTAAATAATTTTTTTTTTAAAAGTTCACGTGATTCGGTCTTTGCGCTGCATTTACGAACGAGCGGAGTGAACTACTTCGAAGCCTACCTGTGGCATGTTTCAAATGTGACGCGAGCCGCATAATCGGATTTCTGGTTTAACTCATCATGATTTATTAGTCGAGTAGCCTATGCGTTTTCTAAAACCACTTTGACACCTAAAAATCGATATTTATGTTTGAAAATTATGTATAACAGGCATATATTGTTACACATAAAAAAGGCAGAAAATCACTTGCAGAAGACTGATGAAACAGTAAACAGCATAAATCATAACAGCAATGTGAGGTTAAAAAATCCAAAGTATGGCCTCTATCAGGCGTAAAATCTGAAACAAGTTCGGCAACATAAAACTCAGCAACATTCCCAAACTAACATAAAAATGAAATATCGTCTGTATAAAAAGAGAAATCCCCAGCAGTAGCCTAAATATTTGATTACGTTATCAATTGTAAGAATGGACGCGAAATACACCACTATGGGACAATTCTGGTGAAAAACCCATCCGGTCCCGAAGGCCAGTGAATTAAGACAGAATAAAAAAAAGAATCAAAATAGCGTAAATGAAATGAATTCCACGGTCCGACCTTTATCTTCTGTCATTGAGCAGATTATAACAACCGAGTTTCGAGCGAGCAGCCGACCGAGTCGCTGCAGATAGCGAGGCCTCCGCCCCGATCCGGTGCGCTCGACGCGCCTGATAAAGCTGCAGTCTGCCGGTCATGGACTACAGGTTCGCGCTCCATGCACCTCCACTAGCTTAAGTCCGAAACAAAACAAAACAAAACAAAACAAAACACAAAAAAAAACTCGAGTTCTTTGAAGTGAAGAAGTCGGCGACCAGGAATGATTTATTTGACATACAGAGGGCATGAATATGTGCTAGTCCAAGAAGCATCTTGCTTTACTGCGAGGGCTCGGAGCACGTCACACGAGTGATTTTACTCCATACACTCGCGCCCGTGGCAAGCGTGAAACGCAATAGGTCCCTGCCCTGAGAGTCAGGGATGACCGGTTGGAGCCTCTTTGTGGCAGGAACGTAGCTCGGAAAGCTCGCAGAAGACGATCCACGCAATTCTGCAATACCGAGCCTCTATAGCCCCACCTGCATCCAAGCCCTGTCTCCTCCAGCGCCTATGGGCGATTCGGTAAATCGAGCAGCAAAGGAGATGACAGACTAGCCTACGAGAATGGCTAGAATAATGGGCGTTTTAAGGCGCATCCACTCTCTTTGTACGAAGCTTAACAGAACCGGTAGAACAGGACGGGCAGAGGCAAAGGCGATCAAAGACGCGTTCACTCATCCATAAAGTTTTCCTCACACGTGCACCATAAAGCAGAAAGGACACAGGCATAGTGCCGAAACCTCAAGTCCCATGTGCTTGTGAATCTCAAGCATATTCCCCGTCGAACGCAGTTTTTAAGTCAGTCAGCCAACAGAGTGGTAAACTGGAGAGAGCATTAACAGAATGACAAAAGCAGTGCAAGGAGTTCAAATGCAACAGAGCAATACCGAGTATTTCTGAAGCAATAAAATAAAACAAGTCCCATGCTTCTTAGAACAACAACGTAAACAACAGTATGTCACGTGCAGACGGCGCAGAATTAGTTTTCGGGACAGACAAATCCCGCGTGTGCTACAACATTTCATTCAAATGGGCCCCTCATAGTTTGATGTTAAGCCCTCCCTCACCCATCTAGTAAATGCGGCTGTCCACATGAAATTGCCCTCGTAAGTGATCCGAACCTTATGCCTCATTATCTTGAATCACCAAGTCAACTGAAGTACAGCGAGGGTCAGGAAGTGACGGACAGGGGTCATCAGCCTGCGTCTGACCGCACTGCTGCTGCACTGTTGAGACTCGTGATTCAATGTAAAAAATATGTGACCTAAACTACTCAATTAAGTTACCGCTTATTTGCCTCAACATTTTCATTGAAGTGCGACTTGACAAAAACTCTTGTTCACTCTTGTTCAGTAGGTGGATTTAAGGCTCATTTAACATTTTTTTTTTCGGTAGCCTGGGCACTGGTCTTAGATTGCAGCTTCTGCTTTTGAGCCCTGGAAAACTGAGCCCACCCATGGCGTGCGGTTATTCATCACTCACTTGGGTAACTGCGCAACGTCGTGGTAATTTTAGCCAAAAAACGTGAAATGATTGTGCTCATGCACGGTGCTCTTCTGATGACGGAGCACCTGATGCAAAAATTTCTTGAGGTGAAATTATTTTGCCAGAATCCCCAGAGATTAAAATTTTCATACAAGGGTGTTAGGAGAGACTGCCCGCCCTGTTTTTCTACCCCTTCTCTGAGCCAGGCTCTCTGTGTCCCTGTCCTGCACTCGCTCGACAATCTCCTCCACGGCTCTCTCTCTCGCCCTTTTTCGTTCCAGACAACAGTGTCGCATACACTCGTCCATCAGCGTCGCTTTACTCCACATGCATGCCATCAGGCCAGCGGCGAGATTCATGAGACCGACTGAAGGCTTGTGTTATCTCACCTACGAAACAGAGGATACTGTAGCGAGAACCACAGGGAATCCTGGAGAACAGGTAATTAAACCGTAAACAACACTACCGGTCAAAAGTTTTAGGACACCCCTATTTTTCCAGTTTTTTAATCGAAAATTATGCAGTTTAATGTCTCATTGTACTCTGGAATAAAAGCATAGACATGATAGAACAAATTAACAATCAAAGTTAAAAAAGAAATCATGGAATCAATTTGTGAACCAAAATGTATTTTAAACTTTTGACTCAAAGTACCCACCTTTGGCAGATATAACAGCTGAACACACTGGTGGCATTCTTTCTACAATGGAAATCAAATATTCTTCAGAAAGTTCTTCCCAACTCTGTTGCAGAAGTTCCCATAAACATGTGGCACTTGTAGGTTGCTTTGCTTTCACTCTTCTGTCTAGTTCATCCCAAACCATCTTGATGGGGTTTAAGTCTGGAGACTGTGCTGGCTACTCCATGTTTTCAAGCTTACCATCTTGTTCTGACAGAGCTTGAACTTATGTTTTGGATCATTATCTTGCTGTAGGATGAACCCCTGACCAACTAGGCGCACACCAGAGGTTACTGCATGGCGCTGCAGAATGCTGTGGGAGCCGTTTTGGTTCAGGGTGCCTTTCACTCTGTAAGTCACTGACCCTGGATACAGCAAAACAGCCCCAGACCATCACGCTTCTTCCTCCATGTTTGACAGTTGATGTCACACACTGAGGAGCCATCCTTTCACCTACTCGATGGCGTACAGAAAACCTGGGTAACCTTACCTTTTGTTTAAAACTTCTGACAGTTCACTACTTACCCTTGTACCATTTCAAGCTATTCATTGGACTGGAACTGCATAATTTTCAATAAAAAAACAGAAAAATTGGGGTGTCCTGAAACTTTTGACCGGTAGTGTACGCTGCAGACGCACTTTGTTTTTTCATTGTTAAAGTGATGATGAGGATCATCCGATTGGAAAAAAAAAAGATTATTAACGGAATCTGTTGTGTTGCGGAATTTCCTGCACTGCGGCCAACAGGTTAAGCAATACGATTGTGGTTTCGTGAATGAACTTAAATCGAATTGATGCACAACCCCAATTCTTCAAAAACTGGAACAATATAGAAAATGAAAATGGGGGGGCTGGTCTGGCCTTTTCTCCTCCACCTAGTGATCGTCAAGAACAGTTTAGATGGGAATAAGCCCCCCTAAAATAGGTAAAACTATGCCTCAGGATGCGTGAAATCTTTGAGTCCTCAGATGGCACAGCATTAACTGGCATGCTTCTGTATAGTGGTCATAACCACATGGGCTTGTAAATACCTCACAGCATGCATGTCAGAGAAAACAGTTCATTGTGGCAGCATTAATTGCAAGTTAAGATAAGAAGAGGAAGCTATAACACCATCCAGAAGCGCCGTCGACTTCTCTGGTCTTAACCTCATCCGAAAAAGAGTGACAAGGAAGTAAGAAGGAGTGGCAGTGCTTCCCTCTCTTGGCAAATACAGGCGCAGCGAAATCAGCAAGAATGACCCTTTCTAGTCATTATATTGCAGGCCTCGATCTTCACACTCACCCGAGATCCGTGGCGACCAGATAAGCTCAGACTCCTTGCCCTCCTGGCGAGTGAAAATTCTGCATTATCCTCATTAAATAATCGTACAATCCAACCACATAATTGATCTTTATGCGTACGTCAGAAGTTCAAACTAATTCCGCCTTATTCTCCTCATTTCTCACTCATTGTTGCCAGATTGGCTGTGCGTTTCCCGAAAGCACAGATGCTAATTCACATAGTTGAAACCACTGACTGTGTGCATAGACTAATTATTTCAATTGCTTACCTAGCAATTACGCCTCCGGGAAGTGCACCTCAGAACGAATTCTAAAGCCAGCCAACTGTGTAAAAAAGCAACTCAAAAACATTTACCAAAACTTAGGCTACTTATCAGTTTATTTATTTAAGCACATCATATTAATCTTCAACAGTTAACCCTGAGTTAGCCCAAGATATTCAGTAAATGCACTCAATAATTTCCAGCGTTTCTTTGGTGTGGTAAATTATGCTAACTTTAGTAACGATTGTGCCACTTTTTCTCCCAATCGGTATGTGCTTGTGTGAATGCATTTAGTTAGTGAGGCTGCACGGTTAACACTATTCAGGACCTTCGAAAAAACCTACATTAATGGTCTTTTGGGGTCCAATGGACCCAAAGGTAATTTTCATTATTTTACTTTAAAATAAACACTTCATACAGCTTAAAGTACCTGTTTATTTTCAGAGGAGAGTTTATTACTGCATAAAATACAGAGTTTAACTGTACATTTGCTAAAATCTACCATCAGATTTTTAATACCACATATGGTGGCCACCTAAAAATTCAACAAAATGGCATTATAGCCAGAAATTACAATTTCTTTGAAAATTTGCAACTCAACTACTAAGAACTACAGCATAACATGCTAATAAATGTCAGTCTAGTACTGCCTTCCATAATGTCTTCATTTCTCAGCAGCAAATATGATATAATATCTCTGGGGTCCACTGGACCTCACAAGTTCTACGTTACAACAGCTTCTGCTAAAGTGTCCCAGCACTATAACTTAATCTCAGAAATTACTTTAGAGTTTACTCTCACTCTCTCGACAGTTCCGAGGCACTGATCACACAAAACACTATCTGTGCAACGCTCCTAATGCACATGGTTTCCGCAATCAATGCAACAGGTTCTTGTCTTCCGGTCTTGTTCACGTGGGCACAGAAAGCATCTTCTCGTTGCAGCTGGCTGCATGTTTTGTGCTCTTTCTCTTAGATCAAAGTATCCAAGAGCGATCAAAGCAGCCCTGGTATACTTGTGAAGGGACAGTGGTCCCTGCACTATACTGTTCTAATTCAGCACCGCTCTGACCATATAACTTTGTAACACGTGTAATTAGAAGTTGTAAGCTATCAAAAGGGGGCTATATACTGTTAAAACATGGGCTACATGGTTAAACATGGCCGTGGACAAGAAATAAATAATTTTTATGTCTGCAATAATTATGCAACTTACTTGGGATAAAGTCCTCCCAATCTCTAGAAATGATCCTGCTGCTGCTGCAACAATATTCTAGCCAGGAAGTATCCAGAACTTTTCAAGGGGATAAAAATGGCACAGTGCCTTCTGCTTTGCTTAGAGGAATGTGATATCTTTTGTATCACGCTGGGGTCCAGTGGACCCCAGGGTATCATTGTCAATTTACTCAAAAAGTGCGTGCCCTAGCAATGCCATTCTTTTCTGCATTTTGTGTGACTAAACCATGGAGGATTACACGAAATCTCGGACACGTGTCATTTAAAATGAGAAAGATAATAATAAATGAAAGTGCTTAAAAGTCCTGAATAGGGTTAAGCTTGTGGGCTACAAGTGTAACGTTATTCAGTCCAAATTGAAATAATTAGAGAGAGCTGTTCAGAACTTCAACTTTAACTTCATATGGCTTAATGGTTTAGAATACCAGGAGTCACAAAATGATGACACTCCCGCGAGGAGAAGAAACGGCAATTGAAAGCAAACGAGCTAAACAACTCAAAGAAATATTGAGTTATTGGAGCGCCACTTCACTTCATACAAATTCACTCGTGCACGAAAAAATGCAGTTAAGAGTGCGGGGATATGCTCTCCGCTGAAATACGGTACCAGAACGGATTTTCTTATTGTGCACACTTGGTTCTGCAGTTGCATATTAAGCGCTACAGTTTCATTGCTAGCTGGCTAGCTATATCTGACGAATCATCTAAAGCATTCATGAAATGCAATGTAAGTTCGGTGGCTCCTCGGAATTCAGTACTTTCTACGGGTCATCAGCAATGTCACTTGTTCGGTCTCTGGCAGTGTCTTTACAGTGAATGAGCAAGATCGGAGATCTGCGTTTTTTACTTCAGCATATTCCTTCAGGGTTTTGTGAAGGGGGCTACATAATATAGATATTCCAGATGTTGCTATGGGTTTTTCACACGTCCGCTTAGTCAGAGTGCCATTCGTTTGGATCAACAGCATCACTTTCCCACTCTTTACAGTAACGTTACGTTACGTTTCTCTTTTTTGCCCACTTGTATGATTACACTATTGGAATATGCTAATGGACGTTGTCTTGGAAGGGTTGTGAAGTACGGTGGCTACAGTTCTTGACCAAATTTAAATTTAGAGGTCATAACCTCAGTCCTTAACCGAATTTTAGTAGTTCCAGCAATTTTCTCAGTTGTTTTTTTATTTTGTTTGATGCAGGCCAATAATTTGACCCTTCTGAAACAGAACATTTTTTTCGGCGACTACAGTATATGTATGATCTGACATGGTTGTTCACAAAATGAAAAGTTACTAACTGCATCAGCTAGGCTTAAATACCTTGTCGCCAGCAGAAACATATTAATCACTGTGGTAATTATCCAATGGAAGGCTTTTACCTTTTTGCTTAGTTAAATCCAGGTGGTGGCTTTTTTGTTTTTCTTTTTTTTGATGAGCAGTGTTTGATCATAAGATGAATGAAAAAAATCCTGTTTTATTTAAACTGTTTGGTTTTTTATTTATTTAAATATCTTTTTGATTTATATTTAGTATTTTAATAAAGTTTATACCTGTGCCTTTAAATTTCACGTGATATTTTAGGTCTTTTTCAGTCGGGCTAGTAAAATGTCCTGGAGGCTGGTGACTTTTATCTGTCACTACCCTGCAAAAAATGTGCTATAGGAATCCTATAGGACAGTTCAATAGAATTCTATAGAACTTTAGTACCTCGAGTCCTATAGAAAAAAAGTTCTATAGAAAAATTCTATAGGAAACAGTTCCATAGAAAATTTCTATAGAACAGCTCTTATAGAACTTTTTAAATTTCTTTTTAGCATCTTCAATCCCACCCGAATCTGGAAGGCGACAAACAAAGCAACCATGTTATATTACCCTTCCCGGCAAATCCTTCCCAATTTACATCCCTCTTGCACAATGGCTAATTGTGCGCTACTCTGTCCGGTGACTTTTTTCTGTCACTACCCTGCAAAAAATGTGCTATAGGAATCCAATAGGACAGTTCAATAGAATTCTATAGAACTTAAATACCTCAAGTCCGATAGAAAAAAAGTTCTATAGAAAAATTCTATAGGAAACAGTTCCATAGAAAATTTCTATAGAACAGCTCTTATAGAACTTTTTAAATTTCTTTTTAGCATCTTCAATCCCACCCGAATCTGGAAGGTGTCAAACAAAGCAACCATGTTATACTACCCTTCCCGGCAAATCCTTCCCAATTTACATCCCTCTTGCACAATGGCCAATTGTGCACTACTCTGTCTGGGGCTCAAACCCAGACCCTTCTGCTCCGCAACGCGGTGCTTTAACCGAGTGAACTATCCGGCAACTGGGAAACTTTCGATTGTACTTGATCCTGATCAATTTGAATTGCTTTGCTGAACCCAACAGATGGCCTGTTGTTGTCGCATATCTCAGGGTCTTAGGGAATTCAAAAGGAACTGAGTGCCTTCGCTGAAAAGGAACGCCATGTTAGTAATCCTGTTAGGTGACCATGATACATGTATAAAGATGGTGGGAATAAGTCTTAGCAGACCTCAAACTGTATTCAAATTAATTCGAAATCTGCATATAATCTGCAATCACATGCATGTAAATGGAAACAAATAATTTGATTGAATTTTTTAAATTAAGGGAAAAGTTCAAAAGCTCAAACTTTCAACATAATTCTGTCTTCGTAAGCAAAAGAGGAACAGGAGTTGTCCATTATGGCATAATAAAGTTGTAATGCCTTACATTTATATTTTTGAATAGCTGCCGATGAAATGGAAAGAGGTCTTCATATACCGTAACTGAAATACTGCTAAGTTGTGTGGTCAGTCAATCGTCTGATCAGAGAATCAATGAGTTGGTATGTGCCTGGTACCCTATGTGCTTAAGCACACCTTAAAGTTAAAAGGGACAAGATTTCCTTGCTACTTCAGTATAGTGGATATCACTGCATATTGCACATTTTCATACCATTAGTCCAGTCTCTCACTTCTAGAACCCGGGTACACACAAGGTAAATTGACCCTTCGACAAAGCATTGCAAGGAGTCATAAGATTTATTTAATCCTTATTTAAGATCTTTTCCCTTAAGCTTTTGTTCTATTAGAAGGTCCTAAAGACCATCAAAGTCCTATAGAGCAGGTTTTTCAACTAGGGTGTTCTATAGGAAGGTCGTATAGAACAGCAATAATCTGATAGGACTTTCTTTTCCATAGAGGTGCTCTAAAGGTTTCTAGCAAATTCCTATAGAACACACAGAAAATCCTATAGAACATGCTGTTCTACTAAAATGTTCTATAGAGTTCCATTGATGTTCTATAGAATTCTATAGAATTCCATAGAAGTCCAATAGAACATTTTTTTTTGCAGGGTAGCCCAACTGTCTGTTGGCAAAAAAAAAGGGGAAGATCAAGCCCTGATATTGTACATGCTGAGGACTTTTTGTGAGGTAGCGATCTGGAACCAGACGCGAGAACCAGGAATTGCAGTAAAATAGGATCTTTATTGGGAAAGGGGGCAAACCCCCGCAGAGCAGGAGGCAACGGTACGAAGTCCACAATCCAAAAATCAAAAATCCACAGGGCGTAATCCGAGTCATAAACAGGGCACCAGTCACAGAATTCGTAGTCAGGCAAAAAGGGTTCGATACACAGAAGTAACAAGCAATCCAATACAGAGCCAAAATCGAAAAACAGGGACGGTCCAGTCAGAAGTGAATCACAAGAGAATACAAGGCGAAAACAAGCGTAGCACAGGCAAACCAAGAGAAACGTTCTGACGGGAAACTGCTGTGAAAAGACTGCTTAAATACACACAAGGGAAGTCACATGCTATGATTAGGATCAGGTGAAGAGGATCAGACTAATTAACAAGGGAGCAGACACGAGGGAGAACCTAACCACATGAAATTGGCAAAAGCCAAAACGCGGACAGGGATCACGAGATAGCCTATGACAAAACATACAGTTCCGGTTAGGGAGTTCTAACGTGCACAGATAATGAGAAGCAGAACAGAGTTGAGCAGGTGCGGAGGATCCGCTGAAACTTAGCAAAGATTAAGTGAGGGCAAGAGGCGGAGACTAGAACAGGGCGAGTGCTGAGAGCTTGTTAATCAATTAGTAAGGTGCAGCCATGTAATCCCTGGTGCTCATTAGTAAGTTAGTATTATATACAATGTTAGTTCTGGTTAGTAACTTTAACAAAATAACAAACTGTTAGTACTTGTTAGTAAAACAGAAAAGCAAGGCGAAGGAAGCAAACGAGACTAGAAGGAATGGTTGGAAACCCAGAAACCATGAAATCACCTAAACATGTGACACGTAGTACTTGGGGAGAAGCTGTAGCTCAACACAAGACCAGACAGGGGAGACAAAGTGCAATGCAGGGCATGAGCAAAAACATGGACCGGAATATAACAGAAAAATGGATATGGCAGGGAATACAAAACATGGCAACAACAAAAACATGGCAATGATCTAGACTAGACAGAACATGAGCAGAAACAGAACAGGAAATGGCAGAATCATAACACTTTTACAATCAAGTCCTTAAGAGCCATTCCATGAGAAATTGACACTTGGTGCGCTGGTGAACCCCCTGGAATTAAATGAAACTTGGCACATAGGTAGATATGGGTGTCTCACAGAAAAAGCCGAATTTTTAAGTTTGTATCTCACTTTGCCTGCCAATAGCCCCACCAGGAAGCCACTTAAGTGACTCAGTTTTGCTGTTGACATCACATTTTACGTCAACTATCATGACTTAAGGGTGCACAGTACCAAATATGTTATGCTTTTATCATGACCTGTGACACTTCAAGTTCAGTTAGACTGCAGCACCACATCAGCACCAAGCTGGGTAACTACATTTTCGAGCCAGACTTATTTGAGAAATCACAATAAAAATTGAAAATGTGAATGGGAATAAAATAATATCCCAGATATATACCAAACTAGAATGCTTTATTATGTGTTTACTCACAACAAAACTATCATTTTCAGTGAAAAGTACCTTAGTATCTTCCTGTGTTTGTGCAATGGATGGCCAGAAAGATGGTCGAAATTCATTTTTGTTGCATGTTTGCGGTATATTTTCTCTGTAACCCAGATTTGCACTGCGAGGGTAAATGCTGTTTGTTGTGCATTTGGAGCTGTATTTTTCGGGAATACCAAGCATTTCTTTGGTAGTATCTGCACTTTCAAGCTAGACGGAGCCTAAGTTGGAGGAAAACTCGAAATTGACCATTTCATAGCAGATTGTGCCTATGTTTAGGCGGCATTATTTTGTTTACCCAGCAAGATAGAGATCTGAAATTCTCCTGGATACACAGTCCCTTTGGGCTATATTACAGCATTAGTGAAATCTCAATGGAACTATTTTCAATGTAGACAATATTCATCATCAAACATCGGAAAAGTTTGCCCCCAGGGTCGCTGTAGGCTGGATGCAAATACTGGCCATCCCCAGCAATGTACCAAATAAATTGTTTTTGAATTGTGATGCAAACATCTAGTTTTCTCTGAAAATGAAGAGTTTAGCTTGGTACTATTCTGGATGGACAGCTATCTGACCAAAGGTGGTGCTCTAAAGAGCTAATGTTCCACAAACCTAATATGCCATATTCCCAGACATATACCAAAGTTCTGTCTTCTGACATATATAAAGTACATGCACAGTTATACATAAAATTTGTAACCTCTTTGGTATAAAGCTGGGTTAGTTGTAAATTGGAAAAGAATGGTGGTGGTGATTGTAGCCTTGTGTCAACATGCAAGACATTTACCAGTAGTCAGTACAGTGTACAGTTTTGTGGTGTTGGTGCGTTTTCAGAAAATAACAAATTCTCTGCATTTTCGCATTACTATTAGAACTGGAGAACAGGCTTCAGTGTTAATTCTAGGATTTCCCTAGGGTATGGTGCTTGGGTATGAAAAAGGGCACAGCAGTCACGTTTAGCGAGTGGTTGTCCTGATAAAGGGCACAGAGGTCCTAGCAAGCAAGCCACACCCTGCCAAGAAAAGGGCAGTTCATTTGTAGTGGTAACTTGCATGCCTTCATTCCTAACACCTGCCCATGATGTCTAGCCTATGGGATACCCAGTGGTTGGCAGGGGGGAGTTTCTTTAACAGACTTCCCATTTCCGTGCGTACCAAGCCATGGGTGTTGGCGCAACTATTGCGCCAAACAGGCTGCAGCCCACTATTTAATTCAGACAAAGACCAGCTCACGCTATCAACAGCCTGTAAGCAGCCCTGTAGACACCCAGGATGCAGTGTAGTAGGGCTTGCCTCGGGCTCGACTGGCTCCGCTGGTAACATCAACCCGGATCGAACAAAGAAGGCCATGGATGGCTGCTCAGGGCCAAGGCCAAGGAGCACCTCTGGTGCGCACCACCAGGTGCCGCCAACCCGCAATTGAATTCCAAGAACAGACTGACGGAGAGAGCTAGTCACATGCTGTGTTGACATCATTTCACTTTGGATAGCATGAAAAGTATAAAACAGTTTTAACATTTGTACTATACATTCTGTCTTCATGTACACAGTTGTGTAATGAAGATTCTCTTTTAGAATTCAAATTATGGACTGTTATTTTATGTAAGTGTATGTATACTGTTGATGCATGTCTGCATTCATGCTTATGGTGGTACGCCTTTTACATTAGTTCTTTTTTGGCATTTAAAAATTTTGGACTGGTCATGTTTTATAATGTGCAGTACAATTCTGACTGCACTGTACCTGTACTTGGTAATATAGCCCATGTATTGTGCGTTTGTAACGCTCACAGTCACCACCAGTTTACAACCAAACAAGCTTTATACCAAAGGGATTACAAATTTTATGTATAACTGTGCATGTACTTCATATATTTCAAAAGAAAGAACTTTGGTATATGTCTAGGAATATGGAATACTAGGTCGGTAGAACATTAGCTCCTTAGAGCACCACCTTTGGTCAGATAGCTGTCCATCCAGAATAATACCGAGCTAAACTCTTCATTTTCAGAGAAAACTAGCTGTGTGCATTATAATTCAAAAACAATTTCTTTGGTACATTGCTGGGGATGGCCAGTACTTGCATCCAGCCTAGAGTGCCCCCTGGAGGTGAATTTTTTCGACTTTTGATGTTTAATATCATCTACACTGAAAATACTACCATTGAGATTTTACTAATGCTGTAATGTACCCCAAAGGGACTATGTATCCAGGAGAATTTCAGATCTCTATCTTGCTGGGTAAACACAATAATGTTGTCTAAACATAGGCACAATCTGCTATGAAACGGTCAATTCCGAGTTTTCCTCCAACTTTGGCTCCGTCTAGCTTGAAAGTGTAGATTCTACCAAAGAAATGCTTGGTATTCCCGAAAATAGAGCTCCAAATGCACAACAAACAGCATTTACCCTCACAGCAGAAATCTGGGTTACAGAGAAAATATTCCGCAAACATGAACCAAAAATGAATTTCGACCATCTTTCTGGCCATCCATTGCACTAACCCAGCAAGATACCAAGGTACTATTAACTGAAAATGATAGTTTGTTGTGAGTAAACACATAATAAAGCATTCTTGATTGGAATATGTCTGGGCTATTATTTTATTCCTATTCCCATTTTAAATTTTTACAGTGATTTCTCAAATAATTCAGGCTCAATAACACAGTTATCCAGCTTGGCGCTGATGTGGGGCTGATGTCTATCCAGACTTGAAGTGTCACAGGTCATGATAAAAGTATAGCACATCTGGTACTGTGTACCCTAAAGTCATAATAATAGATGTAAAACGTGGCGTCAAAAGCAAAACTGAGCCACTTTAGTGGCTTCCAGGTGGCGCTTTTGGCAGACTAAGTGAGATATGGGCCTATAAATTTGGCTTTTTCCGTGAGACTACCATATCTACCTATGTGCCAAGTTTTATTCAATTCCAGGGGTGTCAACTCCTCAACTTCTTCAAAAAGTGCCATTTTCTCGCGGAATGGCTCTTAATATCACTTGTTACAGCTAGCAAATGCTCTTTCTTTGACCCTACAGCAAGATCTAGAAATATTTGAACTGCGATACAATTTTAAATGGCAGTAATTCTTCAAATGTTCACTATATACGGACGTTAACACCTAATTTTAGTGCAGACAACAGACTTTTGATGGTATTTAGATGTACACGAAGTGAATCGTGTTGGAATTACAGACATTTATAATTGTGCCACTGCACAAATACCTATGAACATCTTGGTTTGTCTCAGTGTCCGAAACAAAATTTTGGTGCTAAACTGTTCCTGGGGATTCTTCTTTCGGCCCTGCTAAACACCTGGAAGAACTGTGGAACTCTGCAAACCCACTTCTTGACCATAGAAAACTCAACATAGTGAGAAAGAGTTGCCTGTACAGCTACTAGGTGTGTAAATGCACTCCATAAACAGAGCTGAGAGTGGCCATTGTGTATGCCCACTGCATGCTGTGCGCTTATTTTTACTGCAGGCTGAGATATCTTTATACACTGCGTACTGGGGCATTAAACACGGCTAAGAGATATATTTACAGTATGTGCTCATGGTGAAAGCTGAGAAACAAGCAATTTCATGCACTTAAGTGAAATTCATTCTAATGCTGGTTACAGAATCATTCTATAAATGCAAATTCATATAAATGAATTCATACCAATTAATTCATGTCACATTTCAAATATGCGAAACATACAAAATAATTCTAGCGTTAATTATCAATCCCAGGGTAGGTTTTACAGACTCAGGTAGGCGTATTACCAGACTAAATTGCATTTTCAATAGGGGACCCACATGACAAAACTAGATTTAGTCCAGGGCCAAACTGAATTGTGTGCATGTGTGTGAAGCAAGCCCCTATTTTGAAGAATGTTTCTCATTCATCTTGATTTAGGAGATGAACTAACAACTGAAAATTCAGCAAGAGCAGAACAGATGGAGCTCAGAACCTTCACCCTCTCCAATATCTCCAACTTCACTGCAGGCAATGACAAAGACGCCCTGCAGTCCAAGGGCCCTTACCAGACAGCGGAGGTGGTGATCATTGTCCTGGTTACAGGGTCCCTCAGTCTTGTAACGATTGCTGGGAACATACTGGTCCTGCTTTCAATCATAATCAACAGGAACCTCCAGACCATAAACAACTACTTCCTCTTCAGCCTGGCATGTGCAGACCTGATCATTGGAGTCAGCTCCATGAACCTGTACACAGTCTACATTGTCATTGGCTTCTGGCCGTTGGGTCCAGTAGTCTGTGACCTTTGGCTGGTCCTAGACTATGTGGTCAGCAATGCCTCTGCAACAAATCTCCTTATCATCAGCTTTGACCGTTACTTCTGCGTCACCAAGCCACTCAGCTACCCTGCTAGACGGACCACTAGGATTGCGGGAATGATGATTGCAGCAGCTTGGCTTCTTTCCTTCATCTTGTGGGCCCCAGCCATCCTGTTCTGGCAGTTTATTGTAGGTGAGCGCACTGTGCCAGAGAGTGAGTGCTACATCCAGTTGCTGTCCAATCCAACCATCATTTTTATCACCTCCATTGTCTCCTTCTACCTGCCTGTTCCCATGATGATCTTACTGTATTGGCAGATTTCCAAGGCCAGCAAGAGCCGTGTGAAGACGGGCAAGCTCGAGCCAAAACTGGACTACCCATTCAGCAGCAAAGCAGGAAATGACATCAACATTACTTGTGGTGACGACTGTGTGAAAATCAATCATGCTGAGAGGAGCCAGAATGGCGGAACTTGTGGAGTCGGGGAGAAAGAGCCGAGTACACCAGTACATTCTGAGGGAAATGAAATTGCTGAGGTTCCTGCTGGTTATGAGGGAAACCCCACAGCCCACAGCCTAAATGCTACAAAGCAGAGGCCTAAGAAGATGGTCTTGCCATCGCGCGAGAAAAAGGTTACACGCACAATAATGGCCATTCTTGCCACCTTCATTGTCGTGATGACGCCCTATAACACCATGGTGCTTGTCAACACCTTCTGTTCAACCTGCGTTCCCTCCAGCATGTGGACCCTCAGTTACTGGCTCTGCTACATCAACAGCACCATCAATCCAGTCTGCTATGCTCTCTGCAATGACTCCTTCAAGAAGACCTTCAAACAACTCCTGCTCTGCCAGCACAAGGACATTCGCTTGGGCAGATGATGAGGTGTGATTATTACCTACGCCAAGGAGGTTATGTTTTTGCTTCCGTTTGTTTATTTAGTTATTTGTCTGTCTGTCTGTTAGCAGGATATCTCAAAAACGGTTGCATAGATTTTAACCAAGCTTTGCAGGATGTTAATTTAGCACAAGAAGAACAAGCAATTGAAGTTTGGCATATCTAGGCCAAAGTAAAGTTGAGATAAAGGCCAAAGTTCAACTCCAGCTATGCTGGCGGAGGTATGGGCTCTCGTGAGTCCAGCTCTAGTTTCTGTTTCTGCTGTTGTCATTTTCTGTCTTTTCTTTCCAGAAGAACTGCATCCTGTTCCATGACTTAAAACAACAAACATCACAGGCTCAAGAATCTGAACACAACAAATTAAATGGTATATGTAATATGAAACTGCACACATTTTTATGCCTGTAAACTGAGGAAATAAAGCACATTAACTACAGAAATGACTCAATGAGTGTCTTCACTCATTGACAATTCGTAGGAGTCTACACCCAGTGATGTCACCAGAAAGTGCATCTATTTGTTGTAATTTATTTCTCTTCGATATAAATCATGAATTACTTAAAGTACCATTCAAAAGTTGATAATTATTAAGAAATTGTTTGTTTTTAAAAGGCTAATGCCAAAATGCCCCCCCCAAAAGCCAAGACATTATTACCTTTATTGTTGATTAATTTACAAATACTGCTTCATTAAAATTATTGTTCTTGAATTCAGATTTAACCGATTATTGTAAAGGCTAATTTCAGCCACCTTTCCATCGGTGTACCAACTAACCACTTATCAACCCGTCTTTACATAATCATCTAACCACTACCATCATATAAAGTGCAGCAGAGCAGAAGCAAACAAAATAATTCTGTCAGTTGCTCTGCTGTATGCTGGCATATGCAAAATTCAATTTTAAATTTTGGTCTAAAATTGTCAAAAAAGAAAACAGCATCTGTTGCTGAGGAGATGATTTCTGAGATGCTAGCTTTTTTTTTTAACTCTTTCAGTCGTATTCTGGCCATCTTGTTGTGTTCTTCTGCTCCTTTTCAATTTTTTGCCCGGTTCAGAAAAAATTTTTTCTTCAAGTCTGCTAATAAGGCCAGCATTGTGGAGTAGCCTCTTCACGCCTCTGGTTCAGGTCCCACCCACTCCGTGGTTAGACAGAAAAAAGTACATGGAATTCAATCAAACATTTATAAGAAAGGAAAGTTTTCTGTACAAAACTGTGTGAGCAGTGGCGGACGGTGGACGGAAAACTGGTGGGGCGGAAAACATCCCTTGAAACGGATGAGATTAGTGACCCGATTTCAATCATTGTTCTGGGTCAACATGTTATTTTCCCTTATAATGAAATGTTTAGGTGAGTGAATAATAAATTCTATAAAATGTTTAATTCACATGCCTTAATAGGCAACTCTTCACGAAAAAACCACTGTGGATTTTCCGCGCTAAATTTTGTCACATCCTAAGCAAGTCGTCAAACCTGTGCGTAATGATTGTTTAATTGAAAAAGATTGAAATGCGCTTTTTTGCGTTCAACTGGTGCGTTTGATTTCTCGTCTTAACAAAGAAAATTTGCAACACCTGAGAGGGGAAAGTTCAAGTGTCTTTACTAGGGAAATTGATTGAAAACAGATCAAGACTAATAGGCAGTTTAAAGACATGTTTATCGCCCTCCTTGTTCTCTGTCCACCGCCCGCCACTCTATGGCCCTCATTTATCAAACTTGCGTAGGATCTGGTGTAGATTCTGGTGTAAATATCAGCGTTCGCCAGGTGTCACGTCTGATTTACTAAAAATGTGTACGTCGCTGATTTCGGTGTAGAACTGGCGTGGCGTTGATAAATCTGGCGGCTGAAACCATCGTAATTTACATAACACGCCCCTATAAATTCATGCTCCGGGAGGCATAGTCCTGCCCACTTTACGACATGGACTCTCGAAAGACGGCAAAGAAGAAAGCACTTCACCGAGGAGGAAATATCGCCGGCCTGCTGATAAAACCTCGTATCTACAATTTGGTAAGAAACAAAAAATCGTGTGTTCACGATAATAACATAAACATGGCAAAATACAAAATTATATTGATTGGATACATTCTTGGAAGAAAAATAGTCATCCTATCCGAACACAATTCACCTGCATTCTTTCATGCAAAATGAAACTTTTTTTTTTTTTTTTTTTTTGCTCTCCTGTAAAGTTTATCATTTTGAAGATACGAGGTTTTATCAGCAGGCCGACGATATAAATTATCACGTCCGAGATGGAGAAAAACAAAATAATTTTATTTGGAAGCCTTACTGTGGCATAAAGGGAGTCCAGAAGGCTGCAGTTTGGAAAACTATTGCTGCTGCGGTAGACACCGTTGGGGTGGAAAACCGGAGTGCAGCAGAGGTTTGATTTAATTCATTAATAAATCGAAGTGACTATTCGCACTTAAAAGTGCGTCCATGACCGAAATTCTTGTTAGACGCATTTATTAGTGTGGCCAAGATACCCATTTCTCCATTGCCCACACTTACTTTAAGCGTGTCCAAAGCTAATTTTTTTTTTTTTTTTTTTTTTTTTTGGCTAAACTTATTTTAAGCGGTACTTTCTAAGCGGCACTGGAATGGTCATCAGCTGGAGCACTTATAAACTTCATGTTATGTAGCCTACATAATTTACAATCCAAATGCCTTACATGCAGGTTAAAAAAGTGGTCCGATTTTAAGATCGCCGCCAAAAAACGGGTTGCTGTGCTCAGGCACAGCACCGCACGGACCAGTGGAGGCCAACCAGACTCGAACCTCCAGATGTCTCTGGTCGAAGAGCCCCCTCCATCGTAGGAATACGAGGCGGCCGGGGCACGGATGAGTCCCCACCACCTCGATCGGAGCTGCATGAGGGTAATTGTTAAAGTACAGTCTGCACTTCGCTTAATAAAATTGATTGTAATTGTCAGCCGTCTGGCCGACAAGCAGGTTGTCTCAAAATATAAGTTTAATTTCTCAACACAGGTGTCTTATTTATTTATTCATTCATTTTAGCCTATTTATTCATTCATTTATTTAGCCTATTTATCTATTTAGCCTACTTATGATTTTACTAATAAGAGTAACAACAGCATGACGTCCGCATCGCTGCATATGGTTTATTACTCCTTTTGACAGCTGCGCTCGTTCCTGCATGTTGTTCGCTGGTTTCAAATTTGCGTACACCTGGTCAGACCTGGCGTGAGATATTTGCGGACTGTTCGCTCACGTTCAGATTGATAAATGCCGATCCTTGCGGGAGTTTTGGCGTACACCCTTTTTTTTTTTTTTTTTTTTTTTTTTGTGCACGTTTGACAAATGAGGGCCAATGTGAGTAAATGGCATATCCTTTGAAAATTTAATCATTATGGCTGACGAGTGGAAATTTAGTCATCACTAGTGGAAATTACATTTCAATAAGTCTGAATGTCATTTTGAGCGGTTAAAATGTTCACTTTAGATATCTGTAAAACAATTTTGACATTTAATTAATATATTCTCACATGTAGAAAATATACTGACCAAAAAAAGAAACGCAATCACCTAATCCGGAGGCAAATTTCGACAAACCTATTGAGAAAAATGCTTTTGCTCTGAGTTATTTTTGGAGGGGAGTACTTCTACCATACAATTTTCGCGGTCACAGCGCTTATTCTGGAGCCACCATTCGTCCGGAACCAATCAATCGGCAGTGCTTAGGTTCGAGTACTACCATTGTCCTAACACTCCCATTTTTGTTTTGAGTTCCTTGTAGACACCGGGGCCTATACAAGTACAACCGAAAATGAGTAAAAATCAGGCGGGTTATAATGCCAGGACTAACGGAAGTTCAACGAGAACGCACGATTGGGATGCTACGGGCCAGAAGTCGGGTAGATAGAGTTGCCCGTCAATTCGGCGTGCATTCTGCGACAACTAGTCACTTCAGAACCAAATTTAATGCCACTGGACACACGGCCGATCGCCCCAGATCCGGTAGGCCACGTGTTACGACTCCAGCGTCTGACCGTCGTATCGTGATCGACCTTCTAATACACACCGAACCAACCTTAATTTTTTTGAAGGAAACCTCAACGCCGTCCGTTTCTGTGATGAAATTCTCTGTCCAGTTATCCTTCCATTTGTCCAATGTCGCCGACTGACTTTCCAACAGGACAACGCACGTCTGCACGTGGCACGTATCTGTATGGAGTTCCTTCGGGGCGAAAATGTGCAAATCCTTCCCTGGCCAGCGTTTTCTCCAGATCTTACACCTATAGAACACTGTGGGACATTCTGGATAGAGTGATCCGGAGACGTGAACCACCGCCAGCTACAGTATGTCAGCTAGCGCTTGCAATGACCGAAGAGTGGAACAGCATTCCACAAGCAACAATCAGATGTCTGGTGATGTCTATGAGACGCAGGTGTACCGCCGTGCACGACGCTAACGGGGGACATACGAGGTACTGATGGTGTCATTTGTGTTTCGTAATGTCAAAATTCACCTTGTTAAATAAAAGCCAACATGGCGATATTCCAACCCGATTGTCTGTTATATCTATTGTCTGAGATTCACTCTTTCATTTGATACCAATGAAGTGTTGATTAATAACAGTTACACTCGATAAAATCAAGAAATAGAAAATTGCATTTCTTTTTTTAGTCAGTATACATTTCGATTAGTCAATATGGGGCTCTATTAGTGCCAAAGGTGTGTTTATGCTTATTGTCTATGTCGAATGAAAATGTGGCAATATTTGTCAATTCCCATTCAACTTTGGTCTGGATTTAAGTCGTGACAAAACTAATCTGACAATCAGATTTTCTATTTCAATTTACTCACCTGACAAAACATTTATCTGTGTCCATTGAACTTTAAACTGGACTCCTGATGTCTCGTTGCACTCATGTTATGGTCCAGACCAAGTGTCAAGTGTGGAGGCAGAATGCAATCCAACAGGCAGTTTATTGATAGCTTATACGACAGGGATCCTCAAATCTGGACCTCGAATCCAAATCCAGCCTTGGTTTTCTTTTATTCCAGGTAAGTAAATGAACACTGGCTGTGTCCAAAATCATTCACTCATTCACTATTCCCTACTCACTATAAAGGGACTCACTATGTAGGTGATATATAGTGAGCTTATTGGCAGAGGGAAGAAACGGTTTCAGACACTACCTAGCTCGTTTTGTCGCAGCTGTTAATGTTAATGCATTGCTGTCGCATAATTAAATCGTACCTGCTCAACTTCAGTTGAAGGATTTGGACGTATTTTTCTAATAACCGAACTGAGTATATTTCCCACCGTGTTTGTGTTTACCATTATCGTTTAAATAATAAAATTTGCCTTACATTTTTAATATCATCATCTATTTTTTGTCCTCTAACTCATCATTATTCGTTTTAAGTGTACCTAAATGTCCGTTTATAGCCTGTGTAAACAAACGGGTCTCCTGGGCTGCTAGGTTTCCAATTTAAAAAAAAAAAAGAACATTTTTGCGCCTGAAGCTAATAAATGTCTCGTGCCTGTTTTTAAACTCCGTTGACTAAATGCAGCCTTTTCGGAGCTTTTCGGTTTGTGTGCAGTGCATGATGGGACGTATAGCTGGGTTAGTGACCATCGGATGTTCACAACATTTCGCGGTGGATTGTGGGATGTAATGAGTTCACTATATAGGGGATAAAAATTCTTACAAACAATTCGGACAGCCCTGCAAAATGGCAAACCCACTATATAGTGCACTATGAAGTGAGTAGTGAGTGATTGCGGACACAGCCTTTGTGACTGTCTTTACACCTGACTTCCAGGTAAAGGGAGGGTGGAAAACCAGCAGTTTTCGTGCCTCGAGGACCATGATTTGTGGGCCAGGGTTATACGGTAATAAAGGGAGAGAGGTTCTGAAGAAGGGGTTGGGAGGGAATCCAGGGACAGGTTAGCACAGTTCAATGCAGATGTTAAGAGTGAAGCTGAGCGGTCAAGCCTCAGCCAGCGGCCTCCAGGATAGCAGCCAGGAGGAGTGTACATTTGGCCAACGCCAAACTGACCCACAGGAGGATGGAGTAGCTTGACGGGAGCTCGGTCCCAGTCCTGATGACCACAGAAGGACTGGGAGTTTGTTTCTAACAAACTGGACAGAGGAACACATTTGGAATATTAGCAATATTGGCAATGTTAAATGACAATGCATTCTCAGAAATTCTTTTAATATTTTCATCAGCAAACTCATTATTTTAATCATAATTATTAAAAGGGGAACCCTCTTTGCACCGTTGAATAATTTGCATTTTCTCATTGCCTAACTTGGCTGTCAATCAATGATTATCACGTCTTCATGCCACCTGAGCAAATCAAAGTGACACTACCGTTAACTCCTGGATAGGCTGTTTGTGAACTAGGGACTTGCAGTGTGGTGTACTGCGTTGCAGTCCCCTTCATCCATGCCAAGATCATATTTATATTTCTGCCTGTGGTTGTGCAAATGGCAAATTGATTGATTGATTGATTGATTGAATAGTGAGCGACCCTCGAGTCTCATCACAACACCGCTTCCTAAGCTTTGCTTATCCAGGGGCCTGTACCACAAAGCTGGATTAATAGGCCCGGGGTATCTTTCCGTTATCTAGCTGCACTTAACCAGACTTCCACGTTTCTGACAAGCGGTACCACGAAGCCGGTTATCTACTCGGTGACTGAACCCAGGGTTTTCCAATCTCGGTATGCGCGCGTTCACATAAAAGGGGTGGTGTTTGAAGCAAATGACCAATTGCAAACATGGACAAACCAACTGGAAGCAAAGTTGCAGACTTTTCGAATACGCAGCAAAAGCTCATAATAAAAATATGAAGAGAATAAACATCATCATGGCAAAAATTAACACCGTTGCAGCTGCCAAATACAGAAAGGACAGGTGGCAAAAAATCACCAACTGTGTAAATGCGTAACTTAATTAATTATAATAACTTACTTAAAATTACTGATTTAATTTTTTACATTGCAAAGTTTATGGTTTTGAGTCCTAAAAAACTGAGCCCACCCCTGACCAGCCGTTATTGTATCTCCCCGACGACGATAGTCGGGAGGTACTATGGTTTCTCCCCGACGACTATAGTCGGGAAATACTATGGTTTAGTTCCGGGGCCGCCGCCGCCACAGAGATTTTATGTTTCGGGCTCTGGAAGCCACAATTATTATAGGAATGTTTCCAAATTTTACACAGGCGAAGATATATATATGACAATGCTCAAAACCGATTTTTGTCAATTTTAGACGTCCAATATGGCTGCCGGCGGCAATTTTGTCCAAAATTTTTGTGTTCTGGGCTCTGGAAGCCACAATTATTGCAGGATTTTTTTCAAATTTTACACAGGCGAAGATATATATATATATATATATATATATATATATTGTGGTGCAGGGATAGGAATCCCCGCCCCTGCCCGCACACGGGCCACCCCTCTGTCTGTCCCCTTGTCTCACAGGAGGAGACTTCAGGACCAGGGACAGCGCCGCCACACAGTTCAGCACCACGGCTCCCCACTCAAACCTGGACAGAGGCAGGAGCCTCAATCAGGCAGCAAATTGCCCCAGCACAGGAGACCAGCTGCAGCTCATCATCCTGATTGGCTGCCTGCCTACAAAAGGCCCAGCCAAGGGCAGAGAGGTGGCAGACCGAAGCCTGTGAGTGCCCAAGCTAATGTGGCCTTTCTGTTTCAGAATCAGCATCAGAGCCAGAACCAGAGGAAGACCGAGCCTGTGACACAACCAAAGCCTCCAGCACCAAGCCTGTTGTACCTACCTTGGCTGTCTCCTGCCCTCCTGCCTAGAGGGAGGCTTGGACCTGCCCTGCACCCAGCCAGGAGAGCTGGTTGCCATTTAAAATAATAAAACACCCATCCACCTTTAACGCCTGTTTCCTGCCTGGTCTGTGCCACGCCCCGGCGCAGCACTACTATATATATATATATATATATATATATATATATATATATGAGACAATGCTGAAGACTGATTTTAGTCAATTTTGGATGTCCAATATGGCTGCCGGCAGCCATTTTGTATGAAATTTTTTCTGTTCGGCCTCTGGAAGCCACAATTATTACAGGAATGTTTTCAAATTTGACACAGGCGAAGATATTATATATATATATATATATGACAATGCTCAAGACTGATTTTCGTCAATTTCGGACGTCCAATATGGCTGCCGGCGGCCATTTATTTCGAAATTTGGGGATCGGGGAGATACATGACTCGGTCCCTGTGGCGACCGAGTTATCTAGTTTATTATTCACTTGCATTCTCTGCGCAACATCGAGCCATTCATACGCCAAATTGCGTGATTGAGCTCATGCTTGGTGCTTTCTTGAGGACTGTTCACCTGACGCAAAAATTTCATAGGGTAAAATTGCTTTTCCAGAATCCCTGAAAGATTACAACTTTGATACAAGCGTGTTGTGAGGGACTGCCCCCTGTTTTTCTACCCCTTCTCTTAGCTAGCCTCTCCGTGCTCTTGTCCTGCACTCACTTCTGAGTCCTCTCCGTAAGTCTCTCACTCGTGCTTTTTAGCTCCCGCCGCTCGCGGTGCGGGAGCTATGGTATCGGGCTCCGTCCGTGTGTGCGTGCGTCCGTCAACATATTTTGCTTTATCTCATCAACTATTTCAGTTACAGGCTCCTAATTTTTACTGGACATGCATCTCATAAAGGCTTAAAAAATGACGTGCCTAAAGGTGACCTAGGCCTATTTTTTCAAGGTCACTGGCCTAAAAATATCACCAAAAACTTTGAGATTTTCCTTTATCTCATCAACTATTTCAGTTACAGGCTCCTTGTTTTTACTGGACATGCATCTCATAAAGGCCTAAAAATGATGTGTCCTTGGAAATGGAAACATCGCAGGCACTCAGGATGCAAACAAATTCTGTGAGATTTTCATCCTTCTGGATAGCAAAATAACAAGGAAATTTCGGCACAGTATTAAAGGACCAAATATGTCATTAGCTCCTGCCGTGCTGAGCGGCGCGGGAGCTATGATATCAGGCAGGGGCGTGTTTAGGGCCTGGCTACTGGGCTATAGCCCGGGGTATTTTTTTCTTTAGCCCAGTTTCTTTTCTTACGGTTGAAAAATAAGACGAGTATGAACTTAGAGCTCTGGCAACCACTGAGCCTTTAGCCTATATTGTACTAATTTATTTGCGGCGTGCGTTAGAAAGTTACCGTAGTTACGGGGATGCTTATGTCTGTTTCGTTCTCATAAAACCTTCCCTCTTCCACCCGTATGTATGTCTATGTTTGCACGCACAAAGTTCATGATGCTTGAAACGTGACATTTATTAGCTAGCTAGTAGCGCAATCAAAAAAAAAAGGATCTGAGAAAAACTTGAAACGATAAAGCTAACGTTTATTTATTAGATATAAGCCTTCCATTGTTGATAAAATTAATACGTCATGTCATTTACATCTGGCAAAGTGAACAGTGAACTTTTTCTCGTCGTGGCTATCCACCGCGACATCAGCTAGCAAAATACTGTTCAACTGACCGTTGGCCAATTATTGGGACCCCAAAGAAAATAGACTATAAATCTATAACTGCAGCTTTTCTCATATTTATCGTACTCTAATGAAAATAAATAAATCATTTTGCACCTGGTCCAAGCAGTCTTCAATTTCATACATGCTGTGTGAATAATCCTGAACATGCGGGACTTAAGATCAGAGTGGAAGGGAGCATTGAATCTGATCCATCACGATAGAAGATAAGAGATTGATGTTGATACGAGCCATGGATGCATGCGTCCAGTGGCAAATGGTATTATTTGGCCAGCTCGTTTCAGCATCAATCACTAACCTTCTATCCTAATGGATTAGATTGAATGCGCTCCTCCACTCTGGTCTGAAGTCCCGCATGTACATGATTATTTGCGCAACATATACTGTATGAAGTTGGTGGTCCAGGTGCGAGGTGATTTATTTTCATTAGAGTACAATAAAGATGAGAAAAGCTGCGGCTCTTAGATTTAAAGTCTATTTTCTTTGGGGTTCCGATAATTAGCCAGCGGTCAGTTGAAACGTATTTTGTTGATTGCAGCAGATGTTCAAAATACTGGTTCAGAAACTAACTACGCTTCCCCAATATACTCCAGTGACGATCATATGCTTACCAACGCAATGCCTCAACTAGGAGCCTGCGTCACGAACAGTCTACGGTCACGAAGCAGTCTGTGTTTTTGGGCTAATTATGTCGCTCATCGTCCTCACTTTCTAATATCACGAAATTTGCTCTCCGATCTTCAGTATTACTCACCGAAGCCAAGGCGTAATAGATGGACTGTTGGACTTCTGCATCAGACTAGCTAGTTTACTTGCCATTTAGCGCATTGTGGAGCACTTCAATCGTGATCGTCAGACGGGTATTTACAAATTTGCCGCGTACACAACTCAGGTGACAGAGACAAGGTCGAATGCGTTGCCATTCTCATTGATGCATGAGTACAGCCGTGCTGTGATTGACTGTTGGCACATACGATGGTACCACAGCCTGTACCAGAGCTGTGATTGGCTGATGTACATAATGGTACCAACTGACCTACAGAAAAAAAAATCTGAAGGGACTTCAACCAGCTGCTGACTGTATCTTGAGTGGGTTAAGAATTCTTTTTTCTTCATTAAAGGGTGTGAATTTGCAAGTGTTCTCCAGTGTCTTTTGTCCGCTTTAATTTGGTGGTAAGTTGAGGGTTTCTGTATCGCAGCTCACACGCACACTACTTTACTCCCTCTGGGCTAAGCCCCGGATCTCCTACCATCCTAGACCCACCCCTGGTATCAGGCTCCATCCGTGCGTACGTGTGTGCGTGCGTGTGTCCGTCAACAAAAACTTTGACATTTTGCTTTATCTAATCAACTATTTCAGTTACAGGCTCGTAATTTTCACTGGACACGCATATCATAAAATCCTACAAATGACATGCCTAAAGGTGATCTTGGCCTATTTTTTTCAAGGTCACTGGCCTAAAAATATCGCCAAAAACTTCGACATTTTGCTTTATCTCATCAACCATTTCAGTTACAGGCCCCTAATCTTCACTGGACATGCATCTCATAAAAGCCTACAAATGACGTGCCTAAAGGTGACCTTGGCCTATTTTTTCAAGGTGACTGTCCTAAAAATATCACCAAAAACTTCACATTTTGCTTTATCTCATCAACTATTTCAGTTACAGGCTCCTAATTTTCACTGGACACGCATCTCATAGAAGCCTACAAATGACGTGCCTAAAGGAGACCTTGGCCTATTTTGTCAAGTTCACTAGCCTAAAAATATCTCCAAAAACTTTGACATTTTGCTTTATCTCATAAACTATTTCAGTTACAGGCTCCGAATTAACTCCCGCCGCCCGAGCGGCGCGGGAGCTGTGGTATCGGGCTCCGTCTGTGCGTGCTTGTGCGCGTGCGTCCTTCAACAAAAACTTCGGCATTTTGCTTTATCTTAACGGCGGGAGCTTCTGGGGCCGCCAGTGCCCTATATTTTAGTATTTGTGTTATATCCATGGGTAAAGTTTCCTGGTAGGTACTGGAAAAAAAATATTGTTTTTGCATTTATAATAAGTTATTAATTTTAATTAAATATTAAAAAAAACACTACAAAGCACTTTCTGACAAAGCATGTAGATGTGTCCCTTGCAGAATGAATATTACGATTATGTAAGTTTTGCTTTGAATCCCTTCGTCAAGTGGTCTGATAGCTATTGAAAAAAAAAAACTAATTATTTTACACTTTATGATGATCAATATTCATAAGCATCAAATATTTCAAATTGAAAACAACATTAAATTTTTCTTTTCAGGCATTAATATGATTTCTATTCGGCTTTTTTTTTTTTTTTTGTCAGTCACGGTGGAAACAATTGGCTTAAGTATGCATTACTTCTAATACTTTTGGAATTTATTGACGGTCCCTAACCGCTGCAACCAGCGCTGAATCGTTATTTGATAGCCCACCGTAGGACCCCTGACTCTTGGTAAGATCGCGAAATTATGCCGGGGAGTGAACTTCGAATGTCCGTCGAATATCCAACCTTAAACTAACTTCACCGCCCGTAAAACTATTTTTTTTAATCGTCAAATTTATAGGTTTCAGTCCTCAAAACTGAGCCCACCCCTGACGAGTCGTTATTTATCATTCAGTTGTATTCCTGCGCAACAGTTTGCAGTTTATGAGCTTATGCTCGGTGCTTTCCTGAAGGCTTTACACTTGACGCAAAAATTTCTTGAGGTGAAATTACTTTTCCAGAATCCCTGAGAGATTACGATTTTGATACAAACGTGTTGTGAGGAACTGCCCAGTGGTTTTCCACCCCTTCTTTAAGCCAGCCTCTCCGTGTCTCTGTCCTGCACTCGCTCTTGATTCCTCTCCACGTCTCATCGCGCGTTTTACTTCCAGACAGCAGTGTCGCATACACTCGTGCTTCTGCGCCGCTCATACCGCTGGCATGCCATCAATCCGGCAGCGAGGTGCATGAGACTGACTGACGGCTGCGTATTCTCACCAGCCAAACGGAGGGTACTCTTAGGAGAACCGCAACGAACAGGTAATTAAATCGTAAAACTACAGGGCAAATACTCTGATTGTTCATTGTTGGCACAATGTGATAATGAAAATCTATAAAATGACATCACTGGAAACACTGTGGCTTACCAATGGCATCTTTTGTGCAGCGGAATTTACGCACCGCGTCCAACAGATATAACATGACACTGCGGAAGGCTGGGATGAAGCATCGAGGGTTTTTTCCTCTCTCACCGGATAAGCGCTTCAACTTCAGCCCAGCGCCTAGGGCTTGTCTCCCGTCTGTGAACAATACATGGACAGAACACAACCCCTTAGGCTTCTGTTAAAAATAAATAAATTTATTTATCAGACTACTCGCCTAATAAGCTCTGCCTGTGTTAAAATCCCACTGATGCTTAGCTGAGTGAATCCACAGATACATAGAGGAACACTGATGAGTTTGCCCGAGATGGGTCATTTCATGTCAAATATCCGAATTTCAGGGAAACTTCCCACTTGACCATCTCAAATTTGGCTGAAAAAATTCTAGCAGGTGCATACACCTCCTAATGGGATAAATCCAAAATTTTAAAAAAGCTCTCAACTCCTAATAGTTATGTTATAAAAAATATTTTTGCAACTAAGTTATGCTCGTTTTCCTGCCCTTTTTGAACAGATGAATCCTGAGGAGCCACTTTCACATGGCTATATCAAGAAAAGTATTTCAGCTAAGTCCTTCAAATTCTCAGGGATGAAAATCTGCTACTATAACTTGAGGAATATGGACTTATAAAAGTGTCCCTTTTGTTGATCATATATTTCTGGGTGCTTAAAGTTGCTCGAAAATTTTACACTGCGCTCTGTGGTCGCATATTTGAGGGACTGTAAAAAGCCTAATTTCAAAGACAGAGATTTGATATGCACATACAGCTTTACATATAGGCCAATGTTGTGTATTTTTAATTCTAATTCTGCCCCTCTCTTATGAATAATCTAGAAAATATTAAGGCTTGAAAATTAAAATTGTGCTATTTTTAACATTTTATACAAAAAAAAAAAGACACCATCCTCCAACATCAAATTGACTGTTTTACGGAGATTAGATGCCTGTTATTAACATATCCAAAATTTGTGATGGTGCTCTGCTTTATTTTCTCAAAAATTTTTTTTTGGAAAATATTGTATGTTCGTGGACACACGGCATTTAATGGCATCGAAAGGCATATTCAATCATTATTTTATAAAATGCATATAGTTAATGATAGAAAGCTCAAACTCAACAAAATGCTTTATTTCATAAATGTTAACTTACACTTGAAGAATAACCCATATGCAGTGTTTAGATGTTTAGATGTTGAAATATTACAATCTTCACAGGGCCAAAAATTCAAGTTTGTTATCAATTTGGAAGTGTTACAATAATTAATAATCTAATTCAATACAGCTATCTTACAGAGGACGTGTTAAGAATGCCATTTTATTTGATCACGGATTAAATGATTTATCATATATATAAACTTTGTATTCATTTATTTATTAATAAATCAAGCTATAAAATAAAACAAAAATTAATTACTCAATTTTTTAAGCTGTAAGTTTAGAAATATGTTTGGTCATGCAGAAGCTATAACTTGTCTGAACAGTTCATGCATCTGCACAGCCCAGAAAAAAAGTTTTTTCTGGCCAAGGAGGGAAGACATATGCTGGGTACCTGTGCAACATATCATTGCCAAGATTGAAGTCCCAAGCACTACAACTGGACATATGATATGCACTCAAGGAGCAGGACACCAAAGTTGCTGAAAACCTCATGAAAGAGTTCAAATAATTTGTGTATTATCTGTGCTAACTGTTATCAACTGGTCATTTAAAATATTTCATTATTTCCAATTCCGCAGGACTGTCAAAAACTCTTTTTTGACACAGGTTATTACTATTTGAAGCAGACAGGTTTGTTTTTTCTACTTGGATGTATATGTTCATTGATACAATAATTTTAAGTAATGATTTTTAAAAAGTTTGATCTTCCACTGATGACGGGACAACAGTATTTCAATATACAACCCCATTTCCGAAATAGTTGTGACGAAGTGTAAATTGTGAATAAAATCAAAATGCAACGACTTTCAGATCACATGAGCCAATATGTTATTTACAATAGAACATAGATAACATTTCAAATGTTGAAACTGAGACATTTTACAATTTTGTCCACAAAATGAGCTTATTTCAAATTTTCTGGCTGCCACAGGTCTCAAAAAAGTTGGGACACAGGCAAAAAAGGGCTGAAAAAGCAATTAAAATATAAGAGAATCAGCTGAAAGAATATTTAGCAAGTAATTAAGTTAACTGGCATCAGGTGTGTAACATGATTGGCTATAAAAGGGATGTCTTAGAGAGGCTGAGTCTCTCAGAAGTAAAGATGGCCAGAGGCTCTCCAACCTGTGAAGCCTTGCGTAAAAAAAAATGTGGAATGCTTTAAAAACAATGTTCCTCAACGTCAAATTGCAAAGGCTTTGAAGGTGTCATCATCAACAGTGCATAACATCATCAAAAGATTCAGAGAAACTGGAAAAATCTCTGTACGTAAGGGACAAGACCGAAGACCTTTACTGGATGACCGTGATCTTCGGGCCCTCAGACGCCACTGCATCACTCACTGGCATGATTCTGTCATTGACATTACTAAATGGGCCCAGGAATACTTCAAGGAACCACTGTCTGTAAACACAGTCTGCTGTGCCATCCACAGATGCCACCTAAAACTCTATCATGCAAAAAGGAAGCCATTGTTGAGCATGATCCAAAAGCGCCGCCGTGTTCTGTGGGCCAAGGCTCATTTAAAATGGACTGTAGCAAAGTGGCAAAGTGTCCTGTGGTCAGACGAGTCCAAATTTGACATTCTTGTTGGAAATCATGGGCATTGTGTCCTCCGGGCTAAAGAGGAGAAAGACCACCCCTCCTGTTATCAGCGTTCAGTTCAAAAGCCAGCATCTCTGATGGTATGGGGCTGCATTAATGTATATGGTGTGGGAACTTGCATGTTTTAAAAAGCACCATGAATGCTGAAAGGTATATAAAGGTTTTCGTGTAGAGACATTTAGGAAGTCATATATGAATTCCATTTACTGACCTCAACTTGACTTTCTGTGACCTTTAAAGTTCACAATTGTTATATTGAATTCTCCATGACTTGTATCACCAAAACTGCTTCAGAGCTTAGGATTGTATGACAGGAGGTCTTAATGTATGTGAACTTTTATTTAGTGACCTTGAAATTGACCTTCAATGATTTGAAGTTCAAACGTCACATGAAATTTTCATAACTTGTATCATCACTATAAGATTGCTTGCCGGTAAGCTACAGGACCCTTGGTCCTATTTTTATGGTAAAAATTTTTAATAATAGCACAATTTTTTTTTTCATTTTCAAGCCTTAATATTTTCTAAATTATTCATAGGAGAGGGGCAGAATTAGAATACAAAATACAAAACATATATGGGAAGCTGTATGTGCAATACCAAATCCCTGTCTTTGAAATTAGGCTTTTTACAGTCCTTCAAATATGCTACCACAGAGCGCAGAGTAAACTTTACAAGCAAATTTAAGCACCCAGAAATATATGATAAACTGAAGGGACATCTTTATAAGTCCAAATTCCTAAAGTAATAGTAGCACATTTTCACCCCTGAGAATTTGAAGTACTTAGCTGAAATACTTTTCTAGATATAGCCATGTGAAAGTGGCTCCTCATCAACTGCTGTTCAAAAAGGGCCAGAAAATGAGCGTTAGTTGTAAAAATATTTTTTAATGACAAAACTATAGGAGTTGAGAGCTAAAATTTTGGATTTCTCCTATTAGGAGGTGAATGCACCCGCTGGAATTCTTTCAGCCAAATCTGAGATGGTCAAGTGGGAGCCATTTCGACAGTTGACATGGAATGACCCAGATATCAAATTTACTGTATGAAACGACAGTAGTAATTTTCATTTATTCCGAGCCTTCGGGGCAGTTTAAATGAAAATGACTGCTCGAGTTTCATAAATTTTATATCGCGGGCTGAGGAATTTGAGATCCTTTTCATCCCATAAATGTCTGCGTCATATTATTTGTAAAATTAAAGCAAAGCGTTAGCTTCTATTTGGCGGTCTGTTCAAGTCAATGGGATGAATAGCTGTCACGCTACCTGTCATGCTAACGGTTTTTGCTATTAAATTAATAAATTCAAGTTTGTACAATAACAGTAACTCATATAACGTATTACTTTAATGGCGAAAAGGGTAGCATCCCATTGACTTGAATAATCCGCAAACCAGAAATTAATGCTAGCAATGGTTAATGGTTACCAGGCGGAGGATTGGTAACATTATTGTGTTTGACATTGAACGGAATTTTCTAGATCTTTCCATAGTAATATCTATACAGCAGCTCACCACTCACCACCTCAGTGTAGTGCTAGCTGCCCAAGTAAATATACATCTGAATTTTTCAGACCTGGCATCAAGAAGCTGCAAAGCTTTCTCTAGATGCATTCTGCAATGTATGTGACCAATTTATCAAAATAAGAGCAAAAAAGTACTCTGTGACAGCAACTGTTAAAATGTATGAAGCCAACAAGATATATTTTAGCATGCCTGTCGAGGATCAGCACAACCTCTGGGCACCTCATTTTACCTCAGACCACTGCAAAAAAAAAAAAAAAAAAAACAACTCAAGGTGGTAAGACAGACAATTTTTGCTTGTTTAAATAGGAAGATTTGATATTATACAAATTAAATAAAATTTGATTTATGGTTTGTGTGATTCAGGCCTTATGTAAATGAAAATGTGCAAATTTCCCATTTTTACACAGAAAATAGGCGAATTGCTAAATTTCATTATCTTGGTCACAAAAGCAAAGTTTGAAGGAAATAATGGGAATTTTCTATTCTTTTTACAACATAAGCAATAAAGAAATAACACACACAAACCAGGAAAAAAAAATTGTGTCAAATAGTGTTATAGAAGTAACTTATATTAACATGTTAACGTAGGTGTCCTGAGAGGGACGCCGTTTGATAACCATTCCCTGAGTGAGACGCTTTCGGCCTGACCCACTTCCCAGCCTTTTTACGAGTATAGAAATGCATGATCAGGGATACGTTTCCCTAAAGCGTTGGTTAGCAACTTACATAGTTCGTTCGTTGACAGTCAATGGTTCCAACCATGCAAGTTAGCATCTGTGATTTTGGGAAAAGCACCCCAGAACGAAGCGCGAGTTTGAGTAATTTATACAGGCTTAAGAGTCTATTTGTCAAATTTCAGATGTATGTATACGAAAGTGACTTGGACCAGACAGCGGCGTGAACGATTAAATCACAGTTTGGCGACGCTCTTTCACACTTAAAGAGTGTGTATTTTCACTGACTGTGCTGCTTTATAGCTGGTTTTACACTGTTTTTACACTCCTTTGTCCAGCCACCGAAAATATTGCCTATTGTGTGACATAATCTGTGGTCAAGGGACGAGAGAAGCAGAAATGCAGGAAGCAGTGCAGGAAGCAGTTCCGTATACTGTCGGTAATCAAAACGTTCCATATGAAATGATGGTTCTTTTTAGATATATCAGCAAGACATCGTGCATCTTTACCTTTCTTGTTAAAGAAAGACAATTGTTGAGGTTTTTAGTATTTTACTTAGGGGTTCAGCCATCTCTGCCTGCGCAAGCACCTCAAGTCTTTATCAAAACTGTACGCAGCATACGGAGGCTGCGCCAGGCTCGTTCATGCGCGATGAAGGAAACCATGATGGCTTACTAAAGCAAGCAAAAAACGCTATGACTCCTTCGATTTTAATTGAAAATATGGCTAAACTCCGGGTTAAAGAAACGAGGAAGGTGACAAAAAGAATTTCATGATATGGAGAATCAGAGTCGCGAGTAGCCGGTCGTCATGTCCCGAGTAGACGGCGATTTCTCGCCGGTCGCCGGCTACTTTTGAGAGTCCTGATACAACCAAGTCCAGTCCTCAGCCTCCTGTCTTTCGTGCACATCACCGGTGCTCAGAGCACAACCGTTACAAAGAGAAAGCAAAGTCAAATAAAACCAGTAAGAGGGATAAAAATTTGATAATATTAACAATAATAATAATGATAATAAAATAATATCAAATAAAATTGAATAAAAATTTACAAAATAAACAGGTCAGAAAGAGGACTGTCGCATGAGGTAGGCTATCTCTCATATTATAAACACATTATAGACTATCCTAATTCAAGATATACATTCTTCTCTGTGTTTATACAATGTGTTTTGTGTTATACAATGTGTCTATGTTGTGTTTATACAATGAAAAGCAGCTGACATTGGTTGTTTTTATAAAACACTGGGCTATTATATCATTGCTTCTCTATACCAGGATGTGTGATGTGGTGGAAATCCTGTCTGATACAGGTTACAAATATTATTATTTGTTATAGGTTTACCTATGCAGAGCAGTATGAATCGATCATTGTGTGTTTTTGTGTGTGTGACAGTGAGTGCGCGAATGAATGAAGAATCTGAAACACAGAACTGTGTTGGTGGAGGGGGAGAAGTATGTGCTTGCCGATGTCATTTAGCTACACCCTGTGGGCTAATGCTTTGATATTGTTTTACTGGCCCAGGAGAGTATTGTTGCAGTTATGTGGTATAAATCCTGTATGATATCTACCGGTGTTGTCGATATTGTCCTTCAGGTTGTGATCATAGGTTGTTGCCTGTCAGTGTAAATCCTGTATAAGCTACAGGTGTTTCAAACAGATAGTACCCTATGCTTAAAACTTATAATTCAAAACCACGCACTCACACTCAAGTGCGTGTGTGGAGCTGGGGCGGGGGCCTCCAAGATTTTGTGCCCAGGGGCCTCTGCATTCTTAATCCGTGCCTGGGATGCCCCTACTTGTTTTGGACGATGGCGATCCACACACAGCACGTATTAAAACAGCATGGCTATGTTGTTGCAGAAAGCAAGTATTGCCTGCAGCCCCAACCTGTCTCCATTGAAAACGTGGGGTGGGTTATGCAGTGTGAAATGCGACAACAGAGACTTTGAACTCGGGACCTTAGAATTACAGGGTTCAGACTAACATTTACACAGTTTTGAGGAATTTGCTTGCAAAGTTTGGCCTCTCAGTGTACACTTAGGGAACTGGAACTTTGTAATTCTGATCTGAATGCAATATAACAAATTAATTGAATGTTCATACTTAATCATTAGATGGAACTATTTATTTCCAATTATGTGCAATAGTTTACTCAATTTTGACCAAAATGTCACTTAGAACCCTCTAATTCTAAGGTCGAGAACTGTTGATCAACTGAAGAGTCATATTTGGCCCCAATGGGTACAAATTCTGCACATTTTTAGCTTTTGTAGTTCTGGTGACGGCACATCAATAAAGAATTAAGTAATCCTTTTTGGATAATTTATTACATTTGAAGCATTAAAACCATGAAGTAAGAGTGGAAAACATATTGACTAGCATATTCAACCAGACTTGAATGCAACATTATGTCCAAATTGCGGGGAGGCAGCTGTAAAAGATAATGTAGAAGCAGCTTATGAAATGGGTGCAGTCGTGGTTGTCTTGCTTTCTAGTAATGGGCCAATTTTGTGGCCAAGTAAAACAGGAAAACACAAAGGATTCATGAAACTAGTAAATCATTTTCAAAAGCATTTGTCCTCTGAGATGAAGTTCACTTTCATGTAGAGCCAGAATGATTTTGGCTTCAGCAGGGAGACGATGGAAAGGGGACAAGGAAGTAGGAAGGGTTTCCACACCACTTGTGAAATTCCAATTTCTGTGACAAGTGCAAGATGCATCTTTTTTCACTGGGTACACAAACAACCAGGAGTGCGCTGCATCTTAATTTGACATGAAGTGTTATTACAGGCAAAAACAAAAAATAAATGAACCGATTCACCTCGGAACTGGCAGGTGTATTTGGAGTTCCTAGTTCCCTCTGCCAGGAGGTATTGTGAACACTGGTGTGTCAAAATGAGTGTTTGTCAGCAGGATTACACAAAACCTGTTCAATAATTTTTTACTGTATTTATGGAGAGTTGGACTCAGTGAATGGGAAGCAGCAGATTATAACCTGGTTTTCATATTCTTTGAGTTATATTAAAATTCAAGACTGTTAAAGGTTGTATCAGTGATTCTGAGCCAAAACATAATTTGTCACGTACAGGAGATTTTTCCTCACAAACTGTTAGCAGCTCCTCTCGTGAGTGGGCGGTGAAAAACTCCGGTCTCTGTAGACCATCTACAGCCAGGTAGACACTGATAAAGATATACAAACTCGTGGGGACCTACCCGCGTCCCCAAACATCAACAAAAGTGTTCCAATGAATCGGAGGGCAGGGGTGGGTCTTCTGCGCCAGTTCCGTGCTCATGCACGACAAATGGATGGGACTGAGCAACGAAAGCCTGGCAGTGGCACTACCGAGGCGGCAGGCATGGTGGAAGCTAAACCGAAAAAGAGACGCTCGAACGAGTGCATGTCGAGGAAAAAGGAACGCGATCGCAGCTATGCGAAGGCCTGAATAAACATAGGGAAAGCATACCAATGCTGGAGAGAATTCCGGGAATTGAATGGTTTTAATTCTGATGCCCAGGTCGCCTTGTTTCTACTTGAGGTGAGTAGAGCTGGTGCTAACTCGGTTGGATGTGAATTGTAAATTGTCATCCCAAGCAAAATTGAGGGAAGCTCATGTATTGTTTTTGTAAGGTTATCTTGCATAGATCATGCAGGTCAGAATGAATCAAACAGTAGAGAGATTGATATTTGCTCTTTGGAGCTCGGTTGGCAAGCTAGTGAGTTTGCTAATTCTGTCTGATCAAACCAGAGTTTGTGTTCGTGTAATAACATTTTTTCTCTGGTTAGTACTCAGAGTTGAAATTCGTCGATGAATGTATAACTGCGTGATAATTTTAGCTAAAAGTGGTGAACTATGTGACGTTGTTAATACTCATTTTGTAACGCCGAGCTAAGATACTTGTCAGACACCTTGTTGTAGCTAGCACTAATGGTGTAAATTTATCGTCTGGCAAAGGTCATCATTGTTGCCATCGGGCGTTTATCACAACGAGCTGTACACGGCCATTTACCCAGCTGAGTGAGCCATTCTTAAGCTGCTTTCACTCCGGACGCGAAACAAATTTTTTTCGCGCGACAGATTACTTTCAAAGTCAATGCAAAGACGCGAAGTTTCACTTTAAGAAAAGCGCGTTCATGTTCCAAGCTTCTGAAGGGGAGGGGCGAGCGACTTTGTTGTGTTTCAACTGTCAACAATAGTGACGTCATATCGCTGATACAGCCTTTAATTAACAACGTAACTCCATGCTAGATGTGATACAATGTACCATGTTGAAAAAGGAAAGTTGGAAACAGGAGGGCTGCTGAGTGACTCCTGAGGTTCAGGCCCCCCCTTCCTGGGATGGGTCTGAGACGGTGTAATAGTTTGTGCATTCAGGAGAGAGTTGCGCTTTTTCTTCAATCTTCTTGTTTCTTTTAATTTGCTCCACTAGTTTTGAACAAATCACTGCAATCAACAAAACAAACAAAAATCACCAGCCCTGGACTTTGACTCTGTTTCCCGAGAACCTGTCTGACATGAATTAAGTTGGATTTACAGAAATTTAAAATTGTGCCACTGTGCAAGTACTCATAAACATCTTGGTTTGTGTTACTGTCTGTAAAAAAAAACTTTGGTGCTAAACTGTCCCTGGGGTGCTTTTCTAGGTCCAGCTGAAATCCCTGAAGAACCGTGGAATCTGCAGATGGTCTTGACCTTGGAAGTGTCACCATAATCAGAAAGGGTTACCTGTGCAGCTACTACTAGGTGTGTTTATACATTCCATAAGCAGAGCTGAGAGTTAGAAGGCCATTGTACATGCCTACTGGGAACATACTGTATGATTATGTTTTACTGCAGGCTGAGTTATCCTCATACACTATACACTATGACTGGGGCATTATGCACTGCTCAGAGAGAAACTCACAATTTGTGCTCCAGGTGAAATCTGAAAAGCAAACCATTTCATGCGCTTAAGAGCAATTTATTCTAATACTGACTGTAGAATCATTCTCTCAATGCAAAGTCATGTTTATTAATTCATATAAATTCATTCATATAACTGGAAAGACACTTGAAGAGCGCAGAGCTCCGCAAAGGGCAATAGTACACTCTTTTAAATTGGCTCTGTTTTGCCAATAATGATCCTTTATCTTTTGAGATGTATGGCATTTATTCTAACGAGGCCATATGTCGCCATGTTAACCCATTTGCGCAGAAGCGAAATTTGCCTATTTATGCGTTACCCAATTTAATGCTTTATAATTCGAGATTTGAGCTTCACAGAGAGGGGGAATATGGCTCAACTGAGACCAAATACTTGCAGCATTTAGAATTCCATCACATTTTATGATTTTGGAAGAGAAAAAGGGCTGCAAACATAAAAAAATCTTCACGAAAATTCAGCATTGAAATTGTAAAAAAAAATAAAAATACTGAGAATTGAAAAATAGCTAGGGTTAAAACTATACATTTCACACAAACTCCTTGACCACAAGTATAATTCATCGGAGCATTAAATTCTAAATTACCTACTCTCTAGGAGCCAAATAAGACAGCTCTCCAGGTGGCTTCCCGAACTCTAAGATCCTTCAAAATGGCACATTGTCCAATCATAAAATAATCATATATTTAACCCAAATCAAATTTTGAGGCATGAAATTCAATATGAATGGATGATCTTCTTGTTGAATTTAGCATGAGTTTATCAATATGGGTGCAGTTGGACATTAGTGGTCACCAGTAACCTCTCCAAACACAAAACATGCCTTTTCTCCATGATGAAGTTTAGAATTTTGTTCATTTTTCTTCAGAGTCCCACAAGCCAGCCCACATACTCATTAAAGGAACTGCTTATTTAACGGTCAGAACATTCACCCTGCAATGAAAATCTAGCAGTTCCCACTTCGGAGCTCGCAACCTTATATAAATACTTTCCACACCTTATAAGGAACAAGTATAACTCACTAACTCAGTAATATCTGAAATATACCTTATTATAATGGAAGAGACATTCAACTATCAGGAAAAACCAAAAGTGCCACCACAGGCAGTTGCGATTATCAGCAAAGACTAACGGTTGCTCTTACTAACCAAAGTGGCAAACAGGCTGTGTGATAATCACGGCTATGGTCATGAGTAAAAAACAGCTTGTCAGCTAGCCTTAAGTTAAAAAAAAAAATATATATATATATATATATATATATATATAAAAATTGCACTTTCTCATAAAATGAACAAAAACCTTTCTTCATTGAATCCCTCCTCCAGAGACACAAATGTACCGGGTAGAAGGAACCCTCCAGTCCTCTTTCATTCGGAATAATTCCCATTGACCACATCCTTATCTCATTTTAATCCCGTGAATGCAACTGAACACTTCAGGCTGGTTTTTGGGAGTCTTTTTTCCTTTGAAATTACGTCATTTTTAGCTGCGCAACTGTGCGCAACCTTAAAGCTGCTGTAACTTTTTTGTTCGTCTTTGTATTTTCTTGTCCGAAGCCTATGTAAGCAGTCCCCGCCCCAATCCCCAAGCCATGCACAAGAATGTTCATGGGTTTCTGGCAGAGGCAGAGGAGAGTAGCGACTCAGTTACGATATAAATACAATATAAACAGACACTCTCAGTGATTGTCATTTGAAAGCCACACTGAAAACATGGACCAACGACACATTACATCCATGCAGAAACTTCAGTATGAATGGCTTTTTGAAGGTATTAGCTAAAACTAGCTTGTGTCCTATAGCCACACATGCTATCGTTACACAGCTAAGCAAGCTGTAGTCGGCCATAAATGATAACGTTTCATTATAAACTGACATTTACAGGATGAAAAACCTCCAACAGGACTATCTGAGACTGATAAAACTGCATAATTACAACAGTAAAACAAAGCTTACCTTTCCAGTAGCAGTAAGGATAGCTGCGCACGCTTTTTAAACCCTTTGATTCCTTCAATTTTCCCTATTGAAAGTGGCACCGATATCAATACAGCCCTTGGCTATCTCGCGTTTTTCCTCCTTAATTCTATTTGTTCCTCTGCCGTTCTTTGGCTGTTTAATTGTGTTCACTGTCTCCCGTAGCACTGGGATCAGAAGCTTCATCTGTTCTGCTTTTGCCAACAACACAGATTTTTCTTCGTCTTCTTCTAATTATTTTTCTGGCAGATGGTGCACTAACAACGCAGATTCAGCTCTGCGCTTTCACAAGCAGAGAGAAATGCGTCTTCATGGCATTCTCTCTCCTGATTGGATAGAGGCAGTCCGTGAGTCCAGTTTTATATGACAGTGACTGAGAGACCTGTGTTATCAACCAGGTGCTCTAAATGATTTCTGTCAGAATGTGGAGCTATTTAACACTTTTTTAAAAACAAAAAAATCACTTACAGCAGTTTAAGAGAATACAACCTACCTTGTTGTTATGCAAAGGTTTATATACTTTTCCAATCAATGTCTTTCCGTTACTGTGGAAAGTTTATACTCTCTGGAATTGAATAAGAAACATGTCAATCAATGCATCATTACCAGGGAAGTTTCAGGAGGGCATGAACTATTCGTGCGTAGTTACTCAGCTGAGCCTAAGTAAGCAATTGGCTATCAACATGAGTACTTAGGAGGATATTATGGAGCGCTGAATTTGTCGATGGAGGAATCTACACGCAAATACATGGTAGGGAACTTTGCAGTTTTGATATGTGATAACTGTAATTGATAGTGGAATGACATTGTATCAATACCATGTCGAATCTTTGCTTCAAATAAACCATTTTTCTTACTTACTAATTGGGATCCTATTGGCTCACTATAGCTGAAGTGATTGTTACAGAGGAAATCTATTTTTTCTGTTGCCAGAGATTTTTTTTTTAACTGCTGGATAGATACTATTGGCAACTATATTGAGCAGTTTGCGCATCAGGCTTAGCTGAGGAGTTTAATTCACGCAACTGCTGAAAAAACAGGGATTGGAATGAACTTGTCCGTATTCTAAACCGAGTTTGAGCTCAGCTTGCAAGTGAATATTCAATAACTGATTTGGGTGTGCTATCTTGTGATAGAATAGCGTAACTGCGTGCATAAATAGAGCAACTCCATGTCCGCTGGCGTCTACATTAGCACAGAGGGGTTAACAAAAGTATTGCATTATTTGTGTATCCACCCTGTGAGTCGGATCTGATACAAAATGTCTTGGGCTGTATCTTTGCCCATGCCATCTCCTTCCATTGAGTTTCATGAAAATTGGACCCATAGTTTTTCCTTAATCCAGCTGACAGAGAAATGGAGAAAAAGACAGACGATTCTCAAGCGAACTGTTTGATTTCTCATTAGCAATCCCAGGGCCAGTTCAGAGACACAGGAACAGCCAATTTCAAAAAGAAGTCACATTTTTAATGGATCTCCTACATCACAAAACCATTTGTACTCCAGGTCCAAGCTGAATCTGTGTGTGAGGAAAGAGCCCATTGTGCTGCTGAATCTACCTTAAGAAACAAACCCTTTATGACAAGCCCTTTATAATCAGTCGAGCTGACTAGTAGCAATTTAGTTTTCACTACCGGTAGTGAAAATTACATTTTGACATGTCAAAATGTCATTTTGACTTGACATTCATTTGAGATATCTGCAAAATAATTTTGAAATGTAACAAATAGTTTCTTACATGTATAAATTACATGTGGAATAGTCAAAACTGAAAAGCAGATATCTAATTTTGATATCAGTCTTTCCTTTTTGACCAATAAAAATAAGTATTGCAGATAGCAACAATTGAATTTACACATGTTGAAAAAGGATTGTGACCAGTGAAAATGCACTTCTGATCTGTCACACAATTCAAAACCACTGGTCAATATTTAGTTTGGCTACGCCAATCTTAGACATGTCCAATAAACGCAACTGCTTTGTGAAAAGTGTGCCTATTGTCATGATGATAGTAGCTAGCACTGAAAATTCTTTACTGAGTGACAGACATTTATTGAACAGCACTGTTTTCCTTGCCCATTTGGCATTGCAAAGTAGAAACACACGGAATTTTGAGGCCATTGTTAAGGGTTTAGCTTAGGGTTAGAGATGCCAGTGATGACTGGTATAAACCAAAGTTGTTTACCAGAGATCAGATGACGTGATGTCAGTTTAGCGGATGGAATTAAGTGACAACCATGTTCCTCATTGCCAAGCAAGTGATGATAAATAATCAAACAGAAAAGTTTTGCTGTGCCCATTGCATGATGACGCACGCGCTAGGCATTACGGGATAAAAGTGGAGTCTCACTGTCTCGCTTCGCACATTAACCGATATAGTGTTGCAGATGAGCTGATAAAAATTTAGCTGAATCTGTGAAGTTGCATCAAACTAAATTATGTGCAAAAACGCACCGCATTGCGCTGTCCTAAACAATCCAATAGGACTGCACATTGCTTCCATCAGTTAGCATGCTAAACAAGCTAGCTAGCATTAAATTTATTAAAGATTATATCAAAGCCTTATAATGGCTCGATTTCACCAGTAGTTATGCTTGTGATGTTTGTTTAGTGTTTAGGCTAAGTTGAAGTGCACCACACCAATGGTATTTGCGCATACCTTCATTTCACATCTGCAGTAGCCACCTAGCTGGCTACAGAATTTAGGCATTACCTTAACCCTTTCATTACCATTGTCGCATTTCCGCGACAGCGACGATCCCGCATCACTTACCATTGTCGCTATTTTGCGCCTAAAGAAAGTCCCTCACAAAAACTGTCAAAACTCCGCAACAAAACACCCCTTTGGACAAGTCTGGTATCGCACAACATGTCAGGGATGTCATCAGGCTTCCCGTAGTTCCCAATCCTCCGGTTATGCACAGTCCCTCACTGACTTCACCGCCATTGCAGGCAGTGCGTGCTGCAGCACGTGTGTCTCCATTTGTTACACAAATGCACGTGTATCTCCATATGTACAGAAATGCGCGTGTATCTCCGTTTGTTCATAAATCCCATAGATGAGAAATCGTCTTGTCTTGACAAACCGAAATACGGTTTTTATTCTCATTTTCTGTTTTTACTTTTGGAAAAACTAAGCAAAGATATGTGTCAATGGAAAGGTAAATGTACTTTGAACGTGTTTTCTGTACATAAAATTGTCAATTTCTAGTGTTTTTAGTTCGAAAAAGGGGGTGAAAATCCACTTGCAATATCATGCTGTGATAGCACAAAAATTGACGGTAAGCAAGGGTTGTCTTATTGCCAGTAAGCGGTAGTGAAAGGGTTAACCAGCTGGCTGCATTCTCTGCACAGATCCTGAGTTTACAAATGGCGCTTCAGCCTCATTGCATCATAATCGAATCATATGCAAAAAGACGCCGCAGTTGGGGTCCTTTACTTTGCAGTAAGATTGTACATCCTTGTTCATAAAAAAAAAAAAAATAGCATGGATTCAAAGGCAGTAACAAGCATCACCATGTGCATTAAACTTCATCACAGCAACCACAACGAATATTTTCAGTACGGTATCTTAGCACAGAGTTAGGAGGGGAATGGTTTGGAAAGCCGGCAAAAAGGGCCAAACAATAGAGCGTTCTCTGATGTTGAACTTACCAGTCACGTGACCTTGACCATGCACAGTAGACCAAGATTGCAGCGGGATTGAAAAGTTATTTGTTTTTGGTGACGAATTTGAAGAGAGCAATTTACAGTGATGGATAACAATGTTAAGTGGAAAATATCTGAATTTCGTGTTGATTTTCTAGCCTATTATGATAAAATTCATGTAGAGCTGCATAGTATTTTCGGCAAGGACTGTATGCTCTAAACGAAAACAAACTTCACTTGCTGCTGAGTTAACTTCACTTTCAGAAAATTTTTGAGTTATTGAGGAAGCATTCAATTAAACTGCATGAGAGTGCTTTAGTTCTTTTTGAATGGAATAGATGATTTGTTATGAGAGAGCCTGAGATATAAAATTTATGAAACAATTTGATATCTCGGGCTCACAAATTTGAGATCCTATTTATCCCATAAATGTCAGCATAGTATTTCTCGGAAAATTTAAGAAAAGCGTTTGCTTCTTTTTGGCAGTCTATTCAAATCAATAGGATGAATAATTAGCACGCTAGCATGCTCATGCTTTTCGCCATTAAATTAATAAATTCAAGTCTCTTCGAACAGTAATTCATTACCAAGGCTGGATTATAGACCAGACCAGTGGGGCCAGTGCCCCAGGGCCTCGGACTCCCATGCGGCTTCCGAGCCTCAAGCTATGTGTGTCATGAGGCCGAAGACTTCTGTAGGAAGTTGAATGCCGTAGTCCTCAGTGCACAATACATTAACTGACTTATGGCTACTTAAAGCATGAGCTAACCACTGGGGGCCCCAATCCACAGTCTTGGCAATGCCAGGCCCCTGGGCCCCTTGGTGCTCACAATGTGCCGATGACCTCATCCAATTTAAATTTTTCATATCTGATTCTGCAGTGAGAAGTGCCCGTTTCAAATTCTTGACATGTTGCAGGCCCTTAATTCAATAATCTGGCTCTGCTCATTACTTTAATGGCAAAAGGTGCTAGCATGCTTGCTAGCAAATTATTCATCCCATTGACTTGAATAAACCGCTAACTAAACTAGAAACTAATGCTAAGTAACGGTTACCAGCAGGAAGATTGGTAACGTTATCGTGTTTGTCAAGATGATAGAGCAAAAGTAGGAAAGGTTCATGATAAAACAAAATATAAAGTAGGCTGTATTTACGTTTTTCGATATCTTCCAATGCAAAATGAGATATAAACTCTCTCATTCTTTTTTTCCCTGAAATTGGGGTTTGCACAAACCACAACCAAAAACAGAGCAATTATCACCTGGCTTCTCCAGGAAATAATTACATTTTCAAATACAGAGCAAAGATCATTGAAGTAAAGAAAAACGAGCAAAATATCGCATTTTAATTGCACAACATGGCCTAGCCTGATGCTATATTGAATTCTGTGTGCACGGTCTGTGTCACATGACCAAGCAAAAACCTTAACAATAGCATCAGTGTTTGAAGTTCCCTGACTTTCCCAACCAGTCCCCTCTATTAACTCTAGTTAAGTGGTTGAGCGAGACGTTGAATTTTTGTTTCAAGTGCCATCATTTTGTGTGAAAAAAAAAAATCTGTCCAAAGGTGAGAGAGTGGCTCTCCATAACTTGACCCAAAAACGAGGTAATTATAAAGCCAGCTGATAAAGGTGGTGGGATTGTTTTGTTGAACCAATCTGATTATAATACCGAAGTTAGAAGACAACTTTCAGATGACAAATTTTATAAAAAACTTACATTTGATCCCACACGTTGTTTTAAATCAGATTGATTCTTTCCTTTCGAATGCTTGTGCTGCAGCACCTTTGACTCGATCTGAAAAAGAATATCTTTCTAATGAATATCCTTCTGTACCAGTGTTCTATATATTGCCTAAATTTCACAAATCACTTACTAATGTACCTGGTAGACTAATAGTCTCTGGGATAGATTCCCTTACAGAACCTCTTTCCAATTTTGTGGATGCTCACATACGTCGCCTTGTGGTGAAACTGCCGTCTTATTTAAAAGACTCTTATGATTTTCTTGATCAATTATCACGTCAAAATTCCTGAAGGTGAAATTTTTCTGGTGTCATTGGATGTTAGCAGGCTTTATACCAACATTCCTCATTTGGCGGATTGCAGGCACTCCAGTTTTTTCTGGATAAAAGAAATAACCTAATACCACCTACACAACTTTTGGTGGGTATGTCCAATCTGATATTGACCAAGAACTATTTTCTTTTTGAAAAAGATTTCTTTTTACAGATACAGGGTGTTGCAATGGATGCTACTTTTGCTCCAGATTATGCTAACTTGTTTATGGGCTTCCTGGAGAACCAAAATATTCATTCCAATAATCCTTTTGAATCTAATCTTATTTTTTATTGCTGTTATATTGATGATATCTTCCTGATTTTCAGGCGTTTGCAATCTGAGCTAATTGCTTTTGGTGAATATTTCAATTCACTTTCTGCTACCATTAAACTTAATATGGAATTTAGCACTTCTACCATTCATTTTCTTGATACTCAAATTACATTGATTGATAGAAAACTGTCTTCCTCTCTTTATGTAAAGCCCACAGACAAGAATAGCTTTTTACATGCTACCAGTTTTCATACCTTACCATTGAAAAGAGGTTTGCCTTACAGTCAGTTTTTGCATATCAAACGTATTTGCACCAATCCTTCTGATTTTGAACTTGAGGCTAAAAAATTATATGACCAATTTGTTCTAAGGGGCTACTCTGGAAGCCGGTTCAAATCAGCTTTATCTAAAGTTCATTCTTATACTTCATCTATTTAGCCATCTTCTAAGAAACCTCGATCTAATTACTTTACTTGTTATACTACCTTTAGCACCATTAGTAAACAAATTAAGGACATCATAACCAGACATTGGCATACGTCTGCTGACGATGTGGGCAAAAGCTTGTTTTCAAATTTGCTTCTTTTTGTTCATTCTAGGAGCCGCAATATCCGTGACATGCTGGTGCATGCAGATGCTTTCCATCCCAGACCAGGGGACAGAATGGACGGCCCTAGTGGCTTTTTTCCATGTTGCCATTGTACCTCTTGCCAAAATAACAAAAAAGTGAACACCTTTGTTCGGCATATCACTAAAAAACAAAATAAAATCCAGAAATTTATTACTTGTCATTCTATCAATGTCATTTATCTTCTTTCATGTTCTTGTGGTTTACAATATATAGGTAAAACTAACCGTCAGCTCAGAACTAGAATCAATGAACACAGAAGTTCCATCCACTGAGGGGATCCAAAATCCCCTGTTGCTAGACATTTTCAGGAGGCTAAACATCCAATAACTGCACTTAGGTTTTGTGGTATTGATAGAATTGACCCTAGTCGCAGACACACAGATCTTGAAACCAAACTTCTTCAGTGTGAAAGCAAATGGATTTATACTCTTAAAACTGAAGAGCCATATGGCCTCAATGAAACGCGCAACTTATCTTGCTTCCTATAGGCTGTCTAGTTTTATTTATTTTCTTGTACATCTGCCTTCACCAGCATAGTCTTGTTTTACAATCTTTTTTTGTATCTAAATTATGCAATTAAGGTGCACTAGTTTGTTGATCCATAATTGCATTGAGCGTCTTTAATTGGTTAATTGGTCGCACCTGATTTGGATCCTGCTTATCTTTATCTGTGCTGTGAATTACTTACTCTTGTAGCACTGATGATGGTCTAAAGGACTGAAACGTTTGCTTTTGCTTTTTCTTTTGAGCACGTTGAGCACTTTTTTTCTCTTTTCTTTTTTTGTGATTCATTATGCCTCATTAAAGTTCTTTTGGCATATATCTCAGCATATGAACTAGTCTATGTGGCAGTTTCTGCCCATTTTTTGGTGTGCGGGTACTTCCCTTGCTGATTTTTCATTTGTTTCTCTGTGCCGACGCACCCTAGTTGCGAGGATTTTTTTTTGTGCCTTCATTAGGCGCAGCTTTACAGCATTTTGTAGACAGCACATATGACATAACACAATGGTGATTGGTTGAAGGTAAGTTCGTTTGCAATAGAAGACAGACTATTCTGTAATAAAATTCATGTTTATTCATCATTATTCATTCAATGTTTAATTCATTTAAGCAGATTTTGTTGGACATATCACAAAATGAAAATTTGAATTCTGATTAAAAATGAATGCAGATGGACATATAGTTATTGTGCTCCAAGGATTAGCTGATAGAAAGCTGTGACAGGGGGTAAAAATCTCAAAACCACAAATTTTGGACAAATAACTATTGTGCTCCAAACCCTCGAAATGTTGAAATTGCTTGTCATTAGCCCTTAGTGCTGCTGAATATATGAGAAACGAGTCCTTAGCGCTGCTGAATCTGTGTGTGAGAAACGACCTCTATGTGCGGCTGAATCTGTATGTGGGGAAAAAAAAGCACTTAATGCTCATGAATCTGTGTCTGAGAAATGAGCCTACAGTGTGGCTGAAACTGTGTGTGAAAACAACCTCTTAGCGCTGCTGAATTTATGTATGAGAAAGGAGCCCTTTGTGTTGCTGAATCAGTGTGAGGGAAGCAAGCTCTTAATGCTTGAAAAATATTTTTTTACATCATCTGAAGATTCAGGGCCTCCGCTGACTGTTCAAGACTGAACAAGACCAGAACTGATGGAGCTCAGAACTTTCAAGCTTTCTCTCTCCGCCTTCTCCAACATCTCCAACTTCACCACAAGCAATGACACAGGCACCCTGCAGTCCGAGGGCCCTTACCAGACAGCGGAGGTGGTGATCATTGTCCTGGTTACAGGGTCCCTCAGTCTCATGACAATTACTGGAAACATACTGGTCCTGCTTTCAATCATAATTAACAGGAACCTCCAGACCATAAACAACTACTTCCTCTTCAGCCTGGCATGTGCAGACCTGACCATTGGGGCCAGCACCATGAACCTGTTCACAGTCTACATTTTGGTTGGATATTGGCCATTGGGCCCAGCAGTCTGTGACCTTTGGCTGATCCTGGACTATGTGATCGGCACTGTCTCTGCCTGGCATCTACTTATTATCAGCTTTGATCGTTACTTCTGTCACCAAGCCACTCAGCTACCCTGCAAAAAGGACCACCAGGATGGCATGCATGATGATTGCAGCAGCCTGGTTTATTGCCTTCATCCTGTGGGCCCCACCCATCCTGTTGTGGCAGGTTATCGTAGGTGAGCGCACTGTGCCAGAGGACGAGTGCTACGCCCAATTCCTGTCTGGTCCAACCATCGTTTTTATCATCACCTTTGGTACCTTCTACTTGCCTGTTGCCATCATGATCTTACTGTATTGGCAGATCTCCAGGGCCAGCAAGAGCCGTGTGAAGAAGGGCAAACAAACCCAAAACAAGACAACCCTTCCAACAGCAAACCAGGAAACCACATCACAAATCCCTGTGATGATGAAAAGGTGAAAATCAATCATGCGAAGAGGAGCCAGAATGGGGGAACAGGTGGAGTCAGGGAGGAGGATCCCATTACACCAGTACATCCTGAGAGAAATGAAATTGTTGAGGCCCCTGCAGGTCATGAAGGAAACCCCACAGCCCACAGACCTAAATGCTACAATGGAAAAGCAGCTTCCCACAAAGAAGGCATTGCCATCACGTGAGAAAAAGGTTACGCGCACGGTAATGGCCATTCTTGCTGCCTTTGTGGTCATGTGGTCGCCCTATTGTATCATGGTGATCATCACCATGATCTGTTCAACCTGTGTTCCCTCCAGCATGTGGACTGTCAGCTACTGGTTCAGCTACATGAACAGCACCATCAATCCAGCCTGCTATGCTCTCTGCAACGACTCCTTCAAGAAGACCTTCAAACAACTTCTGCTCTGCCAGCACAAGGACATTCGCTTGGGGAGATAAAGAGGTGTGATTACTTCTTTTTTGTCTCTGCAGGTGCTCTTCTCTGTGTTTTCTTTACATATCCTCGTACATCACTTTAAACAACCGCAAGTAGAGGCTCAAGATGTAGAGCTACAGACGCAGGACTAATAGATGTAAAGTCAAATTGCACACATTTCTATGCCTGTGAACTTCATTAGAATTCAAGCATATTTACCACTGAACTGAGACTTTTCAGCAATTCATGAGATCAGACATGGCATCTTCTTATTGTGCGCTTGCTCCAGCGAAACAGCGTACTCTCTTGTTAGGACCCGGTCTAGGACAGGCAGCAACAGGTTGAGAAATGAGGGAAGGACGGTGGGGAGAACTACAGTAGGCATGAATTGCATGCTGATGAGTAACTCCGGTCCCTAACTGCCAAACCTGAGCTAAACTAAACCTATGGCAAATCTTCAAAGGTTCGCTGGGCCTGGGCCAGCTTTTAAACACTAAACTCCCGAACTCTCAGTCCACAAATAAAGACTGAGAGAACGGATAGTGTACCCCCTATGGAAACAAGTTTCCGCCCAGAATCACCTTCAAAAAATAACAAAGCAAAATAACAAAGAAGTGCCCCGATGGAAGGACCATGAGATCCAGCTGGGAGCACTCTAACTAACCAGAATACCAAACAGCGTGCAAAAAGGGCAAGACGAGAGGGGTAATCAGATACAGAAACCGAGGTCAAACACTGGGAATTCACCAAGCAACCAGACCAAATCGCAAGGGCTAGAATTCTGGTCGAAATGGGACAAGCCAAGGGTCAAGCACAACAATCCAAATGAACCAAAAAAGGGCAAGGTGAGAATCATAAGTCAAAAGGCAAACCGGATCAACAAAGAAGGCAATGAAATACTCACAGCAAACGAATGCTGGATGCAAAGTCGAAGAGCTAGTCTCCAACTGGCACTCACTCCTCTCTTACTTCTTCTTCTTTATCCTCTTTTTCTTCTTCTTCTGCCTAAATTTGGCCCACTAACTCCTCCTACACCGTTTAAGCTATTGATACCGTTCAAACTTTAAAAAATTCAGTTTGTTCTGAATTATGTTGCATCCGAACAGAGTTTTGATTTTTTTTTTTTTTTTTTTTTTTTTGAGATATTCAATTTTAAATTTCATTTTTTTGGGGTCCTACTAAATCAAGCCATGTTTGTGCTGATTCAGTAGATTCAGCACAGGGGGGCAGTAATATGCCTTTGCTGCGTCGAGCCTGCCAAATCAAGAGAAGAAGAAGAGGAGAAGGGTGGTCTGACTTTTCCTCATGGATGTATTATAAGAACTGGATGCTGAACCAGGGCTGGGACGCATGCCGACAAGGGCTTAGCGGTCTAGCTGATATTGCACATCCCGTGATTCCATGGGGGGCAAAAAGCAATTTCTCCATAGAGAACAATTGAAAAGAGACACTGATAAATCCATGAATACATTTTTTTGACTACCACAAATGATCAATGTATAATGTGTTGATTTTTCTCTTTAAAATCATTGGTGCCTTGTTCCACAGGGGCGACAAATTTTTTTTTTTTCTTCAGGCTACGTGAACACCAAGGGGACCTTGTCTCTAAGCGCATTCTCGTAGCACAGCTGAGAATGTGAGTACCTAAGTGTAGAGCATTGGAGTCTTCGGTGATTTTGTGCTGTCAAAGGTGATTGCCAAGTCGGTAAAATGAGCAGGCATAACAATACGAATGTTTTCAATTATTTTATTTGATGAAAGGCTTTGTTATGTAGCGACTCGATTGCTACACCTAGCCTTTATGTAACATTACAGAATAAACAGTAAACTAACAAAGGCTGTTGTTGGTTAAGGGGCATCGGGGGTAAATGACAACTTTTTAAAGCATTCATAGTAATAGACACAATTCATTTACCAGTCAAGTATTTGCATTCTCTGGATAAGAATGGAATATGGATCACTTATGTAAATTTGCCCATTGCCATGGAATCGATGGCCATGCTGAATTTTCACTAGCTTTAGTTTTTCCCAGATTTCTTGGTAAATATATATGTTAGCACGGTGGAATTTGTTTTATTTGAAACTTTTGACATAGCCAAACAGCTTAACATCCCTGGATTTAATTTATTTCAGAGGAGAAAAAAATTTTGGGCCCTTTTTCACCTGGAATGTGAAAAAGGATTTTTTTCAGCGGATTTGACACCACATATCATAGGCTATACCAGGGGTTCCCAAACTCGGTCCAGGGGCCTCCCTGTGTATGCTGGTTTTCGTTCTAACCATAACTGCCATCATAGGATTTAATAAACTGTTAATTTGTCCTAATTAGGTGCATTCTGTCTAAAGCCAAATTTAAATAGAAATATCCATGTATGCCATGAAGAATAAAAGACCCTAAATATACTGTTTTTTTTCTGTGTGGCAAGCAATTTCAGGTTATAACATTTTTAAACAGATCAAGTGAGGCACTGAGATAATCAATACCCTCCAAATCAGGTTGCTGAACACAGCTGAGTAGAATTCTTACAAAATAATTTGCTTGCACTCAATAACGAAAACATAACATGAAACAGGTTTGACTCTGTTATTTGCTTGGCTAGTAAATTGATAGTTTTTGCAACCATGTGCCCACAGTTTCACCAATTAGGAACTCATTGATTTTTTTCCCCTTTGATTGGGTACATTTTTTCCTCTTTTTATGCAGTTGTTATGCATATATCGCAATGTGGATGTGGAATTTATTCCTCATTGTATGTATGCATATCTGTCAAAATACTGTATGTCAAGAGAGGATAAATTGCTGCTCTAAATTTAAATGCACCTAATCAAGACAAATTGGCAGCCTGTTAAGATCCTATGATTGCAATCAAGGGTGGAACAAAAACCAGCATACACAGGGAGGCCCCAGGACTGTGTTTGGGAACCACTGGGCTATACACTTAAGTTGAAAAATCTCTCTTTCAAACTGTTATACTAATTACACAGAAAAACTGGTGAAAATTTCATGAGGTTCTGGTGATTAGTTATGGAGAAATCTGGGTTCAAAGGGGCAAAAATGTTACTTCTCAGGAATTGCCGCCAAAGGCAAAGGAACACATATTCACAACCATTTACCCTATAAAATTCCCCTTTGCCATATGTTTAGCCCTCTTTCTGAAGAGCCTCCTCCTCCTTTCTTAATCTCTTGTATTATTTTGTAATATGAAAAATTGTAATTTTTTCATATTATTTACCCCCGATGTCCCCTTAACTAACATTGGATAACAGGCGTGTATTCGGTCACTATTAAAGGTGACATCCTATAATTGTGTATGTAGCTAACACTTGCTTTGCTTTTTTGGATTAAAATGTTCAAGATGTACCTCAACTGAGTTGAATATTTCCATTACTTTGAATATCTTACACCGATTCACAGTGCTGTGTTTTGTTGCTTCATGTATTATGTGCTGGCTACATAGATCAATAGCATTGACTACTTCCATGTGCGCACTTTTAGCACGGTATGAATTCAGCCCAAAAACCACATAGTTAATCATTTATTTACCACTGCATGCACATTCTTACTTATTAAATCAATAGTAGATGCACATACTTGATGTTGTAACTTTTCAGCAACTTTTAAGATAAGATACAAAATATTAAGTATACATTACTTTATGCATGTGCCAAACTTGCATGACAGCACTGCACAAACAGATACAGTATTTGTAGTTCAGCCTTTATTAGCAAGAGGTTTTGAGTGGGTAGGAAACGCTGGACAAGATGAGATGTGATCAACACACTGTTAGTCACGGTTAGTGAGCAGCATCAGTGCACGGGAGTGATGTTACGGAGATTCGATGATGTGACTGAACTCCACCTGCACCAAGAAAACACGAGAGTCCCAGAAGAATTAAACAAATGAGCGCGAAACGAAGATTGACGTCATGTACATTTTATAGCTGAGCTGCTGATTATGAGATAACTAAACAAATTTCCTGAATAAGGGGAAGGGAAAGAATTCCATATTCAACCGCGACTAATATCAAATGAAATCAGCACTTATAAGACTTACCTTGATGTTAGGGTACCCAGAGAAACATTCTGGTGTGTAAAAACATCACATGTACATCCAGTCAAGCAAATGTAGAATTTAATTTCTAGTGCTGCTAAACATGGTAATGACATGTAACATGGCATACACGACAAATGCCTTCGCAATATTAAATATTAATATTAAATTCTAAACCCCAAAATAACCCCCCCAAAAAAAAAAAAAATATATATATATATTTGGCGCCCCTTTTAAAATCGTTTTGGCAAATAAAAAGCCAAAATATAGCCACAAGCGGCAATTCCGGGGTTCAAGCCATGAAAGACCATTAGTAGTTGAAAGCTTTAACAGCTTAATTAGCAAGTGTTGCCACTAAACATGGCCATGTCCCCCGCCAGGTGACGGAAATTGACTGGGGCAGGCGTATCACAAAATTACACTTTGAAGCCAAAGATGAATAAAATCGGTCAAAGCGTTCGAGATTTCGCGTTCACAACAAACAGGACGTGACGGACGGACAGCCGGATGGATGGACTGATGGAGCTGAATACTATGTCCCCCGGCCCTAATACACCTTGACCCAAAGATGAATGGAATCGGTCAAACCGTTCTTGAGATATTGCGTTCACAACAAACGGGATGGGATGGACAGACGGCCGGACGGATGGAGCTGAATTCTATATTCCCTGCCCCTAATACACCTTGACACCAAAGATGAATGGAATCGGTCCAACCGTTCTTGAGATATCATGTTGACAAGGTATTTGTAAGTGGTCAAATGGTCGTAATGACCTTGAGAATAATGGCAAGGTGACGGAAATCGACTAGGGTCGGGGTGTCACAAAATTACACATTGAAGCCAAAGATGAATAAAATCGGTCAAAACGTTCTCGAGATTTTGCGTTCACAACAAACGGGACTTGACGGACGGATGGACGGACGGACGGAGCTGATTACCATGTCCCCCGCTCCTAATACACCTTGACACCAAAGACGAATGGAATCGGTCGAACCGTTCTTGAGATATCATGTTGACAAGGAACTTGTAAGTGGTCAAATGGTCGTCGTGACCTTGAGAATAATGGCAAGGTCACGTAAATTGAGTGGGCTGTGAGCACTCCCCTAATACACCTTGACACCAAAGATGAATGGAATCGGTCAAACCGTTCTTGAGATATCGCAAGGAATTCACAACAAACAAATGACATAACGGACGGACGGACGGGTCGGAGCTGATTACCATGTCCCCCGCTCCTAATACACCTTGACACCAAAGACGAATGAAATCGGTCAAACAATTCTTGAGATATCACATTCACAACAAACGGGACGGGACGGACAGACGGACGGACGGGTGGACGGATGGAGCTGAATACTATGTCCCCGCCCTAATACACCTTGACACCAAAGATGAATGGAATCGGTCGAACTGTTCTTGAGATATCATGTTGACAAGGAATTTGTAAGTGGTCAAATGATCCTAATGACCTTGAGAATAATGCCAAGGTCACGCAAATCTACTGTATCACACCAATATACCATAACACCAAAGATGAATGGAATCGGTCAAACCGTTCTGGAGATATCGCGTTCAGAACAAACGGGACATGACGGACGGCCGGACGGAGCTGAATACTATGTCCCCGCTATCCGTTATCATGGCGGCGAGGGACAAAAAACCACTTTAAGAGAGTGTTGCAGGTATTTATGTGGACCTATTTTGCCAGTGTAATGATTGGACCAACAACTTATGATGTATAGTCTGATTTGTGTTATGTTAGGCTATTTTGTGCATTTATGGCACCCCCTACTAGTCGATTTGATTGAAACTTTCAGGCTATGTTCCAGGTTCTTATGTGTACATATTTTGTGAGTTTTGTAATGATTGGAAAAACTATTTATGATTTATAGTCTGATTTGTGTTATACCACGTTGCTTTGTTTTGCATTTATAGCGCCCCCTATCGGACAATTTGAATGAAATTTTCAGAGTATGTTTCAAGTACTTATATGAATATATCCTGTGAGTTTTATGGCTATAGGATAAACAATTGCTGATTTATAGTCTGATTTGTGTTATACAATGCTGCTTTGTTTTGCATTTATAGCGCCCCTATCAGTCAATTTGAATACAATTTTCTGGGTATGTTTCAGGTACTTATATGAATATATCCTGTGAGTTTTATGGCTATAGGACAAACAATTGCTGATTTATAGTCTGATTTGTGTTATACCACGCTGCTTTGTTTTGCATTTATAGCGCCCCCTATCAGTCAATTTGGATTAAATTTTCAGAGTATGTTTCGAGTACTTATGTGAATATATCCTGTGAGTTTTATGGCTATAGGACAAACAATTGCTGATTTATAGTCTGATTTGTGTTATACTATGCTGCTTTGTTTTGCAGTTATAGCGCCCCCTATCAGTCAATTTGAATGAAATTTTCTTGGTATATTTCAGGTATTCATGAATATATCCTGCGAGTTTTATGGCGATAGGACAAACAATTGCTGATTTATAGTCTGATTTGTGTTATAGCGCCCCCTATGGGCCGATTTGCATGAACCTGTCAATGTATATTCCTGGTACTTATATGGACATATTCTGCAAGTTCTGTGATGATTGGCCCAATGGTTGTTGAATTTTATCCATTTATGTGCTAAGCCACGCCCCTGCTGAAGTTCATTGGTCAATATCTTGGAAACGAAATGAGATTTCAACAAGCTTTACGCGTTCTTTGATAAGCTTGGTCCACTGATGATCCACAGCAAATTTCGAAGGAATCGGACCAACGGCCTAGGAGGAGATGTCAAAAATGTGTTTTTCAAAAAATTCAAAATTCCGGCAAATCAAATATGGCGGATCTCAGAGGTCCTTATGGGAAAGTTGTAGAGATTGGACCAAGGAATGTCTCTACAAAGTTTTGTGAAAATCAAACTTACAGCGTAAGAGTTACGACCTTTAAAGTGAAAACCTGTTTTTCTTGAATTATAGCGCCACCATCAGGCCGATTGAGTTAAAGATGCCTTGTCCAGCATTTACACATAACTTCCAACCAATGTACAAAATTTCAGGTCTCTACCATTTATCGTCTCACGGGAATTTGCAAAAACATTTCTGAAGAAGGAAAGAAATGATAATAATAATAATAATAATAATAAACCAGCACAAAAACAATAGGGTTTCAGCCCTACGGGCTTGAACCCCAAAAGTTGAGGTTGGATACGGAATTCTTTCCAGGGGAAGGACTCCAGCATATTTTCACTGAAACTATAGGAAGATAAAACAGTTAGGTGTCCCAAGGCCAATATTTTAGAGACAGTGAAAACTGCTGTTTGATAGAAAACACTGAAATTGTGTCCATATTGTGGACGGAAGTTTAATGAAAAAGTTTTAATGAATGGTATGTGAATGGCGTGCGCACCCTGCGATGGATTGGCGAGCCGTTCAGGGTGAGTCCCTGCCTTTCGCCCATAGTCAGCTGGGATAGGCTCCAGCTCCCCTGCGACCCTAGTGAGGAATAAGCAGTATAGAGAATGAATGGATGGATGGATTTAATGAGCTTTGAGCATACGTAACATATGTCCAGAGTAGTAAGAAAAAAACTTTCGCACACCGGTAAGCAGACTGGTGTGTAGGAGAAAGGCCAACTGTGGACTAAAGTAAAGAAAAATTTTGATGTCTTGAGGAAGGTCAGTTCACTGAAACGTCGACAAATAAATTAATTGCAAGTGAGAAGACCGTGCACGGGAGTTTTTTTCTTTTCTTTTTTCTTTCCTTTAGCATACGTAACATGAAAGTAATTTTGCTTGTCAGAATTGGCTAAATACTTTAATTAACGTCATCTACTTTAATATTTATCAGTTCATCTAGCATGCACAGTGCGCTGTGCAGTTTGGTTATCGTCTTGACTCCGGTAAGGATTTAGGAGGTTGCAAGCTAACAAGCACGAAACATCTCACTTTACGCGAATACATTTAGTTGTGAACTGTGTGGAAAACGAGATTGAAATATGTGATGTTAAAGAGCAGCAAGTCAACTGTTCTGCTGACCTTTTTGCAATGTAGTAAATAGTGTTACTTCCCCGTCAAAAAAAAAACATTCATAAACATTTTGTATTCCTATTGGGTTTCCTAACTGTAAACTTTCTTGCCCGTTTGGTACAGAGCCGTGGCATGGTTTTGCGGTGGTCATAATTATATTTCTGGAAGAACATTGGTCGTGAACACGCGCCCTATGTGAGGGAGCACCATGGGTGCGGGCCGTTGTCATAGATACCTCAGACATGAGCGCGTTCATGAGCGCGTTCATGAGCCGAACACTACACATATGTGAGCGAAAAGTCACAGTGCGCATGTCTGCGTAACTCCCGAAATAAGGCTGCGCCACTGAGTAATGTCCATAGAAATGAATGAGCGGCCATTTTCGGTTCAGTATCCAGTTGTTATAATACATCCATGCTTTTCCTCAAGGCACCTGAATGCAGCGCAGCTCGCATAAATGCTGTCTGAAATAAGACTTTTTAGTCATTATACACATGATAAAACTTTTCCCGTGATAGTAGAGGTTTCCCCCTACACATCCCTGCTGGTGTTATTCAGAAGTATTAGGCCTACTTAAAACGTTGTCAAAGGCTAATGTAAAGGTCGGCTAATGTAAGGCTAACAACATTAGCTATAGCCAGTCGCTAAAGCTGGCAAGTGGCTGTTAGTCCATCGTTTGCCTGTTGCCATTGTTTGAAAGAGTTGGCGTTTGCTAATATAGTAGCACTAGCACTCTGCCCGTGGGGATCCACGGGTTCTATTTTATGTAACTTCCTCTTTATATTAAAGTGAACATGCACCATTATGATGTCATCACATGCACCTTTATGATGTCATCACGTTGCTATGTTGTTTCCATAAACACCAAGGTGGCTGTCACACGACCGATGTTTTTATAGTAACTAAAACTAAGTAACCATCGAGGGGAATACGCTGCGCTGACATTCCGCGCTCAGTGGAACACGAAGTCACCTGCAAGACAGAGCAAAATAGCCTCGCTCACATTATGCTGCAGATTACGCGTTACTTTCTCTTGCGGCCTGACATTTGTTTTTTGGGATTCAGGACTCCTGTGGATGAATTGGCTTGGGTTCAAAAGGGGGAATCCCCAGGAGAGGACAAAGGGGGAATCCCCCCTGCATGTCTATATTATAATAGTGTCGCTCACGTTATGCTGCAGATATGCACCCGGCGGAGTCTAGCACTGATTTTCCGGACACAGTCGCCTGCAAGACGGAGCCAAATAGCGGCGCTGATGTTATGCTGCAGATACGCACCTGGCGGAGTCTAGCACTGACACAGTCGCCTGCAAGACGGAGCCAAATAGCGGCGCTCAAGTTATGCTGCAGATACACGCCCGGTGGAATCTAGATTGGCCGCACGCACGCATGCACGCACACACACAGAGGCCACTCGGCTATTATAATATAGATTAGGGTTGGTCAATCACTCTGCTACCATGCCGGCTAGCAGAATTAGCCAGACAGTCATCTGCTATTATGACGCTAGCTGGTTAGCTGTCAGGCTAACAGCTAACCGCCAACTCGTTGCTATAGTTGGCCGAATCAGTTTTCAAGCATGGTTAGTTGATTCAATAAATGTGCTTCGTAACTGTGTCTTGAAGGGTTAGTGGATAATGTCATGTGTTTTTGAGCGAGCTAGCGACTCAATTGACCTTGAATCTCGTACAAACGTGAATAGGTGAGCAAAAATGCTAGTGCACAATGGGAGAAATTAGCATCGCGATAATATTAACAGTCAAGCCGGTCAAGCCATATACTAGCTGACTGTTAGGCTTTGACCTGCATAGTCTTGTTTTGCCAGAGTCAATGAAGGAGACACATTGAAAGGAACAAATTGAGTTCAGTTTGGGAGAATAGTTCAGCCATTACCGATAAAGTCAATGTTAGGTAATGGTTGCTACAACGCCATGCTAGCCATGGATCAAATTTTTAAGACTGTAACTGCTGTTCTTGCTAAGCCAGCAGACGTAACTTGTCCATACTCATTGAGTAGTTTAATAGTTAACATTAGCTAGCTACTGATTATGTCATCTGCAGTGATGGCGATTTCAACGCTGAGGTTCGACCGTTCCGAGCACGTTCTGGGCACTGTGTGTTTGCAAGCTAACTAGCTAATAATAGCACAGAAATAAATAGGGAGCTGCGAATAATATCACAACGGCAATTTCAATGCTCAAGTTTCTCCCATTTTGAACACATTCTATGCACGATGTGTTCACTAGCTAACTAGCTAATCATAGCACAGAAATAAATTGGGAGCTGTGAATAATGTCACAACATGTGCTAACCATATCTCGCCACTTGCTATTATTAGCTAGTTAGCTAGCGAATACACAGTGCACAGAAATGAACAGAGAGCCACGAATACTATCATTTCACTACTTGGCCAGGTCAGCGTTGTACAGTTCGGGACTGGCAGAGACACTGACAATGAGCTATAAGTAACAATAGCTGCAGCAGTCCACCAATGTGGCCTGCCATTTTGCGCCCCCATAAGGCTATTTCTCAGGATGCAGTGTGCTGACCTCGATACGCAAATAGCCATAGAGAGAGAGAGAGAGATGCGTCAACTTCATTGACTCCAGTTGACCTTTTTTTTTTTACAGTTGTGTTGAACCGGAATGGACTCAGTCATGATGTAGCGGAAAAGTGAAAATTCCTTCAACAATTACTGTCAACTTTAAAGTCTTGTGTTTACATTTCAGCAGTTTTTCAACATTTCTTCACCAATTTCCTTTGCCACTGAGATTCCAAGCACCTTCATTTTATAAGCCAACCTCTTCAACTTTTCACGCTGAAGCAAGCACACAAATGTTCTTCAGAAAATTTAGCCTTTTCTAGTTGTAATTTATATTTTCATTGGATTTAAGTTTTGTATTACTTAATTTACAGTGCAATAGAAAAGTTTGCAGTCACATAGAAATGTTGTTTTAACACGTTGACTGCCAACTACGAGATAACTGTTGTTTTAGACTTGAAAATTCGGGGAAATTATCCATCCCTTTATTGACAACAATTAATCCTGGCTAATTCTAGATGGTTTTCCTTTAAAACACGTTTTCCAATCAAGTGGCAATTGAAGACCACGGCTTCTCTCCCTCATTTAATGGGCTACATTCAAGAAAAATAATTTAATTATAATTAGGTCTATGCACAGGCACTCAGCAACGCAATTTTTTTTTTTTTTTTTTTCCAGCGAGCGGCATTTCAGAACTCATTTAATTAATGAAGGTAATTTCGCAGTGACACCTGTTTTTGCAGCATGGTCACGCAACTTGCTGTGTAAAAAAAATGAGACAGCTGTCAGACTGGAAAATGTAAACGGAGGAAACCACGATACTTGTCACCAGAATTACCTTCATTCGCAAAAAGAGTTCTGAAATGCCGGCTGGAAAAAAAAAAAAAACTGTTGCTGAGTGCCAGTGCATAGACCTAATTATTATTGAATAATTTTTCTGTACTGAATGTAGCCCATTATTTGCTGTTAGATCGCATGGGGGAGAGAATCCGTGTCTTCAATTGCCACTTGATTATTATTGAATTGGAAAACGTGTTAATTTAGGAAAACCATCCAGAATTAGCCAGGATTAATTGTTGTCAATAAAGGGATGGATAATTTCCCAATTTTTCAAGTCTAGCGCTGGCCACCTGCCATTAAGATGTTATCTCGTAGTTGGCAGTCAACGTTCCCCCGCAGTGGGATGGGTAATATCTAGCCTGGATAACGAATGGGGTGAAGGGACGGCCAGACGGACACAGAAGGGGCTGGACTCAGCAGACGAAAGACTTCACACTGCTGACAGAGGGCAACACATTGAATACTGAAGACTACAAACAGCACACAGAGGGTTACACACTACACAAAGGGGGCTCCACACTGCACACAAGATGACAAACATTCACAGCAGACTGCCGTGTCCTGCAAAATGTAAAACACATGAATGTAGCATTTCCTCTTTATCATGTTACTGTGAAATTTTTAAAGAGCTCATCATGTGATATTTGCTTGGAGAGTTTTGATGCAAAAATATCAGTTTTACAAAATTGAATGAAATGTTTGCTTTTAGACTGTGTGATATTTTCGATTTTTGTGCATTTGGATTGTGCATGTAAAGTTTTGACAAAAAAGCATAGTTTTTGAAATTTTCTCAGCTTTGGTTAAAAAACTGGAAACTGCAACTTTTGTTTGCCTCAAATGGCTCGACTGAGCAATTCACACTCTCAAATAAAACAGCGTTCTGTCATGTAGAGTGCTCTTTTCAAACCAACAGCATCTAGTCCTTTGTGAAACCCCAAACAGAATCATCTTGGGCTTGTAAACTCCTGAAACCTTTCAAGAGAAACCCAGCAGGAACCAAAACACACTGATAGCTTGGATAGCATGTTGGAGAAAAAAAGTTTGATTTGTTCTGCAGAATCCTCAGGATTTTTTAAACCTTAAAACTACCTTTACCTTAGCATTTCATCGCTGATTTTAATGACCACAAAGAAAGGAATAAAGTCTGAGCATTAAAATCAGAAAAGGCGGGGTCATGATGTCATCAGCAGCAGAAGAGAAGCTGCTCACTCTTCATCCCTCTTGACTCTAATGCCTGAGAGGCCTTCATGACAGCTACCCAGTATTAACCTGCCCCCCCCCCCCCCCACACACACATACACACACACTACATCACCCCACAGGTGGACAAAGACCTTCCAGAACTGTCTCATCCAAATACATATTCCATATCTCACTCTCTCACACGCACACACGCATGCATGCACAAACACAAGTGCACATGCAAACACATACAAGTATCATTTCCCAAGTTGACTAAAACTTGCCCTGATTTTTACATCCGCACGCACATTTCATATTGCACTCATACACACGCACACACACTAACGGACACACACAAACACACAAGCAAGTGCACACACATACGCATGCATTGACACAGGCACATGCACATGCACATAGACCCACACACGCAGACACACACGATCACACAGGAACACATGCATGCATACACACACCTGCACTCCCCATGATGTCCAAGGCCAACCATGACCCTTCCATCCAAATACTCATTCCATATTGCACGCATACACATGCACACACAAACACTTGCACATGCATGCACACACACACGCACACACACACACAAAGCATGAATATATTCACACCAGCACAGGAGCAGGCACACACATAAAAACACATTCACTCCCACCTGATCATCAACACTTACACAAGTCTAGTCACACGCTGTCATCTGCATACAAACTGCCTCTTTAAAGGTGACCAATTTGTTCCTTATCCTCATTTTTTTTTCATATACAACCCCAATTCCGAAATAGTTGGGACAAAGTGTAAATTGTGAATAAAATCAAAATGCAAAGACTTTCAAATCACACCAGCCAGTACTTTATTCACAGTAGAACTGAGATAACATAGCAAATGTTGAAACTGAGAAATTTTACAATTTTATCCACAAAATGAGCTCATTTCAAATTTGATGGCTGCTACAGTTCTCAAAAAAGTTGGGACAGGGGCCTGTTTACCATGGTGTAGCATCCCCTCTTCGTTTTAGCACAGAATGGAGGCGTCTGGGCATTGAGGAGACAAGTGTCTTGAGTTTAGCCATTGGAATTTGATCCCACTCTTGTTTAATACAGGCTTCCGGCTGCTGGAGAGTTTTGGGTCTCCTTTGACGGACTTCTCATTTAATTATGCGCCAAATGACCTCAATCGGTGAAAGATCAGGACTGCAGGCAGGCCAGTTCAGCACATAGACTCTTCTACTACGAAGCCATGCTGTTGTAATAGCTTCAGTATGTGGTTTTGCATTGTCCTGCTGAAACACACAAGGCCTTCCCTGTAATAGATGTTGTCTGGAGGGGAGCATATGTTGCCCTAAAACCTTAATATACCTTTCAGCATTCATGATACTTTTTAAAACATGCAAGTATCCCACACCATATGCACTAATGCATCCCCATGGCATCAGAGATGCTGGCTTTTGAACTGAACGCTGATAACAGGAGGGGTGGTCTTTCTCCTCTTTAGCCCGGAGGACACGACGCCCATGATTTCCAACAAGAATGTCAAATTTGGACTCATCTGACCACAGGACATATTGCCACTTTGCTACAGTCCATTTTAAATGAGCCTTGGCCCACAGAACACGGCGGTGCTTCTGGATCATGCTCAACAATGGCTTCCTTTTTGCATGACAGAGTTTTTGGTGGCATCTGTGGATGGCACCGCGGACTGTGTTTACAGACAGTGGTTTCTTGAAGTATTCTTGGGCCCATTTAGTAATGTCAATGACAGAATCATGCTGGTGAGTGATGCAGTGGCGTCTGAGGGCCGAAGATCACGGGCATCCAGTAAAGGCCTTCGGCCTTGTCCCTTACGCACAGAGATTTTTCCAGTTTCTCTGAATCTTTTGATGATGTTATGCACTGTCGATGATGAGACCTTCAAAGCCTTTGCAATTTGACATTGAGGAACATTGTTTTTAAAGTATTCCACAACTTTTTTACGCAAGCCTTCACAGGTTTGGAGAGCCTCTAGTCATCTTTACTTCTGAGAGACTCAGCCTCTCTTAGACATCCATTTTATAGCCAGTCATGCTGCACACCTGATGCCAGTTAACTTAATTACTTGCTAAATCTTCTTTCAGCTGATTCTCTTATATATTTATTGGTTTTTCAGCCCTTTTTTGCCTGTGTCCCAACTTTTTTGAGACCTGTTACAGCCAGAAAATTTGAAATAGGCTCATTTTGTGGAAAAAAAATGTAAAATGTCTCAGTTTCAACATTTGAAATGTTATCTATGTTCTATTGTAAGGAACATATTGGCTCATGTGATCTGAAATTCATTGCATTTTGATTTTACACACAATTTACACATCGTCCCAACTATTTCGGAATTGGGGTTGTAATTTGCCAGGCTGTACCAATAAAAAAAATTTGTGTGTAAGTTCTAATATCAGTATATTAATTATAATATTTGTCTACGTAAAAGCGTTCTTTTCTCATAGAATCTCAATGTTGTCCACAAAAAGGTAAGAAGTTGTACTTTTACAATTATACAACTAGCAGCATGTTGATATTAGTAAACTTGGAACATAAAGTGTACCTGGGAATTTTTTTTTTTCCATTTCATAATGCGCCAAATATTGTCAGTGGATGACAGGTTTGGACTGCAGGCAGACCACTCTAGCACCCAGACTCTTTTACTACAGAGCCTTGATGTTGTAATATGTGCAGAGTATGGTGTTTGGCATGATGTTGCTGAAATGAGCAAGACCTTCCCTTAAAAAAGGCATCTTGATGGCAGTAAATTTTCTACCAAAACCTGTATATATTGTTCACCATTAATGGCGTCTTCAAGGATGCGCAGGTTACCCAGGCCATGTATGCTAATGCACCCCCATAGCATCATAGATCCTGGATTTTGAATTGTGTGCTGATAAGCCGAATGGCCTCTCTGCTCTTTAGCCCATGATTTCCAAAAAGAATTTTGATTAGTCAGGCATAGAGCAGTTTCCAGCTTCACCTGAGTACATTTTAAATGACCTCAGGCCCAGAGAAGAAGGCAGTGTTTCTGGATCTTGTTTATATATGGTTTAATCTCAACATGGCAGAGTTTTAACTTCCATTTGTGAATGGAGTGACAAACTGTGTTTACTGACAATGGTTCATAGAGTTGTTCTTGAGACCATGCAGTGTTTTCCACAACAGGATCCTGTCTCTTTTTAATGGAGTGCCACCTGAGGACCTGAAAATCACAGCCATTCAAAATTGGATTTTGGCCATGTCCCATGGATACAGAGATTTTTCTTGATTCTCAGAATCTTTTAATCTTTTTTTTATCTTAATCTGTTTTTAATCTTTTTTTTATTATGTACCGAAGTGGATAAAATCCCCAAATTCTTTGCAATTTTAAGTTGGAAACCTTATTCTTAAATTGTTGAACTATTTTCTCATGCAGTCGACAGACTTGTGAAAAATTCCTTTTTGTCAATTCCAATTCCAATTCCTTTTTAAAAATATTCTTCAATTCCAATTCCTTTTGGTCAATTCCTTCAATTGGAATTGAAGAATATTTTTTAAAAGGAATTGGAATTGGAATTGAACTTTTCGAGGTAAAAGGAATTGGAAAAGGAATTGGGGAATTGGAATTGGAATTGACCAAAAGGAATTAGAATTGAAGAATATTTTTAAAAAGGGGAATTGGAATTGGAATTGACGAAAAGGAATTTGTCACAAGTCTGGCAGTCTATTGAAGAGTGATTCAGCCCTCATCATATTTACTTAAAAAATACTTTTTATTCCTCATCATATAACTGACCTGTGGCTAAATATTCTAATTGGCTGTGAGATGTTCTGCCAGTTGTCTTCTTTTAGCATCGTACAACTTTGCCAGTGGTTTCCAGTTTGTTGCCCCTGTGCCGAGTTTTCTGCAATATGTTCCTGATACAAAATTCAATATGAGAAAATATATTAAAAAAAAAAACAATTAGATTTCTTAGTTTCAACATTTTAAATCATTTTGTACTATTTTAAATTAAATACAGGGTTTCAATGATTTTGAAATCATTACATTGTGTTTTTATTGACATTTAACACAGTGAAAAGTAACATAATGCCTTGAGAGTGCAAATGCTGTCATGCATATGCTTTTTGTGCACATTAGGGTTTAAAAGCATGCCTAGAACCACACTCATCCATCATTTCACCACTTTTGACGATGAAAAGACTCCAGGAAGAAGACAGATTGCAGGCCATAGGGTTGCTCCAGGCCGAGAGAACCCAAGCTTACACAGCCAGACAACTGCATGTCTCGCAGTCCTTCATCAGCCGATTATGGGCCCGATATGTTGTCACCGGTAGAGTCCAGGACAGACCTCAAAGAGGGCGTTCAAGATGCACAACCAGGCGAGATGACCTCCAGATCGTCAGTAGAGCCCTGCGTGACAGGTGACTGAATGCGACACAACTGTAATAATGGTATCTTCAGACTACAGGAAACCTCATCTCAACGCAGAGCACACAAAACCGTCTGTATGTTACCAATCTGCGAGCCAGGTAGCCATACATTCGTTGCCCCTCTCAGATGAGTCACGGTTCAATCTGGACTTCAGTGATGGTCAACCTCATCAGCAAGCCGCTATGATTCCACGTGATCGGCATGGGAGAGGATCAGAAATGCTGTGGGGTGGATTCACTATGACAAGCAGGACTGACCTCCACATCTGCCATGGGAGAGTCACAGGGGTGTGACAGCATCATCACTCCACATATGCTTCCGTTTGCACGCCGTCATGGACCTGGATTCATCTACTAAGATGATAATGCCAGAGCTCATTGTGCACACGTCGTCCCTGACCATCTCCAAAGGCACCAAATTCAAACCTTGCCCTGGCCTGCGATGTCCCCTGCTCTCTCCTCCATAGAACACGTATGGGACATGCTGGGATGACGTGTACAACCGCACCCACCCTGTCAGGACTTGGTACAACTGGGTGCGGCACCTCAGGAATAGTGGCAGAGAATTCCTCAAGCTGACATTAGTCGGCTCATTTGGAACATGCGGCATTGGTGGGATGCTTGTATGGATGATAATGGCGGAAAAACTCATTACTGTACACTGTGCAACTTTCGGGGTGCCATCACATGAGATATTTTGTTCCTCCAGAAAATATTCTGATTAACTTAAGTAATGGAAAAAATGTCAGGGAATTAATCTGAAATTGTTTGCTAATTAAATTACAGTTTTGAAATGAGAAATAAATATATTTTCAGAGTTATTTGTCTTTTCTTGTCAGTATCCCATACTTTTTGTGAGCAGTATACATTAATTTTTATCAAATATTTACAGTATAAAAATGTAATGAAAGCATATTCTGAAAAAAGAGAGGTGTAGCTCATGTAGAATGAATATTAGAATTATGTCCATTTTGTGCTGCATCCCTGTGTCAAGTTTCCTGGTAGCTATTGCAAAAAAGTTATACGGTAATATTTATTCAGTATTTTTAAAATGCAACGGAACCATATTTTGAAATAAGAAATTTAGTTGTACCTCTTGTAGATTGAATATTAGAATTATATGGGTTTTGTGCTGCGTTCCTACATCACGTTTCCTGGAAGATATTGAAAAAATTAGTGTTTTTCCAGTCATATTCACATACTACTTTTCAAATAATATTTATGAAAATGCCACTGATCATGTTCTGACCATAACGAGAGGTGTGCCTTCTTAAGAATGAAAATTAGAATAATTTGGATTTTGTTTTACGTCTCTTCATGAAGTTACCTTGTGGCTATTGAAAAAAAAAAATCCAGTCACGTTAATCTATTTAATTTTCATTCAACATTTATTAGAATGTGACAAAGTAAAGTGTGAAAATAAAAAAGAGAAATGCCTCATTAAGAATTAATATTAGAAATATTTAGGTTTTGTCTTGAGTCCCTGGGTCAGGTTTGCTGGTAGCTACTGAAAAAAAAGTTTTTTTCACTCATTTTAAAACATTATTTTACATTAGCTATTTAATAAAAACCTATCAAATCATATTCTGATAATAAAAAGGGGTGTGCCTCATTTAGAGGAAGTTTCCTTGTAGGTAAGGTATTGGGAAAAAATGTTTTTGAATTCATGTTAAGCTATTAATTTTAATTAAATATTTAAAAAATACTGCAAAGCATTTTCTGACAACACATTTGGATGTGTCCCATGCAGATTATATATATAAGAATTATTTTGATTTTGCTATGATTCCCAAGTGTTCTGGTAGCTATTGAAAAAATATATTATTTTTACACTTTATTATGATCATTATTCACAAGCACAAAATATCTCAAATTGAAAACATTACATTTTTCCTTTAAGGAATTAATATTTTTTTTATTCGGCATTTATTAGTATTATTATTAATTTCGTCAGTTGGTCATGCATGGTGGAAACAATTGGCGCAAGTATACATTACTACTAATACTTCTGGAATTTATTGACGGTCCCTAACCCCTGCAGCCAGAGCTGAATTGTTCATTGATAGCCCACCGTCGGAGCACTGTCTATGGGTAAAATCGCGAAATTATGCCGGAGAGTGCACCGCGAATGTCCCTCGAATATTCAACACAAATCTCACTTCACTGCAATGCTATTAGGGCCTGATTTCTAAGACCTTTTAGCACATTTTTGCCCGTGCAAAAAGTGGCAAGGATTCTGGTTTTGCACGGGCAAAAAGATTTTGCATGTGCTAAAGATTTCAGTAAATCAGGCCTTAACTGTTTACATCGCGAAGCCTATAGTTTTGAGTCCTCAAAAGCTGAGCCAACCTCTGAGGATCCGTTACTTATCATTCACTTGTGTTCCCTGCGCAACGATTCTTGTGCCAAATTGCATGATTGAGCTCATGTTCGGTAGTTTTCTGAAGACTTTGCACCTGACGCAAAAATTTCTTGAGGTGAAATTATTTCTTCAGAATCCCTGAGAGATTATGATTTTGATCCAAGCGTGTTGCGAGGGACCGCCCACCCTGTTTTTCTAACCCTCCTTTTAGCCAGCCTCAGTGTCTCTGCTTTGCACTCGATCCCTCCACGTCTCTCACTCGCGCTTTTTACTTCCAGACTGCGGTGTCGCATAATGCTCGCGCCTCAGCGCCGCTTTATTCCACAAGCATGCACTCAAACCAGCAGTGAAGTGCATGAGACCGACTGAATGCTGCATACTCTCTCCTAACAAACGGAGGGTACTATTGGGAGAACCGCAACTAATCATCGAGAGCAGGTAATAAATAGTAAAACTACATAAAAATACAGCGAAAATACGCAGATTGTTTATTGTTGGCACAATGTGATAAGGAAACAATGCGGCTTACCAATGGCATCTTTTGTGTAGCGGAATTTACGCACCGCGGCCAACAGATAGAACTTGACGTCTGCGAGTTTGCGGACTCCTGGCAGCCAAATGGTTTAAATTGACTAGCGTTGAAAAAATTTTTATGTTCCCTCGATTCGAAAGGAATTGGAATGGCGCGTAACTTTAATTAATTTGTTGGTTCTCGTTTAGTTGCATTGAGTTGAGAGCACCGCGAAAAGCGGTTTAAAGTTTCGTCTTTACTTCTGGAGCCCTATGATTTTTGGAAATATACTTAACTCCAAAAGAAACGCGAGGGTGAGGTATATACTGCAATTGCGGTAAATTGAAGAATCGATTGATTTTTATTGCTTTTCCAGTGAGGCACGAGTGGAAAAAGCGCGTCAAAAATGAACTAAAGAGTTACTATAGTATGCTAGAAGAATTGTAAAGTGTTCTAAAGTGTGGTTGTAGTGTTCTGTAGTACGTTTCACCAGCTATAGTATTACAATAGTTTTTTCTGTAGTGTTATTTTGTTAGTTATGGTAGCCCTACAATATTTCAGTAGTAACACTAAAATCTCTATAGTGCTTTCCAAAAAACCATACAATTACCACAGTAATACTATAGATTTTTGATGGCAAATTTTATGGTGTTCCAATAGTGGTTTTTTGTAATCCTGACGCGCGCCACGTGAACGCGCCAAGCACCAGTATTAACGAACATTGAGCGGTTTGTGATGTGTACAGTGACACTTGACTTGTTCTTTTGGGTGTGGTCAATAGCCTACATAAAGCCAAAAAAAAAAACGAAAAATGCAACTGCATCAAGAAAATGGAATGGCTTGTGGCACAGGAGAGAGAAAAAGAGCCATTAGAATGTTACGGGCAGGTCTCAGCCGCTTAGATGTGGTGCGTCATTTGCACTGTCACCGTTCAACAATCAGTCGGCTGTCTATCCGAGAATGGAACACAGGCTCTGTCACTGACCGACTCTGCATAGGGCAGCCACAGAGACTATGCCAGCTCAAGAACGCCACATCTGGTTACAGTCTTTACGTGACAGATTCCGGACAGCAACCAAAACTGATCATGAGATGAGGGGTCCGAGACGATTCAGCGTGAGCGCAAGTACCATTTGACGCTGTCTACATGAGCAAAACATGCGTGCGCACGGCCCCTACAGAAAACTAATTTTTTGCCTATCAACAGGGGTAGGAACTCTTTACTTCTAACTGGGGGCACCTGCCTCTGTGTAATTTTTTGACACTTTATTTCCTTGTTTCTGTCTGAGAATGGAAAACAGGGACTGTCGCTGACCGACCCTGCTAAGGGCAGCCATGCGTAAATAGGCAAAAACTGGGTTTTCTGTAGGGGCCGTGCGTATGCATGTGTTGCTCACATAGACGGCGTCGAACTTAACTTGTGCTCACCCTCAGATGTCTTGGACCCCTCGTTTCATGATCAGTTTGGGTTGTTGTCAAGAATCTGTCACGTACAGGCTGTAACCAGATGTGGCGCTCTTGAGCTACCATAGTCACTCGTGGCTGCCCTAAGCGGGGTCGGTCAGTGACAGTGCCTGTGTTCCATTCTTGGATAGACAGCCGACTGATTGTTGAACGGTGACAGTGCAAATGGCGCACCACCTCTCGGCAGCTGAGACCTGCCCGTAACATGCTAATGGCTCTTTTTCTCTCTCCTGTGCCACAAGCCGTTCCATTTCCTTGATGCAGTAGCATTTTTCATTTTTTTTTGTTGGCTTTATGTAGGCTATTGACCACACCCAAAAGAACAAGTTAAGTGTCACTGTACACATCACAAAAAGCTCAATGTTTGTGATTACTGAAGTGCTTGGCGCATTCACGTGGCGTAGCCAGGATTACAATACCACGCGCTTTTCTTTATTTCCACTCGTGCCTCACTGGAAAAGCAATAAAAATCAATCGATTCTTCAATTTGCTGCAAATACAGTACATAACTCACCCGTGCGTTTCTTCTGGAGTTAAGTATATTTGCAAATTGTGAATGTGATGCTTGCATCAGGTTCCAAAAACTTGGACCAATGGCCTTGTAGCTCACCGGGCCAATAACTGAGCCCATTGTTCAGCATTCCTGAGAAAAGCTTTTCAGATATTCATTGGTTTATGAATACAGCATATTAAAATATATGAAGTGAAAAGTATCAGGTGCGATACCGCACCGTATGGAAACCGATTATTACTCCGGACCTCTCACGCTTTTCTTTACTCAGAGGCTGCAAGCAATGCATGTGTTTCATGATTGTTTAAATTGTTTAAATGAAATTAGATCATTTGAAACGTCTTTATGCAGTTCCATTGCTTCCATCCTCAAACTGGTCAACCTCCATGCACAAGGACTTCAACTCTGCGCGAGAATCTGTATACGTGTTGATTGAATAATTGACTACAGCAGGGGAACGTTAATATGCCACTAAAACTCACGCCGAATGCGCGAGAGTTGACAGGTATGCATTATTAATGAAAATTGACCACATCTGATAATGTTCAGAGTTTTCAGAGTTTCTGTAATGGTAATTTAAATTAATGATTGAAAACGGGTCATGACCAATCATTATTATTTTTAAGGGATGGGCTTGAGTTTCCCCTATTTCCAGTTTACCAGCCGCCTCTGAGTGTTGGTTGATCAAAACCTGCTGGCAGAGGTATATGCTCTCTGAGTGCACTCTAGTTAAGGAATCTGCTGTCAGCATTCCTTGTGTGCTATTAAAATTTAAGACTGTTAATGAACTCCATGCTAGATGTGGCACTTTGTTCCATAGAGAAAAAATAAAGGTAGAAATGGGAGGGCTGTTTAGCCATTATCTTTTCTGGTGATCCCCCTGGGTTCATACACTCCATAAGCAGAGCTGAGAGTTAAACGGCCATTGTATGCCTACTGAGAACATGCTGTATGATTATGTTTACTGCAGACTGAATTATCTTCATACACTGCACATGACAAATGGGGCATTGAGCACAGGTCAGAGAGAAACTCAAAATTGGTGCCCCTGGTGAATGCTGAGAAGCAAGCCATTTCATGCGCTTAAATGAAATTTATTCTAATACTGACTGTGGAATCATTCTTTCAATGCCAATTCATGTTGATTAATTCTTATGAATTCATTAAAATAACTGAAAAGAAACTTGAAGAGTGCAGAGCTATCTTCTGAATTGGTTCTATTTTGTCAATAATGATCCTTAATCTTTTGAGATGTATGGCATTTATTCTACCAAGGCGATATGTCACCATGTTAACAAAAGTGGTGCATAATTTGTGTATCCGCCCTGTGAATCGGATCTGATGCATTGGGTATTACCTTTGTCCATGCCATCTCCTTTCATCGAGTTTCAAGAAAATCGGGCCCGTTTAGTTTATCCTGTTGAAAAACAGAAATAGACAAAAAGACAGACAACAATTCACAAGCAAACCATTTAATTTCTCATTAGAAATCCCAGGGCCAGATTTAAGACACAGGAGCGGCTAATTTCAAAGGGAAGTAACATTTTTAATGGAGCTCCTACATAACAAAACCATTTGTACTCCAGGGCCAAGCTGAATCTGAATGGACTATATTTTAATAGTTGAGCTGACTAGTAGCAATTTAGTTATCACTAACGGTAGTGAAAATTACATTTTGACGAGTTAAAATGTTCTTTTTATATCTGCTAAATGATTTTGACATGTAACTAATATTCTCTTACTTGCAGCAATTACATTTCGACTAGTCAAAACTGATAAGCAGATATCTTTAATTTATAGATATCTGTCTTTCCTTTTTGACAAAAATAAGTATTGCAGATAGCAACAATTGAATTTAGACATGTTGAAACAGGATTGTGACGTGTGAAAATGCATTTCTGATCTGTCACAAAATTCAAAGCCATAGGTTCATATTTACTTAGGCTATGCCTACCTTATACTTGAACAACAAGTGCAAATGCTTTGTGGAAAAACATGCTTATTGCTGTGATGAAACTATATTGGCACCAAATAATATTTAATGAGTGACAGACATTGCTTGGACAACACGGTTTTCCCAACCCAACTGGGACTGCAAATTAGAGACAGGCAAAACTCTGAGACAATCTAAAGGTTATGGGCTAGTATGGGCTAGGGGAAGGGTGAGAGTAAGTAAGGAGTAAGGGTTTATCTTGGGGTTAGAGAAACCAGTGATGGCTGGTGTAAACCAATGCTGTTTACCTGAGATCAGATGAGGTCATGTCAGTTTAGCAGATGGAATTAAATGACTACCAATTCATCATGGCAAAGCAAGTGATTATTAATAATCACACAGAAATGTTTTGTTATTAGCCCATTGCATGATGACGTACGCGTCAGGCAATATGGGATAGAAGTGGGGTCTCACTATCTCGCTTTACTCATTATCCGATATTGTGTTGCAGATGAGCTGATGAAAGTTTATAGTCTTGGGGCTGAGGGGGGTCCTGTGTGCCATCAGATGTCCCCTCATTTTGACACTTGAACCTGATAGTACACCCCTAGGTAAGTAAAAAATACTTGGGTGGAAGGTCTGGATCACGGGCAGGAGGGGTCAAATTCAAGATGGCCGCCATATCATAAAATCATCCATAACTCCTCAAGGAAAGGGGCTAGAGAAATAATTTTGGTGTCTTTACCTAGGTTTTGGGGGTCAAGGAATCCAATGAAGTTGGTAATATTATTTCAATATATCATGAAAAAAGCTCCTATGATGTTTTTTTCTTTATTTTGCGATTTAATTTTTATGAGCGATTTGACAAAACTAGTGGACTGCGCCATTATCACCACAGCAGACGAAAATTCACCCTCGATCTGCTTGGGGCGCCTCTAATCGTGACGTCTGTGCGGCTGCCAGCGCCATGAATGTCCATTGTCCTGCGGTCCTGCATTGTGATTGTTGAATGACCGAGATATTCCCGCTTCCTCTATGGGGCAGACAGGCGAGCTTGATTATTACCTTTTTCTATCTGACACAACTTTAATTTACAGGTGAACTAACATCAGAGGCCATTTGAAATGCTTCCGGAAAGAAAAGTGCGATTTGAAGCGAGGCTGGATAGCTGCCGTCACCTTGGCATAATTAGCTCACCTTAAATCAATTCCCGTGTACTTTGCCTAACTTGTAATCAAGCCATTTATTCAGCCAACTGGCCAATCAAAACCAAAATCAAGCCAATAATGATTTAGAAGAGATAATGAGAAGCAGACAAACCGAACCAGGCTACCGTGTTAGATTGAAATAATGTCAGTAATCTGAATAAATAGCAGACCTCTGAATTCCACCTCTCATTGGAAAACTTTAACGTATTATTAAGAAAGATTTCTTAAAAATAAAATCATGTTAAAATGGCCCTGGTTTTTAAGCGTCTAAAAATATACGCAAAGTAGAAAACATTGTGTGAAGTGCATCAAATGTGAATGTGAGAGAGAAATTATTTTTGCATTGCAAGCAATGGACAAATGCACCGAAGACTGGGCAAGCACGTTCAGGCAAATCTGTGCCGCAAATTTTCAACACTTTTTATTAAATAATTGAACAAGATTCGCACGCAACGGCCAAATGTAATAATCAAGCAAACACATTCAGGCAAATTGTGTGCTGAACTAAGCAAAGTTAAGGTCTTCAAAATCATCCTCCTCTACTCAACAGTTACTTTCACCCCCTTCCCATTTACTTTGCTCAATTTGCAATCAAACAGTTGATTCGCTCAATGAACAATTTTAAATTGGTTGGTAGTCTAATTTATTTAGATATCCATGTATTCAGACATTTTGACGTCGCATGCATCATGCACATGAATGCATGTGGCAGCCGCAGTGACGTCATGATCTTGCAACTTCTCATGCCACGCGTGGCATTAATGGCGGCCTCCTGGAAACAGCCTTAGGGGACAATTATGGCGAATTAATGGTCATTTAAAAGAACAGGGGGTATGTATGGACAAAAAATCGACCGTGGATATTATGTTGGAGTTAATTACTATAAGATTAAGTCAAAACAGGTAGTTCTGTGTAGTCCTCCTTTAAAACACTCGACAAAATACGTAGCAATCGCAAAGACATCTGTGTCATTTGACAGGATTACCAAGCGCGTGAGTCCATTTCTGACAGAATAGAGACAGTGGGGAATGATTCGAACGTCAGCCTCTTCAAGGCTGGAATCAAGGCTTGGATGCACAGAGAGTTCTCCATCACTAATGAACTTAGTAGTAACTGAGACATTGACTCCCACTATTTGACTGAAGAAAACCTTTAAGCCTTGGACATTCTGATGTGTGTAATGTTCCTTAAGCCAGTTCCTTAGGAGTACCTCAAGTTTCACCTTATTATCAGCCGACGGCCAGAAACTGTACATGTCCTTTGAAGAAAAATGGACAAAACTCTGAACTTTGTTATGGAGAAAAGGCATATTTTGTGTTTGGAGAGGTTACTGGTGACCACTGATGTTCAGCTGCACTGATATTGATAAATTCATGCTAAACTCAATCAGAAAATCATTGGTTCATATTAAATTTCAAGCCTTAAAAGTTTATTTGTGTTAAATATATGATTATTTAATGATTTGACAGTGCACCATTTTGAGGGATCTCAGACTTTGGGGAGCTACCTGGATAGCTGTCTAATTTGGCTCATAGCAAGTAGGTAATATAGAATGTAATGCTCAAGATGAATTATACTTGTGGTCAAGGAGTTTATGATCCCAGAAATGTATAGTTTTAAGCCCCAGCAGTTTTTCAATTCTCAGTATTATTTTTTTTTCAATTTAAATGTTGAATTTTCATGAAGATTTTTTGTGTTTGCAGCCCCTTTTCTCTACCAAAATCATGAAAATACACTGAAATACGATGGGAGTCAAAATGCCTCAAGTGTCTAGACTCAGTTCAGCCATTCCTTTCCTGTCTGTGAAGCTGCAATCTTGAATTATAAAGCCTTAAATAAGGTAACCCCCAAATGGCCAGATTTGGCTTCTGCACAAAGGGGTTAAGATCTCAGGCTCTAATTTCTTGGCGCAGCACTGGGTGGCGTAGCGTGGCGTAGCGTGGCGCAGCCCATGCAGTGGTAATTTTGTCCGGTGCAGCCCGCGCAGTGGTAATTTCGTGCGGTGCAACACCGTGCGCAGCCACTTTGGCAATTTGGTAGACGGACGTGCACCGAGATGGGTGTGGCGGCGTAGTAGGGGGAGGTGTCACATATTCATCATGACGCAGTGACAGTGTCATAGCAAATGTCCCCGCTGAAGTTGCGCAGTAAGCTTGCCAGCTCCAACCTGGTTTACTTTCTGTGCAGTGGTAATTTGGCTGACCGGCGCACAGTGCGCACACGTCACCGAAACCTCACAGGCAGGTTTCCAGAATGTCAGGCACATTTCAATGCAATAAATAATTACAGAAACCACTATTTAATGTAACTATCTGGGTCAGCACATAAATTGCAGTATCTATATCGATTGTCCTGATGTCAGATCAAAGAGAGAGAGACAGAGAGAGAGAGAGAGATGTGTACATGTGGGCGCGTGAGTGTGTGTGTAGGCTATGTGGGTATGTGCCCTTCAGCTGCTTTCACACGGATCGAAAAGCGAATATTTTATTGACTGATTATTATTCAAAGTCAATGCAAAGACGCGAATCGCGTCTTTGCATTGACTTTGAATGTAATCTGTCGTGCGAAAAATTCCTTTCGCGTTCAGTGTGCAAGCGGCTTAATACTATTATTGTCAATTAATACAGCCTGATTGCTTTGATCTCGGACTGAGTTAAGATCACATATTGAAAATAAATGTGTAACGTATCTTGCATTGTTGTCCATGCATGTTAATCCCAAAACTAGCACTCTGACCGTGGGGATCCACGGGTTCTATTTTATGTAACTTCGTCTTTGTATTATAGTGAACAATGCACCATTGCTGCAGATACGCGCCCGGTGGAATCTAGATTGGCCGGACACGCACGCACGCACACACACAGAGGCCACCTGGCTATTATAATATAGATTTTAAGCAGCAACAGGGTGTAATAATAGGAACACGCTATCCATCGTTTCTCTTCCCAATGATGCAGGCAGAAGAAATAAATGAGCAACCATCGTATTTCATTCCAACTTCATAAGTTTGAATGATCTGACGTAGTTTTGTTTTGAAATTCCATTCAAGTTCGCTAATGGTAATAATTCGCGAATGCCCTAGCTAGCCAGCTAACTCATATTCATAATGCTTATATAGACGTAAGCGGTGCAGAAAACATGCCTGAAGCAGCAAAGTAAAATGCAACATTAACGCATCATGCAGATACAGGATAGAGGCTTCTATATTCCAACACATTAAAGGTGAGGAGAGGAGCTCATTTGATTGGTGAAGATTTGACTCAGCTGTGTTATACCCAAACACGCCTTCTCTCCTCCATCTTTGCCACTTGCGCCAGCAGGAGGGACCGAGGCGGGACAGAGAAGTACTTGCGTCGGGCTGCACCGGGCACGAAATTGCAACATACGCCTGGACACCCCCCGTTGGCGCGGCGCTCCCCCCATTCGCCGCGCCTGGTCTACGAATTTAGAGCCCCTTGTGTTTAGCTGTAAACAGTTGAGGGCATTCTCAAGGGACATACATCATATCATTTTAATCAGAAATCTGATGATGAAATGGCATCAATATCAGAATATTCATGTAAATTTCAACAAGGTTCTTGTGTAACACGACTGATGATGCAATGGTAATTACCTTGTTATTTTACAAATGTCAACACTGATTTTTGGCCTAAGGGGCTCGTTTCAAAGTTATTTACTCCAAAGTAGGCCCCACTTTGAAAGGGAGATCCAAAATTGGTTTGAATCTGCTTTCCGGTGATGATAACTCCATCGGCCATGATCTTAGCCCATGCCAAGACAGTGATAGTGATAGCCATATTTGATTTCACCATTATGTAATGAACTATCATTTCTGAAAATGGCCTCAATTGATTCCTTGACCCTGAAAACCTAGGTAAGGACACCGAATTTGTAACTGTAGACCAAGTACTAAGCAAGTTACAGCTCGCGGCCCCCTTAACACCGCCATATTGAATTTCACCATTAACAAATATGGCGATGACCAAAAACATGGTTTTATTGGATTCCTTGACCCCCAAAACCTAGGTAAAGACACCAAAATTATTTCTCTAGCCCCTTTCCTTGAGGAGTTATGGATGATTTTATGATATGGCGGCCATCTTGGACGCCATCTTGAATTTGACCCCTCCTGCCCGTGATCCAGACCTTCCGCCCAAGTTCTTTTTACTTACCTAGGAGTGTATTATCAGGTTCAAGAGTCAAAATGAGGGGACATCTGATTGCACGCAGGATCCCCCTCAGCCCCCGGACTATTAGATGAATCTGTGAAGTTGCATCATACTAAATTAATGTGCAAAAATGCACTGCATTGCATAGTTCTAAACAATTCAATTGGACTGCATGTTGCTTCCATCAGTTAGCTTGCTAAAAAAGCTAGCTAGGAAATTTAATTTATTTACGATTAATAATTAATACAGCCTCAATTTCACCAGTAGTTATACCAGCTATTGATGTTTCTTTTATGTTTTGGCTCTGTTGAAGTGTACCGCACCGGCGGTACTTGTGCATACCTTCATTTCACGTCTGCAGTAGCCACCTGGCTGGCTATGGAGCTACAAGAAAATCGGGGAATTCAACAGCCCATTTTTCATGTTGCTCTGTAGCTATCTAGCTGGCTATTGTAGATGTTAAATTATGCTGGCTGGTTTGGAAGAATTAAGGCATTACCTTAACCAGCTAGCTACATTCCCTGGACAGATCCTGAGTTTACAAACGGCACTTCAGCCACGTTGTGTCATACTTGATTAATATGCAAAAAGACAGCACATTATAGGGTCCTTTACAATCCAGTAAGATTGAATGTTCTTGTTGATACAAAATGAGACGGAATGGAGTCAAAGGCAGTAATGAGTATCAGTATGTGCATTCAACTTCATAAGAGCGTCTACAACGAATATTTTCAGAACTCTATCTTAGCACAGAGCTAATTGAGGGGACTGATTAGGAAAGCCGACAATCTTCAAAGGGTCGAACAATAGAGCATTTTCCAATGTTGAACGTGATAGTCACGTGACTTCCTTGACCATGCGCAACAGAATAAGATTAGTGGGAATTGAAGAGTTATTTGTTTATTGTTACAGATTTTAAGCTATTTTAGAGCAATTTAGAGCAATGGCTAACCATGTTATGTAGAAAATATCTGACTTTCGTGTTGATTTTCTAGCCTATAACATTAAAATTCATATAGAGCTGTATTATGTTTTAGGCAAGCGCCGTACGCTCTGAACGACAACAAACTTTACTTGCTGCTGATTTAACTTTGCTTTCAGAAAATTCTTGAGTTCTTGTGCAAGCATTAAATAAAACTGTCTGAGACTTACCTATTTCTTTGTGAATTAATAGAGAATCTCTAATTAGTGAGCCCGAGATATCAAATTCATGAAACCAGAGTCTTATTTTTTTGTTTATTCCGAGTCTTCGGCGAAGAATAAATGAAACTTACCACTCGAGTTTTATAAATTTGGTATCTCAGGCTCATAAATTTGAGATCCTCTTTATCCCATGAATGTCAGCATCATATAACTCGGAAAATTTAAGAAAAGCATTTGCTTCTTGTTGGTGGTCTATTCAAATCAATAGGATGAATAATCAGCTAGCTAGCAATTAGTTACCTCACGCTTTTTGCCATAAATTAATAAATTCAAGTTTCCGTGATTAAAGTAAGGGCCCGTCCACACGAAAACAATTTTTTTGAAAACGCATAAATATTTCATCATTTCCATCTTGTGTCCACACGGAGGCGGCGAAAACGCAGCCCGAAAACGGTATTTTTGAAAGTGAGAAAATCTGAAAACACCACCCCAAACAAACCAAAACGGGTTTTTTTGAAAACAATGATGTGATAGCCCCCATCACAAGACCCACCCCCAACCAGAGCATAAACTTTTTCCACCCTGCCCACTTTTAATTCTTCGCCTCATCCGCATTTTGTCATCTGTCTTCCACTAAACTCCTGGAAGCTAGCAAAATGATCTTTCACATCGTTCGCTGGCTCTAATGTAATATAACTTCTGACACCACATTACACAGCACACGGAAAACTACATGAAACAATCAGGGCCCAGTTGTTCAAAGCTTTGTTAACTTCAACCGGTGGTTAAGTCTAAACCACAGCATTTAAATCTCAGAATGAAAGCACTGATGTTTGTATGTTTTTGGTGCATTGTGTGGGTTTCCCCCTGATTAGTTCAAGTAATGTTATATAAGAGCATTCACAAGAATCTTAGAAAATGGTCATAATGTTAGGTGGTTAGCAATAACCAGCTGTTAAACTTGCAAAGTTTTGAACAACTTAGCCCCTAGATTGTGTCGTAGAACTGAGGAATTGCAGCCAGTAGTCTTTAATAAAGTTTATTGTACTGGTAAATTGTGTACAAGTGGTGAACCATACCAATGAAAACCAACTGCTGAAGTCTGTGGCTCTGTCTGGTCTCAGCATGGCAAGAGGGCCCAAAGATGGAGGCTTCAGATTTATACAGAAAGAAAATGGGCTGTCCTTTACAGCAAAGATTGAACTGATTGGATACAAAAGGGTGGATGTTCTGACCGTTTAATCAGCAGAGTATGTGTGCTGGCTTTGGGGACTTTGAAGAAAAATGGACAAAACTCTAAACTTTATTATGGAGAAAAGGCATGTTTTGTGTTTGGAGAGGTTACTGGTGACCACTGATGTTCAACTGCACTGATATTGATAAATTCATGCTAAACTCAACCAGAAAATCGTTAGTTCATATTAAATTTCGTGCCTCAAAACTTTGTGTTAAATATGTGATTATTTTATAATCTGACAGTGCACCATTTTGAGGGATCTCAGACTTTGGGGAGCCACCTGGATAGCTGTCTAATTTGGCTCATAATAAGTAGGTAATCTAGAATGCAATGTTCAAGATGAATTATACTTGTGGTCAAGGACATTATGATCCCAGAAATGGATAGATTTAAGCCCCAGCAGTTTTTCAATTCTCAGTATTATTATTTTTTTCCATTTCAATGTTGAATTTTCATGAAGATTTTCTGTGTTTGCAGCCATTTTTCTCTACCAAAATCATGAAAATTAACTGAAATACGATGGGAGTCTAAATGTTTCAAGTGTCTAGACTCAATTCAGCCACTCCTTTCCTGTCTGTGAAGCTGAAATCTTGAATTATAAAGCCTTAAATAAGGTACCCCCCCTTATCACCCTTGTGTCAACACCAAGGTCAATATCTGAGTGAGAGTGTAGCTAGCTCGCCTACCAGCTCCTGCAGTATCTGTTAACTTACAGGAATAATGTGAGCTGTTCTAAGACTGTAATGGTGAAACTCATATCTTGTACTGTCTCAATTATGGAATATGTAGGGTGAGAATCATAACCAAGCATAAATTATTGTATTCAGTTTACTACTTGTTACGGATTTTTTTAAATGTATCAGGGCACAGATTTCAGAATTGCAACATAAAGCGCGGGAGCTAAGTTGAAAACATCGCTAACTAGCGAGTCTGTCAATCTCTTCAACACCCAAAATGTCTTCTTTAACGGAGTATCATAGCCCAGCCATTTATCACGGTGACCGTTCGTCTGAGGGCTTTTCCTCCACAAAATGGAAGGAACATACATATGGGCACTTCGGAAGGCACTTCAGGTTTAGTGCCTTCAGCCATAGCCTCAAGCTCTCCACATCTGTACAAGTTGTAAAATGCCGCACAACACTCCGATCTCTTTACTTTATGGTCATAACATTGTTGTTGTAATTGCCGTCTTCTCTTTATCCTATTATTGTGGCACCCCTGAACTGCACGTGATACTTGACATCGTAGCTGTCAGTCCTCGTCTACGCGAACTAGCTTCAGTAGGATGACAGGAAGTTGGATGACAAAACGAAAGTGGTGGCGTTACCCTTGTTGTCATGGGAGATAAGGTCAATACGCATGCTCACTGCCTTCTTCTCTGGTTTTGGTCTATTTCCGTAGAAATGCCACAGCACCATACAGCACCGAACACAGGCCTTGGACTCCCAAGGGCCCTCCAAGCCTCAGGCCATGCGTGACATGAGACCGAAGACGTCTGTGGGAAGTTGAATGCCATGGTCCTCATTACGCGATACATGAACTGATTTATTAGGCCGTATGCTGTTTGCTGAAAGACGCTTAAAAATAAAGTTTCGCTCCAATGAACGGTTGACAACTTTCTAATTAGAATATATTATACTATAGGCGCAGCGAAACCTGAAACAAAAAAAGTTCTCATCACAAACCTTCCACAAATAGAAGTACTTTACGTTTTTACAGCGAACTATGTGCCCTGTGAATCAGTTCGATTGCTGTAAGGCAGACAGGAGTTTGACGTCATTATATCACTGCACATTACTAAATCTAGCAGTCCTTGACGCACAATGCCTAGGTCACGAGATCGATTCCGCGTGTGGCTCCGCCGCATACCGCACAGTGGGCTGATAGATTTTAATGTAATTAGGGGTCCAAGCAGCGATAGCTGGTGGTGGGCCGCTTGGTCCACAATGCGTTGACTTTTTTGTTTCAGTCCAGCCCTCACGATAAGAAAATAAATTTGTGATTGGGGGTAGGGTGGGCCCTGCTCATTACCTTAGTGGCAAAAAGCGCCAGCATGCTTGCTAGCGAATTATTCATCCCATTGACTTGAATAAATCGCAAACTAGAAACTAATGCTAGCGATGGTTAACGTTTTCCAGTCAGGATTGGTAACGTTACCATGTTTGTAAAAATGATTGAAAAGAGTATGAACGGTTCATAATAAAACAAAATATAAAATTGGCCGTATTTACATATTTCAATATCTTCTGCGGCAAAGTGCTTCTTGCAGGAATAAATTCTGTCCTTCTTGATCTGTACCCTGAAATTGGGGTTTGCATGAACCACAACCAAAACAGAGCAATTATCACCTGGCTTCTCCAGGGAATAATTTATTTTTCAAATACAGAGCAAACGATCGTTTAAGTAAAGAAAAAGTGGAAAAATATCGCACTTTCATAACACATCATGGCCTAACCTGATGCGAAAATTAATTCTTTGTGCAGAGTCAGAGTCATGTGACTGAGCAAAAACCGTAACAATGACATCAGTGATTGAAGTTCGCTGGCTTTCCTGACCAGTCCCCTCCATTAACTCTGATTAGCACAAGTGTACGATGCGATTCAGATTTTATTGTTGTTTGGCCTGTATTCAACATCGTAAGGCATCTTCAGCACCTCTGAGAGCCTCATTTTGGTATAATATCCTCTGCCATTTTTGTCGAGAACCCAATTTGATCCCACAATTCCATGCACAGACTGTTACGTTGTCATTGCTGGGCTAACGATACTGGCATATGCACAAGGTGTATGTGGTCAGAAGGAACTTTTTGTTGTGAGTGCTGAATCATTTCCCTGATCCCAAGAAGGCTTGCCTTCGAATACATTTCCTGTCTCTGTTAAAAGTTCGTTAGCAATTCACTCCAAGTCGACAATCGAGGCATCAACGGCAATTCCCTCTGAATATCATTGTTACCACTCTGTCATAACGATTAAAAATTGTCGAATGCAGAGACTGCCGTCTCAGTATTAGAATTTTCTTCTTACTCCATTTTCTCTTGTCGTCATTGCCCTTATTGTCATGTGTCATGTGTCAATGTCTACGTCACTGTAAGACGTCACCCAAATTACCACATTAATTACCATAATAGTTTGGGATATGTTGCCCCAGTTACTACATTTGCTTCGGATATGTACTGATGAAATGTTAAAAGGGCTTGCCACATGCATTTTTGAGGAGTGGAAATTCCTTTTTAGATATCTGAAATTAAGTTCTCAAAGGGAGTTGTAGATATCTCAAATATAACGTCACTTGTAAGAATGTAATTTCAGATATCTACAACAGCATGTCAGATCTGTAAAATGCAATTGGAGATATCAATATCTGAAATGTAACTGTAGATATTGGAAATGACATTCTTACTCGTTAGACTTCCACACTGACATATCAGAAATTTAATTTTGACTTATCAGAATTGAATTTTAGATATAAGGACAATTGTCAATATCGAAAATAAACTTTGCTACTAGTGAGAAGCAGTGACGGTCCATTGGCAGAAACACAGGACCAGCAATAACCTCACCTTTCACAGCTTAGTGACCTAAACCTCTCGCAGTTCACCTCACCCAATTAGCATCAGTTGCTCAGACTAATGGGTAGAACCGACGAGAGTCTAATTTATTTTTGAAAGCCTTGTTGTACATTGCACCACAAAATTATACGTCGTTTTCTTCCACACATTTATGACTACGTGAAATATTAATACATCTTTATAATTTTTGCGCTCGTGTAGCTCGTGAAACAGCACAGATTTGCGTAAATTAGTTTGCAAGGCTCATTGAGCAATAAGCCACGAGAATCCATTCTATAGTCTGAATGTAGTGACAGCTTAAGGGCGTTGTTAGGTACAATGCACAGCTGAGTGATGGCGAAAATAATTACTGTGAAGGCAGCGAAAGTTTCGGATTTTTTGCTTTTATGTTTCCATCCTAATAATGTTGTATCAATTATATAAATGTTGGCAAAACGCATTCATTTTTTCATTATTGTTTCTTATTATGGAAAATGGATTGGTCTTGGTCGTTCGGTCGATAAATTGTTTGATTGTTAATCAGGCAAACTTGAATGAGAACAGCGAGAGGACAGCCGAGCGGTAAAGGGTAAGGTTATTGAAGCCCCTCTGATTATGTGACTGCAAGCCGCTGGTGAGAATTGAATTGCTGATATCAAAAATTGATATTTCCAGTAGTCAGAATTGAATTGTAGATATCCATAATCAACATGTTGACGAGTGAGAATGGAGATGTAGATATCATTAATTTGAATTGCAACAAGTCAAAATTACATTATGGATACGTCGAATTCGAGTTATAACATGTCAAAATTGAATTTGAGATATCTAATATAAAATTAGAATGGAAGTCAATTGTGGAATTTGAATAGTTGTAATTGAGTAACACATATCTATAATGAACATTTCCACTAGTAAGAAAGTCATTTTTAATATCAAGAATTAACATTTTGACAAGTGAGAACGGATTTTTTGATTTCTTTAATTTGAATTTCCACTGGCCAAAGTGACATTACGGATGTCTTGGTTTGGAATTCTCACAAGTTGAAAAGCAATTGTTCATATTCACAATTGTTATCACTGAGATTCATTGAATGTTAAAATGGTTTGCCATAAGCCCTTAGTGCTGCTTAGTCTGTGTTTGAGCAACAAGCCCAAAGTGCTGTTTAATCTGTGTGTGAGGAACAAGCCCTTGTTGCAGCTGAATCTGTGTGTGAAAAAAGCCCTAATTGCGGCTGAATCTGTGTTTGAGAAATGAGCTCTTTGTGTGGCTGAATTTTTGTGAGAAACACAAGCCCTTTGTGCAGGGCTCGAAATTTCGACTGTTTTGGTCGCATATGTGACCAAAATTAACACTGTGCGACCCAGTGACGTGCGGTCGGAGGTTAGTTTGGTGAGGCAGAATCCTCCCATTTGCTTGATTAAAAATCAGACGATTAACTAGTTTAGTAAGACTATTCGGTAGAATGACCGGTCAGTTTAAGTTTCCGCGGCGTTATTACTCAGTACATCAAACCTGAAATGCTCACGAAACTGCAGATTTGCGCATACTTGCTTACAGGAAGCCAGAGACGTGCAGTGAGGTGAGGCAGTGACCCAAACTTTTATCACAGGATTTTGTTAACCTGTTCCCACCTGCTATTCCTGATTGACAATCAAAACAATTAAGACCAAGCCTATAGGAAGCCCGTATACTGATAGAGGAGATAATGACAAAAAGATTCATTCACATATACGCTTCAATTTGAGACTGCAAGGATGGAAATCTGAAATATCAATGAGGAAAAATTCTCGGCTCTCGGTAATTCTGTATATTGTTTAAACATTTTGTTAATCGGATTATGAAAGAAGACTGAAAATAAATGCCCGCTTTTTTTTTTTTTTTTGGTTGTAAAAGCAAGTATTTAAAGGAGAATACATTGTATGTTGATCAAGCGCTGAACTCTGCGTAAATCGAACTGTTTTAATATTTGTTGATGACATTGCTTCGGCTTCCTGGAAGCAAGTACGCGCAAATCTGCTGTGTAGTGAGCATTTCAGGTTCGATGTACTGAGTAATGACGCTGCGGAAACTTAAACTGGCCCATCATTCTGCCGAATAGTCTTACTAAACTAGTTAATCGTCTGATTGCTAATCAAGCAAAGTGGAGGAATCTGCCTCACCAAACTAACCTCCGACTGCACGTCACTGGGTTGTACAGTGTTAATTATGCGACCAAAACAGTCGCAATTTCGAGCCCTGCCTTTGTGCTGCTAAATCAGTGTGATGGAAGCAAACCCTTATTGTTTGAAAAATGTTTTTTTACGTCATCTGAAGATTCAGGGCCTCAGCTGAACGTTCAAGACTGAAAAAGACCAGAACAGATGGAGCTCAGAACTTTCAAGCTAATTCTCTCCACCGTCTCCAACATCTCCAACTTCACCACAAGCAATGACACGGATGCCCTGCAGTCTAAGGGCCCTTACCAGACAGCGGAGGTGGTGATCATTGTCCTGGTTTCAGGGTCCCTCAGTCTCATCACGATTACTGGGAACATACTGGTCCTGCTTTCAATCATAATTAACAGGAGCCTTCAGACCATAAACAACTACTTCCTCTTCAGCCTGGCATGTGCAGACCTGATTGTTGGGCTCAGCAATATGAACCTGCTCACAGTCTACATTGTGTTTGGATATTGGCCATTGGGCCCAGCACTCTGCGACCTTTGGGTGACCCTGGACTATGTGATCGGCACTGCCTCTTCCTGGCATCTACTTGTTATCAGCTTTGACCGTTACTTTTGCGTCACCAAGCCACTCAGCTACCCTGTAAAAAGGACCACAAGGGTGGCATGCATGATGTTTGGGGCAACCTGGGTTATTTCCTTCATCCTGTGGGCCCCACCCATCCTGTTGTGGCAGGTTATTGTAGGTGAACGCACTGTGCCAGAGGGTGAGTGCTACGTCCAGTTCCTGACTAATCCAACCGTCATTTTTCTCACCACCATTGCTGCCTTCTACGTGCCTGTTGCCATCATGATCTTACTGTATTGGCAGATCTCCAGGGCCAGCAAGAGCCGTGTGAAGAAGGGCAAACAAAACCCAAAACAGGACAACCTGACCAACAGCGAAACAGGAAACCACATCACAATGTCCTGTGATGATGAAAAGGTGAAAACCCATCACACAGAGAGGAGTCAGAATGGCGGAACAGGTGGATTCGGGGAGGAGGAGCCAAGTGCACCAGTACATCCTGAGAGAAATGAAATTGCTGAGGCCCCTGCAGGTCACGAAGCAAACCCCACAGCCCACAGCCTAAATGTTATGATGGAAAAGCAGCTACCCACAAAGAAGGCATTGCTATCGCGTGAGAAAAAAGGTTACACGCACAGTAATGGTCATTGTTGTGGCTTTCGTGGTCCTATGGACGCCCTATGATGTCATGGTGCTCATCAGCACCTTTTGTTCAATCTGTGTTCCCTCCAGCATGTGGCATCTGGGCTACTGGCTCTGCTACATTAACAGCACCATCAATCCAGCCTGCTATGCTCTCTGCAACGTCACCTTCAAGAAGACCTTCAAACAACTCCTGCTCTGCCAGCACAAGGACATTCGCTTGGGCAGATAAAGAGGTGTTATTATTTCTTTTATATTTTTGCAGGTCCTCTATTCTGTCTTTTCTCTACATATCCTCATATATCACTTTTAGGAACAGCAGGTAGAAGCTCAGAAGTGGAACTACAGACACACAACCAAAAGATGTAAAGTCTCATTGCACACATTTCTTTGCCTGTGAACTTCTTCAGAATTCAAGGACATTTACTGCAGAGTGAAGACTCAAGGAGAGTTCATAGCAATTCATGAAATCAGACAGGGCATCTTCTTTTTGTAATTTTTATTTTCATCTGATGTAAATTACATATTACTCAATGTACAGTGCCCTAAAAAAGTTTGCAGTCACTTAAAAATGTTGATGGTTTAAAAAATGAATACTTTTTTTTAAATACTCAGATCCCCCGCAATGGGATGGCTGATATATAGCTTGAAACAGAATAAGAAGGGACAGACAGTCAGACAAAAGGACAGATGGAAGTTTGAGTAGACACATCGACAGTAAGATTAATAAGTATCTATATCTTAAATTTTGTTGAGAAGTATTGGCTGGTTGCGAGTTCTAGGCCAAAAAAGAAGTCTTAACAGATGGACGGATGGACAACACTCATTCCAGTATCCCCATCCACTTCATGGCAGCGGATATTCAGCCAAGTCCTTATTATTATAGAACTTGATTACAATTACTGCTAAAATAATGCTTTTTTCTTTTTAGTCAAATTTTTCATATGATTGCAAACCCCAGTTTTTAGCAGCCATTCCACCAGTGTACAAATTACAAATGCCATCAACAATGCATCATCCCACCCTTTAAGATACTTTTAGGAGTTTGAGAGATAAAAATGACATTTACAGGAAAAAAAAAGAACATTGAGCTTCAATATTTATTGGATGGTAGAAATCCACTTGCATTTTTTGAAGATTTAATTTGTTTCCACTATCTGTAATCAGGATTATTATTATTATTATTATTATTATTATTATTATGAACGCTGGTCTTGTATTCAAGATGCTGACATTTTGAAACCACGTCACCTCCAAACACATGCACACAAAGGGAAACACACTGCACTCAAAGCGTGACGGACTGCACACATAGTGCTACACACTGCACACAAAGGGCTTCATACTGCATGCAGAGGGTTACACACACTGTACACAGAGGGCCACAAACTGCACACAAAGGACAAAACTGAACAGAAGGGGCTGGACATAGCAGAAAAAAGACAACACACTGAACACTGAAGGCAACAAACAGCACACAGAGGGTTACACACTACACAGATAGAGTTGTACACTGCATGCAGAGGGCTACAGACTCCACGTAGAAGCTCACACACTGTGCAGAATGGGCCATACTTTGCACAAAGGGTTCCACAATGCACAGTTGGCTATACACTGCACAAGGAAGCTAAACACCACACAATGGGCTACACTCTGCAAACAAGGGGTTACACACTGCGCATAGAGGCTTACACACTGCTCACAGAGGGCTCCGGACTGCACACATGATGCAGCTAGCTAGCTTGTGAAGCTAGGGCAAAAACCGAATCACAGCGATTAAGTATAAAAATGATGACAAACATTTCCCCTAACTAGCGTCAGCAGGGTGGGAAGATGGATAGCGTTTTATGAGGAGTAATGTAATACGCTATAGCACGCATGGAAGGATAATGCTGCTTTAACTAGCTATGAAATAACATGTCTCAGGCAGAACTGTCAGTTTGTTCTTTAGGGAAAAGAAGCTGCTGATCAATAGTGAAAGAGGTCGTGTGTGTGAGATGGCGTTGAAAGTGACAAATCAGGGCTGTAAGAGCTTCTCCAGTTGGCATCATAGCTAGCTAGCTGTACCTAAGCGATTGTTTTTAGACTCACTAGCAAGCTTGCTAACGTCTCTGAAATGTGCAAGCACACTTGGGTTGCAGTTGCACAACACTGCCGCGAAGCCTCGGATAAGTTCATGCATATTACAGCTAGCTCAGTTAATAGAGTTGGGGCAAAAATCAAATCATATCACTTTAATGTGATGATCATTTACAAATATTTTCCTTAGTTTACGTTAGCTAGCATACTAGCTGCCGAGATGGCTACATCCAATGCGCAACGTAGCCTAATGCGCGATGTCAAACAATACATAGCAGCCTAGCCACCATGACATTATCAGTAAGCCTCCGTGCGTACAAGCGCTACCCAGAAGCTGATTGGTTGGTATGCAAATGAGGAACATGGTTTCCGTTTGCGCCCCTAATGAGTGACGTCCTAGCGGAAGACCAGCCTTGATGAGACGCCAACAGATTGCATTTTAATTTTTATTGTGTCCCAAAAAGAGCGTGGTGACATGTATTTGAAAATGCAATGGACTGGGAGGCGCTGTTTCCCTGACTGCATTTGAATATTGTCTCATGTATTGCAGGATAAGTCTTTGAAAATGAAATGTCAAATGTCCTCATCATTATTATATCATTATTATTTCCAAGTGATTAGAAAACAGCATTTTCATTATCATGTTGACCCCAAAAGAGCGTGATGACATGTATATGTAAATGCAATACACTGGGAGAGGTGTTTATCTTATTGCATTTGAATATTGCCCTTAGTAGAGCAAGTTGAAGAGCTTAGGACATGAAATTCAGCTTTGTTTTTTATGTGATAAAATGCTACAAAGTACCTATCTTGAACAATTAGTGATGGTTTTAATATCGCGTACTTTACACAATGTTTAAAAAACCGCATTTTATCTACTAAATTATCCACTTCAGGGAACGCCCCCTTTGCCTCAATCGAGAACATTTGTGCTGGACCAGCTCAGCCACGTGACGTCGTAAGTTGTACACAGATTGTGTCTAGGTGGTTAGCCGTAGTTTACGACTCTGGTCTGGACAGAGAATATCTTAAAGAATGGACCAACAAAAATCACCGAGAGTGAACGGAAAACGATGTGTAGAGTGGGGATGCAGTGCAACGCATGCATATGGCCATGGAATGTTTCTGTGGCCGAAAGATGCAGAGATATCGAGAATATGGACAAAACAAGTGTAACGTACTAGTGCCGACTTTGCTGGCCCAGGCAAGCCTGGGTCACTGAAACCTACGATATGCAGCCAACATTTCGAGTATTCATGTTTTTACATATCGTTATTATTATTATTTGCGCAACCCTAGTCGTTTCTCTGCACTGTCTGTTCAATAGCCAGCCAACTCGCTGTTCAGTGTGATCTAGCCAGCTAAGCAGTGAAATGACACTATTCACGGCGCTCTATTTATTTCTGAGCACTGTGTGCTTGCTAGCTTACTACCTAATAAAAGCAAGCTGCAAGATATGGTTTACACATGTTGTGATATCATTCATGGCTCGATATTTCTGTGCACTGCGTGTTCGCTCGCTAACTAGCTAATAACAGGCAAGCTGCGAGGTACCTACGGCTTACACGCATTGTTTCAAGAGCTAATGAAATAGCGCACTGAAATGAGTAACGTTAGAGCTGCGAACATTATCATTTCACTACTGGCTAAATCATGCGTGAGTCCAACCACCACTTATTATGGTCTTGTTAGGTAACGTAACCAAACGTCAGGTCTATTGAACTCACTTAAGGTTGAAAAGTGAGTAGGCTGGTTATCCAACACGCAGTGAGAAACAACTGTAGAACCAGAATAATAATCATTCCGCTACTTGGCTGGTAAGCGTTGTACAGTTCGGGACAGGCGGAGACACTGACAATTAGCTGTCTTCATTGCTCGAGTACTCAGGCTGGAATCTGTATGGTTTTATGGTTCTGAATCCCGTGTTAAGCTGCTTTCACACCGGACGCAATACGAATTTTTTCGCACGACAGATTACATTCAAAGTCAATGAAAAGACGCGAATACACGCGAAACGTATTCGCTTCTTTGCATTGACTTTGAATGTAATCTGTCGTGTGAAAAAATTCATTTCGCGTCCAGTGTGAAAGCAGCTTTATGTTGAGTTCCCTCATCTTCCATAAAAAAGTACTCTTCTTCATCAAAATGGACAGATTCAATTGAAAATTCTGAGGAACTATCGGAATCTGACTCGGATGCCAACGTTGTTGGACGCACAATCGCCCACCTTGTGCTACTGATGACGAGACCACACAGAGGACTGCCAGAATCGATTTCTGTGTTGCTCAGAATGTTTGTTAATGAGAGGGGGGGTTAAGTTATAAAAAATTGCGATTTTTGTCAAAAATAATTTTCCACATTTTTTTTTAGCAGACGATGGGAATTCTTTTAATTGTACCCTTTTATATTCATAAACTTGCTCAGTGCATGTCCTAAGCTCTTTAAGTCTTTGCAAATTAAATGTTGAATGCCGTTTTCAATATCATTTTCAAATAGTCAGAAAATAGCATTTGCATTTTTATGTTGACCCAAAAAGAGCGTGTTGACATGTAAATGTAAATGCAATAGGCTGGGGGTGCTGTTTTGCTTTTTGCATTTGAATATTGTCCACTGTATTGCGGAGCATGACTTTGAAAATGAAATGTCAAACAGCTTTTCATTATCATTTGAATATAGTCATAGATTTCCCATTTGTCTATGTGAAAATGAAAGTGATAATTGGATTAATGCATTTTCAATTTAATATTGTCTCAAATAATGCATTCACAAGTGGAAAATTTAATGCAATAGGGGGATTACATTTTCATTTGAATATTGTCCACTATGGGCTTCCACAGACATGTTTAAAGGCTTTTCATGTAATATTTGCATAGAGTTTCGATGCAAAAATATAAATTTTACAAAACTAAATGAAGTGATTGCTGTAGGACAGTATGATATTTCCAGTATGTATGCATTTAGATTGTGCATGTAAAGTTTTGACATAAAAAGCCATTGTTTCAGAAATTTTATCTCAGCATTGGTTTAAAAAAAATTGTAAACTGCAACCTTTTCTTGCCTTCAGTGGCTTGACTTTGCAATTAGCAGTGTTGGGTCATGTAGAGTCTTCTAGATGCTGTTTTTTCATGGTAACAGCATCTAGTCCTTTGTTAAACCCCAAACAGAATCACCTTTGGCTTCGAGACTCCTGAAGCCTTGCAAAATAAATCCCAGCAGGAACCAAAACACACTGACAGCTTGGATAGCATGTTGGAGGAAAAAAAAAGTTTGATTTGTTCTGCAGAATCCTGTGGATTTTTTAAAACTTAAAACCACCTTTACCTTTGCATTTCATCACTGATTTTAGAGACCACAAAGAAAGGAATAAAGTCTGAGTTTTAAAATCAGAAAAGATGAGTTTCTGATGTCATCAGCAGCTGATGAGTAGCTGCTCACTCTTCATCCCTCTTGTCTCTAATGCCTGAGAGGCCTTCATGACAGCTTTAGACTCACCTACAGGAAAGCATAGCTAATTGGTGATATTACCTCAGGTGCAGCTGGTTGCCTTTGTCAGGCTTTCATCAGCTATGGAAATGTGGGGAGCTCCATAAACACAGCCAAATGAGTGCTAACCTGCCCCCCCCCCACACACACACACACACACACACACAAACACACCATCACCCCACAGGTGGACAAAGACCTTCCAGAACTGTCTCATCCAAATACATATTCCATATCTCTCTCTCACACACACACACACACACACACACACACACACACACACACATGCATGCAAACACAAGCGCACATGCAACCACATGCAAGTATCATTTCCCAAGTTGACTAAAACCTGCCCTGATTTTTACATCCACACACACATTTCATATTGCACTCATACACATGCACACACACACACACACACACACACACACAAACTCACAAGCAAGTGCACACACATACGCATGCATTCACTCAGGCACATGCACGTGACCCCACACACACACACACACACACCATCACACAGGAACACATGCATCCACACACACCACATGCACTCCCCATGATGTCCAAGGCCAACCAGGACCCTTCCATCCAAATACACTTTCCATATTGCATGCATACACATGCACACACAAACACTTGCACACGCATGCACACGCACACACACACATGCATACCCATTCATTCACACAGGAGCATACACACAAACGCACACACAAACACACACATGCATGCATACATACTGGCACATAAAGACAATCATGTACAGACACACGCACACATATCATTTCCCAAGTCAGCTAAGAGCTGCCCAGACTCTTGCATCCAAACACTTATTTCATTTTTCACATGTAAGCACACACACGCACATGCACACACACACACAAAGAATGAATATATTCACACCAGCACAGGAGCAGGCACACACATAAACACACACCCATACAAACACACTCACTCCCACCTGATCATCGACACTTACACAAGTCTAGTCACACACTCTCATCTGCATACAAACTCTGCCTCATTAAAGGTAACCAATTCGTTCCTTATCCTCAATTTTTTTTTCATGTAATTTGCTAGGCTCTACCAATAAAAAGATTTGTGTATAAGTTCTAATATCAGTATATTAATTATTATATTAGTGTCCCTAAAAGTGTTCTTTTCTCATAAAATCTCAATGTTGTCCACAAAAAGGTAAGAAGTTGTACTTTTACAAGTATACAACTTGTAACATGTTGATATTAGTAAACTTAGATCATAAAGTGTACCTGGGAATTTAAGTTTTTTTTTTTTTTTTATAATGCGCCAAATATTGTCAGTGGGTGACGGGTTTGGACTGCAGGCAGACCACTCTAGCACCCAGACTCTTTTACTACAGAGCCTTGATGTAATACGTGCAGAGTATGGTGTTTGGCGTGGTGTTGCTGAAATGAGCAAGACCTTCCCTTGAAAAAAAGCATCTTGATGCAATTAAAGCATATTCTGAAGCTCATGTAGAATGAATATTAGAATTATGTCCGTTTTGTGCTGCATCCCTGTATCAAGTTTCCTGGTAGCTATTACAAAAAAGTTATAGGTTAATATTCATTCAGTATTTTTAAAATGCAACGGAAGCATATTTTGAAATAAGAAATTTAGTTGTACCTCTTGTAGATTGAATGTTAGAATTATATGGGTTTTGTGCTGCATTCCTGCATCAAGTTTCCTGGAAGATATTGAAAAAATTAGTGTTTTTCCAGTCATATTCACATACTACTTTTCAAATAGTATTTATGAAAATGCCACTGATCATGTTCTGACCATAACGAGAGGTGTGCCTTCTTAAGAATGAAAATTAGAATAATTGGGATTTTGTTTTATGTCTCTACGTGAAGTTGCCTTGTAGCTATTGAAAAAAAAATTCCATTAACATTAATCTATTAAATTTTCATTCAGCATTTATTAGAATGTGACAAAGTAAAGTCTGAAAACAAAAAAGAGAAATGCCTCATTAAGAATTAATATTAGAATTATTTGGGTTTTGTTTTGGGTCCCTGGGTCAGGTTTGCTGGCAGCTATTGAAAAAAAAAAGTTTTTTTTTCGCTCATTTTAATATATTATTTTACATTAGCTATTTAATAAAAACCTACAAAATCATATTCTGATAATAAAAAGGGGTGTGCCTCATTTAGAGTATGTATCGGAATAATTTAGTATTTTTGTTGTATCCATGGGTGAAGTTTCCTTGTAGGTAAGGTATTGGGGAAAAAAATGTTTTTGCATTCATGTTAAGCTATTAATTTTGATTAAATATTTAAAAAATACTGCAAAGCATATTCTGACCACACATGTAGATGTGTCCCATGCAGAATATATATAAGAATTATTTAGATTTTGCTATGATTCCCTGCGTCAAGTATTCTGGTAGCTATTGAAAAAATATATTATTTTACACTTTATTATGATCATTATTCACAAGCATAAAATATCTCAAATTGAAAACATTACATTTTGCCTTTAAGGAATTAATATTTTTTTTATTCGGCATTTATTAGTATTATTGTTAATTTCGTCAGTTGGTCATGCATGGTGGAAACAATTGGCGCAAGTATACATTACTACTAATACTTCTGGAATTTATTGACGGTCCCTAAACGCTGCAGCCAGGGCTGAATTGTTAATTGATAGCCCACCGTCGGAGCACTGACTATGGGTAAAATCGCGAAATTATGCCGGAGAGTGCACCGCGAATGTCCCTCGAATATTCAACACAAATCTCACTTCACTGCAATACTATTAGGGCCTGATTTACTAAGACCTTTAGCACATGCAAAATCTTTTTGCCCGTGCAAAAAGTGGCAAGGTTTCTGGTTTTGCACGGGCAAAAAGATTTTGCATGTGCTAAAGGTCTTAGTAAATCAGGCCTTAACTGTTTACATCGCGAAGCCTATAGTTTTGAGTCCTCAAAAGCTGAGCCAACCTCTGACGAGTCGTTTCTTATCATTCACTTGTGTTCCCTGGGCAACGATTCTTGAGCCAAATTGCATGATTGAGCTCATGTTCAGTGGTTTTCTGAAGACTTTGCACCTGACGCAAAAATTTCTTGATGTGAAATTATTTCTCCAGAATCCCTGAGAGATTATGATTTTGATCCAAGCGTATTGTGAGGGACCGCCCACCCTGTTTTTTTAACCTTTCTTTTAGCCAGCCTCAGTGTCTCTGCCTTGCACTCGATCCCTCCACGTCTCTCACTCGCGCCTTTTACTTCCAGACTGCGGTGTCGCATAATGCTCGCGCCTCAGCGCCGCTTTATTCCACAAGCATGCACTCAAACCAGCAGTGAGGTGCATGAGACCGACTGAATGCTGCGTACTCTCTCCAACCTAACGGAGGGTACTATTGGGAGAACCGCAACGAATCATCGAGAGCAGGTAATAAATAGTAAAACTACAGAAAAATACAGCGCAAATACGCAGATTGTTTATTGTTGGCACAATGTGGTAATGAAGATCCATAAAATGACATAATTAAGGAAACAATGAGGCTTACCAATGGCATCTTTTGTGTAGCGGAATTTACGCATCGCGGCCAACAGATAGAACTGGGCGTCTGCGAGTTTGCGGATTCCTGGCAGCCAAATGGTTTAAATTGACTAGCGTTCAAAAAAATATTTTTCCTTGATTCGAAAGGAATTGGAATGGCGCGTAACTTTATTTAATTTGTTGGTTCTCGTTTAGTTGCATTGAGTTGAGAGCACCACGAATAGCTGTTGAAAGGTTCGCCCTCTGGAGCCATTTGTTTTTTGGAAATATACTTAACTCCAAAAGAAACGCAAGGGTGAGGTATATACTGTATTTGCGGCAAATGGAACAATCGATTGATTTTTATTGCTTTTCCAGGGAGGCACGAGTGGAAAAAAAAAAAAGCGCGTGGTATTGTAATCCTGACGCGCGCCGCGTGAACGCGCCAAGCACTTCAGTAATAACAAACATTGAGCGGTTTGTGATGTGTTCAGTGACACTTGACTTGTTCTTTTAGGTGTGGTCAAAGCGAATGCGCGAGAGTTGACAGGTATGCATGATTAATGAAAATTGACCACACCTGATAATGTTGACAGTTTTTGGAGTTTCTGTAATGGTAATTTAATGATTGAAAACAGGTCATGACCAATCATTATTATTTTTAAGGGATGAGCTTGAACTTCCCCTATTTCCAGTTTACCAGCCGCCTCCGAGTGTTAGTTGATCAAAACCTGCAGGCAGAGGTATATGCTCTCTGAGTGCTCTCAAGTTAAGGAATCTGGTGTCAGCATTCCTTGTGTGCCATTAAAATTTAAGACTGTTAATGAACTCAATGCTAGATGTGGCACTTTGTTCCATAGAGAAAAAATAAAGGTAAAAATGGGAGGGCTGCTTAGCCATTATCTTTTCCGGTGATCCCCCTGGGTTTATGCCCTCCATAAGCAGAGCTGAGAGTTAAACGGCCATTGTATGCCTACTGGGAACATGCTGTATGATTATGTTTACTGCAGGCTGAATTATCTTCATACACTGCACATGACAAATGGGGCATTGAGCACAGGTCAGAGAGAACCTCAAAATTGGTGCCCCTGGTGAATGCTGAGAAGCAAGCCATTTCATGCGCTTAAGAGAAATTTATTCTAATATTGACTGTGGAATCATTCTTTCAATGCCAATTCATGTTGATTAATTCTTATGAATTCATTAAAATAACTGAAAAGACACTTGAAGAGCGCAGAGCTCACTTCTAAATTGGCTGTATTTGTCAATAATGATCCTTAATCTTTTGAGATCTATGGCATTTATTCTACCGAGGCGATATGTCACCATGTTAACAAAAGTGATGCAGAATTTGTGTATCTGCCCTGTGAATCGGATCTGATGCATTGGGTATTACCTTTGCCCATGCCATCTCCTTTCATCGAGTTTCAAGAAAATCGGGCCCGTAGTTTCCTTAATCCTGTTGAAAAACAGAGAAATAGACAGAAAGACAGACAACAATTCACAAGAAAACCATTTAATTTCCCAGGGCCAGATTTGAGACACAGGAGCGGCTAACTTCAAAAGGTAGTAACATTTTTAATGGAGCTCCTACATAACAAAACCATTTGTACTCCAGGGCCAAGCTGAATCTGAATCGACTATATTTTAATCGTCGAGCTGACTAGTTGCAATTTAGTTTTCACTAACAGTAGTGAAAATTACATTTTGACGAGTTAAAATGTTCATTTAAGATATCTGCTAAATAATTTTGACATGTAACTAATATTTTCTTACTTGCAGCAATTACATTTCGACTAGTCAAAACTGATAAGCAGATATGTTTAATTTATAGATATATCTGTCTTTCCTTTTTGACAAGAATAAGTATTTCAGATAGCAACAATTGAATTTAGACATGCTGAAACAGGATTGTGACTTGTGAAAATGCACTCTGATCTGTCACAAAATTCAAAGCCATAGATTCATATTTACTTAGGCTATGCGTACCTTGTACATGTCCAACAAGTGCAAATGCTTTGTGGAAAAACATGCTTATTGCCATGATGAAACTATATTGGCACCAAATAATATTTAATGAGTGACAGACATTGCTTGGACAACACGGTTTTCCCCACCCAACTGGCACTGAGAATTAGAGACAGGCAAAACTCTGAGACAAGCTAAAGGTTATGGGCTAGGGGAAGGGTGAGAGTAAGTAAGGGGTAAGGGTTTATCTTGGGGTTAGAGAAACCAGTGATGACTGGTGTAAACCAATGCTGTTTACCTGAGATCAGATGAGGTCATGTCAGTTTAGCAGATGGAATTAAGTGACTGCCAATTCATCATGGCAAAGCAAGTGATTATAAATTATCACACACAAATGTTTTGCTATTAGCCCATTGCATGATGACATACGCGTCAGGCAATAAGGGATAGAAGTGGGGTCTCACTGTCTCGCTTTACTCATTATCTGATATTGTGTTGCAGATGAGCTTATCGAAGTTTATAGTCTTGGGGCTGAGGGGGGTCCTGTGTGCCATCAGATGTCCCCTCATTTTGACACTTGAACCTGATAGTACACCCCTAGGTAAGTAAAAAATACTTGGGTGGAAGGTCTGGATCACGGGCAGGAGGGGTCAAATTCAAGATGGCCGCCATATCATAAAATCATCCATAACTCCTCAAGGAAAGGGGCTGGAGAAATAATTTTGGTGTCTTTACCTAGGTTTTGGGGGTCAAGGAATCCAATGAAGCCATGTTTTTGGTCATCACCGTATTTGGTAATGGTGAGATCCACTATGGCAGCGTGAAAAGGCCACGAGCCGTTAACTTGCTTAGTACTTGGTCTAGAGTTACAAATTTGGTGTCCTTTCCACAGTTTTCAGGGTCAAGGAATCAATTGAGACAATTTTCAGAAATGATAGTTTATTACTTAATGGTGAAATCCAATATGGCTGCATGTATGACATCCACTGTTAGTCAGTAACAATACATAATCATTGTTTTTGGCAAAGATGACAGGATGGCTGCAAGTAAGGATTATCAGCTAAATTGTATTGTTCTGTTTCCATGACAAGATAACAACAGCCTGATCTTAATCAGCCCATACCAAGACAGTGATCCATTTGATTTCACCATTACGAAATGAATTATCATTTCTGAAAATGGACTCAATTGATTCCTTGACCCTGAAAATGTTCTAGGTAAGGAAGAAACTGTCCATGGTTGTAACTCTAGACCAAGTACTAAGCAAGCATTCTAAATGATTTCTCTGCAGCCCCCTTTACACACGCCTTTATTGGTTTTCCTTCACCATTACCAAATATGGTGATGACCAAAAATAGATTATAAAACAAATGGATTCCTTTTGCTACCCCAAAACCTAGGCCCCTTTCCTTGAGGAGTTATGGATGATTTTTATGATATGGCGCCATCTTGGACGCCATCTTGAATTTGACCCCTCCTGCCCGTGATCCAGACCTTACACCCAAGTTTTTTTTTTTTTTACTCACCTGGGGGCTTTCGTGTATTATCAGGTTCAAGAGTCAAAATGAGGGGACATCTGATCGCACACAGGATCCCCCAGCCCCCGGACTATTAGTTGAATCTGTGAATGTTGCATCATACTAAATTAATGTGCAAAAATGCACCGCATTGCATAGCTCTGAACAATTCAATTGGACTGCACGTTGCTTCCATCGGTTAGCATGACTAAAAAAAAGCTAGCTAGGAAATTTTATTTATTTACGATTAATAATTAATACAGCCTCAATTTTGCACCAGAAGTTATACCAGCTATTGATGTTTCTTTTTTATGTTTTGGCTCTGTTGAAGTGTACCGACCGGGCGGAAGCCATTTTGTGCATACCTTCATTTCATGTCTGCAGTAGCCACTTGGCTGGCTATGGAGCTACAAGAAAATCGGGGCATTCAACAGCCCATTTTTCATGTTGCTCTGTAGCCATGTAGCTGGCTATTGTAGATGTTAAATTATGCTGGCTAGTTTGGAATAATTAAGGCATTACCTTAACCAGCTAGCTACATTCCCTGAACAGATCCTGAGTTCACAAACCGCACTTCAGCCACATTGTGTCATACTTGATTAATATGCAAAAAGACAGCACATTATGGGGTCTTTTACAATCCAGTAAGATTGAATGTTCTTGTTGATACAAAATGAGACGGAATGGAGTCAAAGGCAGTAATGAGTATCAGTATGTGCATTCAACTTCATAAGAGCGTCTACAACAAATATTTTCAGAACTCTATCTTAGCACAGAGCTAATTGAGGGGACTGGTTAGGAAAGCCGACAATCTGCAAAGGGTCGAACAACAGAGCATTTTCCAATGTTGAACGCACTGGTCACGTGACCTCCTTGACCATGCGCAACAGACTAAGATTGCAGCAGGAATTGATGAGTTATTTGTTTATTGTGACAGATTTGAAGCTATTTTAGAGCAATTTAGAGCAATGGCTAACAATGTTATGTAGAAAATATCTGACTTTCGTATTGATTTTCTAGCCTATAACATTAAAATTCATATAGAGCTGTATTGTGTTTTAGGCAAGCGCCGTAGGCTCTGAACGACAACAAACTTTACTTGCTGCTGATTTAACTTTGCTTTCAGAAAATTCTTGAGTTCTTGTGCAAGCATTCAATAAAACTGCATGAGACTGACCTATTTCTTTGTGAATTAATAGAGAATCTCTAATGAGTGAGCCCGAGATATCAAATTCATGAAACCAGAGTCTTATTTTTTTGTTTATTCCGAGTCTTCGGCGAAGAATAAATGAAAATTACCACTGGAGTTTCATAAATTTGGTATCTCAGGCTCATAAAATTGAGATCCTCTATATCCCATGAACGTCAGCATCATATAACTTGGAAAATTTAAGAAAAGCATTAACTTCTTGTTGGTCTATTGGTCTATTCAAAATCAATTTTCCATGAATAATCAGCTAGTTAAAGTAATTGGTTACCTCACCGTTTTTGCCAAAAATAAAATTAATAAATTTCCGTTTTGCGTTCATAAAAGTAAAGGCCCGTCGGCCGAAAATGGCATTTTTGAAAAATGCATAATTATTTCATCATTTTTTGAAAAACAATGATGTGATTTTTGCGTTACAAAAACCCACCCCAACCAGAAACGCAAACTTTTTCCGCCCTGCCCACTTTTAATTCTTCACCTCATCCGCATTTTGTCATCTGACTTCCACTAAACTCCTGGAAGCTAGCAAAAAGATCTTTCACATCGTTCGCTGGCTCTAATGTACAATAACTTCTGACACCGTATTACACAGCACACAGAAAACTACATTCAACAATCAGGGCCCAGTTGTTCAAAGCTTTGTTAACTTCAACCGTGATTAAGTCTAAACCACAGCATTTATATCTCAGAATGAAAAGCACTGATGTTTGTGCGTTTTGGTGCATTGTGGATTTCCCCCTGATTTGTTCAAGTAACGTTATATAAGAGCATTCGCAAGAATCTTAGAAAATGGTCATAGTGTTAGGTGGTTAGCAATAATCAGCCGTTAAACTAGCAAAGCTTTGAACAATTGGGCCCCTAGATTGCGTCGTAGAACCGAGGGATTGCAGCCAGTAGTCTCTTATAAAGTTTATTGTACTGGTAAAATTGTGCAAAAGTAGTGAACCATACCAATGAAAACCAACTGCTGAAGTCTGTGGCTTTGTCTGGTCTCAGCATGGCAAGAGGCCCCAAAGATGGAGGCTTACAGATTTATACAGAAAGAAAATGGGCTGTTCTTTACAGCAAAGATTGAATTGATTGGATACAAAAGGACAAATGGCAGAGAACACCAATGAATGATCAACAGAGGGGGGTTGGAGGGACATTCAAAAGATAACAATGGGAGTGGATTGGTTTAATAGCCCGGTACAGACAGAATGATGGGTAAGAGGGAGGAGAAGAGTGCCTCCTTCTCCCACAATTGTCACACATTGTCCCATCCATCGACACTGTTAATGTGGGAAGATGATGCAATTTTTTTTTTAAGGTCCATTATCATGGCAATGATAATTATAAAAAACAGTGTGAGAAAGAGAAACCCCTTTGCGCAGATGCAGATGTCCACGGACATGGAACCGCAAATTTAAGCACGCAGTTACAGTACTCGATCACTAGATGGCACCCCCGGACCAGTGATTGAATATTCACAAGCAAGCAGAGTTCGACCGCGGTTTAGAATATGAAGAAGTTCACTCCAATCCCTGTTTTTCAAGAGTTGCATGAATTAAACTTCTCAGCTTAGCCTGATGTGCAAACTGGTCAATATCCTTGCCCATAGTATCAATCCAGCAGTTTAAAAAGATGATCACAATAGAAAAAATCGTTGTCCTCTGTAGCAACCACTTTAGCTACAGTGAGCCAATGGTATTCCAATTAGTGGCTAAGAAAAATCAGTTTTCTGAAGCAAAAAATTCGACATGGTATTGATTCTCTCACATTCTACTGTCAATTACAGTCATCACATACAAAAACTGCATAGTTCCCTACTGTGGATTTACGTGTAGATTCCTTCACTGACAAATTCAGCGCTTCCTTATATCCACCCAAGTACTGGTGTTGATAGCCAATCACTCAATTATACACTCAGGGTCTTCTGCGTAACTGCACAGTTGCGGTAACAATGTATTGATTGGCTCATTACTTATCCAGTTCCCGAGTGTTTAAACTTTCCACAGTAACTGAAACACATTTATTGGACAGTCAGAAAAGTATTCCAAGCCTTCGCATTTCAGCAAGCTCGGTTTTATCCTGTCAACGTTGCGCACATTGCGCGGCTGAAATAGACGCGATTTATAGAAAAAAGACTCCTGAAACCGGCCTCAAGTGTTCAGTTACATTTACAGGATTTAAATGAGGTAAGGACATGGTCAATGGGAATTATTTCGAATGAAACAGGATCTGAGGGTTCCTTCTTCTGGATACATCGGTCTCTGGAGGAGGGATTCAGTGAAAAAGGTTAGGCTGCTAATTTTGCTTTTTGTTTTGGAATGTATACCGTATTCAACAAAATCGAATGCCGGGGTTTTTTTTTCCAAGTTTAAAACGTGAACTGGTCATGCATTTCGGTGGATCCTGGTACGTTCATTGCACCTTTCTGTTGAATCTAGGGGAGGCATATATTGTTTGATTTTCCTGAAAGTGGAATGCCTGTTCTGTTAAAATAAGGTATATTTCAAAAATCAGATATTACTGAGTTGGTGAGTTTTACTTGTTCCTTATAAGGTGTAGAAAGTGATCAAATAGGATTGTGAGTTGGAAGAATGGGAACTGCTAGCTTTCATTGATCATGATCTGACCGTTTAATCGCCCATAGTATGCTGGCCAGGGGACTTTGAAAAAATGGACAAAACAGAAAACTTCATTATGGAGAAAAAGGCATGTTTTTGTGTTTGGAGAGGTTACTGGTGACCACTGATGTTCAATTACTGATATTGATAAATTCAGCTAAACTCAACAAAAAAATCATTAGTTCATATTAAATTTCATGCCTCAAAACTGTATTTGTGTTAAATATATGATTATTTTAATCTGATAGTGCACCATTTTGAGGATTCAGACTTGGGGAGCCACCTGGATAGCTGTCTAATTTGGCTCATAACAAGTAGGTAATCTAGAATGCAATGTTCAAGATGAATTATATTGCCAAGGAGTTTATGATCCCAGAAATGTATAGATTTAACTGCACAGTTTTTCAATTCTCAGTATTATTTTTTTTTATTTCAATGTTGAATTTTTCATGAAGATTTTTTGTATTTGCAGTCCTTTTTTCAAATTTATTGAAAATCAAAAAGAAATATAATGGAGTCTAAATTTCAAATGTCTCGGTTTTATCCTGTCAACGTTTCCTGTCTGTGAAGCTGCAATCTTGAATTATAAAGACTTAACTTATAGAAAAAAAGACTCCTGAAACCGCCTCAAGTTGTTCAGTTACATTTACAGGATTTAAAAGGCGAGGTAAAACATGGTCAATGGGAATTATTTCGAATGAAACAGGATCTGAGGGTTCCTTCTTCTGGATACATCGGTCTCTGGAGGAGGGATTCAGTGAAAAAAGGTTAGGCTGCTAATTTTGAGCTTTTGTTTTGGAATGTATAATTCAACAAAATCAATGCCGGGGTTTTTTTCTCAAGTTTAAAAAATGTGAACTGGTCATGCAAAACCGGTGGATCCTTGTATTCAGTTCATTGCACCTTTCTGTTGAATCTAGGGAGGCATATATTGTTTTGATTTTTAGGTGAAAGTGGAATGCCTGTTCTGTTAAAATAAGGTATATTTCAAAAAATCCAAATATTACTGAGTTGGTGAAAGCCTTGTTCATTATAAGGACCGTTCGTCTGATGGCTTTTCCTCCACAAAATGGAAGGAACATACATATGGGCACTTCGGAAGGCACTTCAGGTTTAGTGTCTACAGCGATATCCTCCAGCTCTCCACATCTTTGAGAGGTGGGTGCAAGTTGTAAAATGCCCCACAACACTCTGATCTCTTCACTTTATGGTTATAACATTGTTATTGTAATTGCCGTCTTCTCTTTATGCTATTATTGTGGCACCCCTGAACTGCTCGTGATACTTGACATCGTAGTTGTCGGTCCATGTCTACGCGAACTAGCTTTAGTAGGATGACAGGAAGTTGGATGACAAAACGAAAGTGGTGGCGTTACCCTTGTTGTCATGGGAAATAAGGTCAATACGCATGCTCGCTGCCTTCTTCTCTGGTTTTGGTCTATTTCCGTAGAAACGCCACAGCACCATACAGCGCCGAACACAGGCCTTGGACTCCCAAGGGCCCTCCAAGCCTCAGGCCATGCGTGACATGAGGCCGAAGACATCTGTGGGTAGTTGAATGCCATGGTCCTCATTACGCAGTACATGTACTGATTTATTAGGCCGTATGCTGTTCGCTGAAAGACGCTTAGAAATGAAGTTTTGCTCCAATGAACGGTTCACTACATTCTAATCAGAATGTATTATACTATAGGCGCAGCGAAACCTGAAACAAAAAAGTTCTCATCACAAACCTAGCACAAATAGAAGTACTTTGCATTTTTACAGCGAACTGTGTGCACTGCAAATCAGTCCAATTTCTGTAAGGCAGACAGGAGTTTGACGTCATTATATCACTGCACGTTACTAAATCTAGCAGTCGTTGACGCACAACGCCTAGGTCACGAGATTGATTCCGCGTGTGGCTCCGCTGCATACCGGCCAGTGGGCTGATAGATTTTAATGTAATTTGGGGTCCAAGCAGCGATAGCTGGTGGTGGGCCGCTTGGTCCACAATGCGTTGACTTTTTTGTTTCAGTCCAGCCCTCACGATAAGAAAATTTATTTGTGATTGGGGGTAGGGTGGGCCCTGCTCATTACCTTAGTGGCAAAAAGCGCCAGCATGCTTGCTAGCGAATTATTCATCCCATTGACTTGAATAAATCGCAAACTAGAAACCAATGCTAGCGATGGTTAACGTTTTCCAGTCAGGATTGGTAACGTTACCATGTTTGTAAAAGTGATTGAAAAGATGTGAACGGTTCATAATAAAACAAAATATAAAATAGGCCGTATTTACATATTTCAATATCTTCTCTGCAAAGTGCTTCTCGCAGAATAAATTCTGTCCTTCTTGATCTGTACCCTGAAATTGGGGTTTGCATGAACCACAACCAAAAACAGAGCAATTATCACCTGGCTTCTCCAGGGAATAATTTCTTTTTCAAATACAGAGCAAACGATCGTTTAAGTAAGGAAAAAGTGGCAAAATATCGCACTTTCATAACACATCATGGCCTAACCTGATGCGAAAATTAATTCTTTGTGCAGAGTCAGAGTCATGTGACTGAGCAAAAACCGTAACAATGACATCAGTGATTGAAGTTCACTGGCTTTCCTAACCAGTCCCCTCCATTAACTCTGATTAGCACAAGTGTACGATGCGATTCAGATTTTATTGTTGTTTGGCCTGTATTCAACATCGTAAGGCATCTTCAGCACCTCTGAGAGCCTCATTTTGGTATAATACAATACCCTCTGCCATTTTTGTCAAGAACCCAATTTGATCCCACAATTCCATGCACAGACTGTTACGTTGTCATCGCTGGGCTAACTGAACTGGCATATGCACAAGGTGTATGTGGTCAGAAGGAACTTTTTGTTGCGAGTGCTGAATCATTTCCCTGATCCCAAGAAGGCTTGCCTTTGAATACATTTGCTGTCTCTGTTAAAAGTTCGTTAGCAATTCACTCCAAGTTGACAATCGAGGCATCAACGGCAATTCCCTCTGAATATCATTGTTACCACTCTGTCATAATGATTAAAAATTGTCGAATGCAGAGACTGCCGTCTCAGTATTAGAATTTTCTTCTGACTCCATTTTCTCTTGTCGTCATTGCCCTCATTGCCATGTGTCATGTGTCATTGTCTATGTCACTGTAAGACGTCACCCAAATTACCACATTAGTTTCGGACGCGTAGCCCTAATTACCATAATAGTTTGGGATATGTTTCCCCAGTTACCACATTTGTTTCGGATATGTACTGATGAAATGTTAAAAGGGCTTGCCACATGCATTTTTGAGGAGTGGAAATTCCTTTTTGGATATCTAAAATTAAGTTCTCACTAGTTACAAAGGGAATTGTAGATATCTCAAATATAATGTCACTTGTAAGAATGTAATTTCAGATATCTGCAACAGCATGTAAGATATGTAAAATGCAGTTAGGGATATCGATATCTGAAATGTAACTGTAGATAATGGAAATAACATTCTTACTCGTTAGACTTCCACACTGACATATCAGAAACTTAATTTTGACTTGTCAGAATTGAATTTTCGATATAAGAACAATTGTCAATATCGACAATAAACTTTGCTACAAGTGAGAAGCAGTGGCGGTCCATCGGCAGAAACACAGGACCAGCAATAACCTCACCTTTCACAGCTTAGTGACCTAAACCTCTCACAGTTCACCTCACTCAATTAGCATCAGTTGCTCAGACTAATGGGTAGAACCGATGAGTCTAATTTATTTTTGAAAGCCTTGTTATACATTGCGCCACAAAATTATACTTTGTTTTCTTCCGCACATCAATGACTATGTAAAATATTAATACGTCTTCATAATTTCTGCGTGCGTGTAGCTCGTGAAACAGCACAGATTTGTGAAAATTAGTTTGCGAGGCTCATTGAGCAATAAGCCACGAGAATCCGTTCTACAGTCTGAATGTAGTGACAGCTAAAGGGCTTTGTTAGGTACAATGCACAGCTGAGTGATGGCGAAAATAATTACTGTGAAGGCAGCGAAAGTTTCGGATTGTTTGCATTTATGTTTCCATCCTAACAATGTTGTATCAATTATATAAATATTGGCAATAAGCATTAATTTTTTCATTATTGTTTCTTATTATGGAAAATGGATTGGTCTTGGTCGTTCAGTCGATAAATTGTTTGATTGTTAATCAGGCAAACTTGAATGAGAACAGCGAGAGGACAGTCGAGCGGTAAAGGGTAAGGTTATTGAAGCCCCTCTGATTATGTGACTGCAAGCTGCTGGTGAGAATTGAATTGTTGATATCAACAATTGATATTTCCAGTATTCAGAAGTGAATTGTAAATATCTATAATCAACATGTTGACAAGTGAGAATGGAGATGTAGATATCATTAATTTGAATTACAACAAGTCAAAATTACATTATGGATACGTCAAATTCGAGTTAAAACATGTCAAAATTGAATTTGAGATATCTAATATAAAATTAGAATGGAAGTCAATTGTGGAATTTGAATAGTTGTAATTGAGTAACGCATATCTATAGTGAACATTTCCACTAGTAAGAAAGTAATTTTTAATATCAAAAATTAGCATTTTGACAAGTAAGAACAGAATTTTTGATTTCTTTTATTAGAATTTCCACTGGTCAAAGTGACATTACGGATGTTTTTGCTTGGAATTCTCACAAGTCTAAAAGCAATTGTTCATATTCACAATTGTTATCACTGAGATTCATTGAATGTTAAAATGGTTTGCCATAAGCCCTTAGTGCTGCTTATTTTGTGTTTGAGCAACAAGCCCGAAGTGCTGTTTAATCTGTGTGTGAGAAACAAGCCCTTGTTGCAGCTGAATCTGTGTGTGAAAAAAGCTCTAATTGCGGCTGAATCTGTGTTTGAGAAATGAGCTCTTTGTGAGGCTGAATTTTTGTGAGAAACACAAGCCCTTTGTGCAGGGCTTGAAATTGCGACCGTTTTGGTCTCATATGTGACCAAAATTAACACACTGCGACCCAGTGACGTGCGGTCAGAGGTTAGTTTGGTGAGGCAGAATCCTCCCCTTTGCTTGATTAACAATCACACGATTAACTAGTTTAGTAAGACTATTCGGTAGAATGACGGGCCAGTGTAAGTTTCCGCGGTGTTATTACTCAGTAAATCGAACCTGAAATGCTCACGAAACTGCAGATTTGCGCGTACTTGCTTACAAGAAGCCAGAGACATGCGGTGAGGTGAGGCAGCGACCCAAACTATTATCACAGGATTTTGTTAACCTGTTCCCACCTACTATTCCTGATTGACAAAACAATTAAGACCAAGCCTATTGGAAGCCCGTATACTGATAGAGGAGATAATGACAAAAAGATTCACGTATTCGCTTCAATTTGAGACTGCAAGGATGGAAATCTGAATAATCAAATAGGAAAAATTCTCGGCTCTCGGTTATTCTGTTTATTGTTTAAACATTTTGAAGACTGAAAATAAACGCCCGCTTTTTTTTTTTTTTTTTTTTTTTTTTTTTTTGGTTTGGGTGTAAAAGTGCATATTTAAAGGAGAATACATAGTATACTGATCAAGCATTGAACTCTGCAAAAGTCAAACTGTTTTAATATTTGTTGATGACATTGCTTCGGCTTCCTGGAAGCAAATACGTGCAAATCTGCTGTGTAGTGAGCATTTCAGGTTCGATGTACTGAGTAATGACGCTGCAGAAACTTAAACTGGCCCATCATTCTGCCATATAGTCTTACTAAACTAGTTAATCGTCTGATTGCTAATCAAGCAAAGGGGAAGATTCTGCCTCACCAAACTAACCTCCGACCGAATGTCAGTGGGTTGCACAGTGTTAATTATGCGACCAAAACGGTCACAATTTCGAGCCCTGGCTTTGTGCTGCTGAATCAGTATTATGGAACCAAGCCCTTATTGTTTGAAAAATGTTTTTTTACGTCATCTGAAGATTCAGGGCCTCAGCTGAACGTTCAAGACTGAACAAGACCAGAACAGATGGAGCTCAGAACTTTCAAGCTCATTCTCTCCACCGTCTCCAACATCTCCAACTTCACCACAAGCAATGGCACAGATGCCCTGCAGTCTAAGGGCCCTTACCAGACAGCGGAGGTGGTGATCATTGTCCTGGTTTCAGGGTCCCTCAGTCTCATCACGATTACTGGGAACATACTGGTCCTGCTTTCAATCATAATTAAGAGGAGCCTTCAGACCATAAACAACTACTTCCTCTTCAGCCTGGCATGTGCAGACCTGATCGTTGGGTTCAGCAACATGAACCTGCTCACAGTCTACATTGTGTTTGGATATTGGCCATTGGGGCCAGCAGTCTGTGACCTTTGGGTGATTCTGGACTATGTGATCGGCACTGTCTCTGGCTGGCATCTACTTATTATCAGCTTTGACCGTTACTTTTGCGTCACCAAGCCACTCAGCTACCCTGTAAAAAGGACCACAAGGGTGGCGTGCATGATGATTGCAGCAGCCTGGTTTATTTCCTTCATCCTGTGGGTCCCACCCATCCTGTTATGGCAGGTTATTGTAGGTGAACGCACTGTGCCAGAGGGTGAGTGCTACGTCCAGTTCCTGACCAATCCAACCGTCATTTTTATCACCACCATTGCTTCCTTCTACTTGCCTGTTGCCATCATGATGTTACTGTATTGGCAGATCTCCAGGGCCAGCAAGAGCCGTGTGAAGAAGGGCGAACAAAACCCAAAACAGGACAACCCTTCCAACAGCAAACCAGGAAACCACATCACAATGTCCTGTGATGATGAAAAGGTGAAAACCCATCACTCAGAGAGGAGTCAGAATGGCAGAACAGGTGGATTCAGGGAGGAGGAGCCAAGTGCACCAGTACATCCTGAGAGAAATGAAATTGCTGAGGCCCCTGCAGGTCAGGAAGGAAACCCCACAGCCCATGGCCTAAATGTTATGATGGAAAAGCAGCTTCCCTCTAAGAAGGCATTGCTATCCCGTGAGAAAAAGGTTACACGCACAGTAATGGCCATTGTTGTGGCCTTCGTGGTCCTATGGACGCCCTATGATGTCATGGTGCTCGTCAGCACCTTTTGTTCAACCTGTGTTCCCTCCAGCATGTGGAATCTGGGCTTCTGGCTCTGCTACATCAACAGCACCATCAATCCAGCCTGCTATGCTCTCTGCAACGTCACCTTCAAAAAGACCTTCAAACAACTCCTGCTCTGCCAGCACAAGGACATTCGCTTGGGCAGATAAAGAGGTGTTATTATTTCTTTTATATTTTTGCTGGTGCTCTATTCTGTCTTTTCTCTACATATCCTCATATATATCACTTTTAGGAACAGCAGGTAGAAGCTCAGAAGTGGAACTACAGACACAAAACCAAAAGATGTAAAGTGTCATTGCACACATTTCTATGCCTGTGAACTTCTTCAGAATTCAAGCACATTTACTGCAGAGTTAAAACTCTAGGAGAGTTCATAGCAATTCATGAAATCAGGCAGGGCATCATCTTATTGTAATTTATATTTTCATCTGATGTTAATTACATACATATTACGCAATGTACAGTGCCCTAAAAAGTTTGCAGTCACTTAGAAATATTGATGGTTTAAAAAATGAATACTTTTTTTTTTTTAAAGTATGAAATGCTCAGATCCCCCGCAATGGGACGGCTGATATCTAGCTTGAAACAGAATGAGAAGGGACAGACAGTTGGACAAAAGGACAGATGGAAGTTTGAGTAGACACATCGACGGTACAAATTAATAAGTATCTATATCTTAAATTTTGTTGAGAAGTATTGAGGGGTTGGGAGTTCTGGACCAGAAAAGAAGTTTTAACAGATGGACGGATGGACAACACTCATTCCAATATCCCCATCCACTTCATGGCAGCGGATATTCAGCCAAGTTCTTATTATTATAGAACTTGATTACAATTACTGCTAAAATAATACTTTTTTCTTTTTAGTCAAATTTTTCATATGATTGCAAACCCCAGTTTTTAGCAGCCATTCCACCAGTGTACAAATTACCAATGCCATCAACAATGCATAATCATACCCTTTAAGGTACTTTCAGGAGTTTTAGAGATAAAAATTTACAGGAAAAAAAAAGAACATTGAGCTTCAATATTTATTGGATGGTAGAAATCCACTTGCATTTTTTGAAGATTAAATTTGTTTCCACTATCTGTAATCAGGATTATTATTATTATTATTATTATTATTATTATTATTATTATTATGAACGCTGGTCTTGTATTCAAGATGCTGACATTTTGAAACCACGTCATCTCCAAACACATGCACACAAAGGGAAACACACTGCACTCAAAGCGTGACAGACTCCACACATAGTGCTACACACTGCACACAAAGGGCTTCATACTGCATGCAGAGGGTTACACACACTGTACACAGAGGGCTACAAACTGCACACAAAGGACAAAAATGAACAGAAGGGGCTGGACATAGCAGAAAAAAGACAACACACTTAACACTGAAGACAACAAACAGCACACAGAAGGTTACACACTACACAGATAGAGTTGTACACTGTGTGCAGAGGGCTACAGACTCCACTTAGAAGCTCATACACTGTGCAGAATGGGCCATACTTTGCACAAAGGGTTCCATAATGCACAGTTGGCTATACACTGCACAAGGAAGCTAAACACCACAAAAGGGCTGCACTCTGCAAACAAGGGGTTACACACTGCACATAGAGGCTTACACACTGCTCACAGAGGGCTCCAGACTGCACACATGATGACAAACATTCTCACCAGACTGCTGTGTCCTGCATTATGTAAAAGACAAGAAGGTCACATTTCCCTTTCATTATGCTGTTTTGTAGTTGGCATGTATGGAAGCCCATAGTGGACAATATTCAAATGAAAATGTCATCCCACTATTGCATTATAATTTTCCACTTTTGAATGAGTTATTTGAGACAATATTAAATTGAAAATGCATTAATCCAATTATCACTTTCATTTTCACATACACAAATGGGAAATCTGTGACTATATTCACATGATAATGAAAACCTGTTTGACATTTCATCTTCAAAGTCATGGTCTGCAATATAGTGGACAATATTCAAATGCAATAAGCAAAACAGCACCCCCAGCCTATTGCATTTACATGTCAACACGCTCTTTTAGGGTCAACATGAAAATGCAAATGCTATTTTCTGACTATTTGAAAATGAAATTGAAAATGGCATTCAACATTTAATTTGCAAAGACTTAACTTGCTCTACTGAGGACAATATTCAAATGCAATGAGAAAAACAGCTCTCCCAGTTTATTGCATTACATGTCATCACGCTCTTTTAGGGTCAATATGATAATGAAAATGCTGTTTTCTAATCATTTGGAAATAATAATGATATAATAATGATGAGGACATTTGACATTTCATTTTCAAAGACTTATCCTGCAGTACATGGGACAATATTCAAATGCAGTAAGGGCAACAGTGCCTCCCAGTACATAGAATTTTCAAATACATGTCACCACGCTCTTTTTGGGACACAATGAAAATTAAAATGCAATCTGTTAGCGTCTCATCAAGGCGGGTCTTCCGCTAGGACGTCACTCATTAGGGGCGCGAACGGAAACCATGTTCCTCATTTGCATACCAACCAATCAGCTTCTTGGTAGCACTTGTACGCACAGAGGCTTACTGATAATGTCATGATGGTGGGGCATTAGGCTACATTGCGCTTTGGATGTAGCCATCTCGGAAGCTAATATGCTAGCTAACGTTACTAAGGAAAATATTTATAAATGATCATCACATTTTAAGCGATATGATTTGATTTTTGCCCCAACTCTATTAACTGAGCTAGCTGTAATATGCATGAACTTATCCAAGGCTTCGCGGCAGTGTTGTGCAACTGCAACCCAAGTGTGCTTGCAGATTTCAGAGACGTTAGCTAGCTTGCTCGTGAGTCTAAAAGCAGTCGCTTAGGTACAGCTAGCTAGCTATGATGCCTACTGGAGAAGCTCTTACTGCCCTGATTTGTCACTTTCAATGCCATCTCACACACACGACCTTTCACCATCGATTAGCAGCTTCTTTTCCCTAAAGAACAAACTGACAGTTCAGCCTGAGACATGTTATTTCATAGCTAGTTAAAGCAGCATTATCCTTCCATACGTGCTATAGCGTATTACATTACTCCAGATAAAACGCTATCCCTCTTCCCACCCTGCTGACGCTAGATAGGGGAAATGTTTGTCATCATTTTTATACTTAATTGCTGTGATTCGGTTTTTGCCCTAGCTTCACAAGCTAGCTAGCTGACAGCGATTGCTCTTGTGCTTGCCAACATTGCAAGTTCGCCACTCCTGAAACATGCAAAATGTATGCATCATGCAGAACGGTCTGATAAACGGCCAGCAGTCAGGCTGCTGCTGTTCCTAGTTTAATCACGATTCCCAAGCCACGTAGCAATGGGAGAGATTTTGATGACTCTGACTGGCTGAAAACGATGTTCCTCACTTGCTAACTTACCCTGCTGTAATCTGAACTTCTTTGATATGTTTGGCAGCACTTTCATTCGTCCAAACAGTACTATCAGATTTCTGGGAGATTTAAATGGATAGCTCATTACCTGGCTAGCTCAAGAACAATAAGTACAAGAGCAATAAGCTGTCAGCTAGCTAGCTTGTAAGCTAGGGCAAAAAACTAATCCAGGCGATTAAGTATAAAAATGATGACAAACATTTCCCTAACTAGCGTCAGCAAGGTGGGAAGACGGATCGCGTTTTATCTGGAGTAATGTAATACGCTATTGCATGGAAGGATAATGCTGCTTTAACTAGCTCAAAATGTCTCAGGCTGAACTGTCAGTTCGTTCTTTAGGAAAAGAAGCTGCTAATCAATAGTGAAAGAGGTCGGTATTAATGCGAGATGGGCGTGGAAAGTGACAAATCAGGGTTGTAAGAGCTTCTCCAGTCGGCATCATAGCTAGCTAGCTGTACCTAAGCGATTGCTGTTAAACTCACTAGCAAGCTAGCGAACGTCTCTGAAATCTGCAAGCACACTTGGTTGCGGTTTGCACAACACTGCTCGAAAGCCTCGATAAGTTCATGCATATTACAGCTAGCTCAGGTAATAGAGTTGGGGCAAAAATCAAATCATATCACTTTAATGTGATGATCATTAACAAATATTTTCCTTAGTTAACGTTAGCTAGCATACTAGCTGCCGAGATGGCTACATCCAAAGCGCAACGTAGCCTAATGCACGATGGCACACAATACATAGCAGCCTAGCCACCATGACATTATCAGTAAGCCTCCGTGCATGCCCAGGCAAAGCTGATTGGTTGGTATGCAAATGAGAAACATGGTTTCCGTCTGCAGGTCCTAGCGGAAGACCAGCCTTGATGAGACGCCAACAGATTGTATTTTAATTTTCATTGTGTCCCAAAAAGGGCGTGGTGACATGTTTTTGAAAATGCAATGGACTGGGAGGCGCTGTTTCCCTTACTGCATTTGAATATTGTCCCATGTATTGCAGGATAAGTCTTTAAAAATGAAATGTCAAATGTCCTCATCATTATTATATCATTATTATTTCCAAGTGATGAGAAAACAGCATTTTCATTATTTTGTTGACCTTAAAAGAGCGTGATGACATGTATATGTAAATGCAATAGACTGGGAGAGCTGTTTCTTTTATTGCATTTGAATATTGTCCTCAGTAGAACAAGTTAAAGAGCTTAGGACATGAAATTCAGCTCTGTTTTTTATGTGATAAAATGCTACAAAGTACCTATCTTGAACAATTCTGATAGGACCACTTCGTCAAAAAAGATAATATTTATTACAGCATACAGGCATACAATCTTACATTGAGTTTGGCGACATGGCTCTGTTATGAGAGATCCCTGCCCGTCCGAACGAGGAACCGAAGGCAGGGAGCTGCTTGTAATCCCCCTCCAAGGAACAGAGCCACAGCAGCAATGACCTCACGAAAGAGACATTGCTATAGAACGAAAATTTAGACAAGGAGAGCCGGGTTAATGAATACAATAGATCGGTGGAGCTGGGGTGGGAGGAGGTTTTGAGCGGCGCCCGGAGGAGCAGCTTCCCAAAGAGCTTAAGTAGAGTAGCATATTACCAGCCAAGCAATCAGGCAGCTAGGTCAGATGACAGTCATGTGCACTCAGGTAGAAGCTGCTCCTCTGTTAGCAGGCTTGACTCCATGGCCTATCAGAACTTACGACAAGTCTTCATTTAGTGATGGTTTGAAGCCTCCTGTTCTGTTTGTTTAGGCTAACACTCATAATATTCCCGGTCACATGTGACCGGGAACATTGTATTTGATTATAAATCCACTATGATACATATATTATCCCCTAATGTTGTGTTAGATCTTTTTATCAACTTCAGCTCTTGTGAACATTACAAGTTTTGAACTTCTATTTGCTATGTATGTGCTGTAGGCCTAATTTACCTGAGGTCATACAACTGGTTTTTTAGGGAAAAAAAACATTATATAGATATTATTTTGACTAAACCAAATACTTAGATGAAACATATTGTTGTATTTATCACAGAACACTTCATTTCAATGTTTACCAAGGACACTGTTTTGAAACCATTTCAATTTTCTAAATAGTGGCACAAAATAACATCTTTTGTGTTCCCGGTCAAAACTGACCGGTATGATTTATTTAGTAAAACAAAAGCCCAAATCTACACAGGAAAACTTAACCATGTTATAAAAGTAATGTCTGAGCCTTAGACTGAATGTACACATTAACAACTATTTTCCCATGCATCCCTTAAAACAAACAACAGGTAGCACCAAAGTGTTATTCCAGTGTTCCTCAGTGTTGCATCATAATTCATCTTTGCTCTTCACCTCCTTAGCTCTACAACTGTTTTCATTCTTTTTGAAGATCAACAATAACACTGCTGATAACAAAAACAAAACCTTCACAATCTGTCAATCATAACAACAAAAACAAAATCTTCACAATATGTCAATCACTGGTCAATCACTTACATTTTGTCTTCTCATGAACATGTTGGGCAATGGATTATGGCTGTTGCATGTTCCTGGCAAATGTATACACTGCATTTGTGGCACACCAGGCTTGTTTTTCTATCTCGTGGTGCACACAGTTGACACCTCTTCCTTTTATATCCTCCTCCTCTGGTTGGTGTAGATGTTGGTGCTGATGCTTGCATGTCTCTCACCAGTGCAGCAGAGGATGGTGTTCGGGGAAGGTGCTGCCGCCTTTGCATGAGGGGTTCCACCATGGCCATAAAAATTCTATCGGAGATACGTTCCTGTGGGGGCTGCCATGGAAGCTGTGTGTGTGTGTGTGTGTGTGTGTGTGTGTGTGTGTGCATATGTGTGTGTGTGTGTGTGTTTGCCCAAAGACACCTGCATGTTGGGATGTGGGAAAGGAGTGTGGGAATGTGCTTGAACTCTATTTTATACACTAATTGTGGTCTTATTCATTTCTAATGACCGGTCATTTTTGCCCGGGAACACCACAGGTGTATACAAGTTCAATAAAACACATAAAATTTAATAAAAATTCTCCAAATTTATTTTTTGTGTTCAGATGCCATGTGTGAACAAAGTCATGGAACCTTATGACAAACAGATAAAATTGACTGCATTTTTTTGGAGAGAAAACTTGTAAATCGGTCAGATTTGACCGAACACAACAGGGGGGTTAATATTGCGTACATTACGCAATGTTTAAAAAACCGCATTTTACCTACTAAATTATCCACTTCAGGGAACGCCCCTTTGCCTCAATCGAGAACATTTGTGCTGGACCGGCTCAGCCACGTGACGTCATAAGTTGTACACGGATTGTGTCTAGGTGGTTAGCCGTAGTTTACGACTCTGGTCTGGTCTGGACAGAGAATATTTTAAAGAATGGACCATCAAAAATCACCGAGAGTGAACGGAAAACGGTGTGTAGAGTGGGGATGCAGTGCAGCGCATGCATATGGCCATGGAATGTTGCCGTGGCCGAAAGATGCAGAGATATCGAGAATATGGACAAAACAAGTGCAACGTATTCGTGCCGAGTTTGCTGGCCCAGGCAAGCCCGGGTCACTGAAACCTACGATGTGCAGCCAACATTTCTAGTATTCATGTTTTTTCATATCGTTATTATTATTATTATTTGCGGAACCCTAATCGTTTCTCTGCACTGTCTGTTCAATAGCCAGCCAACTCGCTGTTCAGTGTGATCTAGCCAGCTAAGTAGTGAAATGACACTATTCACGGCGCTCTATTTATTTCTGAGCACTGTATGCTTGCTAGCTTACTACCTAATAATAGCAAGCTGCAAGATATGGTTTACACGTTGTGATACCATTCATGGCTCGATATTTCTGTGCACTGTGTGTTCGCTCGCTAACTAGCTAATAACAGCAAGCTGCGAGGTACCTACGGCTTACACACATTGTTTCGAGAGCTAATGAAACTACACTGAAATGAGTAGAGCTGCAAACATTATCATTTCACTACTGGCTAAATCATGCGTGAGTCCAACCACCACTTAGCCTGAAATATTATGGTCTTGTTAGGTAAGGTAACCAAACGTCAGGTCTATTGAACTCACTTAAGGTTGAAAAGTGAGTAGACTGGTTATCCAACTTGCAGTGAGAAACAATTGTAGAACCGGAATAATAATCATTCCGCTACTTGGCTGTTTGTATAGTTCGGGACAGGCGGAGACACTGACAATTAGCTGTCTTCATTGCTCGAGTACTCAGGCTGGAATCTGTACGGTTTTATGGTTCTGAATCCCGTGTTAAGCTGCTTTCACACCGGACGCAATACGAATTTTTTCGCACGACAGATGACTTGCAAAGACGCGAATACACGCAAAACGTATTCGCGTCTTTGCATTGACTTTGAATGTAATCTTCCGTGCGAAAAAATTCGTTTCGCGTCCGGTGTTAAAGCAACTTTATGTTCAGTTTCCTCATCTTCCATAAAAAAGTACTCTTCTTCATCAAAATGGACAGATTCAATTGAAAATTCTGAGGAACTATCGGAATCTGACTCGGATGCCAATGTTGTTGGACGCACAATCGCACACCTTGTGCTACTTATGACGTGACCACACAGGGGAGTGCCATAATCGATTTCTATGTTGCTTAGAATGTTTGTTAATGAGGGGGGCGGGGCAAGTAACAAAAATTGCGATTTTTGTTAAAAATAATTTTCTACATTTTTTTTTAGGTAGACAATGGGAATTCTTTTAATTGTACCCTTTTATATTCATAAACTTGCTCAGTGCATGTCCTAAGCTCTTTAAGTCTTTGCAAATTAAATGTTGAATGCCGTTTTCAATTTCATTTTCAAATAGGCAGAAAATAGCATTTGCATTGTCATGTTGACCCTAAAAGAGCATGTTGACATGTAAATGTAAATGCAATAGGCTGGGGATTGCATTTGAATATTGTCGACTGTATTGCGGAGCATGACTTTGAAAATGAAATGTCAAACAGCTTTTCATTATCATTTGAATATAGTCATAGATTTCCCATATGTGAATGTGAAAATGAAAGTGATAATTGGATTAATGCATTTTGCAATTTAATATTGTCTCAAATAACTCATTCACAAGAGGAAAATTATAATGCAATAGTGGGATTACATTTTCATTTGAATACTGTCCACTATGGGCTTCCATAGACATGTTTAAAGAGCTTTTCATGTATTAATTGCATAGAGAGTTTCGATGCAAAAATATAAATTTTACAAAACTGAATGAAGTGATTGCTGTAGGACAGTATGATATTTCCAGTATGTTTGCATTTAGATTGTGCATGTAAAGTTTTGACATAAAAAGCCATTGTTTCAGAAATTTTATCTCAGCTTTGGTTTAAAAAAAAAATTGTAAACTGCAACCTTTTCTTGCCTTCAGTGGCTCGACTTTGCAATTAGCAGTGTTGGGTCATGTAGAGTCTTCTAGATGCTGTTTTTTCATGGTAACAGCATCTAGTCCTTTGTTAAACCCCAACAGAATCACCTTTGGCTTCGAGACTCCTGAAGCCTTACAAAATAAACCCAGCAGGAACCAAAACACACTGACAGCTTGGATAGCATGTTGGAGTAAAATAAAGTTTGATTTGTTCTGCAGAATCCTCTGGATTTTTTAAAACTTAAAACTACCTTTACCTTTGCATTTCAGCACAGATTTTAGTGACCACAAAGAAGGGAATAAAGTCTGAGTTTTAAAATCAGAAAAGATGAGTTTCTGATATCATCAGCAGCTGAAGAGTAGCTGCTCACTCTTCATCCCTCTTGTCTCTAATGCCTGAGAGGCCTTCATGACAGCTTTAGACTCACCTACAGGAAAGCATAGCTAATTGGTGATATTACCTCAGGTGCCGCTGGTTGCCTTTGTCAGGCTTTCATCAGCTATGGAAATGTGGGGAGCTTCATAAACGCAGCCAAATGAGTGCTAACCTGCCCCCCCCCACACACACACACACACACAAAACACTACATCACCCCACAGGTGGACAAAGACCTTCCAGAACTGTCTCATCCAAATACATATTCCATATCTCTCTCACACACACACACACACACACACACACACGCACGCATGCACAAACACAAGCGCACATGCAACCACACGCAAGTATCATTTCCCAAGTTGACTAAAACCTGCCCTGATTTTTACATCCACACACACATTTCATATTGCACGCATACACAAGCACACACACACACACACACACACACACACACACACAAACTCACAAGCAAGTGCACACACATACGCATGCATTCACTCAGGCACATGCACGTACACCCACACACACATTATCACACAGGAACACATGAATCCATACACCCACATGCACTCCCCATGATGTCCAAGGCCAACCAGGACCCTTCCATCCAAATACACTTTCCATATTGCATGCATACACATGCACACACAAACACTTGCACATGCATGCACACGCACACACACACATGCATACCCATTCATTCACACAGGAGCATACACACAAACGCACACGCAAACACATGCATGCATACATACTGGCACATAAGACAATCATGTACAGACACACGCACACATATCATTTCCCAAGTCAGCTAAGAGCTGCCCAGACTCTTGCATCCAAACACTTATTTCATTTTTCATATGTAAGCACACACACGCACATGCACACACACACACAAAGCATGAATACATTCACATCAGCACAGGAGCAGGCACACACATAAACACACACCCATGCAAACACACTCACTCCCACCTGATCATCGACACTTACACAAGTCTAGTCACACACTCTCATCTGCATACAAACTCTGCCTCATTAAAGGTAACCAATTCGTTCCTTATCCTCAATTTTTTTTTCATGTAATTTGCCAGGCTCTACCAATAAAAAGATTTGTGTGTAAGTTCTAATCAGTATATTAATTATAATATTAGTATACGTAAAAGCATTCTTTTCTCATAAAATCTCAATGTTGTCCACAAAAAGGTAAGAAGTTGTACTGTTGATATTAGTAAACTTAGATCATAAAGTGTACCTGGGAATTTTTGTTTTTTTTTTTTTTTTTCATTTCATAATGCGCCAAATATTGTCAGTGGGTGACGGGTTTGGACTGCAGGCAGACCACTCTAGCACCCAGACTCTTTTACTACAGAGCCTTGATGTAATACGTGCATAGTATGGTGTTTGGCATGGTGTTGCTGAAATGAGCAAGACCTTCCCTTGAAAAAAGCATCTTGATGGCAGTAAATTTTCTTCCAAAACCTGTATATATTGTTCACCATTAATGGCGTCTTCAAGGATGCGCAGGTTACCCAGGCCATGTATGCTAATGCACCCCCATACCATCATAGATCCTGGATTTTGAATTGTGTGCTGATAAGCCGAATGGCCTCTCTGCTCTTTAGCCCATGATTTCCAAAAAGAATTTTGATTAGTCAGGCATAGAGCAGTTTCCAGCTTCACCTGAGTACATTTTAAATGACCTCAGGCCCAGAGAAGAAGGCAGTGTTTCTGGATCTTGTTTATCTATGGTTTAATCTCAACATGGCAGAGTTTTAACTTCCATTCGTGAATGCAGTGACAAACTGTATTTACTGACAATGGTTCACAGAGTTGTTCTTGAGACCATGCAGTGTTTTCCACAACAGGATCCTGTCTCTTTTTAATGGAGTGCCACCTGAGGACCTGAAAATCACAGCCATTCAAAATTGGATTTTGGCCATGTCCCATGGATACAGAGATTTTTCTTGATTCTCTGAATCTTTTAATCGTATTATGTACCGAAGTGGATAGAATCCTCAAATTTTTTGCAATTTTAAGTTGGAAACCTTATTCTTAAATTGTTGAACTATTTTCCCATGCAGTCTATCGAAGAGTGGTTAAGCCCTCACCATATTTACTTAAAAAAGACTTTTTATACCTAATCATATAACTGACCTGTTGCTAAATATTCTAACTGGCTGTGAGATGTTCTGCCAGTTGTCTTCTTTTAGCATCATACAACTTTGCCAGTTGTTTCCAGTTTGTTGCCCTGTGCCAAGTTTTCTGCAATATGTTCCTGATACAAAATTAAATATGAGAAAATATATATTAAAAAAAATTAGATTTCTTAGTTTCAACAATTGATACCATTTTGTACTATTTTAAACTAAATACAGGGTTTCAGCGATTTTGAAATCATTACATTGTGTTTTTATCGACATCTAACACAGTATCCCAGCTTTTTTGGAAATGGGGTTGTAGAATGAATATTATAATAAGTCTTGTGTTGCATCCCTGTGTCAAGTTTCCTGGGAGCTACTGGAATTGTTTATTGTTTTTTACCAATAATATAAATATACTGCTCACAAAAAGTCGAGGAGATTCAAATTTGACTAACTGTGGAAAGCACCTGAAATTAGATGTTCGTGAGATTTCTGAGTATGTTTTTGGTTAGCCATTGGCACATTTCAGTACATATCCCAGAAACTGCTAGGTTTCAAAGTTTGCAGACACAGGGCGCCCAAACACACCTGGGGGTGCATGTGAAAAGTAACATCATGCCTTGAGAGCGCAAATGCTGTCATGCATATGCTTTTTGTGCACATGTGGGTATAAGAGCATGCCTAGAACCACACTCATCCATCATTTCACCACTTTTGACGATGAAAAGACTCCAGGAAGAAGACAGATTGCAGGCCATAGGGTTGCTCCAGGCCGAGAGAACCCAAGCTTACACAGCCAGACAACTGCATGTCTCGCAGCCCGTCATCAGCCAATTATAGGCCCGATATGTTGTCACCGGTAGAGTCCAGGACAGACCTTGAAGAGGGCGTCCAAGATGCACAACCAGGCGAGATGACCTCCAGATCGTCAGTATAGCCCTGCGTGACAGGTGACTGAATGCGATACAGCTGCAATAATGGCATCTACAGACTACAGGAAACCTCATCTCAACGCAGAGCACACAAAACCGTCTGTATGTTACCAATCTGCGAACCAGGTAGCCATACATTCGTTGCCCCTGTCAGATTGTCATCAGCAGACAAGGAGGCAGTGGTGTTGATGATGGAGCAATGCCCAATGCGGTCCCTTGTAATGTTCAGTGATGAGTCGCCGTTCAATCTGGACTTCAGTGATGGTCAACCTCATCAGCAAGCCGCTATGATTCCACGTGATCGGCATGGGAGGGGATCAGAAATGCTGTGGGGTGGATTCACTATGACAAGCAGGACTGACCTCCACATCTGCCATGGGAGAGTCACAGGGGTGTGACGACATCATCACTCCACATATGCTTCCGTTTGCATGCCGTCATGGACCTGGGTTCATCTACTAAGATGATAATGCCAGAGCTCATTGTGCACACATCGTCCTTGACCATCTCCAAAGGCACCAAATTCAAACCTTGCCCTGGCCTGCGATGTCCCCTGCTCTCTCCTCCATAGAACACGTATGGGACATGCTGGGATGACGTGTACAACCGCACCCACCTTGTCAGGACTTGGTACAACTGGGTGCGGCACTTCAGGACTAGTGGCAGAGAATTCCTCAAGCTGACATAGTCGGCTCTTTTGGAACATGCAGCATTGGTGGGATGCTTGTATGGATGATAATGGTGGAAAAACTCATTACTGTACACTGTGTAACTTTTGGGGTACCATCCCATGTGACATTTTGCACCTCCAGAAAATATTTTGATTAACTTAAGTGATGGAAAAAATGTCAGGGAATTCATCTGAAATTGCTCGCTAATTAAATAACAGTTTTCAAATTTGAAATAAATATATTTTCAGAGTTATTTATCTTTTCAGTATCCCCTACTTTTTGTGAGCAGTATACATTAATTTTCATCAAATATTTACAGTATAAAAATGCAATTAAAGCATATTCTGAAAAAAGAGAGGTGTAGCTCATGTAGAATGAATATTAGAATTATGTCCGTTTTGTGCTGCATCCCTGTGTCAAGTTTCCTGGTAGCTATTACAAAAAAGTTATACGTTAATATTCATTCAGTATTTTTAAAATGCAACGGAAGCATATTTTGAAATAAGAAATTTAGTTGTACCTCTTGTAGATTGAATATTAGAATTATATGGGTTTTGTGCTGCATTCCTGCATCAAGTTTCCTGGAAGATATTGAAAAAATTAGTGTTTTTCCAGTCATATTCACATACTACTTTTCAAATAGTATTTAAGAAAATGCCACTGATCATGTTCTGACCATAACGAGAGGTGTGCCTTCTTAAGAATGAAAATTAGAACAATTGGGATTTTGTTTTACGTCTCTACGTGAAGTTGCCTTGTAGCTATTGAAAAAAAAAATTCCATTAACATTAATCGATTAAATTTTCATTCAGCATTTATTAGAATGTGACAAAGTAAAGTCTGAAAACAAAAAAGAGAAATGCCTCATTAAGAATTAATATTAGAATTATTTGGGTTTTGTTTTGAGTCCCTGGGTCAGGTTTGCTGGCAGCTATTGAAAAAAAAGTTTTTTTTTCGCTCATTTTAATATATTATTTTACATTAGCTATTTAATAAAAACCTACAAAATCATATTCTGATAATAAAAAGGGGTGTGCCTCATTTAGAGTATGTATCGGAATAATTTAGTATTTTTGTTGTATCCATGGGTGAAGTTTCCTTGTAGGTAAGGTATTGGGGAAAAAAATGTTATTAATTTTAATTAAATATTTCAAAAATACTGCAAAGCATATTCTGACAACACATGTAGATGTGTCCCATGCAGAATATATATAAGAATTATTTAGATTTTGCTATGATTCCCTCAAATCAAGTATTCTGGTAGCTATTGAAAAAATATATTATTTTACACTTTATTATGATCATTATTCACAAACATAAAATATCTCAAATTGAAAACATTACATTTTGCCTTTAAGGAATTAATTTTTTTTTTTTATTCGGCATTTATTAGTATTATTGTTAATTTCGTCAGTTGGTCATGCATGGTGGAAACAATTGCGCAAGTATACATTACTACTAATACTTCTGGAATTTATTGACGGTCCCTAACCCCTGCAGCAGGGCTGAATTGTTAATTGATAGCCCACCGTCGGAGCACTGACTATGGGTAAAATCGCGAAATTATGCCGGAGAGTGCACCGCGAATGTCCCTCGAATATTCAACACAAATCTCACTTCACTGCAATACTATTAGGGCCTGATTTACTAAGACCTTTAGCACATGCAAAATCTTTTTGCCTGTGCAAAAAGTGGCAAGGTTTCTGGTTTTGCACGGGCAAAAATATTTTGCATGTGCTAAAGGTCTTAGTAAATCAGGCCTTAACTGTTTACATCGCGAAGCCTATAGTTTTGAGTCCTCAAAAGCTGAGCCAACCTCTGACGGGCCGTTACTTATCATTCACTTGTGTTCCCTGCGCAACGATTCTTGAGCCAAATTGCATGATTGAGCTCATGTTCAGTGGTTTTCTGAAGACTTTGCACCTGACGCAAAAATTTCTTGAGGTGAAATTATTTCGCCAAAATCCCTGAGAGATTATGATTTTGATCCAAGCGTATTGTGAGGGACCGCCCACCCTGTTTTTTTAACCTTTCTTTTAGCCAGCCTCAGTGTCTCTGCCTTGCACTCGATCCCTCCACGTCTCTCACTCGCGCCTTTTACTTTCAGACCGCAGTGTCGCATATGCTCGCGCCTCAGCGCCGTTTTTATTCCACAACCATGCACTCAAACCAACAGTGAGGTGCATGAGACCGACTGAATGCTGCGTACTCTCTCCTACCAAACGGAGGGTACTATTGGGAGAACCGCAACGAATCATCGAGAGCAGGTAATAAATAGTAAAACTATAGAAAAATACAGCGCAAATACGCAGATTGTTTATTGTTGGCACAATGTGGTAATGAAGATCCATAAAATGACATAATTAAGGAAACAATGCGGCTTTCCAATGGCATCTTTTGTGTAGCGGAATTTACGCATCGCGGCCAACAGATAGAACTGGACGTCTGCGAGTTTGCGGATTCCTGGCAGCCAAATGGTTTAAATTGACTAGCGTTCAAAAAAATATTTTTCCTTGATTCGAAAGGAATTGGAATGGCGCGTAACTTTATTTAATTTGTTGGTACTCGTTTAGTTGCATTGAGTTGAGAGCACCACGAATAGCTGTTTAAAGGTTCGCCTTCTGGAGCCATTTGTTTTTTGGAAATATACTTAACTCCAAAAGAAACGCAAGGGTGAGGTATATACTGTATTTGCGGCAAATTGAACAATCGATTGATTTTTATTGCTTTTCTAGTGATGCACGAGTGGAAATAAAGAAAAGCGCGTGGTATTGTAATCCTGACGCGCGCCACCTGAACGCGCCAAGCACTTCAGTAATAACAAACATTGAGCGGTTTGTGATGTGTACAGTGACACTTGACTTGTTCTTTTAGGTGTGGTCAAAGCGAATGCGCGAGAGTTGACAGGTATGCATTATTAATGAAAATTGACCACACCTGATAATGTTGACAGTTTTTGGAGTTTCTGTAATGGTAATTTAAATTAATGATTGAAAACAGGTCATGACCAATCATTATTGTTTTTAAGGGATGAGCTTGAACTTCCCCTATTTCCAGTTTACCAGCCGCCTCTGAGTGTTAGTTGATCAAAACCTGCTGGCAGAGGTATATGCTCTCTGAGTGCTCTCAAGTTAAGGAATCTGGTGTCAGCATTCCTTGTGTGCTATTAAAATTTAAGACTGTTAATGAACTCAATGCTAGTTGTGGCACTTTGTTCCATAGAGAAAAAATAAAGGTAGAAATGGGAGGGCTGCTTAGCCATTATCTTTTCCGTTGATCCCGCTGGGTTTATGCCCTCCATAAGCAGAGCTGAGAGTTAAACGGCCATTGTATGCCTACTGGGAACATGCTGTATGATTATGTTTACTGCAGACTGAATTATCTTCATACACTGCACATGACGAATGGGGCATTGAGCACAGGTCAGAGAGAAACTCAAAATTGGTGCCCCTGGTGAATGCTGAGAAGCAAGCCATTTCATGCGCTTAAGAGAAATTTATTCTAATACTGACTGTGGAATCATTCTTTCAATGCCAATTCATGTTGATTAATTCTTATGAATTCATTAAAATAACTGAAAAGACACTTGAAGAGCGCAGAGCTCACTTCTAAATTGGCTCTATTTTGTCAATAATGATCCTTAATCTTTTGAGATCTATGGCATTTATTCTACCGAGGCGATATGTCACCATGTTAACAAAAGTGATGCAGAATTTGTGTATCTGCCCTGTGAATCGGATCTGATGCATTGGGTATTACCTTTGCCCATGCCATCTCCTTTCATCGAGTTTCAAGAAAATCGGGCCCGTAGTTTCCTTAATCCTGTTGAAAAATAGAGAAATAGACAGAAAGACAGACAACAATTCACAAGAAAACCATTTAATTTCCCAGGGCCAGATTTGAGACACAGGAGCGGCTAATTTCAAAGGGAAGTAACATTTTTAATGGAGCTCCTACATAACAAAACCATTTGTACTCCAGGGCCAAGCTGAATCTGAATCGACTATATTTTAATCGTCGAGCTGACTAGTTGCAATTTAGTTTTCAATAACGGTAGTGAAAATTACATTTTGACGAGTTAAAATGTTCATTTAAGGTATCTGCTAAATAATTTTGACATGTAACTAATATTTTCTTACTTGCAGCAATTACATTTCGACTAGTCAAAACTGATAAGCAGATATCTTTAATTTATAGATATATCTGTCTTTCCTTTTTGACAAGAATAAGTATTGCAGATAGCAACAATTGAATTTAGACATGTTGAAACAGGATTGTGACTTGTGAAAATGCACTCTGATCTGTCACAAAATTCAAAGCCATAGGTTCATATTTACTCAGGATATGCGTACCTTGTACATGTCCAACAAGTGCAAATGCTTTGTGGAAAAACATGCTTATCGCCGTGATGAAACTATATTGGCACCAAATAATATTTAACGAGTGACAGACATTGCTTGGACAACACGGTTTTCCCCACCCAACTGGCACTGAGAATTAGAGACAGGCAAAACTCTGAGACAAGCTAAAGGTTATGGGCTAGGGGAAGGGTGAGAGTAAGTAAGGAGTAAGGGTTTATCTTGGGGTTAGAGAAACCAGTGATGACTGGTGTAAACCAATGCTGTTTACCTGAGATCAGATGAGGTCATGTCAGTTTAGCAGATGGAATTAAGTGACTGCCAATTCATCATGGCAAAGCAAGTGATTATAAATAATCACACAGAAATGTTTTGCTATTAGCCCATTGCATGATGACGTACGCGTCAGGCAATATGGGATAGAAGTGGGGTCTCACTGTCTCGCTTTACTCATTATCCGATATTGTGTTGCAGATGAGCTTATCAAAGTTTATAGTCTTGGGGCTGAGGGGGGTCCTGTGTGCCATCAGATGTCCCCTCATTTTGACACTTGAACCTGATGGTACACCCCTAGGTAAGTAAAAAAAACTTGGGTGGAAGGTCTGGATCACGGGCAGGAGGGGTAAAATTCAAGATGGCGTCCAAGATGGCCGCCATATCATAAAATCATCCATAACTCCTCAAGGAAAGGGGCTGGAGAAATAATTTTGGTGTCTTTACCTAGGTTTTGGGGGTCAAGGAATCCAATGAAGCCATGTTTTTGGTCATCACCATATTTGGTAATGGTGAGATCCAATATGGCAGCGTAAAGGGGCCATGAGCTGTAACTTGCTTAGTACTTGGTCTAGAGTTACAAATTTGGTGTCCTTTCCACAGTTTTCAGGGTCAAGGAATCAATTGAGACAATTTTCAGAAATGATAGTTTATTACTTAATGGTGAAATCCAATATGGCTGCATGTATGACATCCACTGTTAGTCAGTAACAATACATAATCATTGTATTTTGGCAACAGATGACAGGATGGTTGCAAGTAAGCATTATCAGCTACCAGTATGTTGTTTGTGACAAGATAACAACAGCCTCATCTTAAAAATAAGCTAGACATATTGAAAAACACCCCAAGAAACACCTGGCGTAATACTATTTGCACTACATGTATTCCATTTTTTAAAGTGCAGTAAATTTCATGATGAATTTCAATTCATCTACTTTTCATAAATGACTCCATTTGGGGTCTTGCAAGGAAGATGCTCATTTGACTGACACTTACAAAATGCACAACAGGGCAAGCCCTCCTCTCTGCAAGGGCATCGTGAAGTAGCACACTTCATACAATTGCAATTAGTTGCCATGTGATCAGGCAGGGGGCGGTGGAATGATTTGGCCTTAAGATTACCCTCCTCCATTTGATATCCATACTGCAGAGGATCTAGTGAGACATTGTTCAGACAGTTTATCTGGATATGAGCAGCATAAAATGCTCTGAGGATGTGTCCTTTTGCAGCATGACCAGTAGGAGGCAGATCAAGAATGGTGGTTGTCTTTCGCTGATGGTACATCTTGTACCTGAGATCGTCCAGTGTTTCAATACTAAGATTGCCACGTCAGGTTGTCAGGTTTAACACCTGAACTAAATATTTCTCTGCATTGCACACTGCAGCATCACCCCCAAGCTTTCCAAAGTCCTTCAGAAATATGGTTGGATCTGCCTTCAGTCCAGCAGATTTGGTACCGAACTTACTGGTGACATCGCACCCAGTAAGAGCATGAACAGCTGTTAAGACTTCACACATTGACTGTCCTAAGTTATTTGCCAGCAGATGCAACGGGATGTATCTGGTTTTTTCACCTTTTCCTCCTCTGAACCAAAGCTCAATCAGTCCATTTGACTTAAAACACTCGATAAAATACGTAGCAATCACAAAGACATCTGTGTCATTTGACAGGGTTACCAAGCGCGTGAGTCCATTTCTGACAGAATTGAGACAGTGGGGAATGATTTGAACGTCAGCCTCTTCAAGGCTGGAATCAAGGCTTGGATGCACGGAGAGTTCTCCATCACTAATGAACTCAGTAGTAACTGAGACATTGACTCCCACTATTTGATTGAAGAAAACCTTTAAACCTTGGACATTCTGATGTGTGTAATGTCCCTTAGGAGTACCTCAAGTTTCACCCTATTATCATCCGATGGGCAGAAACTGTCCATGTTCTTGAAGAAAAATTGACAAAACTCTAAACTTTATTATGGAGAAAAGGCATGTTTTGTGTTTGGAGAGGTTACTGGTGACCACTGATGTTCAACTGTACTGATATTGATAAATTCATGCTAAACTCAACCAGAAAATCATTAGTTCATATTAAATTTCATGCCTTAAAAGTTTGTGTTAAATATATGATTATTTAATGATTTGACAGTGCACCATTTTGAGGGATCTCAGACTTTGGGGAGCTACCTGGATAGCTGTCTAATTTGGCTCATAGCAAGTTGGAAATCTAGAATGTAATGCTCAAGATGAATTATACTTGTGGTCAAGGAGTTTATGATCCCAGAAATGTATAGTTTTAAGCCCCAGCAGTTTTTCAATTCTCAGTATTCTTTTTTTTTTTGCTATTTCAATGTTGAATTTGCATGAAGATTTTTTTGTGTTTGCAGCCCCTTTTTTTTCAAACAAAATCATGAATCATGAATAAACTGAAATACGATGGGAGTCTAAATGCTTCAAGTGTCTAGACTCAGTTCAGCCATTCCTTTCCTGTCTGTGAAGCTGCAATCTTGAATTATAAAGCCTTAAATAAGGTAACCGCCAAATAGCCAGATTAGGCTTCTGCACAAAGGGGTTAAGATCTTGTGTTTAGCTGTAAACAGTTGAGGGCATTCTCAAGGGACATTCATCATATCATTTTAATCAGAAATCTGATGAAGAAATGGCATCAATATCAGAATGTTCTTGTACATTTCAACAAGGTTCTTGGGTAACACGACTGATGATGCAATGGTAATTACCTTGTTATTTTACAAATGTCACCACTGTTTTAGGCCTAAGGGGCTCGTTTCAAAGTTATTTACTCCAAAGTAGGCCCCAGTTTGAAAGGGAGATCCAAAATTGGTTTGATTCTGCTTTCTGGTGATGATAACTCCAACAGCCATGATCTTAGCCCATGCCAAGACAGTGATAGTGATAGCCATATTGGATTTCACCATTACGAAATGAATTATCATTTCTGAAAATGGCCTCAATTGATTCCTTGACCCTGAAAACCTAGGTAAGGACACCGAATTTGTAACTCTAGACCAAGTAATAAGCAAGTTACGGCTCGCAGCCCCCTTTACACTGCCTTATCGGATTTCACCATTACCAAATATGGTGATGACCAAAAACATGGCTTAAATGGATTCCTTGACCCCCAAAACCTAGGTCCCTTTCCTTGAGGAGTTATGGATGATTTTATGATATGGCGGCCATCTTGGACGCCATCTTGAATTTGACCCCTCCTGCCCGTGATCCAGACCTTACACCCAAGTTTTTTTTTTACTCACCTGGGGGTGTATTATCAGGTTCAAGAGTCAAAATGAGGGGACATCTGATTGCACACAGGATCCCCCCCAGCCCCGGACTATTAGTTGAATCTGTGAAGTTGCATCGTACTAAATTAATGTGCAAAAATGCACCGCATTGCATAGTTCTGAACAATTCAATTGGACTGCACGTTGCTTCCATCGGTTAGCATGCTAAAAAAGCTAGCTAGGAAATTTAATTTATTTACGATTAATAATTAATACAGCCTCAATTTCACCAGAAGTTATACCAGCTATTGATGTTTCTTTTATGTTTTGGCTCTGTTGAAGTGTACCGCACCGGCGGTACTTGTGCATACCTTCATTTCATGTCTGCAGTAGCCACTTGGCTGGCTATGGAGCTACAAGAAAATCGGGGCATTCAACAGCCCATTTTTCATGTTGCTCTGTAGCCATGTAGCTGGCTATTGTAGATGTTAAATTATGCTGGCTAGTTTGGAATAATTAAGGCATTACCTTAACCAGCTAGCTACATTCCCTGGACAGATCCTGAGTTCACAAACGGCACTTCAGCCACATTGTGTCATACTTGATTAATATGCAAAAAGACAGCACATTATAGGGTCCTTTACAATCCAGTAAGATTGAATGTTCTTGTTGATACAAAATGAGACGGAATGGAGTCAAAGGCAGTAATGAGTATCAGTATGTGCATTCAACTTCATAAGAGCGTCTACAACGAATATTTTCAGAACTCTATCGTAGCACAGAGCTAATTGAGGGGACTGGTTAGGAAAGCCGACAATCTTCAAAGGGTCGAACAACAGAGCATTTTCCAATGTTGATCGCACTGGTCACGTGACATCCTTGACCATGCGCAACAGACTAAGATTGCAGCGGGAATTGATGAGTTATTTGTTTATTGTGACAGATTTGAAGCTATTTTAGAGCAATTTAGAGCAATGGCTAACAATGTTATGTAGAAAATATCTGACTTTCGTATTGATTTTCTAGCCTATAACATTAAAATTCATGTAGAGCTGTATTGTGTTTTAGGCAAGCGCCGTACGCTCTGAACGACAACAAACTTTACTTGCTGCTGATTTAACTTTGCTTTCAGAAAATCTTGAGTTCTTGTGCAAGCATTCAATAAAACTGCATGAGACTGACCTATTTCTTTGTGAATTAATAGAGAATCTCGAATGAGTGAGCCCGAGATATCAAATTCATGAAACCAGAGTCTTATTTTTTTGTTTATTCCGAGTCTTCGGTGAAGAATAAATGAAAATTACCACTGGAGTTTCATAGATTTGGTATCTCAGGCTCATAAAATTGAGATCCTCTATATCCCATAAATGTCAGCATAATATAACTCGGAAAATTTAAGAAAAGCATTAGCTTCTTGTTGGTGGTCTATTCAAATCAATAGGATGAATAATCAGCTAGTTAGCAATTGGTTACCTCACGCGTTTTGCCATAAATTAATAAATTCAAGTTTCCTTGATAAAAGTAAGGGCCCGTCGACACGAAAACGATTTTTTTGAAAATGCATAAATATTTAATCATTTCCGCCTTGCGTCCACACGGAGGTGGCGAAAACGCAGCCCGAAAATGGCATTTTTGAGAGTGAGAAAATCTGAAAACACCACCCCAACAAACCAAAATGGGTTTTTTTGAAAACAGTGATCTGATAGCCCCCATTACAAGACCCACCCCCAACCAGAGCGCAAACCTTTTCCGCCCTGCCCACTTTTAATTCTTCGCCTCATCCGCATTTTGTCATCTGACTTCCACTAAACTCCTGGAAGCTAGCAAAAAGATCTTTCACATCGTTCGCTGGTTCTAATGTAAAATAACTTCTGACACCGCATTACACAGCACACAGAAAACTACATGAAACAATCAGGGCCCAGTTGTTCAAAGCTTTGTTAACTTCAACCGGTGATTAAGTCTAAACCACAGCATTTATATCTCAGAATGAAAGCACTGATGTTTGTGCGTTTTTGGTGCATTGTGTGGATTTCCCCCTGATTTGTTCAAGTAACGTTATATAAGAGCATTCACAAGAATCTTAGAAAATGGTCATAGTGTTAGGTGGTTAGCAATAATCAGCCGTTAAACTAGCAAAGCATTGAACAACTGGACCCCTAGATTGCGTCGTAGAACCTAGGGATTGCAGCCAGTAGTCTTTTATAAAGTTTATTGTACTGGTAAAATTGTGTAAAAGTAGTGAACCATACCAATGAAAACCAACTGCTGAAGTCTGTGGCTTTGTCTGGTCTCAGCATGGCAAGAGGCCCCAAAGATGGAGGCTTACAGATTTATACAGAAAGAAAATGGGCTGTTTTTTACAGCAAAGGTTGAATTGATTGGATACAAAAGGACAAATGGCAGAGAACACCAATGAATGATCAACAGAGGGGGGTTGGAGGGACATTCAAAAGATAACAATGGGAGTGGATTGGTTTAATAGCCCGGTACAGACAGAATGATGGGTAAGAGGGAGGAAAAGAGTGCCTCCTTCTACCACACTTGTCACACATTGTCCCATCCATCGACCCTGTTAATGTGGGAAGATGATGCGATTTTTTTTTAAGGTCCATTATCATGGCAATGATAATTATAAAAAACAGTGTGAGAAAGAGAAACCCCTTTGTGCAGATGCAGACGTCCACGGACATGGAACTGCAAATTTAAGCACGCAGTTACAGTACTCGATCACTAGATGGCACCCCCGGATCAGTTATTGAATATTCACAAGCAAGCAGAGTTCGACCGCGGTTTAGAATATGGAGAAGTTCACTCCAATCCCTGTTTTTCAAGAGTTGCATGAATTAAACTTCTCAGCTTAGCCTGATGTGCAAACTGGTCAATATCCTTGCCCATAGTATCGATCCAGCAGTTTAAAAAAATGATCACAACAGAAAAAATCGTTGTCCTCTGTAGCAACCACTTTAGCTACAGTGAGCCAACGGTATTCCAATTAGTGGCTAAGAAAAATCAGTTTTCTGAAGCAAAAAATTCAACATGGTATTGATTCACTCACATTCTACTGTCAATTACAGTCATCGCATACAAAAACTGCGTAGTTCCCTACCGTGGATTTACGTGTAGATTCCTTCACTGACAAATTCAGCGCTTCCTTATATCCACCCAAGTACTGGTGTTGATAGCCAATCACTCAATTATAAACTCAGGGTCTTCTGCGTAACTGCACAGTTGTGGTAACAATGTATTGATTGGCTCATTACTTATCCAATTCCTGAGTGTTTAAACTTTCCACTGTAACTGAAACACATTTATTGGACAGTCAGAAAAGGATTACAAGCCTTAGCGTATCAGCAAGCTCGGTTTTATCCTGTCAACATTGCGCACATTGCGCGGCTGAAATAGACGCGATTTATAGAAAAAAGACTCCTGAAACCGGCCTCAAGTGTTCAGTTACATTTACAGGATTTAAATGAGGTAAGGACAATGGGTCAATGGGAATTATTTCGAATGAAACAGGATCGGAGGGTTCCTTCTACTGGATACATTGGTCTCTGGAGGAGGGATTCAGTGAAAAAGGTTAGGCTGCTAATTTTGCTTTTTGTTTTGGAATATATACCGTATTCAACAAAATCGAATGCCGGGGTTTTTTTTTTCAAGTTTAAAACGTGAACTGGTCATGCATTTCGGCGGATCCCCTGGTACGTTCATTGCACCTTTCTGTTGAATCTAGGGAGGCATATATTGTTTGATTTTCCCTGAAAGTGGAATGCCTGTTCTGTTAAAATAAGGTATATTTCAAAAATCAGATATTACGGAGTTGGTTAGTTTTACTTGTTCCTTATAAGGTGTAGAAAGTGATGAAATAGGATTGTGAGCTTGGAAGTGGGAACTGCTAGCTTTCATTGCAGGGTGAATGTTCTGACCGTTTAATCAGCAGAGTATGTGTGCTGGCTTGGGGGACTTTGAAGACAAACTGGTGACCACTGATGTTCAGCTGCACTGATATTGATAAATTCATGCTAAACTCAACCAGAAAATCATTAGTTCATATTAAATTTCATGCCTCAAAACTGTATTTGTGTTAAATATGTGATTATTTTATGATCTGATAGTGCACCATTTTGAGGGATCTCAGACTTTGGGGAGCCACCTGGATAGCTGTCTATTTTGGCTCATAACAAGTAGTTAATCTAGAATGCAGTGTTCAAGATGAATTATACTTGTGGTCAAGGAGTTTATGATCCCAGAAATGTATAGATTTAAGCCCCAGCAGTTTTTCAATTCTCAGGATTATTTTTTTTTCCCATTTCAATGTTGAATTTTCATGAAGATTTTTGTATTTGCAGTCCTTTTTCTCTACCAAAATCATGAAAATAAACTGAAATACGATGGGAGTCTAAATGTTTCAAATGTCTCGACTCAATTCAGCCACTCCTTTCCTGTCTGTGAAGCTGCAATCTTGAATTATAAAGCCTTAAATAAGGTAACCCCCCCAAATAGCCAGATTTGGCTTCTGCACGAAGGGGTTAAAACAAGATGATGTGCACAAATCTTGTTATCACCCTTGTGGCAACACCAAGGTCAATATCTGAGTGAGAGTGTAGCTTTCTCGCCTACTAGCTCCTGCAGTATCCGTTAACTTACAGGAATAATGTGAGCTGTTGTAAGACTGTAATGGTGAAATTCATATCTTGTACTGTCTCAATTATGGAATATGTAGGGTGGGAATGAAAACCAAGCATAAATTATTGTATTCAGTTTACTACTTGTTACGGATTTTTTTAAATGTATCAGGGCACGGATTTCAGTATTGCAACATTAGGTGCAGGTGCTAAGTTGAAAACATCGCTAACTAGCGAGTCTGTCAATCTCTTCAACACCCGAAATGTCTTCTTTAACGGAGTATCATAGCCCAGCCATTTATCGCGGTGACCGTTTGTCTGATGGCTTTTCCTCCACAAAATGGAAGGAACATACATATGGGCACTTCGGAAGGCACTTCAGGTTTAGTGTCTTCAGCCATATCCTCCAGCTCTCCACATCTTTGAGAGGTGGGTGCAAGTTGTAAAATGCCCCACAACACTCTGATCTCTTCACTTTATGGTCATAACACTGTTATTGTAATTGCCGTCTTCTCTTTATACTATTATTGTGGCACCCCTGAACTGCTCGTGATACTTGACATCGTAGCTGTCGGTCCATGTCTACGTGAACTAACTTTAGTAGGATGACAGGAAGTTGGATGACAAAATGAAAGTGGTGGCGTTACCCTTGTTGTCATGGGAAATAAGGTCAATACGCATGCTCACTGCCTTCTTCTCTGGTTTTGGTCTATTTCCGTAGAAACGCCACAGCACCATACAGCGCCGAACACAGGCCTTGGACTCCCAAGGGTCCTCCAAGCCTCAGGCCATGCGTGACATGAGGCCGAAGACGTCTGTGGGTAGTTGAATGCCATGGTCCTCATTACGCGATACATGAACTGATTTATTAGGTCGTATGCTGTTCGCTGACAGACGCTTAGAAATGAAGTTTTGCTCCAATGAACGGTTGACTACATTCTAATTAGAATATATTATACTATAGGCGCAGCGAAACCTGAAACAAAAAAGTTCTCATCACAAACCTAGCACAAATGGAAGTACTTTACATTTTTACAGCGAACTATGTGCACTGCGAATCAGTCCAATTTCTGTAAGGCAGACAGGAGTTTGACGTCATTATATCACTGCACGTTACTAAATCTAGCAGTCGTTGACGCACAACGCCTAGGTCACGAGATCGATTCCGCGTGTGGCTCCGCTGCATACCGCCCAGTGGGCTGATAAATGTTAATGTAATTAGGGGTCCAAGCAGCGATAGCTGGTGGTGGGCAGCTTGGCCCACAATGCCTTGACTTTTTTGTTTCAGTCCAGCCCTCACTATCAAGAAAATACATTTGTGATTGGGGGTAGGGTGGGCCCTGCTCATTACCTTAGTGGCAAAAAGCGCCAGCATGCTTGCTAGCGAATTATTCATCCCATTGACTTGAATAAACCGCAAACTAGAAACTAATGCTAGCGATGGTTAACGTTTTCCAGCCAGAGGATTGGTAACGTTACCGTGTTTGTAAAAATGATTGAAAAGAGTATGAACGGTTCATAATAAAATAAAATATAAAATAGGCCGTATTTACATATTTCAATATCTTCTGAGGCAAAGTGCTTCTCGCAGGTGTAAATTCTGTCCTTCTTGATCTGTTCCCTGAAATTGGGGTTTGCATGAACCACAACCAAAAACAGAGCAATTATCACCTGGCTTCTCCAGGGAATAATTTCTTTTTCAAATACAGAGCAAACGATTGTTTAAGTAAAGAAAAACTGCAAAATATCGCACTTTCATAACACATCATGGCCTAATTTGATGTGACAATTAATTCTTTGTGCAGAGTCAGAGTCATGTGACCAAGCAAAAACCGTAACAATGACATCAGTGATTGAAGTTCGCCGGCTTTCCTAACCAGTCCCCTCCATTAACTCTGATTAGCACAAGTGTACGATGCGATTCAGATTTTATTGTTGTTCGGCCTGTATTCAACGTCGTAAGGCATCTTCAGCACCAATACTCTTCGCCATTTTTGTCGAGAACCCAATTTGATCCCACAATTCCATGCACAGACTGTTACGTTGTCATCGCTGGGCTAACTGAACTGGCATATGCACAAGGTGTATGTGGTCAGAAGGAACTTTTCGTTGCGAGTGCTGAATCATTTCCCTGATCCCAAGAAGGCTTGCCTTCGAATACATTTGCTGTCTCTGTTAAAAGTTCGTTAGCAATTCACTCCAAGTCGAAAATCGAGGCATCAACGGCAATTCCCTCTGAATATCATTGTTACCACTCTGTCATAACGATAAAAAATTGTCGAATGCAGAGACTGCCGTCTCAGTATTAGAATTTTCTTCTTACTCCATTTTCTCTTGTCGTCATTGCCCTCATTGCCATGTGTCATTGTCTACGTCACTGTAAGATGTCACTCAAATTACCACTAGTTTGAGATATGTTGCCCCAGTTACCACATTTGTTTCGGATATGTACTGATGAAATGTTAAAAGGGCTTGCCACATGCATTTTTGAGGAGTGGAAATTCCTTTTTAGATATCCGAAATTAAGTTCTCACTAGTTACAAAGGGAATTGTAGACATCTCAAATATAATGTCACTTGTAAGAATGTAATTTCAGATATCTACAACAGCATGTCAGATATGTAAAATGCAATTGGAGATATCGATATCTGAAATGTAACTGTAGATATTGGAAATGACATTCTTACTCGTTAGACTTCCACATTGACATATCAGAAATTTAATTTTGACTTGTCAGAATTGAATTTTAGATATAAGGACAATTGTCAATATTGACAATAAACTTTGCTACTAGTGAGAAGCAGTGGTGGTCTGTCGGCAGAAACACTGGACCAGCAATAACCTCACCTTTCACAGCTTAGCAGGGGTGAAAGTAAGCTGGAACCATAGACGTTGGAACAGGGGGGGGGGGAGCGCCCCCCCCCCCACCCCCCCAGCCCCAAACTGCCCCAAGTCTTTTTTTTTTTTTTAATATATACATATATATATGTATATATAAAGAATCTGAATTCAAATGTGTCAGACTTACATTCAGGTCTATGTCTTTCATATCATAAAAAATATATGCTTTCTTTATCTTGTATGCAGCCTAATGCCTGAAGAGACAATTTGGAAAACGTCTCCTTTGTTTTGATACGTAAGGGCGCGCATTGTTCATTTCCTGTTAGCTAGCAAAGGCGGTAAATTCAAGCAATGATCCAGACAATGTCACAGAAGCGGATTTCGCATTTCTTTTCCACAGCTCACACTGAGTCTGCTAAGCGTCTAAGCGAAGCTAAACCGAAAAAGAGAAGCTCGAACGAGTGCATGTCGAGGAAAAAGGAACGCGATCGCAGCTATGCGAAGTCCCGAATAAACAAAGGGAAAGCATACCAACGTTGGAGAGAATTCCGGGAGTTGAATGGTTTTAATTCTGACGCCCAGGTCGCCTTGTTTCTACTTGAGGTGAGTAGAGCTGGGCCCCGTTTCAGAAAGCGGGGTTAGTGGTAACTCTGAGTTTGTTAGCTCAGAGTTGCAGGAAACTCTGAGTTTTCCGGTTCACAATGCGAGTTCAGTCCAACTCTGAGTCAGTTACCGCGGCAACATACTCCGTTAAGCTAACCTGTTCGCTGGCAGGTTTTCAAATAACTCAGTCTCTTCTCCTCCTGAAACTGCAGACCGTTCCTTGAAGAGACAGAGGGCGTTGAAGCGCAAATACTGAGAAGAATTCTCTGTTTTGCCTGTGATCCACTTACGCTTTTAAGGCTTCAGCACGCAAGCAATCGTGGTCAGTCGGAAGCTTTTGGAAGTGCCGGGAACCATCCGAAACTCGCGCAAACAATCGTAGAAAGTCACAGTGATTGGGGAAAAAATTTTATCCCATGATCCACTAACACGAGCATTTCCGATTGATTTTTGCCAACGTCAACAATAAAGACGGCGGTTTTTTTTGTAAACGGTTTCTAATTGGCTAATTGCAGAGGAAATATTCGCCACCTAGTTTGCACTTGACGAACCGATATTTCGCGTCCTTCCGACAAAAATCAAACTGGTTTGATTTTGTCGGAAGAGGGATCCGCGTGATCTGATCCAGTCCGAACCTGTCTTATTCAAGCGGAAGGGTCGGTACAGGTCGGAAGTCATGATCCACCTATGTCTTGCGCGTAACAGAAATTTCCACTCGTAATCGCTCGTAACTGGTCGGAAGGGGAGAATCGGGACAATCGGAGACCTTAAAAGCGTAAGTGGATCACGGGCTTTAGGAGAGAGTTATCCGACCACGTTTAGATGTTTTATCGTTTTCGGACGAATATTTGTTGGAGCGTTCCGGTTTTTTGTGGAATATATAGCCTAATTTATTTCAACAAAATTTTCAGCCGGCATATTGCTCGTGTGAAACACACCGAGGACATTCTCTCAGTTCAAAACAAATTGCGTAGCTCTTCATTTTTTTATTTTTATTTATTTATTTATTTTTTTTGCAAACGGCAGTTTTCAAAAGAAACAACCACGATTTCATTCATTAAAGACACAGTCAGTTTCTAGCACGAGTGGACTCTTCAAAGTACAAAATAGGCTAATGAATAACTCTCTGGGGAGTTTTTAATTCTTCACAATTGGCCCTGCATGGTGGAAAGTCTGCTAATTTGCTGTAATGAATGATCAGCAGTTCGTATGTTCAATTCATTCCAAGTCAAAAGACCTCAAGATAGAACAACTAATGTTTTAAAATGTGAAAATTAAAGTCTGTGGAATTATCCTGAAATAAGTTATTTGTATCAGCTTGGAATGATACCGGCGTTTATCACAACGAGCTGTACACGGCCATTTACCCAACTGAGTGAGCCATTCTTAAACTGCTTTCACGGACGATTGAAACAGAATTTTTTAATGCGACAGATTACATTCAAAGTCAATGCAAAGACGTACCTTGCATTGACTTTGAATGTAATCTGTCGCACGAAAAATTCGTTTCGCGTCCGGTGTGAAAGCAGCTTTACTCAGAAGTTTCACTTTAAGAAAAGCACGTTCATGTTCCAAGTTTCTGAAGGAGAGGAGCGAGCGACTCTGTTGTGTTTTGAGAACATTTCAACTGTCAACAATAGTGACGTCATATCGCCGATACAGCCTTTAATAACTGTGTGGTAATCAAAGCATCCTGCTTAAAATCAAATCATCGTTCAAAAACACTGTGCGTACATATATGAGCACAAACCCCCATCAAAAATCCCGCCTCCCCCCTCTCAGAATATAGTTCCAATGTCTATGGCCGGAATGCAGTGGTACGCCGTACTGTAAAGAGATCTACAGTCCTCTACAGCCGGTACGCAGGGGTAAGAGCAACTTTCACCCCTGCACACAACGCGAGACCTTTAAATTTTCAAGCGAATTTCTCCGAAATAAATGTAAATTTGATGAATACACAAAAATCATCAACAGAATGTGCCGCCCGTGACGTGTTGAAGTAGATTTTAGTGCGCTGGACAAACGTTATCATTTGTAGTAGGCTACTTGCTTACCGTGATATGTTGCAACTTGTAGGCAGTCTACCCTCTGCATTGTAACGTTAATCCAATGGTAGTGACTCGAGTGCTGTGGATTTTTGCAGACAGCAGTGAGCAATCGTTTTTGCAAAAAAAAAAAAAACAAAAGAAAAATCCCTTAGTAATAAATTGTGGGGTTTCACGATTAACAATCTAAATCATGAATGACTCTCTGTCATGCGAGCGAGTGGCGAACCATGAGCGCTACAGCTGGGCCTTCACCTCAGCCATCACCGCCGAGAAAAGACGTCATCATGGGAAAAAAAGCAACATTACGATGAATTGAAAGGGTTTAGTTATTTTGAGGATTTGTACTTGAGTTTTTTTTTTTTTTTAACCAGGACTTTTTACTTTTACTCTACTACATTTAAAACATAAAAAATATACTTTGTTACTTTGACACAGGCCACTTCGTCACAAATTAAAATATGAATGTAATTCATCATTTAAGGATGATCTGGATTTAGCGCGTTCGAGAAGAACAGCGGTGCTCGGCAGGGTATCTTTCTGCAGATGTGTCTGCCAGCGGACATGGAGCTGCAAATTTATGCACGCAGTTACAATATTATATCACTAGATGGCACCCCCGGATCAGTTATTGAACACGGTTTAGAATATGGACGGGTTCACTCCAATCCCTGTACTTCAGGAATTGCCTGAATTTAACTCCTCAGCTAAGCCTGATGTGCAAACTGCTCAATACACTTTCCCATACTATCTATCTAGCAGTTAAAAAAAAATATCTCTTGCTAGAGAAACAATCGTTGTCCTCTGTAGCAACCACTTCAGCTACAGTGAGTCAATGGTATCCCAATTAGTAATCAAGAAAAATCGGTTTTCTGAAGCAAAAATTCAACATGGTATTGAGCCTATTAATTGGGGCGAGCGTGCACAGCACGCGAGTCCCTTCTTAGTCAACTCAGTTGCGCCCGCTGTTTGTATGTATGTCATCGACCGACCGGGTGCTCTGCTTGAAATTGCCAACAGAGGCTGCATTGAGCTGACCAATGACCTGACCAATAAGGGACTCGCTGCGCTCGCCCCACACATGCTCCGCATGCTACTAGTTATAGTCATTATAGTCAATTATAGCGGGTTTTTTTAAACTGCCAGTAAACTCAACGAAGAGGAAGAGGAAGAAGTATATAACACAGAGACTGCCTGTTTGTTTTTTTTTGAATACTTTCATTCACCTGAAAATTGATTAAAGAGTACAAAGAGAGGACAATGTGTGGTTGTTTTGCTTCTGTCTATGCATTCTATGAAAAATACTTTGTACTTGTACTTTTGACACTTTTAAGTATATTTTTTCACAAGATGCTTTTTGGTACTTAAGTACATTTAATGTGAGCTACTTTAAGACTTTTACTCAAGTAATTTTCTTATGGGTGACTTCAACTTTTACCAAAGTAACTTTCAGTAATGGTACTTCTACTTTTACTTAGTTGTTCTTTTTTTTGAGTACTTCATACACCTCTGGGGTTTTCTTACAGCCCGTCGTCCACGGATAGCGCTGATAATTTTCCGTCTTGAAATGCCTTTCCACTTTCTTAACCTTTTCTTTTAATTCCAGTTCTGGAGTTGGTCTTCCATTTTTTTTAATTATTTGAAGTTTTTCTGTGAAAGGCTGCCTTGAAAAAGGCGATGGTATCAAGCTAGCCGGACTCTAGCCACAACGTCGCACTTGTCTTCCGCCATTTCACTCTGTCAAATTCAAATTTTTCAAATTTAAATGCTTTATTGGCATGACATATTCAAAAATACATATTGCCAAAGCAGACCAAGAACAATCAAACCAACAACAATCATAACGAAAATATTAATTCTACTAATAGTAAATGTAATACTATTAAAATTTATCATTTAACATTAATTAATCAACAATAGAATGAAAACTATGTATGTAATTTTAGGGGGGAAAAAAATGCTGCGAATAAGATTTTAGCCATTCGTTATTGAATAACAGAGTTAACAGAGAGCTACTCATTTTCACTGTCCCTCAGGCCATGACAGGCCAATACGTACTGAGCTGCGAGTGAGGCTGTTGGTGTTGGGCCTTCTCCAAGGAGAACTCGCAGCTTCTCTTCATTAGTGAGGATTGGGAATATATTTAGGGTTTTAGATATTTTATTAAAATGTGTTTCCCTGATTTCTGCATATTTTTCACAATGGAGAAGGAAGAGCATCTCTGTCTCTACCTCTCCTGTCTTACAGTGACCACAAGACTTAGAGTCTCTCACCCGCTCTCATCACTCTGCCGAGATTACAATGTTCAGGCTTCGCGAGGGCGTAAGATCTTTTGTTTTTGTCCCGCCCACTTAAAATCAAACTGTGATTGGTCAATTTGCCCGTCACTCTCCAAACCAAGACACAAAGCTTTATGCATAGCTTGGGCTTCCCCCTGATTCATGAAGTCCTAACCAATTAATGAGCCAGCCGACCAGGTCTCGAGAGAGACGGGCGATTCTGATTGGATAACTTGTTTTCAGGACAGTAACCCTTTCATTGCTGATGTGAACTTGACTGTCAGTTTAACTTTAGAACCTAGATGAGAGAGAATGTATTAAATGTATTGTATTAAATGAAATGAGATAGAAATGTTAAAAATAAAATTTTTTTTTTTTATATAATACTCCTAGTTTTTGGTCCAGATTTTTTTAGGCCTTCTCTGAAAGCGTAGAAGGCCCTGAGGGTTCCCCTCTGCGAGCCAATAGTCCACCACTCACTTCCACAAACCAACACATGCGGAAAGTGGGAACACTCAGTGCGTTCTTTTGATTGGATGCTGGTTGCCTTGGTGATGCAAGGCTGGGCGCTGGGGGTCGCGTGCATCCTTTTGACAGGGAACTGTAAAACAGAACTTCTTCAAAATGCAAAAAAAAAAAATGATTATATGTTTAAAAGAAAGAGAGATGATAAAACGGTGGCAGTTGAGGAACAGATGGAGGAAGATGCAGAAGAACAACATGGAGCAGGTAGGCTATGCAGACAGAGCAGAGATGGGCCATGAAGTCTATCCTTATCATGCACTCAAGGACTTGCACAGAATTTAAGAATCTGAAAGTCAAAAAAGAGCAGTCTTTAATATCTTTAATATGATGCTGTAAGGTGGGGGGAATGAGTGGGACTCAATATGCACGCAGTCTCCCGACAAAAAGTCAGAACCACGAAGTTTCCAACCACTAGAGTCTCCGAAGAGACTGACTGAAGGGGCAAACCCCGTAAATAAAAAAAAATAAGAAGGCTAACACTCCTACGGGAAGGTATCCCAACTAAAGAAAAAGATACCTGCCTTCGGAAAAGACAGGTAACCGAACGGAGGCTTGAGGAGTGCAGCTCTGCACTGCAAAATAACAGGCAGTGCTCCTAACCAAGTGAGCGAATCCAAACGAAACAGAAATCCCTCTCGAGAAGGCCAGAGCTAAATAAAAGTATATTTAAAGAATGGATAATCAGCGAACTTAATCGCAACTTCTCTTTGTTTTTTTTTTTGTGCTCTTTCTCACCCCAAAAAGCGGTACCGGCGCGCGAGTATAGAAGACTCTAACGCAAGGAAAACTCTGCACCTGCATCTCTTAAATAACCCACACACAGGTGCAACCAATTAACAATCAGGCTCCTTAGGAACCAGTGCTTCCACAAACCAACCAAAAAGACGATTAGCCGATTAGCACAAAAGGCGTCGATAGCACAACGACGATATTACCAATATAAAACATGCCAAACCAAACGTATACACAACGACAACATGCATACACCCCCGCAGAGGATAATACACGAGTAAACTCCACATGGGAAAAAATAGAGTAAAACCAAACTCAGGTCCTCCCATGGGGAAAAGAATTCAGAATAAGACCTGCAACATGACAGATGCGAGCACGCAAAGCGCGCAAGCAAAAAAAATATTTGAGTAGCACAGTTCCTGCAAGAATCTAATCTTACTTTCACCCCTGCAGCTTAGTGACCTAAACCTCTCGCAGTTCACCTCACCCAATTAGCATCAGTTGCTCAGACTCATAGGTAGAACCGACAAGAGTCTAATTTATTTTTGAAAGCCTTGTTATACATTGCACCACAAAATTATACGTTGTTTTCTTCCGCACATCTATGACTACGTAAAATATTGATACATCTTTATAATTTCTGCGCTCATGTAGCTCGTGAAACAGCACAGATTTGCGTAAATTATTTTGCGAGGCTCATTTGAGCAGTAAGTCACAAGAATCCGTTCTATAGTCTGAATGTAGTGACAGCTAAAGGGCGTTGTTAGGTACAATGCACAGCTGAGTGATGGCGAAAATAATTACTGTGAAGGCAGCGAAAGTTTCGGATTTTTTGCATTTATGTTTCCATCTTAACAATGTTGTATCAATTATATAAATGTTGGCAGTACGCATTTATTTTTTCATTATTGTTTCTTATGATGGAAAATGGATTGGTCTTGGTCGTTCAGTCGATGAATTGTTTGATTGTCAATCAGGCGAACTTGAATGAGAACAGCGAGAGGACAGTAGAGCGGCAAAGGGTAAGGTTATTGAAGCCCCTCTGATTATGTGACTGCAAGCCGCTGGTGAGAATTGAAATGTTGATATCAACAATTGATATTTCCAGTAGTCAGAATTGAATTGTAGATATCTATAATCAACATGTTGACGAGCGAGAATGGAGATGTAGATATCATTAATTTGAATTGCAGCAAGTCAAAATTCCATTATGGATACGTCGAATTCGAGTTAGAACATGTCAAAATTGAATTTGAGATATCTATACTATTCAAAAAAAGTAGGGGATATTGGATTTACAAGTACCATGAAATGCAGATCATGAGGTCAGGAAGGAAACAAATGATATGAAAACATTAAGGAAACATTTGTCAATTTATTCGAAACCCTGTGTACAGTCAGTAAAGGACAGATTCTCCAGAATAAGGGTCGACACAAACACAGGGTCACACAGCAAATTTACCACCATTGTGAAACAGAGTCAGTAGCGGGTAAAACCCCTCAGTTGGCTAGACAAGCTCGAATTCGGGCGTGGCATACTGCTAACGAGACGCCCCAGGTCATTTTGGGGGAACATTATTCCATTCCTGTTGCAATGCTGCAGCAAGTTCTTGGACATTGGCAGGAGGTTGTTGACGTTGGCGTAGCCGCTGTCCAAGCATGTCCCAGACATGCTCGATGGGGGAAAGGTCCGGACTGAGTACTGGCCATGGTAATGTGGTGATATTCTGCTGCTGGAGGTAATCTGTAACGATCCTGGCCCTATGACATCTGGCATTGTCATCTTGGAAAATGAAACGGCGGCCATAACGACGCGTGCAAACGGCACAACATGGGGTGCCAAGATGTTGTCCCGGTAGTACTGCCCTGTGACACGTCCAGCAACAACATGCAAGTCTGTTCTGCCGGCAGCAGTGATGCCTCCCCACACCATTACAGATCCACCCCCATACGGATCATGTCTAATGACGTTAACGTCATGGAAACGTTCGTTACGTCGGCGCCAAACCCTCCTGCGTCTGTCAAGGAAGTCCGCAGTGAACCTAGACTCATCTGAGAACATTACGTTGTTCCATCGGCGATTATCCCAGCGTTGATGATGACGACACCATTGGAGTCTGGCCCTAATGTGACGATCCCTCAAACAGGGAATGACACGAGGACGTCGGGCGTGTAAGTGAAATCTGTGCAGACGATTCCTGATGGTCTGGCCACTCACTACTAAGACAGTATCCCTTTGAAGTTGAGACCTTATCTGATTTGCTGTTACCATACGATTTCTCAAGACAATAGTGCGGATGAATCTGTCCTGAGCCTGAGTTGTTGCCCTTGGTCGACCGGATCGTGGTCTATCCTGAACAGACCCTGTAGCACGATGTCTGGACCATAATCTGCTGATGACAGACTGGGAAACATTCATTGCCCTTGCCACAACGACCTGTCTTGTGCCAACCTGTAGCATGCCAAGGGCATGTAACCTCTCCTCCTGTGTTAGACGGCGCATGGTCGCTGTTTAATTAACGACTTCAACCACTGATAATCTGATGCTTTCTCTTCAAAATCTTCCTTTACAGTGGCTCTAACCTTCCAATTCAGAGTCATGCAAATTTGTGGCACAACCCCCTTGATCATCAATAGCATCCCGTGCAGATCGTGAGAGTGTCATTGATGTGTTTGGGTGATGAATTTCTTTGGAAATGCTTCCTCAGTAAGGAACTATACAACATGGTTTCGTATCCCTTTGTATATGTGAAAATTTTGATCTCAAAATAAAATATCCCCTACTTTTTTTGAATAGTATAATATAAAATTAGAATGGAAGTCAACTGTGGAATTTGAATAGTTGTAATTGAGTAACACATATCTATAATGAACATTTCCACTAGTAAGAAAGTAATTTTTAATAAAGAATTAACATTTTGACAAGTGCGAACGGAGTTTTTGATTTCTTTAATTAGAATTTCCACTGGTCAAAGTGACATTACGGATGTCTTGGCCTGGAATTCCCATAAGTCTAAAAGCAATTGTTCATATTCACAATTGTTATCACTGAGATTAATTGAATGTTAAAATGGTTTGTCATAAGCCCTTAGTGCTGCTTAGTCTGTGTTTGAGCAACAAGCCCTAAGTGCTGCTCAATCTGTGTGTGAGAAACAAGCCCTTGTAGCAGCTGAATCTGTGTGAAAAAAAGCCCTTATGAGGTCGTTGCAAGTTATGTAGGTGGTCACGTGATCCCCGAAGCAAAATGTACGCAAAGGTTGATTGCACCATAGTGAAAATGGGGAAATCTTGTGCTGCTGTTGCTTGCACCAATAATAATGCCATTCAGTCCTCTGGAAAATATGGCAAAATAAGTTTCCATAAATTTCCACAAAATAATGAAGCCCTTTTGAAAGATTGGCTTGTTAAATTAAGAAGAATTGACCGTGGAAAGCCTTACAAAGCAACAAAACATTCAGTTCTTTGCTCAGAGCACTTTGAGAAAAGCTGCTTCACGTACCAGAAGTTCACAAGTAAGTCAATGGTTTTGTTGCAGTGAAAACTGGTTTTAAAGTGAAGATTTTAAGAAATTAGTGGAAAATATATATTCAATACAAATATTAACCTTAAGCCTGAACGCCCCCGTAATGGGGGCAATGAATTTGCATAATAAATACAGCATGTTTCCTAATAGCAACCTCGTCATGCGGCATATCCTCTTAAAGCGAAGAAACTCGGCAAAAAGTTTGTGATGACCGTTTTTATCTAAACACAACTCAAATACCAAGCAAGTACATAAGCATCTAGCAAAACATTAAATGAAATAAGATCAGTGCTCTATCGCAAGCATTTCTACTGAATTTCTGCTATGCATACAAACGATACCTCAAATGAAAAAGGACAGTCCACAGATTCCAACGATATAAGCCTTGTCATTTTAAATTGACACCACACTCAAAGACCAGCAGGCATACACTTTAAATGCTATAGAGATGAGCAAAAATTTTTCTTACCTTTGATATTTTGTCATAAAAGCTGTTTGTGGGTAAATCTGTGCTTGCTATTGTTTTAGCCAGTCTATCTGAGAGTCCTCTCACCATTATGCTATGCACTGGAAGACCTCAGCAGTATAATCACTTAAATAGTTCGTTTTTTGTATTTTCGCTATAATTAACCGCTATATATTCAACTGTTGAATATCAAAGCCGGTTTATGACTGAGAATCCTTGCGCCAGTATGCTCAAGTTCAAACAGCACAGCTTTACAAGTGCTAAGTCGACCAGTGAGTATGTAGTCTGTTGAGCTAGTGTCATGGATAAGGCCATCCCATCAAAGCCATCTTCCTGGGTTACTTTGGGGATCACGTGACTCACACTACGGTTACTGCATCCAGTGCAACGCCTCCATTGCGGCTGAATCTGAGTTTGAGAAATGAGCTCTTTGTGTGGCTGAATTTTTGTGAGAAACACGAGCCCTTTCTGCAGGGCTCGAATTTGCGACCAAAATTAACACTTTGCGACCCAGTGACGTGCGGTCGGAGGTTAGTTTGGTGAGGCAGAATCCTCCCATTTGCTTGATTAACAATCAGACGATTAACTAGTTTAGTAAGACTATTCGGCAGAATGACAGGCCAGTTTAAGTGTCTGGGGCGTGATTACTCAGTACATCAAACCTGAAATGCTCACGAAACTGCAGATTTGCGTGTACTTGCTTACAGGAAGCCAGAAACGTGCGGTGAGGTGAGGCAATGACCCAAACTTTTATCACAGGATTTTGTTAACCTGTTCCCACCTGCTATTCCTGATTGGCAATCAAAACAATTAAGACCAAGCCAATAGGAAGCCTGGAAACTGATAGAGGAGATAATGACAAAAAGATTCATTCACGTATAGGCTTCAATTCGAGACTGCAAGGATGGAAATCTGAATAATCAATTAGGAAAAATTCTCAGTTCTCGGTAATTCGGTATATCGTTTAAACATTTTGTTAATCGGATTATGAAAGAAGACTGAAAATAAACGCCCATGTTTTTTTTTTTTTTTTTTTTGGTTTGGTGTAAAAGCACGTATTTAAAGGAGAATACATTGTATATTGATCAAGCATTTAACTCTGCATTAGTCAAACTGTTTTAATATTTGTTGATGACATTGCTTCGGCTTCCTGGAAGCAAGTATGCGCAAATCTGCTGTGTAGTGAGCATTTCAGGTTCAATGCACTGAGTAATAACGCTGCGGAAACTTAAACTGGCCCATCATTCTGCCGAATACTCTTACTAAACTAGTTAATCGTCTGATTGCTAATCAAGCAAAGGGGAGGATTCTGCCTCACCAAACTAACCTCCGAACGCACGTCACTAGGTTGCACAGTGTTAATTATGCAACCAAAACGGTCGCAATTTCGAGCCCTGCCTTTGTGCTGCTGAATCAGTGTGATGGAAGCAAGCCCTTATTGTTTGAAAAATGTTTTTTTGCATCATCTGAAGATTCAGGGCCTCAGCTGAACGTTCAAGACTGAACAAGACCAGAACAGATGGAGCTCAGAACTTTCAAGCTAATTCTTTCCACCGTCTCCAACATCTCCCACTTCACCACAAGCAATGACACGGATGCCCTGCAGTCTAAGGGCCCTTACCAGACAGCGGAGGTGGTGATCATTGTCCTGGTTTCAGGGTTCCTCAGTCTCATCACGATTACTGGGAACATACTGGTCCTGCTTTCAATCATAATTAACAGGAGCCTCCAGACTATAAACAACTACTTCCTCTTCAGCCTGGCATGTGCAGACCTGATCGTTGGGTTCAGCAACATGAACCTGCTCACAGTCTACATTGTGTTTGGATATTGGCCATTGGGCCCAGCAGTCTGCGACCTTTGGGTGACCCTGGACTATGTGATCGGCACTGTCTCTGCCTGGCATCTACTTGTTATCAGCTTTGACCGTTACTTTTGCGTCACCAAGCCACTCAGCTACCCTGTAAAAAGGACCACAAGGGTGGCATGCATGATGTTTGGGGCAGTCTGGGTTATTTCCTTCATCCTGTGGGTCCCACCCATCCTGTTGTGGCAGGTTATTGTAGGTGAGCGCCCTGTGCCAGAGGGTGAGTGCTACATCCAGTTCCTGACTAATCCAACTGTCATTTTTATCACCACCATTGCTTCCTTCTACTTGCCTGTTGCCATCATGATCTTACTGTATTGGCAGATCTCCAGGGCCAGCAAGAGCCATGTGAAGAAGGGCAAGCAAAACCAAAAACAGGACAACCTGACCAACAGCGAAACAGGAAACCACATCACAATGTCCTGTGGTGATGAAAAGGTGAAAACCCATCGTGCAGAAAGGAGTCAGAATGGCAGAACAGGTGGAGCCGGGGAGGAGGAGCTGAGTGCACCAGTACATCCTGAGAGAAATGAAATTGCTGAGGCCCCTGCAGATCAGGAAGGAAACCCCACAGCCCACAGCCTAAATGTTATGATGGAAAAGCAGCTTCCCTCTAAGAAGGCATTGCTATCGCGTGAGAAAAAGGTTACACGCACGGTAATGGCCATTGTTGTGGCCTTCGTGGTCCTATGGTTGCCCTATGATGTCATGGTGCTCATCAGCACCTTTTGTTTAACCTGTGTTCCCTCCAGCATGTGGAATCTGGGCTACTGGCTCTGCTACATTAACAGCACCATCAATCCAGCCTGCTATGCTCTCTGCAACAACTCCTTCAAGAAGACCTTCAAACAACTCCTGCTCTGCCAGCACAAGGACATTCGCTTGGGCAGATAAAGAGGTGTTATTATTTCTTTTATATTTTTGCAGGTGCTCTATTCTGTCTTTTCTCTACATATCCTCATATATCAATTTTAGGAACAGCAGGTAGAAGCTCAGAAGTGGAACTACAGACACACAACCAAAATATGTAAAGTCTCATTGCACACATATCTATGCCTGTGAACTTCATTAGAATTCAAGCCCATTTACTGCAGAGTTAAGACTCAAGGAGAGTTCATAGCAATTCTTGAGATCAGGCAGGGCATCTTCTTATCGTAATTTATATTTTTATCTGATGTAAATTACATATTACTCAATGTACAGTGCCCTCAAAAAGTTTGCAGTCACTTAGAAATGTTGATGGTTTAAAAAATGAATACTTTTCAAAAAAGAAACTAGTATGAAATACTCAGATCCCCTGCAATGGGATGGCTGATATCTAGCTTGAAATGGAATGAGAAGGGACAGACAGTTGGACAAAAGGACAGATGGAAGTTTGAGTAGACACATCAACAGTACAAATTAATAAGTATATCTTAAATTTTGTTGAAGTATTGAGGGGTTGGGAGTTCTGGACCAAAAACGAAGTCTTAACAGATGGATGGATGGACAACACTCATTCCAATATCGCCATCCACTTCATGGCAGCGGATATTCAGCCAAGTTCTTATATCTTATTATTATAGAACTTGATTATAATTACTGCTAATATAACACTTTTTTCTTTTTAGTCAGATTTTTCATATGATTGCAAACCCCAGTTTTTAGCAGCCATTCCAGCAGTGTACAAATTACAAATGCCATCAACAATGCATCATCCCACCCTTTAAGATACTTTTAGGAGTTCGAGAGATAAAAATGACATTTACAGGAAAAAAAAAAAGAACATTGAGCTTCAATATTCATGGGATGGTAGAAATCCACTTGCATTTTTTGAAGATTTAATTTGTTTCCACTATCTGTAATCAGGATTATTATTATTATTATTATTATTTTTATTATTATAAGGAACACTGGTCTTGCATTCAGGATGCTGACATTTTGAAACCGCCTCACCTCCAAACTCATGTACACAAAGGGAAACACACTGCACTCAAAGCGTGACAGACTGCACACATAGTGTTACACACTGCACACAAAGGGCTTCATACTGCATGCAGAGGGTTACACACACTGTACACAGAGAGCTACAAACTGCATACGAACGACAAAACTGCACAGAAGGGGCTGGACACAGCAGACAAAGGACTACACACTGCAAACAGGGGTCAATACACTGAACACTGAAGGCAGCAAACAGCACACAGAGGGTTACACATTACACAGATAAAGTTGTACACTGCATACAGAGGGCCACAGACTCCACGTCGAAGCTCACATACTGTGTAGAATGGGCCATACTTTACACAAAGAAGGGTTACACACTGCACAGTTGGCTATACACTGCACAAGGAAGCTAAACACCACACAAAGGGCTACACTCTGCAAACAAGGGGTTACACGCAGCTCACAGAGGGCTCCAGACTGCACACATGATGACACACATTCTCACCAGACCGCTGTTTCCTGCAAAATGTAAAAGACAAGAATGTAGCGTTTTCCATTCATTATGCTGCTTTGTAGTTGGCATGTTTAAAGAGCTTTTCATGTGATATTCTGCATTGAGTTTTGAGGCAAAAATATACATTTTACAAAACTGAATGAAGTGATTGCTTTAGGACAGTATGATATTTTTGTGTACATTTAGATTGTGTTTGACATAAAAAGCCATTGTTTCAGAAATTGTATCTCAACGTTGGTTAAAAAAATTGTAAACTGCAACCTTTTCTTGTCTTCAGTGGCTGGACTTTGCATTTAGCAGCGTTCTGTCATGTAGAGTCTTCTAGATGCTGTATTTTTATGGTAACAGCATCTAGTCCTTTGTCAAACCCCTAACAGAATCTCCTTGGGCTTCGAGACTCCTGAAGCCTTGCAAAATAAACCCAGCAGGAACTGAAACACACTGAGAGCTGGGATTGCATGTTGTAGAAAAAAGATTGATTTGTTCTGCACAATCCTGGTGATTTTTTTAAAATTTAATTTAAAACTACCTTTACCCTGCATTTCATAACTGATTTTAGTGATCATAAAAAATGAATAAAGTCAGCATTAAAAAAATCAGTTAAGATGGGATCATGATGTCATCAGCAGCAGAAGAGGAGCTGCTCACTCTTCATCCCTCTTGTCTTTAATGCCTGAGAGGCCTTCATGACAGCTTTAGACTCACCTACAGGAAAGCAGAGCTAATTGGTGATTTTACCCCAGCTGCAGCTGGTTGCCTTTGTCAGGCTTTCATCAGCTATGGAAGCGTGGGGAGCTTCATAAACGCAGCCAATGAGGGCTAACCTAACCCCCCCCACATACACGCAGGTACATGCACTTGCATCATTCCCCAGGTGGACCAAGACCTTGCAGAATTGTCTCATCCAAATACTGTACATATTATGTATCACACACGGACACGCACTCGTACAAACTCAAATGCATATGCAAACACATACAAGTATAGTTTCCCAAGTCGACAAAAACCTGCCCTGATTTTTACATTCAGACCACATTCCAAGGGCATAGGTTTAATGTGAGAATTGGTAGGGACACAAATGTAAGCGGGAAAACTTTTGCAAATCTGAGTGCAGATACTGCCTCTTCTTTATACAGAGATTATCCAAATTAGTTTTTCTTTGTTTTTTTTCATGATGTTAAGCAAGGAGCCTCCATAATCTTCATAGATAGATGCCAGATACATAAACTTCTTTTTCTATTTTGTAGCCATCCAAATACTTTTGATTTCATTTTTGAATACAAGTTTTCAACTGTTACTACTGTTATGAACATTATGAAGGTTAGTAATATCGAACAATTGAAATACACTTACCAATTCACAAGTTGCTTAATTACATAATGGTATGATGTATTATTAGTGAAGGTTAAAATCATTACAATCAGTGCTGCAGGCCAAAAAATTTCTATTTTTAATACTAGTGCACTGCCCGTGGCCAAATGAGGCTGTGTTTGAAGGTGGGTCAATGCAAAGTCTTTGCATTGACTTTGAATGTAATCTGTCCTGCGAAAAAATTGTTTCGTGTCCAGTGTACTATTTTTGTCACTTAGGTTTTATCGTTTTTAGTGGGGGAAAGGAATACAGCCTGATTGCTATGATGTCATACTGAGTTAAGAAAACATATTGAAAATAAATGTGTAATATATCTTGCGTTGTTGTCCATGCATGCTAATCCCAAAATCTTAAGCAGCAACAGGGTGTAATAATAGGAACACGCTATCCATTGTTTCTCTTACCAAGGATGCAGGCAGAAGAAATAAATGAGCAACCGTCGTATTTCATTCCAACTACATAAGTTCGAAAGATCTAGGGTAGTTTCGTTTTGAAATGCCGTTTGCTAATGGTAATAATTCGCGAATGCCCTAGCTAGCCAGCGAACTGATTTTCGTAATGCTTAATATAGATGTAAGTGGTGCACGAAAACATGCGTGCAGCAGCAAAGTAAAGTGCAATATTAACGGATCATGCAGATATAATACAGATGCTTCTTTATTCCAACTTTTACTGCGGGCAGAACGCTCAAAATGCTTCCGCGATTGCGCTGGTGTTGTTGGTCAAAGTCGTAATCGGTGCTTGCACTGGACCAGCAAGGAAGTGGTGCCACCCGGAGTTATCTACCGCTCTGGTGACAGGTAACATTCTTCGTTGGAAAGCGCAATGGCGACATCTTTTGGTCAACACATGAACTCGTCAAGTCAAGGGTCAGTTGGCTTTTTCATCCGAGTAGTGCAAATGCTCGTTGGGGGAGTGAAAATTTATGCAAAGACCTGCAAAATGAAGGATGTACACCATCGGGCTATGCGCAAGCCATATCCGAAAGCTTGGGCCGATCTGCCGAACAGTCAGGGAGATATGCGAGCCATAGACAGACATACGGACGGACAGACAGACAGACGCGTCTTGCTTTATAGATAGATAAGAAGAAAATATGCAACTAAGTCACTACCAATTTCAATAAAAACTTAAACATTAACGAATGAAGGCCCCTCAATAATTGTTAAACAATAATGTATTGAAATCTCAAGAATGTTACTTCCCACAACTGAGATTTATTTGCCTTTGCTCACGTTTATCATTCCAAAACATATATGCTGTTGCTAAACATGGAAGTGCGAATTGTCCTTGCGTGTAATCTTGCCGGTCTTTTAACTGCATTCGGACAATCTTTCTGATTACTACAGCGATTATGTCTCCATAGACCCTCACCAGATCCTGATCGCATGTCGGCGCGGGTGCAATTGCACATTCAGAGGTTTCCTTCACTGGTCGTGGCGTACTTGAATATCAACTATTGCTTTAATTTCTTTCACTTGCCACAACCTTAACTAACTGCTGCAAACCATCTCAGTGCACTCATGAAACCTGCTCAGATCGTGTAGCCTGGACATTGAAACCAAGTGAGTGGAAATATTAACTACGTTAGGAAGCCAGTTCGCAATCCTGCCTGTTAAGCATCTCTCTGTGTGGTAACGTGACTGCAGCCAAGATAAACACTTCAAAATGGACCACTGACAATCTGTGAATTGGACAAGCTGCAAACCGAGCGTTTTATCAGACTGTATCATGTTAGATTTACAATTACTTGTTTCTTTCATTTTCCCCACTGAGCTGAAGTTGGTCGGGACATTTTGACTTTCCGAGGTTATATATGCTGACTAGTTAGTTTGATGACTTAGGCCCTGGATGATTAAAAAAAAACTTCTTATGTCGCCTCTTTTTTTGGCGGCCTCTCGGTTTTCTTCCTCCGTCAACTGAGTGGCTAGCTGCCATTAGCTGGCCAGCAGACAAACTGATGTTATTTAATGGTTAGCTATGGGAAGGTACTGCAAGCAGGCACGGTGCCAGGATTTCAGTTTGGGGTGGGCTAGACCAATTGTAGGTGGGCCTTAAATTCCAAAGATTAGGTCACTTAATAAAACTTAAAGGCTGTATCAGCGATGTGACATCAATATTGTTGACGGTTGAAACGTTCTCAAAACACAGCAGAGCCGCTCGCCCCTCCCCTTCAGGAGCTTGGAACATGAACGCGCTTTTCTTAAAGTGAAACGTCTGAGTAATTTTGGCTCACTCAGCTGGGTAAATGGCCGTGTACAGCTCGGTAGCAAAAATGACAACCATTGCCAGAAGATACATTTACACCATTAGTGCTAGCTACAAGGTATCTGACAAGTTGCTTAGCTCCGCATTACAAAACGAGCATTAACAACATCACATAGATCACCACATTTAGCAAAATTTATCACATGGTTATACATTCATCGACAAATTTCAACTCTGAGTACTAACCAGAGAAAACATGTTATTACACGAACACAAACTCTGGTTTGATCAGACAGAATTTGCAAACTCACTAGCTTGCCAACCGAGAGTTGCTCCGCTCCAAAGAGGAAGTATCGATCTCTCTACCGTTTGATTCATTCTGATCAGCATAATCTATGCAAAATAGATTATAGATAGAAATAGATTTTTTTTAAAGAAAAGTTTAGGGTGGGCCTGTAGATGAGTGGGTGGTCCTAGGTCCACCTGGGCCCACCCATAACACCGTGCCTGACTGCAAGCACACTTATGAGAGTGGCACTTGGCTAGTCGCACCAATTCAACACATGGGCCGTGTTCGAAACCGCGCTCTACGGTCTACATACAGTATTCTCACTACACACTAGTCACACTGCATGCTACACACTATGAAGGAACTCTTCCTGTTGCTTCTTCTTCTTGTTATTCCTCAACAAGTTTTTCTGGAGGTTTCGTACCGTTGCATCTTGGGCAATTTGTGCATGAATAGTGAGCTTACGATGCACCCACAAAATATCTGCCCGATCTAGTATACATCCGGGAACTTCTCGTGGACACAAAGGCCCAATCCCAAATCGACCCCTATCCATTAGCACTTCACTACCGAGTGTCACTCCATATGAAGTCTCCCTCACTGCTATGGAGGGAGCTTCATTAATGGGGGAGGGTTTGAAAACGTGTGTAAACTTTGGGATGCCCTTCCCCTTCATCCAACGGGAAGCGGAGATAATCACTACCATGCCTACCGATAGGTACGTTGCATTGTGTATGACGGTCCAGTTCCCGAATTATACATTTCTTACCCAAAATATTTTTGAGAGGGTAATGTAATTAAATAAAATTTATATTAAAAATATGGAATACACAGTATTGGCAAAGATGAAAGTGTTTGTGCATGAAATGGCACATTGTGAAAAAGAGCAATCATTGATTCCATAAATAAAACTACTCACTCAGTGTTTTCTCGGGTGCACATCTGCACGCACATTTCAAAATTCAATGTAACCTGTAGTTCCCTGATATGCGCATGAAATAGTCAATCAAATGACCGTTTGAGGTTAGGTTATGTTTTACTTATCTTATGGAAATAGCCGCATGGAACTGACATTTGTAGATAGGCAGAGTTTCTTCCATTCCCGACACAAAATATGTGCTGCACTTGAAAGGAGGGTGCTTTGAAAGCTTGCATCGGTGTAGACTCACTGCGGTGGGCCACTTACACTCCATGGGGATTGGTCTGGGATGACACTCAATGTGGCGGACCCTCCGCGAGAATGCGCAAACGGAGGGGGACTGGATAGGGCGAGTGGATAGGGACTGGTTTGGGATTGGGCCAATATCACTCCCCATGCATCAGTGAACACCCTACCCCCTAACTCTGACTTCGTTGGTATTGCGTGTAGTACGTTAGTGCGCTGTTTGGAACACGGCCAAAATCACATTTCTGGGATGATATACCTGTCATCTGCACAGCATCTGATATAGACTGATAAGTAACAGAAGCAAACCGTTAATATTGAAGCAACCCTGCGTATTTCAGAAAGTACTGAACACCATCTTGTGCAACTAGCCAATGGGCCATATTGAACGATCATTTGTCATCAAATAATGGACTGGGACAACCACCCTATCCAACACAATAACAGAGCATACCTCTGGGTGAAGGGCGACGTTTCGTCATTATCACGTGACCGTTGCAGCGGACGACAGCTAATTAGGGGGAATAAAACCTTATTTATCTAGTCTTTGAAAACAAAAATTCCACATTTTCGTATTGAACGACATTTATTTACTAATTATGTTAGTATAAAGCAGCATTATGCATTATCCTTGAGTTCCCCTTTAAATATGGACAGCCGAACGGCTCCTGAAAAGTGAAGCCAAAACGTCTCGATCGCCATCCAGTGGCTGGCTGCAGTATAATTTATAATCTCGCCCCCTCCATCTTAGTGGATGGGTCACAAGCTACTAAAAAAAAAAAAATCAAGTACATGTGAAAAAATTTTTTCCTGAAAATGGTTTCTGCCTTTTTAACAAGTTCATGCCATGCTGATGTATATTCAAGTGTTCATTTTTCTAATAAGTTTGCAATTATCAATTTATTTGATACAATAGTAAAGGGGCGTGGTTGACAGATGCTGTGTGTGACGGAGTCTCGGTGACCCCTGCCCTCTGTGGACTTTTTTTGAGAATACCATTTTTACGTAGCTGGAGTAGGAGATTTACGCTCACTGAAAATTGTCAGAGGGCTGGCTAACTGTGATTGTGTGTCTCAAGCCCTACAGATTGATTTTTAAAAAAACGACGAAATGAGTTGAACTGGAGTGAACTGCACTAACCGACCAGACTGATATGAAGGATCTTTGCAGTTTTATTCGGTAAGTCAAAATTCTATTTCTTTAGCTGACGTTGAACAGTCAGCCAAGTTATCACCTAGCTAGCTAGCTAACTTAGCTCACATTAAGACGGCAAGCAGTGTAACATTAACCTGTATTGTGGGGGAAAATGGTAACGGGTAGCTAGTCAAATCCAGCGAAATATATATTATATGTATATATTTTTAGAAAATATCAATGAAGGTAAACATTTGAATGAAATTAATGATATTCTGGCATAAGATGTCATTCTCCTATACTTGAATTTGAATTAGCCAGCTACATAAATCCAGTGGTGTAGTAGTCTCAGCCTTCAGCTCACCAGCTCTGCAGTCTGTTACCCCAAATTTTAAGATGAACACAGTTGCTAGTTACCTAGCTGGATAACTGTTGCCTTTGAAGCATGAATTCTGCTTACCCAGGGGATCAACCACAGATCCTTACACATGGCAGCTAATTCCTTCAGCGTTTCTTGTTATGGATTGAAATCGCTGAGGCTTGGAAACCAGGGTGCCGCTGAATGATTTAACAGCTTGCAGCCTAACATTTAGTAGAAGAGTCCCCAGGTTTGACTGCCAGCAAGCCAATGTCTAATTTCTTAGCAGATAACACTGCAAAAATCCATCCTTATTTTACAACCTTATGAATAGGCGTGGGTGGCGCGTTCCTCTAAGTCCTCTAAGATATCTAGTTAGGGATTTGTGGCGAAAATCTTTGCGGTATCTTTGTGGTTTATTTTTCTTTAGGGAAATTTCCTTTTTGATCCCTTCACTCTCCATCATTGGTGTTGCACCAATTTAGGTGCTTTGTCTTTCTCGGTTCTCGAGATATTTCCTTATTGCTTTCCCTGTTTGTTTTCCTCTCGCTTTGCTTCCTGGTTCAGATTTTTGGACGTTCTTTTTGGAAGCGCGGGAGCTGGTTCTGTTGCCTCGTTTATTTCTCCCTGTGGGTACTTTAAGTCCTTGCTGGTCTCATTTTCTCCCACCACTGCATTTGGCCTCCCTACTCCTTCGGCCATTACAGCACACTCCAGCCAGACATGGAGTCGCCAGCAGCAGCTACGCTAGAGAAGATTGTTGCTAACCAACAGTCAGTGCTAGCTGGGTATGGCAAGGGCCTTACTAGTCTAGGCAATCAACAGGCAGAGTTGGCAGAGAGAATTTGCCAACAGGATAATGCTATGCAGAGACAGGAGAATGTTCTATTAAAGGAATAGTTCACCCAAAAATGAAATTCAGTCATTATTGACTTACCCTCATGCTGATGAGAAGTCCGGTGTAGTTTTTATTCCTCAAAGTGCAGCCGGAGATTCAGGGGTTTTCCTTCTGCACCGCAAATCCATATAACGGCGTCTATGGTTACCGAAAAGAAAAAAAAAAAAAAGTCCATAAAACTACACAAAAAACTTTTAATATTCCTCCATACTGCTCGTCCGCTGCAATCCAAGTGTCCTGAAGGGGTAACATCCAGAGTTTACCCGAAACGACGTCATTTAGTACAGTTTTATAGGCTATTATTTCACTCCAGTGTGTTTGCCCGGAGGCGCGCTCGCGCGTTCACGCGGTTCTCCCGAGCAGCGGCGTTCACTACGGTAGCCGCGCCAGACAACGTTCAACGAGAATCGCGGAAGACAAAACCCTGTGTTTACGTCCTGCTGAGAGCGACACGAGAACCGATAAAGCAGAGCGAAGTCAACGAGAGCAAAGTTAGCTGCTCCCCGAGTTGGAAGTAGAAAGACATTTTTGGTTTTTGTCACTCAGAAATTTACATTTTTTTTCAACTGCACCGGTAAATTAATATGAAAAGATGGCTGTAGTGTGTTCCTTTCCTGGATGCTTCAACCAAATGAAGCGTGCGTTCAGGAGATCCGTGACTTTCCTCAGACTACCAGTTCAGGACACTGAAAGACTATAGCTATGGCTGATAGCTCTTCGTTGCGATATCAAGACCGTCAACGTCCATAGTCTCCGGGTCTGTAGTGACCACTTCTCACCGGAGGATTTTAAAGTTTCTAAACGAAGGCCTTTGTTGAAGACTACAGCTGTGCCGACTATGTTACAACTAAGGACAGAGGTATGTACTTTACAGACCTTTTATATGACTTATTTGTTTGTATATTTATATACCCTTTTCACAAACGTGGTAATGTTACAGGATGTTTGATGTAACTTGACCAAAAACTGCATTTCCACATCATTTTGGACTATTATGGAGTTTTGTCCTTGTTTCTGACACAGTGAATATGCATTTTCACTTGATTTTGGACTATTATCACGAGTCTTTTAGTTCTGTCCATTTTGCTTAAGGACTGTGAAATAACACCTGGGGCTTGCATGTAAGTGTTATAATGATTGGGGAAAGATAACATCACTAGCTATGTTTCCATCCACTTGTCAATCGAACTATCTGAAGTTCGCCAAAAATATTCATGCGTAAAAAAACTGCAGGTGAAAATGCGTTTCCATCTAATGGCATTAAAGCGAATAAAAAGTATTGCGAAGAGACGTCACATGCTGTTATGCGATCAAATTGGTGTATCGAATAGATTTCTGACATTTTAAGCTGCTTCCATTCATTTTCGCACTGAATCGCAGAACCTTCAAGTGACCAAAAGTAATGTGTTAACCGACTAATTTAGCTAGTCAGCCAAAATGGATCGCGTCTACCAACAAATGATGATAATTGCACAAGTTGTACGTGCTTATGTGCCAGCTATTAGCAACATAGCAAACCATTATCAGAAGGCAACGACGGCATCAAAACACCGTCACGATTCAGTAGCAGATTTATTCGGAAAATAGCGTTTCCATCTGCATTTTTTTTTTTTTTTGCCCTCTTTACAAACCTGGTGGGCTTTTCGTTAATTGCTCACTGTCATATATTAATTCATGCCCTCTTACTGACTTCTAATGGCAAAAAACAACACATTACGTGTAACCTTTGATGAGAGGCACACCTGTTTTATGTGAGCCTAAACAAATCAGGCCCGCTGCACCAAGGCGTCAGTCTGCATGATATATATAGTAATTTGTGGTCTAAATTAAAAAGTATTACACAATTGAAGAGACATTACCCAAAAAGTAATTTAACATTGTTTTTTTTTCCAAATTACAAGTGCATGGTTTATAATTATGTGGATATAATTTCTTTGTTCCTTCCTTGCAACGTAAAATTGGTAAATATTTTTGAATGGTCGATATTATGTATATGTTGTATCATTAACGTTCTCTATGTGTCCAATTTTTTTCTTTTGTTTTTCAGGAAAACTGCAATTTAATGTGGTTTACCCAAAACAAACCAAAGAGTGGGTCGCCAAAAAGATCTATGTGCCAACTACACAAACATTCCGGCAAAATATGGTGGTGCAAGTTCTGCAGAGACGCCTGGACCCCAAGATCAAGTTGAAAGACCCACAGTCACATGTTTCTATTCCCCCACTACCAACAAACATAGCCCAAAAACTAAAACCTGCAAAAGAGGAAGCCATACTAAAACATGCTTCACGGTTTAGCAGTTAGTATGAGGGATGCACAATTGGTTTCTGCATTAACATGTGAAATGTCAAGTCAGACAAACACAAACATGCCATGCTTATTTTTGCCTTTTTTATTTTTGCAATTATCTTCTTTTTAGTTGTTTTCCAAATGAGGTGACGTTTGTTTAAATTTCTATTAAAAATAAAGTTTGTGTGAAAAGAATAAAGTTTGTGAGAAAAAAAACTGTAAAGGTCCTCATTGTCCATTACTAAGCCACCAGAAAAGTCCTGCTTATGGCATATAGGCTTATGGACCCTACTAGTCCGCTACCATTCGAAAATGAGGCCCTTATATCTGTACATAAATAAAACACTGCATTTATCTGTGGGTAGCATGTCTGTATTGCAGTTAGTGCCCAGGTCTAAGATAAATCTCCAGTCAAAGGAGCAGCTTTGCAAGTCAAACAAAATGTGTGCTTGTGATTCTGAGCCAAATATTGACTTATTTATAGTAATTATTTTAGTATTTATCCAATTTTGTAACACCTGCAATATGGTATCCCTTGGAGTGAGTAGTAAATGCAACTTAGTTTTGTGGTTGGTTACTGTTGTTTTACTGTACAAACCACGCAATACTAACAAACGTTAACAATTACAATAAACACTGTAAAATATCTTCCATTTTACACATTTTCTTTATTCTTTAGCGATATCGTTTCTAATAAATATATAGATGTGCAGCAGCATAGTTTCCATGCCTGTTATTATTCATAATGTGGCAGTGCTTTTTTGTGATGTATTGGAAAAAGTCCCAGATGAAATACTATGAGGTAATATAAAAATGAGTCAGTGTGAATGTCTTCAGATTCGTTCAAAAGCCTCTTCTGCCTCCTTGAATCCAGTATACAATCCATCTGGAGAATGGTAGCCGTCACGGATGCTTGTAACAACACAGGCTAGTAAAACTTTTCTATTGTCCTTGCCCAGTCTCTCGCCTTTCAGGACCCACTCCAATACCACCCGGTATGCCACCAACCTGCACTGACACTGGAAAAAGTAAATAAAGAAATAGTTTAGCACTGGGCACAGCACAAAAATCTGAAAATATTGTAAATCGGGTTGCATCAAAACAAAAGACGATAACGATACTGTACAATGGAACTTACTCTACAGAGAGCGTGCCGTTTGGTCCTCGGGTCTTGGCCTCTTTTTCCAGTTGATTTTAGTTACGTGGAAAAACATCTCGAGAACCCCACGGGTCAGTAATGGTGGATAATCCGGGTTTTCGGTAATATGTTGACTTTGGGCAGTGCTCTCAGTCTCATCAACGGAGATATTGAGATCCTCCAGGAGCGGCATCAACAAATTCCAGTCTAAACAGCAAAGGCTCTACTCTTCGGTTTGCATAGCTTTACATTTTCGACATTTACACCACCATGTTTCCAATGCCCTAGGTCTGTAGTCCGCCGCTGGTTGTGGCTCTGGTCGAGCTGCGGCTGCTTCATCAATCTGTCTGAGTTCCTCGTCCGTGTACTCCGGCTCAAAGAGAAAAGGCTCAGCAAAGAACTTCGTGCTCTTCCTCAACATTGAAATCCTCGGACATTTTTTTTTTTTTCCTTTCAAAGGTTCAAATCACATGCAGGCAGAGCCCTCTTGTGTTTGTGTGCTGCTCGTGTCGCTCTCAGCAGGATGTAAACACAAGGTGGTGTCTTCCGCGATTCTCGTTGAACGTTGTCTGGCCAAGCTTCCGTAGTGAACGCTGCTGCTCGGGAGAACAGCGTGAACAGCGCGAAAGTCGCCTCGGGGCGAACACACTAGAGTGAATAATAGCCTATAAAACTGTACTAAATGACGTCGTTTCGGGTAAACTCTGGATGTTATCCTTCAGGACACTTGGATTGCAGCGGACGAGCAGTATGGAGGAATATTAAAAAGTTTTTGTGTAGTTTTATGGACCTTTTCTTTTCGGTAACCATAGACGCTCGTTATATGGATTTGCAGGAGGAAAAACCCCCTGAATCTCGGCCGCACTTTTGAGGAATAAAAAACACGGACTTCTCATCAGCATGAGGGTAAGTCAATAATGACTGAATTTCATTTTTGGGTGAACTATTCCTTTAAGTCTCACTGAGAGTCTTAGAGCATTTTCTACTCAAATTACACAAAATGTTTCACAAGTGTAAACATTGCATATTTCATTTTACAAAAGATTGTTCCATTTCTAAACCAGTAAAGTTCATCTGTGCCTTGGGGTTGGGTTCTGAGCGGCACCTCTGTAGGATCTGCAAACGCCGATGCGTGGGGGAGCCCAGAGGCTGTAAGGGACAAATGGCTGATAAGCTCAGTCCAGAGCCATGCCAGATAGCAATAAAACTTTTGTGGACTTCCAGGATGCTCACTCAGCCTGCATGGAGAAGGTGGCAATGGTCTCACCATGGGGGGGTTGTTGCAGGGCTCTGGCGGACACAATGCCCCTGTGCGAGTCATAGTACTATCCTTATTCTTAAGTAAATTCTCCTCTCTTTGCTGAAGTGTTTTATTACATCCTCCAAATGGTGGAAACCCAAAAACCGGATTCGACCCCCCTTCCAGGTGTTTATGGCCATGCCGCCTGGATCAAAGACGTGGTTTGGCTTAAAGGAAAGAGAAACAATCCATTCTGGGAAGATCGTATCCGATCTCTCCCAAGACGTAAGTGCGTGAGTAGACTCTATAGCTATGGCGGATCGTCTCTCTGATTTCGCACTCACCCAACTCTGTGTGTGTAGCTGTCGCCAGGTATGACTTTTATATTGGTCTAAATTCGTGGTAACTGATATTTGGTCTGTTGATTTAAGCTCTTGCCTACCTGGTGAATAAATTATTGTTATTCCTTTAAACTTGCGTGGTCTCCGGGACTCTTAATCCTTTTATTCTTTCTAGCCGCGTTGCGACGGATACCTAGGGGTGTAATCCCGACCGAGGTTCGACTGGCCAGCGGTCTGGTATGGGAATTGGTTTTATTAAGTTGGAGAGACGATCATGATCTACTTACATAAAGGGTTTGTGTATTGCCGGTTCTGGGATTCCAGCCTTAAGGAAACCCATGGATGAAAAGTCGGTAATCTGCTAAAATTCCCTGAAGGAACCCATGGGCGTGCATAGATCTGAGTTCGCTGTATTCACGCCAAAAGATGCTGTTGCAGTGATGGCCGACTTCCAACCTCTAATCTAATCGACGAACCTAGGATCCGGTAACAGTACTAAAAACCCGGGAGTACATGTTTAGCGACGGCGGTAGTCTCCTAAGAGTTTGAGGTGTAGTCACTTCGAGACCCACGCAGATTTCCCTAGATTATGGATTCTAATTCTAATTCTAATTTGGAGTCAGATATTTAACGAGAGTATAACTAAATTCATTATTATAAATTTATTATGGAGTCCGATTAATTGTAACCGTTGTGCTTTTGTGCCCCGTTCTTCGAACGGAGAAAATAGATCCATTTTATTGCGATTCACACCAGCCAGGAGATCACGCGTGCTAATACCAGGAATCCACACGCATAAACCTTCAACCGCGGCTCTTCCGTCATTGGTCGAGCTGCGTGGGTCTTACACAAGCACAATCCGTTCATCTTCCCCAACAGCCTAAACTCCAGTTACCCCCAAGATATGGAGGCGAGGCAGGAAAATGCAAAGATTTCATTGCTCAATGTGAAATATTTTTTAAAACGCAACCCTCACGGTTCTCGAATGAAGAATCACGGGTTTCATTTATTTTATCCCTGTTGACCGGCACAGCCCTCACTTGGTGGGGCCACTCATTCGATCTGGTTTGCCAGTCGATAATCCAGTGGCGACTCTCGTGAGAGAAATGGTTTCTGTTTTTGATCAGGATGTTTGTGGTCAGGACGCAGCTACACGTCTAATGCATCAAAGGTAGGGCTCTGAGAGCGTCGCAGAGTTTTCTATTTCTTTCCGCTCCCTGGCCACAGAGACAGGGTGGCCAGAGGCACCTCTTATGACAGCGTTTATTCACACTTTGGCTGAGGAGGTTAAGGATGGTCTGGCGACATTGAAGCCCTGTGTTTCTTTAGATTCGTTGGTTCGTACTGGTGCGAATTGATAATCGTATCATGAATCTAAACAAGGAGAAACGTACTGCACTGGCTCTTGCTAGCAACGAGGTTAATACTCCTTACAACATGCATACAGCCCCAACTCTGCCCACTGAAATTTCCACTCCCAGTGAGCCCATGCAGGTTGATGGCTCATTTCAGGCCCGGGCTCGTAAGCCCGTTCACAGACGTATTATTTGTTATTATTGTAAGAAACCGGAACCTATCCGTCCACGCTGCCCTGAGCTTAAGGGAAATGGAAAGTCCCTCTAGCAGTATGGGGGCGCTAGAGGGACAGACCCAATTTCCCTTTCAAACATTTATTTCAGTAGAATTGACTGTGGGGAGACGGAGAATATTGGAGGCATTTTTTGGACTCGGGGGCCGTATATTGTTTTATGGATGCGAAGTGGGCTAGGAAACATTCCATTCCCATCCGCCCTCTTTTACGTTCATGCACTGTCAGGTCTTTGGATGGTCGCCCATTGGGAACTGAGCTTATAACTGAGGCCTCTGAATTATTGACTATGTTCGTCCCATTTGGCGGTCATTCAGAGGAAATCCGGTTTCTCCTGATCAGTTCCCCAGTTTTCCCTGTTGTTTTAGGACATTCTCAGCTACTTGAACATAGGCCACACATCTTTTGGGGCAGTAAGAATAATCCGGTTGTCCAGTGGACACTGATTGTAGATCTCACTGAAGTGAGAGTTTAGCGTGTCGTCCCGATGTCAATCTATGGAAGAGGCTGATGCCTGGAGTGATTTTGAGGAGGTTGTCTCACCAAACCTTCCTAATCTAGAAAATGGAGCAGAGGAGGGGTTGGAGTGGGATCCTCAATTTGACTGGCGGTAGCCAGAGAAGGATTTTGATTCAGAGGATTCTTCTGACTCCGAGTCGGTCATGGAGACGGCAGGTTCTGAACAGGGTGAGAATTTGGGGGCTGCTCTGAACTTTTGTTTGCCTCCCAACGTTCCTAACGACTAGGCTGATCTCGCGGAGGTTTTTAGCAAGCAACGGGCCTCGTCTTTACCTCCCCATTGCACATACGATTGTGAGATCAATCTTTACCCTGGTACCACTCCTCCGAGGGGTTCGTTATACTCGCTGTCAGGGCCTGAGCGCAAGGCCATGCGAGAATATATTCAGGAGGCTCTGGCTAATGGATTTATTCAGCCTTCCACGTCTCCTGCCGGAGCGGGGTTCTTTTTTGTGGGTAAAAAGGATAGCGGGTTGAGACCCTGTATTGATTACAGAAGCTTGAATAATATCAGCATTAAGAACCGTTACCCTCTTCCCTTGATAAATTCTGCGTTTCAACCGCTGCAGGAGGCGTCATTTTTTTACCAAGCTAGACCTCCGGAATGCATATAACTTGGTTCGGATCCGGGAGGGGGACGAGTGGAAAATGGCATTTAATATGGATGACGGGTACTACGAGTATTTGGTTATGCCGTTCGGTTTGGTTAACGCCCTTTCCGTGTTCCAGGCACTTGTCAACGATGTCCTCCGAGTGATGTTGGAGATTTTCATCTTTGTCTACCTTGACGATATTCTGATTTTTTCTTCAACTCTCTCGGAGCATAAACAACATGTCCGACAAGTGCTTGCAGCCCTCCTAGAAGCCAAACATTTTGTCAAGGCTGAGAAATGCATTTTTCACGCCAAGACTGTGTTGTTCCTTGGTTTCATTGTTTCGGCAGGGTCGGTCCGTATGGATCCGGACAAGGAGGCAGCGGTTAGAAATTGGCCCGTGTAAAGGAGGTGCAGCGTTTTTTAGGCTTTGCTAATTTTTATTGGAAATTCTTCCGCAATTTCAGTGCTGTGGCTGCCCCAATCATTGCTCTTATTAGGAAAAATGCCTCCTCGTCGTTCTCTTGGACCCCAGCAGTGGAGGCTGCCTTTCAGGAATTGAAGAGACATTTTTGCTCTGGGCCTATCCTTGTTATGCCCGACCTCTCCCTTCCATTTGTAGTGGAGGTAGATGCTTCTGAGGTCGTGGTGGTGCCATTTTGTCCCAGCGCTCTCCTCGGGACAATAAATTGCATCCTTGCGCCTACTTCTCCAGGTCATTGTCTGCTGCTGAGCGGAATTACAGCATTGGTGACCCGGAGTTGTTGGCAGTCAAGTTGGTGTTGTAAGAGTGGCGCCACTGGTTGGAGGGAGCGTAACACCTGTTTGTGGTCTGGACCGATCAGAAAAACCACCAGAATATCCAGCAAACTAAGCAGCGTAATTCCTAGCAGGCGCGGTGGGCCTTATTTTTCAACCACTTTAATTTTACGTTGACTTATCGCCCTGGCTCTAAAAACATTTAGGCTGACGCTTTGTCACAAATTTTTGACCGTTCTGGCCGCGATCCCCTTCCTGAGCCTATAATTCCGCCAGCTCAGATTGTGACTCCCGTACTGTGATATGTTGTGTCTGCAGTACGGGAGGCGTTGCATTCCGATTCTGGTCTGGGTGGGCAGCCACCTAGTTGTTTGTTTGTCCCTGTGGCGGTTCATTCCCAAGTTCTCCTGTGGGGTCACTCTTCCCGCTTGGTTGGTCATCCGGGGGTTCACCGGACCAAGCAGTTTTTGGCTCAACGCTTTTGGTAACGCTTATGGAAAGAGACATTCGGGAGTTTGTGGCAGCCTGTGGCACATGTGCACAGAATAAGGGTTCTCACCTCCCCCCCTTTGGTCTGTTGCAGTCGTTGCCAGTTCCCAAGTGTTCTTGGAGCCATATTGCCCTAGACTTTGTGTCAGGTCTACCGGCTTCAGAGAGTAACACGGTTATTTTGGTGGTGGTAGATCGCTTTCCTAAGGCCGCCCACTTTATTGCCCTTCCTAAACTGCGTTCCTCTTAGTCCTCTAAGATATCTCCAGTTAGGGATTTGTGGCGAAAATCTTTGCATATCTTTGTGGTTTATTTTTCTTTTAGGAAATTTCCTTTTGATCCCTTCACTCTCCATCATTGGTGTTGCACCAATTTAGGTGCTTTGTCTTTCTCGGTTCTCGAGATATTTCCTTATTGCTTTCCCTGTTTGTTTTCCTCTCGCTTTGCTTCCTAGTTCAGATTTTTGGACGTTCTTTTTGGAAGCGCGGGAGCTGGTTCTGTTGCCTCGTTTATTTCTCCCTGTGGGTACTTTAAGTCCTTGCTGGTCTTGTTTTCTCCCACCACTGCATTTGGCCTCCCTAATCCTTCGGCCATTACAGCACACTCCAGCGGGGTCACATGTGCATGGAACAAGGGTTCTCACCTCCCCCCCTTTGGTCTGTTGCGGTCGTTGGCAGTTCCTGTGTTCTTGGAGCCATATTGCCCTAGACTTTGTGTAAGGTCTGCCGGCTTCAGAAAGTAACACGGTTATTTTGGTGGTGGTAGATCGCTTTCCTAAGGCAGCCCACTTTGTTGCCCTTCCTAAACTGCCCTCGGCATGGGAGACGGCCCTCCTGGTTGTGGACCATGTGTTCCGGCTGCATGGCCTGCCCCAGGATGTGGTCTCCGACCGTGGCCTGCAGTTTACGTCTAAATTCTGGCGGGCATTTTACAACCAGCTAGGGGCCTCCATGAGCCTTTCATCTGGTTTTCACCCAGAGACCAATGGACAGACAGAATGAATTAACCAGTCTCTGGAAAATACACTTCGGTGCCTAGCGGCCGATAACCCTACATCGGGGAGTTGTTTTTTGGCATGGGCCGAATACTCCCACAATTTGTTGTGCAATTCCTCCACAGGCCTTTCCCCGTTTGAGCCACAGTTGGGTTATCAGCCGCCTCTTTTTCCTGAGAGGGATTCGGAGGTCCCCTCGGGTAATTGTTTTATTAGGCATTGTCGGTCAGTCTGGGCTATGGTTCAGTCGTATCTCTTACGCTCGGCGCGGAAACAGAAGACCACCGCCGATAGGAGGCGCCGTTTGGCGCTATCATATCGGGTTGGCCATAGGGTTTGGCTTTCCACTTGGGACCTTCCTTTGAGGGTGGAGTCATGGAAGTTAGTTCCCCGCTTCATTAGCCCTTTGAAAATCGTGCGGAAGATCAACCCTGTCATCATCCGGTTGCAGCTCCCTAGATCCTTGCGCATCCACCCTTCTTTTCACAATTCTCGGCTCAAACCGAGAATAGCACTACTATCCTGACATCGGTCGACAAACCACTGCCGCCGCCATGGATGATTTGGGGGGGCCGTTTTACACCGTGCGTCGCATCCTTGCCGAGAGGCGTGTCGGGCGCAGGGCCCATTATTAGTTGATTGGGAGGGATATGGACCTGAGGAGCGGTGCTGGGTCCCTCCTTGGGATATCCTGGATCCTACCTTTATCTCAGAGTTCCGTGCACAAGTTCTGTGGGAATGTCCGGAGCCGTTCCATGGCGGGGGGGGGTCCTGTCATGGTTTAGATGGTGTGCGTGTGTTAAGGACTTTTCTTTGTGGCTCTCGTCGATATTGAATTCCTTCTTTATCAGATTATTTTCCCAGCTGGTTCATCAGGCGTGGACGGTGCGTTCCTCTAAGTGTATATAAGCCGGATGCCCGCCACGCCTCCTTTGCTAGATTGTCTGATTTCAGTTTTCACTACAGCCAGAAATTATGCCTAGTTACTCTAGGGGTGGTATGGCTCAGGAGGTAGAGCAGCTTGGCTAGGAATTGGAAGGTTCCTAGTTCAATCCCCGGTTCCTCCAGAGAACTTGTTGAAGTGTCCTTGAGCAAGACACTGAACCCCACACTGCTCCTGATGGGCAGGTTGGCGTTCTTCTATCAACACTTGGCCGAAGGAATCCGATATAATTCACTTTGTTAATCTCTTTAACATATTTAAAGACCTCAGTCAGATCACCCCTAAGTGTCCTTTTCCTAAGACTAAAAAGATTAAGGATCTTCAGCCTCTTCTCATAGCTTTCATCTTTTATACCTGGAATTAGCTCAAGGTGGCACAGTGGTTAGCACTACTGCCTCACAGCAAGAAGGTCGTGGGTTTGAATCCGGCCTGGGGCCTTTCTGTGTGGAGTTTGCATGTTCTCCCCGTGTTCGCATGGGTTTCCTCTGGGTACTCTGGTTTCCCCCACCCACAAAAACATGCATCATAGGAACACTCCAACCAGTACCCCTGACCAATGTACTGGCTTAAGAACTGGAGTTGGTCCCTGGGCGCTGCTCTGTGGCTGCCCACCGCTTCTAACTATAGGATGGGTGAAATGCAGAGGACAAATTACCCCACGGGGTTCAATAAAGTATATCTTAATCTTTAACTGTTCACAATACTCCAGATGTGATCTGACGAATGTCAGCATCCGATTGGCTTTTTTAACTGCTACTGCACAATGGCTAGAACCTGTGAGGGTTTGGTCAACAATCACTCCCAGATCTTTTTCACGTGGAATACATTCCAGTTTTAAACCTCCCATGAAGTAATCCTGTCTAATGTTTCTATTACCTACATGTACAACTTAAATTTCGCTATATTAAATTTCATTTTCCACATTTCTGCCCAATTCTGGATTCTATCCCATTCATCCTGAATCACATTAGTGGACTCTAACCTACAACCCCAATTCTGAAATAGTTGGGACAAAGTGTAAATTGTGAATAAAATCAAAATGCAATGACTTTCAGATCACATGAGCCATTATGTTATTTACAATAGAACATAGATAACATTTCAAATGTTGAAACTGAGACATTTTACATTTTTATCCACAAAATGAGCTTATTTCAATTTTTCTGGCTGCAAAAGGCCTCAAAAAAGTTAGGACACAGGCAGGGGCGTAGGCTACCCATTTTTGGGGGGCTATGCAACGACAAAAACAGCCTCCCCCCAACACCTAAACCCAGTGTTCTCCACTGAATTTTTCAATGACCGGGCGGTGGGTGGCGTTCTTTTGCGAGCGGGTGCTGCACATTTCATTTTGTTGAGCGGGGGGGTGGAGCTGAGAGATACGTTTTATTTCACTGATATTGCACACGCAATCGCGCGTCTTCCAGTACTCTTTAAATTCTATAATCTTGTTAATATCATAATCTTGTATCCTCATCTGCTTGCGGCCAATTGTTTTGGCGCCCCCCTTCGCGTAGCGCCCCTATGCACTGCATATATTGCATACGCACTTTTTGCGCCACTGGACACAGGCAAAAGAGGGCTGAAAAAGCAATTAATATCTAAGAGAAACAGCAGAAAGAACATTTGGCAGGTAATTAAGTTAACTGGCATCAGCTGTGTAACATGATTAGCTATAAAAGGGATGTCTTAGAGAGGCTGAGTCTCTCAGAAGTAAAGATGGCCAGAGGCTGTCCCACCTGTGAAGGCTTGCGTAAAAAAATTGTGGAATACTTATGTTCCTCAACGTCAAATTGCAAAGGCTTTGACGGTCTCATCATCGACAGTGCATAACATCATCAAAAGATTCAGAAAAACTGGAAAAATCTCTGTGCGTGAGGGATAAGGCCGAAGACCTTTACTTGATGCCCGTGATCTTCGGGCCCTCAGACGCCACTGCATCACTCACCGGCATGATTCTGTCATTGACATTACTAAACGGGCCCAGGAATACTTCAAGAAACCACTGTCTGTAAACACAGTCCGCCATGCCATCTACAGATGCCACCTAAAACTCAATCATGCAAAAAGGAAGCCATTGTTGAGCATGATCCAGAAGCGCTGCCGTGTTCTGTGGGCTAAGGCTTTAAATGGACTGTAGCAAAGTGGCAAAGTGTCCTGTGGTCAGACGAGTCCAAATTTTCCATTCTTGTTGGAAATCATGGGCGTCGTGTCCTCCGGGCTTAAGAGGACAAAGACCACCCCTTCTGTTATCAGCGTTCAGTTCAAAAGCCAGCATCTCTGATGGTATGGGGATTAATTACTGCATACAGTGTGGCACACTAGCATGTTTTAAAAAGCACCAAGAATGCTGAAAGGTATATAGAGGTTTTCGAGCAACATATGCTCCCCTCCAGATGACATTTATTCCAGGGAAGGCCTTGTGTATTTCAGCAGGACAATGCAAAACCACATACTGCAGCTATTACAACAGCATGGTTTCATAGTAGATGGTCTGCCTGCAGTCCTGATCTTTCACCGATTGAGAGCATTCGGCGCATAATTAAGCAAAAAGTCAGTCAAAGGAGACCCAAAACTCTCCAGCATCTGGAAGCCTGTATTAAACAAGAGTGGGATCAAATTTCAATGGCTAAACTCAAGAAACTTGTCTCCTAAATGCCCAGACGCCTCCACTCTGTGTTAAAACGAAGAGGGGATGCTAGACCATGGTAAACAGGCTCCTTTCCCAACTTTTTTGAGACCTGTAGCAGCCATCAAATTTGAAATGAGCTTCTTTTGTGGATAAAATTGTAAATATTCTGTTTCAACATTTGCTATGCTATCTCTGTTCTATTTTGAATAAAATACTGCCTGGTGTGATTTGAAAGTCATTGCGTTTTGATTTTATTCACAATTTACACTTTGTCCAAACTATTTCGGAATTGGAATTGGATTTGCCAAATCTCCCAATTTATTATCATCTGCAAATTTAACCAATTTGCTCTCAATATTCCTATCAAGGTCATTAATGTAGATGAGGATCAGCAGGGGTCCCAACACCGATCCCTGAGGGACGCCACTCCCCACCATACCTGGGTCAGATGAGGTTCCACTGACGACCACTCTCTGTGTTCTCTCCTGTTACCAGTTTTCAATCCACTCCAGAGAACCTCCTGTGACTCCAATGGAGCTCATTTTAAAATTAGTCTCTTATGCGGTACTGCATCAAATGTTTTCTGAAAATCCAAGTATATGATGTCATAAGCCCTGCTCTGATCAAAAATCTTGGTGGCCTCTTCAAAAAATTCCAGATGGTTTGTCAGACATGACCTTCCCTCACGTAAACCATGTTGGCTATCCCTCAAGATATTATTATGTTCAAGAAATAATTCCAGCTCGTCTTTTATGATAGATTCCAGTATTTTTTTTAGGCAATACAAGTTAAACTGACCGGCCTGTAATTTCCTGGCTCATTACGGTCCCCTTTCTTATATATTAGTATTATGTTGCCCTGCTTCCAATCATTTGGTACTTCTCCAGTTTCTAAAGACCATCTGAAGATAGCTGAGAGCAGTTTAAGATGATCTCACTAACTTCCCTGAGCACTCTAGGATATAAGCCACCAGGACCCGCTGCCTTATCTGCCTTTAGTTTATGCAACTTGTCTAATACTTCATTATCCCTAACCTCAATTGCCGCTAAATAATCTTGAGCATTGGACATGCCCTCTGGCCGAATAAAAACCCATTCGGAGGTAAAATTCTCAACAAAGTAAATGTTAAGGTATCCGCAATATCCTTGTTATCATATAGCAGCAATCCATATTTATTCTTAATGCACTTAAGCTCCTCTTTGACTTTTTTTTTTCTGCTACAGTACTGAAAGAAGCGCTTAGGATTCGTTTTTGCCCCATCTGCAATTTGCCTTTCATACAGTCTTCTAGCATTCCTCAGCTCCTTTTTGACCAAAGCTCGCATTTTACAGTACTCAGCCTTAGTATTCTCATTGTTATCCTTTTTGTACATCTTAAAGAGACTCCTCTTTTCTCTCAAACTCCTACAAATAGCTGTGGTCATCCACTGAGGATTTTGCTTTTTCAGCTTACTTTTGGTCTCCTTTGGAATGAATTTACATTGTGAATCAAGTAAATATAGAGATACTTGTTTTTTCTTTTCATTATCCCTTACTTTTTGTGAGCAGTATACATTAAATTTCATCAAATATTTTCGGTGTGAAAATGCAATGAAAGCATATTCTATAAAAAGAGGGGTGTGACTCATGTAGAATGAATATTAGAATTATTTAAGTATTGTGCTGCCTTCCTGTATCAAGTTTCCTTGAAGCTATTGAAAAAAGTCATGCTCTTTCCAGTCATATCAATAAATAAATTTTCAAACAATATTTAGTAAAATGCCACTGATCATATTCTGACCATAAGAAGAGGAGTGCCTGTTTAAAAATAAATATTATAACTTCGATTCTGTGTTACGTCTCTTCGTGAAGTTCCCTTGTAGCTATTATTTTAAAAGAAAATATTTCTTTTTCCATTCACATTAATCTATTCATTTTTATTCAATATTTATTAGAAAGCGACAAAGTAAAGTCTGAAAATAAAAAGATGTGCATCATTACCAATTACTGTAAGAATTTGTTGGGTTTTGTTTTGAGTCCCTAGGTCAAGTTTGCTAGTAGCTATTGAAAAAATAGTTTTTTCACTCATTTTTATATATTAATTTACATTATGTAATAAAAAGCTATTAAATCATATTTTGATGATAAAAAAGTGGTGTGCCTCATTAAGAGTATGAATTGGAATAATTTAGTATTTTTGTTGTATCCATGGGTAAAGTTTTCCCATTGGTTTTGAAAAAACAAAATATTTTTGCATTTGTATTAAGCTATTAATTTTAATTAAACATTTTCCAAAACATTGCAATGCACTTTCTGACAACGAATGTAGAATGTGTCTCATGCAGAATAAATATAAATATTCTCATGCAGAATTAATTAGGTTTTGCTTTGATTCTCTGCATCAAGTGGTCTAGTAGCTATCGAAAAACTATATTATTTTACACTTTATCATGACTATTATTCACAAGCATCGAGTTTCTCAAATTGAAAACATTAAATTTTTCCTTTCAGGAATAAATATATTTTTATTCGGCACTTTTACCATTATTATTAATTTCGTCAGGATGTCATGTACAGTGGAAACAGTTGGCATAAGTATACATTTCTACTAATACTTTTGGAATTTATTGACGGTCCCTAACCGCTGCAGCCAGTGTTGAATCGTTAATTGATAACCCACCGTCGGAGCACTGACTCTGTAAAATCGCGAAATTATGTTGGAGAGTGCACCGAGAATGCCCGTAGATTATTCAGCATAAAATTTACTTCACCACAATACTATAATTGTAGATCGCGAAGTTTATGGCTTTGAGTCCTAAAAAAAACTGAGCCCACCCATGACGAGCCGTTACTTTCATTCACTTGTGATCCCTGAGCAGCAGTTCCAAATTGTGTGATTGAGCTCATGCCCGGTGCTTTCCTGAAGACTTTACACCTGACGCAAACATTTCTTGAGGTGAAATTATTTTGCCAGTATCCCTGAGAGATTACGATTTTGAGACAAGCGTTTTTGGGAGGGGAGGGGAGGGACCCGCCCACCCTTGTTTTCCTACCTCTTTTCTTAGGCAGCCTTTCCGTGTCTCTGCCCTGCACTCGCTCCGAAGTACTCTCTATGTCGCACACTCGCTCTTTTTTACTTCCAGACCGTAGAGCAAAATTAACTTAACCGCAATAAAGCGGCGCTGAGGCACGAACACATGCGACACTGCTGTCTGGCTTTATTCCTCAAGCATGTAGTCAAACCGGCAGCGAGGTGCATGAGACTGACTGAAGGCTGCGTACTCTCGCATACCAAACGGAGGGTACTATTGGGAGGACCGCTACGAAACCTCTAGGACAGGTAAGTATTTAATAAAACTACCTAAAACTACAGCGCAAATACTCAGATTGTTCATTGTTGGCACAATGTGAAAATGACATAATTATGGAAATAGTGCGGCTTACCAATAGCATCTTTTGTGGAGCGGAATTTACGCACCGAGGTCAATGGATAGAATATGACGACGACTCTGCAAGTTTGCGGAGTCCTGGTAGTCAAATGTTCTCATTTCACAAACGTTCATAGTTTTTTTTTTTTTTTTTAATGTTCCTTCGATTCTAAAAGAATTGGAACAGAATGTAACATTAATTAATTTGGAGGTTCTCGTTTTGTTGCATTTTGTTGAAAAAAAAAAAAAAAACTTTAAATTTTAGTCTTTACTACTGGTGCGTGATGATTTTTGGAAATATTCGCAAATTTTGAATGTGATACTTGCAACAGTTTCCAAAAAAATAGGACCAATGGCCCTATAGCTCACCGGCCAATAACTGAGCCCATTGTTCAGCATTTCTGAGAAAAGCTTTTCAGACACTGAATGGTGTATGAATAATGCATATTAAAGTATATGAGGTGAATCTGGCTGCCGGTTTCATAGGAGATGATTCTGAAAGATTTTTCCCCTTTGCAATTCAAGGGGGAAATTTAATTAGAAAAACAATCATGAAAAAAAAATTGTAATGTTTCAAAAGTGAGAACAATCTTGGTAAACATTTTCCGAAGGAAGCACTATACCAAGTTTGGAGTAAATCCAGTCTGTGGTTTTGGAGAAGAAGATTTTAAAAGATTTTGCTAACCAGTGACAATAACGAATATGACGCCAGATACTGCCTGAAAACAATAGCTCGCAGTCTATCAACTGGTGAGTTAAAAATTTGGACCGGGAAATGGAAAGACTGGAAGAGTTGCGGAATCTTTGGAAAAAGGCCTGTTTTTAGCTCACTGGTCGATAGGCTGTGAAGTATTGTAATCAGGCGGTGTCCGGTGTCGTTATTGTGATTGTCATCATCTTCTTTTTGCAAAATCTTTAAAAATCTTCTCATCCAAAGCCACTGGATGGATTCACTTGAAATTTGGCATGGAGCTTCCTTGGGACAATGTCTATCAGGATTGCTCACGGTTTTGAAAAATTATAAGTTTTTAAATCTTTATGAATTTTTTTCTAATTAAATTTTCCGCATTTAATTATAAAGGGAAAATCTTTCACAATCATCATCTATGAAACTGGTTGCCAAATTCCCTTCATATATTTTAATACGCTACACCGTTGAATCTCTGAAAAGCTTTTCTCAGAAATAGTAAGCAATTGGCGCAGTTATTGGACGGGTGAGCTACAGGACCATTGTTCCTATTTATAGCTTGCCGGCCCTATAGTCCAATAAGCTATTGTCGTGGTGTGGCGTCTGTTGTCCGTCGTCCAGAATATTTTAATCTTTTTTTTGGCATGATGAATTTTCGTGTAAGTTTGCCATAACATTCCACTAGAACATATTTCCAGATGTTTTTTTCTGGATTTTGATTGAATCATTTTTGTTCGTTTTATGGGCCCTTGAAATTTTTGCCGCAATGATAAAGACAGGACTGAGAAATTTAAAAAAAAAATATTTCGCCAAAAAACCGTGTGATGTTTTTTTTTAAAATCTGAATCAGGCAATCAACTTACCTTGGTACCAACAATGTACAGTAGGAGCACCATTTTGATTGAGTCGATGGAAGTGGGTCTTGTGGGGGCGCTGTACTTTTACATTGGTTCTTATGGAGAATGGGCAAAATTGCCCATGGAAGCTAAATGGTTGCAGATAGAGATTAAGTTTGTTTTATTCTCATATAGGAAGTAATAGATGACCTGTATTTTGGTTATGTTAAAGTTGACACCAGATGACCATGAAAGGTTAAACTTGAGGTCAAGCAAAATGTTACAATTTTCAAAGGCTTCTCGGGCTTGAAAATATTGAAGATTGGGAACGTGTATTGAACACTAATAGGAGGTCATATATACTGGACAAAGAAAATTAGGGATCACCCCAATTTTCGAATTTGAAATATTTGATAGTTCAAATTACAAAACCCAAAACCAGTGAAGTTGGCATGTTATGTAAATCGTAGATAAAAACAGAATACAATGATTTGGAAATCCTTTTCAACTTATATTCAATTGAATACACTGCAAAGACAAGATGTTTAATGTTCAAACTGAGAAACTTTATTTTTTTTTTTTGCAAATAATCATTAACTTAGAATTTAAAGGCAGCAACACATTGCAAAAAAGTTGGCACAGGGGCCTTTTTTACCACTGTGTTACATCACCTTTCCTTTTAACGACCCTCAGTAAACGTTTGGGAACTGAGGAGACCAATTTTTGAGCTTTTCAGGTGGAACTCTTTCCCATTCTTGCTTGATGTACAGCTTAAGTTGTTCAACAGTCCGGGGTCTCCGTTGTCGTATTTTACGCTTCATAATCGCCACACATTTTCAATGGGAGACAGGCCTGGACTACAGGCAGGCCAGTCTAGTACCTGCACTCTTTTTACTACGGAGCCATGCTGTTGTAACACGTGCAGAATGTGGCTTGGCATTGTCTTGCTGAAATAAGCAGGGGCGTCCATGAAAAAGACGTTGCTTGGATGGCAACATATGTTGCTCCAAAACCTGTATGTACCTTTCAGCATTAATGGTGCCTTCACATATGTGTAAGTTGCCCATGCCTTGGGCACTAATACACCCCCATACCATCACAGATGCTGGCTTTTGAACTTTGCGCCTATAACAGTCCGGATGGTTCTTTTCCTCTTTGGTCCGGAGGACACGACGTCCCACAGTTTCCAAAAACAATTTGAAATGTGGACTCGTCAGACCACAGAACACTTTTCCACTTTGCATCAGTCCATCTTAGATGAGCTTGGGCTCAGCGAAGCCGGGCGTTCTGGGTGCTGTTGATAAATGGCTTTCGCTTTGCATTGTAGAGTTTTAACTTGCACTTGCAGATGTAGCGACGAACTGTAGTTACTGACAGTGGTTTTCTGAAGTGTTCCTGAGCCCATGTGGTGATGTCCTTTACACACTGATGTCGGTTTTTGATGCAGTACCGCCTGAGGGATCGAAGGTCACGGGCATTCAATGTTGGTTTTCGGCCTTGTCGCTTACGTGCAGTGATTTCTCCAGATTCTCTGAACCTTTTGACGATATTACGGACCGTAGATGATGAAATCCCTAAATTTCTTGCAATAGCTCGTTGAGGAATGTTGTTTTTAAACTGTTCGACAATCAGCTCACGCATTTGTTCACTAAGTGGTGACCCTCGCCCCATCCTTGTTTGTGAATGACTGAGCATTTCAGGGAAGCTGCTTTTATACCCAATCATGGCACCCACCTGTTCCCAATTAGCCCGTTCACCTGTGGGATGTTCCAAATAAGTGTTTGATGACCATTCTTCAACTCTCTCAGTCTTTTTTGCCACTTGTGCCAGCTTTTTTGAAACATGTTGCAGGCATCAAATTCCAAATGAGCTAATATTTGCAAAAAATTACAAAGTTTACCTGTTCGAACATTAAGTAACTTGTCTTTGCAGTGTATTCAATTGAATATAGGTTGAAAAGGATTTGCAAATCATTGTATTCTGTTTTTATTTACGATTTACACAACTTGCCAACTTCACTGGTTTTGGGTTTTGTATGTTCCATATCATATTTCAATATTAAAAATCAGAGTGATCCCTAACTTTCTTTGTCCAGTATATGAACTTACATTTGGTGACCTTGAACTTGACCTACGGTGACCTATGAAGGTCAAACTTCATATTGTAAAATTTCAATGACTTCTATCACCAAAACGATTACAGATAGCGCTTAGGTTTGTATTGTGGGCATAAAGGAAGTAATTTATGAAGTTTCATTTGGTGACCTTGTACTTGACATTCAGTGACCTTCTATGGCCAAACTTCACAGTGAAACTTCAATGACTTATAGCCACAAAATTGTCATAGATAGAATGTAGGTTTGTATTGGAGACGTATAAGAGGTCATATACAAACCATCATTTGGCGACCTTCATATTGACCTTCAAAGGTCAAACTTGATCTAGTGAAAAATCAATGACTCCTCTCATTAAAAAGATCACAAATAGAACCTAAGTTTGTGTCACAGACTTAAAAGAAGTCTCACATGAGCTTTCATTTGGTGACATTCAACTTAAAGGAAAAGTAAACACATGGTAAACCAACATTGCCAAAAAAAGTTCATAATCTCTCATATCCAAAACGAACCATTTTTAAAAATTATTTTTTCATTGTGTTATCTACTTTGAAACTTTGCATAATCCTAGAAATTTCACAATCTGCCATTGCCGCCACTGAAAATTATCGACCAATCAAACAATAGGAAATATTCTGCCCAGACCAGTGCCTGACGTCACCAGGGCTGATCATGTCTTTTGAGTGTATGCAGTCAAAGCATTCGTACTGGAAGTTGAGTCGATGATTGAGAGCAGTGACATGCCGTCAGAGGTCGTGAGATGGTTGGATGAAGACAGGTTTTACTATAAATCAGTGTTGTGCCGGTGGAGATAAGTTAGGGAAGGTAGAATCCTCACCGTTATACAAACATTAACTCCCAATTACTTTGCTTGATTAGCAATCAGAGGATTGATTAACTAATTTACAAGACTAAATAGCAGAATGGCGTGCCAGTTTTATCCACAACATTACTGCTCAGTCCATCGACCTTAAAATGCCCAAGAGGCAGCATTTGTTAATATTTGCTAAGAGGAAGCTAACACAATGCCATTAACAAATAAAACCTTTCTTATGCATGGTCAATATGTTTATGATAATATTTTCCCCCTTAAATACGCACTTCTTAATGCCATTCATAAATTTATATACAACTCCAATTCCAAAATAGTTGGGACAAAGTGTAAACTGAATAAAATCAAAACGCAATGACTTTCAAATCACAGCAGCCAGTATTTTATTCACAATAGAACAGAATTACATAGCAAATGTTGAAACTGAGATATTTTACGATTTTATCCACAAAATGAGCTCATTTAAAATTGGATGGCTGCTACAGGTCTCAAAAAAGTTGGGACAGGGGCCTGTTTATCAAGCATCCCCTCTTCTTTTTAACACAGAGTGGAGGCGTCTGGGCATTGAGGAAACAAGTTTCTTGAGTTTAGCCATTGATATTTGATCCCACTCTTGTTTAATACAGGCTTCCAGCTGCTGGAGAGTTTTGGGTCTCCTTTGACAAACTTTTCGTTTAATTATGCCCCAAATGTTCTTAATCGGTGAAGGATCAGGACTGGAGGCAGGCCAGTTCAGCACACGGACTCTTCTACTACGAAGCCATGCTGTTTGTAATAGCTGCAGTATGTGGTTTTGCGTTGTCCTGCTGAAATACACAAGACGTTCCCTGGAATAGATGTCATCTGGAGGGGAGCATTTTATGGTGGCCGACAAGTACAAACGCGCTGCATATACAGACAGGCGCTGCAAATACAGACACATGCTGCATATGAGAAAACAGATGCAAAACGAAAACGCTGCAAATAAAGAAACGCGCTGCATGAACAGAAACGTGCTGCAAATACAGAAACGTGCTGCATATAGGAAAACGGATGCAAAAGGAAAACGCTGCAAATACAGAAACGCGCTGCAAATAAGAAAACAAATGCAAAAACAAAACGCTGCATATAAAGTGGTGGTGTCTAGATGCAAGGTCTCCAACAGCGGAAGTTGACTGAAATCTCGTAAAATCTTGTTTCCGCAATCGTCACGTGGTTCATGGAGACTGCGAATAGTTCCATGAAGTTGCTGGTGGGCAATTTAAATGCATATGTCAAATCGGCTGGAGAGACATACCTGCGATTCTCGGTAATTACTAGTCAATAAATAGCATCATAGTTTTAGTGCCTTCGAGTTATTAAAATAATTAAAATGACTAAAACGAGTTTTAGTCATTTTAAAGAGCGTGTTCCTGTTGTCGATTGCTTTGAATTCTTGGTTTGTTTTTGCTTTTGACTACAATGCTTGTTTGATTCCATCCTAATGCTTATTATGCAGAGGGAGGGGAAGGAACATTTCAGTTTAATTTTCTACCATTTCTTTATTTGTTTGGGGTTTTAATAATCCCATGAAAATGGAGGATCTAAGTTATCAATTCGGTAATCTTCATGACTTTCAGAAAGGACAGAGGACTGACAGGTGACTATCAATGAGTATTAACTGACAGCACAATTAGTCCCTTCATTATTAAAAGCAGCATAATGTTCAGTGTGGCATCTTAGAAAATCCACTGGAAATAATTACAATTTATCTGTTCATAATTTTTATGCACATCTGCACTTATGTATTGGTGTTTAATGATTAGTTCAAAACAACTTTTTCATTGACTTTTTGCATGCAGAAGGTATAAATTTATCTAGACTTGCATGTATAGAAACATTTTTTAGGAAGGGCTCATTAAACACTATACATACAGACATAACAAGACACATTAAAACACAAATTTATCTCGTTATACACATACATTTTATGTATATCTTTTTATTTTGCACTTACAGTGCCGTGAAAAAGTATTTGCCTCCTTCCTGATTTCTTTTTTTTTTTTTTTTTTGCATATTTGTCACACAATGTTTCAGATCAGCAAATAAATTTTAATATTAGACAAAGACAACCCGAGTAAACACAAAATTCAGTTTTTAAATGATGATTTCATTTATTAAGGGGAAGAAGCTATCCAAACCTACCTGGCCCTGTGTGAAAAAGTAATTGCCCCCTAAACCTAATAACTGGTTCTGCCACCCTCTGCGACAACAGCTGCAATCAAGTGTTTGCGATGACTGGCAATGAGTCTTTCACATCGCTGTGGAGGAATTTTAGCCCACTCTTCTTTGCAGAATGTTTTAATTCAGCCATATTGGAGGGTTTTTGAGCATGAACGGCCTGTTTAAGGTCATGCCACAGCATCACAATCGGAATTAAGTCTGGACTTTGCTTAGGCTGCTCCAAAACCTTCAATTTGTTTTTTTTTTTTTTTTTTAAGCCATTCAGAGGTGGACTTGCTAGTGTATTTCGGATCATTGTCCTGCTGCATAACCCAAGTGCGCTTGAGCTTGAGGTCACCAACTGATGGTTGGACATTCTCCTTCAGGATTTTCCGGTAGAGAGCAGAATTCATAGTTCCATCAATTACGACAAGTTGTCCAGGTCCTGAAGCAGCAAAGCAGCCCCATACCATCACACTAACACCACCATGTTTGACTTTTGGTATGATGTTCTTCTTATGAAATGATATGTTAGTTTTACGTGTGATGTAACGGGATGCACACCTTCCAAAAAGTTCAACTTTTGTCTCGTCAGTCCACAGAATATTTTCCCAAAAGTCTTGGGGATCACCAAATGTATTTTGGCAAATGTGAGACGAGCCCATGTGTTCTTTTTGGTCAGCAGTAGTTTTCACCTTGGAACCCTCCCATGGATGCCATTTTTGCCCAGTCTCTTTTCTTATTGTTGAACCATGAATACTGACTTTAAATGAGGCAAGTGAAGCCTGCAGTTCTTTAGATGTTGTTCTGGGTTCTTTTGTGACCTCCTGGATGAGTCGTCAATGCGCTTTTGGAAATTCTGGTAGGTCGGCCACGCCTGGGAAGGTTCACCACTGTTCCAAGTTTTCTCCATTTGTGGATAATGGCTTTCACCGAGAGTCCCAAAGCCTTAGAAATGGCTTCGCCACTCTTTCCAGACTGACAGATGTCAATTTATTTGTTTCTCATCTGTTCTTGAATTTCTTTAGTTCCCAGCATGACATGTTGCTTTTGAGATCTTTTAGCGTACTTCACTTTGTTAAACCGGTTCTATTTAAGTGATTTCATGATTAAACAGGTCTGGCAGTAATCAGGCCTGGGTGTGGCTAGTGAAATTGGATTCAAAAAATGTGGTTAATCACAGTTAATTCATGATTTAACAAGGGGGGGGCAATTACTTTTTCACATAGGGCCAGGTAGGTTTGGATAGCTTTTTCCCCTTAATAAATGAAATCATCATTTCAAAACTGCATGTTTTTATTTACTCAGGTTATCTTTGTCTTGTATTAAAATTTGTTTGATGATCTGAAACATTTAAGTGTGAAAAATGTGCAAAAAGAGTAAGAAATCAGGAAGGGGGCAAATACTTTTTCACGGTACTGTATGTACTGAACATACATAATGAAAAAGAAATCTTGAATAAACTCAGAAACATGAATAGCATGCGAAGCAGTTTGTCTGTGCCCTCTCCTCCATGTTGTTCTTGTATATAATCTCGACCATGGTTTGCTGTGCTGCGTGGGGATGCTCCAATCGCTGGGGAGGTTGAGAACAAATGTACTGTTTCTCCAGTGACGTGAAGAAGAGAGAAAAAAATTGTTCGCTCAATTCAGCAGGAGAAATCGAACAAACATTAAAACTTACAACAATAAAAATGTGAGGTGATCAAATTCAAACGCTGCAGTTGCACTTTTTCACAACCAAAGACCACACGATTTGGAAGCTTATTGTCCAGTTTTTTAAAAGTAAAGAACAGGGAAAGGCTTGCACAGCTTAGGGAGTTAAGACTCAGGGTGTAGGGTGAGTGTCGTCTGTCTCACTGCAGGGAGGCTTTTATTGAGTCGCCTGCAGCTCTTCAGCTGAAAGAGAGGGGGGGGGGAGAAAGACAGGAGAAAGGGTTACACACACCTATATGGGCTTGGATGGGAAATTGCGCAGAGAGATGAGGTGTGGTCTTTGTTTCCCTACTTAGGTTATGGGACTCAAGTAGCCGTGATCAACAGCTTTTGCTGCTGATGTTTAAATATGGCAAGTGGCATCAGTTACAGATGTGACAGGAATTAGCATAAAGTTGGATCATGTTCTTTGCAGTCTTTCAGACAAGAAATACAGAACAGCTCAATATTTTTAGTATTCAGTATGATTCCTCACATTCCTCCAAACATTTTGGAAAATGAAGCATAAAAGGCTATTTGGCCAATACGTTCTGTTTTCAATCTTCTATTTGGTCCTCCAGCCTCCCTCTCCCTTAATAATTCATTCAAAATTATTTGAGCAGCAACATAATATTGATAGGTGATGTCAACAGAATCACAAATCCTAAAACACTCAAACAAGAGATCACGTCTAAGTTTACTAAATAGAGGTCAAAAAAAGAAAAAAGCTCCCAAAATCAATATTAATAGCGATGTATCACAACAAACGATGGCTCTTCTTTATTATTCTGTAATGTTAACTTTACTATACCAGCTAACGTTAGCTACCTTTTTCTCAAAGAAAATCTCACTTCACCACATCCACTGCTATAACGAGTCTGATGTTATATTTACGTTACTTCAACATTTCACTCCCCCCACCCCACTCCGCAAAAAAATCACGTTTAAGAAGCATTTTTCCCCTCTAATTTCACGTCTTTGGATGAAATGGCACTGACATGACGGTGTTTACAAGTATGCTGCTGCTCATGGTTAGCGGTAGTAACTGTCGCTAACTGTACAAAGCTAGTATCGTAGCCCAATTTGTTGTCCATAAATATTAAATATCTCTAGAATCATGCAGGGAATAATCCAGTAAAACGCATTACTGTACGTGTTATTTAATTCAGATGTGCTGACAATATTCAGTCTAATTCTTTTAACGTCTTATCTTTTGGAAGATCATCACAAACTGTTCCGCTTCAGCTCAGCTGCTGGACTAGTCTTGTCGCACTTCGGGCGAGATTTCAGTCAACTTCCTCTGTTGGAGACCTTGCATCTAGACACCACCGCTCCACATATGTCCTTTGTCTGTCTCGCGGGTGGAAGCTCAGCACTGCCCCTAGAGGCCTGGAGCACTTCCGTTGTGTGACTTTATATGCAGCGCTTTTTTTTTGCTTTTGTTTTCTTATTTGCAGCGCGTTTCTGGATTTGCAGCGTTTTCCTTTTGCATCTGTTTTCCTATATGCAGCGTGTTTCTGTATTTGCAGCACGTTTCTGTTTATGCAGCGTGTTTCTTTATTTGCAGCGTTTTCGTTTTGCATCTGTTTTCCTATATGCAGCGTGTTTCTGTATTTGCAGCGCCTGTCTGTATATGCAGCGCGTTTGTACTTGTCGGCCACCGTAGCATATGTTGCTCTAAAACCTTTATGTACCCCTTTCATTCATCGTTCTTTTTAAAACATGCAAGTGTCCCACACCATGTGCATTAATGCAGCCCCATACCATCAGAGATGCTGGCTTTTGAACTGAGCACTTATACAGGAGGGGTGGTCTTTCTCCTCTTTAGCCTGGAGGACACAACGCCCATGATTTCCAACACGAATGTCAAATTTGGACTTGTCTGACCACAGGACACTTCGCCACTTTGCTACTGTTCATTTTAAATGAGCCTTGGCCCACAGAACACGGCGACGCTTCTGGATCATACTCGACAATGGCTTCCATTTTGTATGACAGAGTTTTAGGTGGCATCTGTAGATGGCATGGCGGACTGTGTTTACAGACAGTTGTTTCTTGAAGTATTCCTGGGCACATTTAGTAATGTCAATGACAGAATCATGCCGGTGAGTGATGCAGTGGCGTCTGAGGGCCCAAAGATCATGGGCATCCAGTAAAGGTCTTCGGCCTTGTCCCTTACGCAGAGATTTTTTCAGTTTCTCTGAATCTTTTGATGATGAGACCGTCAAAGCCTTTGCAATTTGACGTTGAGGAACATTGTTTTTAAAGTATTCCACAATTTTTTTACGCAAACCTTCACAGGTTTACACACATCTTCTGAGAGACTCTCTAAGACATCCCTTTTATAGCAAATTATGTTACACACCAGATGCCAGTTAAGGTAATTACTTGCAAAATGTTCTTTCAGCTGATTCTCTTATATATTAATTGCTGTTTCAGCCCTTTTTTTGCCCGTGTCCCAACTTTTTTGAGACCTGTTGCAGCCAGAAAATTTGAAATAAGTTCATTTTGTGGGTAAAAATGTAATATGTCTCAGTTTCAACATTTGAAATGTTCTGTTTTATTGTAAATAACATATTGGCTCGTGATCTGAAAGTCATTGCATTTTGATTTTATTCACAATTTACACTTCGTCCCAACTATTTCGGAATTGGGGTTACATATGCATTTATTTGGGGTTGCATGTTTATTTTAAGTCTTCTTTCATAATCTGATAAACAAAAGGTCAAAACGATACACGGAATTACTGAGAGAGTTGATATTTTTTCTAATTAATCATTAAGATTTCCATCCTTGAAGTCTTGAATCAAAGCGTAAACGAAAATGAATCTTTTAGTCTCTGTCACCTCTTAATCATTACAGGCTACATATAGCCTTGGCTATGTCTTAATTGTTTGGTAAAAAAAGGTAAAATTGATTGATTGTCAATCAGGCAAGGTACTTGGAAACAGATTGCGCTGTTGTTGGATGTTCCAACGAAACAGGCGATCCAAACCTGACTGATGTGAGCTAAGCCCAAGTGACGTAAGCAGGGGCGGACTGGTCATCGGGAATACTGGGAGTTTTCCCAGTGGGCCGGTCCGGCCGGAAAAAAAAGTGCGCTGTTCACTCTATGGCCCACAGAGAGGTCAGCGTAGGCATGCATGGGTTGGCCTTGTGAAGCCTGATTCTTATTTACATAAATTTGACGATGACCGGCATTTACTTTTAAAAGTAAATTTTTTCAGTGTACCTCACTTTCCGCTAACACCCATTTACATTCAATTTGTAGCAGCGACTCATGGTTTTATGGAACACTTTTTATCGTTCTACTTCACTATTCCGGTTGACTTGCTTCATAGCCTTTTTTTGTATCTGATTATTTCCATTATGCTATAGGAATGACTGAAAAACTATTTTCTTGCAAATAGAAAACAACGCATGGGCTTAGGCTTGCCACAATTTATTTATTTTTGTTGTTTTCGTCCTAAAAGTTTAGAAGGCAGGCTTGCTGAGAAATTTGTTTGACCAATGGCCTTGCATGTCCACTGTTGCTTTAACAATCTAAAAATGCGTTTCAACGACTATGAGATCAGACAAAAATGCAGGCTTTCAAATGCTAAAGAAAAAAAAAAACTGACCAGCTGGCAAATTTTTTTTTTGCAACCGAGTTCAGACAGAGTTCAGACAGACGACTTTCCTCATTAGCATATAGCCAATCAGATTGTCCCAACTTTCATCGAGCCGATCAACCACATGTTGCATAGAAATCAGTGAAGATAACACTGAATATATTGTATAACTTCGCCGTTTCGTTAGCAAACTAGCATTTACATGAAAAAGATATGACTAGCGCTGTCTGTAAAAATGCTTTTTAACTAGCTAGCTGATGTTTGTTTGCCTGCTCAGCTAGCTAGTTTGCTAGCCTAGCCAGCTAACAGTTATATTAAGTGCATAAGCAATTAGCCAAGTCAATAGAAAATAAATGAATAGCCATTACTTCGCAAACTAACTTGGCTAGAGTATCATAGCCAAGTATCTTTGTCCTGTGTTAGCGTAAAAACTCAGTTGCAGACGAACAAGCTAATCAGCCTCATCAAAGCATAAGTGACCTAGCCACTCCACTAATTCATGACTACTTGCTAATCTATCATCAGTTAAGTGGCGAAGTAATTGCGATTCACTGTTTTATTGATTTATATGCATTGAAAACAGCTAGTTAGCTGAACATGCAAACTAGCTTGCTGGCCTAACATGCAAGATAGTTAGCAGGCTTTTTTAGTCAACAAGCACAAAATTGTTATAATTGTCAGCTGGCTAGGCTAGCAAACTAATGTTAGCTAGCTAGCTGGGTAGAAGGCCTTTTTGCCAACTTAGCTAGTTATATCTGGTGCGTGTAATGCCAGCCAGCTAACTAAATGGCAAAGTTATAACTATTCACTGCCATCCAATGACTTCTATGCATCACACATAAGGCCGTAATCGCCAGCAAACCCTTTGCGCATGCTCACAAGGTTGCAATCCTGAGAAACCCGATCCATGCGATCCACGAAAAAATGGAAACAAACTACAGGTGATTGATCAGCTCTACGAAAGTTGGGACAATCTGATTGGCAGTATGCTAATGAGGAAAGTTGTCTGTCCAGAACTCCTTGCAAAAAAAAAAAATTCACGACCGGCAGTTTGGCCATGATGATCTTCATGTGGAAAGCAGTTTTCATTTGTGGAGGGACACAAAAGCCGTAAGACTGACATTAAATTAATAGGCTATCACAAGTATGTGTTCGGTTAAAATTTGCTTGAGCTTACAAAACAACCCCACTGGTGGACAAGTTATTAGCCTACTATTTGATGCATATTGATTTGTTGTCTAATGGTGCCAAATGAAACTTGTCCTGGAATACAGAAAGACTTTCCAGATTTTCCAATCATTAACCCGTCTTGACGTTCAGAATCATCTGTCATTAAACTTGCAACCAGTGAGTTCTGCGGTTCTGAAGTGAGCAATTCGATACCCTTTGGAGTCTGTAAGTAAGATGTGTAACGTTATTTTGAAAAGGCTATGTATCCAAATAATGCAATGGTCTTATTGACAAATTCTAAATGGCCCCAAAGCCTCATTTCTTTTTCACATTCATATAATAATAATAATAATAATAATAATAATAATAAGTAACATACTGGCAGTAGCCAGTACAGGACCCTGCGCTAAGGCTGCCATATCGAACCTGTACCCAGCTGTCAGTACTACAGGATTAAAGCTGTTAAATTTTGGCAGATGATCACCAAAATCTAATCAGCTAGAGGCCTATCCATAATGAATATATACGCCAAATTGCATTGCTGTATGTTCAATACTTTTTAAGTTAAATTTTGTAGAACCACTCACTCACTCACTCACTCATGGAGTGCATGACAATTGGGGACTAGCCCTGCTAAGCGCAGAGAATAATAATAATAATAATAATAATAATAATTTTTTCCATAAAAATACATTAGTTTATATGTTGGCAATGTTATGTTTTTAATATAGGACAGCATCAGTGTATTTAATTTATTTCAGGGCATCTTTAATATAAATAGGATTTTTGTTTTTGGACATTACCCACCGAACCTCTGCCTACAGAACAGTAAATTCATTCACATACATGCATAAGTTCAACTTAATGGTGACTCAGCTTATGTGTATGTTGGTGTTTCATGAGACAACACTCTCTACTTTCACAACACTTGGAGTGTTTTGGAAGCATTAAAGCCTAAAGCCTCATCTTTTAGAAATAATTCTGAAAAAAGACATTTTACTAACTTTTCAGAAGCTGTTGAGGATGGTATCTTCCACTAAACCTGGTTTATGCTAGGTTCCCACTATCACGAATCACGTCACGATTGAAATCATGGTCTTAATCGTGGAGTAATTGTGGTGATCCTATCAGATCTTGGGGTCAGTCGTGGAAATCGTGTTGATCGTAGAAAAGTTTTGGATGGTTCAAAAATTTCCTGCGATCAACACGATTGTCAATCATGATCATCGCATCACCTCATATCCAAACCTGAAATTTTAAGCCGCTTTCACACTGAACGCGAAACTAATTTTTCGCACTACAGATTACATTCAAAGTCAATGCAAAGTCCTGAATACACGCAAAACGTGTAATATGCGGAAGAAGTTCCACGATCAGCTATGAATGGCCAATCGTGGCGTTTGTAACGGAGCGCACGACTGTGGGAACTAGGCATTAGGGACTTTGGGGGGGCGGGGGACTTGTTGATCAATCACAGATGCATATAGCCACTGGGTTTGTATGTTAGAAATAAACAAAATTACTTAGTGTTAGGCTAATTCCTGTTATATAAACTAAAAAACTAATATAATCAATGTTTTATGGGAAATATAATCCAATATGATGTTTGAATGCATACTTTTTGTCTAATAACGTAAAATTATTTTTGGCCGGCCACCACCTCCGCATCCCTGCCCGCTGGAGAGTGGGTCAGTCAGTCAAATATGCTAAATGTACAAGTGACAGCATACTGTAGCGAAGCTTTGTTTTGATTTCAGTCAAAGTTGAGGATAGCAGTACCAGCACTGTCAGGGCAAAGGCATACCCAAGTATGCGTAAAAACGAGCCTCCTTACAGGGTACAGGTAATGAGCTGAGTTGGCAGTAAGAAGAGCCTCTTGTTTTTTGTTCAAAGGGGCGAAATTATTGTTGCGTAATTTTTTCATTCGTAAGACATTGTCAAGTGATACACAAGCAGCCAAATAAATTGCATCTCTGTATCCAAATGGTGTATTTTGTTTCGCAGGAGCCAAAGCTGCAAACGGTCAGAGCTCACTTGACAATGTATTTCACGGTTTTTTTTTTCTTTGCAGTGTTCTTTTGTTCCCAGATATGAATTTTCAAGTAGAATAAAACTGAATCTCATCACTAATTGGCTCAAGCTAAATTGTATTTTTAAAACTTATTTTAAATGCTCTCTTGAAAATTCAGACATTATCTTGCAACCTTAAGCGGTGAATCAGAAATGACTAATGTTAATTTAACAGGTTGCTCATTCATTGAACAACACGCAATGACACATTGCTCCCCTATGACATTAATATTAGCTACGGCATCATGCATGTCGATTATGAAAAATATAACGATTTTACTTGACCGCTCAAGCAATGGGTTGATTCGTCATAGAAAAACGTAACTACTACCTAGCTCACTAGCTGCACTTACAACGTTACCGTAAATGTAAATCACATACTTCGTTTTCCAAGTGTTTGCAGTCTGGGTTGAGCAGGTGCGGGGTCTTATCTTCAACATCTTGGATATAAGCTTCAATCCAACTGCTGTATCCTTTTTTTGAATCCTTTTGGGGATCTTAGCAAATTCAACGGCCCACTTATCAATTTGGTCAAATGAAAGTGACTGTAAACCAGCCAAGTTTTTTGAACACCTCACCATTCTCGCACACAAATAAAGTTATGTTAGGCTTATCAATTCTGTTTCAAAGTCTGTTTATTTATTTTCCAATAATTTACAGACAATGCAATTCAGTTCAATATTTACCTGTATTCATTCGGCTTCGTAGATAAACACTACATGAAACAGTTTTTAACAAATTATTGCCTGTGGTCTTGCCTGACAGCCGGTGACAGCTAATGTCACGGAATCCGAATTTCCCACCCTGAGCGTGACGTCAGATGAAAATGGCCGCCGTGTGAATATGGTCCATTGCTGTGCAGCAGGCCTGTCTATCTGATGCGAAATATTTGCTTGTAGTTTCCCCGCTGTTAAAAATATTTTGGGGGTGGGGCGTCGGGGAGGTGTCAGCCCCGGGCATTGAAGAAGGTTAACGCGGCCCTGTGCATGCATAATTATTGTGTGCGCATATTGCGTGCGTCTTGAAGCAGGCTGGAATGAAATGCGACACGTGAGTATCTTATAGCCTAACGCAATGTTTAAGGTCCTGTTTGCAATTTCAAATCCTTGGCTAAATAACTGACTGAAAACTGTTTAGCCTACATCCATAAATGCGGGGATGGAAAATGGATGCTCCCTCCGACATTCAGTTCGTGTATGCCTTCATACATCGCATCCATTCAGCCAATTAACGTTATTTCACAGATCACAACCAGATTTAACATTAATCAAATAAAGTAGCCTACTGATATTTTCTAAATAAACATTTTCAACATTCTAAAAGGCTGGATTTAGACAAGGCCTATAGCCTACCCTTGGGAATACAACAGCCTGAAAAAAAATATTGTGACCCCCCAATGTTGACCTGAAGTTGGCGCCACTGGATATGACTCATTCATTTACGATATCTGCTAAATAATTTAGACATGTAACAAATATATGTAGAAATTACATTTCGACTAGTCAAAACTTATTAGCAGATATCTTTTATTTATAGATATCAGTCTTTCGTTTTTGTCAAGAATAAGTATTGCAGATAGCAAGTGTTAAATGTCCACATGTTGAAAAAGGATTATAACTTGTGATCTGTCGTAGCCTGGTAATACCAGACTCTGCTACTTCGCTTTCCTTCGTACACAGAGTCTGGCCAGTCGTGATTGATAAGTGTTTACTTCCTGGTGGGTGGGCGCTTGTCTGAAGTTTAAAATCATTGGTGTACACGTAAACTAATCACTAAACTTTGGTGATGTCGTATGTTATGCGCCGGCTCAGCTGCCTAGTACTTCTGCTTTAAACACAGTCCTTCATACCAGAAATGCAGCAAAACCAAATGGATCAGTACATTAAAGTTAATACTGTACTCATACATATGCCCATCTACCTCATTTTAGCCTTCACTCTTTCACTTAAAAGAACCAAAGGTGCTTTTTCTGTTCTCCTTACAAGAAACAAAATGTTATTGTTTTTCCTGCTGATACTGCTGCTGTTAATAAAAAACGTAAGAGACCTGAAACCAACGGCAGAATCGGCGAGAATAACGCATTAGTTACATTAGGACGAAATCTGCGAAAACTGAACCGTTAACCATACTCGCGCTAACATCATACCGAGATCGCTATCTAACTTTATAGTTACACAGTTTGGCCCTAAGTGTTTGGTTGTCTCAGACAACCATTTCATTCGTGGATAATGACAACATCACACTGAGACAGCGAATAGGTCTTGTGATATGAACAAAAACAAGGCTTTTAAAAAGTTTGCTGTTAACTTAAATAGTGTGAAATTTGCGGGTAATGTAACAATAGAAAGGTGGTTCGGCTGTCTCTCACAGAGATGAACAGGGTGCCTATTTCATATTTTTCATGATGGATATTAAGTAGATATGACAACTTTTCCCGAAACCTGAAGAGAGTAGCGCTACAACATCATTTCCATTCAAAAAACTAACCAAACATTCATCTTGATGTGGCTTTAAGTCACTGATACCAGTGATTTTCTTCACAACAGAGAGAATGGTCTCCCGTGTGTCTATGTTTGTGGCCATTGTTGATTTTGAAGACTACAATTTCAAACTCGGCACAGCGGCTACGTCATGGCTCTTGGCCACGCCTTCTGTTCGTTGGTTGGTCCGTTGTTTTTTCTGCCGAGGTAAACGAGGCAGAGCTCATTGTGATCAGACGAAGTGGTGAAGCGAAATGAAATTGAGCAGAAGTACGTAGGCTGGCGGAGTCAGGCTAGATCTGTTACCTATTATTATTGAATGAGTGACTGATATTGTTTCATCACTGCCTTCCCCCAGTCATACTGGCACTGACAAATAGAGCTAGGCTGTATTATGGAATTAGCACTATGTTTTGGGCTTGGGGAAGGGTTAGGGGTTTGGGTTTAGCTTAGGGTTAGATAAATCAGTGATAACCGGTGCAAACCAACAACAACAGAATATATAGTACTAAAACTATCAAATAAAATAGAAAAGTATTAGAACACGAGGAGATAGCAAAAAGAAAGAAAAAAACTTTGCAAATCAGTAATAATGTGCTCTAAAAGAATTACATAACTAGTTAAAAATTGCAATCAGGTACCATCATTCAGTAACCACGTCAGATATGGGATAGGCGAGTCTCTATATCTGTTTGTTTTGTGCTGGAAAGTTCTGAGTTTGTCTGAGTTTCTGGTGGTTTCTGGAGTTTCTCACCAGTCCTGGGCGGTAGCATTCCCGGGTTAAGAGTTTTAGCAAATTTCCTGCACAAGTCCATTTGCCTTTCATATAGTGACTTAAAACCTGTGTTAGTTAGGGTTGTTTGATAGTCAGTGTATTGAACCCCAAAAATTGTTCGAAATGCCCTCTTTTGAACTCTCTCCAACCTTATAGTCTGAGTTGAGGTTAGTCCTGGGTGCCATCCAGGAGCGCAGTATTCAACACTGGCCACACATAGGCCGTATAGATTTGTAATAAATCGTTGATTGGTGGATGGAAGTGCTTGAGGTTGTGCAGCATGGCGAGACGTCTACTTGCTTTGCCAATCATTTTTTAACATGTGTGTCCCATTTTAAGTTGTTTTGAATCCAGACCCCCAACAGACTTGTGACGCATACCACCAGAGCCGTCGCAAGGGCTGTGTGAAGTGTGCGACCGCACAGGGCCTCGCGCCTTTAGGGGGCCTCGCGGCTAGTGTGTGATTTATTTTATTTTTTTTAATAAATTAATACATATTTTGCATCACTGCATTTGACTCATCATGCTCCTCAAAAAACAATTCTCCGTGTCAGTTTCATTATTTACCTTACTGGGTATTTAGCTTACCCAGATTTTTTTTTTTTTTTTTTTTATGTTGTCGTACGTAACATGCTCTGTCTCGCTGCTCACTCGCTTTTCCTAACTGTGAGATTGCTCTCAGGGTCTTATTGACGATACCAATAATTGGCATCGGGGTAGCGAAGCTTTTCAAAGTTATTTAAAACTGTTTTCGGACCTCCATGTCGCAGGAGAGACTATGCGGGCTCGCCCTTCTGTCTTTTGAAAAAGACGTTGCATCCAGGCTGGATTATAAGGATTTCATTGTGAGTTTGCAGCCCAAAAGGCAAGGAAAGTGACCATCACCTAATCCATGAATGGTGAGCGGGAATATGATGTTTTAAAATTATATTGCAGCAGAGCGTTTGTGACTGACTAGTATGAGAAAATATCCTGCAACGTAATCAAATGTTAACCTGTCGCGGGTGTCAGCGGATACTATGCCTTTGTTAATCTGAGATTTTTCCATAGAAATGAGTCAAAATAAGCGATTGTCACCAGTGAGTGTGAGCCATTAGGTATTAGGTTTGTTGAACTGTAATTCGTGACGCTGTCATACTTCAGCATGCCAATATAAAGTGAAAGCTGAGCTGATTTGATGATAAAAGCCAATCGTTGTGCAGTTGATCTTTTTTCCTTTGAAAGATTATGATATCCAAAAAATCATAGTTGAAATTATTGCCACAATAATGCTGTTTTAGTCTAAAAATGCATGTCATTTCACCGGGTATAACTAGAACAGCTATGTGCTTGCAGTCTAACATGATTAATGCGCGTGCACGTGAGCAGGGCCTCGCGCATCAACTTGGCACAGGGCCGCGCACCCCCCCTGCGACGGCCCTGCATACCACCTCCAGTTGTGTTTGGTCGATGAAAAGGACTGGTGGAGGTGGTGGCCATTTCATAAAACAAACAACCATGGTTTTACATTTATCCTGGTTTAACAACATGTGATTGTTCTTTGACCACTCATTAAAACAGTCTAACTCCATTTGCATTGACGATGGTGTGGTGTACCTCTGTGACTCGACCAACGATAAATCGTAAACATATTTCCAGCGCTCTACAGTTGCATTTCTCATGGCATCATCAAAAACGACCAGGAAAATTATTGGACCCAACAATGTGCCTTGTGGGACTGAGCATGTTACTTCCCTCCATTTCAGTGCTCATGATGATCTAATAATACCCAAGTGGGACTGCCTCCTTTTATAGTGAACTATTATTGCGCAATTCAGTAATACAAGTTTTGGCTCATTTAGGATTACGTCAGAAGCCTGTGATCAGTCAAGTCATGGCATGTTTGAGGCACTGATGTCATCCCCAAACAGTCATCCCCAACAAAAACAATGAAACCAATGAAATTGAGGAATAAATCTGTGAAATCTAGCAAACACTGAAATATTCTGACAAGACCTCTGTCGGGTATTGTACTTTTAGATGGTGCATCATGTTCAAAAAATATTTTTAATCAATGTTTTGTTTTATATTTAGTAGATAACAGATAACGGCCAATACCCGTTTAGTCAATGAAACAATTCACAATTTCGGAACTTATTTTAAAAATTGATAACAAAAGTAAGCTGAACATCATTCTAATTTTTTTCTCAAAAACGTTTTTTTTTTTTTTTTTTTTTTTTTGTAAAATTTCTAAACTGGTCAATGTACTTAGAGGTTTAAAATTCAAGTTACCTCGTTATGTTTAAGAGACCATTTATAAATCATTTATTCGCCATTGTCTTGAATATGGAGATGTAGTTTGGCATGGTTGTACTGCTGAAGACTCCACTCTTATCGAACGAATTCAATACGAATGTTCTCTTGTCGTATCAGGAGCAGTCAAAGGATCCTCCTACACTACTGTCTGTCAAGAATTGGGTTGGGAGTCTCTTTCTAGCAGACGCCATATTCATCGCATATCTTTATTCTATAAAATTGTACATGGCCTAACACGGAATATCTCATAGAGTTGATCCCCCCCAAAATTTCTCGAACTACTTCATATAATTTAAGAAACAAGTTCAACCTACGTTTTTCGAGACAAACTACTAACAGATTTAGTAAATCTTTTATTCCTTACTGTTTAAGTCGCTGGAATGAACTTGATCTTGATGTTCGTTCCTTACGGTGCCCTTTGTTTCGGAACTACCTAATAAAATTAGTACGCCCTCTTCATCCCTCACATTACGATTGTGGTCCCTGCTACACCTGCGCCCTTCTTGTCCGGCTTCGCATCGGCACCTGTGCTTTAAATCAAAGTCTTTTTATCCAGGGACTTACTAGTGCCTATTGCAAATATGGGTGTCGTGAATCCATTTTGCATTTTATGCTTCATTGTCCTTTATATAGTTAACAGAGATCAAACTTTTTCGGCAACCTTGCAGATTTACTTGGTCATCTTATTAATCTAAACAATCAGACAATGCTAAACTGCACCTTGTACTCAGAGGCTCCCCGTTGTTACCCTCTGTGTACAACTTCAAAACAATGCAACTCACTCAAACTTACATTGACGACACTAAGCGCTTCTAGCTCTGCATGACTGAAACACTTCCGTCAGTAGATATAGAAGTCACCATACTCCACATTGTAACAAGGCTTTTCTTCCTGTGCTTCTAGCTCTGCTTGACCGATACATTTCCGTCAAGCCGATATAGAAAGTATCAAATTTTTAATAACTTTATCCTAGCGTTTCTAGCTCTGATTGACTGGGATATCCTTTCGTCAAGCAGATATAGAAGTAGATCCCTTGTCTTATATCTACTTAGTCTAGCATTGTTTCATGTCTTGGGGTAGCGGGACTTTAGCGCTCTATTCTGTTATTCTATTGTATTATCTCTTTGTTAGTATTATGTTATATTGATGTTTATTTATTATCATCAACTTCATTTTGTGTATGTCGTGCTTTTAAAACTAGTTGTACAACTTGAGTGCAGCATCACATTGTCTTTGTCATTGTCTCTGTGTTCACAAAAAAAAAAAAAAAGTGGTCTCTTTTTTGGGCATTTTGTGTTTTTGGCTGATTTTGAGGCTTTACCATACAAAAGTGGATCAAGATACACAGAAGCTAAGGCAATTTTCAGATTCTAGGGGATGAATATGGATAGTATACCCAATTTCAGCCCTGTATAAGCAATCAATTTGGAGCAATAAGTTGCTAAAGTTAGCTGAAAATGGGTTTGCCAAAAAACTTAAAATATTCAAATTTTGAAGGGCTATAACTTGAAATCCATTTGAGATACTGGTCTAATGTTTGGCATTTTTTTATTTTGTGTGAATATTTACTCGTGAATTTTTTCAAATATTTTTGAGGAGGTGACCTGGAGAATTTCTCAAAATCTGGATGATTTAACATGGAATGACCCTTTTGGTGACAGATATGAAGCTATTTCAGATATGTTAGAGCAATTTAGAGCCATTGCTAACAAAGTGAAGAAGAAAATATCTGAATTTTGTTTTTAGTTTTTTGCCTATTTCATTAAAATTCATGTGGAGCTGTATTTTTTTTAAGGCAAGCGCCGTACGCTCTGAATGACAAACTTAACTCACTACCGAGTTACACTACAGGCCAAAAGTTTGGGGCCTACCTCAGATTTTTAATGGTGCCCCAAGTGCAATGTGACCACTTGGTTTTGGGGAAGGCATTTGTACAGCATGCCTTCTTGTTACATAAATTTGTTCACGTCCTAGTGACATAAAATCATGTTAACACAAAGGCATTGGAACTCAATTATTAAACATTGTGGTCAGTGATCAATCAGTCAAGACAGCTTTAAAATGTGGTCTAAGGTCTTGAATTCACCGAACACCTATTGGCTTCCTATATTGTTTGCACTGAAGCCATTTTATGTCCAAAAAATAAGGAAAGAACAGTTGTTGTGTGATTTTTTTTTTAAATCTGAGGGTGGATCCAAATTTTGGCCTGTAGTGTAACTTTGCTTTCAGAAAATTTTTTGAGTTATTGGGCAAGCATTCTATAAAACTGTATGAGACTGCTCTATTTCTTTTTGAATTAATAGAGGATCTCTAATGAGTGAGGCCAAGATATCAAATTTATGAAACCAGAGTCTTATTTTTCATTTATTCCGAGCCTTTGGCAAGGAATAAACAAAAATTACCACTGAGTTTCATAAATTTGATATCTTGGACTCATAAATTTCAGATCCTATTTTTCCCAAAAATATCGGCATCGTATAACTTGGAAAATTTAAGAAAAGCATTTGCTTCTTTTGGCAGTCTATTCAAATAAATAGGATAAATAATTAGAAAGCAAGCAATTAGCAACCTTACTCTTTTCACCATAAATGAATGAATTCAAGTTTCTTTGAAAACAGTAACTCATGACTAAGGCTGGATTATAGACCGGACCAGTTGGGCAAGTGCTTAAGGATAGTTGTCCTATCAATTTTTACCTGAAGGAGTTTCGGCTAGTCGATGGAACTTGGTATACATGGACATAAAGGATAAGAGATTACTTGTATGAAACTTTTTCAGCAAATTTTAACTGTCGACACTACCATTCACCTCTTTGGAAAATACGCTAATTTAGCATTTTTGCTGGCATGACACATTTCAAACCTTCAATTTTACTAAACCAAATGGACTAGAGGGTCACAATGCATTTTGGTACCTACCACGCAGATATACAGTGTGACTAGAAAGACAGGTTTGAGATCGTGAACATGCTGTATAAAAAAATCTGTCTGGATAATCCTTTGGAAAATATTGGTTGCAAATTTAACTACCATTTTCCACAATTCTCATTTTAACATAACACAGCTGACAACATTTCTGATGTCGAATTCCAAAAGCCAACAATGTATTGTCATAGGTAGGAAAAGATTTAGCGAATTGCACTGATGCGCATGGACATACAGCCCTCTGAACATTGGCCTGGGATCAAGCAAAGTGGCAGTATGGGCGTGGTTGGCATATTTCAAAGGCGTATATCTCAAAAACTATTGCACCACTGGCGCTGAAATTTGGGCAACTCATTATTGGTCCTAAGGGCTATTCCTAAAATATTGGAAATTGGAGGGGGTGAGGCCGGGAGCCCTGTTCAGTTTGGCGTGGAATGACCCTTATGTGTTCCCTGAAATTGAGGTTTGCACAAATCACAACCAAAAACAGAGCAATTATCACCGGGCTTCTCCAGGAATGATTTCTTTTTCAAATACAGAGCAAAGGATCGTTTAAGTAAAGAAAAACTAGCAAAATCTCGCACTTTCATTGTACAACATGGCCCAGCCTTACGCGATATTGAATTCTTCGTGTGCTGTCAGAGTCGTGTGACCAAACAAAACCCAAAACAATAACATTAGTATTGAAGTTTGCCGGCTTTCCTAACCAGTCCCCTCCTTTAACTTTGATTAGCACAAGTGTACCATGCGATTTAGATTTTATTGTTGTTTGGCCTCAACACTGTATTTAATGTCGTGGGGCATCTTCCGCATTATTTTCCACACACATCTCCGGCAGTTCAGCACCTCTGAGAGCCTCATTTTGGGATAATACAATACTCTCCACCATTTTTGTCGAAACACCAATTTGATCCCACTATTCCATGCACAGACTGGTCCGTTGTCATCAGTTGGCTAACTGAACTGGCAAATGCACAAGGTGTATGCCGTCAGAAGGAACTCTTTGTTGCGAGTGCTAAATCATTTCCCTGATCCCAAGAAGGCTTGCCTTTGAATACATTTGCTGTCTCTGTTAGAGTGAATTGCTAACCAACTTTTAAGTCGACAATCGAGGCATCAATAAGCATAGTTCCCTCTGAATGTTGTTGTTACCACTCTGTAATAACACTTTTCTAGCTCGATTCACCACATTAAAAATTCTGTTCAATGCAGACACTGCTGTCTCAGTATTAGAATTTTCTTCCTCCTCCATTTTCTCTTGTCGTCATTGCCCTCATTGTCATGTAATCTACATCACCATCAGATATCACCCAAATTACCACAATAGTGTTGGATACGTAGCCCTAATTACCATTAGTTTGGGATATGTAGCCCCAGTTCCCATATGAGTTTCGGATATGTACTGGTTTAATGTTAAAACGCCTTGCCATAAATTTTTCATGAGTGGAAATTCCTGTTTACATATCTGAAATTCAATTCTGACTAGTTATAAAGGGAATTGTAGATATCTCAAATGTAATTGTCACTTGTTAGAATGTAATTGCAGATATCTACAACAGCATGTCAGATATGTGAAATACAGTTGTAGATATCGATATCTGAAATTTAATTGTAGGTGGTTATCTGAATTGACATTTTTAGTCGTTAGACTTCCACACTGACATATCAGTAATTTTATTTTGACTTGTCAGAATTGAATTTTAGATATGTGGTATTCCATTTGAGATATGTGTAATGTAAGGACAATTGTTGCTATCGACAATGAACATTGCTCTTAGTGAGAACTGAATTGTTGATATCAACATTTGATATTTCCTGTAGTCAGAATTGAATTGTAGATATCCATAATCAACATTTTGACAAGTGAGAATGGAGATTTAGATATCATTCATTTTAGTTGCAACTCGTCAAAATTACATGATGGATATGTCCACTTCGAATTATAACTGAATTCGAGATAGCTGACATAAAATTAGAATGAAAGTCAATGGTGGAACTTTTACTAGTTGTAATTGAGTTACACATATCTACAATGAACATCACTACTAAGAGAGTAATTGTTAATATCAAGGATTAACATTTTGACAAGTGAAAACTGAGTTATGTAATGAGAATTTCCACTGCTCAAAGCGACATTATGGATATCTTGGTTTGGAATTCTCACTGGTAAAATAAGCCATTATTATTGAGAATCGTTATCACCGCTACTGATTAAATGTTAAAATGGTTTGCCATAAGCCTTGAGTGCGGCTGAGTCTGTGTTTGAGCAACAAACCCTTAGTGTTGCTCAATCTGTGCATGGGAAACAAGCGCTTGTTGCAGGTGAATCTGTGTGTGAAAAAAAGCCCTAAGTGCGGCTGAATCTGTGTGTGAGAAATGAACCCTAAGTGTGGCTGAATTTGTTTGAGAAACACAAGCCCTTTGTGCTGCTGAATCAGTTTGAGGGGAGCAAGCCCTTAATGTTTAAAAAATGTTTTTTTTACGTCATCTGAAGATCCAGGGCCTCAGCTGACCGTTAAAGACTGAACAAGACCAGAACAGATGGAACTCAGAACTTTCAAGCCAGTTCTCTCCACCTTCTCCAATGTCTCCAACTTCACCACAGGCACTGACACGGATGCCCTGCAGTCTGAGGGCCCTTATCAGGCAGTGGAGGTGGTGATCATTGTACTGGTTACAGGGTCCCTCAGTCTAGTAACGATTACTGGGAACATACTGGTCCTGCTTTCACTCCTAATTAACAGGAACCTCCAGACTATAAACAACTACTTCCTCTTCAGCCTGGCATGTGCTGACCTGATCGTTGGGTATAGTAACATGAACCTGTTCACAGTCTACATTGTGTATGGATATTGGCCATTGGGGCCAGCGGTCTGCGACCTTTGGGTGATCCTGGACTATGTGATCGGCACTGTCTCTGGCTTGCATCTACTTATCATCAGCTTTGACCGTTACTTCTGTGTCACCAAGCCACTCAGCTACCCTGTAAAAAGGACCGCAAAGGTGGCGTGCATGATGATTGCATCAGCCTGGTTTATTGCCTTCATCCTGTGGGCCCCAGCCATCCTGTTGTGGCCGGTTATTGTAGGTGAGCGCACTGTGCCAGAGGGTGAGTGCTATGTCCAGTTCCTGTCTAATCCAACCGTCATTTTTATCACCACCATTGCTTCCTTCTACCTGCCTGTTGCCATCATGATGTTACTGTATTGGCAGATCTCCAGGGCCAGCAAGAGCCGTGTGAAGAAGGGCAAGCAAAACCCAAAACAGGACAACCCTTCCAAAAGCGAAACAGGAAACCACATCACAATGCCCTGTGATGATGAAAAGGGTGAAAACCCATCACACAGAGAAGAGCCAGAATGGCAGAACAGGTGGAGTCGGGAGGAGGAGCTGAGTGCACCAGTTCATTCTGAGAGAAATGAAATTGCTGAGGCCCCTGCAGATCAGGAAGGAAACCCCACAGCCCACAGCCTAAATGCTATGTTGGAAAAGCAGTTACCCTCAAAGAAGGCATTGCTATCACGTGAGAAAAAGGTTACACGCACGGTAACGGCCATTCTTGCTGTCTTTGTGGTCACATGGACGCCGTATAATGTCATGGTCCTCGTCAGCACCTTTTGTTCTACCTGTGTTCCCTCCAGCATGTGGGATCTGGGCTACTGGCTCTGCTACATTAACAGCACCATCAATCCAGCCTGCTATGCTCTCTGCAACAACTCCTTCAAGAAGACCTTCAAACAACTCCTGCTCTGCCAGCACAAGGACATTCGCTTGGGCAGATAAAGAGGTGTGATTTTTTTTTTTTTTTGCAGGTGCTCTTCTCTGTCTTTTCCCTGCATATCCTCATATATCACTTTTAGGAACAGCAGATAGAAGCTTAGAAGTGGAAATGCAGACACACAAGCAAAGGATTTGAAGTCTCATTGCACACATTTCTTTGCCTGTGAACTTCATTAGAATTCAAGCACATTTACTACAGAGTTAAGACTCAAGGACAGTTCATAGCAATTCATGAAATCAGACAGGGCATCTTGTTACTGTAATTTATATTTTCATCTGATGTAAATTACATATTACTAAATGTACAGTGCCCTAAAAAAGTTTGCAGTCACTTAGAAATATTGATGGTTTAAAAAATGAGTACATTTTTTTCCAAAAAAAAAAAAAAGAAGCATGAAATAGTTAGATTCCCCGCAATGGGATGGCTGATATCTAGCTTGAAACAGAATGAGAAGGGACAGACAGTTGGACAAAAGGACAGATGGAAGTTTGAGTAGACACATCGACAGTACAAATGAACAAGTATCCAAATATTAAATTTTGTTGAGTAGTATTGAGGGGTTGGGAGTTCTGGACCAAAACGAAGTCTTAACAGATGGACGGATGGACAACACTCATTCCAATATCCCCATCCACTTCATGGCAGCAGATACTCAGCCAAGTACTTATTTTAATAGAACTTGATTACAGTTCCTGCCAAAATAACACTTTTTTTTTTTTTTTTTTTTTTTTTTTTTTATTCAGATTTTATGTATGATTACAAACCCCAATTTTTAGCAGCCATTTTACCAGTGTACAAATAACAATGCATCATTCCACCCTTGAAGGTACCTTCAGGAGTTGTAGAGATAAAATTGATATTTACAGGAAAAAAAAAAAAAGAACATGGAGCTTCAATATTTATTGAATAGTAGAAGTTTATATTTTTAAAGATTTAATTTGTTTCCACTATCTGTAATCAGGATTATTATTATTATTATAAACACTGGTCTTGCATTCAGGATGCTGACATTTTGAAACCGCCTCACCTCCAAACTCATGCACACAAAGGCACTCAAAGCATGACAGACTGCACACATAGTGCTACACACCGCACTCAAAGGGGTTCATACTGCATGTAGAGGGTTACACACACTGTACACAGAGGGGCACAAACTGCACACAAAGGACAAAACTGCACAGAAGGGGCTGGACACAGCAGACAAAGGACTACACACCGCAAACAGAGTGCAACACACTGAACACTGAAGACAACAAACAGCACACAGAGGATTGCGCACTACGCAGATAGAGTTGTGCACTGCATACAGATGGCTACAGACTCCACGTAGAGGCTCACACACTGTGTAGAATGGCCTATACGCTGCACAAAGAAGGGTTACACGCTGCTCACGGAGGGCTCTACACTGCAAACATGATGACAAACATTCTCACCAGACTACTGTTTCCTGCAAAATGTAAAATACAAAAATGTAGCGTTTCCCATTCATTATGCTGCTTTGAAGTTGGCATGTTTAAAGAACTATTCATGTGATATTTGCATTGAGAGTTTTGATGCAAAAATAAAAATGTTACAAAACTGAATGAAGTGTTTGTTTTGGGACAGTGTGTTATTTCCAATATGTGTGCATTTAGATTGTGCATGTAATGTTTTCACAAAAAAAGCCATAGTTTCAGAAATTTTATCTCAGCATTGGTTAAAAAAAATTGTCAACTGCAAGCTTTTCTTGCCTTCAGTTGCACGACTTTGTAATTAACATTCTCAAATAATACAGCATTCTGTCATGAAGAGTGTTCTAGATGCTGTTTTTTCATGGTAACAGCATCTAGTACTTTGTGAAACCCCTAACAGAATCACCTTGGGCTTTGAAACTCCTGAAGCCTTGCAAAATAAACCCAGCAGGAACCGAAACACACTGAGAGCGGCTCCATTCTCAACAAAAGTGTCAGCAGATTTCTGTTCAAAATTAGGTCTCTCCCAATCAAATTGAGAATCTCATTCCAAGTTCCCAACCTCCTCAAAAGCCCCTGAACCAGATGTGTCAAAATTCACGTCAGTGTTTAAGGAGCCAAGCATGCCCCAAAACAATAGGAAACTAAGCCTACGCTGCCGGCGGCCGACAGCAAGGGGGTATATCCTTGAAATTCCCCAATCCTTGAATCCCCCTTAGATTCCGCTTTACTAGACCTACAATATGAGGCAAATTTGAGGTCTGTGTAACTAATTGTTCCAGAGATATGGTTAAAAAACTGATTTTCCCAATATATTGCGCCACCTGGTGGCAAACCTAGGAGTGCATACTTGCCCAAAATCTAATCAGTTCATCCTCTCTACCATATCTACCCATATGCTAAAAATGAAAAGCAAATGTAAAGAATTTTGTGAGTTACTGCGCTAACAGCTAAAATCTGTGGACGCGGCAGCGGCGGCAGGTGGGGCGAAACCATGATATCCCTGAAACTCGTGTTTCGGGGATGTAAATAATGAGGGTGAATCAACTAAAAAGAAACAAATATGTTCAGAATGTCCACCAGATTGATAGATATCAACAACATCTAAGTCGCCTCAGAAATCACCCCACGCCCCAAGGGGCGCCCATCCAAAGTGGTAACCGGATGAGAATCCGGAAGGTAGCGAATCTGCAGACAGTTCTCCCTAGCCTATTTGGCATCAATCAGGCAATCTAAACAGTCAGAATCCAAAAAGGCCTGAAGCTCCATTCTCCTATTTCCCCAAACTAACATAATAGGAATGAATGTGCAAAAGGGTTGCAAAATATGTCCCTCCAGTTCCTTTTGCTCAACTAACGGGACTGGATGTTTAACTTCAGCAAGCAGGTTTAATATGTCCCTGTCTGCCGCGATGATAGCAAATTATTTTACTGTTATTTCTTGATTTGCGCAAAACTGCACCATCCCCTTGCATAGGCTAGGCTCTGATTCAGAATCAGTTAAAGGGGAAGGCAAAGCTATAATCTTTGTAAATTGTGTTCTCATAGAGACGTGAAGTTTTATAATTCCTCTTTTCCTTTTCACGCTCTCAAACCCTGATCAATGCGTCTTTAACAGATTCTTAAAGGGAATGAATAAAAGTGGTTATCAAGGGAGGATCTGGCCGTTCAGTGGTATTCGCAACTGATCTAAATAAAATGGAATATTCAGCAATGCTCTTTTTCCCTTGACTTCAATTAACTAACCGAACAGCTGCTTCCTGATCAGTGGTATTATGATCAAATACGGAAATCAGTTCCCTTTTCACGCTATCAAAAGAACGAACAATCTCAGAATCCTTTTCCAGCAAAAGTGCCGCCCAATCGAGGGCTTGCCCATCCAGCTGAGCACTTATGAAAACAATACGTCTTGTTTCTGTGGCAAACTGGGACAGTAAGGTGTTAAAATAATTCTGGACTGACCTCCACATCTGCCATGGGAGAGTAACAGGGGTGTACTACCATAACAACATCATCACTCCACACGAGCTTCCGTTTGCACGCCGTCATTGACCTGGATTCATTTACCAAGATGATAATGCCAGAGCTCATTGTGCAAAAGTCGTCATTGACCGTCACCAAAGGCAGCAAATTCAAACCTTGCCCTTGCCCGCGATGTCCCCTGCTCTCCCCTCCATAGAACACGTATGGGATATGCTGGGACAACGTGTACAACGACACCCAACCTGTCAGGACTTGTGTAGGGCCCACACAACTACATTTCCCATGCAGTCAACAGGAAATGGAAACCACGTCTATAGTACCACCCCTGGCTGACCTGCATGTTACATTTCCCAATAGAATGAGCCCAAAAGCAATAAAACGGGCAACAGAACTTTTAAAACTAGGGACCCCACCTAGTTCTCTCTCTCTTGGCACACTTCACACTGAGGAGGTCACGCTCTCTTGGCTCTATTCCCACCATGAAGCCACAGTCTCTCTTGGCCTGCTCTCTGCAAGTGCAAGGACAGCACTTGTATTGGAATTCACATATCCTGTGCAATTTCATTCGGCCTACCTCCAGAGTCAGGGCTCGCGCTACCCGTTCGTCAATTCGCAATTGACGATCTCTCCTGCAGTTTGACGATCTGTAAGTCACATTTGACGATAAATTTGACGAAGACCTTTCAAAACTGGGGTCACGAGATTTGCGCAAATCTGCAATAATATTTGGGGGGGGGTTAATATATAATATAGGGTCGGCCAAGAAAACACAACTCACAAGCCGACTCTGGCTCTCCAAATCCGCCTACCGCACTCCGTCTCCCGTGTGGGGCGCAAGCTCCAGGAACGTCATGAAGAAGCGTGAAACGAACCGCGTGTAGCCTACTGTACCCTTGTGCTGCGTTCAAAACAACTCGGAAGTAGGAAAAAAACCGAGCTCCGAGTTGTCAAAAATGAATTGAACGGCGTCGAACTCGGAAATTACAGGTCTGAAACTCGGGTATCATTTCAGAGCTCCGATTTTCCGACTTGACGTCACATTCACCGAAAAGTGGCGGATGTGTAGTTTACTTTTAAGCAAATATGGAAGTTTTTCTGATTAAAATACACATGTATGAAATCAATCATATTTCATGGATCACCTGATCGGTTTCGGTTGTTCTTCAGTGTCACAAAAAAACTGGAAACGGCTGTCAGTGTTTTCTTTAAACGCTCCGAGCATTTAAATACAACTCAGCGTCTTTGCAGCATCCATGTTTTTCCCACATTACGACTTCAAAGCACATGAACACATCGAAGTCGGAAGAACGATTTGCCGACTTGGGAACTCCGACCTTCCGACATCACATGAATGCAGCATTATTCGGACGGAATACCCCACCCACCAGCTCATGCTCGAGCCAATAGACTACGCAGCTGTTAGTGGTACTGATTACAGTTGTTGTTCCTTGAAGCTCAATGGACAGTAAATAACATTTGAAAGTACTTTGTTATCAATATTTGGTCCTTTGTACTGAATAAAAAGCAAGTTGATGTGGTTGGATTTATGCAACATTGTGATGTTGCACATGTAGTCCATGTTAACGTAATTTTACCAAGTCCAAGTGTTCAGTTCTCACTCAGCATAACACTACAGTTGTTCCTTGAAGCTCAATGGTCAGTAAAGAACATTTGAAAGTACTTTGTTATCAATATTTGGTCCTTTGTACTGAATAAAAAGCAAGTTGTTTTTTGCATAAATCTTTTTTAATTTGCATTTCTTTCATAGGCAGTAGCTTCTTCTGTTTTGCCAAAGCCTTCTGACCCCCTTCCTCTTCTTCTGGACTTGGGACCAGCTTCTTTAACCTGTGTCAGTAACTTGCAGATTAAAAAAATAATTCATGCAAAAAGCAGACTGGGAATGAAGCAAGCTAAGGGAGAAAGTCCCAAGTGAGGTGGGGTTAATACTAAAAAAACCATGCTACTAGCACAGGAAACAAGGAAGGCGAGGCTAAGTCAGAAAGGACAGAGGAAAGCACACGGTCAGATAGGACATTTAACAGCACATGGTTGTAAGAAAAGCATGATAAAAATAATACAATGACGGTGCAACAAAACCTACAAGAAATTGATTGGTATTAGAGACCCTCACAACTGGACATCAGATAAAAAAAGTGACTGGGGGTAAAGTTATTTGACTAATTGACATTGCTTTTTGGCTAATTATTTGACTAATAGGTTTCAGAAGCCAGCTCTAGCCCTGCAGAGTGCTCATAACTCTTGAGTGTTTTGCAAAAACGTGAGTCCAATTTTGGCCAAAATTGAGCTAATGCAATCTTTGGAGTTATTAGGTTCTTGTACAGCTTATAGTGCGTAAGAAATTTCAAAATACTGCCAATTTACATAGATATTGTTGAGGTAAAACCTAGCTAGTCAATCAATTTTCAAATTCTCTTCAAGTCTGTTGAACAAAAACCTAGTAAGTCTACAGACCAATCAAAATTCAGGATTCTGGTCATGTCACCTGTCATGTCAGCCTCCATGGTTTTGGTTGCTTATGTGGAGCTAGCGAATCGATAACATGGGCATACGTCATATGAAAGTGCCGGCTGTATTGTTCTAATAACGCAAAATTCCTCTAGGGGGCGACAGAAGTTACGCACTATAGGGCTTGAAAGGGCACGTGATCTCGCAATGCATTTTGGGCCGGGGTCGCCATCTTAGCGGGCAAAAGTTTTTTGTTTACGTCTCTTCGCGTTAGTTACGGTGCTGTGAGAGAGCGACACACACACCATGAAAAAATGGACCGTACAAAAGAGAGAGGCAATGGACCGTACCGAGACAAGCTGGACCCTGTTCCGAAGGCTCGGTACCTCAAAAAAATCAGTAACATTGGTGGAATCGATCCATACGATTCCATAACTGGCCACTTTTGATGATGTTGAATTAACGTACACTCACGTAGGCATAATGTTGGATGAAGTGGAGGCAAACAAAGTCACCTTATTCATCACATTGAAAAGTAGCCTTACTAATGAAAATAAAGCCATCGTTTGGGAAGACAATGCAAAGAAAATGACCGCAACAAGGGGTGTGAAACGTGATGAGCAAGAGACAACGAAAGCCATGTTCGCTGGCGTTTCCTTGGGGACCGTGGGTACCCATTTCGGCCGTAGGCTCTCTCTTTACCGCGGTGGCAAATCCCACAACTATCCATGAGTTGGGGAGATGGAAGTTGCACTACAGGTGCGTGCCCAAGTTCAGTTGTGGCCCACACTTCTCCCCATCAGTATAATATTTTAATTTTCTGAAATACCTATAGGTTATTTCTTTTTTTTTTTGTTATAGCGTCTAATTTCTTCTTTTCTTCATTTGTTAATGTAACTATTATTATTGGTATGATGTCAATAATTGTTGTTTATTTTTGGTGAAAGTATGATTAAATATCGTCATTCAAGTTCCATGAATCACCACTTTCATTTACAAACAGCATCAGGAGTCATGATTAAATACGCTAACATTTAAAGAACATGTAAGCAGGAAAAAAAAACATTTTAATTCGCGATGACTGCTGCTGGTCTTAAGACGCACGTAGCTTTCTACGAGTGGTCTTCAGCACTTGTAAATCTACGACGATTTCTGAGAGCGTCTTAAGTTACGATGGTTTTGGGAGACACTCCACAAACGTAAAATGCCTCGTAAGAGGGATTCTACAATCATCGTTGCCTGAACATGATTTTGGGAAACGAGGCACAGCACACAAGGACAGCGCTCATGCAACCGGAGTAAACAAACTTCAGTTGCCCACAACGCCCACAATGCATTGCGGTTTTTCCACTCCGCTACGTCACCCTTTTGAGCCCTATAGCTTTAACGCGATTAACAAGTAACTTCTTAAAATGTGGCTCAATGCCGAATTGAATGATGTAAGCAATCTTATCCTTGCCACATGCAAAACTTTTGGCTGTATCGGAGTCTGTGAACATGTTTTGGAATAGCTCCCCGATGCCGTCATTCGAAGAGTATGAATGATGCTTGGCTGCGGTGTTCAGGCACCAAAGAATCTCAGCACTGAGCGCTGGTGCTGGTGATAGTAAGGTCTGCTGTCTGATTGCTGCAGCTGTTATGATGCTGGTGATGCTGATATGCCGCTGAGGTGGGGTGACGGAGATACTTATACTCATAGCCAAGCTGACAGTCGTGCTGCTCTGCGTAGCACCGAAAAATAAAATGGGAAATTTCTCCTTCCGCGCGCTAATCCACTGCTGGTAAATGGTGGATTCTCGGTGTGGCGTGATCGCCGTAACACCGTTCCAGGTCACGTTTTTTTGGCACACTTTACAAAAAGTTTCACGGTCATTGCCCATGACCAGCTTAAGCCAGTCTTTAAACGCCGGGTCATTGAGCCAAAGTTGTGAAAACTTACATTTTCCCATTGTGAATTCAGTTAGAGAGGCGGCGAGTGGGATGCCTGTATCAACCATTGACTGTAGGTTATCAATATACATGCGCACAACAGATCGGGCAGCAGAACCAATCAAGGCTATCAACGCCGACACAGGTCCAGCCGTCCTGCTCGCGCGTATTTTTATTTAAATTTTTTTAAAGATTTTTTTTTTAGTTAAGCAAACTTAAAACAAAAATTCAGCATCAATGGAAAAGTCATAATATATTAAAGGGATGATGAAAAATTTACTGCCAAGTCAAATTGTGTTTGTGACCTTTTACTACCTTTCCGTGGCTTAAATTTGAGCTCATTTCGTTTACTACCTTCTACTGCCCCGCAGACACCCTGAAAGAAGAATCCACCCACTATCCCCGTTCCCTCGGGTAAAACCTTTGTACCATCTGGTCTTTGGGAGAGCATCATTCTGTGGGCACATACATCACTGTCAGCAGGACACCCCAGAGCCAAACAAACAACTATAATAATCAACGGTAAATACTAGTGGCCCCACCTGGCTTCCGACGTGGAGGCGGCTGTGCGGTGGTGTGCAGTTTGCGCAATCACTAAATCACTGCGCCAGCTGCCTGTGGGTAAGCTACACCCACTCCCCATCCCAAATTGGCCTTGGTAACATTTGATAGTTGACTTTGTCACAGATCTGCCTAATTCTGAAGGTAACTCCTGCGTACTTGTCGTCATTGACCGATTCTCCAAGTTTTGCAAATGTGTGCCTTTTTCAGTCCAACCATCTGCACTCCAGCTTGCCAAAACACTATTCGAGGGGGTATTCCGTAACTTTCGCCTTCTAGAGGACATAGTTTCGGACCGTAGGCCACAGTTCACATCCCGTGTGGGGAGAGCTTTTTTCAAGAAGCTGGGAGCTACAGTGTCTCACACCACCCCCAGAGGAACGGGCAGGCAGAGCGAGCCAACCAGGATTTGGAGAGATTCCTCCAAGCCTACTGCCACTAGTGCCAGAGGGATTAGTCACAATACCTGCCCTGGGCAGAATATGCCCAGAATTCTTTGAAGAGCGTGTCCACTGGACTCGGACGGCAACCTCCCTTATCCCCGTGGGATCAGAGCCAGACAGAGTTCCCGGCCGTAGACGCCTGCTTTTCTGTGGCAGAGAAAGTCTGGGAGAAGACCCACTTCCAGATCAGGAGGGCGCTTCGCCATCAGAAGATTCAGGCGAACAGACGGCGCCGGGACTCTCCCCAGTACCAGCCGGGGGACAAGGTCTGGCCCTCTACCAGGAACCTGTGCCTCCACCTGCCCTGCAAGAAGCTCTCCCCAGGGTTTATGGGCCCCTTCCATGTCCTCCAGAGGGTCAATTATTGTGCATACTCAATTCAGCTGCTGTCACAACAATCAATAATACTTTCCATATGTGTCTTCTTAGGCCTGTGCATGCTGGACCTCTGGCAGAGGTAGCCCCCCCGAAGACCCTCCCCCTGTCCTGGAGGTGGAAGAAGGCCCAGCCTACCAGATGCATAGCCTCCTCCAGTCATAAAGATGAGCAGGCAAACTACAGTACCTGGTAGACTGGAGAGGCTATGGTCTGGATGAGAGGAGCTGGGTCAACCGCGATGACATTGTCAAGGGACGATTTGAGTCCCGGGACGATCTGAGTCTGGATGTACAGCGCATGCGCAAGAACGTCGCCTATGTTTTAAGCGTCACTACGGCAGCATCGCTAAGACAAATCAATGGGGACGATTTGAGTCCTATAAAAAGCGCGTACAAACAACAGAAGGTTACTTACTTTCTAGCGAGCTACCGAGAAGATGACCAACTTTGAATTCTTTCATCGGCTTCGAGCCTACATGGTTGACAAACGATGGGATGAAAAAAGCGACAAAGCGGAGAGGTGGAAGATCACCCGATCCTGTAAAACTTTCACCTTAAAAGGTAATTTCATTTAATGTTGACAGAATTTGGTCCATTAGCCTAAATTACGATTTTGTCTTATTTCCTCAAGCCTACTTTAGAGGTTTCTGACTGAAAAATCGTGTGAAAAACGTATATATTCAGAAGATGATAGAAGGAATTGCTTCACATGGTCTTTATTGGTTGTCAAAACAGGTCAAACTACTTTTTAAAAACTTTTCTCGCATTACGGCTTCTCATGAGCGCACCTGATGTCTCCGCACATTATCACCTAGTATAGGAAACTATTCTCTGACAGAAATATCGCATTAAAAGCGTATATATTCAGGAGATTGAAGGAATTGCTTCACGTTGTCTTTATCGATTGTTTCAAGAGGTCAATTTTTTTTTTTAACTTTTTATCGCATTACGGCTTCTGAGCATCACCTGATGTCTCCCCATACCTACCATAGGCTGTAGCCTATTTTCTGACAGAAAAATCGCATGAAAAGCGTATATATTCAGGAGATGATCGAAGGAATTGCTTCACGTTGTCTTTATCGATTGTTTCAAGAGGTCAAATTACTTTTTTTTGCAGTAATTTAGGTGCGGAGACAGGTTATTGTGGTTGTACTTTTGCAGAAGGAAGATTGATTACATCGGACCAGACCCAGAGAAGAAGCTCGAGCGTCTGGTGGTGATGTCGGAGGAGGAGAGATCGACAGTTTTGACTGAGTGCCACAGTGGAACCGGGAACCACTGTGGTGTTAAAGCAACCACGGACCGTGTGATGTCTGGGTACTACTGGACGACCATCAAAGAAGATGTGTGTCAGTGGGTAAGGTTGTTTTTGTGAACATTTTCACACTCAGTACCTCAAGTGAAAAAAAAAAGAATTGATCCTGCATCACCTGTTTGTATTGACACAAGAGGATGACCTCTGTTTCAGGTGAAGTGCTGCCACAGTTGCCAGCTACATGATCCCTTACAAACGGAAATTAGCCCAGGAAGGGGAGATAGCTTTCATAAAAGGTATGTACCCCATTACTCATACAACTCCACTGGCTGCCTATAGTGCTCGAATCAAGTTCAAACCTTTGATGTTGGCCCACAGAGTAATTACACGTGATGCTCCAGCTTACTTGGTCTTCTGAGGGCACATGTCACATCCGACGTGATGATGGTAAAGGTTGAGAACCACTGGCCTACACCAAAGTCCTAAACCATTCTCCACCACACCCTATGCAACCCTACCCCACTACACCACACTATAAGTACGTAGGTGATTGTCCTGTTTCCTGTGTGCTGATGCCTGAAGATGTGTCTGTGCCTGTCTGTCTGTCTGCTTCCTCTTTGTCAATCCACATGCAGGCCGCTCCATGAAGACACACAACCAGCCATCGTGAAGTTTAGCAGGATGGCCAGCCAGCGAGGAGCACCTGTGATTCTGCCAGGGACTGGAACACACACACCTGGACTACCTGCTCCCCCCCTTGTTCTTTAGTCAGTCTTTAATCAGTTCTCTTTCACACATCAGTCAATGTGATTTTTTTTTCTTGACATCAACCAGTTTTCTTAATCAGTTCTTTAGTCAGTCTTTAATCAGTTCTCTTTTACACATCGGTCGATATTATTTTTTTATAATTTTTTATTTTTTGTTCATTAGAATAGGATAACCTCTTGTGTTGATTACACAAAATAGTTCTTAATCAAAGCATTGAAATAGTTTGTAGGAACCTTGTAAACACCTTTCTAAGCAGCCTGATCCCAAAACTTATTTTGTAAGTATTTGAGTTTTTAGATCATGCTGCATTAAGATGTTTGCAGTTTGTTATTTAATGTTATTGTGACACCATGATTTCCTCATGTTCAGGAGGAGTAGTCAGGGCACGGTCACAAAAATGTTGAATAACATAACTTCAATTTTCTGTTTTTCCAAAAAAAAAAAAAAAAAAAAAAAAATTCCCTCTCTATGGCCTGTACCTTGACGTTGGTGAGAGGGCTTTCGACTAAAACAGGCTTTAGCGAATGCTCTTTTTTTCCCAGCGAGCTGTTTGTGTGTTTGACTTTTTGTTTTGTCTTATGCTTGGTTTAAATAGTTTCCTGGCATTGGTGGAGGAGATGCATGTCCAAGAGAGTTTCTTTTACAATACATCTATACCACAGGTAGGCATACAATACAGTAACAAGTTTTCTGATGTAAAGGTAAAGAGTAAAGGTACTTTTATTGTCATTTGTGTTTCCACTAATGAAATTCTTTCTCTGCATTTGATCCATCTTCAGGTACGGCCAGTCCCGGAGAGCACTGGGCAGCAGCTGTGCCACACCCGGGGAGCTGGGGTTAAGGTGCCTTGCTCAAGGGCACCACAGCCATGAACTGGAGGAGGGACTTCTTGTGGGGCTTCATTCCACTGTGGCTGCTTCACCACAGACGCGAAGGGCACGAAGGACAGAAGGGGCACAAAGGACTTCTTTAGGGGCCTCTCTTCACCTCATCCCCCACCTTGATGGGACTGGGTCTCAAACCTGCAGTCTCTGGGTCAAGAGTCAAACTTCCCATTACACCATGGCTGCCTCCAAAATTATGGTTTTAATTGTGAAATAAATAGCAATATCAAAAACATTACACATTTTAAATCTTTAACCCCTATGTTGCTACAAAGTGTCTACACGTTTCAGCTGTTCCTATAGATAATACAGTATAGTGAGCGTTGGGCACTGTGTTCATTGCCAGGTATTATTGGATTGCAATGTTTATTTATTTGTATGGGGGGGACTTGGACCATGACAAGACGTGCTAGTGCTGCTTATGTTGCCTGAAAGACTGGGCCTGGCGACTGAGGGTGCAGGGTGCTCTCAAGAATCTACTGCACTGATGATCATCCAAAATGGGGCTGATTATTGCATACCATACTTACAGTTTTTTATTTGTAAAAACAGATTAGAAATGTAAATGACCTGCACATATACATGCTTTCGACGGCAGCTCCCTACAACCAAACCTGGCTAAGTTCAAGGGTACATACTTTCGCAAACTTCTTCATGACTTCACCAGCACTTCTGACTCAAGTGCAGCACGGGTACTAAACACACAAGGGTTACTATCCTGAATGTGTTCTCAGTGTAGGCTAAGTTGATGTGTCTACAGAAAACCTTAGCCTTGTGCTATAATAAAGTTCCTCTTGGAATAGCAACATAATAAGATGTCTCGGTACTCTCTCCCCGATGCTCATAAATAATTGTGCTTTTATGAGGTGAAAAGTGTTATGCCAGAACCTGCATGCCTGCCAGAATATGCATGCACCCGTAAGTTTTATTTGCAATGATTAGTATTAAGTCATTCTTTGTCTTTAGTTTATGCACGATCATAAGTTCTCCTTCATTTTAGTGTGATGACCGTAATTACATTTTCGAGATCAGCGTTGTTTTTTACATCTAGGCGAAGTCACTGGATAGGACAAAGCGTAGAGCTATATGTTTTTTTTTTTTTACGATGTGTATGTTACACATTGGATGTTGGAAAAACATCTTCTGAAATAAAATCAGAGCATTACTAACGACAGTCGGACCATTAACCCGTGTAGAGGTATTACAACCTGTTTGTATAGGCTATTACAACTACTACACTGTATAATGAAGGCAAAGTGAATGAGTAAGTAACGTGCTGGATATGGTACACAGACAGACGTCGATAGATGGAAAACTCCCAGTGAAACGACGTAGAGTCTGTATCTTTAACTTTTTTATTATAGAAAACCTCAGAACTTACAGCTTTTAAAATGAACACGACTCGATCAAATCCAATGGAGACCTCTTGAAGGTAAAGTTTCTATATTCGCGGGGTTGCAAGGACTCAAATCGTCCGGGAACAAACAACTGTTATTTGTCTTAGCGATGTTGCCGTAGTGACACTTGAAACATAGGCGACGTTTTTGCGCACGCGCTGTACGTCCAGACTCAGATCGTCCTGGGACTCAAATCGTCCCTTGACAGACATCGTGGATCCCCAGCGCCTAGCCAAATTCCATCAGGCTCGTCCAGACCAGCTGGGTCCGCGCCCCAGAGGGCACCCTCCCAGACAAACGTCCAGCACGCCGGGAGTCGTGCCTCAGGCGGGAGGAACTGTCAGGTCTCGCCTCTCCAGATGCAGCATGCAGACCGATTAAGACCGTGAGCACTGCCACACTCAGCCACACGAGGAGCAGCTGTGTGTAATTACTGCTGAGCAGTGGTAGCATGTATAAATGCCATTGCTTTCATTATGTTCTTTGCAGCTTCTCAAAAGCCATATGCCTGTATAACTCAGTGCTTCATTTTGCGAATATAATACTGTTAGATCTAACATATAAGTGCTGTGCAGTACCGGCACTTTATTAATGCTAAGGAACCTTGTTACCTTTTTGTTCTCTATGATAGTAATATGAGTGTTGTTTGTGTTTGCACAGCTTTGTTTGTGTTACTATAGTTTCTTTTGGAACCTGGATTCCTGTTTTGTTTTGTATTTTTCCACATGCCTCCCACTATGCGTGGTTGACTTAATACTTGAAAAAACTAAATCCATCCTTGCATTTGAGTCCAGTCCATGTTTTCCTGGCCTCCATGCCAACCCCCAAAAGTATAAAAATGCAATGAAAGCATATTCTGAAAAAAGAGAGGTGTGGCTTATGAAGAATGAATATTAGAATCATTCTTGTTTTGTGCTACATCCCTGTGCTAAGTTGCCTGGTAGCTATTGCTAAAAAGTTATGCATTAATTTTTATTCAGCATTTTTAAAATGCAACAGAAACATATTTTGAAAAAAATATTTGAGGTGTACCTCTTGTAGTATGAATATTAGAATTACATAGGTTTTGTGCCGCGTTCCTGCATCAAGTTTCCTGAAAGCTATTGAAAAAATAATGCTTTTCCAGTCATATTACCATGCTACTTTTCAAATAATATTCATTAAAATGTCACTGATCATATTCTGGCTATATGAGGAAGTGTGACTTTTTAAGAAGGAAAATTAGAATAATTTGGATTTTGTTCTACGTCTCTATGTGAAGTTGCCTTGTAGCTATTGGGAAAAATACATATTTTCCATATTTTTTTATTCACGTTAATCTATTAAATTTCCATTCAATATTTATTAGAATGCAACAAAATTACATCTGAAAAATCAAAAAGAGGGACACCTCATTAAGAATTATTTGGGTTTTGAGTCCCTGGGTCAAGTTCACTGGTTGCCATTGAAAAAATATTGGTTTTTTTCACTCATTTTAATATTTTAATTTATGTTAGCTAGTAAATAAAAAGCTATAAAAGCATATTCTGATCATAAAAAAGTGGTGTGCCTCATTAAGCGTATGTATTGGAATAATGTAGTATTTGTGTTGCATCCATGGGTAAAGTTTCTTCATCAGTACTGAAAATACATATTGTTTTTGCATTCATATTAAGCTATTAATTTTAATGAAATATTTTCAAAAACATTGCAAAGCACTTTCTGACCACATATGTAGAATTAATTAGGTTTTGCTTTGATTCCCTGCATCAAGTGGTCTGGTAGCTCTTGAAAAAATATATACACTTTATGATGATTATTATTCACAAGCATCAAATATCTCAAATTGAAAACATTATTTTTCTTTCCAGGAATTAGAATATTTTTTTATTCGGCATTTTTTAGTTTTATTATTAATTTCGTCAGGAGGTCATGCACAGTAGAAACAATTGGCCTATACATTACTACCAATACTTATGGAATTTATTGACGATCCCTAACCTCTGCAGCCAGGGCTGAGTCGTTTATTGAAAGCCCGCCGTCGGAGTACTGACTCCGTGTGAAATCTTAAAATTATGCTGGAGAGTGCGCCGCGAATGTCCGTCATTCAACATAAACTAACTTCACCGCTTACTATCACTGTTTAGATCGCGAGGTTTATGTTTTTGAGTCCTAAACAACTGAGCCCGCCCGTGACGAGCCGTTACTGATCATTCCCTTGTGTTCCCTACCTGCAACAAGCCAAATTGTGTGATTGAGCTCATACTCGGAGCTTTTCTGAAGATTTCCCTTCTGACGCAAAAATTTCTTGAGGTGAAATTATTTTGCCAGAATCCCTGAGAGATTACGATTTTGGTACAATCGTGTCGTGAGGGTCTGCCCACCCTGTTTTTCGAACCTATTTTAGCCAGCCTCTCTGTCTCTGACCTGCAGTCGCTCCTGAGTCCCCTCCATGCCTCTCACTCTCGCGTTTTACCTCCAGACAGCAGTGTCGCATATCGTGCCTCAGCGTCGCTTTATTCCTCAAGCATGCACTCAAACCGGCAGTGAGGTGCAGGAGACCGACTGAATGCTGCGTACTCTCACATGCCAAACGGGGGATAGCTACTATTGGGAAAACCGCAACGAATCCTCTGGAACAGGTAATTACATCGCAAAACTACAGAAAACTACAGCGCAAATACTCAGATTGTTCGTTGTTGGCTCAATGTGATAATGAAGATCCGTAAAATGACAATTCTGGAAACAGTGCGGCTGACCAATGGCATCTTTTGTGTAGCGGAATTTACGCACCGCGGCCAACAGATAAAGAATACGAAAACGACTCTGCAAGTTTGCGGGGTCCTAGTAATCAAATGGTTTTCATTGAATAACGTTCACAGTTTTCTTTTTTAAGTGCTATCGATTCTAAAAGAACTGGAAAAGTGTGTAACATTCAGTGGTGGGCGGTGGACAGAGAACGAGGGCGATAAACATGTCTTAAAACTGCTTATTAGTCTTGATATGTTTTCAGTCAGTTTCCCTGATAAAAGACACTTGAACTCTCCCCTCTCAGGTGTAGCTAATTGTCTTCGTTACGACGAGAAATCAAACGCACCAATTGAACGCAAAAAAAAAGGAGCGGATTTCAATATCTTTCAATTAAACAATCATTACGCACAGGTTTGACGACTTGCTTAGGATGTGACAAAATTTAACGCGGAAAATCCACATTGGTTTTTTCGTGAATAGTTGCCCATTAAGGCATGTAGGCAGTGGCGGGTGGTGGACGGAAAACTGGTGGGGCGGAAAACATCCCTTGAAACGGATGAGATTAGTGACCCGATTTCAATCATTGTTCTGGGTCAACATGTTAGTTTTCCTTATAATGAAATGTTTAGGCGAGTGAATAATAAATTCTATAAAATGTTTAATTCACATGCCTTAATAGGCAACTCTTCACAAAAAGTCCACTGTGGATTGTCCGCGTTAAATTTTGTCACATCCTAAGCAAGTCGTCAAACCTGTGCGTAATGATTGTTTGAAAAAGATTGAAATGCGCTCTTTTTTTTTTTTTTTTTTTTTGCGTTCAACTGGTGCGTTTGATTTCTCGTCTTAACGAAGACAATTAGCTACACCTGAGAGGGGAGAGTTCAAGTGTCCTTTACTAAGGAAATTGACTGAAAACGGATCAAGACTAATAAGCAGTTTAAAGACATGTTTAACGCCCTCCTTGTTCCCTTTCCACCACACGCCACTGCATGTAGGGGAGACCGAGTCTAGTTGTTACACTTTTTCTTTTAACGGCTGGAGAATTGACATTATCAGGTTTTTGTTATCAATATGCATTGTAAAGACAGAAAGTTTATAAGACTACACGACTGATCTGCAGCAAACCCTATATTCTGCGCATGCGTAATGCTGGTGAGGAAAAAATAGACTCCCGTCACCTGTAACAAATGTTACAGGAGGGGTAGTTTGTCACAGGTTGTGGGGAATTTTGTTTGCTTAAGAATTTGCTTAAGTGAGACGTGTTTCCCTCTCAAGTAGGCAATTTAAGGGGATGCCTTACTACTAATATCCCACGAAGCTACAGTAAGGAACCTCTTGAGTCATTCTCTAATGGCATTGCCACGTTTCGTTATTCGTTTGTAATTTCGAGGCATCTGTCTGAAATAAAAAAAAGGTAGAAAGTCATTCAGTGAGGTAATTTGATCTTGTCCAAGTTTTTACAGGTTTTGGGGCAAGTTCTTACTGTAACAACTTGGGTATATCAACTAGTCCATCAGCAACCCTTCGCCATTGTCCCGACATTTTGAAATGCTCCGGTGCAATGTTTACGTGGGTGTGTCATGACACAGTGGCTAATGTCTTCCTCTTTCATAATCCAGAAAATCTCGGGTGTGTATCAATTACACTTGATGTTAATCGAAATCTCCCAAACACCAAGAAAGTTACTTTTTCAAGCTTTTTTCTGGAACACTAACCTGCGACTTTTGACGTACGTCCTTCCGTCACGTAAGGACGCGGGTCACCTTTGCGGAGCAACAGGAAAAATTAGAGCGCCGTCTGTGTTTTATTATCGGAACTATTTAGAATGTAACAACATGGATGTGGAACAACTAGACCCGGTCTCCCCTAAATTAAACATTTTATAGAATTTATTATTCACTCACCTAAGCATTTCATGGTAAGGGAAACTAACATGTTGACCAAGAACAATGATTGAAATCGGGTCACTAATCTCATCTGTTTCAAGGGATGTTTTCCGCCCCCCCCCCCCAAATTTCCGTCACCGCCCGCCACTGGTAACTTTAATTCATTTGTAGGTTCTCTTTTAGTTGAAAGCACTGCCACAAACTGTTTAAAGTTTAGGCTTTACTACTGGAGCCTTATGATTTTTGGAAATAATTGCAAATTGTGAATGTGATGCTTGCTATAAGTTCCAAAAAATAGGACCAATGGTCCTGTAGCTCACCGGGCCAATAACTGAGCCCGTTGTTCAGCATTCATGAGTAAAGCTTTTCAGAGATTTAATGGTGTATGAATGCAACATATTAAAGAATATGACGTGAATCTGGCCGCCGGTTTCATTGGAGATGATCCCGAAAGATTTTTTCCCATTACAAGTCAAGGGGGAAAATTTTTAATTAAAAAAACAATCACAAAAAATTAATGTTTCAAAACTGAGAACAGTCTTGCTAAATATTTTAGCCCCCGTCACACTTATTCAAAATCAGCAGGAATCAAGCAGAACTAGCCAGAATGAAGAATTTTCACAACATTCGGGCAGGAATTTCAAATTGACCAAAATTCTTACAGCTTTGAAAGAACGCCGGTCGAATACTTAGAATGCGCTTCGAACCCGCCTCAAATGATTCTTGCACGTTCTGGGTGTATTAGCTCTCGAATGCAGCTTGAATGTAGTTGGAACACAGTAGGAATATTTAGAATGCTGTTAGAATGCAGTCAGAATATTTAGAATACACTTTGAATGCCGTACGAGTGCGGTTCAATTGCTGCCTGAACTCCACCCGAAGTCTGGTTGGAAGGTGCTTCAAATGCTATACGAATTCGCCCCGAATGCAGTCAGAACGCTCCCGGAATGGCCGCCGAATATGGTTGGAACGTCCAAGAATTCAAACAGAATGCAGCACGAATGCTCAATGTACTTGGAATGTACTTAAAATCAGTGGCGTAGCCAGCGGGTGTGCCAAGACACGTTCCTTTATGACAGCAATTAGTCCTGGCTAACTCTCAATCATTTTCCTTTAGTAACTCATTTTCCAATTGTTGTAATTTGCAACTGAAGACACGGTTTCTCTCCATATGCGATCTATCAGCGATTAAATCATGAGCAAAATTCAGTGCAGTTGCGGAACAAGAACAGAGAATTGGGTTGCACAAAGAAAGATCTGTTTAAAACAATTATTAGTCCTGACCTGTTCTCAGTCATTTTCATAACAGAAGGTTCACTCCGAGAGCACTCCACACTTAACAGGTGCTGGCAATTTTGAATAACTTTGATTTAAATACAACAAATATGCGTCCAGATGAATTATTGTCATCTTATCTAATCGGGGAGAACAAGCAGAATCTGTTAAGTGTGGAGTGCTCTCGGAGTGAACCTTCTGTTATCGGCGCATAGGGCCGGTAAGCAAAAATGGGAACAATGGCCCTGTAGCTCACCAGTCCAATAACTGCGCCCATCGTTCAGCATTTCTGAGAAAAATCCAGTACTGACTGGATTTACTCCAAACTTGGTATCATGCTTCCTTAGGAAAAACCCTAGGCACACTAGAGGCGGAATGAGCCGAAATGCTGTCGGAATGAAAATTTTTTGTGTATTCCTGGATATCCGAAGTGCGTTCTAAAATATGGGCCGATAAGTTATTGTCGTGGGGTGGCATCCGCTGTCTGTCATCTGTCATTCGTTGCCAGGAACATTTTTTTTTTTTTTTTTTTTTTTTTTTTTGGCCTGATAAATTTTCAAATAAGTTTGTCATAAAAATTTACTCCACCATATCTCCAGATGTTTTTTCTGGATTTTTGATTGAATCATTTTTTTCTGTTTTTTGGGCCCTTGAAATTTTGGCCCCAATATTAATGATAGGACTGGGAAATTATTCCTCTAAAACTGCATGATCAATGGTTTTTTTTTTTTTTTTCTAAATCAGTCAATCAACTTACCTTGTAACACTTTATGTACAGTGCGAGTGCTATTTTGATGAATCGATGGAAGTGGGTCTTGTGGGGGTGCTGTACTTAAACATTGGGTCTTAGGGAGAATGGGCAAAATCGCCTGTGGAAGCTAAATGGTTGCAGATAGAGATTACGTTTGTATTAACAACAAATAGGAAGTCATATATGACCTGTATTTTGGCTATGTTAAAGTTGACCTCAGATGACTTTGAAAGGTTAAACTTGAGGTCAAGCAAAATGTTACAATTTTCAAAGATTTTTTAGGCTTTACCATATTGAAGATTGGGAACACCTGTATTTAACACTTATAGGAAGTCATATATGAACTTTCATTTGGTGACCTTGAACTTGACCTTCGATGACCTTCGTAAAATTTCCATGCCTTCTATCGCCAAAACGATTACAGATATAACTTGGGTTTGTATTGTGGGCATATAGGAAATCATGTATGGAGTTTCAGTTTGGTGACCTTGAACTTGACCTTCAGGAACCTTCAATAGCCAAACTTTACAGTGAAATTTCGATTACTTTTATCAGCAAAATCGTTACAGATAGAGTAGTAGGTTTGTATTGGAGACGTATAGGAAGACATAAAAGAACTTTCATTTGGTGACCTTCATATTGACATTCAAAGGTCAAACTTGACCTTCAATAACTTCTATCACTAAAAAGGTCACAGATAGTGCCTATGTTTGTATCACAGACTTAAAGGAAATCACACATGAACTTTCATTTGGTGACATTCAACTTAAAGGAAAAGTAATCGTTTGGTAAACCTACATTGCCAAATAAACTTTATCATCTCTGCTATCCAAAATGATGAGCCATATTTTAATATTATTTTTACTTTGTGTAATCTACTTTGAAACATTGCATAATCCCAAAAATTTCACAATCTGCCATTGCAGCCATTGAAAATTATCGAACGATCAAACAATCAGAATTCTGCCCAGACCAGTGCCTGACGTCACCAAGGGCTGACCATGTCTTTTGAGTGTATGAAGTCAAAGCATAAGTATTAGACGTTGAGTCAATGATTAAGAGCAGTGACATGCCTTCAGAAGTCCTGAGATGGTTGGATGAAGACAGGTTTTACTATAAATCATTGATGTGCCGTCTGAGGTAAGTTAGGGAAGGTAGAATACTCACTGTTAAACAAACGATAACTGACTTTGCTTGATTAGCAATCAGAGGATTGATTAATTAATTTACAAGACTAAATGGCAGAATGGCGTGCCAATTTCATCCACAACGTTATTGCTCAGTGCATCGAAATTAAAATTCCCACAAGGCAGCATTTGTTCATATTTGCTTAGAGGAAGCTATTGCAATGCCATTAACAAATAATTAACAAATTTTTTTTATGCCGCGGTCAATGCGTGGTCAGTATGTTTACGAAAATGTTTACCCCCTTAAATATGTACTTTTTCATGCCATTCCATAATTGTTATAATTTTTAAAATTTGTTCTTGTGTAAGATAAACACTTGAGAAGATCTTTGGGCTGTGCAAAAACTTTTGACTGGTAGTGTGTGTGTGTGTGTGTGTGTGTGTGTGTATATATATATATATATATATATATATATATATATATAAAAAAATTGGGAGTTTATTTTCAGTCTTCTTTCATAACCTGATAAAAGGTCAAAACGATACATGGAATTACCGAGAGAGTGGACATTTTTTTTTTCTAATTATCATTAAGATTTCTATCCTTGCAGTCTCCGAATCAAAGCGTAAACAAAAAGGAATATTTTTATCTTTGTCACCTCTTCATTGTTACAGGCGACATATAGCCTGGGCTACATCTTAATTTTTCGGTATAAAAAAGTTAAAATTGATTGATAATCAATCGCGCAAAGTACTTGGAAACCGATTGCGGGGCTGTTGGGAGTTCCAACTAAATAAGCGATACAAACCTGACTGATGTGAGCTACAGCCCAGGTGACATAGGCATTCTCTTCTAGCCAAACAAACATGGCGGCTTGCTTGAGCAGTCTTATTTTATTTAACCAGGGAAGTCCCATTGAGATTGAAATCTTTTTTTTTTTTTTTTTTAAGGGAGCCCTGGGGGTTGAGGTTGGGAGGGAGAGGCCAATTTGCACAGCCAATTAGATCAGGGGATGATTAGGTGGCAGGTCGAAAGAACCAGGTTGGTACTTTTGGTCATGACACCAGGGGAACCCCCTACTCTTATCGATGAGCATCATAGAATCTTTAATGACCACAGTGAGTCAGGACCTCGGTTTAACGTCTCATCTGAAAGAAAGCGTCTCCTTCAGTACAGTGTCCCCGTCACTGCACTGGGGCATTGAGGATTATTCCACCAGAGGGAAGATCGCAACCTACTGGCCACCAACACCTCTTCCAGCAGCAACTTGGTTTTCCCAGTTGGTCTCCCATCCAAGTACTAACCAAGCCCACCCCTGCTTAGCTTCAGCCACGCGGCTGGAGTAGATCGAATAGTGGTATGGCTGCTGGCAACCAGACATTTACAAGGAGACTTGGTGGATATTATTTATTTATTTATTTATTTACTTATTTTTTTAAATAATGGCTTATCGTTTTGGATAGCAGAGACTATATACTTTATTTGGCAATGTAGATTTACCATATATTTACTTTTCCTTTGAATATTGGTGACATTTGAAGGTCAAACTTGACATAATGAAATTACAATGACTTTAATATCCAGAACAGTCGCAGATGGAGCCTAGTTTTGTATTAGAGACATATAGGAAGTCATATTTGAACTTTCATTTGGTGAGCTTGGTATTGACCTTCGAAGGTCAAATGTGACTTAGTCAAAATGCAACGACTTGTCTCACTAAAATGGTCACAGACAGAGCCTAGGTTTGTGTTACAGACATCTAAGAAGTCACATATGAATTTCCATTTGGTGACATTCAACTTGACTGACAGTGCCCTTTTGAGGGTCAAACTTGACAATGAAATTACAATGACTGGTATCACCGAAATGGTCACAGATAGAGCTAAGGTTTGTAAAGAGACATTTAGAAAACCCTATATGAAGTCCATCTGCTGACCTCAACTTGACCATCTGTGACCTTTTTAAAGTTCACAATTGGCATATTAAATTTTCTGAATATTTTATATATTGACATAATGACTTTTATCCCTAAAACTGCTTCAGAGCTGAGGATTGTATTACAGGAGGTCTTATAAATGTCTGTGAACTTTTATTTAGTGACTTTTACATTGACCTTCAATGGTTTGAAGGTCAAACTTCACATGAAATTTTCATAACTTGTATCATCACAGTAAGATTGCTTGCCGGTAAGATACAGGACCCTTGGTCCTATTTTTATTGAACATTATTCTGGTAAACAGGTGAATGGGAATTAAATGATTTGATTGCGATTGGGTATAAATTGAGCAGTCACAAAAGGCATGGTCGTTTACCAGTAAGATGATTTGAGGTTTGTTACTGTGCGAAAAGCAAACACCAACCAGAACCACCAGTGAGTTCTCTGGTCTCGTCCTCATCTGAAAAAAATGTAGGGGAAGAAGGAAGGAGCCCTGTGGTCTGAGGAGTCCATCTTTCAAATTGTTTCTGGAAATAATAATTGTCATGTTTTCAGGGCCAAAGAGGAGAGGGACCATCCCAACTGTTATCAGGGACATGTTCAAAAGCCAGTGTCTGTGATGGTCTGGGGCTGAATTACTGCACTTGGTATCAGCAGCTGTTGACAAAATTGACTCTTGAAGGATACAGGCGCATCTTTTAAAAGGAAGTGAGACTTCTAGATGTTGTCTTTTTTAAGTATGCCCCTGCTTGTTTTGGATGATGGCAAGCCACACACAGCACGTATTAAACAGCATAGCTATGTTGTCACAGAAAGCAAGTATTGTCTGCAGCCCCAACCTATGTCCCATTGAAAATATGGGGTGGGTTATGACATGTGAAATGTGACATCAGAGATACTAGGTGCACCTAGTCTTGTTTAGTTCTGGTGATGGCATATTATTAAAGAATGAAGTATTTCTTTATGGGTTATTTACTACATTTGAAGCATTAAAGCCATGAAACAAAAGAGAAAAACATTTTGATGAGCAAATTCAACCGGACGTGGATGGAGCATGAATTCAAAATTGGCGTGAAACACCTGTAAAAGGCCACGTAGAAGCAGCTTATGAAATGGGAGCAGTCGTGGCTGTTTTGATTTCTATCAATGATCCTCTTTCATGGTTAAGTAAAACAGGAAAAAAACACAAAGGATTCGTGAAACTAGTAAATCATTATCAAAAGCATTGGTCCTCTGTGAAGAAGTTGACTTTTATGCAGAGCCAGAATGATTTCAGCTTCAGCAGGGAAACTATGGAAAGGGGACAAGGAAGTAGGAAAGGTTTGCACTCCAGTTGGGAAATTCCAGTTCCTTCAACAAGATGTATCTTTTTTCACTGGGTACACAAACAATGATTGCGCTGCATCTTTGATATGAAGTATCAATTAACGGATTCATATCATTGATTGATTGATTGATTGATTGATTCGTTCATTCACTCATTCAGCTGATTATAAGTGTTAGCAGTAGTGGCTGGTGCAGGCCTATTGGCAATAGGGGAAGCTCAAATCATCCCTTAAAAAATAATTATTGTTCACGACCTGTTTCCGATCTTCATAAAATTGACTTGCCTTGACTCCAAAAATCCTAAGGACCATCAGGTGTCACCAGTTCTCCTTGTTTAGTTAAAATTAGCACGAATAGCCTAATTCTTAACTTGTTCTCAATTATTCGTTAAAATTACCATGACAGAAACTCTGAAAACTCAACATTATCAGGTGTGGCCAGTGTTTAGAAATAACACATACCTGTCCACTCTCATGCATTTGGCGTGAGTTTTAGTGGCATATTTACGTTCTCCTGCTGTAGTCAGCAATTATTGAATGAACGCAAATGTAAGAGATTCTCTTGCAGAATTGAAGTCCTTGCGCATGGAGGTTTTTCACAGTTTCACGTGCGATACAGCACCGTATGGAAACTGATTATGATTCCAGACTTCTCACGCTTTTCTTCACTCAGTGGTTGGAAGCAATGCATGCGTTTCATGATTGTTTAAATGAAATAAGATAATTTGAAACGTCTTTATGCAATTCAACCCCAAACTGGTAAACCTCCATGCACAAGGATTTCAGGACCCTTGGTCCTATTTTTATTGAACATTGTTCTGGTAAACAGGTGAATAGGAATTAAATGATTTGATTGCGATTGGGTATAAATTGAGCAGTCACAAAAGGCATGGTTGTTTACCAGTGAGATGATTTTAGGTTTGTAACTGTGCGAAAAGCAACCTCCATGCACAAGGACTTCAGTTCCGCGCGAGAATCTCTTATTTATGGGTTGATTGAATAATGGCTGACTACACCAGGGGAACATAAATATGCCACTAAAACACACGCCAAATGCGTGAGAGTTGAAAGGTATGTGTTCTTAATGAAAATTGACCAGACCTGATAATGAGTTTTCAGAGTTTCTGTAATGGTAATTTAAATGAATGATTGAAAACTGTTTGCAGTCAGTGTTCCCCAATATTTATGTGCCACTTCGGATTTTTCTTAACTTTGCAAGTGACAAACTGCCAGGATGACCGGACATTTTCTTCAGACCTTGATAACCTTGTCTGATGGCTAGATTTTAATGATATCATTGATGATTTTGCATGGATAAGAAAGGTGCCATTACAGGCAGGGCTAGACTGGTCATCTGGCATATCGCCCAGTGGGCTGATAGATTTTAATGTAATTAGGGGTTGAAGCAGCGATGGGTGGTGGTGGGCTGCTTGGCCCACAATGCCTTGACAAAGTTTTTTTTTTTTTTTTTTTTTTTTTTTTTTCAGTCCAGCCCTCATTATAAGAAAATGTGTTTGTATTAGGGGTTAGGGTGGGCCGCCGGTGGCTGTGGGGCTGTGAGGCCAGACTGGAGGGGTGGGGGGGCCTCCAATAGACATGAGCCCCAAAGCCTCACAGGACTGTGATCTGGCCCTGCTCATTACTTTAATGGTAAAAAGCACAAGCATGTTTGCTACCGAATTATTCATCCCATTGACTTGCATAAACTGCAAACTAGAAACTAATACTAGTGTCAGTTACCGGTTACCAGCCAGAGGATTGGTAATGTTGCCGTGTTTGTTAAAATGATGGAAAAGAGTATGAACGGTTCATAATAAAACAATATATAAAATAGGCCATATTTACATATTTCAATATCTTCTGAGGCAAAATGATTATCGCAGGTATAAACTCTGTACTTCTTTATCTGTTCCCTGAAATTGGGGTTTGCACAAATCACAACCAAAAACAGAGCAATTATCACCTGGCTTCTCCAGGAAAAAAAAATTATTTTTCAAATACAGAGCAAATGATCATTAAAGTAAAGTAAAATTACCAAAATATTGCACTTTGATTACACAACAGCCTTACGCGATATTGAATTCTTTGTGCACTGTCAGAGTCATGTGACCAAGCAAATTGCTGACTTTCAATAGCTGTCATAGCCAATTATCATAACTTATTTGTGACATCTTAAATCAGAAGGCGGCCATGGTGGTGATATAAACATGAGCTGCTGGTGTACTTACAATGCAGTTCAATGGGGTATTCTTGGGTTACTATGTTTCTTTGTGTTTTCAGGTGAGGACTTGAAAGTCAGCAATTAACTGCCAAAGTGATGATGTCACAGCTACGTGGCTTCTAATGTCGGAAGTAAAATCCCTATGGGAATTTATAATGGGGTTTGGACACTTTCCAGCATTGCTCAAACTCGTATTAATTTTATGAGCCGCCTCACTCTGAGATTAGCCTACGGGGCATACAGATACAAGGGATCACTTCAAATTTATTGTTTATTGCCAAAAATTGTTTGCTGTTGTCCAGTTTGTCCTCCACTTCTGGGAACTACATGTCCACTATACAAGTGGTCAAGTACCCTGTGATTTGTTCACAGCCATTGGGGTACCTCAGTTTCAGCAAACGTTCACAACGTTCAACGATGCTAGCCGATCAGTGCCCTAAATTACCATTGTCTATGTCCGTGCAACAGTGACAATATAGCGGGCCACTATTAGCTAGCTACATGCCTAGAAATGAATGGATCACAATAAATTTTGCCATTTAGCTTGCCAGCTAGCATTTAGCTATACTTGTGAATCGCCGAGCTAGCCAGCTGGTGAGCGTTTTACATTCTGCACATGGGTAAATCGATAGAAATGGTAAATGGTTTGTTTAATGTCACTTACTGTTATTTAGCAAGCTAGCTAGCATTAAAATTCACCAACTATAAATGGCTAAGCTGGCGAAATAGCTAGCTAGCTAGTAAAGTCAATAAAAATGATCAATAGCTATTATTTGGCTACTTAGCTTGCATTGAGCATTTCACGAACTGACATTTACTTATAGCTGCCTAATATGACGTTAGTCAGCTACCAAAGTCAGTGAACTAGCTTGCTGGCTAAGTTAGCCAGCTAACGGTGAGTTTGCTTGCTTGGCTAGCCTCATGGTGAATATTAATCGCTAAAAACTTGTGGAATGAATGGGGAATTCATTCTGGTCTTTGGTCTTTCATTCAAAAACGTCCCAAAAGCGGTAGTATACCACCAAAAGCGGTAGAGTTGGCATATATGTCATCCAGACATTTTACACACCACCTCATCCTCCTCTAGCTGTCCCTCAATAACGTTTATAAATACGTCATAGGTCCAGCGATGCTAAATCAGCTAGGTTAGCCGTGGACAGTGCTAATGCCAGGCTAACGTGAAAAATAAACAGTAAAGCAACATAAGAAATGGCAAAACTTTCAGCTTCCAAATTTGAAGTGAGCATCAATCGGTCTTTGATATTCATTAAACTTCTTTGTACTGCCACAGGAAAAAAGTCTGCAGTGGACACACGTCACAGTTTTCCAGTTGTTGTAGGGTTATTTCCATTTAAATGAAGTGAATCCACTTAGCTCCTCTGTCTCCTGAGGCGGGGGGCTATTTAGCCGACAACAGAGACGTTTCAGTGATTAGCTCTCAACTTCGACACAATGCTGGTAAGGCCATCACATGCGAGAGAAAAAATGGCGTCCTTTCACAAAAGTAGTTTTGAGGGAGTCCCACCCAGTCCTACCTGAAAAGCTAATCACAGCACAAATAAATTAGTTGCCCTCCTTTTCCACTAAACTACTTCCTTTTCCACTATACTTTTTCTCACACACATATATTCTCCTCTTACACACACATATTCTACTCTCACTCACATATATACTCCTCTCACACACCTGTATTCTTTTCTCGCACTCATGTATTCCTCTCTCGCGAGAAGGTATGTGCATGCGAGAGTGAAAATATATGTGCGTGAAAGGAGAATGTACATGTGTGAGAAGAAGAATGTACGTGTGTGTGTTAGAAGGAGAATGTATGTGTGTGAGAGTGAAAATATATGTGCGTGAAAGGAGAATGTACGTGTGTGAGAAGGAGAATGTATGTGTGTGAGAGTGAAAATATGTGTGTGTGTGAGAAGGAGAATGTGTGTGTGTGTGTGTGTGTGTGTGTGTGAGAGAAGGAGAATGTGTGTGTGTGTGTGTGAAAAGGAGAGTGTGTGTGTGTGTGAAAAGGAGAATGTGTGTGTGTGAGAAAAGGAGAATGTGTGTGTGTGAGAAGGAGAATGTATGTGTGTGAGAAGGAGAATGTATGTGTTTGTGAGGGCCAGAATGAATTATGTCTTGTACGGCCCCTCAGGTTTTTTTTTTGGGCCACCCTGCAAATAAATATCTTGTCTTATCAACTATTCGGTGGGGTTGTTTTTTTTTTTTTTTTTTATTTTTTTGGGCCACCCTGTACAAAGGAAAGGTAAAACAAAAGGGAAAACGAGTAAAAAGAACAAAAACCCCAGCAAATTTTTATACAAAAAAATGCTAGTATTTTTGAACTTTGTCTTGAACTTTGCCTGCATTGTAGCACTGCACTCTAACCACAAGGCTACATCAACTGAATATTTAGCTTCTGCCAAATTGCCCATATAAAGAATGAGTCAAGAAAACAGGTCACTCACCCCATTTGTACTGTTGTGCTCTCAGTATTCACGCGGAATGGCACAAAGATTCTGTCAGAAAATGACTTTCAAAATGGAATATTTAGCAGATAATTATACCGAAAATACCACAAACAAACCCGTTAAGTATTTATTTTGTCACGCTATTTAAGTACATGCGAATGGACCATTGACTTAGTGTGACGCTCTGGGAATGCAAGGCTGTTTCTCAGGCTAGGTTTGTGCAATTAAGGTGGTTTAGGGCTCGTTGGAAATAAATACATTGCCAGCAAGCTGAATGCTGAGGAGCTGAGATCTTTGAAGCAATGCCCCAGGAAAACATGCTTAGAGACAGGAGGATCTAATTTCGTTATAACACGGACACATTGAGCTAACAATAGCAAGCACAGATTTACCCTCGAACATTTTTTTTTTTTTTTTTTTGCCCATCTCTGTAGACTGTAAAATGTATGCCTGCTGTTCCCTGAGTGTAGTGTCAGTTTTTAATGACAGGGCATATATTGTTGGATTCTGTGGACTTTCCTCTTTCTTCTGAGGTATGATTTGCATGCATAGCACAAATTAAGGAGAAATTCTAGCGACTGAGCGCTGATATGATTTTATCCTGTGTTTTGCAACATGCTAATTTACTTGTTTGTTGCTTGAGTTGTGTTCAGTTGAGGTAAAAATGGTCAACATGGGCTTTTTGCCGAGTTTCCTCTCGTAAAGTGGATATGCTGCATGTCAATATTGCAAATGAGAAACATGCTGTATTTATCATGCGTAACGACCGCCCCCGGTACCAGGGGCCATTGGGTTTAAGGGGTTAACATTTTGACAAGTGAGAACTGAGTTATGTGTATCTATAATATGAATTTCCACTGGTCAAAGTGACATAATGGATATCTTGGTTTGGAATTCTCACTTGTTAAAAAGCCATTTTTGATATTGACAATTGTTATAACTGCTACTCATTAAATGTTAAAATGGTTTGCCATAAGCCCTGAGTGCTGCTGAGTCTGTGTTTGAGCAACAAGCCCTAAGTGCTGCTCAATCTGTGTGTGAGAAACAAGTGAATCTGTGAGTGATAAAAGCCCTAAGTGCGGCTGAATCTGTTTGTGAGAAATGAACCCTTAGTGTGGCTGAATTTATTGGAGAAACACAACTCTTTGTGCTGCTGAATATTTGCGAGGGAAGCAAGCCCTTAATGCTTCAAAAATGTTTCTACATCATCTGAAGATTCAGGGCCTCAGCTGACCATTCAAGACTGAACAAGACCAGACCAGATGGAGCTCAGAACTTTCAAGCTAATGCTCTCCACCTTCTCCAACATCTCCAACTTTACCACAGGCACTGACACAGACACTCTGCAGTCCGAGGGCCCTTACCAGACAGCGGAGGTGGTGATCATTGTCCTGCTTGCAGGATCCCTCAGTCTTGTAACGATTACTGGGAACATACTGGTCCTAATTTCAATCATAATTAACAGGAGCCTCCAGACTATAAACAACTACTTCCTCTTCAGCCTGGCATGTGCAGACCTGACCAATGGGGCCACCACCATGAACCTGTTCACAGTCTACCTTTTGTTTGGATATTGGCCATTGGGGCCAGCAGTCTGTGACCTTTGGCTGGTCCTGGACTATGTGGTTGGCGTTGCCTCTGGCTTGCATCTCCTAATCATCAGCTTTGACCGTTACTTCTGCATCACCATGCCACTCAGCTACCCTGCAAAAAGGACGGCAAGGGTGGCATGCATGATGATTGCAGCAGCCTGGTTTATTGCCTTCATCCTGTGGGCCCCGCCCATCCTGTTGTGGCAGGTTATTGTTGGTGAACGCACTGTGCCAGAGGGTGAGTGCTTAGTCCAGTTCCTGTCGAATCCAACCATCATTTTTATCACCGCCTTGTTTTCCTTCTACCTTCCTGTTGCCATCATGATGTTTCTGTATTGGCAGATTTCCAGGGCCAGCAAGAGCCGTGTGAAGAAGGGCGAAAAAAACCCAAAACAGGACAACCCTTCCAAAAGCAAAGCAGGAAACCACATCTCAATGACCTGTGATGATGAAAAGGTGATAACCCATCACACAGAGAGGAGCCAGTATGGCGGAACAGGTGGAGTCGGGGAGGAGGAGCCGAGTGCACCAGAACATCCTGAGAGAAATGAAATTGCTGAAGCCCCTGCAGGTCAGGAAGGAAACCCCACAGCCCACAGCCTAAATGCTACAATGGAAAAGCAGCTACCCACAAAGAAGGCATTGCTATCGCGTGAGAAAAAGGTTACACGCACAGTAATGGCCATTCTTGTTGCCTTCGTGGTCTCATGGTCGCCTTATTATGTCATGGTGCTCATCAGCACCTTTTGTTCAACCTGTGTTCCCTCCATCATGTGGAATCTTGGTTACTGGTTCTTCTACATGAACAGCACCATCAATCCAGCCTGCTATGCTCTCTGCAACAACTCCTTCAAGAAGACCTTCATACAACTCCTGCTCTGCCAGCACAAGGACATTCGCTTGGGCAGATAAAGAGGTGTCATTATTTCTATTTTGTTTCTGCAGATGCTCTTCTCTCTACATATCCTCCGACATCACCTTTAGGGACAGTAGGAAGAAGCTCAGAAGTTAAACTACAGACACACAACCAAAAGATGTAAAGTCAGATTACACACATTTCTATGCTTGTGAATTAGAATTCAAGCACATTAACTTCAGAGTTAAGATTCAGAGTCAAGGAGAGTTCATTGCAATTCAGGAGATCAGACAGGGCATCTTCTTACTGTAATTTCTATTTTCATCTGAAATAAATTTAATGTACAGTGCCATAAAAAGTTTGCAGTCACTGAGAAATGTTGTTGGTTTAAAGACATTTTTTATAAAAAAAAAAAAAAAAAACCATGAAATACTCAGATCCCCTGCAATGGGATGGCTTATATCCAGCTTGAATAAGAATGAGAAGGAAATGGACAGTCAGACAATAGGACAAATGGACGTTTGAGTAGACACATCAACAGTACAAATGAATACTTATCCAAATATTACATTTTGTTCAGAAGTATTGAGGGGTTGGGAGTTCATGTCCAGAAAAGAAGTCTAAACAGATGGACGGATGGACAACACTCATTCCATTATCCCCATCCACTTCATGGCAGCAGATATTCGGCCAAGTCCTTTTTATAATAGAACTTGATTACAAATACTGTTAACATTCCACTTTAAAAAAAAAAAAAAAAAAGTATTATTTTATCACAAGGTGCCCAAGGTTTTTTATAGGGCTATAAACTAAAACTATAAAACAGTCACCTGTGGCCTACTTTATTTTTGAGAATTTTTTTCAAAATTTTTGCGTAGAGGCAATATCCCAAAATATGTTTTCAAAGTGCCTGATTTTCACCCTCTGTCAATCAGCCCGGCGATTACTCCGTGACGTCACTCAGTGAGAGAGCAAGACAAAAATAACATTGCGGACAATACAGAAAAGCATAGCGGCAGCTCAGATTCAGATTTCAACGACATTAGGGACTCTGCAGATCGCATAGATACCAAAACTGTTGAATGGAAATAAAGCTGGTCACCTGCCATGGGAGTTAGCAAATTTTCTGAATGCAGGGGGCTGTTTCAATAAACTTTACTTGTCCGACCGAGTCTGACCATCTGTCGAGTGAAACGTCGAACCTTCGAAAGACCATGTTCGTCAGGTGTTTCAGTAAAACAAAAGCAGGATGTCCGACCTCATGGGTGCAAGACCTCTGTCTCCAGACGGATTTCTGTCAGTAATGAGTTCTTGGTTCCGTCAAAGTCCGTTATTCAGGGCTGTGCAGGTGCGCAGTGGGCGTGGAAGAAAAATAATGACCTGCTCGTGCTCACTAAGTAACTTCTCACCAGGGAACCTCCCAGATTTCCCATTGGAACAACTTAATTTATGTTGCCGCCACTAGGGGCAGTATTTCGAGGCGAGAAGTGTTACTTAATTGTGGACACTAATGAGGAAGCCGAAAACGAAGACTTGAGCCGTTTCTCAATACGAAGTACACCAAGTTCGAACTTGTGAACTCCGTGAGTTTGGACTTGCTGACTTCAGTTGAAAGAACGAACTCCCGGGGGACGGTAGGACGGGAGTACTGTCTTTCTGCAATTTGAATAGTTAACGTACTTGATGACGTCAACGTCATCGTCTTCGCTGGTTTTGGCATTTCAACTTCTGATTATTTTCACTGGTTAAAATAAAATGCAAACTCAATGTGCACTTCCAAGGCTAGGTACACTCAGAATGCTGTCGACGGTTTGACACGATGCGTTCTCGTTGGTATTACGCAATACGCCAGCCAGTAAACCGCGACTTCCTCCGCCATCACCCTTTTTTTTCCCCCAGCAATGTTATCTATGGGGGAAGAGGGGTCTGTGAGCGTAAGCTAGTTAAGGTGCTTAGCTTAGCTACGTTCCGCCGGCTGTTGCGGAGTTTCTCTACTCCGAAAACATTGGAGCATATTCGACATAAAACATCGTAAGCAGCCAACATTACCAGAAGAGTATTTAGCCAAGAAATAGCGAACGAATACTGCTACAACAAAAGACTTCAGCCGTTTCCACACTGGACGCGAAACGAATTTTTCGCACGACAGATTGCATTCAAAGTCAATGCAAAGACGCGAATATACGCGTTTCGCGTGTATCCGCGTCTTTACATAGACTTTGAATGAAAATCTGTCGTGCGAAAAATTCTTTTCGCGGCCGGTATGGAAGCAGCGTAACCGATCCTGGCCTTAATCTCTGGTTGTTCTTAGGGGCGTCCCCCTCGCGCTTGGATGCCGAAAAGAATTCTGGGTAATGTGTGCTGTCAAGTTCACACAAGTTACCATCCGATGCATCCTCGGAAAAATGGGTGTGTCAAGAACACTTCCGGGACTGGTAACCGTTCTCGTCGAGATGCGAACTTTGAATTGGAAACGTACTTGGTCTCAGAGGGATGACGCTTCTCAAGTTCACAAGAACAGAAGTACAGAGAAGAACGCATATTGAGAAACGGCCTAGGGCTGTTTTCTATACCAGTGGTTCCCAAAGTCGGTCCTGGGGACCCACAGCGTATGTCGGTTTTTGCTCCAACCACAATTACGATCCCAGAGTTTTAACAAGCTGTTCATTTTTAATTAGCAGTTGCTTGTCAGATCGAGGGACATTTTACCCCTTAAACCACATTATGACAGAAATGGCTACGCATTCCATGAAATTTCAAAGCCCAACATTCATATTTTTTATTTTGATGTATTCCACGTAAGCACGACAATCAAAGGTGGCAGTATGTTTTATGTGATCAAATGCAAGACTGCAATCAGTCAGTAATCTGGTGATTAGGGTTCTGAATTCAGGTGCTCGGGTTCTTTCCTGAAACCAGTCAAGTGACATTTAACAGGTTTGACTCATCGTTTGCTTTGTCTTTGAATTCTTAATTGCCTAATAATTGTTCGCTTTAATGACCTTGGGTCCACAATTTTATCTACTAGAAGCCCATTTATAGATTCATGTCATCAGTTGCAAATTTCCATTTTTTTATGTTAGAGAAGTAATTTCCAATTTAGCACACTATGAAATGATTTTCATCATGGCCATTTTTGACATGTGGTTTAAAAGGATAAATAATCAGCGTGAACAAGAATAGTGCAATCAAGAGCAATGAGCAACTCATTAGCATTCTAAGATTGGAGCTGTGGTTGACACAAAAACCTGCGTACACAGTGGGTCCCCAGGACCGAGTTTGGGAACCACTGTTCTATACTACTATACTATATACTATACTAGCAATACATACTGATTTGACCAAAAAGTAGTATGTCGTATGTAGTATGACAACAAAAGCAAAATCTGCAGTATGCCAAAACTACCCGGATGTATACTGATTTGGGGAGAATCTGGCAGTATGCAGCCGACCTGTCGACCTCGCATACGATATCCCACAATGCAAAGCGCTGGGACGTCACACAAAAATACATCCGAGCAGTGTCGGCGCGAAAGTTGAATTAGAAAGTTCGTAGTAAATTTCGTATATTATTTCATCATTAAAATTGCTTTTGATATTTTTTTAGGCTAGAAATCAACTGTGTAGGTGTCAAAAATCGGAAGTTTCACGAAACTAGGTGGCGAATTGAAAATTTCTCCCTTCGGTTTCAGATCTGAGAAGCTCCTTAACGGCCGTGACATCTGGCAGGCAGTAGCGCCTGAGGGGGTAACGTTAGCTGACAGCCGGCGTGTGAGCTGACCGGCGGCCGGGCCTGTTAACGTTAGCCGAGCCACGGGCGGAAGCCTTGCAGTTTTACGGATGATTCGTGGCTAATTGAAATATATGGCGCTTCTCCACTACTTGATAACGGCTCTACTTTACTCGGTCAGATTTTTTGGGAACCGCAGTCCAGCAGGTACCAGAATAGCTGGTACCAGATAAGGCCAAGTACCAGGTACATTTTCTCAATGGAAAAGCTAAAAATGCGAGTACAGTAGAGTAGTGCCGATACCATGTAGAGGAAAAGGGGCATTAGTTATAAGGTTTTTGGAGTTGAAAAAGCTTCATATACCGGCACGCTATCTTCATGGGCGTCCCCAGCTGTAGCCTGCCGGCCACTGAGCTCGGAGGCGCGCCCGCTGGAGAGCTGGTTGGCCGCATGTATGAGACCGATTCCCCCAGCAAGTCGCATGTAGGCAAAATTGTTAGAGATTACATTTAGGATTTTTATAAAGTGTATATGTATTTTTACATATACGAGGCATCATTGTCATACACAGGCATAAGCAGCAATTAAAACAAGCTAAATCTTTTGGCATTTTCTAGTCAACGTAAAATGCAAACGATCAATGTGTTCACAAAAGTAGGTCAAATGCAACTATTGCACTGACAGATCAGAGATCAAAAATTTAGGATAGGCCTATATATTCTCATAAAGTAAATTTAATAACGCACATTTGAGAGAATAGCCGTACACTTTCGCTGCTGTATGTGGGACAAATGACACCAGTGGCAGTTCGTCGGCTGTAACAAAGGGAAGCCAAAACCTCGCCCTTGCATCGTCATTTATGAGCGAAAGAAAACCCCTCATAATTTCGTGGTGCTATGTATAACAATGCTATCGAAAATAAATTTGACTGTCCTACGAATTCGTCTGAGCGACTGCTGATCAAGAAAAGTAAACAGCGTCAGGTTTAAGTCAGCTTTGAAGGGCGACTGACTGACACTCAGATGAAGTGTGATAACTTATGACGTTATTTATGATGCAGGTATTGCCATCGGATGAACGTTCGCCATATGAGTAAACCAGCTCGGGCCACACGAAAACGGAAACCAATCGGCAAGTATAAAAAGTAACCAGTTTGGACTGAAGGGCGGATTAAGCGTCCAAAAAACAAATGAATTACCATAACGAAGCAAGCTCCAACACACTTCACATTTAACTTAACAGTGAGGTAATACCGCGCAGCTAATTATGGTTTCTTTCAAATGTCAGACAGGCGTTACACATCCCTAAAAATTATCGTTGGAAAAATGATAAAAACCGACGTTTATAACTTTTTTAAAATATAGTAAAAGGGGCTGTTGCACTATGCGGTGCTTTGTTATCTGCTATGCCCTTTTACTTCTGCCAGCTTTCTTCTTCCATGGCGGTTGACATCCAGCAACTCCCCGACCTAGCATACTGCGAATTAAATCGATTCTAACTGCCATACTACATACTGCTGTGGAATTCAGTATGTAGTATGTAGTATATACTGCATACTCGATCCGTTGGTAGTATGTAGTAGGCGGTTCCGAAAACAGCCGCATTTAGGTCAGAAGAAATGTAGGCCTACACAACCATGAAATATTATCACATATCGCCATAACGTTTATATGTACGAGTATTTTTGATAACGTTGCGACATTGTTGCTATGCATTGGTGTGTAACAGTAATGTTAACGTCACGCGAAGCGTCCGATCGAAAATCTCCCCAACCGTTTATTTTTAGAAAGATCCGCGTTTATGAAAAGTGCTCCTGTATGTGAATATTAGTGTGACGTTTATTTCGAATCGAATTTTTAATGCGGTAGAGGGTTGGCAACATGTTCGAAGGCCTTAGTAGTTTTAGTTTGTGGACAGTAGCATAGTTTTAATCTAATAGCTAGAGCCAGCTGTGATGCACCCGCGTTTTTAGGCAACGTGTTTGTGCAAAATAAAAAACGTATAAAAAGTCTTAAAGGGGCAAGTTTCTTAAAGGGGAAACGCCACCTTTCTATATTAGTTTTGCGTTTTTTCCATAATAAGAATGGCAGGTCTACCAAGACTTTTGGGTAAATGACAGCAAATAATTTATTAGGCTAAATTGAAAACATCAGGGAGAAATTAGCCCAATGTTTTATCTCTGACAGCCTTCCATACCAAAGTACACAGAAACTTGCATGCAAACGGCCAACTCAAATCAGTAGATCTCGATGCATAGCCAACTTTAAAGGTAAATCTTGCCTCAAAAAAGGTTGGGGACCCCTGCTCTACGTCAATGCCAATACTCTGCAAATCAATGAATTTAATGGATTAAACATCGACTGAGATGGTGTTCACATTATGTCTAGATTAATTAAATGGCTACAGTGCACTGCGTGCTTTCTACCTGACTGGTCCCCTTAATGAATTTAAACTAGAATAAAAAGCTGTTTGCAGAATGTTCAATCATTTTTAACGTAATGTTTTACACTGAGATCATATTAATATTCATTTAATATCAACTGACGCAGAGCTGACAGCGTGCAACTGCCCTGTAGAATTTCCAAAAATAATGGAACTACATCAACTGACAATGACCAAGGAAATGGGCAGCATCCTAAAATATTTCAAGAAGTGATCTGACTGTTCCCATAACAGACACTTATAGAGATGAACAGTGTGCATTTGGTCTCAAATTGTGTTCTAAGACTCTTAATTATTCAATCTTGCCTGTTGTTAAAATGATACTTCCATCACCATAATCTGATAGCATATTATTATCATTGTGGAAGATTATTTGTTGCTTGATCTAAACAGAGGGCCATTTACCTAATGCCCCCGTCACACTTATTCAAAATCAGCAGGAATCAAGCAGAACCAGCCGGAGTGAAGAATTCGCACAACATTCGGGCGGGAATTTCAAATTGACCAAAATTCTTACAGCTTTGAAAGAACTCCGTTCGAAAACTTAGAATGCTCTCCAAACGCGCCTCAAATGATTCTTGCACGTTCTGGGTGTATTAGCTCTCAAATGCAGCTTGAATGTTGTTGGAACACAGAAGGAATATTTAGAATGCTGTCAGAATGCAGTCAGAATATTTAGAATACACTTTGAATGCCGTACGAGTGCGGTTCAATTGCTGCCTGAACACCACCCAAAGTCTGGTCGGAAGGTGCCTCGAATGCCGTACGAATTCACCTCCAATGCAGTCAGAACGCACCCGGAATGGCCGCCGAATATGGTTGGAACGTCCAAGAATTCAAACAGAATGCAGGTCGAATACTCAGAATGTACTAAGAATATTACACGAGTGTTCCCTTATGCGTTGATTGAGTAATTGCTGACTACACTAGGGGAACGTAAATATACCACGAAAACTGACGCAGAATGCGTGAGAGTTAACAGTAATGCATTATTAATGAAAACTGCCCACACCTGATAATGTTGAGAGTTTTCAGAGTTTCTGTAATGGTAATTTAAGTGAATGATTAAAAACAGGTCACGGCCAATCATTATTTTTTTATGGGATGGGTTTCAGCCTCCCCTATCGCCAGTTCACCAGCTGCCACTGATTCCAGCGGTAATCGAAAGATTCCAACGGTTTAAGAACTTGTCAGAACTTTTCTAGAGTGTTGTTTAATCACACCTGCACATACAGTACAGTTTGTTTAATTTTGTACATGAATTAACTCAAGTGACTCGAATATCTTAAATAATATTTTTTCTGATATAATGAAAAAATCAAAATTAGACAGCAGAGTGAAGCAAATTTACATATACTGATTGCTTACGTTACTTTGTTTACTGTTGTAGCTCTGTATTGTAATATAATGTACATTTCAAAAATGTTATATTTATTCCTGTAACCTGATACGAGTTCATTGTCTTCCCACATGACACTATTTGCCTCAATAACCTTACATTTTTTAAAAGGTAAGCATTAAACATTGGCACAATTTAGGGCCTTTTATAATCTCACATTCTTGGCCAAACTGCCCTGAGAATGCACCAAATTTGACAATTTTTAAAAAATTTTCCAGGGGGGGCATTCCCCAGGTCCTTCCTAGGGACTTCGCGCCTTCAGCGCTTGTGCCAAAATATGTTCAGTCAAAAAAAATGTTTCCACTTTCACCCATGGATCATGGTCCGATGCGGACGTTCGAAGTTGGATGAGAATTTACACCTCAGCGATGCACTGCTTCGCTATTTGGCGTTCAAATATTCAAAATAAGTTGACTTAAAATGAAAAAAAGAAAAAAAAAACATTCTGATTAGGTAGATCATTAACTACTATTCAGATATAATCTTTAAAAAAAAATAAAAATTTATTTTTTGGGGAATTTTTCCTTTATTTGACAGTTATGCAGTGTAGAGACAGGAAGGTTGGGGGAAGATATGCAGCAAATGACCTGAGGCGGAATCGAGCCCAGGTCGCTGCGAGAAGGACACAGCCTTTATGGTGCGCACGCTTAGACCGATGAGCCACCGGGGCGCCCCTATTCAGTCATAAATTAACAGCACACATCGCTGTAGGACGTCACGTTCAATTTCGAACGGGAGATTGGGTCTGTCCCTCTAGCGCCCCCCCTACCACCAGAGAGGCTTCCCGTCTCCCTTTAAGCTCTGGGCAACTTGGACGGATATGTCCCGGTTTGCTACAATGATGACAAATTATTTGTCTGTGAACAGGCTTATGAGCCCGGCTCTCATATGAGCCATCAACCTGCATGGGCTCACTAGTACTGGGCATTTCAATGGGAGGAGTTGGGGCTGTATGCCTTTTGCACGGAAAATTAACCTCGTTGGTATCAAGAGCCAATGCAGTATGTTTCTCCTTGTTTCGTTCGCGGATGCGATTCAACTCGCACCGCAGTACGAACCAACGAATCTAAAGAAACATAAGGCTCTAACGAAGCCAGAGCATCCTTCACCTCCTCAGCCAAAGCGTGAACAAACATTGTCATAAGAGGTGCTTCTGGCCACCCTGTCTCTGTGGCTAAGGAGCGAAACAAAATAGAGAAATCAACAATGCTATCAGAACCCTGCTTCAAATGCATTAGACGCGTAGCTGCGTCCTGACCATATACATCCTGATCAAAACCATGAATCATTTCTCTCACCAGAGTTTCCACTGAATTAACCTGATGAACGTCCGTGTCTGTCCCGTGACTCAGTGACCTGACGCCGTCGCTACTTCTGAAGAAACTTGGTAAACGAACTAGCGCCGTGACTACCGCCGTGACTAAGTGACCTGACTGACGCCGTCACTACGTCTAAAGAAAGTTTACTTTAAGTTTCTTGTATTACCTTGAAACAAGTGGACTAGCCAACTGAGTGCTGAGATGGGAAAATGAGACGAAGTAATACAAATGTGAACCTTGAGGTTTCTAATCGAATATTCATAGTAAAAGTGAAAATGCGGTATGAAATTTAATCCTTTCAGGCACGCAATATTCATTGAGAGACGTTTGTTAGCTTAACATTGCAGTTCATGGTTGTAGCATTGGCTACGGTTATCTCAGAAGTTTTTTGTATTGTTACGACAATCTCTCCAATATGTTCACAGTAAGAAACCTAATCTGCCATTCGTTGTTAATATTTTGTTTCCGATCTGTTGAGTGAAATTTTTTTTAAATCTCTTTAGAAATTATTTCTAGTCAGTCATTTATCTTTTTTGCCAATATGCGAGGTCTAACATGCCTGATTTTGTACTATTTGTCCTCCAAACTCTGTTGCATAAGTCTTGATACCCCTAGAAAATTCTAGATTAAAATCAAAGTCAACTATATGTGTAATGAGGTCTAAAATGATGATGTAGGCCCAATTCAATAGGTATTTAATCATATATTTGCAATATCCAATAATATTTATACAGGTTGGAGTTGGAGAAAACCAGTTACATTACAAATTGCAAATAAATTCAGTGGAATCAGGAGAAAGATTATACAGTACATTTCTATCTTTACAACCCAGTAGGGAATGAGGGTTGTTTGTATTTTCTTCCTGTACTTGTGTTTTCTTGTATTCTTAATGTTTTATTCTTACATGTGTATTCATTCATTTTGTAGCTGTGGGACTGTTCTTGTTCCAAAAGCCCTGGACATCTTATTAGGATGCATTGAATCATGGACCCCATCTAATACTATACAATTATTGATTTCAGTTGAGATGAATCCAATGCTTTATCGACCTCGGAACAGTTATATTCACCGAGGCGATAGCCGATAACTGAAGTCAATAACTGTTTTATTATATGATATCTCAACAAAATTTTGATAAAATTATATAAAGTACTAATACCACTCACATACAGAGAGAGCAGTGTTAGGAGTTCAAGTAATCTATTTTTAGCTCGAGGTCTGCGGATTGTTATGTTAACCTCGCGTGGCTTTTCCCGCGGTGGACATAACGTTTTGTGCTTGGCGTTGACGACCATCTTGGCCAATCAGAAAGCGGGAAACTCTTGCATCATATAATAATAGCTGATATTCAATAAAAACAGAACACCTTCAGTCAGGAAGCTTTAAAGAGGTTGTGGTTAGACCTTGCTGCAGGACTTGGATCCAATGCACTGTTGAGAATTATATTTCAATATTTCTCATCATATTCATCAGTAAATCAATAACCATAATTAATAATCATAATCCGTAGCCATATTATGTAAGCAACAGTAATGCACAGGCACATGCACGCACACACATAAGCAGTTAACACACATGAGCAGTACACACACACACAAGCAGTTGGCTTCTGTAACTTTGATGGACATCTGTTCAGTTGATTCTGACAATATCTGTTTAGTCATCAGCATTATTCACCATCATTCAACAGAAATCATATAGTTATGCTGCTCCAGTATTACACTGGAAGAGGGTTGTTATCTTTTGGTTGCAGTTTTCAAGGTAAGTTGGCAGTGTTTTGCTTTGCCTGTCTCTAGGATGACCTGTGACCCAACTAAAAGTCTCTGAAACAAGTAGCATTGAAGTTGTTATTCTGCAAAGGATGCTAACTAATGATAAAAATAGAAAAACAAATAACATTCAGACACCACATGATTGTACCATTGAAAAACAAGAAAGAAGCAGACATTACGTGATTGAACCATTGTAGCGTGAGAGGGCGGAAAAACCATATTTGGAAGATATTTCCTGTGACGAAGGTATAAAAACTGGGTGTGAAAAGCAGAATGGCAGTTCTTCTTGTACAAAAAGAACTCGGCTTTATATTCATCAATATGCCTCAATAAAGCCTAATTTTCTGAAGAATTTGTCTCTCTCAAATTGCTTGAGGATGGGGGAACCTCATAATATGAAAATATTTCTGAATGAAAACCACAACAGCACTCCTGAAAATCTAGTCAAAAATGGTTCACTAACTGCCGAACATTTAAGTTTTGCCATGACCATCACAGTCTCCTGACATAAACCCCATAAAAAAGCTGTGGGATGAACTGACAAAGAGTCCTCGAGTATTAACCTCTGAATCTGAAGGACGTGGAGAAATTCTGCACTGAGGAACGGTCTGAGATCCCATTCCATGTGTTCACCAACCTGCTCATAGATTAAAGAGGAAAACTAAAAGCTGTTATCCTGGCAAATGGAGGTCACACAAGTTAAGTGCAGAGTTGACAGTAATGGTGGGGGACACATTTTTGAGAAACATAATTTTTTCATGCCAAAATTTCAAGGTTTCTTTCAATTATGTTCCTGCAATTAAAAGTTAGATTTCTGTGAATAGTTGTAATGAAAGATCATGATGATAAAGAAAATAGACTTTTTTCCCTCCATCTTGTATTGCGCATTTTTACTGAAGGGTGCCAATTATTCCAATGTGCACAATAATGGACTTATAGTTGGTGTACGATTACAGCGACAGAACTAATGAAACACTTGTGTCTGAGGCAGTAAATTTTGTTTTCATTGATATTGTGTTTAACAAAGATATTACCGGGGAGAGAATGCGTAATCTACCCCCATCATAGATCACGCCCCGGGGACACAGTATTGGCCAACATACATCAGACAGTTCCAGGTAGAATCCATGCTCTGCGTAATTTCAAAAGATTTTAGAGTAAAATCCCATTGTTTCAATAAACAAGAGTGAAATAAATGCAAGTCATCAGTATTACAATTCCTTTTAATACAAGGGTGGAGTATAAAAATGTTCAGTTCTATAACTTTACTCATAACATCATAAAACTCCAGTACATATCCACAATTAAGTTATTACATAAGAACAATGTGTATCTAAGCAATGACATTTAATAATTTGTAAAAAATAAATTAAAATAAAATAATTAAATTTAAATACTTTCAAATTTGCCAATGGGTTGTCCCCTTCTGCCCCCTTCTCTACTCGTGGCTGAAATCACTCGTGACACTTGTCACAGCGATCCCAAGATACCAAGCCCTTGGAGTCCTGAAAGCTGGCTTGCTTACACCAGCTACATCCTCCTCCATAAGTGTCTAGTCTCCGGGGTCTTGTGACCGCCACAGAGAATAGATAAGGTATTAGGGCACTGCTTGAACAATAGTGAATCAGCATGAAAATAATTTGACAGGGTAATGCGTGCACGCAGCAGGCATCTGTGAGGAGGGAGCTGAGAGACAGTTTATGAAATGAAGTTGGTGGCGGGAGCAGCCATGCGGGACAGTCCTCTGTGGCTAAAGAGGGAGAGGCCCAACAAGAGATGACTGAGGCCCTTGCAGTCTGGGTCCTGGCTATTACTGCAGGATCTTGCCATTTTGGGCAAGCAGCTGCTGTCTGTCCGCCCTGGCCAGAGATGTACAGAACACATTCAGAGCAAAGTGAAATACTGTGTCCAATTAAGTAGAGCACAAAACATCGCCTACTGGTAGATAAATTCTTTCAAACAGGATCTACCGGGTGTGTGACTCTGAACTACTTCATCTTATGCTTGGCTGTATACCTTTTTTGACCAAGCACCCAGCCTACTGGACAAAAAGATGGGTATGTCTTTATATTGTTTGGTATCATATAATTGTCACCCATTAGTAAGTTTTGACTCTATACTGATATCTGGTGTCAATACAAAGGTCCAATAATGAAATCAAACAATAGATTGCTGCAGGTGACGTGCCTCCAAGAGAAAATAATATAAATTACAATATAATCTCTATGCAAGAAGACTAAGCTACTTCTGGCCCTATCAATGACCAATTATTGTTAGAATGAGGTCTCACACGCATTATATAAAAAAATGGGGGGGACTAGCGGAAGGACACACGTTATCACAACCCTAAAAAGGTCTTCAAACTCATGTTTCTACATGATATCTGCAGTAAGTAACCTTACCTTTCTAAAACAGGAGCACTACTATAAATCAGGCACCGTTTGGCTGGCAGGCAGTGGCCTGGAAATGAGAAATCAAATTTCCAAAACAAAATAATTCTTGTGCAACCCCTCGACCTTATTGGTCAACTGGCAGACTGCTACCAGCATTACGAAGTGACTTAATCAATAAATTTGATAGGCTACATGTTCTGTTCACAAATGTATTATACTGGTGAAGAGAGCATTATTTCACTATAATATATTAACAAAAAGGAAGTTGCTACGGGTCAAACCCCTTCAAACCCTGCCCTAACCTAACCCTGACCCTAACCCTAACCTTAACCCTGACCCCTAACCTAACCCTTCCCCTAACCATAATCCTTATCCTAATCCCTTGAAATCGACTGCCGTACCAATAAAAACTGCCGTATCTCTAAACACTGCGTAAGAAAAAAGGATCCTAGACTCACTGAACCCAAAGCAAATCAGTGGCGAAAAAAAAAGCTGGACGCTGGGGATTATTAAATTTGGACCAACTGTTTCAGCCTTTTGAAAGGCAATTTTAGATGTGGTAATAAAAAGAAAATTAGATCACTATCAAAAGGAGGAATAAACATAACCATTTTCTGAGGGTAAAAGGGTCTGTGTAAGCCTCTGACATGGTTTAATTTTAGAATAGTTTAATCATGTAATTCAACATAATATGGAGCGATCCATTTTTGCATATGGACTGCCACACATGAAACTCAAAATGAAGAAGATGGCTCTGTGTGGCATAATGGGTATTGTCAAGACTACACTGTGACTCTCCGTCTTTTCCATTTTACCATCAGAATAAACTGCTTTCTTCCTTTTCATGGTCTGCAACCCGATCTCCATTCTCAGTACTTCCAAGTATGAAATAGCTCAGTAAAATGTGTGCACACAGTTCCATTTTCTAAAATATACAAGCAACTTAACGTGCACTACTGTGATACATGGTGACCTATGCAGCTATTGCCAAACGTTGTTACTCATTTTGAGCTAACAGAGGCTAAAAAGCTGACATTTAACAAAACAACCAAACCTAACTAGTGAGAATGGAATAAACTAGCTAGTTTGAGTAGCATTATCTAGATCCCTAAAACATAGGCTAACGTTGGTTTTTTGCTAACACCCTGATTCTGCACTTTGGTGTAAGTTAGATTCCGGATTATGCTCAACAATGGCTTCCTTTTTGCATGATTGAGTTTTAGGTTCGACTGTGTTTACAGACAGTGGTTTCTTGAAGTATTCATGGGCCCATTTAGTAATGTCAATGACACAATCATGCCGGTAAGTGATGCAGTGGCGTCTGAGGGCCCGAAGATCACAAGCATCCATGATCCAGTAAAGGTCTTCGGCCTTGTCCCTTACGCACAGCGATTTTTACAGTTTCTCTGAATCTTTTGATGATATTATGCACTGTTGATGATGAAACCTTCAAAGCCTTTGCAATTTGATGTTGAGGAACATTGTTTTTAAAGTATTCCACAATTTTTTAAAGCAAGCCTTCACAGGTTGGAGAGCCTCTGGCCATCTATACCTCTGAGACTTTTATAGCCAATCATGTTACACACCTGATGCCAGTTAACTTAATTACTTGCAAAATGTTCTTTCAATTTACACTTTGTCCCAACTATTTTGGAATTGGGGTTGTACTTTCCCCAATTATGGGGGTATGAATATGCAAATAAATATTTGAAAGTACTGAGGCAACACTAAATATTTACTTCAGAAATTCCAAAAAAGTAGGTTCTATAGAAATACTGCTACATACATTATAGCTATACTATAAAAGATTATATACTAATACTAAACATTTATTAAAACATCATCATAGTATTGCTATAGGAGGGTTTCAAAAAAACTACAGAAACACTATGATATTCTACAGTAATACAATTTTAAATAATTTAGGAATGCTATAGAAACAAAACAAAAAATCACTATAGTCATACTTTAACATACACCATAATAATATTAAACATTTACCATAACATCTTTATAGTATTACTATAGGAGTGTTTTGTAGTATGTTCAAAAAACAGAATCACTTTATAATACATTAGAGTAATACTATTAGAGATGCTACAGGAATACTATGGAAACAAAACAAAAAACACTATAGTAATACTTTTACATACACCATAGTAATAGCATACAATTATTATAACTTCATTATAGTATTAGTAAAGGATTGTTCTATAATGTGCTCAGAAAACAACTACAGAAACTCTAACATAATATACTATAGTAATTCTTTGCAAAATAATATAGGAATACTACAAAGATCAAGACACATAGTATTACTATTGAAATACTGTAGGGTTACCAAAGCTAATAAAATAACGCTACAGAAAAAAACTATAGTAATACCATAGCTGGTGAAATGTACCATAGAACACTACAACCAGACTACAGAACACTGTACAATTCTTACAGTATACTATAGTAACCCTTTAGTTCATTTTCGTAAGGGACTTGTGTTCCCTTTTAGTTCATTTTCGTAAGGGACTTGTGTTCCCTATCCGCAACAATTCCTAAGACAAATTGTGTGATTGAGCTCATGCTCGGTGCTCTCCTGAAGACTTTACTTCTGACGCAAAAATTTCTTGAGGTGAAATTATTTTGCCAGAATCCCAGAGAGATTACGATTTTGGTACAAGCATGTTATGAGAGACTGCCCACCCTGTTTTTTTCAAACCCTTTTCTGAGCCAGCCTCTCTGTCTCTGCCCTGCACTCGCTCCTGAGTCCTCTCCATGCCTCTCACTCGCGCGTTTTACTTCCAGACTGCAGTGTCGCATATGCTCGTGCCTCAGCGCCGCTTCATTCCACAAGCATGCACTTAAACCGGCTGTGAGGTGCATGAGACCGACTGAAGGCTGCGAACTCTCACATACCAAACGGAGAGTTCTATTGGGAAAACCGCTACGAATCCTCTGGAACAGGTAATTAATTCGTGAAACTACAGAGAACTACTGCGCAAATACTCAGATTGTTCATTGTTGGCTCAATGTGATAATGAAGATCCGTAAAATGACAATTCAGGAAACAGTGCGGCTGACCAATGGCATCTTTTGAGTAGCGAAATTTACGCGCCGCGGCCAACAGATAAAGAATATGACAACGACTCCGCAAGTTTGCGGGGTCCTGGCAATAAAATGGTTTTAATTGACTAACGTTCATTGTTTTCTTTTAAGTTCCATCGATTCTAAATGAATTGGAACAGTGTGTAACATTAATTAACACGTTGACTGCCAACTACGAGAACGAGATAACTCGTAATGGCGGGTCAGGGCCGGCGCTAGACTTGAAAATTCGGGGGAAATTATCCATCCCTTTATTGAAAACAATTAGTCCTGGCTAATTCTAGATGGTTTCCCTTTATAAACACGTTTTCCAATTCAAGAATAATCAAGTGGCAATTGAAGACACGGCTTCTCTCCCCCATGCGATCTAACAGCAAATAATGGGCTACATTCAGTAGAGAAAATAATTAAATTATAATTAGGTCTATGCACTGGCACTCAGCAACGTTAATTTTTTTTCCAGTGAGGGCGGCATTTCAGAACTCATTTGCAAATGAAGGTAATTTCGGCAAGTACCTACACGTGTTTTTGCACCACCGTCACGCAACTTGCTGTAAAAAATAGACAGCTGTCAGACTGGAAAATGTAAACGGACGAAACCACGTATACTTGTCACCAGAATTACCTTCATTCGCTGAAGAGTTCTGAAATGCGCTCTCGCTTGAAAAAAATTTAACGTTTCTGAGTGCCAGTGCATAGATCTAATTATAATTTAATTATTTTCTCTACTGAATCTACTGAGCTACAGGGCAATTGTTCCCATTTTTGCTTACCGGCCCTATGGGCCGATAAGTTATTGTCGTGGGGTGGCATTCGCTGTCTGTCATCTGTCATCCGTTGCCTGGAACATTTTTTACCTTTTTGGCCTGATAAATTTTTGTATAAGTTCGACATAACATTTTACTCGACCATATCTCCAGATGCTTTTTTCTGGATTTTTGATTTAATTATTTTTGTCCATTTTATGGGCCCTTGAAATTTTGGCCCCAATTTCAATGATAGGACTGAGAAATTTCAAAAAAATATTCGTCAAAAACTGCATGGTCAATGTTTTTTCCTAATCTGGCAATCAACTCGCCTTGTAACACTTTATGTAGAGCGAAGTGCTATTTTGATGAAACGACGGAAGTGGGTCTAGTGGGGGTGCTGTACTTAAACATTGGGTCTTAGGGAGAATGGGCAAAATCGCCTGTGGAAGCTAAATGGTTGCAGATAGAGATTACGTTTATATTATTGACAAATAGGAAGTCATATATGACCTGTTTTTTGGCTATGTTAAAGTTGACCTCAGATGACCTTGAAAGGTTAAACTTGAAGTCAAGCAAAATGGTACAATTTTCAAAGACTTCTTAAGCTTTACCATATTGAAGATTGTGAACACGTGTATTTAACACTTAAGGAAGTCATTAATGAACTTTCATTTGGTGACCTTGAACTTGACCTTCTGTGACCTTCGTAAAATTTCCATGCCTTCTATCGCCAAAACGATTACAGATATAACTTGGATTTGAATTGTGGGCATATAGGAAGTCATGTATGGAGTTTCAGTTTGGTGACCTTGAACTTGACCTTCAGGAACCTTCAATGGCCAAACTTTACAATGAAATTTCAATGACTTATATCAGCAAAATCGTTACAGATAGAGTGTTTGTTTGTATTGGTGACGTAAAGGAAGACATAAAAGAACTTTCATTTGGTGACCTTCATATTGACATTCGAAGGTCAAACTTGACCTTGTGAAAATTCAATAACTTCTAGCACTAAAAAGGTCACAGATAGAGCCCAAGTTTGTATCAAAGACTTAAAGGAAGTCACACATGAACTTTCATTTGGTGACATTCAACGTAAAAGAAAAGTAATCGTTTGGTAAACCTACATTGCCAAATAAACTTTATCATCTCTGCTATCCAAAACGATGACCCATTATGTTATGGTTATGGTTTTTTGTCATGTTTATGTTCAAGTTCAGTGTTCATGATTTTGTCTTTTATTTATTCTTTTTGGTAATTGTAATTCTCAGGTTTTAGTTCATTCCATTTCTCAGCTCCATTGCACTTGTCTCCCCTGTCTTGTGATCTAGTTGGTTCAGTCCGTCTTCCCGGTCTGTGTGCTCACATGCTTCGGTGATTTAAATGATTTCTGGTGTTTAATATATTCCTTCAATTCTCGTTTACTTCCTTTGCCTTACTGTTCTGATTACTAACAAGACTAACATTTGTATTTTGTATCATAGTCTACTAACACAACTAACCCATGTATATATATTACTTACTTACTAACGAGCACTCTAGTTAAATCTGTAAAGTTTGCACCGCTACTAATTAATACTAATTCCCTCTCAGCAATTGCCCTGTTCTAGTCTCCGCCTCTTGCTCAGCTTTACCTCTCTCCCCCTGCGTTTCTGCGAGATCTCTCGCACGTGCTTAATTACTTTCCTGCACTCAGTATCTGTGCACTTAGAACTCCTTGACCGGAGCTGTTTAAATGTCATAGGCTGTTTGTGTGATTCCCGTCCGTGTCTTGGCTTTCGCCAGTTTTCGTGGTTAGGGTTTCCCTCATGTGATTCTCCCATTGTAATTAGTCTGATCCAGCTCACCTGTTCCCTGCATAGCATGTGACTTCCCTCTCATCTATTTAAGAGTCCTCACTGCAGTTCTGACTTTGTCAGAACGTTGATCAATATTTCTTTGTGCAGAGCGCCTTGTATGCCATTGAGTATTGTTTTCCTTCAACTGGTTTGTCCGACTTTGATTCTTGCCATAGCCCTTCTTGTATTGTTTTGTCTTTTTGGATTTCGACCTATTTTTTGCATGACCATGATTTCTGTGTTTGGATGCCCTGTGTATGACCCTTGGCTTTGTTCATCGACTACGACTTTTTGCCTATCGTCTATGTACCTTTTCTCATCTGTTTTTCTGGTTCTGACCCCTGCCTGTTTAGTCGACTCTGTTTTTGGATTTCGTATTGTGGCTTGGCAATTCTTGTGTTTTTTGGCTTTGACCCGGACTTCATTAAAGGCATATTTTTTTTTTGGATTTCCATCTCTTGCGTGTGGTTCCTGAACGCTACGTCACACTTTTTTTTTTTTTTTTTTTTTTTTTTAATTATTATTTTTACTTTGTGTAATCCACTTTGAAACATTGCATAATCCCAGAAATTTCACAATCTGCCATTACCGGTCGCCATTGAAAATTATTGAACGATCAAACAATAAGAAATATTCTGCCCAGACCAGTGCCTGACGTCACCAGGGCTGACCATGTCTTTTGAGTGTATGAAGTCAAAGCATAAATATTAGAAGTTGAGTAAATAATTTAAGAGCAGTGACATGCCTTCAGAAGTCGTGAGATGGTTGGATGAAGACATGTTTTACTATAAATCATTGATGTGCCATCTGAGGTAAGTTAGGGAAGGCAGAATCCTCACTGTTAAACAACTCCTGATTACTTTGCTTGATTAGCAATCAGAGGATGAACTAATTTACGAGACTAAATGGCAGGAATGGCGTGCAGTTTCATCCATAACATTATTGCTCAGTGCATCGAACTTAAAATGCATTTGTTCATATTTGCTTAGAGGAAGCTATAGCAATGCCATTAACAAATAAAACTTTTTTTATGCTGCGGTCAATGCGTGGTCAGTATGTTTACGATAATGTTAACCCCCTTAAATATGTACTTTTTAATGCCTTTCCGTAATTGTTACAATTAAAATTTGTTCTTGTGTATGATAAACACTTGACAAGATCTTAGGGCTGTGCAAAAACTTTTAACTGGTTGTGTGTGTGTGTATATAAAAAATAGGGAGTTTATTTTCAGTCTTCTTTCATAATCTGATAAAAGATCAAAATGATACATGGAATTACTGAGAGAGTTGACATTTTTTCTAATTATCATTAAAAATGAATCTTTTTGTCTCTGTCACCTCTTCATCGTTACAGGCTACATATAGCCTGGGCTACATCTTAATTTTTCGGTATAAAAAGTTAAAATTGATTATCAATCAGGCAAAGTACTTGGAATTTGCAATTGCGCGGCTGTTGGGTGTTCCAACTAAACAAGCGATACAAACCTGACTGATGTGAGCTACAGCCCAAGTGATGTAGGTATTCTCTTCTCGCCGAACGAACATGGCGGCTTGCTTGAGCAGTCTTATTTTATTTAACCTGGGAAGTCCCATTGAGATTGAAATCTTTTTTTCAAGGGAGCCCTGGGGTTGAGGTGGGGAGAGAGAGGGCAATTTGCACAGCCAATTAGATCAGGGAATGATTAGGTAGCAGGTCGAAGGAGCCAGGTTGGGACTTTTAGCCATGACACCAGGGAACCCCCTACTCTTATCGAAGAGTGTCATAGGATCTTTAATGATCACAGTGAGTCAGGACCTCGGTTTAACGTCTCATCAGAAAAAAACGGCCTCTCCTTCAGTGCAGTGTCCCCATCACTGCACAGGGGCATTGGGGATTATTCTATGGAATCAGTTTTGTGTCAAAACTATCGAACAAAACTTCTTGGATATCAAACAAAAATGTCAAAATTGAAGAAACAAAAGTTACCTCGAAAGCAAAAGTTGTAAGTTGTACACAAATTATTTTTATGATGGAATAAACCATTGGTCTTTCAGTTGTTTGATAAATTGTTCTTTCGTTCACAGCACCCTCTGCTACTTTCGCAATTATCAGATTTGTGGTTGCTTCCAGCTCTTTGCTTGAGCTTCTTGATTTTTGCTTGCGATTCTGTCACAAACATCTTAGTGGGCGGGGTTTTTGTATGGTCTGACCTCATTGGCTAATGGAATTCTGGGGCTCATAGCCTGGAGTAATGAATCCAACTATAGAATGTAGCCACGAGTCTCATTTCGGACTCCACTCACAAGTGAATCACACCAGCGACGACGGAAATATTACAATGGCTGATGAAGGAATTCACTGTGTGCCCTTGATTCGTTGCCGTGGCGTACTCTAAAAAAATCTGAGAGTGAAAAACACATCGTCTTTAGCTGCTGTTGTAGCTAAGCAACTTTGGAAGATTGTAATAGAATGTGGGCTACCGTCCTGCAATTTACTGAGTTGGGGTATGTTTCAAAAGGCGTAGCTAGTTGCTAACTCTTGTAACTTCCACAGTCTGGTTCAAAATAAGCTTTTGGGAACTGTACCCTGAACTGTTACTGTAAATGTACATTAGTTTGCTTTAATGCTTTTGTGCACGTGAATACGCAAATAATATACAATCAATAACATACAATCGCCTCGCTAAAAGTGTTCCTCACTTCCAAAATTGATGGACCATGCTGTGTCGCATGCAGAATTTAATTAGTTGTATCTGGACCTCATTTTCGTTGTCCAGGTGGATAGGCCTACATGTTGAAGATTAAGGCCTACAGAATTTTCCGGAGATTGAATTTAGTAAAATATAAAGTACTGGTGAGGTACATGCTGTAGATAAATTGTGCATATAAATGTTATCGGCTTGATTACATGCCCTTCAAATCCTTCCATCAACCACGCTGCTGATGGATGGTTAATAGTACACCTCTCTCGACTATGAAAATTAAATCCCTAGCTACAAGTTTAAAAGCCGATATAACCTCAGCACTAAACTGAAGCATAAGCTACTGATTAAGGCAATGCAAGACCTTTTTTTTAAAATAAGGCTTATGCAAGCCGTCTACGATTGCAGCACTGCACTGCACCACAAGGCTACATCAACTGAATATTTCGCTGCTGTCAAATTGCCCATATAAAGAATGAGTCAAGAAAACACGCCACTCACCCCATTTGTACTGTTGTGCTCTCAGTATTCACGCAGAATGGCACAAAGATTCTGTCAGAAAATGACTTTAAAAATGACTCTTGAATATTTAGCAGAGAATTATACTGAAAATACCACAAACAAACCTGTTAAGCATTTATAATGTCTCGTTAAGCACATGCGAATATTGTCGCGTTATTAAAGTACTTGCGAATGGACCATTGACTTAGTTTGACACTATGGGAATGCAAGGCTCTTTCTCAGGCTAGATTTGTGTGATTAAGGTGGTTTAGGGCTCGTTGGAAGCGTCAGAGCCCATAGAATCAAAGGGCCACCCCCAAAGTCTTACTGACAGCATCATGAGCTGATCACAGAGAGATAAATACATTGCAAGCAAGCTGAATGCTGAGGAGCTGAGATCTTTGAAGCAATGCCCCAAAAAAACATGCTTAGAGACTGGAGGATCTAATTTCGTCATAACACGGACACATTGAGCAAACAATAGCAAGCACAGATTTACACTTGAACAGTTTTTTTTTTTTTTTTTTTAACGAAATGTCAAAGGTAAGTCTTTTTTTTGCCCATCTCTGTAGACTGTAAAGTGTATGCCAGCTGTTCTTTGAGTGTAGTGTCAGTTTTAAATGACAGGGCATATATCTTTGGATTCTGTGGACTTTCCTCTTTCATTTGAAGTATGATTTGTATGTATAGCACAAATTAAGGAGAAATTCTTGCAACTCAGCGCTAATATGATTTTATCCTGTGTTTTGCAACATGCTAATTTACTTGTTTGGTGCTTGAGTTGTGTTCAGTTGAGGTAAAAATGGTCAACATCGGCTTTTTGCCGAGTTTCCTCACGTAAAGTGGATATGCCGCATGACAATGTTGCGAATGAGAAACATGCTGTATTTATCATACGTAACGACTGCCCCCGGTACCAGGGGCCTTTGGGTTTAAGGGGTTAACATTTTGACAAATGAGAACTGAGTTATGTATATCTATAATATGAATTTCCACTGGTCAAAGCAACATAATGGATATCTCTGTTTGGAATTCTCACTTGTAAAAAAGCCATTGTTAATATTGTCAATTGTTATAACTGCTACTAATAAATGTTAAATTGGTTTGCCATAAGCCCTGAGTGCTGCTGAGTCTATGTTTGAGTAACAAGCCCTAAGTGCTGCTCAATCTCAGTGTGAGAAACAAGCCCTTGTTGCAGCTGAATCTGTGAGTGAAAAAAAAGCCCTAAGTGCGGCTGAATCTGTTGTGAGAAATGAACCCTTAGTGTGGCTGAATTTATTTGAGAAACACAACTCTTTGTGCTGCTGAATATTTGCGAAGGAAGCAAGCCCTTAATGCTTTAAAAATGTTTCTACGTCATCTGAAGATTCAGGGCCTCAGCTGACCGTTCAAGACTGAACAAGACCAGACCAGATGGAGCTCAGAACTTTCAAGCTAATGCTCTCCACCTTCTCCAACATCTCCAACTTTACCACAGGCAATGACACAGACACTCTGCAGTCCGAGGGCCCATACCAGGCAGCGGAGGTGGTGATCATTGTCCTGCTTGCAGGATCCCTCAGTCTTGTAACGATTACTGGGAACATACTGGTCCTAATTTCAATCATAATTAACAGGAGCCTCCAGACCATAAACAACTACTTCCTCTTCAGCCTGGCATGTGCAGACTTGACCATGGGAGTCAGTACCATGAACCTGTTCACAGTCTACCTTGTGTTTGGATATTGGCCATTGGGGCCAGCAGTCTGTGACCTTTGGCTTGTCCTGGACTATGTGGTTGGCGTTGCCTCTGGTTTGCATCTTCTAATCATCAGCTTTGACCGTTACTTCTGCATCACCAAGCCACTCAGCTACCCTGCAAAAAGGACGGCAAGGGTGGCATGCATGATGATTGCAGCAGCCTGGTTTATTGCCTTCATCCAGTGGGCCCCACCCATCCTGTTGTGGCAGGTTATTGTTGGTGAGCGCACTGTGCCAGAGGGTGAGTGCTACGTCCAGTTCCTGTCTAATCCAACCATCATTTTTATCACCGCCATTTTTTCTTTCTACCTGCCTGTTGCCATCATGATCTTACTGTATTGGCAGATCTCCAGGGCCAGCAAGAGCCGTGTGAAGAAGGGCGAACAAAACCCAAAACAGGACAACCCTTCCAACAGCAAAGCAGGAAACCACATCACAATGCCCTGTGATGATGAAAAGGTGAAAACCCATCACACAGAGAAGAGCCAGAATGGTGGAACAGGTGGAGTCGGGGAGGAGGAGCCGAGTGCACCAGTACATCCTGAGAGAAATGAAATTGCTGAGGCCCCTGCAGATCAGGAAGGAAACCCCACAGCCCACAGCCTAAATGCTACGATGGAAAAGCAGCTTCCCTCAAAGAAGGCATTGCTATCGCGTGAGAAAAAGGTAACACGCACGGTAATGGCCATTCTTGTTGCCTTCATAGTCTCATGGTCGCCTTATTATGTCATGGTGCTCGTCAGCACCTTTTGTTCAACCTGTGTTCCCTCCATCATGTGGAATCTTGGCTACTGGTTCTTCTACATCAACAGCACCATCAATCCAGCCTGCTATGCTCTCTGCAACAACTCCTTCAAGAAGACCTTCATACAACTCCTGTTCTGCCAGCACAAGGACATTCGCTTGGGCAGATAGAGAGGTGTGATTATTTCTGTGTTGTTTCTGCAGATGCTCTTCTTTGTCTTTTCTCTACATATCCTCCGATATCACCTTTAGGAACATCAGGTAGAAGTTCAGAAGTAGAACTACAGACACACAACCAAAAGATGTAAAGTCAAATTAAACACATTTCTATGCTTGTGAATTAGAATTCAAGCACATTAACTTCAAAGTTAAGACTCAGAGTCAAGGAGAGTTCATAGCAATTCAGGAGATCCTCTTCTTATTGTAATTGATATTTTCATCTGAAATAAATTTAATGTACAGTGCCATAAATAAGTTTGCAGTCACTGAGAAATGTTGTTGGTTTAAAAAATGAATACTTTTTCATAAAAAAAAAAACAACCATGAAATATTCAGATCCCCCCCACAATGGGATGGCTTATATCCAGCTTGAAAAAGAATGAGAAGGAATGGACAGTCAGACAATAGGACAAATGGAAGTTTGAGTAGACACATCAACAGTACAAATGAATACGTATCCAAATATTAAATTTCGTTGAGAAGTATTGAGGGGTTGGGAGTTCTGGTCCAGAAAAGAAGTCTCAACAGATGAACGGATGGACAACACTCATTCCAATATCCCCATCCACTTCATGGCAGCAGATATTCAGCTAAGTCCTTTTTTTATAGAACTTGATTACAATTACTGTTAAAATAATACTTTTTTTTTTTTAAAGGGGACTGTTATCACGTTTTTTATAGGGCTATAAACTAAAACTATAAAACAGTCACCTGTGGCCTACTTTATTTTTGAGAATTTTTTTTTTAATTTTTGCGTTGACGCAATATCCCGAAATACGGTTTCAAAGTGCCTGATTTTCACCCACAGAGATATAAAAACACTAGAGTGGACAACGTCACTGGCTGGACCAAAGCGCACACGGCAGAATAGCTCCGCCATCTTGTGTATGTATAAATGTCCAATGAGCCACATGTAAACATTAGGCTAAAAATGGGTGTCAATTTTTTTTTTTTTTTTCTGGGGAGAGACTTGTTTTCTGTGTTCTTTTTTATCTTTTCAAACTTAAAAAGGACACGAATAAGGAATTGTAATTGAACAACAATATCTATGCTCCATTATTTGGGAAAGCTAAAGAATAAGTTCTACGATTGCCTTACCCTTTATATTATCGCTCAGTTAATTACATCTTTGTTTCGTTCAAAGAAAAAGCATTCGCATTCAGCTGTGCCTGTGAGTCTGACCCAGGCCTATAACTGGAAGAAACTAGTTGTTACATACCTATATGAATTTATATGTATGCTTTGTGTATTACGATCGGAACAACTTCATTCTGAAGTGTGCATACTTACTTGTTGTCTTCATTTAATCCGTCTTTGCCCTGACACAATGGATAACAGGATGATATTAAAAAAACTGGAATGTGCTCCACACGAAAAAGATCTGGGAGTGATTGTTGACCAAACCCTCACAGCCTCTCGGCATTGTGCCGTAGCAGTTAAAAAAGCCAATCGGATGCTGGGATACATTGCCAAAAGTATTGAGTACAAATCTAAGGAGGTGATGCTTCTTTTGTACAACACATTCGTCAGACCACATCTGGAGTATTGTCTACAGTTCTGGGGACCATACTTTCGGAAAGATATCGAGGCTCGAGAAAAAGTTCAGAGAAGAGCCACTAAGCTAATTCCGGGTATAAAAGATGAAAGCTTTGAGAAGAGGCCGAAGATCCTTCATCTCTTTAGTCTTAGGAAAAGGAGACTTACGGGTGATCTGATTTAGGTCTTTAAATATGTTAAAGGGATTAACAAAGTGAATTACGTGGGATTCCTTCGACCAAGTGTTGTTAGTAGAACTCGGGGTCACAAATGGAAGTTGACCAAAGGTAAATTTAGAATTGATATTTGGACATATTTCTTCACCCAAAGAGTAATTTCGATGTGAAATAGCTTGCCTGACCATATTGTTGAGGCAGAGACCTTGGGAGTTTTCAAGAGCAGGCTTGACTTAAAACTAGATGTCATTGAGTCATTGAGTATCTGAAGTGATATATTCACAATAGTATAAAGAAACTGGCGAGCCTAGCTGGGCTGAACGGCCTGTTCTGCCATTCATGTTATGTTATGTTATGTTATGTTATGATATCGCGTGTTGCCCCAACTGGGATCAATGTAGAAGTCTAAAAACTAAAGTATGTAAATGAAACCGCGCCAGTTTCAGTTTCCCCGAATACACTGTTAATACAAAACGAATAAACTGAAGCCTTTTTTGCCAGGTAATTTAACTTCACCCAAAGAGTAATTTCGATGTGAAATAGCTTGCCTGACCATATTGTTGAGGCAGAGACCTTGGGAGTTTTCAAGAGCAGGCTTGACTTAAAACTAGATGTCATTGAGTCATTGAGTATCTGAAGTGATATATTCACAATAGTATAAAGAAACTGGCGAGCCTAGCTGGGCTGAACGGCCTGTTCTGCCATTCATGTTATGTTATGTTATGTTATGTTATGATATCGCGTGTTGCCCCAACTGGGATCAATGTAGAAGTCTAAAAACTAAAGTATGTAAATGAAACCGCGCCAGTTTCAGTTTCCCCGAATACACTGTTAATACAAAACGAATAAACTGAAGCCTTTTTTGCCAGGTAATTTAACTGGCACCTTTTTGCCAGTTATTTTAACTGTAATTTTACAATAAGTTTACCACAGAGTTCAGTGCATGTTCAGTGTAAACCACGGTTAAATGCGCGCAGGACTCCTCTTACAGTTAAAATGACAAGGAGACAATGCGTCAATTTAACGGTTAAATTCAGTCAGTTTATAACAGTGCAGGAAAGCTGAACTTTATTTCGTTGCTCTGTTGCGACTGCATATGTGTATGGTGCAAACCAGCTTGCCCGGTACACACGAGTGCTTTTGAATGGAAATGCATTGTGACGGGACTGGACATTTTGTCCAATGTAAGCGAAAATCCATTATATAAAATCAGGTATATTCGATGTTTATTTCATGGAAAAACATTACAGAAAAAAATCGGGACATCAGCTGTTGTTGTCATCTTCCAGTACTCTTTCAATTCTATAATTTAAAGAGTGACTGCTTTGAGACGGGGGAGGGGCTCGCGGCAGCACCCGCTGCTCGTTGAGGACGGTAACTGCAGAACGAAACTTGCTTTCATGTCAGTCTCCAAAACACCAGAAAAGTCTCCAAAAACACCAACAAAAGTAGCTAGATTTGTCGCTAGTCGCTTTTGAAAAAAAAAAGTTGCCAAGATGATTTGGAAAGTCGCCAGATTTAGCGAAAAAGTCGGCAAGTTGGCAACACTGTGAACATCTGCCCCGATATACATACACAACATGGCGGTTGAGTGCTGCCACAGAAACAAAGACTTTGTCCACTCTAGTGTTTTTATATCTCTGTGTTTTCACCCTCTGTAAATCAGCCCGTCAATTACTCCGTGACGTCACACAGTGAGATAGCAAGACAAAAAAACATTACAGACAATACAGAAAGGCATAGCGGCAGCTCAGATTCAGATTTCAACGACATTAGCGACTCTGCCGATTGCACAGATATCGAAACTGATGAGTGGAGATAAAACTGGCCACCTGCTGCGGGACTTGGCCAAATTTCTGAAAGCTAGGGCCTATTGCACGGAGGCGGGATAAGGGATTAGCCCAGGATCGGCACGGGATTAGCCTGACCTCAAACCCCATTTCGGTTGCACAGAGTGTGTGAGCTAAGCCATGGCACTAGTTACTATGGAAACAAAGTCTGTGGAGCTAGCCAGCTCCAGAGCAAGCTTACGAACTAGCTAAGCTCCTGCCTCCAGCCAATTTCACCTCACCTCATTCAGCAGTCACCCAAATTGAAGATCAATGTCCTTAACAGTCGTTCTGAATTGTCCACTACTCATAGCTATCTCAATTATAGTATGCCCAGAGTAATTATCTTAGAAACTTGTGACCATTGATGTCAGTAAAATAGCCAATATCCTATCATTATATTCAAGTATCCATGTGACAGTGGCCATCACAATTCAGTCCCCCTTCCATGTCACATTTTAACCATATTTAGAATCCGTTATTATCAGATTTGTCCTTATTCCCCAAACTGAGACTTCCATCAGAAAAGAAAATGAGCAATGCTGTATGAAGTAGGTAATCGTGTTTCAGCGCGGTCTTAAATCGCTGCGTAATCCCCTGCATACAGCACTGCCGCTACTTTACTCCGTCTTTATTCAGACTGCAATGGGTAAGGTAGAGTCATTGCCTTCGTGCTGGACACGAGTGCAATGTCGCTCGCTTCGCAATACTGGAATCAAACATTCTCAGGAGGCTCCTTGACGTAATTTTCTGACGCTTACATTCTACTTTTTAATTTGAGTATGCCTCCATCAGAGGTGATTAAAAGCAGAAAGTAAACTCAACTAATCTGAAAACGTCTTCTTGATCGGACAATCAATTCAGTTTGTATAGGAAAAAAAGGGGCTTGTAGCATAATTGTCAGACATATATGGAACATAAATATGCTTCATAGTTCTGACGATCTCAGTTTTGTTTTCACAGCTATCGTGCGCATGTCACACTCAAGCTCTATCAATCCTGGTCTCGCTCGATAATAGGGACTTTAAGCAAAGGCGGATTTTGCGACGGCTACGGCGCCCGGAAATAAATCTCTCCTGACACTGGTGCCGTAGCCTCAAAGTCATAGTTGGGACCTTAAGCAACGGGCTGACTTTTCACAACGGTACAGGCGACGTCACAACCTTCTGACAGCTGTGGTTACGTATAACAACAGCAGAGTGGCTGACTGTCTACAGCTGACCAGAACGCCTTTGGACAGATGAATGACGTACAAGATTTTTTTTAACGGACAGCTGCGCACAGCAATTTCTCAAAACGTCTTCTGATGAAACGTCGTCAGATGAAAGTGACATTTCCGCGGCATTTTAGATTTTCCGTCAGTATACGCACATCGATCCGTGGGAAATCAGTTTCAGTCAGCTGATTTAAGCACACATCTAAGCAGAGTGTGAAGGAATGGTAAAGTGCATGGGCGTGTGCATATATATAGCATATGTGTGCTATATGCACGGCAGTATAAAGACACTAATGTACATTGGAGTAAATATAGATATGTATGGGGTATACAGAGAAATTGTATACCGTATGCAATGCAAGGATGAGGGGAGAATATAGCCTACAGCAGAAGATAGTTCACTATGGTTTTATACAGTGAAATATACGTATAGGTAAGTGACAATAGGCGACAGGCTGGCCGTCTGTTTACGTCAGATACCTAAAATTCCGGGTTGATTGCAGTGCAGTGCTCAGTGAAAATCGCGGTCTTTTTCAGCATGTTTTGGTGTCCTGGATGCGCGGTTGAAATTGTACGCTTATACTGATGTTATAGTTCACATTCCCCGCATTAGCCTCGTCTCTGAATTTTCTCAATCGACTTCATAGAAGTACCGTAATTTTCAGAAATGGTTCGCTGAAACATGTAATGTATAGTGTGTTACTATCAATTGTTGAATACATTTCATCTCAGAAATCCAATGAAAATCTTTTAATGCAATCACCTGAACCACGCGTTGTCGCGACTATGTGGGATTGGCTCTTCGTCCGCAGTAGATCAGCCTGCTAGGGCAAGGCAACGCCAGAACTCCGGCTTAAGTTTGGATCAGCAGAGCGCAGATGTTTTTTCTGATGCCGTAGCCGTCTCAAAATCCGCCATGGCTTGACGTCCCTATAAATTCTGTCAGACAGCGACAGCTTATCTCGTTCACGGTAACGCCGAAGTGCATCAGCCACCCCTTTTTGACGGCGCTGAAACACCTCCCGAGTTTACTGTCACTTGAGTTTAGCTCACTTTAATACTCCTCTCAAACGTCTCGCACCATTCAGACAGAAACTAAAGGAATAGCAAGCAGAAGCATTTCAGCGATCCCATCGTCCCTCTGTTTGAACGTGGTCTTGGAGTGTTGCTGGCGCATGCGTCTGCTGCAGCTACTTAGTGTCCATGGTGATGATCAGCGATTCTGTGACTGATCTCGGGGTCTATTTGAGGTAGCCGCGTGCGCGCACTCAGCAGGATCAGCGGCACTGGGCTTCACTTAGCCTATCCTCCTTCACCCGCTGTTGGTTTTGTGCAATCAATTAAGCCAGCGACGCGCTGTTTGGGATATGGCAATCCTCGCTTTGGCGTTGATCCAGGATCTCAGGATCCGACTCTTGTGCAATAGGACCCCGGCTCGCATGTGGCCAGAACCAAATAAACAGAAACTCTGTAACATTTCCCTTACACTGCCCCAAGCGCACGCCCCTCTCCCCTAAGACCACCAATCACCAGCGTACCCGGAGGCACAGAGATCGCGAGCATACTCCGATTGGCAATGCCACAGGCAGAGGTTCTCCCAGCTTCCGTCTGGGTCGCTACAATATATCCATAACATAATATGCAGTGTTTATGTAAAGCATATTTATCATGAATTAAGTACATGAGTTCACTTGCAGAATAATTTAACATGTACTTTCATAAAATACGATCTGGGCTCGTATTACATAACCAGTAAACAAACAGTTTACCTCTAGGTTTACAAACAGCAGACGTCAAAGTGAATCTAAATAGGAAAAAAAGGTTCAAAGTACAGGCATAGGATCTGAAACATGTCACAAAAAATTCGGCGAAATTCAAAAACACTGATACAAAAATGAAACGTCGTCAATATGAATGGTAAAATCCCCAGCAGTAAGTATTTGATGACTTAGTCAAGTTTCAAAATGGGCTCGAACTAATGCGAAAATTCTGATGAAAAAAATACTAATAATGACAGAATATGGGATTAAAAACATGTAAGACATTCCGCGGTCAAACCTTAATCTTCAGTAACTGAAAAGATTTTAACAACAGTTTCAAGCTAGCTGCAGACTAATAAGTCGCTTCGGAGAGCAGCAGCTGGGCCCCCGCCCGACCCGGAGGCGATTTTTTTTTTTCCTAAACGCCATAGCTATTATGTGAAATTCCAGCCTTCTGATTGGCTGAGAGCTTCTAAAAATAATGTTTATATTTACTCGCTTACATGTGTTTTTTGTTGACTCGCGAGCGTGAGATGCCCTTCACTTGCTTTGATTTGGGACCTTGGACAAAGTCTATTGCAATATTCCGTGGTATTGAACCTTGCGCAACGCACTTCACCCATACAAACTACCTGCATTTTCCTTGGTGTGGGACAATTTACTGGCTGTTTCCTTGGTGTAGGCTATTGTGCGAAGCACTTTACTTGGATTTTCCTTAATGTGTGACCTTGGGCGATGAGTGCTATGAATGTAATATTCTGCAAATCATTTCTTCTGAAGCACAAAATCAATAAAGCAGTGAAGATGTTGTTACAAGGTATAAAGTAGTTTATTCAAGTTGCAAGAACAGCTAAAAGATTTAATTTTCACAAGAACTGACATACATAGAGATCTTACAGGGTTCATACAGGTTCTATTATGTAGTAAGATTTATGCTCTTTGATTTTTTCCCAGCCCAGTAATTTATACATAACATTTCCAACTTGGTACTTAATTATTTGATTCACCATTAACATTTTTGCACGTGATTATGTGAAATTCCAGCCTTCTGATTGGTTTAACTTAATACATTGCCGTATTGATTATTTTAAAATGTCTGTGCCCATAGTGTGTGGCTTTGATTGCAACTCTCCTGCTAAAAGTCAGTCTTTATCAATTGATGATTACGCTCAATTGAAGGTGAGTTTGGAAAGTGAAGGATAAACATCTTGTCAACCAAATGAACCTAAGGTGTTTTCGATCTTTTGTGAAACTTTCAAAACTTTCGAACGATTTTTTGCTCTTTGCGTATGCGTGTGTGTATACATGTAATAAGTAGCTGCCAGCTAATATGTACGCATGGTATACTAGCTATGCTATTTCATGTTTGGACTTGAAGCTACCAACCATCTTTTTGGCATGCGTCCAATTCAAGTCTTGACCACGATCAGTCAATTACAAGCCGGTAATGAGTAAAAGTGAAAATTCGAGAGTCCTATTCTCAGGACAGAGTTGTGCAAGGAGCTGTGTTGCTGTGTTCTGTTCGAGCAACCACACAGACTGAATGATTGACATTGTTTCATTCAATCCTCATTTTCTTCACACCCCAGTGTCCACCAGTGAAGGTTTTCAATGCATTATATGCCATCAATAAATTGGCCTGGGTTGCACCAATAAGGGTCTTATACCTACACGCTAATGTATAATCCTTTTTGTAAAATATTGTGTGATATATGAATAGTATGATGTACATTTAGAAAAGCTTTGAGTTAATGCAAAGGAGGGTTGTGAGATCTATTTTAATATGCCTTATAATGAACTTTCTGATCCATTATTCAAACAATTGAAAATAGGTGAATCAAATAACTGAGTACCAGTTGGAAATTTTATGTATAAATTACTGAAAATGAATTACCAAAATATCTTTGCATTTATTCAAGTGTAATTATGAAGTTTATAATTGAGCCCCTAAGAACCATACCGGGCCATCCCGCACTTTTGGCAAAATAGAGTTGAGGTAGTCAGCATGTGCAGAAAACTAAGATCTACATTTCCTAAATGAGCCAACCCAATCTACCCACATGGATTGTTCATACAAGCAAACGTCCTCTCTGCCCCTGTACTTATGCACTGCACTGCCTTATCCATAATAGGCCATCCCAGAACCTTCCCATAATTCATTGCAGACATGGCGGCTAGGTATCTCACTGATGAGGAACTGCTTGCTATGATTGATGATGATGGTGAAGTGTAAGATAATGGAGACCCAGAGTTTGTCCCAAATTAATCAGAAGATGATGATTCCGCTTCAGAAGGAGGTACCTTTCACTTTAAACGAAACAGAAGGGCATCCAAAACCTGCAAAAGAAGTGCATTACGTAATTGAACATATCATGAGTTTTTAACATAAGCAGTGTTTCTAGTTCCCAGTTACTCTAGGTGACACAGGAGGCTGGCAACTTTAAGTCCCATTTTCTCAAAAGTTCCCCAACATGGGTTGGCCCAGTATGGTTCTTAAGGGCTCAATTATCAGACAAGAAGAGAAATGAATATTTATCATAGTAGGGTCACACTTGCTGTCATTAAGAGAAGTATAATTTTTAGAGGTCCTGCATTATGCAACACCTCGAGTCAAAATTTGGAGAGCTTTTCATCGTTTAGTAGATTTAGTTTGTATTATATAAGTGTTCACTGACAAGTCAGTAATGCATTATTTCTGATGTTGTGGTTATTTTCAGTTACTAGTTATAGATCTGCTTATATATTTATTATTTTTTACGTAACAAACCCTTACAAAACGAAAATATATTGCAATATACTGGAATTTATATGGCAATATATCACATAATATATTTCAATATATGGGAAACTTGCTCTAATATTTTACAATATATAGCAATATATGGACGGACCATCTATTGCTATGTATTGATTCATATATTGTAAAATACACTGCAGTGCAAACCAAAACTGCATTACATTATTGCATGTATGTTTATTGAAACTATGTATTTGTGTATGAGTTAAGCAAGCTCGCGCATTGGTTTACCCAGAGCTTCAACAACAATAGTCCAAATCTCATTTAGCATGGCACATTCATTATATTTTACAATATGGAGCAATATATGGATGGACCATATATGGCTGTGTATTGATTCATATATTGTAAAATGTTGATGACAGAGAATATTATAAACAAGAGCACTCAGAGAGCGCAGCACCTCCGCCACGCCAAGGCAACTCTGTGCATTAGTTATTTTGGTTGGCTGATGTAGGGTGTTGTTGCATTCCACCGCCAGGTGGCAGCAAAACCCAAAAGCACGCCGATTGGAAATCCGGCCCATTGGAAAGACTTCAAATCTCTGCCAGCATCGCTGGATTTGAACTTTGGCCTATATCTCAGCTGTACTTTGGTCTAGATATGCCAAAATTTAATCACTTGTGCTACTCTAAGATCCTGCAAAGTTTGGTTAAAATCTATGCGCCTGTTTTTGAGATATCCTGCTAACAGACAAACAGGTAAACACCGGCAAAAAAATACACCTCCTTGGCGGAGGTGGATTATGTTGTCATTAACAACAGCAAATAAAATCACATAAATCAATTACATTTTCTCTTTTGATTGAACTTTTCATTCCTCCACATGACATTTCAGTCCTCCACCCTGGATCATGGATGCATTCATGCATAAAGGTTGGCATATTGTGGCAGATCAATTAACATACATTTCCTGTTGAATTTCATCACATCAAAAATCTGTATCCTGCCCCGTAACACTCTTTTCAGGCCAACGAAATTTTCTACATTTGGCACTGAACTGTGTGATTTATAATACTGTCTTCCAACAGCAAAACATTTTCTGTCGAGACTCTCTATCACAATGTAATAATAAAAAGTGATTATGTGTCCATTATCCAACAAAACAGTGAAGCTGTTCCTTTTCATTACTCTAGTGAACTGCTCTGAGTAATACAGTTGTCCTTTGACCAGAATTCTACTGAATATTTTCACAACTGTATCCGTGGTGACTGAAAGTTTCTCTCTCATAGACAGTATCTCTTCGTTAGTAAGTTTTCGTACATAGTGTAAACCAAGGGTCACAACTTGATCTGCTATTCTTTCAAACTGTTTCAGTTTTTTTTCTTTTTTGACCAGTGAAGTGCTTAAACAGCTGTATATATCTCGGCACAGCATTTCTCAGTACATTGTTTTTCAAAAGAGGCAACTCTTGTCTATATGTGAATTGTTTCATGATCTGTAAAGGAACACACTGGGTGCCGCGAAACATCTTCAGTATCTCCCCATTAAAAGACTCAAAATATATCCTGAATGTGCCCACAAAGGTCCCCAATTTCTTACAGAGTCAGGCAAATGAAGACATAAATGTACATTAAATGACACATTTTCCTTTCCATACAGTGTTTCAAATTGTTTGACAAAATCTATTACTTGTTTTTCACAAATTTTAACCCATCTGATGTGACAATGTCCTTACATAGCAATAACATGAAGGCGACAAGGATTAACCAGTGCTGGTAAAATGCCTGGGGTAGTATTCCTTTTAGTACAAACACGCTATAAAAAAAAGTAGCCAGTTCTGCCATTCGCTAGCCTTCCAAAACTTCCTTTGCTGAAAAGAACGGTGCACTCTTGTGATACTGAAAGGAGGTTTAATTATTAAGAGTTGTTGATCAAGTTCAGGAACTTGATTACCAATATAATACGGCTTCTCATGGTTTTCGCTATCCAGCCACAAACTTGCCATTTGCCGAACAACACCAAGATGTACATAATGCATTACCTAGGGATGATGCTCAGCTTCAACTTGAACCAAGGAGACAGGGTTTCATTCTGTTAGTTCTCCGGTCAATGTCCCTTCAGCTGCTGTATTTGAAATAAACCCTGTTGAGTTAATGTAAACTTTATTGATGCATTAGACAATATATTATCATTTATATTTTAAAATACGACCCCAATTCCGAAATAGTTGGGACAAAATGTAACTTATGAATAAAATCAAAATGCAATGACTTTCAAATCACACCAGCCAGTATTTTATTCACAATAGAACAGAGATAACATAGCAAATGTTGAAACTGAGAAATTGTACAATTTTATCCACAAAATGAGCTAATTTCAAATTTGGTGGCTGCTACAGGTCTCAAAAAAGTTGGGACAGGGGCCTGTTTAGCATGGTATAGGATCCCCTCTTCTTTTTAACACAGAGTGGAGGCGTCTGGGCATTGAGGAGACAAGTTTCTTGAGTTCAGCCATTGGCATTTGATCTCACTCTTGTTTAATACAGGCTTCCAGCTGCTGGAGAGTTTTGGGTCTCCTTTGACGGACTTTTCGTTTAATTATGCGCCAAATGTTCTCAATCGGTGAAAGATGAGGACTGCAGGCAGGCCAGTTCAGCACACGGAGTCTTCTACTATGAAGCCATGCTGTTGTAATAGCTGCAGTATGTGGTTTTGCATTGTCCTGCTGAAATACACAAGGCCTTCCCTGGAATAGATGTCGTCTGGAGGGGAGCATATGTTGCTCTAAAACCTTTATATACCTTTCAGCATTCATGGTGCTTTTTAAAACATGCAAGTGTCCCACACCATAAGCACTAATGCATCCCCATACCATCAGTGATGCTAGCTTTTGAACTGAATGCTGATAACAGGAGGGGTGGTCTTTCTCCTCTTTAGCCTGGAGGACATGCTGCCCATGATTTCCGACAAGAATGTCAAATTTGGACTCATCTGACCACAAGACACTTTTGCACTTTGCTACAGTCCATTTTAAAGGAGCCTTGGCCCACAGAACGCGGCGGCGCTTCTGGATCATGCTCAACAATGGCTTTCTTTTTGCATGATATAGTTTTAGATGGCATCTGTGGATGGCACGGTGGACTGTGTTTACAGACAGTGGTTTCTTGAAATATTCCTGGGCCTATTTAGTAATGTCAATGACAGAATCATGCCAGTGAGTGATGCAGTGGCGTCTGAGGGCCCGAAGATCACGAGCATCCAGTAAAGGTCTTCGGCCTTGTCCCTTACGCAAAGAGATTTTTCCAGTTTTTCTGAATCTTTTGATGATGTTATACGCTGTCGATAATGAGACCGTCAAAGCCTTTGCAATTTGACGTTGAGGAACATTGTTTTTAAAGTATTCCACAATTTTTTTTACGCAATCCTTCACAGGTTGGAGAGCCTCTGGCCATCTATACTTCTGAGAGACTCAGCTTCTCTAAGACATCCTTTTATATTCAATCATGTTACACACCTGATGCCAGTTAACTTAATTACTTGCTAAATGTTCTTTCAGCTGATTCTGTTATATATTAATTGCTTTTTCAGCCCTTTTTTTTGCCTGTGTCCCAACTTTTTTGAGACCTGTTGCAGCCAGAAAATTTGAAATAAGCTCATTTTGTGGATAAAAATGTAAAATGTCTCAGTTTCAACATTTGAAATGTTATCTATGTTCTATTGTAAATAACATATTGGCTTATGTGATCTGAAAGTTATTGCATTTTGATTTTATTCACAATTTACACTTCGTCCCAACTATTTCAGAATTGGGGTTGTATATGAGAGACCATTGTACATATAAATAAGGATATATTAACTAGTACATTAGGATATATTATTTCATATATTTACCATGCATCTTCCGGCGTATAAATTCATGTATACCAAACATAATCTGATATATACGGTAATTTGATATATGGTTTTACATCAATCAATATATTTCTTCTACACATTTAAGACCTTGTACATATATGTTAACATATAAATCTAATTATATTATCTATTAATTAAAGTATATTATATAATATAATTCCATCATATAATATTTACATATATTTACAATGCATCTTCCCATATATAATTTCATATATAATCCCATATATAATCTGACATATATTTCAATAAAATCAATGTGACACTAAGCAAGGACATATCAATGCAGTGCGTACAGTTTGTCCTCATTTTATTCCCCCCCCTTTCTTTCATGCACCCCTACTACCCATTAAGCATTTAAAATGAGGGAAAACTTACATTTCTCCTCTATGATTCCGTATGTTTAAACATTTTACCGTATTTCCCGAATTTTTCCCTGATATTTTCCCTAATATTTCCTGTCTTCTACTTCACCACTTGTTGTACGCTCTATATAGTTGCATAAAGCAACTTGAGCTGCATGGCGCAAATCAAGTTGAATAAGGTTTAACCGCAGGGCACAGGCACACAGCCACTCTCCAACCCAGGGACAATTCACACATGTACTGTAATTGAACACAGCTGGAAAGTAATCAAGGGAGGCTTGATGAAGGAAACCAAGGTAATTTATTTAGAAATGAACAAAATAAATAAACATAAAAATAAAGTGGCGGGACCCCCACATCACATGCCTCCTGCATCCACGTCATCTGCAATGGAGGGAGGTTAATTAGTGAAATGGAATGAGATAGGTTGTGGAGAAACATACTGTACAGCATATGTCACTCACCTGAATCCTGGGGAAGGATGACGGGTAGGGAGATGGAGGGTCGATGGAACTGCGCCTCGGCGAGTGCCAGCTGTCTCCGCTGCAGCTCCAACTTCTCCCTCTTCAAATCCAGCGTCTCCTGCTGGAGGGCACTGGATTTCTCCAGGTGCGCCAAAATCCCACGCAGCACAGGCAGCTTCCCCCTCTCGGACGCCACCAGGGCCTCACTGGAGGTATAGCGTGTGAGAGGTGGCGAGAGATGGCGAGTGTGACCCCTGATGCCACCCCGAATGCGGACACTGGGCCGGCCTGCTGGTGTGGGTTGGCACCTGGGGAATGGCGGGGGTCGGGGGACGTCTCCAGTGGCCAAGCTGCTGTTGCTGGGGGTCAGGGAGGTTGGTGGCGCTGCTGTGGCCCCGCTCCCAGATGGCTTATCCTCCTCCTCCTCTGACTGCAGGGATGGACCGGGTTCTGACAACCCCTTGTCGTCAGACGACACATGTCATCAGCTCTGTATTCACAGAATTACTGACACGTGTAATTGAACGCGCTGGAAACTAATCAAGTGATGCTTCACCTGCTAGTCTACATAAGGGGGTTTCCCAGTCACACGTGTGAGGTACCATAGCTGCTAGACAGCATATTCTTGCTGCAAACCAACAGCGTCGCCGTGCGCAGAGCCAGATGGTTTATATAAATGCATTTTTGCGTCACCACTTCAGTCCCCTGGACGTGCTAGCAGACCACACTGTCCAGGCAAAGTACAGGTTGCCTCGCCCTGAGATCCAGCGCCTGATCCAGTTGGTGTCTCCACACATCCGGAGGGCAACCCGATGAAACTTCACCCTGAGCCCACAGGTGCAGCTCCTCGCTGCGCTGCGTTTTTACGCAGTGGGGAGCTACCTGGAGGTGGTGGGGGATGGCACCGGCCTCAGCAAAGCGTCGGTGTCAAGGAGTGTGACAGCTGTGACACTGATCCTCCTGCGCCATGTCTGACAGCATGTCAGGATGCCCACCACGAGGGAGGAGGTCCGTCAGGTCCACCAAGGATTTTACGCCATGGCTGGGATCCCCAGGGTGATAGGTGTGGTGGATGGCACGTTGATCCCGCTCCTCAACCCATCCCTGGAGGACCCAAGCTGGATCAGCAGGAAACACTACGCTGCCATCAACACACAGGTGGTGGTGGACTACGACGGGCTGATTACCGACATCATTGACAAGTGGCCAGGAGGCACCCATGACAGCTTCGTGTGGGCCAACTCGGCTGTGGGGCAGAAGGCTGGCAGGGGAGAGTTTGACAGGAGCTTCTTCCTCGGGGACAGTGGCTACCCTCTCCGCAGCTACCTGATAACCCCCTTACCAAACCCGGCATTGCCAGCGGAGGAGAGGTTTAAAGACTCCCACACCCACACCAGGACCCATATCGAACGGGTGTTTGGCAGGTGGAAAGCACGCTTCCGCTGCATTCATCGGTCGTCGGGTGGGCTGTGCCTGTCACCTGTCAAGTCCTGCCAAGTCATCGCTGTGACTGCTATGCTCCACAACATAGCTGTGCGCGCCAGGGCAGATGAGCCACCTGCGCTACATGAGGATGAGTCATCGGAGGAGGAGAACAATGATGACCCACCACCACCACCACCATCCCACCATGAACCCCGAGCAGCACTCTACCAAGCCGGTCTTCTGGTCAGACAGGAGCTCATCAACCTGTTCTGATTTCGGACATCCCCACTTCCCCAACCTTTCACTTTGCAGTTACCAACCAGTCCACTGAGCACTTGTACCACCCCCCCCCCCCCCCCCCCAACCACCACCACCACCACCACCACCAAATAATAAAAAAAACACTAAATAAAATAAGCCCACTGCCACCATGCAGTGCGGCAAGCATCATATCAGCTGTTACTCTTAAGGATAGCAGCAAAGCTTATAAGCTTTGCTGCTATCGCTAAGAGTAACAAAGTAAACTGCATAATTATAAGCAGAATTGAGCCCTAAGAGCCATACTGGGCCAACCCATGTTGGGGAACTTTTGAGAAAATGGGACTCAAAGTTGCCAGCTTCCTGCATCATCTAGATATCTGGGAACTAGAAACACTGCTTCTGTTAAAAAACTCAAGATATGTACAGTTCGTTTGGATGCCCTTCTGTTTCATTTAAAGTGAAAGGTACCTCCTTCTGAAGAGGAACCATCATCTTCTGATTGATTTGGGTCAAACTCTGGGTCTCCATTATCTTCCACTTCACCATCATCATCAATCATAAAAGCAATTCCTCATCAGTGCGATACCTATAATTATAATGGTCCACTATGAGATTGCATATTTACAGTCAGGACATTTGAAATGAAAATAAGAATGAAAATAAAATTTCTGAAATAATATGACATTGCAGGATGGCCCGGTATGGTTCTTAGGGGCTAATTGTCATAAGAATGAAAAATGTTATGACATTACACGATTTCACTTTCATGTAGTGTTATGATTTCATTTGTGTTTTCGTTCTTATTTTTCTGATTTCTTATCTGTGTTATTGGTCTTTACTTGCGTCCGTTTGTTTTTAGACATTCTGCTGCGTGCACAATGGCATTACGCACGTTAATGTTTAATATTATACGCCACTTGTTACATCAAAACTTCTTTTGTGTGCGCGTAAGTATGTGGAACAATCGGTTACTCTGACATCGATTGACAATTGAGCTCCAGTTTAGAAGGCAGTTAAGAAGGGCACAAAGACACTTGTTAAGAAGGGCACTAAGAACGCATCTGGGAAACACTCCTATCTTAAGGCTCCCTCTTAGCTGAACTCCTCTTTGGAGCCTTCTTAACTCCTTAAGAACGCTCTTAAATGGGTAAACGCAGCCAATGGCTCTTAAGCAGAAAAGACTGGTGTAGTGCAGAGACCTGTGTTCCCAAGTTTTAGTGAATCGCAAGAATATTCCCTCCATAAACTCTATTTCTAAATCAGTCAGCCAACACACTGGCACGTTGGAGAGCGCGTCAACAGAAATACTAAAACGTAGTAAGGAGTCCAAATGAAACAAGGGAATCAGATATGGCAGACTTCACTTATTCACGCAAATATTGACAAGTGCGAAAACACAAACAGGCAGACAGGCAAACAAACACACAGAGCCGCTAAAAACAGTACTTCGCGCCCACTCCGTGGGGTGAAGTAAAAAAAAAAAAAAAAGAAGAAGAGCAATACAGAGTAATGCTGAAACAATAAAATGCAACAACTCTCATGCCTGGTTAGGACCTCAACTTTAAAAACGGTACAATACCAGGCGCATAATGCTCGCGCGCTGCACCGAATTGGTTTTTGGGAACGCAAAACATCCCGAATGTGCAACAAAACTTAATTCAGGTAGCACGCACTTGGAAAGTTAAGCCCTTTCTAACTCTTCTCGTAAATTAAGTTGTCCACTTGAAATTGCCTACATAAGTGATCCGAACCTTGTGCAGTATACTAACCCAATAAAGTATATTACATCATAGCGAAGGTTTGGAAGTGGCAAGGAGGGGTCTCCAGCCTGTGCCTGATCACGGAGTTAAGATTCATTTTCTAATGTAAAAATAACAATTCCACTAAACAAAGCTTATAGCCTAAACATTTTCAGTGAAGTGCGGCTTGAGGAGACCACCCGTTTACTCTAATCCCATGGGCGGATTTAAGGTTCACTTATGGCAGCCTGGGTACTGTTTTCTAGATTGAGTCCAAAAAAAAAATGATCCCACCCCTGACCAGCCGTTATTTGTTATTCACTGGTGTTCCCAGCGCAACATCGTTACGTTTATGAGGCAAATTGCGTGATGGAGCTCGTGCTCGTTGCTTTCCCAAAGACTGCTCACCTGACGCAATAATTTCTTGAGGTGAAATTATTTTTCGAGAATTCCTGAGAGGTTACTACTTCGGTGCAAGCGTGTTGTGAGGGACTGCCCACACTGTTTTTATCCCCCTTCTCTTAGCCAGCATCTCCGTGCTTCTGTCTCGCACTCGATCGTGAGTCTCCTACATGTCTCTCACTCGCGGGTTTTCCTTCCAGACAGCAGTGCTGCATATTCTCGTGCCTCAGCGTCGCTTTATTCCCCAAGCATGCCATCAGACCGGCAGCGAGGTACATGAGACCGACTGAAGGCTGTGTACTCTCACCTACCGAACGGAGAGTACTATTGGGAGAACCGCTACGAATCCTCGCGAATAGGTAAAGTAATCGTAAAACTTCAGCGCAATTGCTATGATTGTTAAGTGTTGGCAATGTGATGATGAAGATCCATAAAGCGGCTCACCAATGGCATCGTTTGTTTAGCGGAATTTAAGCACCGCGGCCAACAGATACAATATGACAATGAATTTGCGAGTTCGCGGAATCTGGTCGCCAAATGGTTTTAATATGATAACTTTAGAGTTTTTATGCACCATCGATTCCAAAAGAATTGGAACAGTGTGTGACATTGATTTATTTGTAAGTTCTCATTTACAGCGGTTAAAATAAGTATTGAATCCGTCGACATTTTTCTCTGTAAATATCTAGCCTACTCAGCGCCATTAAAAAAGCAACAATGAGGTATGTACTGTATTTGCGTCAAATTGAAGAATCGATTGATTTTTATTGCTTTTCCAGTGAGGCACGAGTGGAAATGAAGAAAAGCGCGTGGTATTGTAATCATGGCGCGCGCCACGTGAACGCGCCAAGCACTTCAGTAATAACAAACATTAAGCTGTGTGTGACGTGTACAGTGACACTTGACTTGTTCTTTTTGGTGTGGTCAATAGCCTACATAAAAAAAAAAAAAAAAAAACGAAAAATGCTTCTGCATCAAGAAAATGGAATGGCTTGTGGCACAGGAGAGAGAAAAAGAGCCATTGGCATGTTACGGGCAGGTCTCAGCCGCCGAGAGGTGGTGCGTCGTTTGCACTGTCACCGTTCAACAAACAGTCCTCCGTCTATCCGAGAATGGAACACAGGCACTGTCACTGACCGACCCCGCTTAGGGCAGCCATGAGTGACTATGGAAGCTCAAGAGCGCCACATCTTTTTTTTTTTTTTTTTTTTTTTTAACGGAGATGAACTGATGTCATGTCGGTTTGGGGGATGGAATTAAGTGACGACCCCTAAAAAATGCAGCGTTCGAAGGCTGTAGCCTACGCTTTGAGATGCACCCACGTCCAGCTGACAAGTAGCAATTTAGTTTTATTGTTTCCTCAATAACCCAGATATGTACTGTGGTGGTAAATGCTGTTTATTGTGCTTTTGGAACTCTATTCTCAGGAATACCAAGCATTTCTTTGGTAGTATCCACACATTTCAAGCTAGACGGAGCCAAAGTCGGAGGAAAACTCAAAACGGACCATTTCATAGCAGATTGTGCCTCTGTTTAGGTGCCATTATTTTGTTTACCCAGCAAGATAGAGATCTGATATTCTCTGGATGCATACATTAGTAAAATCTGAATGACAATATTTTCAGTGTATTTGATATTCAACATCAAAAGTGAGAAAATTTTGTCCCCAGGGGGCACGGTTGGCTGGATGCAAGTACTGGCCATCCCCAGCAATGTACCAAAGAATTTTTTTTTTTTTTAAATTGTGATACACACAGCTAGTTCTCTCTGAAAATTCAGACTTTGCTTTGGTGCTGTGCTGGGTAGATAGCTTTCTGACTAAAGGTGGCACCCTTAAGATTTTTGCATTCCATTTTTTATTCCATTCAAGATTGTTTTAAAGGAGGATTATCATCAGGATATTTCTGCCCTCCTGTTATTTCAATTCATTAATCGCATGCTAATTAAACTGCATTCATATTGCTCAGTTGGCTAATTGACGAAAAAATCGAATTTAATTGAGCCCATTGGGCAGCGCCATCATTTTCCGTAGCACCTGTCTTGTCGAATTCTCGGGCGCGAGATCGTGACGTCAGCGCGGCGGTCAGGAAATGTTCATTTACTTCAAGCCTGATGAAAGCCTGATAGGTACAGTTATTCTGTGAAATTTTTGGTCCCAATGCCTTTGTGATTGGAAACACACCAAACTGTTGCAATCAACCGAAATTATGTCCAATTTTCAGCATTTGTTTGCATTATTTCAGTGGGTATTATTTTTAATGTGGAGTAAGGGCGTGTTCACATTGACATTTTTTTTTCTCAGGTGCGAGTGGATGTTTCACATTATATTCCTATGATACAGAGTGTTTTTGGAAAAAAAATCCTGAGCGTTTTTAAAAACACTGCCGCCAGCATTTTTTTTTTTTTTTTTTTTCTACTGCTCCGGGTGCTTTTCAAGTTGAGAAAACTTCTACTCTCCAAGAAAAAGCACCCTGCGTCAAGCGCTTTTTTGACAGCTGACCAATGAGCGAGAACTTGCATCTCTATGGAAACTCTGATGGAAATTCTACAGCAGAAAAAGAAAAATGGTGACCAAAACAAAAAAGTCGTTGCCGACAGAGCAATTAGTTGCTGAGTCGTTCCTCTGGACTGATGGCTTGCCTCATTTGGGTGTCTTGCTTTGTTATTGAAGGTGCAACGATAAGCAAAAGAGTTTCAAATTGACTCTTGTCAAGTCTGAAATGCGCACTGAACCGTGCATTATCAAACCGTAGCTCCTGGACTAAACTATGAAATGCACCGTACTGCTGCCGTCCCCGGTTAATATCATGCACCCACAAACGGGAAGGTTCGTTGTTATCCTCGTCGGCATCTAAAGCCAAAACAAGGGCTAATTTTCTCATCCTTGACATTGTAACTAGTTGACACTGATACAAGTAGCCTAGGCTAACCTCTTTGATATTGTAACCGATTGTAACGTACTTGTGCTCTAGAATGAACTGTTGTCATGGGGATAAAAAAAACGCCCGGCGCTGTTTTTAGGACAAAACCCCTGTCAGGTTTTTTTTTTAAAAAACCGCTCTGGTCAACTGTTTTTTTTTTTATTAAAAAAAATGTCAATGTGAACACGCCCTAAAGCTGCTTTCACACCGGACGCTAAACAAATTTTTCATGCAACAGATTACATTCAAAGTCAATGCAAAGACGCGAATACACGCGAAACGCGTTTTATTACGTGACGTCCTTGTGTACTGTACATTTAATGTGAGTGATACGATAAAGCGTGTGACATCATCACGTACCACACGCCTCTGTACGTGCCTGTATATAAATGGCCTGCGAGCCGCCAAGTTCAGTGTGTTGACTGTCACTGATGTTAAACGAGTGGGCGGAGAGAATCATTGCACCTGTAAATAAGTGAAAAAGCTGTACGAATTATCAGTTGCGTCTCTGCAGAATAAATATGCCAGTTCGGCTATAGATTAAATAAAGTGTGTGCAAGCTTGCTTCGTGCCCATTCACGCTAGGAACTGCTGCTGTGGAATATTCTTCCCCTCTACAAAAACAGTTGAAAATTGATGGGGAGAAGAATGTATCCTTCAACTTCAATGTTTTGTCACTCCATTTCCATCATGTCCATCATTGTCCATAGCCGGCACAATGCATCTCACTGATCAGCCGGGATGCTCTGTTCACACTCTTAGCCGCCGCGCTCACGTCACGATCCCGCGCTTTCGCGGGCTGAAACTCAGTCTCGCGTGGCTTGAATTCAAAACAAGCCCGGCCTCCGTTTTGGCTTCTATTATGGAAATTACGGGCAATTATCGCCAATTAAGTGGAAACGACCAATTATCTTGCGGAAATACTTGAGGGGGGTGCTGTTGGACATCATTGCAGTTAACACAAGTCGAAAAAGGTAAGAGTGAAAATCCTCCTTTAAAGCATTTTACAAGTGCTGTAATGTACCACAAAGGACTATGTATCCAGAGAATTTCAGATCTCTATCTTGCTGGGTAAACAAAACAATGACACCAAAACACAGGCACAATCTGCTATGAAATGGTCTGTTTTGAGTTTTCCTCCAACTTTGGCTCTGTCTACCTTGAAAAGTCCAGATGCTACCAAAGAAATGTTTGGTATTCCTGAAAATAGAGTTCCAAAAGCACTATAAACAGAATTTACCACCACAGTACAAATCTGGTTTATTGAGAAGATACACCTCAAACATGCCCCAAAAATCAATTTTGACCATCTTTCCTGCCGTCCATGTCCAGTTGATTGGACATGATTTGAAAAGGCACACACCTGTCTATATAAGGTCCCACAGTTGACAGTGCATGTCAGGGCACAAACAAAGCATGAAGTCAAAGGAATTGTCTGTTGACCTCCGAGACAGAATTGTCTCGAGGCAATTACTACGCCATTAGTTTTGGATATGTACTGAATAAATATTAAAAACGGCTTGCCACGCATTTTTGACTTGTGGAAATTCTTATTTAGATACTGAAATTCAATTCCGTCCAGTTACAAAGGGAATTGTAGATATCTGAAATGACATTCTTACTAGTTAGACTTCCACACTGACACATCAGTAATTTAATTTTGACTTGTCAGAATTGAATTTTAGATATATAGTATTACATTCAAGATATGTGTAATAGAAGGACAATCGTAGATTTCGACAATGAACATTGCTACTCGTGAGAATTGGATTGTTGATATCAACAATTTATATTTACAGGAGTCAGAATTGAATTGTAGATATCTATAATCAACATTTTGACTATTGTGAATGGGGTTGATATCATTAATTAGAATTGCAACTAGTCAAAGTTACATGATAGATATTTCGACTTCATATTATACCATGTCAAAACTGAATTAGAGATATTTCAATTTTGAATGGAAGTCAAAGGTGGAATTTGACTAATTGTAACTGAGTTGCATATATCTACAATGAACATTTCCACTCGTTAGAAAGTAATTGTTGATCTCAAGTATTAACAGCCATATTCTGAGAGAGTGGCACTGGCAGTGGAGTTGACATCTCAGAATTGCATGAAATTTGGCAGAATGGTGCGCATACATGTGTAATGGGAAATCCCGGAGTTTGAGCTCACAATTTTTATCAATATGGCTACAGGGCTACCTAGAAGTGGAAAAGTCAGGTACCAAATTGAGCATTTTTGAGGAAAAACACCCATTTTTGAAGGAATAGTGTTGATAACTGCTTCAATGTGCCAAATAAGTTACAATTGGGATACCCAAATTTTTAAAATGTGAAAGTGCCACCTGGTGATCATGTTGGTTATATGTGCAATGACAAGTAACCTGTGTACAACGGGAAAACATATTTTACAAATTCAGGTTTATTTTAATTTTTAAACCAGACCAGTGCCAAATTCATCTTACCTGTTTCCTTTTCAGGCATTAAAGGTGAGAAATTATTATTATTATTAAATAATTATTATTAAATAATAATTATTATTAAAATTATGAGGTATTAAGTCTGGCACCTTTTTGGTTTTTCAAGATATTTGCTCCCGAAGTTGGGCGCGTGCTATTTTTTTCCTGTTTGTACAGTGGATTAACATTAATAACCAGACACCAGTGGGGATGGGTAGCCAATTAATTTGAACCTTCCTTTGGGCTAAACAAAGGACACCAGAAACATCTTTGACACTATGCTCCATCTTGGAGCAGCGGCTACAGACATTTTGAAAAAATCTCCAATTTGCCTATTTGCAGTGATGTTCAGGGGTCAATAAAAATGTTAACCAAGAAGATAGAGCCTTGAAATTAGCTGAGTCTCCAGCCCTTTCAGGATATTTTAACCTGCCAAAGGAAGTTTTATGGCACTCTTTGCCAATGTCTGGATATAAGGGGACGAATGTTCAAAACTATATCAGATGGGGGTGCTGTTACCAAGATGTCAGATCTGACAAAACCAGACATGTGCCATGGAGAAGTTTCTTGAAATTATTTGGCTACATTCACTTAATACTTCTGAATACAAGTACAGCCCCAATTCCGAAGTAGTTGGGACAAAGTGTAAATTGTGAATAACATCAAAACGCAATGACTTTCATATCACACCAGGCAGTATTTTATTCACAATAGAACAGAGATAATATAGCACATGTTGAAAATGAGAAATTTTACAATTTCATCCACAAAATGAGCTCATTTCAAATTTGTTGGCTGCTACAGGTCTCAAAAAAGCTGGGACAGGGGCCTGTTTACCATGGTGTAGCATCCCCTCTTCTTTTTAACACAGAGTAGAGGCATCTGGGCATTGAGGCAACAAGTTTCTTGAGTTTAGCCATTGGAATTTGATCCCACTCTTGTTTAATACAGGCTTCCAGCTGCTGGAGAGTTTTGGGTCTCCTTTGACAGACTTTTTGTTTAATCATGCGCCAAATGTTCTCAATCGGTGAAAGATCAGGACTGCAGGCAGGCCAGTTCAGCTCACGGACTCTTCTACTACGAAGCCATGCTGTTGTAATAGCTGTAGTATGTGGTTTTGCATTGTCCTGCTGAAATACACAAGGCCCTCCCTGGAATAGATGTCATCTGGAGGGAGCATATGTTGCTCTAAAACCTTTATATACCTTTCAGCATTCATGGTGCTTTTTAAAACATGCAAGTGTCCCACACCATATACACTAATGCATCCCCATACCATCAGAGATGCTGGCTTTTGAACTGAACGCTGATAACAGGAGGGGTGGTCTTTCGCCTCTTTAGCCTGGAGGACACAACGCCCATGATTTCCAACAAGAATGTCAAATTTGGACTCGTCTTGCCACAGGACACTTTGCCACTTTGCTACAGTCCATTTTAAATGAGCCTTGGCCCACAGAACACGGCGGCGCTTCTCGATCATGCTCAACAATGGCTTCCTTTTTGCATGATAGAATTTTAGGTGGCATCTGTGGATGGCGCGGCGGACTGTGTTTACAGACAGTGGTTTCTTGAAGTATTCCTGGGCCCATTTAGTAATGTCAATGACAAAATCATGCCGGTGAGTGATGCAGTGCCGTCTGAGGGCCCGAAGATCACGGGCATCCAGTGAAGGTCTTCGGCCTTGTTCCTTACGCTACAGAGATTTTTTCAGTTTCTCTGAATCTTTTGATGATGTTATGCACTGTTGATGATGAGACCTTCAAAGCCTTTGCAATTTGACGTTGAGGAACATTGTTTTTAAAGTATTCCACAATTTTTTATGCAAGCCTTCACAGGTTGGAGAGCCTCTGGCCATCTTCACTTCTGAGAGACTCAGCCTCTCTAAGACATCCCTTTTATAGCCAATCATGTTACACGCCTGATGCCAGTTAACTTAATTACTTGCTAAATGTTCTTTCAGCTGATTCTGTTATATATTAATTGCTTTTTCAGCCCCATTTTGCCTGTGTCCTAACTTTTTTGAGACCTGTTGCAGCAAGAAAATTTGAAATAAGCTCATTTTGTGGATAAAAATGTAAAATGGCTCAGTTTGAACATTTGAAATGTTATCCATGTTCTATTGTAAATAACATATTGGCTCATGTGATCTGAAAGTCATTGCATTTTGATTTTATTCATAATTTACACTTCGTCCCAACTATTTCGGAATTGGGGTTGTAAAAAGTTGAAACCTCAAGGGATAGCAGGGAAAAGGCTTGTATTCGGAAGTTTAAAGTGACTGCACAATGTTGATTGTTACTCCTACTGGTGTCTAGAATTGACTGATTTTTTTTACAGTACATGTACCACCAACAAACTCAACTTTCGTGAATTTCTCTGTCATAGTTATTGTTCCACTATACTGTCCAAATGTACCAAAATAATATGTTGCTAAACTCTGAAAGCTTAAAATTTATCTTGAACCAGTGCCTCTCTGGGCACGATCTATCTCTGTGACGAGGTAAACCAGCCATCTGCCAAAGCAAAATCAGTGTTTTTGCCATGTATACATTGCACATATTTGCACAGAGAAATCTGTGGCACATGTCTGGTCTTGCGAGATCTGAATAAGGTGGTACGGTGGGGCGCCACCTATTGGCATTACTAGTTAAACCAACATAGAGCCAAAACAAAATCAGTGTTTTCACTATGTACAAAAGACACGTTCCATTTCAAGAAACTTCTCCACGGCACATGTCTGGTTTTGTTAGATCTGATATATTGGTAACAGCGTCCCATATATTTTTGCATATTAATTCCCTTATATCCAAACATTGACAAAGAGTGCCATAAAACTTCCTTTGACATGTTAAAATATCCTGAAAGGGCTGGAGACTCCAATAATTTTAAGGCTCCATCTTCTTAGTTAACATTTTTATGGGCCCCTGAACATCACTGCAAATAGGCGAATTGGAGATTTTGTTGAAATGTCTGTAGCCGCTGCTCCAAGATGGAGCATAGTGCCAAAGATGTTTCTGGTGTCCATTTTTTTAGCCCAAAGTAAGGTTCAAATTAATGGGCTACCAATCCCCACAGGTGTCTGGCTATTAATGTTAATCCACTAGACAAACAGGAAAAAATTAGCCCACACCAAACTTTGGGAGCAAATATCTCAAAAAACCAAAAAAGTGCAAGACTAAATACCTCAAAATTTTTCTCACCTTTAATGTCTGAAAAGGAAACAGTTAAGATGAATTTGGCACTGGTCTGGTTTAAAAATTAAAATAAGCCTGAATATGTAAAAATATATGTTTTCCGTTGTACACAGATTTCTTTTCACTGCACCTATAACCAACATGATCACTAAGTGGCATTTTCACTTTTTGAAAATGTGGGTATCCCAGCATCAGATACAATCATAACTTCTTAGGTACATTGAAGCAGTTATCCACAATATTCCTTCAAAAATGGGTATTTTTCCTCAAAATGCTCAATTTGGTACCTGACTTGTCCACTTCTAGGTGGCGCTGTAGCCATATCAATAAAAATTGTGAGCGGAAACTCCGGTATTTTCTGTTACGCATGTATGGGCACCATTTTGCCAAATTTCATGCAATTCTGAGATGTCAACTCCACTAAGTATCTCAAAAGTGCCCTTCTCTCAGAATATGGCTCTTAACATTTGGACAAATTCTACAACTCAGTTGTAGATATCTTTAACTAGAATTTCCACTTGTCAAAATGACATTATGGATATCTTGGCTTGGAATTCTCTCTAGTCAAAAAGCAATTGTTAATATCAACAATTGTTATCACAGCGACTGATTAAATGTTAAAGTGGTTTGCCATATGCCCTAATTGCTGCTGAGTCTGTGTTTGAGCAACACACCGTAAGTGGGGCTGATTTTGTGTGAGAAACACAAGCCCTTTGTGCTGCTATATCTGTGCAAGCTTTTAATGTTCGAAAAATGTTTCTACGACTACTGAAAATTCAGGTCCTCAGCTGACCATTCAAGATTCAACAAGACCAGAACAGATGGAGCCCAGAACTTTCACCACCTTTTCCAACATCTCCAACTTCACCACAGGCAATGGCACAGATTCCCTGCAGTTCGAGGGCCCTTACCAGGCAGTGGAGGTGGTGATCATTGTCCTGGTTACAGCGTCCCTCAGTCTCGTAACGATTACTGGGAACATACTGGTCCTGCTTTCAATCATAATCAACAGGAACCTCCAGACCATAAACAATTACTTCCTCTTCAGCCTGGCATGTGCAGACCTGACCATTGGGATCAGCACCATGAACCTGTTCACAGTCTACATTGTGTTTGGATATTGGCCATTGGGCCCAGCAGTCTGTGACCTTTGGCTGATCCTGGACTATGTGATCAGCTGTGCTTCTGCCTTGCATCTCCTAATCATCAGCTTTGACCGTTACTTCTGTGTCACCATGCCGCTCAGCTACCCCGCTAAAAGGACTACAACGGTGGCGTGCATGATGATTGCAGCAGCCTGGATTATTGCCTTCATCCTGTGGGCCCCAGCCATCCTGTTGTGGCAGGTTATTGTAGGTGAACGCACTGTGCCAGAGGGTGAGTGCTATGTCCAATTTCTGTCTAATCCAACCATCATTTTTCTCACCACCATTGCTTCATTCTACCTGCCTGTTGCCATCATGATCTTACTGTATTGGCAGATCTCCAGGGCCAGCAAGAGCCGTGTGAAGAAGGGCAAGCATGACCCAAAACAGGACAACCCTTCCAACAGTGAAGCAGGAAACCACATCACAATGCCCTGTGATGATGAAAAGGTGAAAACCCATCGTGGAGAGAGGAACCAGAATGGCGGAACAGGTGGAGTCAGGGAGGAGGAGCCCAGTAGACGAGTACAAACTGAGAGAAATGAAATTGCTGAGGCCCCTGCAGGTCACGAAGGAAACCCCACAGGCCATGGCCCAAATGCTAAAATAGAAAAGCAGCTACCCACTAAGAAGGCATCGGCATCGCGTGAGAAAAAGGTTACACGCACGGTAATGGCTATTCTTGTTGCCTTTGTGGTCACGTGGTCGCCCTACTGCGTCATGGTGCTCATCAGCACCTTTTGTTCCACCTGCATTCCCTCCAGCATATGGACTCTCGGTTACTGGTTCCTCTATATCAACAGCACCATCAATCCAGCCTGCTATGCTCTCTGCAACAACTCCTTCAAGAAGACCTTCATACAACTCCTGCTCTGGCAGCACAAGGACATTCGCTTGGGCAGATAAAGAGGTGTGATTATTTCGATTTTGTTTCTGCAAGTGCTTCTCGCTGTCTTTTCTTTACATGTCCTCCTACATCAGTTTAAACAGCAGCAGGTAGAAGCTCAAGAAGCAGAGCTACAGAAACACAACTAATAGATGTCACGTCAAATGGCACACTTTTCGATGCCTGTGAACTTCATTAGAATTCAAGTACATTTACCACAGAATTGAGACTCAAAGAGAGTTCACAGCAATTCATGAGATCAGACAGGGCAACTTTTTGTAATTTACAACCCCAGTTCCAAAAAAGTTGGGATGCTGTGTTAAATGTAAATAGAAACAGAATGCAATGATTTGCAAATCTCATAAGCTGACATTTTATTCACAATCATGGGCGTCAGTTTGTTTTGAAAAGTGGTGGGGACAATAACCATCAGCATGAGTGCGTTTTGAGAAGCGGGGGGGACAAGGACATTAATTAATGTTTTCACTTCTGGTGGAACGCTACCATAACATGCATCTGCGTATTTCATGTTTTAAGTCAATAGTCGAGTTTCCATCTCATATCAAGCAAATTTTTGGGCGAATTTTAGACAATTCGCTTCAAAGAAAATGCGAATGACCTGCGTTTCCATCAACCGGCTTGGAGCAAATAAACTCCAATGTATTAAGCCAGTTTTTCCATAACATAGCGATAAATCACTTGTAACCTATGTACCATATATACAACAGTAGAAAAGAGGAGGACGCAATTTGATAAAAAATAAATAAATAAATAAATTTGCACATAAAAATAGTGCGATGGAAACCAGACTACTGTCATGTACTGAATGAGAAGATAAACCTAGTTTTTTCGACCAGGGGTAATTCGATCGCAGGATTGATACCTGGAAATTTCATTTGAAACCATGCGCAGTAGGAAATAACAGTCACTACTCACCCTGGGTGGCCTGACAGAGGACCAAGGTATTACGCATATTCTTATCCGACCTAAGTTTTAAACCAACGCGCTATTTTGCTGTTTGGAATTAAGCCCGATGTTACAATCTTGCGTCTTTCTCCATCAGCCTCTTCATCCAAAGGCGCTAAGCTCGAGAATTTAGCCAGAAGTTGACGCATGCGCACTTATCATCATTTCAAAAACCGAGAGGAGGAGGGAAAATAGAGCTGAGATATTGCATTTTGTTCTTCTTGTCTTGCTTGCCGTTTTCTCCACAAAGTTAGGAGCGAAAATGAACGCTAATCATAGAGCATTAATGCTATCGAGAAATGTTCGTTCTGATGAAGACGGAACACAAATAGTCTAGCTGGCTAATTGGCTAGTTCCCGCATTAGCAGGCTATTTCGGGAACTAGACCAAGATTTTGGGGGAAATTTTCCCGATCAAATAGCGCGCTATTTGTGTCCTCAAACAGCAAGAATAGCTAGCTAATTTGACATCGGGCTAATTTCAAAACCGCAAAATAGCGCGCTAGTTAAAACTTTGGTCTGACGAGAACATGCCTATTAATTTGGGGGGGCGGGGGGATCCCCTGCCCTGGCGACTCGGCTCTTTCTTGTCCTCATCCTCGCAGTTAGATTGTTGCTGAAATTCTAGTCTGTACCCTTTACTCTAGTCTGTCCGGGTCTATGCAACTGTGTTATTCTGGCTGAAGTTGTTACGATGTTGCGATATGCACGCAGCCAGTCCTGTTTCTATGCAGGCAAATTTAGTGGCCGTTTGGGGTCTCTCCTATAAAATGATGTGAATGACGATTTTTTTTTTCATTGAATAAAACAAAAACAAAAAACACTGCGAGATAAAGTGGTGGGGACAAAATGACTTCTGACAAGAAGTGGTGGGGACACGTCCCTACCGTCCCCCTCTAAACTGACGCCTATGTTCACAATAGAACATAAACAACATATCAGATGTTGAAAGTGAGACATTTTACCATTTAATTAAAAATATTAGATCATTTTGAGATTGATGTCAGCAACACATCTCAAAAAAGTTGCGATGTGCCATATTTACCATTGTTTTGTATCCTCTCCTCTTTTAATAGCAGTCTGTAAAAGGTAAGATGTTCTGAATGTTTTCTATGAGTGAATGGTCTGGACTGCTGGAAGGCCAGTTCAGCACTCAAAATTCTTCTACTGCAAAGCCATAATGTTGGGATGGATGCAGTATATGGTTTGGCATTGTTTTGCTGAAATATGCAAGGCCTTCGAGATGTTGTCAGGCTGGGAGCATATGTTGATGTAAAACCTCGACATACTCTTCAGCATTGATAATGCTTTCCAGATGTGTTAGCTACCCACGCCAAAGGCACTAAAGCAACCCAATACCATCAGAGATGTTGGGTTTTGAACTGTGTGCTGATAACAAGCTGAATTGTCCCTTTCCACTTTAGACCGCACAACACGGTGTCCGTGGTTTCCAAAAATAATTTCAAATTTTGATTCATCTGACCACAGAACAGTTTTCCATTCTGCCTCAGCCCATTCTAAATGAACTTTGGCCCAGAGAGGAAACATCAGCGTTTCTGAATCGTGCTCACAAATGTCTTCTTCTTTGCATGATACAGCTTTAGCTTGCATTTGTAGATTGCACAGTGAACTGTGTTCACAGACAATGATTTCTGAAAGTGTTCTTACGCCCATGCCCATGTATTCCAGTGCAGAATCATGCCTGTTTTTAATGCAGTGCCACCTGAGGGCCCGAAGATCACAAGCATCCAGTATTGACCTTCGGACTTATCCCTTGCGCACAGAGATTTATCCAGATTCTATAAATCTTTTGATAATATTATGTACTGTAGATTCAAAGTCTAGCAATATTACATAGAGGAACATTTTTCTGAAATTGTTCCACAATTTTTACACAGTTTTTCACAGATTGGTGAATCTCTGTCCATCTTCACTTCTGACAGACTATGCCTCTCTGAAATGCTCTTTTTATACCCAGTCATGTCACTGACCTGTTGCCAATTAATCTAATTTGTAGCAAAATGCTCCTCCAGCTGTTTATTAGTACCACTTACTTTTCTAGCATTTTGTTGCCCCTCTCCCAACTTTTTTGAGATTAGTTGCTGCCATCAAATTCAAAATTAGCTAATATTTTTCATGAAATGGTTAAATGTCTCACTTTCAACATCAGATATGTTGTCTATGTTTTATTGTGAATAAAATGTGGGTTTAAAAGATTTGCAAATCATTGCATTCTGTTTTTATTTGCAATTTACACAGTATCCCAATGTTTTTGGAATCTAGGTTGTGTATTTTCATTTGATATTATGTATTACTCAATGTTCAGTGCCACACAAAAGTTTGCAGTCACTTCGAAATGTTGATGGTTTAACCCTTTAAGGCCTAATGCAAAAATCCCAGCAGAGAATCGTGCTGCCATGGGCTGAAGCACAGCTTCTCAGCTTTCAGGAACAGTTGGAATTTTTTTTCTATTGCGCAAAACTTACAGTAATTACGGTACTTTCAAAATTACGCGCATATCTGTGTCGGCAACGACACGTTCTTAAAATGCACACATGCTGTCCCGGTTTAAATGGGTTAAAAAATTAATATTTTTTTAATGAAAAAAAGCAAGAATGAAATACTCAGATCCCCCTGCAATGGGATGGATGATATTTGGCTTGGAAAAAGAATGTGGTGAAGGGACAGATAGACAGACAATTGGACAGATGGAATTTTGAGTAGACCCATCCACAAAATAAGGATTAATGGATACAAATATTGAGGGGTTTGGGAATTCTGGCCCAGAAATGTAGCATGACAGATGGACGGACGGACAACACTCATTCCAATTCCACCACCCACTTAATGAAAAGAAATATTAAGCCAAGTCCTTATTATAATGAAACTTGATTACAATTACCGTTAGAAACAGTAGTTTTTTTTTTTTTTCAGATTTTACAAATGAGTACAAGCCCCTATTTGTAGCAGCCATTCCACCGGTGTACAAAAACAAATGCCATCAATAATGCATCATCCAGCTCTTTAAGATACTTTCAGAAACTCTGGGGACAAAAACGAACATTTACAGAGATAAAAATGAACATTGAGCTTCAATATTTATTGGATGGTAGAAATCCACTCGCATGACTTGAAGATTCAGTTTGTTTCCCCCATCTGTAATCAGGATTATTTATTTATTTTTTTATTCTTCTTAATAATTACACTACAGACTGCACATAGAGGGCAAAACTGCACTGAAGGGGCTAGAAAGGGCTACACCCAGCAAACAGAGGGCAACACACTGAACACTGAAAAGTACTAACAGCACACAGAGGGTTACACACTACACAGAGAGAGTTAAACACTGCTTACAGAGGGCTACAAACTCCGCGTAGAGGCTCACACACTGTGTAGAAAGGGCTATACACTGCACACAGAGGGCTATACACAACACACATGATGACAAAGATTCACAGCAGACTGCTGTGTCCCATTTATCATGTTACTGCGTAGTTAACATGTTTAAAGAGCTATTCATGTAATATTTGCGTGAAGAGTTTTGATGCAAAAATATCAGTTTTACAAAACTGAATGAAGTGTTTGCTTTAAGACAGTGTGATATTTTCAATGTGTGTGCATTTGGATTGTGCATGTAAAGTTTTGACCAAAAAAGCCAGTTTCAGAAATTTCATCTCAGCATTGGTTAAAAAACTGTAAACTGCAACCTTTTCTTGCCTCCAATGGCTCAACTGTGCAATTCACACCCACAAATAAAACAGCATTCTGTCATGTAGAGTGTTCTAGTTGCTGTTTTTTTCATACCAACAGCATCTACTCCTTTGTTAAACCCCTAACAGAATCATCTTGGGCTTTTAAACTCCTGAAGCCTTGCAAAAGAAACCCAGCAGGAACCAAAACACGCAGAGCGAGGATATCATGGTGGTGAAAGAAAGTTTTATTTGTTCTGCAGAATCCTGGAGATTTTTTTAAACTTAAAGCTACCTTTACTTTGTATTTCATCACTGATTTTAGTGACCACAAAAAATGCAATAAAGTCTGAGCATTCAGAAAAGATGGTATCATGATGTCATCAGCAGCTGAAGAGGAGCTGCTCACTCTTCATCCCTCTTGTCTCTAATGCCTGAGAGGCCTTCATGACAGTTTTAGACTCACCTACAGGAAAGCAGAGCTAATTGGTGATATTACCCCAGCTGCAGCTGGTTGCCTTTGTTGCCTTTGTCAGGCTTTCATCAGCTATGGAAATGTGGGGAGCTTCATAAACGCAGCCAATCAGTGCTAACCTGCCCCCCCCCCAATCTGAGCATCATTCCACACACATACATGCACACAGATACACACACTTACATCATTCCCCAGGTGGACAAAGACCAAGCAGAACTGTCGCATCAAAATACATATTCCATATCACACACACACACACCCTCATGCACAAACACAAAGGCACATGCAAACACACGCAAATTCCCAAGTCGAAAACCTGCCCTGATTTTTACATCCAGACACACATTCCATATTGTACTCATACACACGCACACACAAATACACAGGCAAGTGCACACGCACATACGCATGCATTTACACTGGCACATGCACGCAGACCTACTCACATGCGCACGCACACACACACACACACACACACACACACACACGCACCCATGCATGCATACACACACGTGCACACCTGCACAGTATTCCCAATGGTGACCAAGGCCAGCCAGGACTCTTGCATCCAAATGCGCATTCTATATTGCACGCGTGCACACCCAAACACACACACACACACACACACACACACTCATTCAATCACACGCACAGACACACGTACGTCATTTCCCAAGTCAGCTCAGGGCTGCCCAGACTCGTGCTTCCAAACATTTATTTAATTTTGCACTCGCAAACACACACACACACACACACACACACACACACACACACACATTCACACCAGCACAGGAGCAGGCATGCAGGCATCAAATTTAAAATGAGTGAATATTTCCAAGAAAACTACAAAGTTTGTCAGTTTGTACATGAAATATCTTGTCTTTGTTGTGTACTCAATTGAATATTGGTCAAAAAGGATTTGCAAATCATTGCATTCTGTTCTTATTCACGTTTTGCCCAACGTCCCAACTTCACTGGAATTGGGGTTTGTAGATGTTCCCAAGATTTCTGAATATGTTAGTGGTTAGCTATTGGTACTTTTCAGTACATATCCCATAAACAGCTCAGTTTCAAAGTTTGCAGAAACAGGGCGCCCAAACGCACCTGGGGGTGCATGTGAAAAGTAACATAATATTTTCAGGGTGCAAATGTTGTCATGCACATGCTTTTTGTGCACATTAGGGTTTAAAAGGTTTAAAAAAAGTGGAGGTCGAATGGGGAATTCTCACCGTTAGGGCAAAAACCAAATCATATCGCCATAATATAACAATGATTAGAAAGATTTCCGTGAACTAGCGTCAGCAAGGTAAGAAGATGGCTAGATTTATAATCTGAAGAGTAACGCAATACGCGATAGCATGCGCAACTAGATCATCGCAACTAAGTTCATGCCTATTACAGCTGGCAAAATTAGCAAATTTGGGGCAAGAAACAAATCATATCGCCATAAAATGATGATCACTCACAAAGACTTTCCTTTGTTAACATTTGTTAGCTTACTGGCATACAGGGTGGCTGTATCCAAAGAGCAATGTAATTTGATACGCGACGGCTCGCATAGACGTCTAGCCACCATGACTAAAAACTTTCTGGCAGAGAGCCTCTCTAATGCATGCAGGCACTCCCAGAAGCTGATTGGTTGGTATGCAAATGAGGAACATCGTTTTCCAGCCAATCAAAGTCGTTAAAGCTTATCCTGTTGCTATATGGCTGGGGAATCGGAAGTTTGCAGGCCAGTGAGCCAACCCACTAACATTTTCGTCTCGTCTCCTCCATAGACAGTAAAAGAAGTGGACGGCGGGATGGCGCTGTTCTCAACGGGAGAGCGATGAAGCTCAATTGAACGAGTTTTCAGTTGAGCACCACGCCTACTGCACAGGCTCAAAGTAAGCCCGCTGACGTTTTGTGACGTAAACCAACGTCCTGAGAAGCGGTAACTCGTCTGGTAGATGTACCCCACACATAATTCCCAGCGAGCAAGCGATTGCCTCTGTAAGTATAATCTGATTCTGTTCGATGTTATTAAGTTTTAGTTCCATTACTTCATGGGTACTTCACTTCGTTAGCGATGTGGCTCAATCGTCTACTGTCTATGATTCGTCTATAGGCTTCTGGTCTAAACAGTACGGTTATTTGCCTCCTGTGCGACAGAAAGTCACCGGCATTTCATGTCACTTTTAGCCTAGCCTGGTGCCATTGGCTAACAATGCTTATTATTAGACCATAACGCTACATACGCATGAAAGAAGTCTGCTACAAAATGTAGTTTCTCTGTAGAAAATATTGCCACTGACATGAAGGCTCATAATGTTTTTAGTGTTAAGTTATTTGATGTCAAAAGTAAGACAAAATGATTGGGGGTGAATGGAAAAGCTACCGCTAGGTGATCATCTGCTATCTTCCAGAGCTTTCAATTGAGCATCAACTTCCGGGTGTATTCCTACCCCCTTGGTCTCCTCTCGTCAACGAAAACAACAGATACGTCTCATCATATTTTCGTCATCAAAGAGCTATGTTTAGCTTGTCACCGTCTCGTTTTAATAGTGAAAAAAAGGTGCGTTAACAAAATCATTTCGTCATCGTCATCGTTAACGAAAACATCACTGCTTGAGACACGTAAGGGTGGTACTCGAGCGCCTATTACGTCAACAACTGTACATGAAGGCCGAAAAATGCTCGTTCCACCAATCCACCGTCTCCTTCCTGGGCTACATCATCGGACCAGAGGGAGTGGAAATGGAGAAGAAGGTGCTGGCTGTAGCTGGTTAGCCAGTCCCGTGGACCATAAAAGAACACTGAAGATTCATGGGATTCGCTAACTTCTACCGACAATATATTAAGAATTTCATTGCTGTGGCTAATCCCCTGACACGACTCTTTCAGGGGAAAGCTAAGACACTGGGATGGAATCTGGAAGCACAGCATGCATTCAACACACTCAAGCACCTATTTACTACAGCTCCTGTGCTCAAATTCCCAGACCTGGAAAAACCCTTTGTCGTAGAAGTTGACACATCTGATGTGGGGGTGGGTGCTATTTTGTCACAAAGGCACGGCACCCCAGAGAAGCTGTTCCTGTGCTCATACTTGTTCTGCAAGCTCTCTCCTGCTGAAGCCAACTATGACGTGGAAAACCGGGAGTTACTAACGGTCAAGCTGGCACTAGAGGAATGGAGGCACTGGCTTGAGGGGGCCCGACATCCATTTGTTGTGCTCACTGACCACCGCAACTTGGAATATATGAGGAAGGCACAAAGACTGAATCTGCGACAGGCCAGGTGGGCGCTTTTCTTTACTCTTTTCAATTCTTCAATAACCTATCGCCCAGGCTCCAAGAACGTGAAAGCAGATGCCCTCTCCTGAAAATATGAAGTGGAAAAGGATTCAAATTCTGAAGAAAGCATCCTGCCGCTCTCCTGCATTCTCGCCCCGATCAAGTGGCAGTTAGACCGGGAGATCGCGAGGGAGACAAAGAAGAATCCACCCACTATCCCCGTTCCCACGGGTCAAACCTTTGTACCATCTGGTCTTTGGGAGAGCGTCATTCTGTGAGCACATACATCACTGTTAGCAGGACATCCCGCAGCCAAACGAACAACTACAATAATCAACTATAAATACTAGTGGCCCCACCTGGCTTCCGACATGGAGGCGGCTGTGCGGTTGTCTGTAGTTTGCGCAATCACTAAATCACTGCACCAGCTGCCTGTGGGTAAGCTACACCCACTCCCTGTCCCAAATTGGCCATGGTAACATTTGGTAGTTGACTTTGTCACGGATCTGCCTAATTCTGAAGGTAACACCTGCGTACTTGTCGTCATTGACCGATTCTCCAAGTTTTGCAAATGTGTGCCTTTTTCAGTCCTACCATCTGCAGTCCAGCTTGCCCAAACACTATTCGAGTGGGTATTCCGTAACTTTGGCCTTCTGGAGGACAAAGTCTCGGACCGTGGGCCACAGTTCACATCCCATGTGGGGAAAGCTTTTTTCAAGAAGCTGGGAGCTACAGTGAGTCTCTCCTCTGGAAACCACCCCCAGAGCAACGGGCAGGCAGAGCAAACCAACCAGGATTTGGAGAGGTTCCTCCAAGCCTACTGCCACTAGTGCCAGAGGGATTGGTCACAATACCTGCCCTGGGCAGCATATGCCCAGAATTCGTTGAAGAGCGTGTCCACTGGACTCAGCCCCTTCCAGCGTGTGCTCGGACAGCAACCTCCCCTATGCCCGTGAGATCAGAGCCAGACAGAGTACCCAGCCATGCATGCCTGGTTTTCTGTGGCAGAGAAAGTCTGGGAGAACTCCCACGTCCGGATCAGGTCGGCGGTCCGCCAACAGAAGATTCAGTCGAACAGACTGCGCCAGGACTCCCCGCAGTACCAGCCGGGGGACAAGGTCTGGCCCTCTACCAGGAACCTGCGCCTCCACCTGCCCTGCAAGAAGCTCTCCCCATGGTTCATGGGCCCCTTCCGTGTCCCCCAGAGGGTCAATGATTGTGCATACTCAATTCAGCTGCTGTTCCATTACCGAATCAATAATACTTTCCATGTGTCTCTTCTTAGGCCTGTGCATGCTGGACCCCTGGCAGAGGCAGCCCCACCAAAGACCCTCCCCCTGTCCTGGAGGTGGACGAAGCCCCAACCTACCGGATGCATATCCTCTGCCACACTCAGCACTGCCACACTTAGCCACACAAGGAGCAGCTGTTTGTAGTTACTGCTGAGCAGTGGTAGCATGTATAAATGCCATTGCTTTCATTACGTTCTTTGCAGCTTCTCAAAAGCCATACGCCTGTATAACTTAGCGCTTCATTTTGCGAATATAGTACTGTTAGATCTAACATTTGATATATAAGTGTGCGGTACTGGCACTTTATTAATGCTAAGGAACCTTGTTACCTTTTTGTTTTCTATTATAGTAAAAAGAGTGTTGTTTGTGTTCGCACACCTTTGTTTATATTACTATAGTTTCTTTTGGAACCTGGATTCCTGTTTTGTTTTGTATTTTTCCATATGCCTCCTGCTTGCGCGGTTGGCATAATGAATACTTCAACTAAATCCATTATTGCACTTGAGTCCAGTCCACGTTTTCCTGGCCTCCGCACCAACCCTCACAAGTATAAAAAATGCAATGAAAGCATATTCTGAAAAAAGAGAGGTGTGGCTCATGAAAAATGAATATTAGAATTATTCACTTTTTGTGCTGCATCCCTGTGCCAAGTTTCCTGGTATCTACTGCTAAAAAGTTATGCGATAATATTTATTCAGTGTTTTTGAAATGCAAAAGAAACATACACTATATTGCCAAAAGTATTCACTCAGCTAACCAAATCATTGAATTTAGGTGTTTCAATCACTTCCATGGCCACAGGTGTATAAAATCAAGCACCTAGGCATGCAGACAACTTTCTGAAAAACCTTGTCTACTGGATCTCCAAATCAAGAATGGCTATGATCTGATTGACGAGACAAAAATCTGATCATTCTGCAGAACGTATTGATTAGAACCTGAAAATAAATGTGAAATGTAACGTTAGAAGTGATGCGTATGTTTGGAGATTTCAATGGTCAATGAGGTTACACTGCTGTCTTGTGCGTAATTGCAAACGTGGGAGGAGACGCCAATGTTTCTGTTGCGGGGGAACACTGATAGTATTTACACTTAAAATATTTAAACATTTTAGAAAATAGACTTAATATTTTACTCATTGAAGGTGTATTATTTCACCCACTGCAACCCAATAATCAGAATATAAATTTTATGCGCCAGCGGATTATCCTAAGTGTCTGCGGAGGTAACCACAACCTGCTAAGTGTGTAAAAATAGATGTTTGAAGCGTGCTTTGGTAACATGTACAGTGTTACGCCTTGCCTATAAAACCATCTGAACACCCATCACAATTCAACGCTAAATGTGAATAATTGGCAATAGCTCCTACCTAAACTCAGAAGCGACCACAGAGGCCTAGGATCAGCTGCCTTTGCAATTCGTCCTGAAGTCCATGATGTGGAATGGCGATGACCTGATTTAATCCAAGATGCGAGGAAGGGTGTTGGGTCGAATTTTTCTAAGGGAAGTCCATTAAGATCAAGAAAAAGGAGCGCTGAGAGGCTGCTCTCTCACAACCATCTCTGATTTTTGCAGAATACTAAGGAAAATAATGCAACTTAGCGCAGAAACTGAGAGGAGCTAAAAAAGTGTTTTTTGTTGTTTCTCTAATTGCGCGAGTGACGTTTATGACATAGCGCCACGACACTTCGGTGGTCATGGCAAGAACAATGTTAATTAATCCTCAATCACCGTATTAAATAATATATCAGTAATTGCCGTTTTAATGCAGCATCTATGATAAGAATACAGACAAATAAAAATGCGGTGCAAAAATAACATATTGTCAATATTTTGGAGACCCCCCAAAATTTCACAAATTGTGATTTCTGGCAAGCTCATGTCTCATTAAGGGGAGCCAAGCTCCCTCTAGCTCCCCCTTAGTTCGCAGTTGGGCTTTGCCCCTAAGTTCCAGTGAAAGGAACTCTTAATGCTTCAGCATACCAAGACATTTTGAACAATTTCATGCTCCCAACTTAGTGGGAACAGTTTGGAGATGGCCCCTTCCTGTTCCAACATGACTGCACACCAGTGCACAAATCAAGGGCCATAAAGACATGGATGAGCGAGTTTGGTGCGGAAGAACTTGACTGGCCTGCACAGAGTCCTGATCTCAACCCGACAGAACACCTTTTGGATGAATTAGAGCGGAGACTGCGAGCCAGGCCTTCTCGTCCAACATCAGTGTCAGATCTCACAAATGCACTTCTGGAAGAATGGTCAAAAATTCCCATAAACACACTCCTAAACCTTGTGGAAAGTCTTCCTAGAAGAGTTGAGGCTGTTATAGCTGCAAAGGGTGGGCCTACATCATATTAAATCCTATGGTTTAAGAATGGGATGTCACAATCATATGTGTGTGAAGGCAGACAAATACTTTTTGCAATATGGTGTATTTTGAAAAAAGATTTGAGAAGTACCTCTTGTAGTATGAATATTAGAATTATATAGGTTTTGTGCTGCATTCCTGCATCAAGTTTCCTGAAAGCTAGTGAAAAAAATAATGCTTTTCCAGTCATATTACCGTACTACTTTTCAAATAATATTTGTTAAAATGCCACTGATCATATTCTGACCATAAGAGGAAGTGTGCCTTTTTAAGAAGGAAAATTTGAATAATTTGGATTTTGTTCTATGTCTCTAAATGAAGTTGCCTTGTAGCTATTGAGAAAAATATATATTTTTCCATTCATGGTAATTATTAAATTTCCATTCAATATTTATTAGAATGCGACAAAATTATGTCTGAAAATAAAAAAGAGGGGGACGCCTCATTAAGAATTATTTGGGTTCTGTTTTGAGTCCCTGGCTCAAGTTCGCTGGTTGCTATTGAAAAAAAATATTGTTTTTTCCACTCATTTTAATATTTTTTAATTTATGTTAGCTAGTTAATAAAAAGCTATAAAAGCATATTCTGATGATAAAAAAGTAGAGTGTTTCATTAAGCGTATGAATCGGAATAATTTAGTATTTGTGTTGCATCCATGGGTAAAGTTTCTTCGTCAGTATTGAAAAAACATATTGTTTTTGCATTCATATTAAGATATTCATTTTAATTAAATATTTTCACAAACACTGCAAAGCACTTTCTGACAACATATGTAGAATTAATTAGGTTTTGCTTTGATTCCCTGCGTCAAGTGGTCTGGTAACTATTGAAAAAGTATATACACTTTATGATGATGATATCAAATATCTCAAATCGAAAACATTACATTTTTCTTTTCAGGAATAAATATATATTTTTATTCGGCATTTTTTACTTTCATTATTAATTTCGTCAAGAGGTCATGTCCAGTGAAAACAATTTGGCCTAAGTATACATTACTACTAATACTTATGGAATTTATTGGTGGTCCCTAACCGCTGCAGTCCAGGGTTGGGTCGTTTATTCAAAGCCCACCGTCGGAGCGCTGACTCCGTGTGAATCGCAAAATTATGCCGGAGAGTGCCCCGCGAATATCCGTCATTCAACATAAACTAACTTCACCGCCAACTCTGTTTAAATCGCGAAGTTCATGGTTTTGAGTCCTAAACAACTGAGCCCACCCCTGACCAGCTGTTAATTATCATTAACTTGTGTTCCCTATCCGCAACAATAAGCCAAATTGTGTGACTGAGGTCATGCTCGGTGCTCTTCTGACGCAAAAATTTCTTGAAGTGTAATTATTTTGCCAGAATCCCTGAGAGATTACGATTTTGGTTCAAGCGTGTCGTGAGGGGCTGCCCACCCTGTTTTTCTAACCCTTTTTTAGCCAGCCTCTCTGTGTCTCTGACCTGCACTCGCTCCTGAGTCCCCTCCATCTCTCTCTCTCGCGCGTTTTACTTCCAGACAGCAGTGACGCATATGCTCGTGCCTCAGCGCCGCTTCATTCCACAAACATGCACTCAAATCGGCAGTGAGGTGCAGGAGACCGACTGAAAGCTGCGTACTCTCACATACCAGAGGGTGCTATTGGGAGAACCGCCACGAATCCTCTGGAACAGGTAATTAAATCGTAAAACTACTGAAAATTACAGCGCAAATACTAAGATTGTTCATTGTTGGCACAATGTGATAATGAAGATCTATAAAATGACAATTCTGGAGACAGTGCGGCTGACAAATGGCATCTTTCGTGTAGCGGAATCACCGCGGCCAACAGATAGAATATGATAACGACTCTGCAAGTTTGCGGAGTTCTGGTTATCAAATGTTTTTAATTGACTAATGTTCATAATTTTCTTTTAAGTTCCATCGATTCTAAAAGAATTGGAGCAGTGTGTAACATTAATTAATTTGTAGATTCTCGTTTAGTTGCATTTAGTTGAAAGCACCGGGAAAAACTGTTATGCTTTACTAGGCTACTGGAGCCTTGTAATTTTTGGAAATAATTGCAAATTGAGAATGTGATGCTTGCAACAGTTTCAAAAAAATAGGACCAATGGTCCTGTAGCTCACCGGGCCAATAACTGAGCACATTGTTCAGAATTTCTGAGTAAAGCTTTTCTCAGGGATTCAATGGTGTAATACAACATATTTAAGTATCTGACGTGAATCTGGCCGCTGGTTTCATAGGAGATGATTCCGAAATATTTTTTCCCATTACAAGTCAAGGGGGAAATTTAATGAGAAAAACAATCATAAAAAATTTAAATGTTTCAAAACTGAGAACAATCTTGGTAAACATTTTCCCAAGGAAGCGCGATACCAAGTTTGGAGTAAATCTAGTCAGTAATTTTGGAGAAAAATATTTCGACGCCAAACGCCGCTTGAAAACAATAGCTCACAGGCTATCGGCTGGTGAGTTAGAAATTGGGACAGAGGAAAGGAAAGGCTGGAAAAGTTGTGGAATCTTCAGAAAAACACCTGTTTTGAGCTCACTGGCCGATAGGCTGTGAACTACTGTGATCAGACTGCGTCCGGCGTTATTGTGATTGTCATCGTCTTCCGTTAGCAAAATCTTAAAAAATCTTCTCGTCCAAAGCCATTGGACGGACTCACTTGAAATTTGGCATGGACCTTCCTTGGGACAATGTCTATCAAGATTGCTCACATTTTTGAAAAAAAAAGTTTTTTAATTCTTTACAAATTTTTTTCTTATGAAATTTTCAGCATTTACTTATAATGAGAAAATCTTTCACAATCATCCCCTATGAAACTGGTTGCCAAATTCCCTTTAGTACGCTGTATTCATACACCATAGAATCTCTGAGAAGAAAATGAATCTTTTCTCAGAAATGCTGAACGATGTGCACAGTTATTGGACTGGTGAGCTACAGGGCCATTGTTCCTATTTTTAGCTTACTGGCCCTATGGGCCGATAAGCTGTTGTCGTGGCGTGGCATCCGTCGTCCGGAACATTTTTTATCTTTTTTTTTTGGCCTGATAAATTTTCGTATAAATTTGTCATAACATTCTACTTGACCATATCTCCTGATGTTTTTTTTTTTTTTTTCCAGATTTTTGATTGGATCATTTTTGTCCATTTTATGGGCCCTTGAAATTTTGGCCCCAATATTAAGATAGGACTGAGAAATTTAAAATAATTATTCCTCAAAAACTGCATGATCAATTTTTTTTTTCTAAATCAGGCAATCAACTTACCTTGGTACCAACAATGTACAGTGCGAGCACCATTTTGATTGAATTGATGGAAATGGGTATAGTGGGGGCGCAGTACTTTAATATTGGCTCTTAAGGAGAATATGCAAGATGGCCTGTGGAGGCCAAATGGTTGCAGATAGAGTTTAAGTTTGTATTATCGAGATATAGGAAGTCATATATGCTCTATATTTTGGCAATATTAAATTTGACCACAGATGACTCTAAAAGGTCGAAATCAAGATCAAGGAAAATATTAACAATTTTAACCCTTTAGAGCCCAGAGGTATTTGGGAAAGTAGGGAAAATACATTTCTTGTCAGTAAAACTAATCATCACCAAGAGTCATCCTTATCACTGTGACCCCCCTTATTACTGGGGTCATATTTGACCCCGTGAGCTCTAGAGGGTTACGATAGGACTTGAAATAAAAAAATATATATATATTTCTCAAAAACTAACTTTTTTCTTAATCTGCCAATCAACTCACCTTTTTACACTTTATGTACAGTGTGAGTGCTATTTTGATTGAATCGACGGAAGTGGGTCTAGTGGGGGCGCTGTACTTAAACATTGGGTCTTATGGAGAATGGGCAAAATCGCCTGTGGAAGCTAAATGGTTGCAGATCGAGATTAAGTTTGTATTATTGAGAAATAGGAAGTTATATATGACCTGTATTTTGGCTATGTTAAAGTCGACCTCAGATGACATTGAAAGGCAAAACTTGAGGTCAAGCAAAATGTTACAATTTTCAAAGACTTCTAAGGCTTTACCATATTGAAGATTGGGAACGTGTATTGAACACTGTATCGAAGTCATATATGACGTTTCATTTGGTGACCTCGTACATGACCTTCGGTGACCTTCGAAGGTCAAACTTCGCATAGTAAAATTTCCATACCTTCTATCACCGAAACGATTACAGATATAACTTAGGTTTGTATTGTGGGCATATACAAAGTCATGTATGGAGTTTCAATTTGGTGACCTTGAACTTGACCTTCCGGAACCTTCAATGGCCAAACTTTACAGTGAAATTTCAATGACTTATATCAGCAAAATCGTTACAGATAGAGTGTAGGTTTGTATTGGAGATGTAGAGGAAGTCAAAAAAGAACTTTCATTTGGTGACCTTCATATTAACATTCGAAGGTCAAACTTGACTTCGTGAAAATTCAATAACTTCTATCACTTAAAAAGTCACAGATAGAGCCTAAGTTTGTATCACGGACCTAAAGGAAGTCACACATGAACTTTAATTTGGTGACATTCAACTTAAAGGAAAAGTAATCGTATGGTAAACCTACATTGCCAAATAAAGTTCATTATCTCTGCTATCCAAAACGATGAGCCATTATTTTTCACAAACTTTTCACAATCTGCCATTGCCGCCATTGAAAAAAAATCAAACAATCAAACAAAAGGAAATATTCTGACCAGACCAGTGCCTGACGTTGTCATGGTTTGTGATGTGTGCGTGTTGTCTGGACTTTTCTTTGCGGCTCTCGTCCCGGGACGATATCGAATTCCTTGGCTATCAAATTCTTTACCCAGCTGGCTGATTGAGATGGGGCGGCGCCTTACCGGACTCTATATAAGTAGGAAGTCCGGCACGCCTCCTTCGCTAGAGTGTCTGTTTTTAGCTTCGCACGATAGCCGAAGATATCTGTAGTCAGGTTTTGTATGACTTTCTATCTTCTGATTATTGGAGTTTCTTCTCCCTTTTTTCTATCTCGCTTTGCTTCCGTGTTTCAGACTATAGTATTATACGTCCTTTGGAAGCGCGAGTACTTTCTTTTGGTCTGTATTATTCTCTGTGTTTGTACTGTGTTTCTCCTACTTTCTTCCTCTCTGTTGTTGTGCTTGGCCTCTGAATACTACCGGCCATTACAGAAGTAGGAAGGGTTTCCACTCCAGTTGCGAAATTCCAATTCCTTCGACAGGTGCAAGATGCATCTTTTTTCACTGGGGACCCAAACAGCGATTGCACTGCATCTTTGATATGAAGTATTATCAATGAACCGATTTATTGCTCATTTATTCATTCATTCATTCATTCATTCGCTTACTCGTTCATTCACTCATTCAGCTGATTATAAATGTTAGCCGTGGCAGCTGGTGTAGGCCTACCAGCAATAGGGGAAGCTCAAATCATCCCTTAAAAATTAATGATTAGTCATGACCTGTTTCTGATCTTCATAAAATTGACTTGCCTTGACTCCAAAAATCCTAAGGACCATCAGGTGTCGCCAGTTTTCCTTGTTAAGTTAAAATGGGAACGAATAGCCTAATTCTCAACTTGTTCTCAATTATTCATTAAAATTACCATGACTGAAACTCCAAAAACTCTCAACATTATCAGCTGTGGCCAGTGTTTATAAATAACACATACCGGTCCACTCTCACGCATTTGGCGTGAGGTGGCATATTTACGTTCTCCTGCTGTAATCAGCAATTATTCAATAAATGCGTATGTGAGAGATTCACGCGTGGAATTGAAATCCTTGTGCATGGGTTTTATCAGTTTCACGTGCCATACTGCACCGTATGGAAACCGATTATAACTCCAGACTTCTAACACTTTTCTTTACTCAGGGGTTGGAAGCAATGCATGTGTTTCATGATTGTTTAAATGAAAAAAGATAATTTGAAATGTCTTTTTGCAATTCAATTGCTTCCAACCCCAAACTGGTAAACCTCCATGTGCAAGGACTTCAGTTCCGCGTGAGAATCTCTTACTTATGCGTTGATTGCTGACTACACCAGGGGAACATAAATATGCCACTAAAACTCACGCCAAATGTGTAAGCGTTGACAGGTATGCGTTATTGATTAAAATTGACCACACCTGATAATGGTGAGTTTTCAGAGTTTCTGTAAAGGAAATTTAAATGAATGAATGAATACTGCTAGCAGTCAGTGTTCCCCAATATTTACGCGGCACTTCGGATTTTTCTTAACTTTGCCAATGACAAACTGCCAGGGTGAGCGGACATTTTCATTTTTAAGCAGAATGAGAAATGAGTTGTGGAGTAGTATGTGCCAAACACGTCTCAGCTCTTAATCACTGATTTCAAAAGAGTCAGACCATGTCTGATGGCTAGATTTCACCGATACTATGAACAGTAAAAGTGTTAAACTAGTTAATAGTAAAGCACAAGTAACAATGTAGCGAAAGCAGGAAGCATGCGAGTTAAATCCCTATCTAAATTAATAATGGTTAGTACGTGCCTACCTAATGGAAACACCCCCCGTGACTGATTAGTAAGTTGTTAGTAATAAATTAAAATAAAAATAGGACCAAGGGTCCTGTAGCTTACCGGCAAGCAGTCTTACAGCGATGATACAAGTTATGAAAATTTCATGTGAAGTTTGACATTTGAATCAATGAAAATCAATGTCAAGATCACTAAATAAAAGTTCACATACATTTATAAGACCTTCTGTAATACAATCCTAAACTCTGAAGCAGTTTTGCTGACACAAGTCATTATAATATGTCAACAATATGTGTTCAATATGTCAACTGTGAACTTTAAAAGGTCACAGAATGTCAAGTTGCGGTCAGCAAATGGACTTGATACATGACTTTCTAAATGTCTCTATACAAACCTTGGCTCAATCTGTGACCATTTTGGTGATACAAGTCATTGTAATTTCACTGTCGAGTTTGACCCTCAAAGGTCACTGACAGTCAAGTTGAATGTCACCAAATGAAAGTTCATATGTGACTTCCTAGAAGTCAGTAACACAAACCTAGGCTCCACCTGTGACCATTTTAGTGATACAAGTCATTGAATTTCCACTAGGTCACTTTTGACCTTTGAAGGTCAATACGAAGGTCACCAAATGAAAGTTCATATATGACTTCCTATATGTCTGTAATACAAACCTAGACTCCATCTGTGACCGTTTTGGCAATACAAGTCATTGTAATTGTATTATGTCAAGTTTGACCTTCAAATGTCATCAACAGTCAAGGTGAATGTCACCAAATGAAAGCTCATATGTGACTTCCTATGTCAGTAACACAAACCTAGGCTCCATCTGTGACCTTTTCAGTGACAGAAGTCATTGAATTTTCCCTAGGTCAAGTTAGACCTTTGAAGGTCAATATGAACGTCACTTAAAAAAAGTTCATACATGACTTCCTATACATCTCCAATACAAACATATGCTCAATCTGTAACAATTTTGCTGATATAAGTCATTAAAATTTCACTGTATAGTTTGGCCGTTGAAGGTCACTGAAGGTCAAATTCAAGGTCACCTAATGAAACTTCATACATGACTTCCTATATGGCCACAATACAAACCTAAGCCTATCTGTAATAGTTTTGGTGATCTTGAAATACCACTATGTTTTTGACCTGATCACCGAAGTCAAGTTCAAGACCAAATGAAAGTTTCTTCCTATACATCTCCAATACAAAACCCGAAACTATCCGTAACCATTTTGCTGATATAAGTCATTAAAATTTTACTGTGAAGTTTGGGCATTCAAGGTCACTGAAGGTCAAGTTCAATGTCACCAAATGAAACTTCATACATGACTTCCTATTTGCCCAAAGCTCTATCTGTAATAGTTTTGATGATAGAAGTCAGTGAAGTTTCACTATGTGAAGTTTGACCTTCGAAGGTTGCGGAAGATCATGTTCAAGGCCACCAAATGAAAGTTCACACATGACTTCCTATAAGTGTTCAATGCACATATGTTCCCAATCTTCAATATTTTTAAGCCTAGAAACCTTTGAAAATTGTAAAATTTTGCTTGACCTCAAATTTGACCTTTCAAGGTCATCTGAGGTCAACTTTAACACAGCCAAAATATGGGTCATATATTACTTCCTATATGTCAGTAATACAAACTTCATCTCGATCTGCAACCATTTAGCTTCCACAGGCGATTTGGCCCATTCTCCATAAGACCCAATGTTAAAGTACAGCGCCCCCACTAGGCCCACTTCCGTCGATTCAATCAAAATGGAACTCGCACTGTACATAAAGTGTATCAAAATGAGTTGATTGCCAGATTTAGAAAAAAAGTTAGTTTTTGAGAAATAATTTTTTGAAATTTCAAGTCATATCTTTTAACCTTGTTCATATATTCCCTAACCTCAAGTTTGACCTTTCAAAGTCATCTGTGGTCAAATTTAATATTGCCAAAATATAGGTCATATATGACTTCCTATATGTCGATAATACAGACTTAATCTCTATCTGTAACCATTTGGCCTCCAAAGGCCATCTTGCATATTCATAAAGTACAGCGCCCCCAATAGACACATTTCCGTCGATTCAATCAAAATGGCGCTTCGACTGTACATTGACGGTACCAAGGTAAGTTGATTGCCTGATTTAGAAAAAAATTTATCGGGGGCGCCCCGGTGGCTCATCGGTCTTAGTGCGCAAAAGGCTGTGTCCTTCCCGCAGCGACCTGGGTTCGAATCCGGCTCGGGTCATTTGCTGCATGTCTTCCCCCATTCTTCTCCCCAGCTTTCCTGTCTCTCTACACTGTATAACGATCAAATAAAGGAAAAATTCCCCAAAAAAAAAAAAAAAAATTTATCGCGCAGTTTTTGAGAAATGATTTTTTAAAATTTCTCAGTCCTATCTTTAACATTGGAGCCAAAATTTCAAGGGCCTATAAAACCGACAAAAATGATTCAATCAAAAATCCGAGAAAAAAGTCTGGGGATATGGTCTAGTAGTATGCTATTGCAAATTTACACAAAAATTCATCAGGCCAAAAAAAAGATAAAAAATGTTCCGGACGACGGACACCACACCACAACAATAGCTTATCGGCCCATAGGGCCGGTAAGCTAAAAATTAACAAGCATGAAAACTAGGAAGCCCGGAAGGAAGAAACGTAAGAAAGAAGTTTGAAACCGTAAGCCACTCCCAAATGTAGTGCGAGAAGTAAAACATGGAAATAACCACGCAGACACTGGAGAGGTGGATTGGCTGGGCAGACCGGGACCTGGCGAAAAACAAAACATGGAAAAGTAAAAACATGAACAATAAACATATAAACTTTGAAATCAGAATCCTGATACAAGAAACTGTTAAAAACCCCCGCAGTGTCCTGGCAGACGGCACAGGACACTGGAATCACAACAGGGCCTCCAATAGACATGTGCCCCAAAGCCTTACAGCACTGTGATCTGGCCTTGTATAACGGGCGGGATCTGTTGTGCACTGCTGGTGTATGAAGAACTGCACTCGCAGGACTTGCTCTTTCTCTCTCAATTTATTCTGGTGTAAAATCGCAAAAATAAAAACCATCAAGCTGTGCAGCTGCACGCATCCAAATTCCTCAGCAAGAAAAGTAGTTCTCCGCATTTTACAGTGTGATCGTACAGTGGATCTTATCTTTACATTCGTGACAAACAAGCAAACATTCTAAAAAAAAAAAAAAAAAAAAAAATTCGATCATTAATTAATGAGGCATTCTATCACAACATTCCAAGACGACGAGACATTCCAAGATCGCATTCATGTACAGACCGCGAGTTAAACATCATTTCATAGTTCATGCAATTCACAATACTACTGTCTTACAACGTCACATTGCATTCAACAAACATTGCATTTATTACGTTAAAACAGAGATATTAAATCACATTCACACGGTAATGGACTATGACAGGGCATGAAATGCGGCTATCCCGCGCAGACGAGATGCCTTCATTTTACAAAAACTAAGCTATATGCATAACGTTACCTATCGTAATACTGAACTCATAACAGCGGAGCCTACCTGGTGTAAAATCGCAAAAATAAAAACCATCAAGCTGTGCTGCTACATGCATCCAAAATCTGCACACGAGAGCAAAAGAAAGTTGCCATTTAACATCGATAACACAAAACAAAATGGCAAGCCACACAAAAGTAAAGTTCGCTATCAATGACTGGCTAGCAGGTTGTACAACGTGGTTAGAAAGATTATTGGAAAATGAAATTACAATTTCTGCGAGATATCATCTGCAACTTGGTAGTTACATGGTAGTAACACTCATATCCACACTACAAGTCACGGACTTAGGCACAACCCCAGAATGATAAAAATACGAATAGTAACAGCTTAATCACATTGGGCCTCATGCAAGAAGCGATATAAGAACACATTTTCTCTTATTTTCGTTCGTATCCCCGTTTTTTTTCTTATTTTGTTCTTACCCATTGATTTCTGGGATGCACCAATATGTTTTCTTATTTTTGTTCTTCTCTTAGGTAAGAGAAAATTTTACGAGTGGTCGAGAGCGCTCTTACCGAGATGAGAGAAAAACAGAACTGTTTCAAAAGTTTCAAAACCAAAACATTAAAAATGCATCATATAATCAAATTTTGATTGTTTTATGTTTTTGAGAAATTACACTAATTTTATTATTTAATTCTTGGGCTAAAGATCGGCGAGTTGATCCTATTTAGGACTAAGCTATGATAACCCTTGGATACTTGCGTGCGTTCTGCTTCTGAACGGCTTACCTATCGCTTTGGCCATCCAGGCCTTGCGCAGGGAGCGTGTTTATTGAGATCGCGCGGATCTCTTTGCTGAGACAGATGAATGGCTGAACTCGTACCAAATGTAAAAGCAACCGTAGGCTACTTGAGCACGAAAGATTACGGTTATGTGTCACGGCTCTCTTGTTCTAACAAATGCAGCGGCGAAAAGACATCTCCATTCAAACGAAGAAATTCAATGCTTGCTCGAAATGTAGGCGGACGAAAACATACAATCACAACTGGATACTATATGCAAAAATTCGGAGTTTTATGGAATAATTCGTGAGTAGTTACATTCGCGTGGTTATCACAGAATAATAGATCAGTGCCCTGACAAACTAAAGAAAATGCGGTTGCAATATTTCAAAGTGTGGAACGCGGTGCCTAAGTCTGGCAGCTCAAGTTATGAAATAGATAAATTTTCGTGATATGAAGCAGTGGACAGCATAATCGGCCAAAAACACGAGGGCTAAAGAATTCCGTATGCAAAATCCACCTATATCGAATGTAATCAGTACATTTTCGGCTTACCGTGATGTTTGGGTATCGGGTAGCTACCCAGAGACAGCGCCGGCGATTGGCATAGGCGATATAGGCGGTCGCCTAGAGCGCCATCTGCTGGAGGGGCGCCGCCAGTCACCCTTAGCCTCGAGAAAAAAAAAAAAAAAAAAAACAACTAATAATTTTCCATGCCCATTGGCGCCCTCCCTTCGTGTGTTCTAACTTGAAAAATAGTAACTGATTATTGACTAATCATAGAATTAGAACATCAAACGAAATAAAACAAGTTTATTAAACATGATCATCCTAGGGCGCCCCCTCAGCCACAACCAGATGTTTGTGTCAATCATTTTGTGGACTGGGGGAATTTGCGTTAGGTTAGCCAAGTGTTCAGCTGCTGCATTCATCAGCTTGACGTTGATTCTCAAAATGAAGAGGTCTAAACCCTCTGGTGCGCAGGGACGAAAACGGAGAAAAGAAGAAGAGGAATAGAAAGCCCTGTATAGAGGTACGTCTCATCTCAGCCATTATAGTGTCAAATGAAATAGTATTGTGCATTACCTAATATTGGACGTTTCATTGCTGCCACTCAGCTATTGCAAGCTAGCAACTGTTACTTTGCTAGTACGTATTGCTAGCTAACGTAACTTCACTGATAACTATATAACTTTACTAAAATAATGGCCGTAACCACCATTGAGGACACCGAGGTCCGGACCTCGGTTAATTGTCCCAGAATATGCGTTTTTCCCCCACCTATTCTTCCCCTCACTGTGCCCGTTTATTCAGCAAATCGTGTGTGTGTGGGTGAGAGAGATGCATGATTTTCAAGCGTGCATAGTTACGAAGTACATGTATTTCGTCACCGTACAGTAGTTTTTTTTTTTTTTTTTTTGAGGATTTGTGCTTTACTTAAGATTTTTTTTAAAGAACTGGGACTTTTACTCTACTTTCTTTAAAAGATAAGAAAGTATACTTTCACTTCGTTATTTTGACACTGGCAACTTAGTTACTTGTTTCAAATTAAAATATGAATTTAATTAATCATTTACGGATTATCTGGACTTGGCGTGTTCGAGAAGAACAGCGGTGCTCGGCAGCGCATCTTAACCGCTTTGTGCAGATCTCTGCCAGCGGATATGGAGCTGCAAATTTATGCACGCAGTTACAATATTACATGACTAGATGGCACACTCGGATCAGTTGTTGAATAGTCACAAGCAAGCCGAGCTGGAGCGCAGTTTAAATATGGACAAGTTCACTCCAATCCCTGTTTTTCAGGAGTTGCTAGGGTAAAACTCCTCAGCTAAAACCTGATGTGCAAACTGCTCAGTATACTTACCCATAGTATCCCAAATGCTCATGGCATTTCTGTATGTACAATTTATTAGAGTATTCTTCAAGTCATAATTTGCTTGTTGAAGTGTTGGAGTGACTTGTCATAATTTGTTAAATATTCTTGAGCATCCTTCATAGTATTTTTGTATACAATTCTTTAGAGGTGACCCTTTTGCTTATAGTGTCATTAAAAGTGCTTTTATTTTCACAATTAATAGAATTAATTTCTCTGTTAATTTCTATATTTGTTAAATATTCTTAATTTATGGAGGTAGACAGCTTTCTTAAGATTCCTCCTATGAGCATCTTTATACTTATGTTATTTAAGTTATTTAAAATAATTAAAAAGAAAATGTTCTGAAACTTTTCTATTGTCCATGCATCACACATTGTTTAATTGCAATGTAGAAAACTAGAACTATAAGTGGCTGAAAAATCTGCTATCCAAAGTAAAGCAGTTAATATGTGTCTTCAGTGATGTTAAGTATAGTAATGTCAATTATCAGGGCAAAACTTGTTATGGGAAGGGGGAGGGGGCAAAACTCAATCTCGCCGAGCACAACCAAAGACCTAGAGCCGGCCCTGCCCAGAGAAATATTCGGATGTGTAAAAAACGTCTAGCATTCGGTTGAGAAAATTTCGAGTTTAATTTTGCATGCTGAGCTATACTGCCCTATAAAGGCTAAGTGCAGTAACTACGCAATAATTTAAACAGTAAAAATGGCTTCAGAGTTTGTTTGCTGTCCCAACAAATAAATAGTCAGCACTTCTATGATAGATTATGATTAACTGACTAACCATGGTATAATTTCTGTCCAAATAAATCCTGACCTCAATATACTTTCAGGCCCAAAACTGTGTAACTCACATTTTACCCAATATGTAGTTACTGCACTTAGGCTTTGTAGGGCAGTATAGGCTACGTGGTAATCCATGTTACAGATGACACACCGAGTTGCTAGGGCACGCCCAGCATATACATTCGCGATATTAATATTTGATATTAATATTCTAAACCCCCTTCTCAATAATCAACAACACCCCCCCCAAATACATTGGCGCCTCCTTTTAAAATCATTTCCCATTTAAAACATCTACGCTGTAAACCCTGATAGTGTGGTGAACTCAAACGTTTTGTGGAAACTGATTACCTCAAAAAAATTGAGTATGCCAACTTAATCTTGTGTTCACAGCACTTAAAACAAGTAAAAAAAAACTTTACCTTATTTTCTTTAAGTTCCTTCCACACAATGCAATTAAGTTGGCCTACACAATTTTTTTGAGGTAATCAGTTTCCACAAAACATTTGAGTTCACCACACTGTCAGGGTTTACAATGTAGGTGCAAACTGTAACGCGCTGTATCGTAATTTTGACATGTAGCTATGTAAGTGTACTCGGATACGTTTCGATATTACTAGTGTGAAAGCTGACCAGCAGGGGAAAGGGGAGGGGGTACAATCGTACTGTGGCACAGTACCGAACAATCGTACCTAGTGTGAACCACCCTAGATGGCACATCACCTGCCCTTATATGGTGTTTAGTGGGTGTCATATATGCTAATTTAAAACAACCGGCCACGCGCTTCCAATTTACGATCAAGTAGAATTCAACATTTAGCACACATGGGTAAGAGCAGATTTGGACGGTAAGAGCGTTTAGTGCATCCGGAGTTTATTTGTCAAATATTTTCTCTTAGCAAAGCAATAAGAGAAAATATTAGAGAAATTTAAGAGAATGTTGCTGCATGAGGCCCATTGTACTTACCCTCAGCAAGAAAAGTAGTTCTCTGCATGCTTAAAAATGCATGCATGCATGCTTATCATTTTTAGCATATGGGTAGATATGGTTGAGAGGATGAACTGATTAGATTTTGGGCAAGCATGCACTCCTAGGTTTGCCACGAGGTGGCGCTATATATTGAAAAAGCAGTTTTTTAACCATATCTCTGAAACAATTATTTACACAGACCTCAAATTTGGTAGATATGGTAGAGAGGATGAACTGATTAGATTTTGGGCAAGTATTAGCTCCTAGGTTAGCCACCAAGTAGCGCTATATATTGAAAAAAATCAGTTTTTTAACCATATCTCTGGAACAATTACTTATACAGACCTCAAATTCGCCTCATATTGTAGGTCTAGTAAAGGGGAATCTCATAAAGGGGTCTTCAAGGATTGGGGAATTTCGGGGATATATATGCCTTGCTGTAGGCCGCCAGACAGTGTAGGCCTAGTTTAAACAAAGAAAATGTTAGTATTGTTGAAGTAAAACATGCCAAATTGAGGTCTTGGACTTTGATTGCCTGCATTGTAGCACTGCACTCTAGCCACAAGACTTCATCAACTGAATATTTAGCTGCTGTCAAATCGCCCATATAAATAATGAGTCAAGAAAACACGTCACTCACCCCGTTTATACTGTTGTGCTCTCAGTATTCACGCGGAATGGCACAAAGATTCTGTCAGAAAACAAAGTAAAAAATTACTATTGAATATTTAGCAGATAATTTTACCGAAAATACCACAAACAAACCTGTTAAGCATTTATATTGTCGCGCTATTTAAATACTTGCAAATGGACCATGGACTTAGTTTGACGCACTGGGAACGCAAGGCTCCTTCTCGGGCTAGGTTTGTGCGATTAAGGTGATTTAGGGCTCGTTGGAAACATCAGAGCCCATAGAATCATAGGGCCACCCGCAAAGTCTTACTGACAGCATCACAGAGAGGAAAATACATTGCAAGCAAGCTGAATACTAAGGAGCTGAGATCGCTGAAGCAATGCTCAGAAAAAAAAACATGCTTTGAGACTTGAAGATCTAGTTTCGTTATAACACGGACACATTTGAGCTAACAATTGCGAGCACCGATTTACCCTCGAACAGCTTTTTTTTTTTTTTTTTTTTTTTTTACAAAATATCAAAGGTAAGATTTTTTTTGCCCATCTCTGTAGACTGTAAAGTGTATGCCTGCTGTTCTTTGAGTGTGGTGTCAGTTTAAAATGACTGGGCATATATTGTTGGATTCTGTGGACTTTCCTCTTTTATTTGAGGTATGATTCGTATGTATAGCACAAATTAGGGAGAAATTTTAGCAACTCAATGCTGATATGATTTTATCCTATGTTTTGCTACATGCTCATTCACTTGTATGGTGCTTGAGTTGTGTTTGGTTGAGGTAAAAATGGTGAACATGGGCTTTCTACCAAGGTTGTTCGCGTAAAGTGGATATGCCGCATGACAATTATGTTGCGAATGGGAAACATGCTGTATTTATCATGCGGAACGACCGCCCCCAGTACCGGTACATTTGAATGAGAACTGAGTTATGTATAGGGATGCATCGATATGAACATTTTGGCCGATATCGACATCCGATATTAATATTGCTGTTATGGCCGATAACCGATATTTACCGATATCAATATGTTTTTAGAAAAAGTTTGAGATGATAAAATTTTGTACAGACTGAAAATCATGCTAACTGAATTTTTAAATGTCTCTTTTTAAAATGTGTTTTAATTCCAAATAACAAGGTTACAGGGCTACCATAAAACACAAGTAACCAACAGTGTTACTTTTTTAGCAACCTTTACCACTTGTAGCAAGTGTGTTACTAAATTAAAGTACAGTACAATAACTGATCCGGGTGTGCTATCTAGTGATACAATATTGTAACTGCGTGCATAAATTTGCAGCTCCATGTCCGCTGGCATCAACATCTGCACAAAGCGGTTAAGATACCCTGCCGAACACCGTTGCTCTATTCGAACGTGCAATATGCAGATAATCCTTTTTTTTTTTCAAACTTTATTTGGAGGAATAGAAAGTCACACATAGATCAATCATACATAGATCAGCAGTGGAAAGTTAATGTACCTCAATTTTTCTCTTTACTTAATCCCCCCTCTGTCAAGCTCCCGCAACCCCCCTCCCGCCCCATCCCCCGCCCACTACCCCCCCACCCACCCCCCAACCCTAGAACCTTTTGCCTTTAGGAGGTATAAGTGTGTACAAAGACAAAAAAAGAAAACAAAACAAAAAAAACATACTTATAGTTCTGAGTTGTGAATGTAAGTCTCTTCTTGAAATGGAGAGAGGGAGCGAAGGAGACAAAAGTGAAAGAGTATTACAGCTCCATGCGCACAGCCTGCTCACAGCACCCAGCCCAAAATAACTTCATAGGAGTTGAAAAATAATAAAAAGGGTACAACCTGGCTCCAAGTATCAGTCAGGGGGAAGCACACTGAGACTGTGAAAGTAGGATAGGAAAGGCTTCCAGGTAGAGTAAAATTTCTGAACTGATCCTCTAATGGTGAACTTAATTTTTTCTAATTAAATGAATGACATAATGTCTTCTAATAGGGATGCTGATGAGGGAGGTGTTGGAGACTTCCATAGGAGCAAGATTCTCCTGCGAGCCAGCAGTGAAGTGAAAGCTATAATATCTAGCTGCTTAGATGTGAAGGGCTCAGCTGAACTGGGCGCTCCGAATATGGCTATCTCTGCACATGGCTGAAGTTCTACTTCACGGGCCGTGGAGATAGTTTCAAAATAGTAGGCCCAGAACCCTTGCAATTTTGGACACATCCAGAACATATGTGTTAGATCGGCTGGAGATTGAGCACAACGGTCACAGCAGTCACACACGTCTGGGTACCATCTTGAGAGTTTGGATTTGGAGAAATGAATACGGTGTAGGACCTTGAATTGAATAAGACCCAGACGGGCACAGGAGGAAGAGGAGTTGACCCAAGCAGCCGCACTTTCCCACCAGTCATCAGAGAGATCCAATCTCAATTCTTTCCCCCAGGCGGTCTTAATTTTATCGAAATCAGGGCTTTTCAGAGATAGGATATGGTTGTAGATCCATGAGATTAGCCCTTTCGGCATATGGGGGATTTTAAGTAGAGCGTCTAAACTAGTTTTAGGAGAGCTAAGTGGGAAATGGGGAGATATGGTTTTTAAGAGGTGGCGTATTTGAAAATATCGGAAGAGATGTGAATGGGGCAGATTGAATTTAGCAGACAGGGTTTCAAAGCTAGCAAAAGTGCCATCTATGAAAAGGTCACTGAAGAGTTTGAGCCCCCTCTTGTTCCACAAGCCAAAAGCAGTATCTACCTTTGCTGAGAGAAATGTATGATTATTGCAAATGGGTCCAAACAAGGACTGATTCTTAAATTTGAAATGAAGACGAAATTGTGTCCATATTTTAATGGTGTTAACTACAATGGGACCAGCGGAGTGACGGGAGGGGGTAAATGGTAAGGGGGAGCATATGAGCGCTCGAAGGGCAGATGAACATGAATCAGCCTCCATACGGCACCATATCTCTTCTGGAGAGTGCAGCGAAAAATGAATTTTTTGAATGTTCGCAGCCCAATAGTAAAACATAAAGTTTGGGAGAGCTAGGCCCCCGATTGAACGTGGTCTCTGACGGAGAGATTTATTTATACGTGGGGTGCGACCGTTCCATATAAAGGATGTGATTAAGCTGTCTATTATACGAAAAAAGACTTGGGCAAAAAAAGGGGTAGACAAGAAAAGAGATACAAAAAACGGGGTAAAAGATTCATTTTCACACATTTAACCCTGCCAGCTAGGGATAGGGGAAGAACATTCCATTTTTGAAGGTCTAGTTTCACTTTCCCAAGCAGGGCTGAAAAATTCTCAGTATGCAACGACTTAATAGAACGGGTAATATTTACCCCTAAGTATTTAAAGCCTGTTCTAGATATATGAAAGGGGATATCTTTTTGTTCAATTTGCAGTGCTGAACTGTTTATTGGAAAGCACTCACTTTTTGTACAGTTCAACTTGTAACCGGAAAAAGTACCAAATCTTTCCAGGATTTTAACTATTTCTGGTACACAGGTTATGGGATCAGTGATTTATAATATCAGATCATCTGCGTATAAGGATAAACGGTGCTCAACCCCCCACCGCCTAATGCCACTGAATAGCGGAGAGGCTTTAAGGGCAATGGAGAGAGGCTCAATGGCTATGGCAAAAAGGAGTGGTGATAATGGGCATCCTTGACGGGTGCCTCGAAAGAGGGGAAACTATTTGGACTAACTCCGTTTGTATTGACACAGGCCTGTGGTGATGAGTAAAGAAGGCGGACAAATGAAATAAATTTTTCTCCAAATCCAAATTTCTTCAAGACAGCAAATAAATAATTCCACTCTACTCTATCAAAGGCTTTCTCTGCGTCAAACGAGATAACGACTTCTGCAGTGTCCGAAGGGGATTTAGAATGAATAATATTTAGGAGACGACGAATGTTAGAAAAGGAAAGGCATCCTTTCATAAAACCTATTTGGTCATCCGAGATAATATCTGCTAGAATAGGATCCAGCCGGGAAGCCAGTAACTTGGCTATATTTTCACATCTGCATTTAGAAGTGATATAGGACGGTAGGGGGCACAGTTCACGGGGTCCTTGCCAGGCTTCAATAAAAGTGAAATTGATGCCTGAGATAACGTGGGGGGCAAGGAGCTTCGCGAAACCGAATCCTGAAACATGTCCAAAAGGAGAGGGGCCAGTTGGTTTAAAAACTTTTTATAGAATTCACTGGGATATCCATCTGGACCTGGAGCTTTTCCGTTTTGCATACTCTGAATAGCATTCATCACCTCCTTTAGTAAAAATGGTTTGTCTAACTCTAAATACACTTCAGTGTCAATTGTAGGGGCATTCAAGTTAGCTCAGATATGAATGATTTTCTTGATATTTCCAGAGGCATCTGAAGTGTACAAATTGGAGTAGAAAGTTGAAAAAGTATTATTGATGATGGAGGGGTCTGTAGGTAACCCTTGAGAAGGGTCCAAAACTTGGGGGATCATACGTGAAGTAGACTTGCATTTCATTTGTTGGGCGAGGAGGCGAGTTTCCTTGTCTCCATATTCATATAGAGATCCACGCATGTTAAGCAGGAGATGTTCAGCCTTAGCAGTGGATAACAAATTGAATTCTGTCTGCAGCCCCAATCGTTGTTTATATAGCTCTGGTGTGGGAGCTGTGGCATATTGTCGGTCCAGGTCCAGAATGGCTTCTGCCAATTCATGCATCCGGCCCCTCCTCTGTTTAGCCATGTGAGCAGAATAGGAAATAATCTGACCCCTAAGGACCGCCTTCAGCGTTTCCCAAAGGGTTGAAGGTGAGACAGTCTCGGATCTATTGGTTTCTAAAAAAACGTCAACAGATGTGGAAATATATTCACAAAAAGCCTCATCTGCCAGTAGTATTGGATTAAATCTCCACTGGGGGCGTTGGGTGACACTAGATGAAAGGGACAGTTCAAGTAGAAGAGGGGCATGATCTGAAATCACAATTGATTTGTACTCTGCTGATTTAACAAAAGGAAGGAGAGCTTTATCAATAAAAAAGTAATCTATTCTGGTATATGAATGATGAACATGAGAAAAGAAGGAAAATTCTTTGGCTCTTGGATAAAGAAACCTCCATGGATCTACACAGCCTATCTGGCTCATATATGCTGAGATGGCCTTGGACATTTTAGAAGGGGACATCGATTTCTTGGAGTGGTCCAGACCCAGGTTAATCACACAATTAAGATCTCCCCCCAGAATTAAGTGGTGAGAGTGTAGATTGGGAAGGGAAGCACAGAGTTTGGTTACGAAGTCTGCATTGTCCCAATTGGGGGCGTAGATGTTAACCAGAAGTACTGGGGTTTGAAAGAGGGAACCTGCTACAATAATATATCGACCGCGTGGGTCAGAGATAATGTCAGCGGGGATGAAAGGTATTTTTTTATGAATTAATATTGCCACACCTCTGGACCTTGTATTAAAACTGGAGTGGAATACCTGGCCTACCCATGAACTACGTAGCCTAATTTGGTCGGGAACACGCAAGTGCATTTCTTGTAGAAATGCTATCTGAGTTTGTAAACCTTTCAGATGCGAGAAAACCCTTGCACGCTTTACTGGGCCATTCAGCCCCTTAACATTCCATGATAATAGCCTTAAAGGCAAAGACCTAGTAATAGGAGGCAATTTAAAGGCAATTGGTATCCCCCTCCCAACCTCCCATCCCAAGCCCCCCCACCTCCAACCCCCCCCAACCCCCCCAAAAAAAAATCCTATGCTCGCCCTCCAAACTGACGAACTGCAGGAAATCTAACTTGTACTTCTTACGGTAAATCCTAATCTTACCGTGAGCAAACAGGGCTCCTTCGTCTGTGTCTATCTACCGTTTGGAATAAATGGATAAATTGATTTAGCAATTCATTTTGTAATATAAAATAAGTCGATTGCAACATATTAGAAAGAGTGGTTAATTCATTGTTATAAGTCTAATGGAGTGAGTCAAATCTGGCACAACTCAAAAAGAGAGCTTGTTATTACAGCCAGATGATTAATTCAAAAGCAAATAAATCCAAAACACACTTACAAAAAGAGGGAAAAAAATTGTGTTATTCGTTCACATTTGCAAAACAAGGCTGTACTTAAAGCGCCACCGCTGAGCAAAATACTAATTCACCTAAATTATTGTAGGGCATCCTTTAAGAGTTTCGCGTTTGTCCATTATAAATCTGAAAACTGAAGTTTTTTTTAACAGTAATAGGCCTACACAAAAAAACAAATAAAAAAAAAAACAACAACAGATCAGTAGTCAGTTCATTTTGGCTCCTGCAGTATGCAAAACTCCACAGGTTCATAATGACATGCAATTCAAAACAGCTCTTACAGGCCTATAAAGCAAAAAGGATCAAAGCTACAATAACCTAAAACCGGAAAGATGAGGTAGCCTATAGTTGTTGTTTCAACTAAAGTGGCATTAAGTAACGGTGCAACTAGCCTATTTCCATACCTCTCAAAGTCCCGTAACGAGTTGAGCGTCGTTGTCTTGGTTGACTCATCTGCTGAACCGGTGTGCATACCCCGGCTCAGTTCAGTCCGAGAGCTCAATGTCCACCAGCAGACGGAGCAACGCGCCTATTGTAGAAATCTTGGGCTTTCTGTAGAGTGTCGAAAAGAAAAGTCTCCGTTCCAAGAGTTACACAGAGTCGGGCTGGATAAAGAAAACGGAACTTAACGCCTTTTTGATAAAGAGAATTCTTCACAGCGTTGAACGCAGCGCGTTGTTGGGCGAGAGCAGCTGAGATGTCGGGATAGACTCTCAGCTTGGATCCATCGGACTCCATTATATGTTGTCTGGCCCATCGCAGGACCAGGGGCGGATCTACGGGGGGGCAGAGGGGGGCAACTGCCCCCCCACTGTCGAGCCTTTGCCCCCCCTAGCTGCCCCCCTAACTTTAAAGTTCTTAAAACTATACTTGTAAAACAAATCATCACTATGTCTAAAAGCCCCTCAAAGCATCGAAATAAAAGATGAATTCACCAAATATATATATAAATGTAAATATAATATTCGGCTCCTCAAATACTTAGCTACGGTCCTGCATCAAACGCGCGGAGTCTGCGTGACGAGCCTCCTGCTCCGCGCTGGCGTGTATCAGTTGGCGTGGACATATGTTGGAGTCTGCGTGCAGCGCAGCAGAGTGGAGCCACTTAGCCACGCAACTTTCTCCAAGTAAAGTGAGTTTCCCCCCGATAAATAAAGTTAAGTTAAATTTGTAATAGATGGAATGTACGCTAAAGGCGATGGTTCAATCGCTCATTAATCGCTGGTCAAAAGTGACTCACTCCCGCAGTGATTTGTTGGAGCATTTTTTGTCTTCGGTTGGTTTTGATTATAGTTAGTAAAAACGAGAACAGTTTATGATGCATTTAGCTAGATATCAAAAACAGGAATGTTTGAATCCAGAGGGTCGCTGTTAAGTTTCAGTGTTATGTGATCAATATCACAGCAATGAGGCTGCATAATAAAACCAGGTCCTTACTGTCAGGGCAGTGGCTACGGCACGGCCCGTATTCTAGCCTGTATGCTAAAGGTAAGGCAGCGGTATTATTAGCCTCTCGTCTCATTAAAGGTACGGGCGGGTCCGTACCGACTACCGTTAGCCCTTTTTGCAAACATACGGATGGTATGTCCTAATGAATTTGGCATGTGTCAGCCGAAGCAGTTAAAATTTCTTAAATTCCATTGAAACTTGAAATATAATTGTTATTATTTTACCATATATATGTTTGTATAGATTTAGCAATTCCGTTTTTTGACGCAGCTCATAAGTAGCCTACTCGCGGCAGGAGCAATATCCGACTTGGCGGAAATTCCACCACACGACTAGAGGTCTATGTAGCCTGACAATCATCAGACGATCGTCTTAGAAATCTAGCTGTTCTCAGTATTGAAACAGCGTGCAAAACAGCTAGGTTAGGATATGTTTGTGAGACGTTATGCTGCACAGCACAACAATCGTCGTCTGAAGCTCTCTTAAAAGAGATGGCCAATATCAGTCCTGGACTGTAACTTACGACTTTTTGCTGTATTTATTTTGAGGTACTTTTATTTCATTAGGCCTAAATATTCACGCTGCTACATCTTGGAAGGCATAATAATACAGTGCATCCGGGAAAAAGGAAACTGGAAATAAAATGAGAAGTATTCTGTTGAAACTTAGTATCTATAAAACTAATTAGGACTATTAATTACGCAACTATGTACTTTTTCACATCATACAAAGAACACAAAATTAGTCAGGCATTGCTGTCAGAACACTGTTCTGTTGTCAGCTGCTTGATTTGTGCACGTCATGCAGCTAGTAGGGTTTACATTTAAAGCAGTACACGTTACACAACCTAAAGCACTAATGGCACCGACAATGAAAAGTTGAAACTGATCGTCCAGGTTCATCCGTGTTTAGGCCTGTCATCATTTTATGTAATCTGGTGCAAAGTGGTTACTGAATTACTCCAAAAGTGTCATTGTTGTTCAGTTGAGTGCGGCACAAGCTCCACTTACTTGACATCATTAGATACGAGACATAGTTATATAACACCAAATGCCATTTTTAATCAAAGAATGTTAAGTACTTTTTATAGAATTAACCATTTATTCTTGGTTTCCTTTTTTGGGACACACTGTACAATAAATACATTGAAGAATATTTTTCTGAAATTGTTCCCCAATTTTTAGACGCAGTTTTTTTGCAGATTGGTGAACCTCTACCTATCTTTACTTACAACATCTGATATGTTGTCTGTGCTCTATTGTGAATAAAATATGGGTTTATGAGATTTGCAAATCGTGTTCTGTTTTATGCACGTTTTACACAATGTCCCAACTTCATTGGAATTGGGGATTTCCTAATACCGCACTGAGGACGTCCCATGCCACCCTTCCCAGACCTCTTGCCACCCCTTTGCCACCCCATGTAAAATTTTCTAGATCCGCCACTGCTCAGGACCCTCTCTTTCTCCTGGAAGCGGAGAAATTTCACAATGAAGACTCGGGGTCTCTGATCCTGTAGTCTGATGTCAGGGCCCGTCACCTCCATTAACGCTTCGGCTATAAACTTGATCGGGTCTCTGCCTTTCTCGCTTCCCTCCGGTAAGTTGATAATCCTTTGGTTGGAGCGCCTGGATCTGTTTTCGAGGTCATCAACCCTTTCCAGTAGCGTGTCGATTCTAGTCTGAAGAGACTTCACATCGGTTTCCAGTTTTGTGGTTTTCTCAAAGTTTTCACTGGCTAGAGCTTCGGTTGCTGTAAGACGGGTGTTGAATGTTGCGAGCTGTTGCCCCAGCGCGTCAACCGACTTCTTCAGAAGATCTGTTGCTTCTTTGATAAGTAGCGCTATATCGGCTTTGAAGTTGTTGCGCTGTTTGTTGAGTAGGGCTTCTAGGTCACCGAGGTTATGTTAGATTGATATTCGATATTCAGACATTCGGCGAGAGAGCATTTCAATAACTCTTTATTCACGCGGTAGCTTCTGCCATCATGCAGGAGAGTATGGAACGCCATCCAGGTCAAATACACGCAAATTCTAACACGTAAACAACACGTTAACAACACGTTGACAACACGTTAACAACGCGTGAACGCGTCAAATTTTTCACAGCGTTGTTAACGTGTTGATAACACGTAGACAACACGTAAACAACACGTAGAGAACACGTTAACAACGCGTTGTCGACGCGTTAATTTCACGTGATTATGAGCCCTTTGGCCACTTGTCCAGTTTGAACGGCTGAGAGTCCTAACTTCCCATTGGCTCCTGAGCAGTAGGGTTAAATCATTTCTGTAAGCCTGGGGGGGTTTCCAACCACTATTTAACATAATGAGGAACCTCTTCTTTCTTATTGCCATTTTCTTCCGTTATTGTGCAGCTTATGAAAATAAAACATTTGATTGCAGTTTTATAACTTAATATTAGTTATTAAGTTATAAATTATTTTATCAGGATAAAATTGCCTCCGATTTTTGTCATTTATTCTTCTGCAGGTGTGTAAATGTCACCGCCCTTTTAATGTTACAAGTGATTAGTCTGTCTATATTGCTCTGTTTAAATTATTGTGCTTTCTTATATTAGTAACGTTAAGTGTTTTGTGCTGTTAGGACGGCGCGACAGTGGAAACAACCGTTTTAAGCTGGGGTAACTCCGCAAGGATCTACGATTTACTATTCTAAATTTTATGTCACAACTTGACAATACATTAGTTAAGGTGCTTAGGGTAATGGCTGTCGATGGTTAGCGTTGATTTTATTTACTTTTGCCCAATTGTCATTTTTTATGGGTGTTTATTGATCCGGCGGTTGAGCAACCGCAGCGTTCACTTGTTGTCATAGCAACGTGCACTACAAGAGATGCTCCGTTTAAATTACTGCGCTTTCTTGTATTAGTAACTTAAGTGTTTTGTACTGTTAAGGATCTGGCGCTATAGCGGAAACAACCGTCATTTAAGCTGGCGAACCCGCATGGATCTACGATTTATTTTTCTAAATAGGCTATTCCTATATCACAACTTGTGACAATACTGTAATGAGTAATTGGATTGATGGGGAGAAGGTGATTGCACCTGCGGGGGGGTGGGGGAGATAATGAGTGGAGAAGATTTAAATGCAAAAATTGCGGCGGCTCTTGTTTCTTGGGAGGGGAGCTTTGTGAATTTTATATGGGGCAGTTGCCCAGCCGAGCAACCTGTATTTTGCACTCATTGCTGGAGGGTGGGTGCCGCTCGCATGCCAGTTAGGGCTGCCGGCGGTGAAGACAGGCAGTAGGTGTCAGGGCAAGGTTCCGGCGTGGGGCAGGGCTATGGTTAGATAGCAGGGATATAGGAGTGCCGTTGTCCGCTCTCCAGTGTTGCAGAGGCTTGTCTGTCGTTGGTGGAAACGCCTCACTCCGCTGAACCGGCGGTCCTCCCCCCAAAGCAAATCTTGAAGCCGGACCAGCGCCAAAAACCCTGGTTGCCGTGGCAGTCATTTTTTAAATGACTACAAGTAGTTGGTTAAACTTTCCTATCCCATTGGACCCAGGTGCCATAATGGAGATAATCTAGATCCTGTAATCCTGAGATCCAAATAAAATACTCATTCACAATTTTGGTGACTTTTACAAAGTAATCGGTCATCTCATGTAATTTTATTATAGTGTGCCTTGAATCAGAAGAAACTTATATTTTTTGTGCATTTTTTTGTCAGATGGTGGACAGTAGAGCAAATGTGGTACAAATTTTTTTTTTTTTTTTTTTTAAGTAATTACTCAGTTACATGTGTTAATATATGTATGCACTTTATTTTGCATGTTTACAGAGACCCCCATTCAATTTAAGCATTTTCAATTTGAGTATTAAAGGTACAGATCACCGGTGGGTAGAGGGCCATTGGAACTATTTTCTGGGAGGGGGTGCTGTGGAGCTGAGCCTCTAGGGAGGTAAACAAAGCCAAATTAAGAGGCTCAACCGTCATCATAAATCATCTCATAAATAGTGACTGTACACATCTGCTGACCTTATGACGTATTAACCAAAGCAATTAAATGAGTGCTTATTTCATATAGGCACACAAAAAAACACCTGAACAAAAAATGATAGTCTACTAAATCATTTACAATTACAAACAAAGGGGACCAAATCAAACTGTGCACAAGATTTTTCAGCGACTGGCATCTAAAATAATTCAAGAGTCAGCAGCTCTATTGCCTATTTCATAGGACCTCTAATGGTACCATTGTTGATGTCAAAAAAAAGCCTTTCAGTAGGCCTACTCCCCACCAATGCAGGCTATCTCACTTTGTCTCAGTCTAATGCTTTGCCAAAAGTGGACCTTCACTCAGTTGTCCTTTATCAGGGTGGGGAATATTGATGACATCCAAAATGTCACAAGAACACTCATTATTGCCAAGTGGGTGAGTCTCCTCTGTCATGGTGTCGTTGCGACAGAGATTGAGAGTGACAGGTATAGCTTTTTGAGCTTCTGCACCTCCGGCATCATGCTTTGGGTTTGTGGCTGCAGGTCCTGGAGGATGGACATCACATCCTTGATGGCGGTGACCTCTCAGCCTTCGCACATATTTCCCACCATAGCCAACTCCAGGTTTTGCCACTCTGGCTTGCTCTTGATGGCTGACCTGTACACATTGCGCACAATGCTGTCACAGTCTAAACTGTATTAAAGCCACTGCCACTCTTTGCATCAGGTGGCTCTACAGGAGCGAGTGCAGCTCTCCCTGGTAAATTTCTGGGCAGGGAATGTGTAATTATCTGGTGGTCTGAAGGACATTGCAACTGCCTTTTGAGTAGCCTCAGGAAGGAAGGAGAGGAGTGTAGTAGGCCTACTACAGAATGGGGCTCTGCTGTGGCCCCTGTTGCTTTCGCCTACTGGCACAGATCTGTGAGGTACTGCTTGTGCTGTTGTGAAAGTGAAGTTTTGGCATCTCTCTCTCTCTGGTGCTTTGCTGGCTCAGAGGGAAGTTTGGAAAAGAAATTGCAAATCCACTTTTGGGGCATTACTGAACAGCTAGCCTAATTTGCTCCCACGTGCTAGCAAACAAGGGCAACCTCATAATCTACGAATGCATTAACAGTCCAGCCACAAGCAACAGTTTTGACAATGGCACACTGATTAAGCGCAGAAAACATGTTTTTATTTATTCAATGATTACCATTTTAATTGTGGTGAAAAGTCAGACATGGTATATTTATTTATCCTCTATATCACTGTGATGCAACCTCTCTCTTACAACAATATACATGGCAACTCTACCGCTTTTTTGGTGGTAGACTACTGGCCAGGGCCTTTCATTCTGAAAAAAATGCCGCAAAAGTGGTAGAGTTGGCATGTGTTGAGGATTATAGTTCAATATTTCTCATCATATTCATCAGTAGATCAATTGCCATGTTGAATAACCATAATCAATAATCATAATCAGTATCCATATTATGTATGCAGCAGTAACACCCATGCACACACATATACACATACAAGCAGTTCTGCACACACGGCAGTGCACACAGACACATGCACACACACATACACACACAGCACACGTGACGTATACACATGCACAGACACACACACATACAAGCAGTTCACACAAACACACACACACGCATACAAGCAATTCAATTCACATGAGCAGCTCACTCACACATAAGCAGCAGGCTTCTGTAGCTTTGATTAGTAAGCTCTTCTGTTTAGTTGATTTGAAAACATTATCAGGTGATGCATTTGATTTCTGTAGCTTTGATCAGTATTTGTTCAGTAAAATCATTAGTTGTCACTGAAAACATAATCAATTGAATCATTTATGTATCTACTTGTATCCTATTCATCTGGCTGTATTTTTCCTCTCTTGACTGTAATTTTCCAGTCCTTTGTAGTGATGTGCATCCTTATCTTTGCTTGAAGTTCTGAAGGTTAGTGGGCAGTGTTTTGGTTTGCCTGTCCCGTTGTAGCGTGAGAATGAGAAAGCAGAAAGACCATATTTGCAAGATATTTCCTGTGATGACGGTATAAAATCTGGGTATGAAAGGCAAGATGTGAGTTCTTCTTGCACAAAAAGAACTCGGCTTTATATTTATCAACATGCCACAAAAAAAGCCTAATTGTCTGAAGAATCTGTCTCTCTCCAATTGCTTGGGGATGGGGGAACCTCATAATCTGAAAATATGTCTGAATGAAAACCACAACACATGTATGCAACAATGTTAAAAAGCACAATAGTGTAGTGAATGCTGAAAGCAGGTACATTTTAGTGTTACACTGGTGTTTTTGAAATAACTTTAGTCGCATAGTTAATGGTGTCACTACATTTACTACAACAATGTAACATGGCCTATGTTAATTCGCATCTGTACTTGCCAGTGCTACAGTTACAACCCACTGTACAGAGATTTGGAGGTTGCAGGCAGTGGATGTTTAAGGGGGAGATAGCAGATCAACAGTAAATGCCACATAAAAGCGGTGGACATCATCTGAAAGCCATGAACCTGAAGATTAATTTGAGATGCAGCTTAGCACTGTAAACGATCTGAGAACAGTAATATTTTTCTTTCTGAAGTCCATTTCCATGCTCAACTTTGTCCCATAAGTTGTTGCAGAAATTTTGAAGTGGATACCCTTTGGTACACAAATTTGTTGCTGAATTAGGCATTTTTGTAATATCAAGAATGTTTAAAAATGATCGGAAATCCATCCAGAATATTACATCAATACACCAAGACCTTCAGAACAACATAGAAAAACCCATGCTGTGATTTGGTTTAAAAAACGTTAGTAATGTAGGAGATTTCTGTATTTTCAGTGATCGGATGGCGAGCACTTATGTTCTTTATGTTGCTGAGAAACCCTTAGCCCCACGGCAACCACGGTATGAATTTGTGATGGCCCGATATCCAGTTTTGTTCCCTATAAATCTTTCAACACATCTGCCAAGTTTAGTGCTTTTATCACAAAATGAACAATTGTTATATAGACAGCTATGCCGCCCAACTAATATAATGTATCACAATCAACGTTGCCCGTTTCCGCGAACAGGATGTTTACAGTTGCTATGACAGGTGAACGCTGCCGGTAACATATTAGCGCAACCGCCGGATCAATAAACACCCATAAAATGACAATTTGGCACAAGTAAATAAAATCAACGCTAACCATCAACAGCCATTACCCTAAGGACCTTAACCAATGTATTGTCACAAGTTGTGATGTGATATTTCGCAAAATAAATGCGTAGATCCTTGTGGAGTTACGCCAGCTTAATTGACGGCTGTTTCCACTTCAGCGCCGTCCTTAACAGTACACAACACTTAAGTTACTAATAGGCCTATAAGAAAGCACAATAATTTAAACAGAGCATCTCTTGTAGATCACTTTTGCTATGACAACAAGTGAACGCTGCCGGGAGCGTATTAGCTCAACCGCCGGATCAATAAACACCCATAAAATGACAATTTGGCACAAGTAAATAAAGTCAACGCTAACCATCGACAGCCATTACCCTAAGGACCTTAACTAATGTATTGTCACAAGTTGTGATATAATATTTAGAATAATAAATGCGTAGATCCTGGCGGAGTTATGCCAGCTTAAATGACGGTTGTTTCCACTGTAGCGCCGCCCTTAACAGTACAAAACACTTAAAGTTACTAATATAAGAAAGCACAATAATTTAAACAGAGCAATATAGACAGACTAATTAACGTATGTATAACATTGAAGGTGCTTTGGTGACATTTACACACCTGCAAGAATAAATGACAAAAATCGGAGGCAATTTTATCCTGATAAAAATAATGTATAACTTAATAACTAATATTAAGTTATAAAACTGCAATCCAAATGTTTTATTTTCATAAGCTGCTCAATAACGGAAGAAAATGGCAATAAGAAAGAAGAGGTTCCTCATCATGTTAGATGGTGGTTGGAAACCCCCCAGGCTTACAGAAATGATTTAACCCTACTGCTCAGGAGCCAATGGGAACTTAGGACTCTTCAGGCGCTCAAACTGGACAAGTGGCCAAAGGGCTCACAATCACGTGAAATTAACGCGTCGACAACGCGTTGTTAACGTGTTCTCTACGTGTTGTTTACGTGTTGTCTACGATCAACACGTAACAACACGTTAACAACGCGTGAAAAATTGACGCGTTGTTCACGTGTTGTCAACGTGTTGTCTACGTGTTGTCAACGTGTTGTTTACGTGTTAGAATTCGCGTGTATTTGACCTGGATGGCGTTCCATAGGAGAGCTTAGCTGCCCCGGTGGATCTGGTCACACGCGTTGATTTTGGCTGTTGTTTGTTCTGGATGTTCCGTTTTTTGGTCATTAGACAAACATTGTACTGCCAGACAATTATAGAAAGTTAATGAAAGTTAATAAATTGCCAAGTTAGGTAGCTTAAAAGTTAATGTTTGCTCGGAGCCCTTGCTCACACACACCTGCTCACGCCACCATCAAACCGGCATGCAGATCATCCTTAAATGAGGAATTACATTCATATTTTAATGCGTAACGTGTAACGAAGTGGCCAGTGTCAAAATAACGAAATGAAAGTATACCTTTTATCTTTTAAATGTAGTAGAGTAAAAGTCCCCCAGTTCAAAAAAAAAAAAAAAACTAAAGTAAACTACAAATCCTCAAAAAAAAAAAAAAAAAAAACTCAAGTATTAGGTAGGCTACATGTACACCTCTGTATGATAATGTATTCCAAGTCCCTTCATTATACCCGTTTTCTCTCGTATCGGTTGCGAAATTCAATAGATAGATAGAGGAATGTAACACATCGTACCAATCTAGCGTGATAGAATCTTAACAATGGTCGGGATGTGATTTTAATTTCCCTATTCAATCTTGCAACCGATACTGTCCTCCATGCTTGTTTACTGTGGTATGGGTTGTGAGATTGAATAGGGAAATTAAAAACACATTCCGACCATTGTTATGATTCTTCCACGCTAGTTTGGTACGAGAGTCATTCTGCGTCAATTGGACTAACCTTCCCGGATGACCATCTCGAATTTCTGCCTACTTTGATATATCATTTATCAATGTATCTTAAGTACTCTGCCCAAATATTTAATCAAAATTCCACATAGTCCTCGAGTTTCAGGCCTTTAAGTGGGAGGGGGGTCTGCGCTCCTGAGCAAATCGTTATTTCTGGGCCATTTTGAGGGGGCTACTATGATAAGTCCAAAAGTGGTACAGGTCTAAGTTTAATTGCACAAGTAGTACTACTTATTGAGAACAGGGAGAAAATATAAAATCACACCCCTATGTCATGGGCTGATGCACCGAGGCTCGGAAAACGGGAAAAAAAATCAATGGGCCAAAAATTTTAAATAATCAAAAATTTGTCAAAATTAGAATTCTACCTCCAGCAACTAAATCTTTAGGCTACTAATTAAGGTAGATATGGAGCTTGTATGGGCATAACAATCATTCCTTAAAACACCATACAGGTGGCACCACTGGTGGCCAAAGTCAGCCAATTTAGTGAAATAGCATAATTTTGGCGGCCATTGAGGCCATGTGCAATGTTTTTTCCTTGAAAGACTACATTTTAAGCTTTTGATTGAATGTGGTTCCTAAGGTGTTCTGTATTTCTTTCTGGGTAAAATAATTTTATCAAAGTGCAGTATTTTGTCCATCATTTTAAGCTTGTTCCTACCATTTCCCACATAGACGCCTTAGCATACAGCTGTAATCAGTCAAAATCACACATATCCCTCATCAATCCATATTAAGACTCTCCTATGATGATCAGATTCCTGTTGATTTTCTTTTTCCACAACATATAACATGACTATAATGATCTGTTAAAACAGGAAGATAATCAATTAATTAACAGATTTAGACAATGATTGGAATACTGGTCCAGATATTAAAATATTGGAATGAAAGAAGAATGAATCAGAACTGCACTATGACTTCAACCACTCACAATGGTCACTAGTTGGTCACTCATCAAAAAAAAAAACAAACATAAAGCTATATGGTACAGATGATGTGTTACATCTCAGAGCCAACAGAGGGTGGACACATAGCCAAGTGCATCTCCACTGACGAAAACATTACAATGGTACATGCGCAAGGCTGTCACACTGCAAGACACATCACTACCCCAAGTCCTGGACAGTATGTGGCTTGTGCATATGATGGACACTGGCGAATTGGAATGGTTCTGGAATTTTGTACAGACAATGAGGACTATAGCATCAAATTTATGTCACCCAAAGGTCCAACAAAATCGTTCAGGTGGCCTGCCTGGGAGGATATCTGGTGGATCCCAAAGGGTGATATTCTATGTGTAATTACACCACCAACTACCAACACAGGAAGGAACTACAAAATTCAGAACCATGAGTTCAAAACAATTTGTGACCCTTTTGAGCAGTACAATCTCTACTGAAGTTCAGGTACAGTATGACTTTACAGACTTTGACTAGAGTAGTCTCATTGCTATTGAACCTCATGACCTATTTTCATCCCAACAGTCCTGTTAGCTGTTATTACGATGAATGTAAAAATATGGTGAGATATTTGAGGAGAGTACTTCAGACACATTGGTGAATCTTATTCCTGAGTTAGAAGGAAATCCAAGATTGTCATCTGGGGGGTCTGGTTGAGTTGACACAGATCCAGGCACATTGGAGCTTATATTCGTGCCAAAATATGGTGCCAGCCCATGATGTTTTTTATTCAGATATGTTTAGTGGGCATCAACATGTCCCCTGGTACCTATTTTAGTACTTCTAACACTGATTACAACTGTATCCTAAGGTGGTCCATGTGGGAAATGATAGGAACTAGCTTAAAATGATAGACAAAATACCACACTTTGATAAAATTATTTCACAAAGAAAGAAATACGGAACACCATAGGAACCACATTCAATCGAAAGCTTAAAATGTAGTCTTTCAAGGAAAAAATATTGCAAATCAATAAAAGTTGGGCCACATGGCCTCAATGGCCGCCAAAATTATGCTATTTCACTAAATTGGCTGACTTTGGCCACCAGTGGTGCCACCTGTATGGTGTTTTAAGGAATGATTGTTATGCCCATACAAGCTCCATATCTACTTTAATTAGTAGTGCAAAGATTTAGTTGCTGGAGATAGAATTCTAATTTTGACAAATTTTTGATTATAATCAATAGGCCATTTGTTATGGCCTATTGATTTTTTTCCGTATTCCGAGCCTCGGTGCATCAGCCCATGACACAAGGGGTACGATTTTATGTTTTCTCCCTGGTCTCTATAAGTAGTACTACTTGTGTAATTAAACTTAGACCTGTACCACTTTTGGACTTCTCATAGTAGCCCCCTCAAAATGGCCCAGAATTAATGATTTGCTCAGGAGCGCAGACCCCCCTCCCACTTAAAGGCCTGAAACTTGAGGACTATGTGGAATTTTGATTAAATGTTTGGGCAGAGTACTTCAGATACATTGATAAATGATATATCAAAGTAGGAAGAAATTTGGAGATGGTCATCCGGGAAGGTTAGTCCAATTGACGCGGAATGACTCACGATGTGTTAGATTCCTCTATCGAATCTCTCAGCCGGTACCAGAGAAAACAAGCATGGAGGACTGAAACAAACCGAACCAATCTAGCGTGAAAAAAGAAAGCCAAATAATGGTCGGATTGTGCTGGTAATGCAACAAAATCGAATGGAACTTTTTAAAAGACCGGGATGCTAGCTAGGGCAAACGCAGCATATGCATCCACTATATTAATATTTAATCCACCTTTTGCTGTTTATTAGAAGAAAATACACATACATTTTTGTAAAATGGTGACCAATATTGCCAACAAACATCAATTGGCGTCAATGCATTATCCTTGCATTACCTCGACTTTGCAGGTGTTGCATACTGCTTTTCGAGTATCTTCTTTTGACACCGTGAAAAACGACCACACCGCTGACATTTTTTTCCCTCTTCAGTTTAACACCCCAAAATCCTGTGCTGCGTTCACGTCACTGACACTGTCACGTGCCCAAACAAATACAGCATAGCCAAATCCCCCTCCCCCTCCCTCTCTCTCCCCCTCTCCCTACAGATATACACAAACGGCAACTAGACGGATATGAACATCGGTTGATTATATCGGCCCAGTTTTACTCATTGGACCGATGCCGATATGTTAAAAAATGACGAACATCGGCCGATACCGATATGAATGCCGATATATCATGCATCCCTAGTTATGTATATCTATAATATGAATTTCCACTGGTCAAAGCAATATAATGGATATCTCGGTTTGGAATTCTCACTTGTAAATAAAGCCATTGTTAATATTGTCAATTGTTATAACTGCTACTCATTAAATGTTAAAATGGTTTGCCATAAGCCTTGAGTGCTGCTGAGTCTGTGTTTGAGCAACAAGCCCCAAGTGCTGCTTAATCTGTGTGTGAGAAACAAGCCCTTATTGCAGCTGAATCTGTAAGTGAAAAAGGCCCTAAGTGCGGCTGAATCTGTTTGTGAGAAATTAACCCTTAGGGCTTGATTTACTAAGGCCTTTAGCACATGCAAAATCTTTTTGTGTGGCTGAATTTATGTGAGAAACACAAGCCCTTGTGCTGCTGAATATTTGCGAGGGAAGCAAGCTCTTAATGCTTAAAAAATGTTTCTACGTCATCTGAAGATTCAGGGCCTCAGCTGACCGTTCAAGACTGAACAAGACCAGACCAGATGGAGCTCAGAACTTTGAAGCTAATTCTCTCCACCTTCTCCAACATCTCCAACTTCACCACAGGCAATGACACAGACACCCTGCAGTCCGAGGGCCCTTACCAGACAGCGGAGGTGGTGATCATTGTCCTGCTTGCAGGATCCCTCAGTCTCGTAACGATTACTGGGAACATACTGGTCCTACTTTCAATCATAATTAACAGGAGCCTCCAGACCATAAACAACTACTTCCTCTTCAGCCTGGCATGTGCAGACTTGATAGTTGGGACCAGCAACATGAACCTGTTCACAGTCTACCTTGTGTTTGGATATTGGCCATTGGGGCCAGCAGTCTGCGACCTTCGGCTGTTCCTGGACTTTGTAGTCGGCCTTGCCTCTGGCTTGCATCTCCTAATCATCAGCTTTGACCGCTACTTCTGTGTCACCAAGCCACTCACCTACCCTGCAAAAAGGACCACCAGGATAGCAGGCATGATGATTGCAGCAGCCTGGGTTTTTGCCTTCATCCTGTGGGCCCCACCCATCCTGTTGTGGCAGGTTATTGTAGGTGAGCGCACTGTGCCAGAGGGTGAGTGCTACATTCCGTTCCTGTCTAATCCAACCATCATTTTTATCACCACCATTGCCGCCTTCTATCTGCCTGTTGCCATCATGATCTTTCTGTATTGGCAGATCTCCAGGGCCAGCAAGAGCCGTGTGAAGAAGGGCGAACAAAACCCAAAACAGGACAACCCTTCCAACAGCAAAGCAGGAAACCACATCACAGTGCCCTGTGATGATAAAATGGTGAAAACCCATCACTCAGAGAGGAGCCAGAATGGCAGGAACAGGAGGAGTCGGGGAGGAGGAGCTGATTGCATCAGTAAATCCTGAGAGAAATGAAATTGCTGAGGCCCCTGCAGATCACGAAGGAAACCCCACAGCCCACAGCCTAAATGCTACAATGGAAAAGCAGCTACCCACAAAGAAGGCATTGCTATCGCGTGAGAAAAAGGTTACACGCACGGTAATGGCCATTCTTGTTGCCTTTAGTCTCATGTGGTCGCCCTATTCCATCATGGTGCTCATCAACACCTTTTGTTCAACCTGCATTCCCTCCAGCATATGGACTCTTAGCCACTGGTTTGTCTACAGCAACAGCACCATCAATCCAGCCTGCTATGCTCTCTGCAACAACTCCTTCAAGAAGACCTTCAAACAACTCCTGCTCTGCCAGCACAAGGACATTCGCTTGGCCAGATAAAGAGGTGTGATTATTTATTTTATGTTTCTGCAGGTGATCTTCTCTGTCAGTTCTTTACATGTCCTCCTGCACCACTTTAAGCAACAGCAGGTAGAAGCTCAGAAGTAGAACTACAGACACACAACCAAAAGATGTAAAGTCAAATTACACACATTTCTATGCCTGTGAACTTCATTAGAATTTAAGCACATTTACTTCAGAGTTAAGACTCAAGGAGAGTTCATAGCAATTCAAGAGTGATCAGACAGGGCCCTTCTTATTGTAATTTATATTTTCATCTGATATAAATTTCAGATTTCTCAATGTACAGTGCCATAAAAAGTTTGCAGTCACTTGAAATGTTGTTGGTTTCAAAAAAATGAATACTTTCTTATATATATAAAAAAAAAAAAAAAACAAGCATGAAATACTCAGATCCCCCTGCAATGGGATGGCTGATATCTAGCTTGAAAAAGAATGAGAAGGGACAGACAGTCAGACAATAGGACAAATGGAAGTTTCAGTAGACACATCGACAGTACAAATGAACAAGTATCCAAATATTAAACTTTGTTGAGAAGTATTACTGTTAAAATAATACTTTTTTACATTTTAATTCAGATTTTTAATATGATTGCAAACCCCAATTTTTAGCAGCCATTCCACCAGTGTACAAATAACAAATTCCATCAATAATGCATCATCCCATCCTTTAAAGTACTTTCAGGAGTTGTAGAGATAAAAATGACATTTATAGGGAAAAAAAAAACTGAACATTGAGCCTCAATATTTATTGTATGGTAGAAATCCACTTGCATTTTTCAAGATTTTATTTGTTTCTACATTTGTAAGCAGGATTATCTATATATTATTACTGAGTTGGCGATTTGCGTAATTTCACACATCTCCTCCAAAACCACCGTGAATAATGAGTCTGTTTTCCGCATACACCGGTTTTACTGTGTGACAAAGACTATGCGCCAGGTTTTGAACTTAGTTATGAAGTGAAAACTGCATTTTGAAGCCGCTTTTAGAAGCAAAACTGGCTAATTCAATCAGCTGTGCGTAGCACGGGTATCTGCTAGTTATTATTATTATTATTATTATTATTAGAAGGAACACTGGTCTTGCATTCAGGATGCTGACATTTTGAAACCACGTCACCTCCAAACGTATGCACACAAAGGGAAACACACTGCACTCAAAGGGTGACAGACTGCACACTGGTGCTTCACACTGCAGATAAAGGGTTTCATACTGCATGTAGAGGGTTACACACACTGTACACAGAGAGCTACAAACTGCAAAAAAAGACAAAACTGCACAGAAGGGCTGGACACAGCAGACAAAGGACTACACACTGCAAACAGAGTGCAACACACTGAACACTGAAGACAACAAACACACAGAGGGTTACACACTACACAGAGAGAGTTGTACACTGCATACAGAGGGCTACGAACTCCAAGTAGGAGCTCACACACTGTGCAGAATGGGCCATACATTACAAAAAGAAGGGTTACACACTGCACAGTTGGCTATACACTGCACAAGGAAGCTAAACGCCACACAAAGGGCTACACTCTCCAAACAAGGCGTTACACACTGCTAACAGAGGGCTCCAGACTGCACCAAACATTCACAGCAGACCGCTGTTTCCTGCAAAATGTAAAAGACAAGAATATAGAGTTTCCTATTCATCATGTTACTGTGTACCCGAAATGTTTAAAGGACTATTCATGTGATATTTGCATGGACAGTTTTGATGCTAAAATATCAATTTTACAAAACTGACTGAAGTATTTGCTTTAGGACAGTGTGATATTTCCAGTTTGTGAGCATTTGGATTGTTCATGTAAAGTTTTGACAAAAAAAGCCATCGTTTCAGAAACTTATTTTCTTGCCTTCAGTGGCTCAACTGCGCAATTCACACTCTCAAATAAAACAGCGTTCTGTCATGTAAAGTGTTCTTGATACTGTTTTTTTATGGTAACAGCACCTAGACTTTTGTGAAACCTCAAACAGAATCACATTGGATTTGAAACTCCTGAAGCCTTGCAAAATAAAGCCAGCAGGAACCGAAACACAATGAGAGCTTGGATAGCATGTTGGAGAAAAAAGTTTTATTTGTTCTGCACAATCCTGGAGATTTTTTTAAAACTTAAAACTTCCTTTACTTTGAATTTTATCACTGATTTTAGTTACCTCAAAAAATGGAATAAAGTCTGAGCATTAAAATCAGCAAAGGCGGGACCATGATGTCATCAGCAGCTGAAGAGGAGCTGCTCACTCTTCATCCCTCTTGTCTCTAATGCCTGAGAGGCCTTCATGACAGCTTCAGACTCACCTACAGGAAAGCAGAGCTAATTGGTAATTAGCCCAGCTGCAGCTGGTTGTCTTTGTCAGTATTTCGTCAGCTATGGAAATGTGGGGAGATTCATAAAAGCAGCCAATGAGTGCTCACCTGCACCACGCCCCCCCCCCCAAAACACCCACCCCCCCATCCCAAGCCTCATTCCACAAGCATACATGCACACAGATACACACACTTACATCATTCCCCAGGTGGACAAAGACCTAGCAGAACTGTCTCATCCAGATACATACACACACACACACACGCACGCATGCACACACACTCATGGACAAACACAAAGGCACATGCAAACACACGCAAGTATCATTTCCCAAGTCGACTAAAACCTGCCCTGATTTTTTTACATCCAGACACACATTCCATATTGTACTCATACACATGCACACACACACACACACACACACACACACACACACACGATACACACAAACACACAGGCAAGTGCATACGCACATACATATGCATTCACACTGGCACATGTACGCAGACCCACTGACATGCCTGCACACACACACACACACACACACACACACACACACACACACTCAGCCATGCATGTATACACACATGCACACCTGCACATTATTCCCAATGGTGACCAAGGCCAGCCAGGACTCTTGCATCCAAATACACATTCGATATTGCACGCAACACACACGCACACAAAGGCATGCGGACATACACACACATACTCATTCAATCACACGCACAGACACACACACATCATTTCCCAAGTCAGCTAAGAGCTGCCCAGACTCTTGCTTCCAAACACTTATTTACACACACACACATACACACACATGCATGAATACATTCACACCAGCACAGGAGCAGGCACACACATATATATATATACACCCAAGCACACTCACAAGTTTAACCATATACTCACATGTGTGCGCACACTCCACCACAGGTAAAGTTTATAGCTAAGCAGGTTTGGGCTTGGTTAGTATTGGGATGAGGGAACATCTGGGAAAATCAAGTTACTTTGAAAGGCCAGTATGTGGTGACATTATTGTGCTGACGTGCACTGTCTTTTGTATGAGATGGTATATCGTAGACATTACACACTGTGGTTTTTAAAGATGATATGATACTATTCAACAAGAGTACTGGATTTCCAGGTGTTATGGCAAAATTCCCAAGCTGGTTCTTTCAACCAGCCGCATAAACATCCCCTGATATAATTGGTAATGTAGTTTGCCTTCTCCCTGTCCACCTCAAGCGCCAGGACTCCCTTTAAAAAGAGATTTTGCTCTCTACTTGACTTCCCCTAGGATTAAATAAAGGATGAATAAAATTTAAAAAGAAATACTTAAAATTCTACTTCCATAAACTAAAAAAGTGGGCTTGGAGTATGCAAGCAATAAACCAACAAAATATCTATAATAAGTTTACATATACTGTGCTGTGAAAAAGTAATTTCCCCCCTTCCTGGTTTCTTATTTTTTTTGCATATTTGCCACACTTTAATGTTTCAGATGATCAAACAAATTTTAATATTAGACAAATACTACCCAAGTAAACACAAAATGCAGTTTTTAAAAGATGATTTCATTTATTAAGGGAAATAAGCTATCCAAACCTACCTGGCCTTTTGTGAAAAAGCCCCCCTTGGTAAATCATGAATTAACTGTGAGTAATCACATTTTTTAGTTGAATTTCACTAGCCACACCCAGGCCTGATTACTGCCAGACCTGTTGAATCAAGATATCACTTAAATAGAACCTGTCTGACAAAGTAAAGTAGGCTAAAAGATCTCAAAAAGCCACACATGATGCCGCGATTTAAAGAAATTCAAGAACAGATGAGAAACAAAGTCATTGACATCTATCAGTCTGGAAAGAGTTATAACGCCATTTTTAAAGCTTTGGGGCTCCAGCGAACCATGGTGAGAGACATTATCCACAAATGGAGTTAACTGGGAACAGTGGTGAACCTTCCCAGGAGTGATCGGCCTACCAAAATGACTCCAAGAGTGCATCGACGACTCATCCAGGAGGTCACAAAAGAACCCGGAACAACATCTAAAGAACTGCAGGCCTCACTTGCCTCAGTTAAAGTCAGTGTTCATAATTCAACAGTAAGAAAGAGACTGGACAAGAATGGCATCCATGGGAGAGTTCTAAGGCGAAAACCACTGCTGACTAAAAATAACTTGTTGGAAGGTGTGCGTCCTGTTACATCTGGCATAAAACTAACACAGCATTTTATAAAAAGAACATCAAACCAACAGTCAAACATGGTGGTGGTACTGTGATGGTCTGGGCCTACATGCCGTTTCAGGACCTGGATGACTTGCCATAATTGATGGAACAATGAATTCTGCTCTTTACCAGAAAATCCTGAAGGAGAATGTCCGACCATCAGTTTGTGATCTCTAGCTCTTGGGTGATGCAGCAGGACAATGATCCAAAACACACCAGCAAGTGCACCTCTGAATGGCTTAAAAAACAAAATGAAGGTTTTGGAGTGGCCTAGTCAAAGTCCGGACTTAAATCCAATTGAGATGCTGTGGCATGACCTTAAACAGGCCGTTCATGCTGATAAACCCTCCAATGTGGCTGAATTAAAACAACTTTGCAAAGAAGAGTGGACCAAAATTCCTACACAGCGATGTGAAAGACTCATTGCCAGTTATCACAAACACTTGATTGCAGTTGTTGTCGCCGAGGATGGCACAACCAGTTATGAGGTTTAGGGGGCAATTACTTTTCATTTCGGGCCAGGTAGGTTGGGATAGCTTTTTCCCTCAATAAATGAAATCATCATTTAAAAACTGCATTTTATATTTACTCGGTTTATCTTTGTCTAATTTTAAAATTTGTTTGATGATCTGAAGCATTTAAGTGTGACAAATTTGCAAAAAAAAAAAAAAAAAAAAAATCAGGAAGGGGGCAAATACTTTTTCACAGCACTGTAAGTATACTTCCAAGTATTCATTAATAAACTAAAATGTGATTAGGTGGCATGGTGGTGCAGTGAAAAAGATTGAGCAAATTTGAAGTTTGAATGTTCTCCAACTTGGCCGTACATGTGATTTCTGAAGAATTGCATGTGATTTGATTCCTTTGCGTGGTTAGAAGAGCACAACTCATATATATCCATAATATAATATGATAGAAGTATAATAAATAAAGCATATTTTTCATGAATAAAGTTTGTCCTTACGTTCACTTGCTGAATAGATCAAGAAATACTTTCATAAACTGAAAATTGCGCTAGTGTTATATGACTAGTCAACAAAGTGTATCTCTATGTTTACTTGCGGTAGACTTTAAAGCGAACTTTTATCAATTAAAAATGAAAAATTAAGGAATCTCTTTTTGTACTCAAATTTAACAACTCTTGCACTGAAAGTATACATGAAAGTCTTCTTTTATCATATAATTGAATTTCAATGTTGTCCCTGAAAAGGTAAGAAGTTTTACAATTACAAGTATACAACTAGTAGCATGTTGCTATTAGGAAACTTGGAACATAAATTGTATCCAGGAAATTTGCTTTTTTTTTCCATTTCATAAAGCACCAAATATACTCAGCAATAAAAGTTCCTGTGACACCAATTTTCACGAGTTGTTCAGAGGAAAAAAATGTCTGGTGTTCAAATCTGTTATGAAAGCATGAAAATAAGTCACACAAACACACCTGCTGCAGAAAAGCATGCCTTGAATGCAAAAGGTGACTTTTATGCAAACATCATGCATTTGATGACCTAAGCTTCGGTATAAAAGCACATGTGTTGCAGGGATTCGATATGCATTGTTCCTGCTAGTGTTGACAACTGCCACACGGAAAAACAACACGTTTCCATCCTAACTCGAACCACACACCTGTGAAATCGGTTCCAACCTGCATCAGTCACTGCCAGAACCATCCCAGGACTTCGGCAAAGATCGGCATTGACTGTACATTGCTGCCTCAGACGTTTCGGGATTGTCGCCAGAAGATCCACTAGACGTCCGATTTTGACCCACAATCACGGACGATTACGTCTACAGTGGTGCAGACAGCGTATACGTTGGACAGCAATTCAGTAAAGACAGATGCTGCTCACTCACTAGTCTCGTTTCAACCTCAGCCGCAATGATGGACGCAGACACGTTTACCGACGTCAAGGTGAACGTTACGCTGAGCACTGTGTCATGGAGCAAGACCGTTTCGGAGGTGGCAGCCTTATGGTATGGGGTGGGATCACAGCTAGACAGAGAACCCGTTTGTTAGTGGTTGATGGCAACCTCACTGGACAGCATTACCATGATGAGATCATCCATCCCGCTGTTATGCCGTTTTTGCGTCAACATGGCCCTGGCGTTCTCTTTCAACATGACGACGCCCGACCGTATGTGGCTCGAGTTGCGCAACAAACACTTCAACAGAACAACAAATTTGATCCCTTGGCCTGCTCGCTCTCCAGATCTCTCTGCAGTCGAGCACGAGGGATGAGAAGGAACAACGTCTCCGAAGTTTACCATGTGCCCCAGAGACACTCCAGGAACTTAGTGACAGACTTGTGCAGATGTAGAATGGTATTCCACAGGACTTTGTGAGACATCTGATTCATTCTGTAATGGCTGATAAAATTGAGAGGCCAAGTGCAGCGACCAGAGAGAGACGAGCAGCACGGACACAATACAAACACAGAGAATTATACAGACCACCAGAAAGTACTCGCGCTTCCAAAGGACGTATAATAGTCTGAAACACGGAAGCAACGCGAGAGAGATAAAAGGGAGAAGAATCTCGGCAGCTGAGAAAAACAAAGCACCTAATAGTTCGACAAAAAGACCAGAGAGAAAAAAGTAGAAAAGGGAAAATCCCTAAAGAGGAAGGAGCTCCAGTAATAACGAGAAGATATAAAATCGCACAAATCCTGACTACAGATATCTTCGGCTATAGTGCTTAGCTACAAACAGACACTCTAGCAAAGGAGGCGTGGCGGACTTCTGGCTTATATAGAGTCTGGGGAAGCGCTGCCCCAGTTCAATCAGCCAGCTGGGTAAAGAATCCGATTGAAAAGGAATTCAATATTGTCCCGGGACGAGAGCCACAAAGAAAAGTCCAAAACACACGCACACCTCATAAACATGACACATTCCATGCAAAGAAGATGTTTTGCTTGCATCAAAGCCAGAGGGGGACACGCGTTACTGATGTGCGAATTGTAATTTACGCTTGTTCATGTTTCCCAGGTCATGACGTCATAACTGTAACCGATATGGCTTATTAAACCTGTGAACTTGTAACAGGAGTCTTTTATCTATTGGAAACACAAATTATTTTTAGATTTAGGAATGTACCTTATTTAAAATTCAATTTTAATGTACCTTATTTAAAATTCAATTTTATGTAGCGTCACAGGAACGTTTGTTGCTGAGTATATTCTCCATGGGTGACAAGTCTGGACTGTAGGCAGACCACTCTAGCGCCCAGACTCTTTTACTACAGAGCTATGATGTTGTAATACATACAGAATAAGGCATTTGGCATGGTGTTGCTGAAATGAGCCACCCTTAAAAGAGGCATCTGGATGGTAGTAAATTTTCCACCAAAACCTGTATGTATTGTTCACCATTAATGGTGTCTTCACAGATGGGCAAGTTACCCATGCCATGTGTGGTAATGCAGCCCCATACTATCATAGATGCAGGATTTTGAATAGTGAGCTGATAACAAGCTGGATGGCCCTTCTCCTCTTTAGGCCTGAGGATGTGGCGTCCATGATTTCCAAAAAGAATTTCACATTTTGATTAGTCAGACTACAGGGCAGCTTTCCACTTCGCCTTAGTACATTTTAAATTACCTCGGGCCCAGAGAGGAAGGCAGTGTTTCTTGATCTTGTTTATATGTGGTTTAATCTCAACATGGCAGAGTTTTAACTTTATTTGTGAATGCAGTGACAAAGTGAGTTACTGACAATGGTTCAACAGAGTTGTTCCTGAGTCCATGCAGTGATTTCCACAGTAAAATCCTGTCTGTTTTTAATGGAGTGCCGCCTGAGGACATGAAAATCACAGCCTTTCAAAGCTGGATTTTGGCCTTGAAATGCGTACAGAGATTTTTCTTGATTCTCAGAATCTTTTAATGAGATTTATTTATGTACCTTAGAGGATAGAATCTCCAAATTCTTTGAAATTTTGAGTTGGAAACGTTTAAATTGTTAAACTATTTTCCCATTCAGTCTATCGTAGAGTGGTTAAGCCCTCACCATATTTACGTATGAAAGACTTTTTATACCCAATAATGTTACTGACCTATTGCTAAATAATCTAATTAGCTGTGAGATGTTCTGTTAGTTGTCTTCTTTCAGTGTTTCCAGTTTTTGGCCCTGTACCAACCTTTTTTGAAACATACTCCTGATATAAAATTCAACTTGATTAAATATTTTTTGAAAAAACAATAAAAATTTCTTAGTTTCAACATTTTTTAATGTTTTTGTACCATTTTCAAATAAATATAGGGCTTCAGTGATTTGGAAATCATTGCATTCTGGTTTTATTGGCATTTAACACAGTTTCTCAACTTTTGTGGAAATAGGGTTGTTGAATGAATATTAGAATTTACAGGTTTTGTGCTGCATCCCTGTGTCAAGTTCCCGGGAAAATATTGCAAAAGGTAATGCTTTAAAGGATTAAATTAATATTAAGGATTATTAAATATTAAGGATTACTAAAGGATTCTTTTGAAAGCGCATGAATATTTTATCGTTTTGGCCTTGCGTCCACATGGAGATGGCAAAAACGCAGCCCAAAAACAGTATTTTTTGAAAATGGTATTCAAAGTGAGAAAATCTGAAAATGCCACCCCATTGTTTTTTTGTGGACAACCAAAACGGGTTTTTTGAAAACTATGAGGTGATATGCCCCATCACAGCCGCCAAGCCTGTGTGTGGCGCTGTATGATGCTGTACTGAAATAGACGAAAAATGGAGAAGAAGGCGCCGAGCATGCGCCTTCTTCTCAGATTTTGGTCTATTTTCAATGAAAATGCTACAGCGCTATACAGCGCCACACACTGGCCTGGAATGTTTACTACAGTGTTTTGGGTCGTTTTAGGCTTCTCCGTGTGGACGCAGATATTTTTTGAGACGATGCCGTGTGGACTGGAGATTTTTTAGAAACGACCAAAAAAGACCGTTTTCGAAAAAGGCCTAATACCCTGAGTATTCGCGTGTATAGTGTAAACCTAAACTCTAGTGCTGCACCTATTATTTATGTTCAGCGTAGCATTGTTGTAACTAGGAACCTCGCTTCCTGTTTCTTTATTTTGTAATACGGAAGCGCTGTTACGATTGTCTCAGTGCGGCGCATTATTAGTATTAGTCTTTCAGGAACCATGTTTCCTTGTTTTTTTGTATTTTGCCTTCGCCATCTTCCTGCATTGTTGTGAAGGCATAATAAATCCTGATCCATCTTCGCATCTGAATTCAGTTCCACGATTCCTGTTTTTTAGTGCACTCTCAATGGTGCACAGAAAAAGCACTTGAAATATCAATATCTTAATTTTCAAATAATATTTATTAAAATGTCTCTGATCATATTCTGACCATAAGAAGAAGTGTGCCTTTTTATGAGTTAATATTAGAATAATTTGGTTTTGCCAGATTCCATGACCGGGGCCCAGAACGCAAGGGGCCTCGCCCCCGTCTGCCACCCGATCTGCAGTGCACCCATCCCCTACTCCTTTCCTCGCTGGTGGTGGGCCCACGTGGAGGCAGCTCGCCGTCGCCTCTTTGGGCTGAGCCCGGCCGAGTCCTGGGAAAAACCTGGCCACCAGGTGCTCACCTGTGAGCTCCCCTCCAGGCCTGGCTAGCAGGAGGGGGCCCTGGTGTCCCTAATCTGGGCAAGGTTCGTATTTCCTTAAAGGGGACCTATTATGCCATTTTTTCAAGTTTATATTTTGGTCTTTGACTCCCCTAGAGTACTCCTGATCGTGCTAAGTAAAAAAAGCGTACTTATCTCGCTCATACTGCCATCGTCAAAAAACCCCATTTGTTGTCCATAGTAGTCTCTGCCTGAAACGCCTCATTGGGGTGGCCCCCACTCCCCTTGTGCCCACTTTCTTCTGACTGGCCAGCTCTGTGGAGGGCGGATCTAGGCGGGACGAGGCAGCAGAACGCAGTTTTCCTGGTCCGGCTCCAGAGTGAAACTGACGCGTCTCCCGAAGGAATCGACGGACATATTCTGCAATCTAACGCAGTACATGTGTATAGATCTAATGAAATCAACTTTTTCTAATAAACGCAACGGCGAAAGTGGAGGACGCAGTGCGAAAGTCTGGCAGCTCAAGCACGAATTTGCTATCGGCAACAGTGGTGAGTACAGCGGTTTTTCTACTCAGTAGCTAGGATGCAGGGGAAGCTAGAATCCACCCCATATAGACACATTTGTAGAACGGGTCGACTTGCCCAAGTGTAGACCGGAGACCGTAGAAATCCGGTGGGTCCGAGTTTAGAGGGAAACATGGACAGTGAGGAGCAGCTAAAAGTGGACCAACAGCTTATGGACTGCTTCGGTGTGTATTATGACCTGCTGGTTTGTGTGCATAGCTGTGACGTGTTGTTAGCGTGGAGAAATGAACAGCTTCCGCGCTGGTATATGACGGAGGGGCGAAAGCTCCAGGCTAAACGGCCTTTTCGGAAATTGCCCGTGGTAATGGTTTACTTATTGCTTCGGAATGACCAGCTTTTCCTCGTGGAAAATGGGCGCATTATGGATAGTGTGCGAGAGCTAGACAGAGCTCCGGTTATGTCATGAACATAATACAGGTTTTACAGACCGTAAGTTTGGTCTGCGTGAACCGTTGCTTATGTGGAGCTAGCGAATCGATCACTTTTACAGGAAAGAATTTAATATTCAATCGATGGCAATGCAGAGAAATCGTTTGTTATACTGGACACGTTATAGCCTGTGCGCTTCCCTATTGCTTTCACCGGTAGCATCAGAGAGCTTGCCCAGACATTGGAGATGTATCAGGCTGACCCCGATCATGGATAAGTAAAGCGTTCCTTTCATCAGCACCCAAAAACGCACCCCAAGCTCTGCAAAACCTACGTCTGGTCTAACTGCAGCCCAACTCGGCAGACACATACAGCACCTCTCTGGTTAGCTTCAACTGTAGTCGCTACAATCAGGCAACGTTATGATGAAACTGTCACATTGATGCTTACCGAAGTAACACAAGCATACCGACCATAATTGCTGCATATAAGTTAACCAGGAGCATTTTTAATTAGCAGAGCATGCGAACTAACATGCAGTAGCTGATAAGCGGTCATGACTTTGAATGTAATCTGTCGCGCGAAAAATTCGTTTCGCATCTGGTGTGAAAGCTGCTTAACGCGCCCATAACGCCTGTATTCGCGTCTTTGCATTGACTTTGAACGTAGCTAATCTGTCGCACAAAAAATTTGTTTCGCGTCCGGTGTGAAAGCTCCTTAACGTGCCCATAACGCCTGTATTCGTGTCTTTGCATTGACTTTGAATGTAGCTAATCTGTCGCGCGAAAAATTCGTTTTGCGTCCGGTGTGAAAGCTGCTTAACGCGCCCATAACACCTGTATTCGCGCTTTGCATTGACTTTGAATGTAGCTAATCTGTCGCGCGAAAAATTTGTTTCGTGTCCGATGTGAAAGCAGCTTTATGGATCGTACACGACAGCTAGAGAGAGCTCGGTTATGTTATGAACATAATACAGGTTTTGCAGACCGTAAGTTCCGTTCGCGCGGAAAAGTTGCTTATGTGGAGCTAGCGAATCGATCACTTCTACAGGAAAGAATTACCTATGTAATTTCTGCCTTTTTCGGCTTTTTATTAGCCACAACAATTTCTAAAGGGGGATGAAATTATGTCAAGGTAGTGCAGAGAAATCATTTGTAAACCGGTAGAGCTTCTGCATTTCGCATTGCTTTCACGGTAGCACCAGAGAGCTTGCTCAGATGTTTGTAAAGTATCCGGCTGATCCCGGTCATGGATAAGTGAAGCGATCACTAACTGTAGAGGCTACAATCGGGCAACGTTATGATGAAACTGCCACATTGATACTTACCGAAGTAACACAAGCATACTGATCAGAATTACTGCATATAAGTTAACCAGGAGCATTTTTAATCAGCACGGCACGCAAACTAACATGCAGTAGCTGGTAACCGAGCGGTCATAACCACAGAGACAAACCCTTGCAATACAGGTTTTACAGACAGCAAGTTCTGTTACTGTGAACAGTTATACCAAGCATCCAAATTACAAACAAGTATTAAAAGTCAGCTTCAAATGAGGTTTATGTTCAAACACCTTCTGTAGAATTTCCCGTGATATTACTCTTGCATATTTAGGACACAAACATTAGCAACAGTAACTTGGCTACGTTAGCCGCTGTGCTACAGCCACAACCAACTGGCTATCACGTCAGGTTGGCTTATGCAGTAAAAGCAACTTACAGTTTCTATGTCTGTCAGTCACGGACAGTCGCGACCGATACAAGCTTTATCTTCAGATATTTTACAAAGCCTGCGTTTGAAGCCAGTTGTTAGTGCTAATTATCGCTAGCGGTCCTGCAAACCACCCGTAACACGTTAGCTTCACTTACATTATTTGCTGTTTTATGGTTACTTACAGCTTGTGGCTCCGAGCGCTTGATCGATGCAACTGCTTCAGGTTTGAGAAGCAGCTGAAACGCTTATCCTGTGTCGAATTATCCTTTATTAACAAAGCTGTCTTTGGTGAAATTCTGAGCACAATCAGCTAACGTTCCCTTTCGCCGTGGCTGTTTGCTGCCAGCAAACAAAAAAAGCTACCCACTGATTTCTGGTGGCATCGTCTTTTGGAAGAAAAATAGTTGTTTTTCTTCGCGTCCAAAAGTAAACGGACAAGCAGCTTTGGGAGAGATACTAACAAAATTGCACCTCAAATAATCTGCGGTTCTTCTTTTGTATTTCCAAAAGTGTAGACACTACTAAGGCATGGTATGATCTGCCGTTGTTAGTGCCTGCTAGAATAGTTTCCGGTGTGGGCAGATACAGCGCAGTGGTTGGCTCTGGCTAGGTCTGTACTAATTGGACGGCACAACCTGATGTCAGGTTTTGCCCAGATCTCATGAAGATCTCGGGAGGAGCTGTTCAGAGAGGAAATCACGCTGACGAAATCACGTTCTTGGATTTCGGCAAAACCCCTGTATCTTATGTTTAGAAACTTTTCAGAGGTTGAGCATGGACAACCAACATTATGACATTACTAATATGTATTAAAAGAAGGATCAGCATCATCGGTCCCCTTTAAGGGAGCTCTTCATAGGAGACTAGGGAATCGCTTTACGTCTGACCCCTCACCTGGAACCACTTTGCCATGGGAGACCCTACCAGGAGCTAAGCTCCAGACAACACAGCTCCCAAGATTCCAGGGGCACGCAAACTCCTCCACCACGATAAGGTAGCGATTCACTGAGGATTGTCCCCTTCAGGTGGGGGGTCAGTTGTTACCCCAAGTGGAGGAGTTCAAGTATCTCAGGGTCTTGTTCACGAGTGAGGGTAGGACAGAGCGTGAGATTGACAGACGGATCGCTGCAGCGTCTGCAGTGAAGCGGGTGTTGTGCCAGACCGTTGTGGTGAAGAAGGAGCTGAGCATAAAAGCGAAGCTCTCGATTTACTGGTCGATCTACGTTCTAACCCTCGCCTATGGTCACGAGCTTTGGGTAGTGACAGAAAGAATAAGATCACGAATACAAGCGGCCGAAGTGAGCTTTCTCCGTAGGGTGGCTGGGCTGACCCTTAGGGATAGGGTGAGGAGCTCGGACATCCGGGAGAAGCTCAGAGTAGAACCGCTGCTCCTCCGCGTCGAGAGGAGTCAGTTCAGTTGGTTCAGGCATCTAGTTCGGATGCCTCCTGGACGCCTCCCTTTAGAGGTTTTCCAGGCATGTCCAACTGGCAGGAGGCCCCGAGGCAGACCCAGGACACGCTGGAGGGATAATATCTCCCGGCTGGCCTGGGAACGGCTTGGGGTCCCCCAGGTAGAGCTGGAGGAAGTGGCTGGGGAGGGGGGCGCCTGGGCCTCTCTATTCAGTCTGTTACCCCTGCGACTCGGCCCCGGATAAGCGGAAGAAAATGGATGGATGGATGGATAATTTGGTTTTGGGTTTAAGTCTCTATGTGAAGTTGCCTTGTAGCTATTGAGGAAATTATTTTTATTGAGGAATTTATTTTTCCAGACACATTAATGTTTCATTCAATATTTATTACATTGCGACAAAGTAAAGTCTTACAAAGATACGCGTGCAGGAAAAGGGGTCACTTGGGCCATTTTATGAAAATTGAGATTTTCCAACAAAATCAAAGAGTGATCCAAGTTTTTCATTTGACCCCGTTAATCTCAGAATGGAAAAAAATCCCAAGTGACCCCTTATCCTAGTCCTGCACACATATGTTCCTCATTAAGCATTAATATTAGACTTATTTTGGTTTTGAGTCCCTGCATCAAGTTTGCTGGTAGTTATTGAAAGAAAAATATCCATTTTTTTATCCATTTTAAGATTTTAATTTACATGAGATATTTAATAAAAAGCTATAAAAGCACATTCAGATGATAAAAAGTAAGAGTATGTATTGGAATAATTTAGTATTTGTGTTTTACCCCTGGGTAAAGTTTCCTGGTAGGTATATTGTTTTTGCATTCATATTAAGCAGTTAATTTTACTTAAATATTTTCAAAAACACGCAAGTGTACATTACTGCTAATACTTTTGGAATTTATGGACCGTCCCTAACCACTGCAGCCAGCGCTGAATTATTATTTGATAGACCACCGTCGGAGCACAGATTCTGGGTAAGATTGCGAAATCATGCCGGACATTGCACCGTGAATGTCCGTCGAGTATCCAACGTAAAACTAACTTCAACGCAATATTATTTTTGGATCGCTAAGTATATGGTTTTGAGTCCGAAAAAATTAGCCTACCCCCGACGAGCCGTTATTTATCATTCACTTGTGTTCCCTGTGCAACAATTCTTAAGTCAAATTGCGTGATTGAACTCATGTTCGGTGCTCTCCTGAAGACGTTACACCTGATGCAAAAGTTTCTAGAGGTGAAATTATATCTCCAAAGTCCCTGAGAGAGTACGATTTTGATACAAGCGTGTGGTGAGGGACTGCCCATTCTGTTTTTCAACCCCTTCTCGAAACCAGCCTCTCCGTGTCTCTGCCCTGCACTCGCTCTTGAGTGTTCTCTATGTCTCTCACTCGCGCATTTTCCTTCCAGACAACAGTGTTGCATGCACTCAGCGCCGCTTTATTCCCCAAGCATGCCATAAGACCGGCAGCGAGGTGCGTGAGACCAACTGAAGGCTGCGTACTCTAACCTACCAAACTGAGAGTACTGTTGGGAGAACCGCTACGAATCCTCTCGAACAGGTAATTAAATTGTAAAACTGCAGCGCAAATACTCTGATTGTTCAGTCTTGGCACAATGTTGAAACGAAGATCCATAAAATGACATAACTGGAAACAGTGCGGCGTACCAGTGGGAACTTTTGTGAAGCGGAATTTACGCACCGCGGCCAGCAGATACACTGTTAGAACGAATTTGCGAGTTTTTGGAGTCCTGGTGGCTAAAAGGTTTTAGTAGACTGACTTTCATGTTTTTTTTATGCTTCCTTAATTCCAAAAAAAAAAAAATTTAGAAAAATCTGTAACATTAATTAATTTGTAAGTTCTCTTTATTTGCATTAAGTTGAGAGCAGCGTGAAAAAAACTTTTTTTAAAGTTTCACCTTTACAACTGGAGCCTTATGATTTTTGGAAATATTCGCAAATTCTGAATGTGATGCCGGCAACAGATTCCAAAATATGGGACTGATGGCCCCGTTGCTCAACGGGCCAACAACTGAGACCATTGTTCAGCATTTCCGAGAAAAACTTTTCAGAGATGCAATGCTTTATGTTAAGTGTATCTGGCCGCCAGTTTCATGGGAGATGATTCCGAAAGATTTCCCCATTATAAGTCAATGGGGGAAATTTAATTAGAAAAAAAATTCGAAAAAAAAAAAAGTTTCAAAACTGAGAACGGTACTGGTAGACATTGTCCCAAGGAAGCTCTAACTGATGACGATCACGATTGCGATGCCAGACGCCGCCTGATCACAACAGCTCACAGCCTATCGGCCGGTGAGCTAAAAAGTTGGGATATAGGGGCATGGAAAGATTGGAGAAGTTGTGGAATCGTCAGAAAAACGCCTGTTTTTAGCTCACTGATCAATAGGCTGTGAGCTATTGTTATCAGGCGGTGTCCGGTGTCGTTATCACGATTGTCATCATCATCCATTTGCAAAATCTTTAAAAATCTTCTAGTCTGAACCTACAAGACGAATTCACTTGAAATTTGGTGTGGAGTTTCCTCGGGACAATGTCTGCCAAGCATTTTCAGAGTTTTGAAAAATTCTAATTTTTTGATTCTTAACAAATTTTTTACTCTAATTAAATTTTCCCCATTTACTTATATTGGCAAAAATCTTCCACAATCATCTCCTTTGAAACTGGTGGTGAGATTCAGTGTAGTATGCTGCATTCATACACCATTGAATCTGTGAGAGGCTTTACTCAGAAATGCTGAACAATGGGCGCAGTTATTGGGTCGGTGACTTACAGGGCCATTGGTCCCATTTTTATTGAACATTACAAAGGTAAACAGGTTAATAGGTAATAGATGATTTGATTATGATTGGGTTTAAAATGAGCAGTCACAAAATGCACTGTCATTTAACAGTGAGATGGTTTGAGGTTTGTCACTTTGCTAAAAGCAAACACCAACCAGAACCACTAGTTACTTCTCTGGACTCGACCTCATCTGAAAAAGAATGCAGGGAAAGAAGGAAAGAGTGCTGTGGTATGTGGAGTCCAACTTTCAAATTGTTTCTGGAAATAATGGATGTCTTGTTCTCAGGGCTAAAGAGGAGAGGGACCATCCCAACTGTTATCAGGGATATGTTCAAAAGCCAGTGTCTGTGATGGTCTGGGGCTGAATTACTGCACTTGCTTTGGGCAGCTGTTCGCAAAATTGATACTGTAGGGTACAGATGCATCCTTAAGAACCCAGAAACAACAAGGAAGATTTGTTTGTTTGACCAGCATGTGCCCTCACAGATGAGGGAAGTACTTCATTAAAATTGAGAAAGACCAGAGATTTTTGGCACGTAAGGTTTGGTTTATGGCTCTGGTTTGATCCTTGATTCACCATTGCATCCTTTTTCTGAAGAGTTACACTAAAATGAATTGTAATATATCCAAGACCAATAAGATATTAACAGCAGTGATTTGATTTGTACAAAACATATATAATTTGTGTGCAATTAATTATGTATCATTAATTGATTAACTTTATACAGAGTGTTTTTCCCCTAGATCAGGGGTTCCCAAACTATGTCCTGGGGCCTCCCTGTATATGCTGGTTTTTGTCCCAACCATAATTGCCATCATAGGACTTTAACAAGCTGTTAATTTGTTCAGATTCGGTGCATTTTGTGTTTAAATATGTAATTTGCTGTTTTAAGCCAAATTTTAATAGAAATATCCATTTGTGCCATGAAGAGTACAAGACCGAATAAAAGACCCTTGCATATAAATTCTTCTTCTTCTGTGTGGCAAGCAACTTCAGGTAATAACATTTTTAAACAGATCAAATCAGGTACTGAGAAAATCAGTAACCTCCAAATTAGGTTGCTAAAGACAGGTGATGAGAGTTCTTTCAAAATAATTTGCTTGCACTCAATCACAAAAACATAACATAAAACAGGTTTGACTCTGTCATTTGCTTGTTGAGTAAATTGTCAGTTTTTGCAACCATGTGCCCACAGTTTCACCAATTAGGAACCCATTGATTTTTTTTCCTTTGATTGGGTACGTTTTTTTTCCCTCTTTTTGTGCAGTTGTTACTCATACATTGCAATGTGGATGCGGAATTTATTCCTCACTGTTTGTATGCATATCTGTCAAAATACTGTTTGTCAAGAGATGATATATTGCTGCTCTGAACAAAAATGCACCTAATTAAGACAAATTAACAGCTTGCTAAAATCCTATGATTGCAAACCAGGGTGGAGCAAAAACCAACATACGCAGGGAGGCCCCAGGACCAAGTTTGGGAACCACTGCTCTAGATGACAAATTATGACGTCTATATTTGGAGTTCCTAGTTACCTCCGCCAGGAGGTATTATTAACTCTGGTGCGTTAGTGAGTGAGTATGTCAGCAGGATTACATGAAGCCAATTCAATGGATTATTGTGATATTTATGGGGAGAGAGATAATAGCATTCGCGTTGTCAAAATTTGATTGATGGCTTTTTGATGAGTTGATGAGTTCACATGAGTTCATATGAGTTAATTAAAAAGAGGTTATTATAGTTTATTCTGTATTTCCCCCCTCTGCCTCTCCCCCCTCTCCTCTCTCTCTCTCTCTCTCTCTTGTGTGTGTGTGAGATTCAGCACCGTCCCCAAGCCCCCCTCCCTCTCACCCTCCCCCTTGCATGCTCTGGTGCGGGGATAGAATTTTATACATTTTAGTGTGTTTAGTGCGTTTTACTTTTTTATTTTTGTGGGGATAAACCTTTTAAACCATTTATTTAATTGTGTTATAGTTTAGTGTTTTTTAAACGTGTATTATTTGAGTGGTTGGGGGAAGTGAAAGTGATAAAAATGGTAAAACTTTATTTCAAGCGTTTTGTTGGTTGTGTGGGGTAACAAAAGAGAGTTTAAATTCGGAGAGTGTTATAAAGTTGTTGGCGACATGTTAGTAAAATAGCGGGTTTTTTTTTTTTTTTAATGAGAGCAAGAAGTGTTAAAACAGGAAAATAAAGCGATGGTGAAAGCATGCTGAAAATAGCGATGCATGCGGTGAATAAGTGTGTGTAAAGGAAAAGGAAAGAAAGAAAGATAAAATTATTTACCAGTTTTCGGCACGATGTGTGTGGAAAAGAAAAGATACCAAAAAGTTGTAATTTAGTTGACGAAAGAAGCTGCAAAATAAGGCTGGTTTCCAGAGTGTGAATTCCGTACGTCTCCTGCCCTTCTCTCTGTCTCTCCCTTCTGCCTCTCTCTCTGCGTACAAATGCCTTGTAAGTGAGCGGACCCCATGGGGACGGGGTTTGCTGTCTGTGAGTTGGTGGGGCTTGCGGGGAGGGGGTAGCCAATGAATGATTGATCGAATTGATGTGGCGAACGACTTCTGTCAAAAAATAATAGTACAATGAAACTTACCCAGGGGGGCGGGGTTGAATCGGACGGGTGTTTGCGCACGTTTTTGAGTTGGCGGGACTTGCGGGGGGTAGCCAATGAATGATTGAATTCATGAATGAAAAGGTGTGAGAAAATCATAGATTACCCACATTCACAATGTCAAGTTTTTGAATGGGGGGGAAAATTGTTCAGAACTATGAAAGGTTGCATCCAAACATGGCTGAATAATTATTTTTGAAAAGAACATCTGCAGCATTCACAATCTTAATTTAAAAAGTTCTGAGAAGGTCAAAGTTACTGGGTATTCACAATCCAAAGTTTTTGAAGGTCTGGGGACTCACAAAGGTAAAAGAGCCAACATGGGATGAGATATTATTCTGAAAGGGTGCATGGGAATGTGATGGTGGTTAGTCTAGGTTTTTTGAAGGTGTGGGAATGTGCGCTGCTATGGGGTGTGAAATTGTTCTCTGAGGTCATAGGTCTCAGGACGTTTCATTACTAGGCTTTCGGGCACTGCGGTTAAAATTTATGCTAATGGGTTGTCATTATTATTTTAAGCAACAGCAGATTTGACTAATTTAAGCAATATTGTATTCCAGGCCAGCCAATTGTTCCAAAAGTATTTTTGGAAGAGCGCGGTTATGCCATGAATTAGGCCTATGCCACAAACATATCCTGGGAACATCGCAACGTAATTATTCTAAACGGCTACAGATCCTACTTTCCCACCATAAGTAATGCCTGCACAAGCGCATATTTAAATAACCATCACTGGTGAAAGATTTCAGACCTACATCTAGTTATTTGTCCCAGGGGAACTAATTGTATACATTGTTAATCGTGGTTCCGCGCCAATGGTGAATTGAAGTCGTGTGACACCATCTACTTCTTAATTAAGGATTTTCAACCGACCATGTAAAATATTTTCTGTATTTTGTATTTGATAATGCTTAGTATTTATCACTTAAGTGTTTTATTTGTAATATATTGCATCCAGTCTTGGAAATGAGTAACAATAAATAAATAAATTCCAATATACCACGATTATAGATAAACCATTTTCATAAATTTCAATGCAGCATTAGTTTGTTAAATTATATGCAAGGTCTTTGTTCTTAAAAATGCGAGTTTCAAAGTATATCCTAGAATTTTATGTTGAATATAGGTTTTAACTAAGTTTTTCATTTGAGCGGGGAGTGCTTGCGGGTCGTTGTGTGTGTGTGTGTGTGTGTGTGTGTTTTGTGTATGCGCGTGCGTGCGTTAGTTTGTTAAATTATATGCAAGGTCGTCATTTTTAAAAAAAACAGTCAATGAGTCGAAATATGCCCGTTATTTTTTCTTTCAGTATGAATAAACGAGCAGGGCCTTTTAGATTAATGTATCAATGATCATATATCATGTAACAATTTAAAGTTTTTTAACTTTAAGAAATGATAAAACTGTGTGTAAAAAGCTGGAAAATGCGAGTTTCAAAGTAGAATTCTATGTTGAATATAGGTTTTAACTAAGTTTTTCATCTGAGCTGGAGTGCTTGCGGGTCATGTATGTGTGTGTGTGTGGGGGGGGGTTTTGTAAGGGTATGGGGTTTGTAAGATTTTCTAAAAACTTGCCAATTTTTTTTTTTGGGGGGGGAAAGGGGTTACCCCACAGATCTATAAATTAGGGTTCTTGGGTCTCCGTGATCAGAAGGTTCGTTCTGACTCAGCACAAGACCCATCCAAGCTCCAGAAGAAATGTCCTATTATCGTGCCATCGAAGAATATCCTACTTCGCTCGACTTGGAAGGTTCGTAAAATATTGCTACTATTTATATTTTACGGTTAACTTCATAATAGTGCAACAGAATAATCTTCTGGTTTGTAATTTGTCTTGCAGATATTGATGACATTTTGACTGCAGCGGTCGACCCCAGAGATCTTGAAGCTGTAGAAAATTACCTTCGAGACCAAAGTAAGTGCACCATATGCTTGTGTGATCAGGCGCTGGCTGGAGAGCTTTTTATTTTCTAACTTCTTGCATTATTTTTTAGGTTTTGAAAGATCACCAGAGCGCACTACGAGGCCTGCTCTTTCAGTCACCGCACAAGTACACGCCCCGTTCGATAGAGACTTACCGGACCTTAAAAGTAAGTGATTTTATTTTCTTAATTAACCATATTTTAAAAATTGTAGGTTATTGCTAATTTTTAATGTTTTATTTTTAAAAAGCTCCCGAAACACAAGTAGATGATGATGACAACGTACAGCTGGTCCCAAGTACTCTAGAGCCCACGGTGACCCCAAGAAGAAGAAGAAGAAAGCGCGGTGAGGCTTTGGAGATTGTACCATATAAGGCAAAATAAATAAATAATGTATTCAAACAAAATGACCGTAATTATTTTGGTTTTGAGTGTGTGTGTGTGTGTGTGTGTGTGTGTGTGTGTGTGTATGATAGAAGACAGCATCTCTGACTCCGAGCTGCTGGCCATCGAATTGGACGCAGACATCCTCCATGGGGTACACGTAGCTGAAACATCTGAGGCCTCAAGGTACAAACACGGATCCAGCAGACTGACTTCGGAGAACAGAGACGGAAGAAAGCGCGCTCAACAAGAATTGCTGCAACCCTGAATCAAGTCCGTCACGAACTCCGCTGTCTTGAACAATTGGTGAGGTCTTTGGAACAAATCATCCATGGCACCAAAGAGACCACGCAGTCCGGGGCCTGAAGCAGAGGGTAAAGTTGATGCAAGAAATCGGATGTTGAATTCTAACACTGACAATTTGCAACAGCCTCAACATAATTTTGTTAATCAGCATCTATTACGAATGATTCGTGATATAAACAGCGGTATTTTTAATGCACATACATCTGGTGAATCTGCACAGGATGATGTCTTTGGAGGCTTGTTACGGGCATCAGATGCGTTGAACCGTGGTGTTGATAGTTATGTTCAGCCTGAAATAACACTGGGCATAGCTCCTGACGACAACTTGCGTGAAAATAATAAAACTAACCATGACATGACATTGGACATAGCTCCTGACGAGAACTTGCATGAAAATAATGAAACTAACCATGACATGACATTGGACATAGCTCCTGACGAGAACTTGCATGAAAATAATGAAACTAACCATGACATGACATTGGACATAGCTCCTGACGAGAACTTGCATGAAAATAATGAAACTAACCATGACATGACATTGGACATAGCTCCTGACGAGAACTTGCATGAAAATAATGAAACTGACCACACGCGACAAAATGATGGGGGGTACAATATTTCAGACATGCAAGTGGTACGCAGACCTCGCTTCAACAACACGGAAATCCGTATGCGATTTAACTTTGGCGCATTGTATGATGTGGATAATTACACAGAATTTTATGTTCACATTTTGGAAACTTTACTGTCCAAGGTACGCGAATTGGCCAGAGCAAATGACATTGTGCAATTAGAATTGCGTGGGGATTCTCTAGCAGAAGGCATTTCCATACAGTCATCCGGCAACGACATTGACCTTTCCATGTTTCTGAGCATGTTAGAACAGCTGATTCATGAAAAGGTCGGCTTTTCGGACATTCAAAAATTTGAAAACCTGCTGGGTATAAAGGTGGTAGTCTGGCACTATGGTACAGGTCCTTTGACAAAGTTCCAAACATCCTCCGTACACAATCCCAAAACATTTTTTCTCTACCTGGAAGACGGTCATTACTACGGTATCAAGTCCTTAAAAGGCTTTCTCGGCTCAGCTCATGTTTGTGAATACTGTTACACTCCGTTCACATCAAAATGTGCTCATAAATGCGATCGCTACTGTAACGTCTGTCTCACCCCTGATTGTTATACGCATCGGTCCAAATCAATTCGTTGTGAGGATTGCTGGCGAATCTGCCGTTCAGAGTTTTGCTACAGTGAACATAAAAAACCAAGGGTTTCCGAGGGTGAAACGCGCAGCACATGCGATGCGGTGAAGTTCTGTATTAAATGCTCCAGACGATATAATGTCAGTGGCAGAGATCCAAAGCCACACACGTGTCCCGGAACGATGTCGTGCCTGCAATGCAATTTTGAACCCTGAAAGTGCGCACGACTGTTTTATTCAGGAGCTGAAGAGCGAAAAACCGCATCAGCGTTACGTGTTTTATGATTTGAGTGTCGTCAAGACCATGGAGAGCACATTGCAAATTACATTTGCTGTATAGATTTTGAAGGGAAATCCAGGTCTTTTGCTGGTGAGAAATGCGTTGAGGCCTTTTTTCGAAAGTTTAGGACCCCCAAGTACAAGAATTATACATTGATTGCGCACAACTCGAAGGGGTATGACGGTTACCTGTAGATGCAATATTTAATTAAACAAGGCGTGACACCCCATTTAATCACAGAGGGTAGTAAGCTTTCATGTATTACTGATCCGGCTTTTGAGCAACGGTATATTGATTCGCTTCCATTCCTCACAATGAAATTGAGCGCCATGCCTACCGCCTTATGTTTTGAAAATTCAAAGAAAGGCTACTTTCCCCATTTTTGGAATAAGGCCGTACCCGCCTCCGATTTATTATGGTGTTGACACGATGATGGAAAAGGAGAGGAAGGAATTTATGCAATGGCACGACAGCGTTGCAGGAGGGGTGTTTGACTTTAAAAAAGAAATTTCCGAGTACTGTCAGAATGACGTCGTCATATTGCGAGAAGCTTGTTTGAGATTCCGTGCAGAGGTTCTTAGGAGTACAGGCCTGGACCCTTTCCAGTGTGTGACCATAGCATCTGCATGCATGAAACAATACTGCGCAAGCTTTTTACCCAAAGACACCATAGCTGTAACATCACCAGACAATTACATCCGGCAGCAGAAGTCGTTTTCCACACCGGGTATTCAGTGGTTAGAATATTTAAGATACCGCGACAATATTTTCATCCAGCATGCTCTGAATCAGGGGGAGGTTAAGATGGGTCCTTACTATTTGGACGGTTATTCTGAGTTATCCGGTGTACGCACAGCATAAGAACTGGCGGGGTGTTACTGGCATGGCTGTTCAGTCTGCTACAATCCTAGCACAATTCAAGCACAGTCTTATTTGAATTTTGGTACCTTGTATGCTCAATTTCAAGAAAAAGTTGAAAATCTGCGTAACACTTACAACCTGCAGGTGATTGTGATGTGGGAGCATGAATGGGTAAAGCTTAAAAGGGAAAGTGACGATGTTCGTGCATTTCTTAAAAATCACGACTACCCCGAACAAATGAATCCGCGTGATGCTTTGTTTGGTGGTAGAACTAACGCACTTCAACTTTATTACAAAGCCCAAGAAGGTGAGCAAATCCATTATTATGATTTTACCAGCCTGTACCCGTTTGTGAATAAAACAAAAATTTACCCTACAGGTCACCCCACAATCATCTTCCGGGACTTTGGCCCACTCCAAAACTATTTCGGCTTGGTCAAAGCGAGGGTAATTCCCCCACGCCAGCTTTACCTTCCAGTGTTGCCTTATAGGGCGTCGGGAAAGTTAATGTTTCCACTTTGTAGGAAATGCGCTGAATCTGAAAACCAAGGTCTCTGTGATCATTCTGACGGAGAGCGCTCTCTCAGCGGCGTATGGCGTACCGTTGAACTAATCAAAGCGGTGGAGAAGAGTTACAAAATTGACAAGATTTTCGAAATTTGGCATTTTTCACAGCGCTCTGATTCTCTATTCAGCGAATACATCAAAACGCATTTAAAGGGTAAACAAGAGGCATCAGGATGCCCCTCTTGGGTAGCCAGTAATTCTGACAAAGAGGCTTACATCAAAATGTAATGGGAGAAAGAGGGGGTTCGATTGGATCCAAACAACATACGGTCAACAAGGCCAAAAGACAAATATCAAAATTATTTTTAAACAGGCTTTGAGGGAAATTCGGCCAGAGAGTTAACCAAATGAACACGACCTTGGTTAGTGATTCTGAGCATTTTTTGCAACTGATTTTTTCGGATGAGTATGACATCTCACATTTTTCATTTCTTACAGAAGATGTTGCTCTTGTCCAGTGGAAACAGGCTAAGGGTTTTCCAATACCACCAAAATATAGTAATATTTTTATCGCCGCATTCACCACGGCCTATGCTCGCCTGGAATTGTACTCTGTCATGGAGAAATTGTCTGACAGGGGTTTGTATCATGACACTGACTCAATCATCTTTTTAAGCAAAGCCGATGATTGGAAGCCTGATCTCTGAGATTTTCTCGGAGAGCTAACGAGCGAGCTGGACCCAGGCGATCACATTGTTGAATTTGCGTCTGGAGGCCCAAAGACTTTTGGCTATAAGACAATGCTTGGTAAAGCTTGCATGAAAGTTAAACGTGTAACCCTCCACAGTACTTAAAATCAGGTTGTCAATCTTTCATCCCTCACAGATTTGGTGTGCCATTATGTACAGAATCAGTCGGCTCCAGCTCTTGAAATTTCAACTTCCACGCAGCAAATTGTGCGCAATAAAAGAGGCTTTACGCTCACAAACCGCTCAGTTCCAAAAAAATTTAGAGTTGCGTACAACAAAAGAGTTCTGCAGCCGGATTTCAAGACTTTACCATATGACTTCTAAAACTGTGTTTGGGGATGCGGGCTTTGACAACCGTCTTCAACATCCGTTTTCTTGCATCGTATCAGGACTATCAAACTGTGGCAAAAGTGTTTTAGTAAGTTGTTGGAAAATGCCCCCTATGTACTGTCACGTGTGCCGCAGAATATTGTATGGTTTTATTCATGCTGGCAACCTATGTATGATGATTTGCGCCGGAAAATAAAAAATTTACATTTTGCTGAAGGTCTGCCTGAATCATTGACTGATGAAGCACTGCTTCCTTTGCATAAAACCAATTTGGTTATTATTGATGATCTCATGGAAGCGGCCAGTAATAGCCCTGAAATCGAAAAGGCCTTTGTCAAGTATACGCATCACAGAAATATGAGCATTATTTACCTGGTGCAAAACCTTTTTTTCCAGGGTAAAAAGAGCCGCACAATAACTAAATGCCAACTATATGATTTTGTTAAAAAACCCTTGAGATAAATAACAAGTTAATGTTAGATGTACCCCAGACATTCCAATTTTTTTTAGAGTCTTTTGAAGACGCAACCAAGAGCCCTTACGGGTATATATTGGTGGATCTCAAAGCTCAAACACCAGAACAGTATCGTCTTAGAACAGGTTTGTTCCATCCAGAGTGGCCTGTGGTTTATCTACCGAGGTAGAAAAAGTGATGTCAGACTGAATTCTGCGACATCTGGCGCTTCTAAAGGCGTTATTTGAAGGCCATGCATGTCAGCGAAGCGCCATTCTTCAATCTGCCAGCCCAGAACTGATAAAAACTATTTGTGAAATCGCCCTCAATATTTTACACGGCGATATACCTCTAACAAGGCATCAACTGAAAAGACTAAAGAGGCAGCGATCCGGAATCAAGATTCTGGCTAACAAAACACGTTCGATTAAACATAAAAGAGCTGTGATCCAAAAAGGAGGATTTCTTCTTCCGCTTCTCAGTGTGGCGATACCCTTCCTGACCAGCTTGATAGCATCACGTAACAGCTCAAATGGATCATGCCCAAAAAATGTTTCTTGTCCTCAACATCAACTGGATAAATTAAAAAACCTTTCCTTTACACCCGCACCCATACGACAAACTGTGGAAAACGAACTGGATCAATCCATACGCGAAATCCTATCAAGGACTGATGTGAGTCCACATGAGAAAGCCAAACAGTATGCAATGACTTTACAGAGATTCATTGCAGTTGTAAAGCAAGGTGAAAAAGAATCAAACATTTTAACATTATCTCTACCTACTGATGATGCGGAAGAATCCGATACCAAAGATGATCAGACGCATGGGCCCGACGCCTTGGTTCAAGATGTGATAAAAAGTGTTCCATCAAGAAGCAAAAAAAAATGCCACATACGTCTTGGAAAAAATTGCCTAATCGGGAGATGTTGCAACATGGAATGATAAAGGGGAATTTGTTTTCCAAGGGAAAACTGTGAGCGGATCACATATGTTGGATCTTATAAAAAACATTACAGCACCTCAAAAGGTTTCTGATGATCGAAGACCACTCGGATGGCAGAAATTTATTGAGGCTTTAGCTATAATTAATATGCCTCTTTCTATTGTACCTAATCAACAGGTCCGCAACAAAATAAGTACTCATAAAAAAACGCCTAGCAACTCACCTTTGAAAACAATGGTAACAAGCGCTAAAGCGGCAGACCGCGAGTTTCCTTCGCCAGCTTTTTCAAGTCCCGTATTAGACCGTAATGTATGGCTAAGTTTTTAATGTAGCATATAGCTTCAATGAAATAAATGATACGCTGTAACAGAAAAAGTTCATTTGAATTGCTTTTATTGTTTTTTTTTGTCCAATAAAATACATAAAACTAGAAAATTCCAGTAGAAATTTTGAATGTGCCTGCTGCTCTACACGTACAGTGTTTGAGGTGCTTGCCAGGGTTCTGGTAAGTGGTTGATATCGTGTTCAGGGTGCTTGCTGGGGCATTGCTAGGCGGTTGCTATGGTGTTCTGGGTGGTTGCTAGGGCTTTGCTAGGCGGTGGCTATGGTGTTCTGGGTGGTTGCTAGGGCATTGTTAGGCAGTTGCTATGGTGTTCTGGGTGGTTGCTAGGGCATTGCTAGGCAGTTGCTATGGTGTTCTGGGTGGTTGCTAGGGTTTTGCTAGGCGGTGGCCATGTTGTTCTGGGTGGTTTCTAGGGCATTTCTAGGCAGTTGCTATGGTGTTCTGGGTGGTTGCTAGGTCGTTGCTAGGTGGTTGCTATGGTGTTCTGGGTGGTTGCTAGGGTCGTTGCTAGGCGGTTGCTATGGTGTTCTGGGTGGTTGCTAGGGCGTTGCTAGGCAGTTGCTATGATGTTCTGGGTGGTTGCTAGGGCGTTGCTAGGCGGTTGCTATGGTGTTCTGGGTGGTTGCTAGGTCGTTGCTAGGCGGTTGCTATGGTGTTCTGGGTGGTTGCTAGGGCGTTGCTAGGCGGTTGCTATGGTGTTCTGGGTGGTTGCTAGGGCGTTGCTAGGCAGTTGCTATGGTGTTCTGGGTGGTTGCTAGGGCTTTGCTAGGCAGTTGCTATGGTGTTCTGGGTAGTTGCTAGGGCTTTGCTAGGCGGTTGCTATGGTGTTCTGGGTGGTTGCTAGGGCGTTGCTAGGCAGTTGCTACTGGTGTTCTGGGTGGTTGATAGGGCTTTGCTAGGTGGTTGCTATGGTGTTCTGGGTGGTTGTTAGGTCGTTGCTAGGCGGTTGCTATGGTGTTCTGGGTGGTTGCTAGGGCGTTGCTAGGCAGTTGCTATGGTGTTTTGGGTGGTTTCTAGGGCGTTGCTAGGCAGTTGCTATGGTGTTCTGGGTGGTTGCTAGGGTTTTGCTAGGCGGTGGCCATGTTGTTCTGGGTGGTTTCTAGGGCATTTCTAGGCAGTTGCTATGGTGTTCTGGGTGGTTGCTAGGGCGTTGCTAGGCGGTTGCTATGGTGTTCTGGGTGGTTGCTAGGGCGTTGCTAGGCGGTTGCTATGGTGTTCTGGGTGGTTGCTAGGGCTTTGCTAGGTGGTTGCCATGGTTTTCTGGGTGGTTGCTAGGGCATTTCTAGGCAGTTGATATGGTGTTCTGGGTGGTTGCTAGGGCGTTCTGGGTGGTTGCTATGGTGTTCTGGGTGGTTGCTAGGTCGTTGCTAGGCCGTTGCTATGCTGTTCCTAATGGTTGCTTGGGCGTTGCTTGTCAATGTTTGGGAGTTGGAACAGAGTTTCTACGTGAATATATGAGTTCACGGTGAGAGGGTGAAGATGAGTGAGTTTGAAGGATTTTCTCATTGACTTCCATTATAACAAGGTTTCAGAAGTCCATGTTTTTTGGGAATTGTGGGAAATCCGTAATTCGGATCGCTGAGAAAAGTCATCGCACACTCCTCACAAGGGAGCCGCACGTTTTCATGTGTAATGTGTGGGGATTGGGTGAAAACTGTGGGAGGAGTAGCGAACCGTGCGATTACGGAAGAATATGGAATAATAATAATAACTAGACAATTCCCGCAGAAATTGTAAGAGTGGGCCTGGCCTCTGCACGTCGGGACACAGGGGTGCCCTGGGATGCTGCTGGGACTACTCAATTGTCGATTTTGTCTCTGTCTATATATTGTCTGCATTTTTTAGACGTAAAAAAACACTAACATATAAAAAAATAAAAACAGTGTTTAGTAGCAGTTCAGAGAGCATTGCTAGAAAGTTGCTATGGTGTTCTGGGTGGTTGCTAGGTGGTTGCTATGGTGATCTGGGTGGTAGCTAGGGAGTTGCTAGGCTGTTGCTATGGTGTTCCAGGTGGTTGCTAGGCGGTTGCTATGGTGTTTTGGGTGGTTGCTAAGGCCTTGCTAGGCGGTTGCTATGGTGTTCCGGGTGGCTGCTAGGCGGTTGCTATGGTGCTTTGGGTGGTTGCTAGGCAGTTGCTATGGTCTTCTGGGTGGTTGCTAGGTGGTTGCTATGGTGTTTCTGGGTGGTTGCTAGGGCGTTGCTAGGCTGTTGCTATGGTGTTTCAGGTGGTTGCTAGGCGGTTGCTATGGTGTTTTGGGTGGTTGCTAGGGCGTTGCTAGGCTGTTGCTATAGTGTTTCAGGTGGTTGCTAGGCGGTTGCTATGGTGTTTTGGGTGGTTGCTAGGGCGTTGCTAGGCTGTTGCTATGGTGTTTCAGGTGGTTGCTAGGCGGTTGCTATGGTGTTTTGGGTGGTTGCTAGGGCCTTGCTAGGCTGTTGCTATGGTGTTCCAGGTGGTTGCTAGGCGGTTGCTATGGTGTTTTGGGTGGTTGCTAGGGCGTTGCTAGGCGGTTGCTATGGTGTTCCAGGTGGTTGCTAGGTGGTTGCTATGGTGTTCTGGGTGGTTGCTAGGGCGTTGCTAGGCTGTTGCTATGGTGTTCCAGGTGGTTGCTAGGCAGTTGCTAAGGTGTTTTGGGTGGTTGCTAGGGCGTTGCTAGGCGGTTGCTATGGTGTTCTGGGTGGTCGCTAGGTGGTTGCTATGGTGTTCTGCATGGTTGCTAGGGCGTTGCTAGGCTGTTGCTATAGTGTTTCAGGTGGTTGCTAGGCGGTTGCTATGGTGTTTTGGGTGGTTGCTAGGGCGTTGCTAGGCTGTTGCTATGGTGTTTCAGGTGGTTGCTAGGCGGTTGCTATGGTGTTTTGGGTGGTTGCTAGAGCGTTGCTAGGCTGTTGCTATGGTGTTCCAGGTGGTTGCTAGGCAGTTGCTATGGTGTTTTGGGTGGTTGCTACGGCGTTGCTAGGTGGTTGCTCTGGAGTTCTGGGTGGTTGCTAGGTGGTTGCTATGGTGTTCCGGGTGGTTGCTAGGGCGTTGCTAGGCTGTTGCTATGGTGTTTCAGGTGGTTGCTATGCGGGTTGTTATGGTGTTTGGGTGGTTGCTAGGGCATTGCTAGGCGGTTGCTATGGTGTTCTGGGTGGTTGCTAAGGTGTTGCTGGGCAGTTGCTATGTTGTTCCTGGTGGTTTGCAAGGTATTGCAAGACATATTTCATGGTGTTCTGGGCTTTTGCTAGAGCGTTGCTAGAGCGTTGCTATGGTGCTCCTCGTGGTTGCTAGGGCGTTGCCAGGCGGTAGCTATGGTATTCCTGATGGTTGCTAAGGCGTTGCTTGGCAGTTGCCATGGTGGTGTGGGTGATTGCTTGTGCATAACTAGGCGGTTGCTATGGAGTTCTGCCTGGTTGCTAGGGAGGGATGAAAATCCATGTTTTTCGGGAATTGTGGGAAATCCGTAAGTCGGATTGCTTAGAAAAGACATACCACACCTTTCCCAATCGAGCCGCACGATTTAATATATATATATTGTATGGGTTTTCTCAAATCTGTAAGACTAGTGGCGAACCGAAATTTCTTTTTTTTTTTTTTGAAAAATTTAGCATCTCCAATCCCACCCGAATCTGGAATGCCCAATTGGTGAACTATGTACAAGGCTTGCTCGTATGCGACCCCTTGCTGCCAACTCAGGAGAGCAAAGACAGTTCACGGCTCTCCTCCGAAGCACGTGCCAGTCAGCCACTGCTTCTTATACACTCACTGGTTGAATCTTCGCAAGTTCAGAACGAGGGCGGAGGATACCCGGACATGAACAGACTTAGAATCTTCCTGACGAGCGCCCGTCTGGCCAACAGGAGGCGCTTGAGCAACGAACAAAGCTATCTATTTATTTCCCTTTTCCCGGCAGTCCCCTCCCAATTTGAAACCCTGTAGCGCGATGGCCAATTGTGCGCTACTCTGAAAAAGCTGCCGACCACTACCGCTTGGTACGACCGGGGCTCGAACCCGCGACGTGATAGTCACTTCTGCACTGCAACGCAGTGCCTTAACCGAGTGAGCTATCCGGCAGCTGGCGAACCGAAATTTTTATGGAAAAATAAATAATAAAAATATAGGCACAGAATAATATAAGTGGCCTGGGCTTTGCCCAGGCCCACTACACTCCCTACTGGGGAGAGTAGTGGGCCTGCACTCAGCTCAGGCCCACTAATAATAATAATAATAATAATAAAGAAGTATGCAGGATTATAATATGTGTCTGCATTGCTGCAGGCACATGATAATAATAACTAGACAATTCCCGCAGAAATTGTAAGAGTGGCCCTGGCCTCTGCACGTCGGGACACAGGGGTGCCCTGGGATGCTGCTGGGACTACTCAATTGTCTATTTTGTCTCTGTCTATATTTTGTCTGCATTTTTTAGACGTAAAAAAAAGAACACTAACGTATAAAAAAATTAAAACAGTGTTTAGTAGCAGTTCAGAGGTGAGGAAGAAGGTGCATTAACTTAATAAAGAGCCTTTTACATTTCAGTTCAAAATTTGTCCTTGACAGGTGGCTAGTTGTCAAGCTGGGGGGGATGTCAGAGGTGGTGTTGGGCGGGAACTCAGTCCATTCGCAGGTCCATTTGGACCTGCAACAGATGCTTCTGTACCCTTTTCTGGATGGCAGGAGGGAAAACAGGCCATGAGAATGGTGGTGAACGTCCTTGATGATGTATGCAGCACTGTTGGTAGATCTCCATCAGGAATGGGAGAGGGGCATCAATTATTCTGCTGGCTGTCTTTACAATTCTGTTAAGCTGCCTTTGTTCATATGCCTTGCAGCTCCCGAATCATACCGCTAACATACATGAATAGCACTTTCATCCTTGTCAGGGATTATATTTCAAGGTATTTAGGGATCGAGCCCCTTGGCCTGCAAGGCCGGGGCGCAGGCAGCAGATTTGCATCACCTTCTATCTGAAATGGGTTAAACCGCCGCAACGGCCGTTACTACTCATATCGCCGTGATTCAAATCACAACAGGTCAGATATCACCGACTTCGCGCCGAAAATGTTGTTCACGCCAATTTTGCAGGTGCAGTGGCTTCTTGTTTTGTAAAAATAAATTAATTTTGCAACCTTTTTTATGGTTAACTGTTCAGTTTTCACGTAAACACAGATTTCGTGCAAATGTAAATAATGCATTATTTTCGCTGATTGTGGAGTTTGTTTTGGAGCAACAGTGTTGGAAATAGTACCATATTAAGCCTCCATCAATATCGAATAAAATCAGAACCTTTTCGGTGTTTGGGTACCGAACCATTAGGGTGCGAAAAAACGTCAAGTTTACATCCAGTCAAGAATTTTTAGAGTTTAATTTGTAGTGCTGCTGTACGTGGTAATAGCATACAACGGCGGCAGTTGGGATACTGATGACACTCCTGCAAAATTTTTTTCATAACCAAGCTAAGAATATAAACTAGTTGAAAATCAATTGGAACATTTAAGGGTTAGGGTTAAGGTTACGGGTTAGGGGCCGATCACACCGAACGCGCTTTATCGGCGTGGGGCGCCCGTTTTGTTAATATTCTCAATGATTAGACGCGTGCTGGACGCTGCTTTTGCGCACCGAGTGCCTCGTTTAAACGCCCCAGGCGCCTCGCTGTTTTTTGATGCGCTTCTTTGAGGCTCCTCGAAAAACGGAGCTTCACGTCATTGTCAGTCTTTTCCCTGCTGTCCAATCATATGAAAAAACCTGAAATAAGTTCGCTGACTAGTTCGTTGAAACCGTTAATTTCAGAATGTTCGCAGATGAGTGACAGGAACGTTACTTAGCAACACAAAAAATACGCGTCCAGCGCCTTTTTACAACATTGGTTTAAAAAAACCAGAACAGACGCGCCTCGCGTTTCCACGTCGATAAAGCGCGTCCGGTGTGATCTGCCCCTTACGAGGTCCTAACAGTAGTACCCTCTGCACAGCGAGCCATTATCCTCACTCGAATCACGAAGCGCTACCAAACTGGTTGGCAGCTATCCAGTATCGTCATGGCTGCCACCGTCATATGCGATTACCGTACAGCAGCACAAGAAATTAACGTGTATATTCTCTTTACTGGATGTGTGCTGGACATTGTTAGACACCCCAGTAATTGACTTGTTATCAAGCATTAAGGCAAGCCGAAGATTTCTGAATTTCATTTTATTGTGCCCACCGGTTCTGTGTGGTACTCTTACCGAGCTACTTGGCTGACATTAGCTCATGAGCTAGGTAGCTAGCAAGGAAGGGAGCAAGCTAATAAAATACAAAGAATTCATTATTCAATGGTTGGCGCAAACACAATCTCACTGAGTAAAATTACACTTTACAAAAAATTCAGTAGCAGCTGTGACGAAATGCTAACAAGCTAGTTTAAAAAGTTCGTTAAACACATAACTTGTAGACAAACTTCACTTACCTCAGACCCAGGTCAAAGGGGATCAAATCAAGCCAATATGAGTATTTTAATAACATCCAAAAGACAATGGACCAATTAGGATTGCCGGCTTGTCTGATAGACTAACAGCAGCTCCAATTACAATCAGCTCATGACTGGTTGCCAGGCAGGTATTACCAGAGACAAATGAATCACTTTCATCCAGTGACATATATGGCGCTGAAATAAAACATATCTAGCCAATGGCGTTGCTGCACTAAAACAAGCAAGAGCTACTTTCACACTGCAGGCAAATGTGGCCCAAATCTAATTTTTTTACCCCCTTTGTGACTCAGGTCAGATTCTTTTATGACAGTGTGAACAGGACAAGTCACATGGAATCTGATCTTTTCAAATCCGATCTGGGCCATTTTAAAATGTGTTACTGCATCGGATTCATATTGGATTCTTTCGAAGGCAACCGCGGTCTGAACAGCCGTGTTGCGTTGAATCAAAGAGTATTATGTGAACAGCCAAACAAAAAATCCGATTTGAGCAATAAATCGGAATTGAGCATTAAGGCCTGCAGTGAGAACGTAGCCCTCAGTTGAGGTTCACGACAGTTTCAACTGATTTTTGACAGTTGGAATTGTCAGGACGCTCTGGATTGAGCCGTAAAGTAAGGGTTTGAAAGCCAATGGGGAGGGAAAAGGCGATTTTAACCATACTTTAGGGTAAAGTCATCGAACTCTTAGTTTTTATTTTAAATCAGATTTGACTGCTGATTGGACATGAGTGGGTTTATGTCTCTGTGACCATTAATAGTGAAGTTATGGTTATTGCCCTATTCAAAACATGGGAAGCCTAGTTTGCTGCTAGGTGGTTGCTAGGGCAATTGCTAGGCGGTTGCTAAGGTGTTCTGGGTGGTTTCTAGGGCGTGCTAGGCAGTTGCTATGGTGTTTTAGGTGGTTGCTCTATGGTGTTTTAGGTGGTTGCTAGGTCATTGCTAGGCGGTTGCTATGGTGTTCCGGGTTGTTGCTCGGGCGTTGCTAAGTGGTTGCTATGGTGTTCTGGGTGGTTGCTAGGGCATTACCAGGTGGTTGCAATGGTGTTCTGGGTGGTTGCTAAGGCATTGCTAGGCGGTTGCTATGGTGTTCTGGGTGGTTTCTATGGCGTTCTGGGTGGTTGCTAGGGCGTTGCTATGGTGTTCCAGGTGGTTGCTAGGCGGTTGGTATGGTGTTTTGGGTGGTTGCTAGGGCGTTGCTAGGCAGTTGCTATGGTGGTCTGGGTGGTTGCTAGGTGGTTGCTATGGTGTTCTGGGTGGTTGCTAGGGCGTTGCTAGGCTGTTGCTATGGTGTTCCAGGCGGTTGCTATGGTGTTTTGTTCTGGGGTTGCTAGGGCATTGATGCTAGGCCAGGTTTGCTATGGTGTTCTGGGGTTGGTTGCTAGGTGGTTGCTATGGTGTTCTGGGTGGTTGCTAGGGTTCTGTTGCTAGGCTGTTGCTATGGTGTTCCAGGTGGTTGATGGTTGCTAGGCGGTTGCTTTGGTGTTTTTGGGTGGTTGCTAGGGTTCATTGCTTTTTTATCTAATTTTATTAACATACTTGTTGCTATGGTGTTCTGGGTGGTTGCTAAGGTGTTGCTGGGCAGTTGCTATGTTGTTCCTGGTGGTTGGCAAGTTATTGCAAGACATATTTCATGGTGTTCTGGGCTTTTGCTAGGTATTCGTTGCTATGGTGGCTGTTGCTATGGTGCTCCTCGTGGTTGCTAGGGCGTTGCCAGGCGGTAGCTATGGTATTCCTGATGGTTGCTAAGGCGTTGCTTGGCATTGCTATGGTGGTGTGGGTGATTGCAGTGTGTAACTAGGCTTGCTATGGGTTCTGCCTGGTTGCTAGGGACAACAATCCATGTTTTTGGGGTGTCACAAATCCGTTTGTTCCCAGGTAGCTCATACCACACCTTTTCCGATCAAACCACGATTTAATATATATATTGTATGGGTTTTCTCAAAGCTGTAAGACTAGTGGCGAACCTTGAATTTTTTTACGGAAGAATAAAAAAATAAAAATAATCGTAATATAAGTGGCCTGGGCTTTGCCCCCTACTGGTTCACTGATGATGTTATCCTCAAACCGCTCAGGCCCAATAATAATAAAAAGTTCTAGGGAGCAGGATTATAATATGTGTCTGCATTGCTGCAGGCATGTTATTTTAATTAATGACAGATGCTGTCCACGTCTCTTCACTTATCAGGGCAAGGTTTGCAGTCTGAACACATGACAACATATTTTTACACATTTATATAAACATTTTATTAACATGACAGCTAGAGGCCTGCACCATAAAATCATTCATTTTTAAATTATCAGAGTACAGAGCTATAATTCTTTGACTAAATGGTATTCCTTTGGACCTATTGACATACAATGCTGGCAAATTCAGTGTTTAGTGTTGGCGCTGTTAAATGCACCTGTACATAAACATTACAGTTCTTTTGCAAAAAATGTGGCTGTCAACCAATAAATGTAGTCTGGATATTTCCTTAGGAAAAATTCTCCATTGTCTTTAGAGCCAAAAGTGTTCTCCCAACATTTGTATTCTCACGGTTTTTAAAATCAAGAATTTGTTCCCAAACCTCTGAAAACAAATTTCTTTGGTGTTCAGTGGCAAAAACCAATTTAAAAAACCGCCATCAAATTCACAGTTCTTAATTGTTCTTGAATCAAATTTACCGCTTTTAAAAAATTCTGTCCCTTCGCTTTTTAATTTTAATGTCACGTTGTATATTCCATTTTATCAACATCCTTTCAAAAACAGCCGGGCAGCCCATTGCAGACTCCCTTTTTAAAAAAACATGTCCGAATGTGCCGTGTAGTAATATTTCTGGTGGCTGTGTATAGTATTTTATTTTTTTAGGCCAAACCTTCTTTGGGTAGCTGTGTTTCTCCATTGTACAGAACTCTTCATATTTTACAAAGTCTCATCTCCATCCATAATTCATGATAGCGATGGCCTTTTTGACAATTGATCCCAATCTTTAAGTGCAGCTTTGTAATTATTAGTTTGATCAATATTACGAATTTATCAGATGATTTTTTCTGTTCAAGTCAAAATCCTCAAAGTTTATGTTCTGGTTTTGATCCGTTTTTACAGTTCAATGGTTATGTCAAAAGATCAATGTGACTACTGTTTGCTCTGACATGCTGTGAATGAACGCGTTGTGTGGCTTTTTAGTGAGTTCATTTCCCTTTCTCTTGCTCTTTTCAAATGCGCGTGATCACTGACGTTTTTAGACTTTGTTCCCGATATTTCAATCACCATGAGACCTGACCCTTCCTGAAGAGGGGCACAAAAAGTCTTCAGCTATGTTCTTAGCAGCCAAGGTCAAATGTGGTTTGGCTATATTGAACCCTGTCTTTAGAGTGGCATCCGGAATAAACCTCTGAAAAATTCCTCCAAGGCCACCGCGACAGTACTGTGTAAATGAAAAATTGTGCCGTGTATCTGTGCGGGTTTGTCGAGTCTCTTCATATTTTACCACGATGTTTTACGGTCTGAAGTGCATATCATGTTCTGGTTTGGATTCAGTTCAATGGTTATGTCATCAATGTGCTTTTCATTTTTTTGTGATCACTTCAATCCGATATTTCAACAACTGGATATGGTGTGCGATAGCGTCTGTGTAAATTTCTCCAGCTATCAGCTGGATGTCCAACTGGATTTCATGGTTCAATCCGACAATCGAGGCGATGATTTTCCTGTCGCCTGGCTCCTGGCTACAATTTTAATTCTATTTTTAACGCTTGAGTAAATCATTTCAATACCCTCCATGCTTAATGTAGAGCGGTTGTTCATTTCATTAACTATACTGGCTATAGACTTATAATAACCTGGGGAAATGTCATGATATTTTATGTCTTGATTTACATTATTCCGTGTGATAAAAAAACCGTCTTTGTTCGATAATATGTCACAAGTATGCAGGTACTGTATTTCTGCTAAGCCAACCTCCCACTCGCCTCGTAGTTCAATAGGCCTGACAAACTTGGTCGTATAGCTTTAAATTTTGTTTTCAGGGTAAGTTTGCAAGGATGCATTACTTGGGAGAGTAACATAGAAATCTGTCTCCTCCATGGTCATTTACTGTCTGCCGTAGTGCAAGCTTTTAAAAATATTTTTAAGATTAAATGTCGACCACGTGACTTGCTGGTATCCAGCTGTTAAATTTTTCAGGCCACCCGACCCATTTTACTAAGACCAGCTTTTTACCCTTTACTTTCTTCTGCGCGATAATCTTTTCAACCTTTAATGCTTTATGTTTACTCACAGTAACTCTCTGTAATTCAGCCTCGTAAAATGTACCGTCAATGTCTTCACCATCGCAATCCTTCAACTTGTATATGGGCGGGATTCTGTGAACTCGTTCAGCCACTGTGAAATATTCATCCGTATTAGCCCCATTCATGTGCCTCCGAGGGCTTATTTTAACATTCTGACATTTACTGGCCCAGTGGAGTCACATAGCATGCTATTGACAAAACCTGCAAAAATGGAAATCGCCAGACACCACTTGTCTTCTACCGCTGCATGCGTCAAAACTTTCTTTTGTCTTACCTTGTGTCTGGTATTGGCGTAACAACGACATATTAAAGATTCGTTCGGCACCAACCATTCATCGTAACTCCCTCTCGTTCCGAAAAATAAGTCTGGAAAAGGCAAAACTTCACCCCTGAAATCTAACTTCCTGCCCGGAATCGTTCACGGCAAAACTCCACACAGCCAGGTCTCTCAAGCGCCAGCCAATCAGCGCGCGTGTCACAATTTCATGGCTGTGCCATGAACAATTCCAGGCAGGAAGTTAGATTTCAGGGTTGAAGTTTCTCCACATCCTGGTTTTAAGAGTCCTGTTAAACCGCTCCACTGCTGAGGCTTTCTTTTCATTGCCTGTGGCGAAATGCGTTATTTGATATCGTTTCATCAACTTCTGAATATCCCAGTTGAAAAATTCCGTACCTTTGTCAGTTTGTAGTTTTTTGGGCCTGAGGCCTTGTGCAAGTATGTCTTGGAAGGCCCGAGTCACTTCCTTGCCGCTTTTATTCTTAAGAAGACAAACCCATGCAAATTTTGATAAGACATCTATGCAGGTCAGCATAAATTTAATATTATCATTATGCTGGGATAAACTTGACATATCGACTAAATCGGCTTGCCATTGTGCATCAATATTTTAGACAAAAACCTTGTTCTTCTTGAAATTAACTCTGGCTGTCTTGGGCAAAGGTGTATGTATCTTCCCCAGACAGCCACTCTGTAAGTTTCTTGTTGGAAATCCTTAACCCTTTAGTTTCCAACAAACCCCTCTGCAATCTTTCTTTCCCACCAAAAGACCCTGGATTCTCAGGGGAATAATGAACAGACTTCAAACACTCCTGAACATCCATCTTCGCCACCAAAACAAAAATGACGCATGGCATCACAAAACAGTTCATTTAATAGCGTCATCATTTTATTAAAAATTGATGCAAAACAGACAAAAATTTGGAGAACATCCATCTTCACCACCAAAACAAAAATGACACATGACCACACAAAACAGTTCATTTAATAGAGTCATCATTTTATTTAAAATTGATGCAAAACAGACAAAACTTAGCAAAAATTGGTTATCTTATACTTTATCGTCATCCCACAAGCTTTCTTGCATCGCCCCAGAAATCTCCCAGAGATCTCTCCAGACCTCATCAACAATCTTGTTGCAGACGGGCCCCAAGTCACAGTGTTTAATTACCTGCAGCTTCCCCCTGATGTACGGCTCGTCCTTGAGGTCCGAAAGAATAGTGTCGACAGCCCCTTCGACATGCATGGGGCTCGGCTTAAGCCCCAGCACTTTGAGCGCCTTGGAGAGCAGGACACTCAACCATGGCGTTTTCACTTTACCGCACAGTTTTTCAAAGTTATGTTGAAAATGAAAAGAGTCAGGCTCAAACAGACAGCTGTGCCTAATTTGGCTGGGGTGGTCATACTTGCACCCCTGGCACTCGCTTTTCAACAACTCTTCAATCGCAGTGTCCAGAAGACAAGCCACGATCATCTTCAGGACTTTAACCATCGGGGCTGTGAGGCAGCCGTTGATTTCATCCGCGGGCCTCGGCGGCTCCTTCTTTTTCAGGACACATTTCCCCCGGCAGAATGGTCTGTTGCGCGGCACATCGTCGTCAGCTTCAAGCCCTTCCGCCAGCCAGGGATCCGAAATGGGCGTATTGTTATCAGCGCAGTACTCAGTCTCCATTGATTTCGGTGATGCCTCCGAGTCTGCTCGGCTGATCGGGACATAGGACAACTCGAACCTTTTTAAAGGCCATCTGACGTGGCTTTCCCTCTAACCACACCTTTAAGGAGGTTACAGCCTATCATGGACCGTGTGGTCCCAGTAAGTAAACGCTAGACGCTTGAACAACCTTGAAATGAAATGGAATAGACAATAAGTGGTTTAAAAAGTATTTTTATTATTTAAAACATATGAATCATAAAAGGTACAAAATGCACACAGAGCATATGGCCAACTTTTTTCAATTCAAATATTATATCATAAATGAACCATTTTTTACATTGTAATGGCTTGTTCTAATTTGAATTAATTACAAATTGTTCAACAGAGTAAACGTATTAACATCATAAAACGCTAACGATACATATATTTCACAGGCTCAATTTGACGTTGTAAATGAACAGCTTAAACTTTTGCTTCTTTGAACTGTTCAACTGGGTTCGATTCCCGCATGAAGCGTTCTTCATTGACATCCTCTTCGACCTGATGAGATGCGCCCCCTGAGTCTCCTTCAAACTTCTCGCTCAGGCGTATCCTCACTGTCTCCATGGCCTGCCAATGTTCGAAATCCTCAAATACTTTATCAGCTTGAACCAACGCATCCAACATCAAAGATTTGTCTTTTTCACAGCAGTAAAACTTGTTATAATTTGCACTCAGTCCTGAGTTCCCTACCGTGTAAAGACTTTCACTTATAATCAGTCTTTCCAGTTTTCCATCCTCTGCATCCTCTGTCAACGCCAACACACTCATTAGGCGCTTGCTTGGACGAATAGGCGATTCAGAAGGAAAATCGAAGCGCTATTGATAGCCGGAGGCGACATACGTTTCGGCGGTTTTCAAATTAACCCAGTCATGAATGTCGACAAATACACCACATTTTCCAATACAGTCAAAGTCCTCGTCCGCATACAAATTAAAAAAAAGGATTTCTGGAACATCGGCATCCGTGTAAATGTGGTAGCCGCAGCGGGGGTCCTTCGGATGAGCGGAGCCACCCCACTCATGGTGCATCACCCGCGAAAGGGCTCTTGACATTGTAGTGAAAGGTTTCTTTGGGCCCCGCGGTGCAGTTTGCAGTTGGGGCTCGGACCCCGCAGACTCAGGCGCTGAAGTCGAAGACATGCTTTTCGGTTTAAAAGTGACCAGTTTTCTCAGTGCGCCAAGATAGATCAACTCAAAGGTCGCTACAAGTTGGATGAGCTTAAAGACCACGTGTTATACAAGTCCTGAAGACCGGCTTTGACTCCAATTTTCTCTCAACGCATGCGCTTTGGACACCATCCATCAATACACATACGCACACGCAAACACCTGCCCGATTCAACCCCGCCCCCCTGGGTAAGTTTCATTGTACTATTATTTTTTGACAGAAGTCGTTCGCCACATCAATTCAATCAATCATTCATTGGCTACCCCCTCCCCGCAAGCCCCACCAACTCACAGACAGCAAAACCCGCCCCCATGGGGTCTGCTCACTTACAAGGCGTTTGTACGCAGAGAGAGAGGCAGAAGGGAGAGACAGAGAGAAGGGCAGGAGACGTATGGAATTAACACTCTGAAAACCAGCCTTATTTTGCAGCTTCTTTCGTCAACTACATTACAACTTTTTGGTAACTTCTCTTTTCCACACACATTGCGCCGAAAACTGGTAAATAATTTTATCTTTCCTTCTTTCCTTTTCCTTTACACACACTTATTCACCACACCGCGATTTTCAGCATGCTTTCACAATCGCTTTATTTTCCTGTTTTAACACTTCTTGCTCTCATTTTTTAAAAAAAAAACACTATTTTACTAACATGTTGCCAACAATTTTATAACACTCACCGAATTTAAACAGTCCTTCGTAACCCCACACAACCAACAAAACGCTTGAAATAAAGTTTTACCACTTTTATCACTTTCACTTCCCCCAACCGCTCAAATAATACGTTTAAAAAACACTAAACTATAACACAATTAAATAAATGCTTTAAAAGGTTTATCCCCACAAAAAAAAAAAAGTAAAACATGCAATAACACACTAAAATGTATAAAATTCTATCCCCGCACCAGAGCATGCAAGGGGGGAGGGTGAGAGGGAGGGGGGCTTGGGGACGGTGCTGAATCTCGCACACACAACTCCAGAGAGGGAGAGAAGGGGGGGGGGATTAGGAGAAGGGGGGCAATACAGAATAAACCATAATAACCTTTTTAATGAATTCATATGAACTCATCAACTCATCAAAAAGCCATCAATCAAATTTTGACAACGCGAATGCTACTATCTCTCTATGGGGAGTTGGAGTATTAAATGGGAAGCAGCTTATTATAAGAGTTAGTGGTTCAAAACCTGCTGACAGAGGTATATTCTCTCTCTGTGCGCTTCAGTTAAGGAACCTGGTTTCTGTATTCTTTTGAGTTATATTAAAATTTAAGACTGTTAATGAACTAAGTAACTCCATGCTAGATGTGGCACAATGTACCATACAGAAAAAATAAAGCTGGAAACGGAAGGGCTGCTGAGCCATTATCTTTTCTGGTGACTCCAGAGGAGCAGCCCCCCCTCCTGGGATGGGTCTGACAGGCTATAATAGTGTTTGCACTCTGTTGTCTATCCTCTTGCTTCTACTCATTTGCTTCACTAGTTTTGAATTAACCACTGCAATCAACTGACCTATTACTCACCAGCCCTGGACTTTGACTCTATTTCCCGAGAACCAAACTGACGTGAATTAAATTGGAATTACAGAAATGTGTAATTTTGCCACTGTGCAAGTACTCATAAACATCTTGGTCTGTATGAGTGTCTGTAACAAAGCATTGGCGCTTAAGTGCTCCTGGGGTGCCTTTCTAGGTCCTGCTGAAGTCCCTGAAGAGCTGTGGAATCCTGCAGATGGTCTTGACCTTGGAAGTCTCACCACAGTCAGAACGGGTTACCTGTACAGCTACTAGGTGTGTGTACATACACTCCATAAATAGAGCAGAGAGTTAAAAGGCCATTGTACATGCTCACTGTGCTTGCCCTCACTCACTCCTTAGTGTGAATGCATCTGTATGAGAGAAATGAGCCTATGGTGTGGCCGAATCTGGGTGTTAAAAACAACCTCTTAGTGAAGTTTAATTTGTGTAAGACAAACAAGCCCTTAGCACGGCTTAATTTGTCTGTGAGCAAAGAAGCCTTTATGGCAAGCCATTTTAACATTTAATCAGTTGAGCTGACTACTAGCGATTTAGTTTTCACTACCAGTAGAGGACATTACATTTTGACATACCAAAATGTCATTTTTAGGGGAAACCGGGGCTTGTTGTCACACGGGTAAGTTGTCACACTGCAATTATCTTCTCCACTAAAGGGCGCAACTAAAAAGTTGTATACTAGTTTTCTTCCTTTACATGGTCAGGTCTCATGTCCTGTGTGAGAAGAGAACAACACATTGTAAGTTGAGATGAGCACCAATTAACCATTTTCCACAACCCAAAGTAAAAAATATTGACTTTATATATTTTAAAATAAGCTTCTTTCAGATAAAAATCCTAGCAGTGATACATGTGGACTTAGAGAAGATATTAAGGCATCCTGTCATACCTCAGTCATTGTTCTGTTTTAAGCTAACTTTAAGCTAGAGCTAGCATTAGCAAACATGGTAGTTTGGGGCAACTTGTCACATGTGAAGAAAACAAATTAACCAGCAGAGAAATAAGAGAAAAACTGCTATTCTCACCGACACACCTGTGAAGGAGGCACTTGAAGCTGAAAGGCAGGCACAAGGGAAAAAAAGGTTATTCAAAAAGAAAGGCAAGGTGACCAAATCCAAAATACCAAAGAAGCAAAGCACAGGGAAGAAACAGAGGGCAGGTACAAAAAGAAAAACTCCAGATGACTCCTCATCGGCAGAAGATGAGTCCCTGTGTCTGGTCTGTGTAGGGCCATTTGGAAACAGCCGCCTAGGAGAAACCTGGGTGCAGTGCATAATATGCAAAGGATGGGCCCATGAAGAATGCACCCCTGGCAAATCAATCTACTTATGCCAGAACTGCGATTCAGATGAGGAGTCTGACTAGTGAGGTCAAGTTTTGTTTGAGATTTTCTGACTGGATGTTCCAGGACTGACAAGTGAGGTCAGGTTTTGTTTGAATTTTTTTAATAGATCTTCCAGGACTAGTTTAAGTTTCATAAGTTTCATAATGCATGTTGCATAATATTTTATGTTAAGATTTATTCACTTTCAAGTAAAAAAAAAAAAAAAAAAATAACAACAACAATAATTTTGTCCTAATTAGTTGCAAAATCCAGTGTGACAACTTACCCATTGGTGGGGCAACTTGTCACATGGTGACAATCTCTATTTGATTGCTTATAACTCTGCACTGACACAAGATATGAAAATGACATGAATACAAAATATATACCTGAGGCTTTGGTCTTTCATCTGGTACACATTTTTTTTAATATATGATGTATTGATTCCAAGAAATATATGAGTGTAAAAAGTGTGACAACAAGCCCTGGTCTCCCCTACTTGTTGAATCCTTCATTTGAGATATCTGCATAATAAGTTTGACATGTTACTAACATTTTCTTACATGTAGAAATTACATTTTGACGTGTCAGAACTGATTAGCAGATATCTTTAATTTAATTATGGATATCAATTTCTTTTTAGACTTGAAAGAATAAGCATTGCAGATATCAACAGCTAAATTTCCTCATTGAAAAAAGATTTTGACTGGTGAAAATGCATTTCTGCTATGTCCCACATCTCCCAAATCCATTTTGGATATGTGGGTATCATACAGTCCAAATACAACACAGCCATTGGTCGATATTTATTTAGGCTATGCCTACCTTATGAATATTCTACTATATTAGAATATTCTAAGTGCTAATGCTTAGTCAAACGCTCGTTTTATGTGGTTACTTGGCAACACTGGTGCCATACATTTGTTTATGAGTGGAAGAAGTTCATTCTGGAAAAGCTTGTGATTGTACACTACAGGCCAAAAGTTTGGGGCCACCCTCAGATTTTTAAAAAAAATTAAACATCAACTGTTCTTTCCTTATTTTTTGCACATGAATTGACTGTAGTGCATAAAATGTAGGAAGCCAATAGGTTTTGGGTGAAATCCAGACCTCAGACCACATTTTAAAGCTGTCTTAACTGAATGTTCACTGACCACAATTTTTTTATAATTGAGTTCCAATGCCTTTGTATTAAAATTGTTCACATCCTAGTGACATAACATCATTTTATGTAACTAGAAGGCATGCTGTATAAATGCCTTCCCCAAAACCAAGGGGTCAAATTGCACTTGGTGCATTAAAAATCTGAGAGTGGCCCCAAACTTTTGGCCTGTAGTGTATATGTGACCTGTCACACAAAAAGGGTACTATCCAACCAAAACATGGATTTTGAGATTTTTACTTTAATTGAATTCTGCATGTCAGATATGCTACAGGACGAAGTTTTGAGTGTAATACTTGTACGAAAAAAAGCAATACTTGTATACAAAAATAGCGGCAAAGCCACTGCGCCCGCTTGGCCAAACGTGGCCAAAATGGAACGCCCCCTATTGGCCATAGTATTGGTCTGATTGGGCTGAAAATCGAACTTGGTCAGGCCCTTAAGACGCTATATACACTTATGAAATATGAAAAGGATTGGTGAAAAACTGAGGACGCTAGAGCGCAGACAAGCTAAAAGTTTACACACGCACGCATGTATGCATGATATACCACCACTAAAGACCCGGAGCATAGCATAAGCCCATTGGGCCTCTTCGCCAAGCGGGCAAAAAATTGGGGCATCTTAGCTCGTAGAATAAGGGAGCTAGAGCTGTTTGAAGTTTTGCAGAAAAGGCCCCCTGGTGGCCAAACTGAGAATCACAGCATGCCCAAAATCGAACTGGGGCTCGATCTTGGGCCCATATACATGCATATGAAATATGATCCTTTGAAAACTGAAGGCATTATTGCAGTGAAACAAAATCTGTGCATTTTACGACCTTTGACCTACATAACCTTTAAATTTAGGTCAAATCAAAAACCCATGACATACATGATGAATCCTTGGCAGCACAACCTACAGTAAAAATTTAAGCATCTTAGCTCGTAAAATAAGAGAGCTAGAGCTGTTTGAGGTTTTGCAGAAAAAGCTGCCTGGTGGCCAAAACAAGAATCACAGCAAGACCAAAATCAAACTTGAGCTACATCTTGGGCCCTTATACATGCATATAAAATAGGAAAAGGATCCGTTGAGAATTGAGGGGGCTGTGGCGCTGAAACGAAATCGACACATTTTATGACCTGTGACCTATACAACCTTCAAAATTAGGTCAAATCAAAAACCCATTATATATATGATGAACCCTTGGCAGGACAACCTACAGTGAAAATTTGAGCATCTTTGCTTGTAGAATAAGGGAGCTAGAGCTGTTTGAACTTTTGCAGAGAAAGCCGCCTGGTGGCCAAACCAAGAATCGCAGCACAACCAAAATTGAACTCATGCTAGATCTTGGCCCATATACATGCATATAAAATAGGAAAAGGATCCGTTGAGTAATGAGGGCGCTATGGTGCTAAAACAAAACCGGCACATTTTTTTGACCTTTGACCTATATAGCCTTTAAAATTAGGTCAAATCAAAAACCCATTAGATATTTGATAAACCCTTGGGAGAACACCCTACAGTAAAAATGTGAGCGTCTTATCTCGTAGAGTAAGGGAGCTAGAGCTGTTTGAAGTTTTGCAGAAAAAGCCGCCTGGTGGCCAAACCAAGAATTGCAGCATGCCCAAAATCGAACTCAGGCTAGATCTTGGGCCCATATACCTGCAAATAAAATATGAAAAGGATCCGTGGAAAACTGAAAGCTGTATCGCGCTGAAATGACGCAACGCACGCATGCACAACAGACCACCACTATTGGCCCTAAGTACAGCATAAGCCCCTTGGGCCTGTCGGCCAAGCAGGCTAAAAACCAGCATTAAGTAGTGAGTAAGTGAGTTTGTTTTTCTATTTAAGTGAATATCTCAAAAACTACTTCCTGGAGGATAGTATCCTTTGCGCGTGACAGGTCACATATGTTGACTTGGAATTCTCATGAGTCAAAAAGTAATTTTCGATATATACAGTTGTTATCACCGCTACTGATTAAATGTTAAAATGGCTTGCCATAAGCCTTTAGTGCTGCTGAATCTGTATGTGAAAAATTACCTCTCAGTGCAGCTGAAACTGTTTGAGAAATGAGTTCTTAGTGCTGCTGTATCTGTGTACGAGAAATGAACTCTTAGTTCTGCTGAATATGTGTGAGAGAAACCAGTCCTCAGTGTGTGTGAGAGACGAGCCCTTTTTGCGGCTGAATTTGTATGTGAGAAACAACCTCTCAGTGCAGCTGAAACTGTGCTTGAGAGATAAGCCCTTAGTGCTGTTGAATGTCTGTGTGCGAAACATCAGCCATTTGCACTGATGAATCTGTGTGAGGGAAACAAGCCCTGATTGGTTGAAAAATGTTTCTACGTTATCTGAAGATTCAGGGCCTCAGCTGACTGTTCAAGATTGAACAAGACCAGAACAGATGGAGCTCAGAACTTTCAAGCTTACCCTCTCCACCTTCTCCAACATCTCCAACTTCACCACAGGCAATGACACAGATGCCCTGCAGTTCGAGGGCCCTTACCAGGCAGCGGAGGTGGTGATCATTGTCCTGCTTGCAGGGTCCCTCAGTTTCATAACAATTACGGGGAACATACTGGTCCTGCTTTCAATCATAATTAACAGGAGCCTCCAGACCATAAACAACTACTTCCTCTTCAGCCTGGCATGTGCAGATCTGATCATTGGGGCCTGCACCATGAACCTGTTCACAGTCTACATTGTGTTTGGATATTGGCCATTGGGGCCAGCAGTCTGTGACCTATGGCTGATCCTGGACTATGTTGTCAGCGTTGCCTCTGTCTTTCATCTCCTTGTCATCAGCTTTGACCGTTACTTCTGTATCACCAAGCCACTCACCTACCCTGCAAAAAGGACCACCAGGATAGCATGCATGATGATTGCAGCAGCCTGGGGCACTTCCTTCATCCTGTCGGCCCCAGCCATCCTGTTGTGGCAGGTTATTGTAGGGGAGCGCTCTGTGCCAGAGGACGAGTGCTATGTCGAATTCCTGTCTACTCCAATCGTCGTGTTTATCATCACCATTTTTACATTCTACCTGCCTGTTGCCATCATGATCTTACTGTATTGGCAGATCTCCAGGGCCAGCAAGAGCTCTGTGAAGAAGGGCAAACACAACCCAAAACAATGCAACCCTTCCAACAGTGAAGCAGGAAACCACATCTCCATTCCCTGTGATGATGAAAAGGTGAAAACCCATCATGCTGAGAGGAATCTTGATGGCAAAACAGGTGGAGTCGGGGAAGAGAAGCCGAGTGCACCAGTACTTCTTGAGAGAAATGAAGTAGCGGAGACCCCTGCAGATTACGAGGGAAACCCCACAGCCCACAGCCTAAATGCTACAATAGCCAAGCAGCAGTTCAAGAGGAAGACACCGCCATCGCGTGAAAAAAAGGTTACACGCACTGTAATGGCCATTCTTGTTGCCTTCATGGTCACATGGTCGCCCTATGCTGTCATGGCGCTCATCGTTGCCCTTTGTTCAACCTGCGTTCCCTCATTCATGTGGAATCTCGGCTACTGGCTCGTCTTCATCAATAGCACCATCAATCCAGCCTGCTATGCTCTCTGCAACGCCTCCTTCAAGAAGACCTTCAAACAACTCCTGCTTTGTCAGCACAAGGACATTCGCTTGGGCAGATAAAGAGGTGTGATTATTTCTATTCTGTTTCTGCCAGTGCTCTTCTGTCTTTTCTTTACATATCTTCCTGCATCACTTTAAGCAACAGCAGGTTGAAGTTCAAGAAGTAGAACTACAGACACACGACCAATAGATGTAAAGTCAAATTGCACACATTTCCATGCCTGTGAACTTCATTAGAATTCAATCACATTTACCACAGAACTGAGACTCAATGGAGTTCACAGCAATTCATGAGATCAGACAGGGCATCATCTTTTTTTACTTTATATTTTCGTCTGATATAAATTATGTATTACTCATTGCACAGTGCCATAGTGAAGTTAGCTGTCACTTCGAAATGTTGATGGTTTAAAAATTAAAGGTGTCATCTCTCGCCCTTTTCATTAATGGTCTCTGGAGTTATTGAATGCCCTGCGAACAGTTTCTGGAGAAAAAAATGCTTTGGTTGGCGTACTTCACTCTGTTCTAGTTTGGTACAGAAAATGGCTGGGAAGAAACGACAGGATTGCGCCTCTTGCTCATGAATATTCCGTGTGTAAATTAACTTTCCATCTGATTGGCTAACTGTGGCCCCCCTCTACAGCTGTATCGAGAGGTGTTTCTCCATCCGTTTGATTAGTTGTTATAGACATAAATTCACAGTGTGGATTTCTAAATTGTTCTCAATGGCTTGAGAGATACAGCCTCACGTGTTTGATCCTGAATCCGAGGAGGAAACAGAAGCAGCACAAGAACCGCAACCAGAACGTTTATCGATGAACGTTTCGGAATGGTAATATCTGCATGTCAACTTCGATTTTCTTCAAGAGGCAAACGTTTGTCGCGATCGTCATCATGGCCTTTCACGTTGCGCTAAACTGTGGGAAACATTTTAAGAGCCATTCCGTGAGAAAATGGCACTTTTTGAAGAAGTTGAGGAGTTGACCCCCCTGGAATTGAATGAAACTTGGCAGATAGGTAGATATGGTAAACTCACAGAAAAAGCCAAATTTTTAGGTCTGTATCTCAAGAAGTCTGCCGGTGGCGCCACCTGGAAGCCACTAAAGTGGCTCAGTTTTGCTTTTGACACCACATTTTACATAAATTATTATGACTTAAGGGTACACAGTACCAGATGTGTTATACTTTTATCATGACCTGTCACACTTCAAGTCTGGATAGACATTTGCACCACATCAGCGCCAAGCTGGGTAACTATGTTATTGAGCCGGAATTATTTGAGAAATCACATAAAAAATTAAAAATGGGAATGGGAATAAAATAATGTCCCAGATCAAGAATGCTTTATTATGTGTTTACTCACAACAGATCTATCAGTTTATATTCCCTTGGTATCTTGCTGGGTTATTGCAATGGATGGCTGGAAAGAGGGTCGAAATTGATTTTGGTGCATGTTCGCTGTATATTTTCTCAGTAACCCAGATATGTTCCATGGCGATAAATGCCGTTTGTTGTGCTTTTGGAACTCTGTTTTCAGGAATATCAAGCATTTCTTTGGTAGTATCTACACTTTCAAGGTAGATGGAGCCAAAGTTGCAGGGAAACTCAAAATGGACCATTTCATAGCAGATTGTACCCATGTTTAGGTGGCATTATTTAGTTTGCCCCTCAAAATAGAGATCTGAAATTCTCTGGATACATAGTCCCTTTTGGGTACATTACAGAGTTTGTAAAATTTCAACAGTAGTATTTTCAGTGTAGATGATATTAAACATCAAAAGTCGGAAAAATTCGCATCCAGGGGGCACTGTAGACTGGATGCAAGTACTGGCCATCCCCAGCAATGTACCAAAGAAATTTTTTTCTAATTGTGATACACACAGCCAGTTTTCTCAGAAAGTGAAGAGCTTGGTTGGTTGCTATGCTGGGTAGATAGCTTTCTGACTAAAGGTGGTGCTCTAAAGAGCTAATGTTCTGCCAACCTAACGTTCCATATTCCCAGACATATACCAAAGTTCTGTCTTTTGAAATATATGAAGCTCATGCACAGTTATACATAAAATTTGTAATCCCTTTGGTGTAAAGCTTATTTGGTTGTAAACTGGTGGTGACTGTGAGCATTACAAACGCACAATACATGGGCTATTACCAAGTACACATACAGCGCAGTCAAAAACGTACAGCACGTTATAAAACATGACTAGTCCAAAATTTTTAAATGCCAAAAAAGAACTAATGTAAAAGGCGTACCACCATAAGTACATATGCAGACATGTGTCAACAGTATACGTACACTTACATAAAATAATAGTCCATAATTTGAACTCAAAAAAAAAAAACTTCGTCACACAATCGTGTACATGAAGACAGAATGTATAGTACAAAAGTTAAAACTGTTTTATGCTTTCCATGTTATCCGAAGCGAAATGATGTCAGCTTGTGACGAGCTCTATCCGTCAGTCTGTTTTTGGAATTGGATTGTGGGTTGGCGGCACCTGGTGGTACGCACCAGAGGTGCTCCTTGGCCTTGGCCCTGAGCAGCCATCCATGGCCTTCTTTGTTGGATCCGGGTTGATGTTACTCACGGAGCCAGTCGAACCTGAGGCAAGCCCTACTACACTGCATCCTGGGTCTCTACAGGGCTGCTTACAGAGCGTATAGTGAGCTTCTCTGTTTCTGAATTAAATAGCAGGCTGCAGCCTATATGGCGCAATAGTTGCGTCAACACCCATGGCTTGGTACGCATGGAAATGAGAAGTCTGTAAAAGAAACCCCTCCCTCCCAACCAGCGGGCATCCCATGGGCTAGACATCATGCAAGTTACCAGTACAAATGAACTGCCCTTTTCTTGGCAGGGTGATGCTTGCTTGCTAGGATTTCTGTGCCTCCGTTGGGCCAACGTGGTTTTATGGTCAGCATTGTTCGGCCTTGGTCGGCGGCGGAATTTCTCCGGTTTGCCAAGGTTGGGCCGACGTTGGCAGGAGCTGTTCTTTCGCGGGCGGATTTCCGACGGTTCACCGGCGATGGGCCAACATCGGCAGAGGCAGCGTTTTCACTAGCGGATTTCCGACAGTTTACCAATGTAAAAACAACGTCAGTTAGGTCGCTGCTATTTTTATTTTAATTGGTTGCAGTCACTCCCTGTACATTAGCAATCCTGGATGTCATAGCCTGCCAAATGGAACACAATCTTAATGACTTGGGCTCCTCGTTAGTCATGCAAATTCGTCGTGTTAAAATAAATCTGTTTACAAATGACATTCAATTTATGTCTCAACATTAAATACACTTCTAATGCATTTTCTGAATGTTAATAATTCCCAATATCCTCTGGAGGGGTGGTTGAATTAAGGTCCATGTTTGGACCCTATGCGTTTGCATTCTTTTGCGGATGTGTGTAGGCTACTGCTGCGCTTGTTATGTGTCTCTTCCACAGGTGGTTATGGAATCACAGCCAAGTTTGTCGATGCCCAGCTGGATATGAACTGCATGCTAGCGCCAGGACAACTGTTTTATGCATGCCTGTTCGGGTGATACTGGGATCGTTGCAGAGCCGCAAATTTACAAATGGGCTATAGATTAGCAAATCTTTTAGGCTATTCATTAGACCAAGTGAATCCACCTTTGACCACCGAGAGATCGAGGACGCTACTTTTCGGCTCTGTCGTCTGATAGCATCATCACTTGCTGACACATCACTGACTACGATTATATGGACTTGAGTAGCCCGGTTATGAGCCCCGCTTTTGATCATATTCAGGATAAGGCGTTTACCAGCACCAACACGAAAAAGGTATACTTAAAAACCCGATCAAAATCGGGATACTAAAGTCCATGTAATCATACTTTGTATTCGTCTCTCGCGTGCCAGTGATCACTTTTAGGCGGTAACGATGTTTTCTGTTTGCGGGAGCTCTTTCTGTTATTTTTTGCCAGAGCCGGTAAACGTCAAATTTTAAACTTCTTGTCACTAGTGATTCAGTTGTACAGCTAGATAATTCACACAATACTGGATGTACATAGTTGTAATTAGTTTTAAGGTTATATTTTGACATTTTAAACTGACGAAGAATCCGTTTATTCGCGTGTCATCTAAAATTTACATTAGGCTCGGTAAGAGTAACTTTTCTGTTACCTGAAGTTGTGAATGTTCGCTGGCTAGCTAATGTTAGTCTTGGTCATAATATATGAATATTTACATGCCTAATTATCATGCGAAAGTCACTTGGACGACACGAAGTTGCTAGAACGCTTTAATCGTGTTTAGGTGAAGCTCTTCCACTTCGAGGTTCGCCTGCTTGTGCTTGTCCCCTGACTGGTGCTAAAGAGTGCTTCACACTGTTTTTTAATACAGTTTTGTCTAGCCAATGAAAATATAGAATGATTTATGACATTATCTGTAGTCAAGGGACGAGGGAGGCAGAATTTGGGTGCCTGGGGAACAGTGTGGGAAATAGATTTTTTCTTCCGAGTGGATTCTAAACTCTACTAGCCTCTCAATTTTTTTTTTTACCAACCATCATTGTGCAATTGTACTTGTTTTTCATGTCGGCCATTTTCTTTATACTTTATACTTATTATTTATTTATTTATTTATTATTATTATGCTGAAAGTATTCACACTATTGTTTGTCATGTCGGTCATTTTCTTTATACTTATTATTATTCTTACTTCATCAGCCGTTCTATGCTATTAAACTAGTCCTACATACTTTGTGCTATTTCAACAATTCTTATATCAAAACGTGCAGCTTTTTTTGGAAATTATTGCTATTACTCTTCTCTCACATAATATTTATACTTTTAAAAATATTTCACTTTTTATTATTTTATTGTCCCATAGAAATGCATTGAAACAGTCTTCAAACTCTTCAAACTCTTGTGCTACTTTGAACCTCTGTAACTTCAGCATACTTTCTCCTAGAGACTTCATTCGATTTCTCACATTAGCTAAGTTAGCTGAGTAACGTGGTTAGCATTGTTAGCAAAGTTAGCATAACTGCTAACAACATTAGCTAAGCTAGCTGAGTAACGTGGTTAGCATGGTCATGTGGTTCGCATGGTTAGCATAATGGCTAACAACATTAATTAAGTTAGCTAGGTAACGTGGTTAGCATGGTTGGCATTGTTAGCATAGTTAGCATAACCACTAACAACATTTATTAAGTTAGCTAGGTAACGTGGTTTGCATGGTTAGCATAACTGCTAACATCATTAGCTAAGTAAGCTTAGCTACGTGGTTAGCATGGTCAGCATAGTTAGCATAACTGCTAACAACATTAGCTAAATTAGCTGAGAAATGTGGTTAGCATGGTTAGCATAGTTAGCATAACCGCTAACAATATTAATTAAGTTAGCTAGGTAATGTGGTTAGCATAGTTAGCATTGTCAGCATAGTTAGCATAACTGCTAACAATTTTAGCTAAGTTAGCTGAGTAACATGGTTAGCATGGTTAGCATTGTTAGCATAACTGCTAACAACATTAGCTAAGTTAGCTGAGTAACGTAGTTAACATGGTTAGCATTGTTAGCATGCGTGGTTCCTTCTGCACAACACGTGGCGAAACCGGCTCATGAGCCGCTTGTCATCATGAGCCAATAAATCTTGTCGGTCTCTGAAGATCCGCTCTCTCCAGAGTCTCCCCTGCGCCACATCTTCTAGCAGTGCCAGATAAGCCATTGTGCATCTTTACACGGTGAGTGCATGCCTTTTTATATCCAACCATCACATAATTTTCTGAACAGCTACAGGTGTGGTTAATACCCTGATTTCAGCTTAATTGACTAGCAGTTTTTTGCGCAACGACCATGTCATTTTAATTTTAATAATTATTAAATAAATATTAAAACTTTATTTGTATGGCACACTTTGGCAACACAGTTAGTGTACGTCTTATGTAAGTTTTGTTTCACAATGACAGAATATATTTTAATGGTTCTTATTCTATATTTTTGTTTCTATAGCGAACCTTGATTTTGTGTGTGTGTGTGTGTGTACTCCTGGGGATATTAATATGATTTATGCCTCTTTCTTCATTTTTGCAAATATACCTTGCATATGTGATATGTGATGTGAAAGGTAATATAACTTACTTCAGCTAGCTTGATTCTCCTTGAATCAACAATGGCAGAGTGTTCGTAGTTGGGTGTTTCTCGGTTCTTATTGTTCAAACTTCAAGAAGAAGCAAGCCTACCCCTCTTTTCTTGATTTGCCCGCCAAAGACGACATTAGGAGGAGATGGATTTTGTCCATAAGAAGACATGAAAGAGGAAGATTGACGATTATGAGATGTACCTGAGTGTGCAGTGCACACCAAGCTGTGCCTTTCAGATCCACGTGAACTGGGGCAGGAAAAATACAAGTTACCGCAACGGTGAAGAAAGGGGTCTGCCTTGGAGCTGGAGTGGAAAAACGTGATAACTGATTGACCTGTTGCAGGTCATCTGGAGCATTGACTTCGATTGCTGTCCTCTTCCAGGTAACTTCCTGCTTTTGGCAAATCATGTTGCTAACTTAAAGTGTCTCCATGTCCGACAGTCGGACACGGTTTCCAACAGTCGGACAGGGTTACAAAATAATTCCATGTTCAACATTCAATATTTTAATCGACTACAGGTTTAGGGTTAGTCGATTAAGATATCCAAATAAAACCAAAAAGATTTGGTGGATTTAAAGACATTTTCAAAAAAAATATTGATTGTCAGAGTTATTTTGTAACCCTGTCCGACCGTATTAATTGTGTGCACTTTATGTTATCTTTATTTATTAATTTATCTACTTCTGTTTGCTTTATATGTACATACAAACCAATACAACCAATTAGTTGGGCATTAGTTGGGTTTTATTTATAAAACTCTCCTTGGGCTGGTCCTTCAGAGAAGCCAAAGCCAATATGGGCTTTGCTCAAAAGATACTGTGCAATTGACTGTTCCGTGTCCGCACGGAGTTGGGAAAAAGAGCATTCAAATATGCTGCCCCTTTTACATGGAACACCCTTCAAAAAGATTTAAAACTGCCAGAATTAATTACTTATGATGCCTTCGCTATGATTTTAAAGGACCTTGAACGTAAATCCATTGGACAGTGTTGCTGTACTTAAATATCATCAGTATAATCAAAAATTTGCATTTTATATGATCACTATTTATTATTTGTATATCTGCTCTGTACTTTGCTCCATTTTTGCTTCTGAATGTTGTGTGTATTGTTTTTAATTTTGTGTTACAGACGTGTGTTGCTGCCTTTCTTGGCCAGGTCTCCCTTGCGAAAAAGGTCCTAGATCTCAATGGGCTAATTACCTGGTTAAATAAAGGTTAATAAATAAATAAATAAATACATTCTTTTATTGATTGTGTTTTCGTTTGACAGTTTTATTGATTTTTATAAATGTTTTAGTTTTCCCATTTTATTCTTTGCCAATTGTTATTGTACAGCACTTTGGTTCAACTTCTGTTGTTTTAAATGTGCTTTATAAATAAACTTGACTTGACTTGACTTGACTGTCAGACACAGAAACACATCACTAACTCTAACCATGCGTTTGAAATTTGTGGGCCAAAAATAGTATTTGCAAAGCCAGTTAAACTGTATTAAAATTTTAGAGTTATTTCCCAAATAACACAATATTATGGCATCAACAATTAACATGATAGAACATAAAAATACTAGCATTAGCTTGCTACCTATCGTTCATGTTGTAATCCATGGCTAGTTTGCTTGTCTTCTGTGTTCACTCAAACTATGCTAGTAGCAAATATATCTTGCACTGTTTAGCTGGGGAACAGACTTTTATGAATTTGTTTTCTAGATATTACGTCTCCAAAGCTGATTATTGCCAGTTTAGTTAATGTCAGAAAACTGTGGTCAAGGACATCTAGTGTGGGCAACGCATTTGTACAGGCTTAGAGCTGTGTGGACCACACCTAACTGGAACGTCAGTCATCCTTTAATTGGTGCATGATAGAAGTAAAATGGCTTAATTTTTGACTTTGACTGACATAGATGAAGCCATTTAACGGTTTTGCACATTGCTTATTACTTGTGGTAGATGAAGCCATTTATCGGTACTGCACATGGCTAATTACTTGTGCTCCAAAATAATTGATTATATAACTCCAAGTCTACATTTATAATACAAACCTCAATTCCAATGAAGTTAGGAGGTTGTACAAAACGTTAGTAAAAACAGAGTGCAATGATTTGCAAATCTCATAAACCCACATTTTATTCACTGTAGAACATGGACAACATATCTGATGTTGAAAGTGAGACATTTTACCATTTCATGATATCAACATCCCTCCTCCAAAACTCCAGCAACTGGTCTCTTCACCTCCCAGACGTTTACAGACTGTTGTTAAAAGAGGAGCGAATGCTACACAATGGTAAACATAACCCTGTCCCAACTTTTTTGAGATGTGTCGCTGCCATCAAATTCAAAATGAGCCAATATTTTACATAAAATGGTAAAATGTCTCAATTGGGGGGCAGTCTTCAGAAGACCTTTCTTTTTATGGTAAAATGGATTCTGAAATTACATCACAGTTCAATTCGGATCAGTCCACCTCTGAATCAGACTCGGACGTTGACAGCACATCTTTAAGAGAAGCACTCAAAGCCTGGGCTCTGGACGGCAACATTCCACTGTGCCATGTGTCAAGCCTTCTTGCCATACTGAGAAAGCATTTTCCTAATCTACCCAAAGACGCACGCACTCTACTAGGTACACCTGCGAAATGTGATGTGCAGAAGCTCAATATGGGTGAGATGATTTACTTTGGCATAGAGAAAGGTGTCATGCCTTTTTTAGATTAAAAGCATGAGATAGACTCAGTGACGCTCCAAATCAATATAGATGGCATGCCACTCTTCAAGAGCTCTGCAGACCAATTCTTGCCAATTCAGGGACTGCTGGAGGAAGATTTGTCGAAAACACCCTTTGTAATTGGACTGTTTCTGGGCAAGAACAAACCAGATCTTCAATATTACCTCAAAGACTTAGTCACTGAGTAATGCAAAATCCAAAGAGAGGGAATTCCACATAGAGGAAAAATAATAAGGGTCCAAATTTCAAATTTCGTTTGTGATGCCCCAGCTCGAGCATTTTTAAAAAGCATTGTTAGTCACAACTCTCAACCATGGTTGCGAAAAATGCTGCGAGGAGGTTGTATGGGAGAATGACCGAATGACGTTCCCAGGAACAACTGCTACCCTGAGAACTGATGAGTCATTTCAACAGCAGCAGGATGAGGACCACCACAAAGGCCCAAGCCCACTGCAAGATGTAGGAATAGGAATGGTGTCTCAATTTGCTCTGGATTTTATGCATTTAGTTTGTTTGGGGGTAATGAGGAAACTCCTATGGTTTTGGATGAGAGGACCACTTCGGACGAGAAGGAGGGGCATGTGATTACACAAATATCAGAAAGTATACTGACCTTTGCACATTTCATGCCACGGGAATTTCTGAGGAAGAGGTTGACCGCTGGAAGGCCACAGAATTTCGAACATTCCTGCTTTACACGGGCCCAGTAGCACTAAAAGACAAGTTATCAGATAGTATGTAAAGCAATTTTATGCTGTTACATGTAGCAATTACAATCCTGTGCTCCCAATCACTACATTTGGAATGCTGCCATTTTGCTGAGGAACTGCTCCATGCATTTGTTCAACCTTTCATTTCAGTATATGGCAGCTACATTGTTTATAGCATGCACAATTTGGTCCACCTCCCTGATGATGAGAGAAAATTTGGCCCATTACAAAAAACCTCAACAAGTCTCGCAGGATATTTGAAAAAAAAAAAACACCGAACCACACAGAAGACTGTGACAGTAGGATGCAAAAAAAGGCACTTTGACGGTCCCCTACCCTCTTGAAAGACTCATGCTTTCCATCTTCGAGGGAGAGAACGTTGTGAGAAACAACAATGATGTGTTCTTGGTCCGAAATGTAGTCTGTCAAGATGGGGTGATGTCAATGGTTTGCCAGAAATTCAAGCGTGCCAGATCTTTTTTTACCTATCCATCGGAGTCCCTAGCTTTAGGAATTGCTTTCGTCAGCCACCTTGAGGAAAGTTTTTCGTTGCTGCCAATGTCAAAACATCTGATGAAAGTAGCGCTTCAACCATACCAAGACTGTTTTGTGGTTTATTCCCTCATTCACACCTATCAGACGAAGGAAAACCTATTAAAGGGGACCTATTATGCTGTTTCTCATGTCCCCTGCCCCCAAAGTTGTAAAATTCTTGGATGTTCAAAATGCAGGTTTCTAAATTTTTTTGCAAAAAAAAAAAAAAAAAGAGAGAGAGAGAAGAAAGGCAATCCATGATTTCCGAGCCATTAGATTCCCTTCATTCTGAACCCCCTGAAAAACGAGCTGTTTTCTGAGTGGGGCTGTGCTCTGTAACACAAGCTCTGCTCTGACTGGCCAGCAATTAGAGCAACCTGCCCTGTGCATCAACAAAGAGTGGCCATAACAAAATCCCACAGCTATTCGCAAGCCTCTAAATACCGATGACAAATTAAGCACCAAGCTATTATATTAGCTGTTGCAATCAAAAACAGAAAACTTGGTGTTTTTGCCAGAATAAGTCAGCCTTCTTCAGTGACCCGGAATAAGTCAGCCTTCTTCAGTGACCCGTACTCGGAGCAGATGACCATCTAATTACCAAATTCAAAAGGGATCCTCCTTGTATCACTATTGAGCCACAAAAAAAAAATGAAGAGAATCCTACAAAAATTGTAGTCTGTAGAGTAAAACCAATAAATTGCGGATGGACTGACAGACAGACAGGGGCATTCGCAATATATGCCCATCCAGTGAAGCGTACATATTAAAAATTGGGTACACTATGACGTACTGCAGCTATAGTTAGAAAAAAAAATGCTTGAAATGGAGCGTTTTTTCTCAGTTTGACATTTACACTAAATATAGTGTGCATTTTGTGCCCTGAAACCAGTTGATTTCTGACCTCGGGTAACATACTACTGAGCATTCACAAAAACTTTTTTTTTTTGAGTGTGTAACTAAAAATTTCTTTCTGCGTAGAAATAGAAAACACTTTGCCTTAGTGACCTTCAAGGCTGAAAACAGTCTAGCCATTGTGCCAGTGACTTGGATGAGTCATTGCAGAACAATAAGCTTCTGGCCACCATACAAAACAACGGCCCGAGTCAATAAGGCAGTGCAGAATGTGGAGGAACCCAATGAGATGTGACTTCATCGTGGTGCATAAAGAATTTTGGTCGGTGATCAGAGAAGAACAACCCTTAAGTAAAAAAGACACTATTCTATCCTTAAAAGCGACATTTTCAATTTACCACTTTTGTCAACATTTTCTACCTTACATTATAGACAATTATGAAAAGGCTTGGATGAAGCTGGCAAGAGCAGAGGCCATGTCTGGCTTCTCTACCACCGACGAAGATGGCCCTAGAAAGAGATGGTTAAATAACCACCAAAACATGTTTTCAGCACTGCTCAGCACGGCCACAGTGCAACGTCTGCCAGTATTGCCCAGCTGTGTGTTTTTCATGCCAATACCAGCTGCACTTTTTAAATACAGTCTGACAATGTTTGGGCTACTAAACCACAAAAAGACTCTTAGACCTGGTCAACAATGTTCAAACAGCTTTCAAACAATTTTTTTTCTCTAGCCCCAAACTTTTTCAAGTATTGCGCTGAAAGTCACCATATCCATATGGCAACAATTGCCTCAAGGTCAGCGAATAGTATTGGGGTTATTATCTGAAACAAGCCAGTCCCTGTGCTGATCTAGTGTAAAATATTCTAGTTTTGATCTTGGCTTGCTCAATCGGTGGAACTCTAGTAGGTTTGTTGTTAACTTAAGTGTCTTTGTGCTTAGTTTAACAAACAAGATACCATCATTTCGTCCGGAGTACTGCTGCTGCTGCGGGCAAGCAGGCGACAATGCGAAAATGAGCTCTTCATAGCAGTTACTCCAGCAGAAGCTGGAGGGGCATGCTGCTTGAAAAGCCAGCCCCATGCCGGGAGAGAAATGCTTGTGTGTTAAACCTGATACATTCTGTGAGCCAGCAGGGGGTGTAATGACCAAAAATTGACTCACGCATCTTGGCTTGACATTTAACCAAAATTTTATATCATTCCACCAGCAACTACAAGGAAAAGGGACTTGACTGAGGCAGACACAGAAAAAATTATTAAGCTGTGGCTAAAATACAGTGGGGACAGAGATGGAGGATGAGGGAGAAGAGACAGAGGACAAACTGATAAATGTAAGTGCCTAAACAAAGACAGCCATCTCAGGCAATATACCTGCCCCAAAACTATGACAGTTCAGACTTTTCAATATGTCAAGTAGCACCAGTGGCAGCCAAGAAGATGCAGTCACGTGCTCCCCTACGACGTCTGTCATCGTCATCATCCTCTGATGAATAAGCAGAACATGTGAGTTAATTCAACGATTATTCATTCTGTAGTTTTCATGAAGCAACAGGAATAACAGTTGCGCTCAAAAGTTTGCATTTTGGTCCAAGACCATTTTTTGGCCCTTTTTCTCCAAACCTGACTAACTAACAGTAAACTAACAGTAGATTTGAATTAAGGTCCTTCCAACTAAAAGATTCCTGCAAAAAGGCAACTGGGATACCTTTGAATCCATGACAAACTTAAGAAAAAAAATTGCCCCGCAAAGCGGGCGCTACCCCTCAGCCGTGGATGCAAATTCAAGATGGCAGCCGTGGCAGCCATATTAGATATCGGAGCACAACGAAAATCGATAGGCTTCTGTAGCTACCCACCACCAACACCCACACCAAAAATGGCATTGATCGGCAATGGCGTTTTTGACTTAATGCGCGGAATGCAAATTCAAGATGGCAGCCATGGCAGCCATATTAGATATCGGAGCGCAACGAAAATCGATAGGCTTCTGTAGATAGCCACTCCCAACACCAACACCAAAAATGGCGTTGATCAGCAATGGCGTTTTAGACTTAATGCGCGGAATGCAAATTCAAGATGGCAGCCGTGGCAGCCATATTAGATATCGGAGCGCAACTAAAATCAATAGGCTTCTGTAGTTACCCACTCCCAACACCAACACCAAAAATGGCGTTGATCGGCAATGGCATTTTGGACTTAATGCGCGGAATGCAAATTGAAGATGGCAGCCGTGGCAGCCATATTAGATATCGGAGTGCAACGAAAATCGATAGCCTTGTGTAGCTACTCACCCCCAACACCCAGACCAAAAATGGCGTTGATCGGCAATGGCGTTTTTGACTTAATGCGCGGAATGCAATTGTGGATGGACGGACGGACGGACGGACGGACGGACGGACTGACGCCGTGCGTAATGACAATACCCCACAGCCCGAATTATTTGGGGCTGAGGGGTAAAAATGGTTTGGAGCATTTTGAGCGCCCCCTATTGGAAAACTTCAAGGGTGCCCCAGGTGGGTAACTACATTCTGGTAATCTGCCCTCCCTATAGACCACACGTGTCAAACTGGTGCCATGGAGGGCCAAGCGGCTGCAGGTTTTCATTCCAGTCGAAAACTCCACCAGGTGACTTCACTGATTACCTCACCTTCAAGCAGAGAGAAGGGACTAATCAGTGAAATCACCTGCTGGCGTTTTTGGGTGGAATGAAAACCTGCAGCCTCTTGGCCCTCCATGGCACCAGTTTGACACCCCTGCTATAGACCAACTTTCAATAAACTTCGAGTTGGGACACCATTGAAGTTCAGAATAAGAGAGTTGGGACTTGCAATTTTGTTAAATTGGCCAAAAAGGGCCAAAAAAAGGGGTCGCTGTAGCTCAGGACAGAAGGTGTCCACAGAGGAATGGTTTGGGTTTTGAGGTTTGGGTACCATAGTCCTCTCAAAAATAAAATATAAGCCAAATCTGAGGGGGTTAACAATTCTGACTGCCTGAACTTCTCAAAAATTGGCTCTTAAAAAAAAAGACAAATTTTTTGCAAAAATTTTGAAATATTTGCAAAATAAATTGCAACATGTCACAAATTCAGCTAGGGTATGCAAACTTATGAGCACAACTGTATAAACAATTTCCGCGCATGGAGAACCAGTCGACAAATGCGATTATATGTATTCAGCATGTTTATACATCCTACACACTTTAAAGACCCACTCAGCTTGAGGTGTTTTTTTCTTCTCTATTTTTACTGCATTTCGCCAGATAATGTGCTCTTATATTAATGTATTCCACCCTCAAAGGCATGTCATCCTGCAAAAAATGGTTAGATCTGATGTGTCTCTGCAAGCTTGCACACCGTCCTTCCCATTTGTGGTAATTGCTGTATCATGTATTTCAGTTCCTGTGCTTCATTTCCTCTTCGCAGGACTCTTCGGCTTAATTGTACAACCCCAATTCCGAAATAGTTGGGACAAAGTGTAATTTTGAATAAAATCAAAACGCAATGACTTTCAAATCACACCAGCCAGTATTTTATTCACAATGGAACAGAGATAACATAGCAAATGTTGAAACTGAGAAATTTTACAAATGTATCCACAAAATGAGCTCATTTCAAATTTGATGGCTGCTACAGGTCTCAAAAAATTTGGGACAGGGGCCTGGTGTAGCATCCCCTCTTCTTTTGAACACAGAGTGGAGGCATCTGGGCATTGAGGAGACAAGTTTCTTGAGTTTAGCCATTGGAATTTCATCCCACTCTTGTTTAATACAGGCTTCCAGCTGCTGGAGAGTTTTGGGTCTCCTTTGACGGACTTTTCCTTTAATCATGCGCCAAATGTTCTGAATCACTGAAAGATCAGGACTGCAGGCAGGCCAGTTCAGCACACGGACTCTTCTACCACGAAGCCATGCTGTTGTAATAGCTGCAGTATGTGGTTTGGCATTGTCCTGCTGAAATACACAAGGCCTTCCCTGGAATAGTTGTCGTCTGGAGGGGAGCATATGTTGCTCTAAAACCTTTATATACCTTTCAGCATTCATGGTGCTTTTTAAAACATGCAAATGTCCCACACCATATGCACTAATGCATCCCCATGCCATCAGTGATGCTGGCTTTTGAACTGAACGCTGATTACAGGAGGGGTGGTCTTTCTCCTCTTTAGCCCAGAGGACACAATGCCCATAATTTCCAACAAGAATGTCAAATTTGGACTCGTCTGACCACAGGACACTTTGCCACTTTGCAACAGTCCATTTTAAATGAGCCTTGGCCCACAGAACACGGCGGCGCTTCTGGATCATGCTCAACAATGGCTTCCTTTTTGCATGATAGAGTTTTAGGTGGCATCTGTGGATGGTACGGCAGACTGTGTTTACAGACAGTGGTTTCTTGAAGTATTCCTGGGCCCATTTAGTAATGTCAATGACAGAATCATGCCGATGAGTGATGCAGTGGCGTCTGAGGGCCCAAAGATCACGGGCATCCAATAAAGGTCTTCGGCCTTGTCCCTTACACACAGAGATTTTTCCAGTTTCTCTGAATTTTTTGATGATGTTCTGCACTGTTGATGATGAGACCTTCAAAGCCTTTGCAATTTGACGTTGAGGAATATTGTTTTTAAAGTAATCCACAATTTTTTTTACGCAAGCCTTCACAGGTTGGAGAACCTCTGGCCATCTTTACTTCTGAGAGACTCAGCCTCTCTAAGACATCCCTTTTATAGCCAATCATGTTACACACCTGATGCCAGTTAATGTAATTACTTGCTAAATGTTCTTTCAGCTGATTCTCTTATATATATATTGCTTTATCATCAGAGGACATAGTTTTTTTTCCCAGCTGACTAATTTTTTGGTCGCATTTAGCAGTCGTTAAGCAGAAAACACAACGTAGCCAACTTCAAACAGAGGATTATTACGAATTATGGAAATGTTTACGTCTATGATATCGACTGGCAGACATTTGACCACAAATCATAATTCCATTCTTACTCATCAAGAATGCTGTAATGAATGAGAATAGAACAAAAGTTGTCTAGACGGTTGGTGACAAACATATTTTGATATGATTATAGTGAGGCAGAAGTGTGTGTCTTCACTATAAAGAGCCACAGCCACACTGGATGCTCAACTCCAAAAAGTAATGCTAAAGAAAAAATCCATCAAGGGGAAGGGACACACCAAAAGGAAACCAAAAGAATTCTGGGATGCTTTCCTTAGCTGTGATTTATTGTTGATATTTTGCAGATTATTAGTAAAAATTGTAGTGTTGAGAGTCTCCTTTTCTTTCACTGAATGTCATCAGTAAGTCCATAGTTTATACAGGCAGTGGCAAACCGAGGTGTGGCCTAGCCCGTAACAAGCGATTCTCCTCCACCTCGCTCCCGCCGCGGGGCAGAACCTCAGTACCCTGGACAATGACAGGAGAGCCCACGCCCGTTCAGCACTCCCTAACCTCCTGTATAGCTGGACCATTCCCACCAGCTGTGAATCCTAAGGCTCGGTGCGCCTCGGGAAAAGAGCCCACAAGGTAACGGCTGCGTCCCATGATAATCAGGGCCGAAGACATCTTAAAAGGGAGAAACAGGCAGTTAAGAGGAGGAGGGGTTAGAGTGCGGATGAAAAGCTTGTGACTAACCATTCTTCTGTTTTCTCTTCTCTAAGGTTCCGATGGTGGGGAGACTGGGGATTGGCACTGAGACCCACAAAGCCTGAACGTGACGGCAACACTTTAAGAAAACCCTAGAAAAGCATAATTCAGTCGGCGCCAGAAAGATACGCTACCTGAGCCCAGACGTCCTGTCCAAAAAGGCTTTGCCTGTTTGACTGAAAGCTATTTTCCCTGCGTTCACTAACTGTGCTCTTGGCATTGCGCCATTCTGTTTTGAACGTTCAGTAAAAATTACCGCCCAGCAGGCCAGTTTTGACTCAGACTCCCACCTAGTCTGCGTCGTGTTTTCCGGTGTCTCACTACAAGGCCTAGTGATTGTCTCATACCGTTGTGCATTGGCTCCATCAACGTTCTGTCTTAATATGACCTTTCCACACGAAACAAGACAAGATCTGCATTTGCCTAACATCGAAGGGAGGGCTATCTGTGTGTGTTTTAAGGCAGATTAAAAAAAAAAAAAAAAAAAAAAAAATTTGGTATCCATTAAACATTTGGTCATATCACAATAGCCTTGGTTGGAAAACCGTGACATGAAATTGACAAAATACAGTTATTTTAATCTGAAAAAACACTTCTGTGAATATACTGTGTTTTGCCAAATAATCACAACACAGTTTAATTTTCCTAAAATTCACCTTAAAAAAAAAAAAAAAAAAAAAATTTCATAATGGTATAGTGCTTTGATTTTTTGATAATACCGAATATGATAGCTCTTATGCTAACTTTTCCCATGACAAATATTTGGCATTTTTTCTGAAAATGCTTAAAATGAATTTTGTGTTTTGCTGTGAAACTGTTTAGATAACAACACCGGCAGTTCTCAAGTACTTTAATTTGAGTACCACAAAGTAAAAATGATCAGTGACCAAATTTTGCATTTTTGTATATTTTATGTATTATGTATTATTAAAATATTTATAATAATATTCTATATTATTATAATATTTTATATATTTTATCTTTTCTGCACTTTTTTTCAGTGCTTTGTTTCTAAGATCGTTTTGAATTTTTAATTCATCATTCCTCCACAATGTGAAAATGTGACTGATCATTTTTCCATCGTGGTCTTCATTTGTCTCACTGTGTCCTCAGTTCATGTTCATTCATTTGTTCATTTTGTTGAAGTATTTTGTAAAAACAATTTGAGTTTTTCACAGTAACTTGTTAGCTTAACATTATTTCAGGTGTCAAATTACATGGGTATCAATGAACACTGCCAATAATGAGGTAATATAAGCTTTCATTTTCTCAAAATCAGACCACTTTCATACCATCTTAAGAGATCATTTGCTGTTGCGGTTGTGAACTGCAATCAATGGTGTGTCCAAATTAACTGTTTATAATATTTTTTTCAGTTTCAGAATGTCAAGCTGTAAATGTGCGACTACTTACGAAAAGGTATGTTCTTACACTGACACTCGAGGTAGCAATTTCGAGAGTATTGTTTACAGCCCTTTCCATCTGTGTGTGTGTGTGTGTGTGTGTGAGCAATTTAACTCCATTTCAGACCAATTTGTATCACCTTGGTAGAAGTGTTAAGGATCAAGAAAGGAAGAACTGCTAAAGGTCAGGGTCACAGCGTTAGGTCAAAGTTCTGACCCAAACCCAGATAGCAAGCACCTCCGCTCCCGATCTGCCCCGGATCAGCTGGAGTCGGCACAGAGCCGGGGCAGATCTGGAGCGGAGGTGCTTGCTATCTGGGAATACAGGGTCTTCCCATTAATATAATGACTGTGCTGAGGCAGTAACCATTTTTTCACAATACTTCCTACAATTGTGATCAAACCAATTCAGATGGAAGTACACTTTTAGAGAGCAAAACTGTAGCTCCACAGAAAAATTGAGAGGGGGGCTTATGCTAGGACAAATCAGCGTCTTGATTAATTTAGTATTCTTGAAAATAAAACGTTTGTGCATTTTTGGGGTCCAAACTGCATTTCCCTTCTCCCAGTGATTACTGCACTACTTTTTTTTTTTCTCACAGACATTTAATTTCATCCTGTCCTAGTTTGAAATAAGGCTCAAGGATATGTTTTAACGTGCAGGCTCTACAGCAGCTGTTGCCTGCCCTGCAGACAGAGACAGTGCAGCCGCATCAATGGGGTGCTGCAAGAACTGACCAATTCTGGCACCAAATTCCAAAATATTCAGGAGTAGAAAATAATTAAACCAAACACATGAAGTCTTTGTTCGCTGAAACTGGGGTTTGATTTGAGCAGTTATCACATGGCATCTCCAGGAAATCATTTATTTCTCAAATACAGAGCAAACGATCGTTTAAGTAAAGAAAAACTAGCAAAATATTGCACCTTCATTACACAACATGGCTTAGCCCGACACGATATTGAATTCTTTGTGCACGGTCAGAGTCAAGTGACCAAGCAAAAACCTTAACACTAACATCAGTGATTGAAGTTCGCCAGCTTACCTAACCAGTCCCCTCCATTAAATCTGATTAGCACCAGTGTACCGTGCGATTCAGAATCTATTGTTGTTAGGCCTTGACACTGTATTCAACGTCGTAGGGCATCTTCCGCGGTATTTTCCACACACTTCTCTGGCAGTTAAGCACCTCTGAGAGCCTCATTTTGGTGTAATACAATACCCTCCACCATTTTTGTCGAGATCCCAATTTGATCCCTCAATTCCATGCTAGACTGTCATGTTGTCATGCAACGGGCTAACTGAACTTGCAGACACACAAGGTATATACGGTCAGAAGGCAATCTTCGTTGCGAGTGCTGAATCATTGCCCTGATCCCAAGAAGGATTGCCTTTGAATACATTTGCTGTCTCTGTTAAAAGTTGGTCAGCAATTCACTTTAAGTCGACAATCAAGGCATCAATTGCGCGTAGTTCCCTCTGAAAATCTTTGTTACCACTCTGAAAAAACACTTATCTGGCTTAATTCGTCACATTAAAAATTCTGTCGAATGCAGAGACTGCAGTCTCAGTATTAGAATTTTCTTCCTACTCCATTTTCTCTTGTCGTCATTGCCCTCATTGTCATGCGATCTACATCACTGTAAGACATGACCCAAATTACCACATTAGTTTCGGATAGGTAGCCCTAATTACCAGATTAGTTTTGGATATGTAGCCCCAGTCAGCACATTAGTTTTGCATATGCACTGATTGAATGTTAAAACGGCTTGCCATACATTTTTGACCAGTGAAAAATCCTTTTCAGATATCTGAAATTCATTTCTGACAAGTTACAAAGGGAATTGTAGAAATCTCAAATAAAATATCACTTGTAAGAGTGTAATTTCAGATATCTACAACGGCATGTCAGATTTGTGAAATGCAGTTGTAGATCCCAATATCTGAAATGTAATTGTAAACGTCTAAAATTACATTCTTACTTGTTAGACTTCCACACTGACATATCAGTATTTTGGCTTGTCAGAATTGAATTTTAGATATCTAGTATTCCACTTAAGATATGTGTAATGTAAGGACAAATGTCGATATCGATAATGAACATTGCTACGAGTGAGAATTGAATTGTTGATATCAACATTTGATATTTCCAGTAGTCAGAATTGAATTGAAGATATCTATAATCAACATTTTGACTGGTGAGAATGGAGTTGTAGATATCATTCATTAGAATTGCAGCTCGTCAAAATTACATTATGAATATGTTGACTTCGAATTAAAACATTTCAAAACTGAATTAGAGATATCTAAAATAAAATTTGAATGGAAGGCAATAGTGGAATTTGACTAATTGTAATTGAGTTGCACATATTTACAATGATCATCTCCACGAGCAAGAATGTCATTGGTAATATCAAGAATTAACACTTTTAAAGCGAGAACTGAATTATATATATCTTCAATTAAAATTCCCATCGGACAAAATGACATTATGGATATCTTGGCTTGGAATTCTCACTAGTCAAAAAGCAATTGTTGATATCGACAATTGTTATCACAGCAACTGGTTAAATGTTAAAATGGTTTGCCATATGCCCTAATTGCTGCTGAGTCTGTATTTGAGCAACAAGCCCTTAGTAAGGCTGAATTTGTGTGAGAAACACAAGCCCTTTGTGCTGCTGAATATATGTGAGGGAAGTAAGCCCTTAATGTTTGAAAAATGTATTTTATGTTTTCTGAAGATTCAGGGCCTCAGCTGACTGTTCAAGATTGAACAAGACCAGAACAGATGGAACTCAGAACTTTCAAACTTACCCTCTCCAACATCTCCAACTTCACCGCAGGCAAAGACATTGACACCCTGCAGTCCGAGGGCCCTTACCAGGCAGCGGAGGTGGCGATCATTGTCCTGGTTACAGGTGCCCTCAGTCTGTAAACAAGTACTGGGAACATACTGGTCCTGCTTTCAATCATAATTAACAGGAGCCTCCAGACCATAAACAACTACTTCCTCTTCAGCCTGGCATGTGCAGACTTGACCATGAAAATATTTGAAAATATTTACTGCAGGCTGAGTTTTCTTAATACACTGCACTAACTGACTGGGGCACTGAGTACAGCTCAGAGAGATGCTCACAATATGTGCTTTTGGTGGATGCTGAGAAGCAATAAATTTCATGCGCTTAAGTGAAATTCTTTCCAATACTGGCTGTAGAATCATTTTCTTAATACAAATTGATGTGCATGAATTCAAACAAATCAATTTATACCAAGACACATTTTAAGCAATCACAAACAAACAATTTTATTTCTAATGAGCAATCCCAGTGTCAGTTTACAGACTGAGGTAGAGCTTGTTCCTCGACTAAATGACATTTTTAATGGAGTACCTACATAAAAAGTTGGTTTTAGTTCAGGGCCAAGCTGAATCTGTGTGTGAGAAACAAGCCCTTAGCGCTGAAACATTTTTCTTCTTTAACTGGAATTAGGAGATAAACTGGCAGCTCAAGATACCGCAAGAGCAGAACAGATGGAGCTCAGAACCTTCAAGATTATTCTCTCCACCTTCTCCAACATCTCCAACTTCACCACAGGCAATGAAACAGACGCCCTGCAGTCTGAGGACCCTTACCAAGCGGTGGAGATGGTGATCATTTTCCTGGTTACAGGGTCCTTCAGTTTTGTTACGATAACAGGGAACATAATGGTCATTCTCTCCATCAAAATCAACAGGAACCTCCAGACCATAAACAACTACTTCCTCTTCAGCCTGGCATGTGCAGACCTGATCATTGGGGTCAGCTCAATGAACCTATACACAGTTTACTTTGTGCTTGAATACTGGCCGTTGGGGCCAGTAGTCTGTGACCTATGGCTGGTCCTAGACTATGTAATCTGCAATGCCTCTGGCTTGCATCTCCTTATCATCAGCTTCGACCGTTACTTCTGTGTCACCAAGCCACTCAGCTACCCTGCAAGCAGGACCTTTAGGGCGGCGAGCATGATGATTGCAGCGGTCTGGGTTCTTTCCTTCATCTTGTGGGCCCCAGCCATCCTGTTCTGGCAGTTTATTGTAGGTGAGCGCACTGTGCCAGAGGGTGAGTGCTACGTCCTATTCCTGTCTAATCCAACCGTCATTTTTATCACCACCATTGCCGCCTTCTATCTGCCTGTTGCCATCACGATGTTACTGTATTGGCAGATCTCCAGGGCCAGCAAGAGCCATGTGAAGAAGGGCAAGCATGACCCAAAACAGGACAACCCTTCCAACAGTGAAGCAGGAAACCACATCACAATGCCCTGTGATGATGAAAAGGTGAAAACCCATCGTGCAGAGAGGAGCCAGAATGGCGGAACAGATGGAGTCGGGGAGGAGGAGCTGAGATCACCAGTACACCCTGAGAGAAATGAAATTGCTGAGGCCCCTGCAGGTCATGAAGGAAACCCTATAGCCCACAACCTAAATGCTACGGTGGAAAAGTAGCTACCCACAAAGAAGGCATTGTTATTGTGTGAGAAAAAGATTTCACGCACGGTAATGGCTATTCTTGCTGCCTTTGTGGTCATGTGGTCGCCCTATTGCGTCATGGTGCTCATCACCACCTTTTGTTCAACCTGTGTCCCCTCCAGCATGTGGATTTTTGGCTACTGGCTCTGCTACATCAACGGCACCTTCAATCCAGCCTGCTATGCTCTCTGCAACAACTCCTTCAAGAAGACCTTCAAACAACTCCTGCTCTGCCAGCACAAGGACATTCGCTTGGGCAGATAAAGAGATGTGATTATTTCTCTTTTGTTTCTGCAGGTGCTCTTCTCTGTCTTTTCTTTGCATATCCTCCTGCATAACTTTAAAGTGCCAGGAGGCTGTAAAACTTAGCTTTGTTCATTCAAACAACTCATTGTATATAGTTCATGTTGATGATTGATTCCCAACAAGTAACTACCGTTTTGGAGAAATTCGCATTTTATTGTTAAAAGTCCAGAGTCCAAATCTTCCAAGAAACGTCTTCGTAAATCTTGGGAAGTCTCAGGGTAATGACGAATGCGAAGGGACTCATAGGCATAATGGCTGCCATTTTTTCCTTTGGGCACGTTGTTGTTTGTTGAGTTTTTGTCGAGCTGTAAATTTGTCCCGAATGATCACACTAGAGTCTGCAGTACTCATTTTGTTAGCGGCTGGCCCGACTTTGTCGACCCAAAAGATGTTGACTTCGCTCCGTCTGTGTTTCCCTACAAACGAAAAGCGCTCACACTGACATAAGGGGAAAGGAAAGAACGATCTGATCGGAGAAATATAATTAAAGTACTGGTTGATATTATTTAATTATTTAAGTTGGCGTACTAATTGACCAAGAATTATTTCAGCAGTTGTTTCAAGCTGTTGTTGTTACAGTGTCCAGTTTTTGTACCCGCATTTTGAAAAGGAACTGGCTTTGTTTGATCCTATAGGCTATAAACAACGTTAAGTAGATGTTAAACTCTACATGAACAAATATCAAGCCAAAGGGGGCATTGTAGTGCCATATGATGTTTGCAGCCTAGGTCAGCTCTTTTACATTGTGGAACTTAGCCCCTCAGAGGTAAGTGTAGGTGTGGCTTTCATTTCGCTGCTTGCCATAATCATTTGGTTTCCTTGTGATTTTGATTTCATAATTACTTGTAATATGTAGCCAACAAATTAGTATTTACTTGCCAGTTAGTTTTGCAGACGTGAAATAATTTAATTAACAACAGGATGATTGGGTCCCACGGCAAAAGTCAGCTAATAGCTATAGTGTTCTTGCGACGAATTTGCAGTGTTCAAAACAACCAGAAAGCACACATGATCCTAATCTCCTCTCAACATGGATAAGTGCGCAGGTATACATGTAAAATACAAGGCCATATCATTACTGTTTGACTGAACGCTACACATTGATTTCGGATTTTCATTTGTGCTGAACATAACAACATCGAGGACTTACCTTGACAGTATCTCGCCAATATAGTCTTTCAAGTCCACGTTACGCTGAAGGAGTCAATGCTTTCAGTTTGTAGGAGAAAAGTAATGGACCTTAATCAAGCTATATCGTCGGGGGATTTCGTATCCAACCTCCACTTCTTCCAACTTTTTTTTTTGCCAGAACGATTTTAAAAGGGGGGGGTCAATATATTTTAGGGGTTTTTTTATCAGTGGGAAGGGGGTTTAGAATTTAATATTAATATTTAATATCGCAAATGCTATTCTGCGCCTGCCCTAGCAACCCAGTGTGCCATCAGTAGCATGGCAGCCACCATTACGATATGCTACTAACACGAATAGCAGCACTTGAAACTAAACTCTAAATTTCCTTAACTGGGTGTATGCTTGATGTGTTTACATATCCTAATGTTTCTCTGGGCACCCAAACATCAATCGATATTGGCGTAGGTTGAATACAGAATTCTGAATCTCGCCATCCGCACACAAAATGCACGCTGCACACCATAGAATGTTCCTGAATGAAAATTATTCCTGTTTATAGTCAGAATCAATGCTGTAAGCTGCCTTTTACCACGGGGAAGGTGAAAGAATTTATAATTCACCCCCTTTTCAATGCGATTTGTGCATCTTCTAGACAACATGGTCTGCAAAGAGCATGTGCGCGACCCAAATCTCGCTTAAGCTGAACTGGTCTATACTGTGTCTAGGGAATAAATTAAACAGGTGCCTGCCAACTTTCCAGGACATGTAATTCGTCCTCTAAACCATCTTCACCGGGCACAAACAAAATATTACCATTGTTGTCAAATTCATCAGAGGAATCCATGAAAAAAGCCAAGGAATCAGAATCGCTCTCCGTGTATTCCATTCACACACTGGCTTTGCTTTGATCGCGAGTCCCTTTGGTGACGTCCGCTAATTATAGCGCCAGATCGAGGTTCGCTGAATATGGATTCGGAGAACGCTCGGCAGCAGTGAATAAAAACACGTTTTTTTTTTTGTTTTTTGTTTTTTTAACCAAAATCAGCAATAAAACTTATTTTTCAAACAGGATTGTTTTTTATGATGATATAATACTTGTTTCTAACGCATAATTGAGCATTTTCAAAACTATGACCTCCTGGTACTTTAAGCAACAGCAGGTAGAAGCTCGAGAGGTTGAGCTACAGACACGCAACCAAAAGATGTAAAGTCAAATTGCACACATTTCTATGACTGTGAACAGTACATTTACCACAGAATTAAGACTCAAGGTGAGTTCACTGAAAATCATGAGATCAGAAAGGGCATCTTCTAATTGTAATTTATATTTTCATCTGATATAAATTATGTATTACTCAATGTACAGTGCCATGGAAAAGTTTGCAGTCACTTAGAAATGTTGATGGTTAAAAAAATTAATACTTTTTTTATTTAAAAAAAAAAACAAGCATGAAATACTCATCCCCTCGCAATGGGATGGCTGATGGCTGGCTTGAAAAATGAATGCAGTGAAGGGACGAACAGTTGGACAATAGAAAAGATGGAAGTTTGAGTTTAAACATCTACAAAATAAGAAGTATCCATATGCTAAATTTTGTTGAAGTATTGAGGTTTAGGAGTTCTGGCCCAGAAAAGAAGCGTGACAGATGTACGGATGAACAACACTCATTCCAATACCCCATCCACTTCATGGTGGCGGATATTAAGCCAAGTTAAAATACATCTTGATTACAATTACTGTGAAAACAATAGATTTTTTTTCTTTTTATTCAGATTTTACATATGATTGCAAACCCCAATATTTAGCAGCCATTCTGCCAGTGTAAAAATAATAAATGCCATCAACAATGCATCATCCCATCTTTAAAGATACTTTCAGGAATTCTAGAGAGAAAAATGACATTTATGAAAAAAAAAAAAAAACATTGAGCTTCAATATTTATTGGATCATAGAAATCCACTTGCATGATTTGAAGATTCAATTTGTTTCCCCCATCTGTAATCAGGATTATTATTACCTCCGCCAACGAAGTTGGGGCAGAGGTAATGTTTTCGGCCCTGTTTGTCTATCTGTCTGTTTGTGAACAACATAACTCAAAAAGTAATGCACGGATTTGGCTGAAATTTTGTGGGTGCATTGCTATTACACAAAGGATGGACCCTATTGATTTTCACCTCGATCAGTGAAACAATATGGCCGCCATGGCAGCCATCTTGACATCGTATGACACGCAATAACTCAACTTTGCTCCCACTCATGAAGATTTGGATTGTGCTGCCTTGGCGGAGGTTTGCACTCTACGAGTGCCTCGGGTTATTATTATTATTATTATACTTATGACGATCACTGGTCTTACATTCAGGATACATTTTGAAACAGCCTTACCTCTAAACACACGCACACATGGTGCTACACACTGCACACAAAGGGCTTCATACTGCATGCAGAGGGTTACACACACTGCACACAGAGGGCTACAAACTGCACACAAAGGGCATAACTGCACAGAAGGGGCTGGACACAGCAGACAAAGGACTACACACTGCAAACAGAGTGCAACACACTGAACACTGAAGACAACAAACAACACACAGAGGGACACACACTGCACAGAGAGAGTTGTACACTGCACACAGAGGGCTACAGACTCCATAAAGAGGCTCACACACTGTTCAGAAAGGCCTATGCATTGCACAAAGATGGGTTACACACTGCACAGATGGCTATACACTGCACAGGGAGGTTAAACACCACACAAAGGGCTACATACTGCAAACAAGGGCTTACACGCTGCACACTGAGGGCTACATACTGCACACATGATGTGAAACATTCACAGCAGACCGCTGTTTCCTGCAAAATGTAAAAGATAAGAATGTAGAGTTTCCTATTCATCATGTTACTGTGTACCTGGGATGTTTAAAGAACTATTCATGTGATATTTGCATGGAGAGTTTTGATGCTAAAATATCAATTTTACAAAACTGACTGAAGTATTTGCTTTAGGACAGTGTGATATTTCCAATGTGTGAGCATTTGGATTGTTCATGTAAAGTTTTGACAAAAAAGCCATTGTTTCAGAAATTTTATTTTCTTGCCTTCAGTGGCTCGACTGTGCAATTCACACTCTCAAATAAAACAGTGTTCTGTCATGTAAAGTGTTCTTGATACTGTTTTTTTATGGTAACAGCCCTCGAAATAAAACAGAGTAATGTCATGTAGAATGCTGTAGATGCTGTTTTTTCATGGTACCAGCATCTAGACTTTTGTGAAACCTCAAACAGAATCACCTTGGATTTGAAACTCCTGAAGCCTTGCAAAAGAAACCCAGCAGGAACCGAAACACACTCAGGGCTAGGATAGTATGTTGGAGAAAAAAGTTTTATTTGTTCTGCACAATCCTGGAGATTTTTTTAAAACTTAAAACTTCCTTTACTTTGAATTTCATCACTGATTTTAGTGACCACAAAAAAATAGAATAAAGTCTGAGCATTAAAATCAGAAAAGATGGGATCATGATGTCATCAGCAGCAGAAGAGGAGCTGCTCACTCTTCATCCCTCTTGTCTCTAATGCCTGAGAGGCCTTCATGACAGCTTCAGACTCACCTACAGGAAAGCAGAGCTAATTGGTGATAATTAGCCCAGCTGCAGCTGGTTGTCTTTGTCAGGATTTCATCAGCTATGGAAATGTGGGGAGATTCATAAAAGCAGCCAATGAGTGCTCACCTGTGCGCCCCCCCCCCATCAAAAGCCTCATCCCACACGCATACATGCACACAGATACACACACTTACATCATTCCCCAGGTGGACAAAGACCTAGCAGAACTGTCTCATCCAGATACACACACACACACACACACACACACACACACACACGCATGCGCACACACTCATGGACAAACACAAAGGCACATGCAAACACACGCAAGTATCTTTTCCTAAGTCCACTAAAACCTGCCCGGATTTTTACATCCAGACACACATTCCATATTGTACTCATACACATGCACACACACACACACCGATACACACAAACACACAAGCAAGTGCACACGCAAATACGTATGCATTCATGCTGGCACATGTATGCAGACCCACTGACATGCACACACACACACACACACACACACACACACAGCCATGCATGCATACACACACATGCACACCTGCACATTATTCCCAATGGTGACCAAGGCCAGCCAGGACTCTTGCATCCAAATACACATTCGATATTGCACGCAACACATGCGCACACAAACGCACGCAGACATACACACACAAACTCATTCAATCACACGCACAGACACACACACGTCATTTCCCAAGTTAGCTAAGAGCTGCCCAGACTCTTGCTTCCAAACACTTATTTCATTTTGTACTCGCAAGGACATGTATACACACACACACACACACACACACACACACACACGAATACATTCACACCAGCCAAGGAGCAGGCACACACATATATATACACCCAAACACACTCATAAGTTTAACCATATAATCACATGTGTGCGCACACTCTACCACAGTTAAAGTTTATAGCTAAGCAGGTTTGGGCTTGGTTAGTATTGGGATGGGGTAACATCCGGGAAAATCAAGTTACTTTGAAAGGCCAGTATGTGGTGACTTTATTGTGCTGACGTGCACTGTCTTTTGTATGAGATGGTATATCGTAGACATTACACACTGTGGTTATTCAAGATGATATGATACTATTCAACAAGAGTAGTGGATTTCCCGGTGTTATGGCTAAATTCCCAAGCTGGCTCTTTCAACCAGCCACATAAACATCCCCTGATATAATTGGTAATGCAGTTTGCCTTCTCCCTCTCCACCTCAATTGCCAGGACTCCCTTTAAAAAGAGATTTTGCTCTCTACGGGACTTCCCCTAGGATTAAATAAAGGATGAATAAAATTTAAAAAGAAATACTTAAAATTCTACTTCCATAAACTAAAAAGTGGGCTTGGAATATGCAAGCAATAAACCAACAATATATCTATAGAAAGTTTATATATACAGTGCCGTGAAAAAGTAGTTTCCCCCTTCCTGGTTTCTTATTTTTTTGCATATTTGCGACACTTAAATGTTTCAGATCATCAAACAAATTTTACTAATAGACAAATACAACCCAAATAAATACAAAATGCAGTTTTTAAATGATGATTTCATTTATTAAGGGAAATAAGCTATCCAAACCTACCTGGCCCTAAGTGAAAAAGTAATTCTCCCCCCCCTTTGGTAAATCATGAATTAACTGTGATTAATCACATTTTTTAGTTGAATTTCACTAGCCACACCCAGGCCTGATTACTGCCAGACCTGTTGAATCAAGATATCACTTAAATAGAACCTGTCTAACAAAGTGAAGTAGGCTAAAGATCTCAAAAAGCAACACATCATGCTGCGATTTAAAGAAATTCTAGAACAGATGAGAAACAAAGTCATTGGAATCTATCAGTCTGAGAAGGGTTATAAAGCCATTTCTAAGGCTTTGGGGCTCCAGCGAGACATTATCCACAAATGGACTTAAATGGGAACAGTGGTGAACCTTCCCAGGAGTGATCGGCCTACCAAAATGACTCCAAGAGCGCATTGTGGACTCTTCCAGGAGGTCACAAAAGAACCCCGAACAACATCTAAAGAACTGCAGGCCTCACTTGCCTCAGTTAAAGTCAGTGATCATTATTCAACAATAAGAAGGGACCGGGCAAGAATGGCATCCGTGGGAGAGTTCTAAGGCGAAAACCACTGCTGACTAAAAATAACTTTTTGGAAGGTGTGCGTCCTGTTACATCTGGCGTAAAACTAACACAGCAGGTGGTGGTACTGTAATGGTCTGGGGCTGCTTTGCTTTTTTCAGGACCTGGACGACTTGCCGTAATTGATGGAACCGTGAAATCTGCTCTTTACCAGAAAATCCTGAAGGAGAATGTCCGACCATCAGTTTGTGATCTCAAGCAGGGCTCGAAATTAACTTTTTTTGCTTGGTAGCGCTGCGCTCCCAAGTTCAAAAAGTTAGGAGCACGAGCCAAAATTTAGGATCGCACACACCGAAATCTAAGAAGCACCAATACATTTTTTTTAATGTTTAAAAAACTACAATATAACACTCCACATTAACAATACAACTGTCTCCAACAAATGACAGTTATAAAACAATGACAGTCTTGAGTTCATTGATTAACAAAAGTTTCCACTACATTGGCTTTATGCCATATCCGGAGGCCAGGATTTAAAATTGGGTCTCCTTGCTCTCTGCCCTTCCATCCATCTCTTCACTGCCTGTGAGGCATCAAATATGTCCAGAGGAGGATCATCCACACTGATCCGAATCAAATCTTCAACTGTGTTCGGATTACATGCAGATCTGACATAAGGTCGTAAAGTCCTCGTTTTCGCCTTAATATTGCAATATGAATCAGTCCAGAGAGGTGAATTTGCTATTTGTTCGCTTATTATAACATAAGCAGATGTTATAATGAGTTGGATACGTTTGTTTTAAGATATAGTATGCCACACGCCATTGTCATCTAATTTCTGCTTTTTTAGAAAACGTTTTGTGTACATGCAAATACATGAACTGGTCTAAAGACGCGCTGAAAAAAATGTGTGTTTATGATTTTTCCAGATAGGCTACTGAAGATATGAGCGGAGAAACCGAGACGAAGATTTTAGGTCTGCGCAAGCGCAGAGCCGCGAGGCAGCATATTTTGATGGGTTGCAAATATTAACAGAAAACCGGACCTACTCGTTGACGCTGATTTGTCACAGTATTTTCTGTGTTTCATGCTTCCTCCATGTTTGGAAGGACTTTCACGTTTTAAGTGTTTGGACTCAGTAGATAATGCGCTGTTACCTGCGAGATCCGGGCCATTATCTTTACAATGAACACGGTGCACTTCACCTGCTTATAACCTCAGCCGTTAAAAATTTTGAAGCAACTCTTTGCGAAAATAAAACTGATTTCGCCACCGGTTCATCCGAATCGCCGTCATGATTCGCAGTTTCAGTAACTTTTGTTACCGACTCGACTATTTTTACGTTAACGTAACCAAAAAAAAAAAAGTCTTCCATTGCTCTTCGTTTCACTTTCCGTCTACGACCTCGAATATACTTGCTGCTCACGACGCGTGCGCTTACGCATCATGGCTGCCACGTGTATTCTACGTTCGTGAGCGTAGAGGTCGCTCATCTCGACGCGAGGTAACGTGCAGCGTCTTGCGAGATGCAGTATTGACATGACCGCTAGAGGCGCTCGTGCGAACGAATACATTATGACAGTGTATGCGATATCCGGGCAATACCGCCCGCCGTTTTCGCGATTTCAGGGTCCGATATGCTGCTGTCTGCCTCTAGTGGAGACCTCCAATACTATGCGCTTTGGACGCGTTGTGCTGCAGCAAGTGTGTGCACTCACGAAGTGAACTTTGTACGCGTCCGTTCGGTCACGCAGCAAGTATATTTCTAGCTTAAGACCTCGAATATACTTGCTGCTCATGACGCGTGCGCTTACGCATCATGGCTGCCACGCGTATTCTACGTTCGTGAGCGTAGAGGTCGCTCATCTCGACGCGAGGTAACGTGCCGCGTGCGCGAGATGCAGTATTGACATGACCGCTAGAGGCGCTCGTGCGAACGAATACATTGTGACAGTGTTTGCAATATCCAGGCAATACCGCCCGCCGTTTTCGCGATTTCAGGGTCCGAAATGCTGCTGTCTGCCTCTATTGGAGACCTCCAATACTATGCGTTTTGGACGCGTTGTGCTGCAGCAAGTGTGTGCACTCACGAAGCGCACTGTGTACGCGTCCGTTCGGTCACGCAGCAAGTATATTTCTAGCTAATAGTACCTCTCAGGACCGCGAAATGGAGTGATTGACGGCTAATATTAACCATTCTAGAAACAGTACTGAGGTTTAGGACGTCAAGCACCCCTTTGATTGGTTAGAATGGTCACTGTCCGCTCAAGGGAACACGCTGGGAGCGCTCCATTTTTATACCAGTGCGCCCGGCTGCGGTATGTCCAGTAGATTCATGCGCTGCTCTCAGTGCTCTGGCACATACGCCCATCTCTATTTAAGCTGCAGCAGTGGTTGGCATGCCTACTGACTACCAAATGTACCCGAAAAGAGGCGTTTAATTGGGGGAAAAAGCGGTCGCACAGGTGTGACTATTTTAATTCAAAAGTCGCACGGTGTTAATTTTGGTCGCATATGCGACCAGAACGGTCGCAATTTCGAGCCCTGTCAAGCTCTTGGGTTATGCAGCAGGACAATGATCCGAAACACACCAGCAAGTCCACCTCTGAATGGCTTAAAAAAAAAAAAAAAAAAAATGAAGGTTTTGGAGTGGTCTAGTCAAAGCCCGGACTTAAATCCAATTGAGATGCCGTGGCATGACCTTAAACAGGCCGTTCATGCTCGAAAACCCTCCAATGTGGCTGAATTAAAACAACTCTGCAAAGAAGAGTGGACCAAAATTCCTCCACAGCGATGTGAAAGACTCATTGCCAGTTATCGCAAACACTTGATTGCAGTTGTTGTTGCCGAGGATGGCACAACCAGTTATGAGGTTTAGGGGGCAATTACTTTTTCATTTCGGGCCAGGTAGGTTAGGATAGCTTTTTCCCTCAATAAATGAAATCATCATTTAAAAACTGAATTTTGTATTTACTCGGGTTATCTTTGTCTAATTTTAAAATTTGTTTGATGATCTGAAGCATTTAAGTGTGACAAATTTGAAAAAAAAAAAAAAATCAGGAAGGGGGAAAATACTTTTTCACAGCACTGTAAGTATACTTCCAAGTATTCATTCATAAACTAAAATGTGATTAGGTGGCATGGTGATGCAGTGAAAAAGATGCCCCTTATCACCTGTAGTTCTAGGCCTGTATATATATATATATATATATATATATGTTTTTTTTTTTTTTTGCAGCTTGTGCACTATTTTTGTGATTGAAAAGTAGATGTATTGAGTCACGAAAAATTGAGGCCGCTCCTGACCTGCCGTTATTCATCATTCCCTTGTGTACACTGCGCAACATCGATCCGTTTATGAGCCAAATTGTGCGGCTTAATTGTGCACAGTGTTTTGCTGAAGACTTAACATCTGACGCAAAAATTTCTTGAGGTGAAATTATATTGCCAGAATCCCTGAGAGATTAATATTTTGATTGGGGTGTGTTGTGAGGGACTGCCCACCCTGTTTTTCTACTTTATCCAGCACTCGCTCCTGAGTCTCCTCTATGTCTCTCACTCTAGCTTTTTCCTTCCAGACAGCAGTGTCGCACACACTCGTCCCTCAGCGTCGCTTTACTCCACATGCATGCCATCAGATCGGCAGCGAGGTGCATGAGACATACGGTAGGCTGCGTACTGTGACCTATAAGCGGAGAATCACAACGAATCCTCGACCACAGGTAAATAAATCGTGAAACTTTTCCGCTGTTGCGCTGCGTCTGTTCATTGTTAAAGTGATGATGAAGATCATCCCATTAAAACGACATTATTATAGATGGATTGTGTCGCGGCATCTCACGCACTGCGACCAGTTCTGGTTATGCAGTTGGACCGTGGTTTCGAAGCGTACACTTTTTTTTTTTAGGTTGCACAACCCGAATTTTACAAGAATTGGAATAGTATGGAAAATTAAAATAAAATAAGGATTGATTTGTACATTCTCTGGTTCCAGCCTTCTGTTGAGAGCAGCACAACCAAAACCTTTTGAAGTTTCTACTTAACAATTGTATTGCTACTTGTAAAAAGACCTATTTACAAATCCCTGATGTGATGCCCGCAACACATTTGCACTCAGAGACAAGTTAATGGGAAGACTAGAAAAGTTGTGGACCTTTTGGACAAACACCAGTTTCTGCATTCCACTATCTAACAGGTTAGAGGTTATTATAATTGGGTAAAAATAAGTCACAAAAGGCACTGGTATTTACCAGCCAGAGTCTCTGGGATTCATCAATTTGCCAAAAGTTGCGTGAGCAAATTGTTGAACAGTTTATCTCCAATTTTGCTCAAGGCTTAATTACATGGAATTTAATGATCTCACTATTGAATGTCAATAATATAGTGAAAAGACTCTGAGAAACTGGAGCAGTATCTGTGCATCTCAACTATTAGATGTGCACCGGGAGTTAAGTTTTGGAGAGCGCAAGTCCCCCTTAAAAAGGCCAAGCTATGCCTCTGGTTGCGCAAGACCTTTGAGCCGTTAAACAGGTCTGCATTTCCTGACAAGCTTCTGAATTGGGGACCTAACCTCCTGGGTTCATACATACTTCAGAAGACCTGCATCAAAGAACAAAGTTTATTGCATCCTCATCAAATGCAAGTTAAGAGTAGAAGCAGAAGTAGTAACACTATCCAGAAGCACCGCCGACTTCTCTGCTCTTGAGCTCATCCTTGAGTTCATTCTTCTTCATTATACTGTATAGGCTGAGGACTTTAAAACCAAGCCCATGATATCAGTAGTAAGTGATAGCAAGGAAATGCTTTTGCTTTGATTCTTCAAAGTCTATAAATATATGAACTGTGAAACAAATTTAAAAGGCAGAAATTCTTCCAAGGTTCACTGCATATAGTATAATTTTAGTGCAGCCAGTATTCTTTTTATGGTATTTAAATTTACATGGAGTGAACCATGTTGGTATTACAGAAATTTATAATTGTGCCACTGTGAAAATACTCATGAATGTCTTTGTCTGTGTGAATGTCTGTAACTAAAGTTTGATGCTAAACTGTTCCTGGGGTGCTTCGATAGGTTCTGCTGAAGCCCCTGAAGAACAGTGGAGGCCTGTGGCCCCCAACTTGACCTCGAAGTCTCACCATAATGAGAAAGGGTTGCCTGTACAGCTAGTCGGTGTGTATTTGCACTTTATAAACAGAGCTGAGAGTTAATTGGCCATTGTACATGCTCAGTGGGAACTTGTTATTTGAAAATATGTACTGCAGGCTGAGTTTTCTTAATACACTGCCCACTCTGACTGGGGCACTGAGCACAGCTCAGAGAGATGCTCACAATATGTGCTTTTGGTGAATGCTGAGAGGCAATAAATTTCATGCGCTTAAGTGAAATTCTTTCCAATACTGGCTGTAGAATCATTTTCTTAATACAAATTGATGTGTATGAATTCAAACAAATTAATTTATACCAAGACACATTTTAAGCAATCATAAACATACAATTTTATTTCTAATGAGCAATCCCAGGGTCAGTTTACAGACTGAGGTAGAGCTTGTTCCTCGACTAAATGGCATTTTTAACGGAGCACCTACATAAAAAGTTGGTTTTAGTTCAGGGCCAAGCTGAATCTGTGTGTGAGAAACAAGCCCTTAGCGCTGAAACATGTTTCTTTTTTAAGTGGATTTAGGAGATAAACTGGCAGCTCAAGATACCGCAAGAGCAGAACAGATGGAGCTCAGAACCTTCAAGATTATTCTCTCCACCTTCTCCAACATCTCCAACTTCACCACAGGCAATGAAACAGACGCCCTGCAGTCTGAGGACCCTTACCAAGCGGTGGAGATGGTGATCATTTTCCTGGTTACAGGGTCCCTCAGTTTTGTTACGATAACTGGGAACATAATGGTCATTCTCTCCATCAAAATCAACAGGAACCTCCAGACCATAAACAACTACTTCCTCTTCAGCCTGGCATGTGCAGACCTGATCATTGGGGTCAGCTCAATGAACCTATACACAGTTTACTTTGTGCTTGAATATTGGCCGTTGGGGCCAGTAGTCTGTGACCTATGGCTGGTCCTAGACTATGTAATCTGCAATGCCTCTGGCTTGCATCTCCTTATCATCAGCTTCGACCGTTACTTCTGTGTCACCAAGCCACTCAGCTACCCTGCAAGCAGGACCACTAGGGCCGCGAACATGATGATTGCAGCGGTCTGGGTTCTTTCCTTCGTCTTGTGGGCCCCAGCCATCCTGTTCTGGCAGTTTATCGTAGGTGAGCGCACTGTGCCAGAGGGTGAGTGCTACATCCAGTTCCTGTCCAGTGCAACCATGATAATTATCACCGCGATTGTTTTCTTCTTCCTGCCTGTTACCATCATGATCTTACTGTATTGGCAGATCTCCAGGGCCAGCAAGAGCCGTGTGAAGACAGGCAAGTGCGAGCCGAAACAGGACAACCTGTCCAGCAGCAAAGCGGGAAACAACATCACCATGCCCTGTGATGACAAGTATGAGAAAACACATCATGTAGAGAGGAGCCAGAATGGCAGAACAGGTGGAGTTGGGGAGGAGGAGCCGAGGGCGCCAGTGCATCTTGAGAGGAAGGAAATTGTTGAGGCCTCTGCTGGTTACGAGGGAAACCCCACAGCCCACAGCCTAAACGTTACTATGCCAAAGCAGTGGCCCAAGAAGAGGGTATTACCATCACGTGAGAAAAAGGTTACACGCACAGTAATGGCCATTCTTGTTGCGTTCGTGGTCACGTGGACACCCTATCACATCATGGTGGTCATCACCACCTTCTGTTCGACCTGTGTTCCCTCCAGCATGTGGACTTTCGGCTACTGGCTCTGCTACATCAACAGCACCGTCAATCCAGCCTGCTATGCTTTCTGCAATGTCACCTTCAAGAAAACCTTCAAACAACTCCTGCTCTGCCAGTACAAGGACATTCGCTTGGGCAGATAGAGAGGTGTGATTATTTAGTTTTTGTTTCCACTGGTGCTCCTCTCTGTCATGTCTTCAAATATCCTCCTGCATCACATAACCCTCCTATTAAGTTCAAATTAATAAACCAAATTTGGTTTGAGGTCAGTTTGATCCCTGCAATGAAAAACTACATAAGATGTTAGTAACTGAAAGCGTTTCACAATATCCGCTCAGCTCACTTATGCCTTTCTACTGACCATTTTAATAGCCAAGTCAATGAAACACGACTCCCCCATGATTATGAGGAATGAGTCCAAATGTGAAATGAATGAGAAATTAATTTGAACATGCCCCCAGTCTGACACAGCAACACTACAAAAATGAGATCAAAATGATGGTTTTATGTAATAATTGATCCTGGGGTCAAAATGACCCAAACAACACCAATGCTTACAATATGTGTACAGTACATAACAGGCCTGAGAATAAAGTTTTGAAAAAAATAAAAACCAAAAAACTGAAAATTAATCGCTTTGCCGTAGAAAATCTTTTTGATTTTGCTGACATAAATGGTGTTCAGAGCTGAACTCTAGCCAGATGAAACAGTGATAATTATCTCTCAATTTTAATGATAAAATTGATTTATTAAAGTCAGGAAATGGCATCACACAGCTGCAAAAATAAGAAATAAAATATTTCCTTGCATGTACTTTCTTTTCAAAGAAATCAATTTATGTACTCTCCAACCCCTGCTGACCTGGCAATTCATATAACAGGTAAAGCATCATTTCTCTTATTATCCAGCAATGTCTGTGATAACACTGTCAATGTCTGTGACAAACCCAGAAAGGTTTGACTGTGATTGCAAAGTCAAGAGAGTTCTGGTAATTCTGTTTCTGCTGTCTTTTTTGCTCTGCATGAAGAACTTTGGTCCAAGTCGAGTCAACGAAAGGAAGGACATCTTACTGTTGGGTCTTCCCCTTGGTGGTCTTTACATGAAGAATGCAGACCCGGTCACGTGTTCGATCAGGCTGACTAGGACTGGGGCCTACAGGTCAGGGAGCGGGGCCCGTAGTGTCTGACTGTGCAGCTTCTGACATGGCCTCCATTCTTCTGCAGCTTCAATACAATCCCTAAAACAATGGAGGAGTTCTGAATACTAGGAAAAAGGGGCATATGTCAAATTTGGGGACACTTGGAGCAATTCTAATAAGGTACCTAGAAACATGAGAAAGGCAAGGCCCGCTATAGCTGTGAAGAGCCATGGCCCTCCAGTACATTGCAGAGATAGGGGTAGTATAGATTTTCTCAAAAATCCATTAACTGTGGAGATCTATTGCAGTGCTGTCTACATAAAAAAACTTTGGGGCACAGCACCCTTGTTTCATAAAAGTTGTCCATTTTGCACTTCATTTAATTTTCCTGACCCTTTTAACTCCTTCAACCCCACAGCCCTCTACAGAGGGCTGACCAACATATTCCCTTCAACCCCAAATTCCTGTAGGGAAAATTCAAACAATCTCCAATTGATTGGAACATATCAGGTTACATTTAATTTCCAGAGATAACAGTAAGATACAATGTCCAGATAATGACCAGCCCTCTACAGAGGGCTTTTAAAGTGATGCTAGAATATCTGGGGTTGAAAGAGTTAAAGTAAAATTTAAAAATTTATAGATTTGAAATTATTTAAAATATTTTATTTGTGGTTTTCTTTAAGAAACAATTCAAATTCCATGCTGCCTCTCTTAAATTTTACACTTCTCTTTTTTGCTCTAAATTCAGCCTTTTTTCTAGTCCTCTTCAAGAAATCTGTATAGAGAACACTGCCTTTGAATGCCACTTATTCACTCATGCAGGTACAGATATTTTTCATCTTTGAACAACAAGCAGAAATTCGATTTCAACTTACCTGGAGGCAGGCTTTTATAATTCATGGGTATTGCCAAGTTACTGAATTAACTCTAAGGAAGTTTGAAAGTTTGAAACTTAGAAACCACATGAACAGGATTCAGACTGATCATTACACTGAGCATGTTGCAGTCCTGCCTGACTTATCCTGCTGCTGTACTGCTGATACTGTCACAATATAAAAAACGGCAAGGGATAGTCTAGTGGGTCATGTCAGTAACAGAACTATTGAGTCATATCTAAAAATAGATACTCTGTCTTAATAACAGACTATTGTCTCTGAATTGTCAGTGATGTATTGAAGAATGTGATGAATCGTGCGACTGTATGGACCCCCTTTAAAGATATAAGCCAGTTAAATGCCTAGGAACATATTTGTTGACCTTGGTTATGGTATCTGCAAAGTGAATTGTCATTGAATGGTTCTTCGGCCCTCATCTTAAATACTTTAGTCACAATTGTTGATGGATACTTAGTCAGGAGGCCCTGGGCTATGTTTGAGCAAAGTTTCATGGATGTACTCAATATGTGAATTAAATGTGAAATTTGGGGGTCTTTAGGCCCTTCTTAAGCCCCCTTTTCCACAAAATGTCCACTTGAGAAATGCCAATTCTTGAATAGGCCCCCAGAGCGACCATTTGTGATTTAGGAACTAAATTAGTGTAGTGAAAATACTTTTTGGTTGTAGTGTACAAGACTTTCCACTGGTGTACAATAGCTGCGGTGTATGAGACGTTGCGGTTACGAGACCTTATACTCCCCGTGTAAACATACGATGATACAGTGTACAGACCTGCGGTTGGTCGGCATGTCACGAGCCGCACACAATCAAGTCCATTCAGAACCCACCAGACAAGCTTCACCAGACAGTTGCTATCTGCATGGAATTAATAGGTCCCAAGCTTTTTATTGGCAAAATTGTAGGTTCATATGTGGATGTAGCAGATACTGGTGTTGATCCACCTGGGGGGGCCATGTAGGTTTTAGTGGGTGTGGCTCAAAGTTGGGTGACCATGCCCATCTACCCCACATTTGATCCCTTATTGTCCTTCCTGCACAAAGGTCCCAAAACTTTTATTTCTGTTTATTGATGTATGGCATGCAAAGATGGGAAAACAGTTTTAATTTGTTTGGGACCTTTATGTTGGTTGGAACTAGGATCCAATTTCCATGTGTCGGAAATGGCATCGCTTATGACTTCAGGTGGCGCTAACGTCAACCTATATGGAGGTCCCAGGATTTTTTTCATTTTAAATTGCAGTCCACTGACTCTAGTTTCAAAAATAATTGATGAAAACTTGGGACCTCCATGAAGGTTGAAATATGGAGCAGTCAAATTTGTTACCGCTCAATACAGCTCAGAAAAGTGGGCATGGCCTGCTCAGCAGGGGAGGGGTTAATTACCAAGGTCATGACTGATTTCCCTATTCCCAGCCCCAAACTCAATCATTATGAAGTATGAAGAGATTTGGGAGATGGTGAGTTGGCCACTTTTGCCAGTATTGGGGCTGATCTTAGAAAAGGCACTCTTAACATTTAACATTTAGATTTAGTATTTAGCATTAACATTTAACATTTCTTATTTAGATTTACCATTTAGCATTTAGATATAGCATCCAACATTTAGATTTAGTCTTTAACTTTTACATTTAACATTCATTATTTAGATTTAGGATTTAACATTTAGATTTAACATTTAACATTTAGATTTAGTATTTAACATTTGGATTTAACATTTAACGTTTAGATTTAATATTTAACATTTAGATTTAGAATTTAACATTAAGATTTAATACTTAACATTTAGATTTAACATTTATATTGTAAAAATTGGTTGTAAAATTACAGATAAAATACAACCCCAATTCTGAAATAGTTGAGACGAAGTGTAAATTGTGAATAAAATCAAAATGCAATGACTTTCAGATCACATGAGCCAATATGTTATTTACAATAGAACATAGATAACATTTCAAATGTTGAAACTGAGACATTTTACATTTTAATCCACAAAATGAGCTTATTTCAAATTTTCTGGCTGCAACAGGTCTCAAAAAAGTTGGGACACAGGCAAAAAAGGGCTGAAAAAGCAATTAATATATAAGAGAATCAGCTGAAAGAACATTTAGAGCAAGTAATTAAGTTAACTGGCATCAGGTGTGTAACATGATCGGCTATAAAAGGGATGTCTTGGAGATGCTGAGTCTCTCAGAAGTAAAGATGGCCAGAGGCTCTCCAACATGTGAAGGTTTGCGTAAAAAAACTGTGGAATACATTAAAAACAATGTTCCTCAATGTCAAATTGCAAAGGCTTTGAAGGTCTCATCATCGACAGTGCATAAAATCATCAAAAGATTCAGAGAAACTGGAAAATCTCTGTGCCTAAGGGACAAGGCTGAAGACCTTTACTGGATGCCCGTGATCTTCGGGCCCTCAGATGCCACTGCATCACTCACCGACATGATTCTGTCATTGACATTACTAAATGGGCCCAGGCATACTTCAAGAAACCACTGTCTGTAAACACAGTCTGCCATGCCATCCACAGATGCCACCTAAAACTCTATCATGCAAAAAGGAAGCCATTTTTGAGTATGATCCAGAAGCGCCGCCGTGTTCTGTGGGCCAAGGCCCATTTAAAAATGGACTGTAGCGAAGTGGCAAAGTGTTCTGTAGTCAGATGAGTCCAAATTTGACATTCTTGTTGGAAATCATGGGCGTTGTGTCCTCTGGGGTAAAGAAGAAAAGACCACCCCTCCTGTTATCAGCGTTCAGTTCAAAAGCCAGCATCTCTGCAACATATGCTCCCCTCCAGATGACATCTATTCCAAGGAAGGCCTTGTGTATTTCAGAGGGACAATGCAAAACCACATACTGCAGCTATTACAACAGCATAGCTTCATAATAGAAGAGTCCGTGTGCTGAACTGGCCTGCCTGCAGTCCTGATCTTTCAGTGATTCAGAACATTTGGCGCATGATTAAAGGAAAAAGTCCGTCAAAAGGAGACCCAAAACTCCCAGCAGCTGGAAGCCTGTATTAAACAACAGTGGGATCAAATTTCAATGGCTAAACTCAAGAAACTTGTCTCCTCAATGCCCAGACGCCTCCACTCTGTGTTAAAAAGAAGTGGGGATGCTACACCATGGTAAACAGGCCCCTGTCCCAACTTTTTTGAGACATGTACCAGCCATCAAATTTGAAATGAGCTCATTTTGTGGGTAAAATTGTAAAATTTCTCAGTTTCAACATTTGCTGTGTTACCTCTGTTCTATTGAGAATAAAATACTGGCTGGTGTGATTTGAAAGTCATTGCGTTTTGATTTTATTCACAATTTACACTTTGTCCCAACTATTTTGGAATTGGGGTTGTAACTGACAAAAAGGGTACAAGTTTATAACATTGTAAACCCCATATTTGATTGAAAATAGTTCAAAGACAACATTTTAAATGTTGCAACGGAGAAATTTTCTTGTTTTTTGATATCAGCAACATGTTCAAAGAAGTTGGGACAGGGGCAACAATGGACTGGAAAAGTTGGATGATGCTAAAAATACACCTGGTGGAACATCTCTCAGCAAATTAGCTTAACAAGCAAGAGGTCAGGTCTTGCAACCGATACTGTCCTCCATGCTTGTTAACTGTCGTATCGGTTGCGAGATTGAATAGGGAAATTAAAAACACATTCCGACCATTGTTATGATTCTATCACGCTAGATTGGTACGATGTGTTACATTTCTCCATCTTTATGGAATCTCGCAACCGGTACCAGAGAAAACAAGCATGGAGGACTGAAACAAACAGAACCAATCCAGCGTAAAAGAAGATTAGCCTAATAATGGTCGGATTGTGCTCGTAATGCAACAAAATCGAATGGAACTTTTTTAAAGACCGGGATGCTAGCTAGGGCAAGCGCAGCATATGCATCTGCTATATTAAAGCTATAGTGCGTAACTTTTGCCACCCCCTACAGGAATTTTGCGGTTTTAGAACAATACAGCCGGCACTTCCAAATGACGAATGCCGCAGTTTCTTTAGTTTGTCACGGCACTGTTCTACTGTTCTGTGGTAACTACGCAAATGCAAGTACTCACGAATTATTCCATAAATCTCCGAGTCCGTAATATTTAACCGATTTAGTTTTTCGACATAAAGTCCAACGTCGTTCGAATTAAAGTGAGTTGTGAGCTCAGAAGGCTTGAAATCTGCGGCGCTGGTCTAAACAAAACAAGTCACGTGGGGACCGGAGCTCTCTTGCTAGGAGACTCTCCGCTCTCCTTCCTCCCCCTCCCTTCTTGTATTGAAATAAAACGCGTCATTTCCTGTGTGCCAGCGCGGGAATGTCGCCGGTTGACACGCAATACAAAACAGCAAATACTGAAAAATACAGTGAGATGTTAGAGGAGCCGATCGGCTTAATCAGCATTGTGTCATCTCCTTTAGTAGTGGCTTGGATGAAACGGACATTTACGGACATGTAAAAGTTACATACTATAGCTTTAATTTTTAATCCACCTTTTGCTGTTCATTAGAAAAAAATACGAATTAATTTTTGTAAAATGGCAACCAATATCGCCAAGCAACATTCATTGGCGTCAAAAATTGGACATTGTGAACATTCTACATATACAAAAATGTGTTTTAGTTTAACAGTACATTTGCCTGATTATTGCAGTCTATTGCTAGACTGGATTCAAACACTGGTCGGGTTACGGTGGCGTAGTGGGTACGAAAACATAGTGGAGAAGTAGCTACCTCAATCACGGGGTGTCGATCAGCTTGGCGCGATCTTTTAGGGTGTTTTCACACTTGGTCCTTTTCAGTCCTCAAAACAAACTCAGATCGATGACTCAGCATTTTTTGTGCTTATGTGAACACAACAACCGCACTCAGACCCCTTAAAAACGAACCGTCCTGAGACCACCACGGGAGGTGGTCTGAGTACGGTTCGCTAAAAAGCCACAGTACGGTTCGCTTAAGCTACGTTTTGTGAACACAAAGCACGGCGGGTTCACTTCGCCTTTTTGCACTGTATTGTTACCTTCTTTGCTTGCCGTAGACAGGTCTCGTGACTGTAGTCGGGAAAACTGCGGAAAACTCAGAACAGGAGAGAAAAGCATGGCAGCACACATTTTGTTCCAAGTAAAAACTACCCAGAATACAGTGCAGTAGAGGTCTGAGAGCTCTAAAGGAACTACAGTGTGAACAGAAAGAGGACTGAGGCCCCCTCAGAGCTGAAGTGGACCAGAAAGAGAACCAGGTCCTCTTTGAGATAAACTCACAATGTGAACATAAAAAGAACTGAGTTCATTTTCTGTTGGTCCTCTTTTTGGTCCACTTTTAGGGGACCGAGTTCAGTTCTTTTAAAAGGGACTATGTGTGAAAACACCCTTAAACTTAATATTTTCTTAAATGTATAGTTTTCATTGGTGTCCGTTAAAGTCGCTCTCATAGATACAATCAAAGCGGCCACCACAACTGCTTCCATTCAAGCGAACCAACTCATGAACGCGCAAGGTAATAAGTTAATTTGGAAACCAGTCGGGGCATCATACCGGTATTCTTGAAAATACTGAAACAAAATAGTGCCAGTGCCACTTCCACTGTGTATGTAAATAGTCCAGCTATAGTCATAGTAACAGTATTTATCCATTTTTCCTAACATCGTGTAAGTTCCTATGTTGCAATGAGGGATCTTTAACGTTAACGTTACTAACCGATCTGAAAGAACAAAACAAGAAAGGACGGGATAATCACACGCATAAATGTGTGTGGCGCATTCAATTCCACTTTTTAATTTAGCAATGAAACTCACTGAGCTCAGTGCCTTCAGACAAAAGTAAGGAGGGGAAATCTGTGCTCTCGAATTACGAAACTACTGCCACTCCAAATGCAAGATAATAAAACTGGGTAACTTAATATTCGAGCAACACCGCGGACCTGCAAAAGCCCTAAACAAACGTTCACGTACTGTAACTTAACTCATGAAATGCCCCCTTTTTAAAAGAGTAAACTTTTTTCAAGCCATGAATTTTGAATGGTCTGACTTCATGTAGGCACACATTCGTAAGTCAGAAAAGTGAGATTTTCACTTACCTTCTAGAGACAAATCCAAAATCCACCAACAGCAAAGTACTCCATTTCAAATCCAAGATGCAATAACAGCAAAATACTCCGTTTCTGCTGCAATCTCTCAAATCCAAGATCCAACAACACCAAAGTATTCAGTTTCTGCTGCAATGTCTCAAGGCCGAAATTCCCGAGACCCATGTATTTATAACGCAAATACACAGACCAGTAAATACAAGTGACGTCAACGCCCGACAGCCAGCCAGCCAATTGTCGGCCAACCAATCGTTGAAGTTCTTCCCTGCCGCCCTTACAAAAAACCACGATAAGAATACCATAAAAATCACCACCAAAAACTTTCAGTATTATTGTCGTAAATGTATGTTTTTTGGAACGCACTATAGTGAGTTTAGTATTACTATTGAAATATTGTAGGGCTACCATAGCTAATAAAATAACACTACAGAAAAAAACTATGGCAATACCACAGTTAGTGAAACATACTATAGAAGACTACAACCACACTATAGAACACTGTACAATTCTTACATTATATTATAGTAACCCTTTAGTTCATTTTTGTATGGGGCGGCTGATCATTCGCTGAACTTCTTCCCCGCCGGCCAGCCAGTCGTTGAACTTGATCACTTGGTCAGTCAGTCAGTCATTCATCAGTCACTCACGCAGCGACATTCGCATTTATAGGGGCCAGGCCGCTGCTCAGCCCTGCCCAAAAATATATAGGCCATAACATATAGGCAAAAAAAAAAACAAACATTTTTTTCCCTTTCTTTAAAAAGTGTGTTCCTTGGAGTTGGGCGCTTTGGAAACTTAAGGATTCAATTAAATTCTGTTTTTATTTACAGTTTACACTGCATTCCAACTTCTTGGGAAATGGAGTTGTAATAATAATAATAGTAATGATAATAATAATAATAATAATAATAATATATTAGTTTCATTTCATAGATCAAAAAACTACATTGGAATGACAAAGAAAATTGGCAATAGAAAAGCTGTTCAAAAGCATATTCTTCCGTTCAAACATTATTGGTCTGGAGTATTTAAACTTGATGGCTGCATAAGAGCACAGCAGCATTGGTTACGTGTGGAGTGGTGCTGAAGTCTCATAATTTTACATATTGTGTTTTTTCTTTAGTAGGTGTCAAGTAATGTAACACAAACGTTTTTCAAATTGCAGATGGGAAATACGATTTGGCTGCAGCTTGAAAAAATTTCAATCAAAAGATTTTTCCTTGCTTTAATCCCTGGATGCGAGTATAGCCTCACCTGCATCCAATCCCTTGAACACAGTCTCCCTCTAGCGCCTATGGATGATTTGGTGAATCGAGTATAAAGGGAGGTAACAGGTAGCCAACGAGGATTGCAGAAACAGGTGTTTAAAGGCGCATTCACTCTCATTATGGATGAGTAGGAATGAATGGGCTTCACAGAACAGGTTGGACAGGATGGGCAGAGCCAAAGGCGAACAAAGGCGCATTCATTCAAACAAAAAGTTTTCGTTACATGTACACCATTAAAAAAAAAGACGCAGGCATAGTGCCGAGAGCGCTTGTGAATATCAAGTATATTGCTTTACGAACTCTGTATTCGAGCAAAAGTCAGCCTATAGAACGGAACGCTGGAGAGAGCTTTGACAGAATGACTAAGGAGTCCAGATTAAAAAAAAAAGAACAGAACCGTGTAAAGCTAAGCCGAAAGCAATAAGATGCAGCAACTCCCATGCCTGGTTAGGACGTCAGCATCTACAATGGTAAAATGCTAGATGCAGGAGGCTCGCGTAATGTTGCGAATTGGTTTTTGGAGATTAAAAAAATCCCGCATGTGCATCACTTGATTCTAAAAGGCTACTCTTATTCTTTACTTAAGCTCTTTCTAACCCTTTGCGTGAACGAGGCCGTCCAAGTTAAATTGCCTACATAAGTGCTCCGAACCTCAAGCAGCATCATAATGAAATATGCAAGTGAATTATTGCACGAAGAAATACCGGAAGTGACAGAGAGGGGTCTCTAAACCTGCGTTTGATCACACAGTTTAGACTCATGTAAAATCCACTCACTCCAATGTAAAAATAACTATTCAATGTGGTTATTGCTTGACTGCCTGAACATGTGCGGTGAATTGCTCACTCTAATTCCATAGGCGGATTTACGGTTCAAGTAGCCTATTTTTTGGCAGCCTGAGCACTATTTTTTGATTGAAAAGAATATGGTTTTGAGCCCTGGAAAAGCGAGGCCACTCCTGATCTGCCGCTATTCATCATTCCCATGTGCACACTACTACATCGAGCCGTTTATAAGCCAGATTTCGCGACCTGGCAGCGCTCGTGCACAGTGCTTTGCTAAGCATTTTACATCTGACGCAAAACGTTCTTGAGGTGAAAGTATATTTTCAGAATCCCTGAGAGATTAAGGTTTTGATTGGAGAGTGTTGAGAGGACGCCCCCCCCCTCCGTTTTTCTTCTTTTACCCAGCCTTTCGGTGGCCTCGTCCTGCACTCGCTTCTGAGTCTCCTCCATGTCTCTCGCTCTAGCTTATTCTTTCCAGTCAGCAGTGTCGCATATACTCGTCCCTCATTTTCGCTTTATTCCACAAGCATGCCATCAGACCTGCAGCGAGGTGCATGAGACCGACTGATGGCTGCGTAGCCTACTCACCTACCAAACGGAGGGTACTGTTGAGAGAACCGCTACGAATCCTCTATGACAGGTAATTAAATCGTAAAACTAAAGGCAAATGTTCTAATTATTCAGTGTTGGCACAATGTAATCATGTAGATACTTATTTTGACATTATGGAAACAGTGCTGCTAACCAATGGCATATTTTGTGCAGCGGAATTTTTTTTTCTTTTTTTCTCTCTCTCGTTTTATTGTTTTATTATTTTATTGTATGAATGAATTTTATTATTTTACAGTTCTTATCTTACATGGTCCTCCGTATTATTTGCAGTGGGGATTGAAATCGGGTCACTAATCTCATCCGTTTCAAGGGATGTTTTCCGCCCCCCCAGTTTTCCGTCCACCGCCCGCCTCTGATTATTTGTTCTTGAACCGTCTGTCTTTTTACTTTTTACGATGTGAAGCACCTTGAGCTGCATTTTTTGTATGAAAGGTGCTATATAAATAAAGTGTATTATTATTATTACTATTATTATTACGCACTGTGGCCAAGAGATACAATATGAAAACGAATTTGCAGAGTCCTGGTTGCCAAATGGTTTTAATAAACTAACTTTCATAGTTTTTAATGCACCCTCAATTCCAAACGAAATGGAACAGTGCGTGACAATCAATTTGTAAGCTCTCGTTTAGTTGCGCTTAGCTGAGAAGAGCATGAAAAACTGTTTAAAGTTTCACCTTTATAACTGGAGCCTGATGTTTTTTTGAAAACATTCGCTAATTCTGAATGTGATGCTTGCAACAAGTTCCAAAAAATAGGACCAATGGCCCTGTTGTTCACCATCCCAATAACTGCACCCATTGTTCAGCATTTCTGAGAAAAGCTTTTCAGGAATCCAGAGTATGCATGAATATAGTATACTCAAATACATGAAGTGATTCTGGCTGCCAGTTTAATAGGAAATGATAGCGAAGAATTTTCCCATAATAAGTCAATGGGGAAAATATAATTAGAAAAAAAAAATGTAAAAATCAAAAACGTAATATTTTTCAAAACTGGGAACAGACATGGTGGACATTGTCCCAAGGATGCTCCATACCAAATTTGAAGTAAATTAAAAAATCCGGCTCGTAGTTTCAGAGAAGAAGATTTAAAAAATGTTGCTAAAAGATGATGATGCCAGTCACGACTACAACGCCAGAAGCCGCCTGATCATAGTTAGTCACAGTCGTTCATTTGAATTAAGCTCAAAGCCAATTCAATGGATTATTACAATATTTATGGGGAGTTGGACTGCATGAATGGGAAGCAGCTGTGGGTCAGTGTCAGTGGGTCAAAACCTGCTGACAGAGGTATACGCTATTGGGACATAGTTGGGACAAAGTGTAAATTGTGAATAAAATCAAAACGCAATGACTATCAAATCACACCAACCAGTATTTTATTCACAATAGAACAGAGATAACATAGCAAATGTTGAAACTGAGAAATTTTACAATTTTATCCACAAAATGAGCTCATTTCAAATTTGCTGGCTGCTAAAGGTCTCAAAAAAGTTTGGACAGGGGCCAGTTTACCATGGTGTAGCATCCCCTCTTCTTTTTAACACAGAGTGGAGGCGTCTGGGCATTGAGGAGACAAGTTTCTTGAGTTTAGCCATTGGAATTTGATCCCACTCTTGTTTAACACAGGCTTCCAGCTGCTGGAGAGTTTTGGGTCTCCTTTGACGCACTTTTCGTTTAATTATGCGCCAAATGTTCTCAATCGGTGAAGGATCAGGCCTGCAGGCAGGCCAGTTCAGCACACGGACTCTTCTACTACGAAGCCATGCTGTTGTAATAGCTGCAGTATGTGGTTTTGCATTGTCCTGCTGAAATACACAAGGCCTTCCTTGGAATAGATGTCGTCTGGAGGAGAGCATATGTTGCTCTAAAACCTTTATATACCTTTCAGCATTCATGGTGCTTTTTAAAACATGCAAGTGTCCCACACCATATGCACTAATGCATCCCCATACCATCAGAGATGCTGGCTTTTGAACTGAACGCTGATAACAGGAGGGGTGGTCTTTCTCCTTGTTAGTTTCTTGCGCTTAAGCAAAATTTATTCTAATACTGGCTGCAATATCATTCTTTCAATGCAAATTCATGTTTATTAATTCATATAAATTAATTCATATAACTGGAAAGACACTTGTAGAGCGCAGAGCACCACCAAGGGCAATAGTCCACTCTTCTAAATTAGCTCTGTTTTGCCAATAATAATGAACCTTTTGAGATGTATGGTATTTATTTATTCTACCGAGGATGTCGCCATGTTCACATAAGTGAAATATAATTTGTGCATCTGCGCTGCGAATCGGATCTGATACAAAATGTCCTGGGTTTTTTCTTTTCCCATGCCATCTCCTTCCAATGTGTTTCATGAAAATCGGGCCAGTAGTTTTTCCTTAAAGGGATATTTCATCCAAAAATCAAAATTCACTCATCTACTCACCCCAAGGCTAATCAAAGGGTCCAAGAATTTTTTTCGTCCTCAAAACACTTTTGAAGTTACAAAGAAAAACAGCACTGAAGACAAATCCCAATCAATTGAAGTCAATTGTGGCCATTCTCTCAAGCTTAAAAAAAACAACATTTAAAAAACACAAAATGCCTCCATACTGCTTGTGCGGCGTAAACCAAGTGTCCGTAAGCCCCGACATTCAAACTTGACTCGAAAAGATGTCTTTTCACCATGTTTTTAGCCTAAATGTCCAATGTAGCCACGTAGCTAGGAGTCTTGTTTATGCTCATAGAAGAATATTAAAATTCATACGGTGGCTGATGAGGGCAAATATGCTACAATGGCCCTAAACATCTCCAATTGGAGAAACACGCTGCAGTTATAAATGTTTGTATACCCTCGTTGGCCACTGTAGCTATGTTAAATAAACAGGGCATATGATGGTAACTACTGAAAATGCATTTCAGATATGTCTCCTTTTGATCTGGATAGGTGTAACTCTAATTGGTCAATTCCTATGGCAAGCCGTTTTAGACATTTAATCAGAAACAGTGATATGTTTTGTAGATATCAACAATTGTTTTTGAGAATTCAACATATCCAAATTGTCATTTTGACTTGTGGAACATCTGATTAAAGATATCTACAACTCAGTTCTCACTAGTCAAAATGTTAGTTCTTCATATCAACAATTACTTTCTTACTAGTGAAAATGTTCATTGTAGATATCTGTATCTCAATTTAAACAAGTCAAATTTTATTTCAGATATCTAATTCAGTTTTGACATGTTACAACTCCAAGTCAATATATCCATAATGTAATTTAGACTAGTTGCAGTTCTAATTAATGATATCTACAATTCCATTCTCACTAGTCAAAATGTTATAGATATCTTCTATTAAGTTCTCGCGAGTGGAAATGTCAATTATTGATATCAACAATTCAATTCTCACAAGTAGCAATGTTCATTGCAGATATCTACAATTGTCCTGACATCACTGATATCTCAAATGGAATTATTGTTTTCTAAAATTCAATTCAGACGAGTTCAAAATAAATGACTGATTGTCAGTGTATGGCCAGCTTTTTTAACATTCAACTGGTCGAGCTGACTTGTACCAATTTAGTTTTCACTGGTGGCAATTACAGTTCGACATGTCAAAATGTCATTTTGGCTTGTAAAAATGTTCATTTAAGATATCTGTAAAATAATTTTGACATGTAACAAACGTTTTCTTACATGTAGAAATTACATTTCAACTAGTCAAAACCGATTTTCAGATATCTTTAATTCAGTTATGGATGTCAGTATTGACTAGTAAGAATAAGCATTGCAGATTTCAACAATTGAACTTCCACATGGTGTATAAGGATCGTGACTCGTGAAAATGCATTTCTGATATATCCCACATAGCCAGAATGAATTTCGGATATGTGGGCGTTGGGCAATGAATATCCTTCAAGTGCTAATGCTCTGTGAAATGCACGCTTTTTGCAGTTGCTTAGCAACACTGTTGCCCCACATTTATTTACGAGTCGAGGAAGCTCATCAGTATTTGCCACATTAAAAAAAAAAAACAAAAAAAATACAGGGACTGCTGTCTCAGTACTAACCAGAATTTGCTTCCTCCTCCATTTTCTCTGATCATCACCCCCATTCAGGGGAAGAATGGCCATCGTGAATACCGGTTTTCCCGGTGCGCCGCTGCTTTAGCGGGCTGGTCCAGCTGGCCAAAAAAAAAAAAAAAAAAAAAACGCAGGTGGGTGAGCATAGGCGCGCATGGGGCGGTTTTTTAAACAACATGCCTTATCATCGTAATTGCACTACTGAATATTTACTTAATTCTCATAGCAGTGAGCTCTACTACACCCATTTTGTTTCAGCGGAGATCCAGCGTGACATTACTGGGAGACTCAGGGCTTTATATCGCACTTTTGATTGTTCTACAGTACTTCACTATTCCAGTTGTATTGCGTCATGGCCTTTTTTTTGGTATCTATTTATGCATTTGCTTTATGCTATATGAATGACTGAAAAACTGTTTCTTGCAAATTAAAAAAAAAAAAAACGATGTATGGACTTAGGCCAGCCACAATTTATTCAATTTTGTTGTTTTTTTCCTAAAAGCTTAAGAAGGCAGGCTTGCTGGCAAATTTGCTTGACCAATGGCCTTGCTTGTCCCTGGCTGCGTTAACAGTCTAAAAACGCGTTACTACAAGATCAGACAAAAATGTCAAAAAGCAATGGAGAGGTGGAATAGCTTCGAGAATAAAGGAAGCAGGCATTGGAGGCTCAGGCTTTCAAATACAAAAAAGAAAAATGGACCAGCTGTTTGGCCATGATGAGGCAAGTGGTTTTCAGTTGGAGGGGGACATGGAAGCGGTAAGACTGACGTTAAATCATTAGGCTATCACAAGTAGCTACATGTCGGTTAAAATTTGCTTGAGCTTACAAAACAACCCCACTGATGGTCACGTTATTAGCCTACTATTTAATGCATATTGATTCATTGTTATTCGGTGCCAAATTAAATTTGTCCCGGAATAGGTCAACAGGAAGACTTTCCAAATTTTCCATTTCAAAACCCTATCTTGATGTTCAGAATCACCTGTCATTAAACTTGCAACCAGCGAGTTCTGTGGTTCTGAAGCTAATGGGCCATTCTATTCCCTTTATCTCTGAGTAAGATATGCAACATTATTTAAAAAAGGCTATGAATCAATCCAAATAATGCAATGGTCTTATTGAAAAATTCTAAATGGCTCCCAAAGTCACATTTCTTTTTCCCATCATTCATGTAAATATAATAATAATAATAATATTTCCGTAAAAATAAATTAGTTTATATTTTGACAATGTTATGTTTTTAATATAGGACAGCATCATTGAATATAATTTATTTCAGGACATCTTTAGGATAAATAGGATCTTTAATATTAATAGGACTGTCTGTTTTTGGACATTGCCCCACCCAACCCCTGCCCACAGAGTAGTTAATTCACTCATATGTATACAAGTTAAACCAGTGGCGTAACTGTTGACAGTGCAAGCGGTGCACTGTACCGGGGCACAGCAAGTGTAAGGAGCTTGATAAAATGTCTTGCAGGGACTTAGAAGAATTCGTTTTTTCCCGACTGCAGACATCTTCACAGGTGCGATCAAACCATCTCACTTAACCCCTTAAGCCTGAACGCCCCCGGTACCGGGGGCGGTGGTTACGCATGATAAATACAGCATGTTTCCAAATAGCAACATTGTCATGCGGCATATCCACTTTACACAAAGAAACTCAGCAAAAAGCACATGTTGACCATTTTTACCTCAACCGAACACAATTCAAACACCAACAATGGCCCCTCCAAGGGGTGGTAAGGGAGGGCCGAGGCCACCACGCAAAAATGACTGGCCCCCCCATTGGCCCCCCCAATCGACGAAACCTGTCAGTTATTCAAATTTTTGTCATAGCATAAAAACCATAGATCGCATAATGGGCGGAACAAATGTGATTTTGTCCAGGTATTTACCGGACACTTCTGTAACCACACATAGTTCCCTCGTTTTTGGGGTAGGAGGCAAAATAATTTTCTGCAGGTTGGTTGGTTCCATTACATACATCAGCGAATTACAGCTCGGCTGTGGTACTATTATACATGGAATCTGCCAATCACAGCTCGGCTGCACTCATGTATCAATGAGAATGGAAACGCATTCGACCTTACCACTGTCAGGTGAGTTGTGCATGCGGCAAATTTGTAAATCCTCGTCCAACAACAACAATGTAAGTGCTCCGCAATGCGCTAAATTACAAGTAAACTAGCTGGTCTGCTGCAGAAGTCCAACAGTCTATTTCTTAGGCCTTGGCTTCGGTGACTAATACTGCGGATCGGAGAGCAAATTTTGTGATATCAGAAAGTGAGGATGATGTTTGACGTTATTAGCCCCAAAAACACAGTCTGCTTCATGACCGTAGACTGTTCATGATACAGGCTCCAATTTGAGGCATTGAGCTGATAAGCATATGGTCGTCACTGGAGTGCATTGGGGAGGCGTTTCCAGTTAGTTTCTGAACCAGTATTTTGAACATCTGCAGTGGACAAAATACTGTTCAACAACCGCTGGCTAATTATCGGGACCCCAAAGAAAATAGACTATAAATCTATAAGAACCGCAGCTTTTCTCATCTTTATCATACTCTATTGAAAATAAATAATTTTGCACCCGGACCAACCAGTCACCGATTTCATTCATGCTGCGCAAATAATCCTCAAAAATGCAGGACTTCAGATCAGAGTAGAAGGGAGCATCCAATCTAATCCATCACGATAGAGGATAAGAGATTGATGTTGATACGAGCTATGGATGCATGCGTCCAGTGGCAAATGGATTTATTTGGCTAGCTCATATCAACATCAATCGCTAACCTTCTATCCTGATGGATTAGATCGGATGCGCTCTTCCACTCTGATCTGAAGTCCCGCACGTACATGATTAGCCGCGCGGCATGTAGGAAGTCGGTGACTGGTTGGTCCGGGTGCCAGGTGATTTATTTACATTAGAATACGATAAAGATGAGAAAAGCTGCGGTTCTTAGATTTATAGTCGATTTTCTTTAGGGTTCCGATAATTAGCCAGCGGTCAGTTAAAAAGTATTTTGTCGATTGCAGCAGATGTTCAAAATACTGGTTCAGAAACTAACTACGCTTCCCCAATATACTCCTGTGACGATCATATGCTTATCAGCGCAATGCCTCAAGTAGGAGCCTGCGTCACGAACAGTCTACGGTCACAAAGCAGTCTGTGTTTTTGGGATAAAAACGTCGGACATCATCCTCACTTTTGGATATCACAAAAGCTCTCTGATCTGCAGTATTAGTCACCGAAGCCAAGGCCTAACGAATAGAGTATTAGGCTTCTGCAGCAGACCATTTACTTGCTATTTAGCGTATTGTGGAGCACTTTAATCGTGATTTACTCATTTGTAAAGTTTTTGGCCATCTATAATCTTGAAATAGTATGATTAACAGTGCATACTTGTAAATAATTTAAAATACAATGTGTTAAACATAAATTTTTTGTCAGCTAATATTTATGATTAAGTGACTCATATCCTGATTGGAGGTGATGCATTCAAAATGTTATTTGATAGGTTCCTGAACTAATCTCATGTGAATATCATAATCTGACATTCATATGATAAGACAAAACTGTATGCAATTTATTATGCAATAAAATAGTGTATTTGCATTAATTTGTGTACCGGGAAAATCCTTATGTATCTTACTTAGTGGGCCACCCCCATGATATTCTCTGGCCCCATCTGGCTCCCCCACTAAATATTTTCTGCAGGCGCCACTGAGCACCACGCAAGTAAATAAGCATGTAGCAAAACATAGGATAAAATCATCTCAGTCGCAAGAATTTCTCCTGAATTTGTGCTACGCATACAAACGATACCTCAAATGAAAGAGGAAAGTCCACAGAATCCAACGATATATGCCCTGTCATTTTAAACCGACACCAAACTCAAAGAACAGCAGACATACACTTTACAGTCTACAGAGAAAAGCAAAAAAATTTCATACCTTTGATGTTTAGTTATAAAAAACTGTTTGAGGGTAAATCCACGCTTGCTATTGTAAATTGAATGTGTCCGTGTTATAACGAAACTAGATCTTTCAGTTTCCAAGCATGTTTATCTTCTCAAGCATTGCTTCAAAGATCTCAGCCCCTCCGCATTCAGCTCGCTTGCAATGTATTTTCTTCTTTGTGATCGGCTTGTGATGCTGTCAGTAAAACTTTGCCAGTAGCCATTCGATTCTATGGGCTCTGACGTTTCCAACGAGCCCTAAACCACCTTAATCGCACAAACCTAGCCTGAGAAAGAGCCTTGCGTTCCCAGTGATTATCCGCTAAATATTCAACCGTCGTTTTCAAAGTCGTTTTCTGAAAAAAAAACTTTTCAATTCAAGCCTTTATTTAAACTCGGAACCCACTGAGGGAGACCCTCATTTTTGGTGGGGCTGAATGCACAAATGGACAATTATAAAAACAAAAAATCATACAAAGAAAAAAGGAGGGAAACACAAAACAATGAATAAAAAATAAATGAATTAAAATATTAATGAAAACACACACATGATGATACCGAAAAGTCTCAGATCTTGGCCGTACATCATTGAATGATGGAAGAGAGACCAGTTTTAAAGTGCTTTGTAGTAAATTCCAGGAATATGGAGCAGAGAATTGGAAGGCGATCTTACCAAGCTCAGTACGAGCACAAGGGACCTCAAGCATAAGCCAGTCATTTGAACGAGTAGGATAAGGGTTATCATACAGCGTTAGTAACATGGAGATATAAGGTGGCAATTTACCAAGATGTACCTTCAGTATAAACAACAACCAGTTCCTATTTCGCCTCATTTCAAGAGATGACCAACCAACCATCACTACTTCTATTTGAGTGATGTGTCTGTCTCCCTCTGTCAGCAGTGCGTAGCGCACAACGTACATCACTCATCATATGTCATTACGTTACTGTGAGATTAACGCTGGCCTTATCATTTCTCTTTGCTTCACACAGGCTCGATGTAGCCTTGCTTCATTTCGCACAGCTGGACCCCAAGTTTGCAGTACTGGCTTCAGTCAGTCTGGAGCGAACTCAAAAGCGAAGGTGATCTTTCGCTACAAATCCGAGCACATAATGAGATTAACTATGAACACCCCGGCTAAGTTCACGGCATTCGCTAGCGAAATGCTTGCATCGGCGGGATATTCTAAAACGCTTAATGTGAAAAAAGCTTCACATAGCTTAATGCACCAAAGCAGCAACCCAGGGCTGCCAACTCTCACGCATTTGGCGTGAGAAATGCGTGAGATTCAGTGGCATATTCACATTCCCGTTCTGTAGTCAGCAATCACTCAATCAACGCAATGCATGTGTTTCATGATCGTTCAAATTGTTTCAATGAAATAAGACCGATTGAAACATTTTTATGTAATTCCATTGCTTCCAACCCCCGAGTAAAGAAGAGCGTGAGAAGTCAGGAGTCATAATTGATTTCCATGTTACTAGTGGTGAAATTCACCGTTACGCATGTGAAACTGATAAACCTCCATGCACAAGGACTTCAATTGCACCTGAGAATCTCTTTCAAACGCGCTGATTGAATAATTGCTGACTACAGCCCGGGAACATGAATATGCCACTGAATCTCACGCATTTCTCACGCCAAATGCATGAGAGTTGGCAGCCCTGGCACCCAATCAGCGCCAAATTCCTCTCAGGCCTTTCTGGTCAGGAGCACTTTTAATTTAAAACCGAAGATTGAGGAATATGGTGCTTACATCATGTTAAGCGTTTTCCCCTCCATTGACGTACATTATGAGGAAAAAGCTTAACATAGTTTCATGTACTTAAACAGCAACAAATTATTGGGAAATTCCTCGCAAACATCTTGGTTTTAATTTTTTGATTGGAGAAAGTGCTCCAGACAAGGAATGTCAGAGAGGCATTTGCTGATTTTTGGCCGCTGTTTCGGAAGATGAAACCACGTTAAGCTTTTTCCTCATAATGCGCGTCAATGGAGGGAAAACGCTTAATGTGATAAAACATCTGTTTTCTTCGGACTTCGGTTCTGGTTTTTTAATAGGAGAAAGTGCTCTTGACAAGAAATGTCAGAGGAATTTGGTGATTATTGGTCGCTGTTTTGGAACATTAAGCCACGTTAAGCTTTCTCCTTATAATGTGAGTCAATAGGAGGAAAAACGCTCAATGTGGTCTAACGTTTGTTTTCTTCGGACTTCGGTTTTCATTTTTTTATTGAAGAAAGCGCTCCTGACCAGAAATGCCCAAGAGGAATTTGGCGCTGATTGGTCGCTGTTTTGGTGCATTAAACCAGGTTAAGCTTTTTCCACGTTAAACGTTTTAGAATGTCCTGTATCATAGAAGTAAAGCCAAGCTGATCTTTTGCTACAAATCCGAGCACGCATTCGCTAGTATCATATAAAAGACAGTGGTGAGTATTATAACTTGCACCTGCGATAAATCTAAGGGCGGAATGATAAACTGAATCAAGCAGCTTTAATGTTGTAGCGGCAGCATGTCTATACTTTCCTGCAAGACATGGGAAAGCAAGATTTGTTTCTGTACAAGAAGCCAACTTTCTGACGGGGTTTAGTGACAAGGTTACCAATATCATATTTGAAATTGAATTTATGATCAATCCAAATTCCAAGATACTTATACTCTGAGACTCTCTCAATGGAAGAGCCATTTGCCATGGTGATGCATAGACTATCAGGGTTAATATTTTTTGCATTTGTAAAAAGCATAAATTTAGTCTTACTTGCATTTAAAACTAGTTTAAGGCTTAAGAGTGCCTCTTGCAGGGCATTAAATGCTTACTGGAGTCTTTCAGTAGCCAGTTGTGCAGAATCTGCTATACAATAGACAATCGTATCATCAGCATAAAAATGGGCTTGGCAGTTTTTAGTGTAGAGGCAGTATCAATTTTGTACAAAGTAAAAAGGACAGGACCCAAAATTGAACCCTGCGGTATACCTTTTGAAGTGGGTAACAGCTCTGATTGGAAATTTCCTGCCTTCACACCTCTCATGCAGATAGTTCTGAAAGAATTTACAAGCAGTAATATCCATACCAATATTTGAAAGTGTTTGTAGGAGCAAATGATGGTCTATGGTATCAAATGCCTTAGAAAGGTCTACAAAAAGGGCAGCACAATGCTTCTTTCTATCTAATGCAGTTAAAATGTCATTTGTAACCAAAGTGACAGCAGTGATTGTACTGTAATTTGATCTAAACCCAGATTGAAGAGGACTGAGAATTGAATAAGACGAGAGGTAGGATTTGAGTTGAGAGTTAACTAAGGTTTCAAAAATGTTTGCCAAATATGGTAGCTTAGAAATTGGCCGATAATTATTTAACTCATTAGTGGTGCCACCTTTATGTAATGGAGTTACATGGGCAGTCTTCCAGGCCATCGGAAAACGACCCGAGGCAATGCAGAGATTAAAAACATGAGTTAATTGTTCAATGATGGATGGAGCTGCCAATTTTATAGGGTAAGCATCAAGATTATTCTCTCCAGTCGGACATCTGGCATTTATGACTTGCATAGCATCCAGAACGTCAATAGATGAGAAGGGTCGGAAGGTGAAAGAGGAAGTGGAATCCATTTTACCCACACATGTATCAGGAGCACTGGGACGATCGGGGTGGATTTCTTCAAATAAGTGGCCGGCACGTATGAAGTGCCCATTAAAGATTGATCAAATTTCTTTTTGATCAGCAATTTTACAGTCATTTAATTTAATATGCGAAAGAAGTGAGGAACTAGATTTTCCATTTATGGAGTTCACTGCTTTCCAAAACTTGGCTGGATTAGAAGATAAATTAGTTATTACATTCAGATAGTAGGTAGATTTAGCCTTTCTTACAGCTACAGTGCATCTATTACGAAGCCGTCTGAAAGAGAGCCACAGACTAGGATCACCAGATTTTCTAGCTAAAGCCCAGGCTGAGTTTCTCAATTTAAACTCGGTGGACAACTCTGGGGTAAACCAAGGAGTTATTCTGCCTTTTATTCTAATCTTTTTGAGTGGAGCATGAGCATTAACAACGGAGTTGAATGTCTCAGTGAAGAAGTCCAGTGCCAACTGAGCATCATAGTAATTAGCTGTGGAACTAATGTCACTATGAGCAATATCTGCTAAAAAGGATTGTTCATTAAAATGTTTAAAATTTATTCTCAGGGCCACATAAGATTTGTTCTTTTCTACACGAGTGCTTCTGATACATGCAGTGGGGCAATGATCTCTGAAACCTAATTCAAACACTCCACTGGCAACAATTTTGTCAGTTCTATTGGAAAAAATAAGATCAATCAATGTGGACTTTGAACAGTCTTTTAAATCAGGCCTAGTGGGATCAACTAACAATTGAGTCAGGTTTAGGTTCCCACTGATCTCTTTAAGATAATCTGAATTTGAATTAAACCAGTTTAAGTTAAAATCACCACTTATGATAAGTTCATCATTTGCATATTGTGCAATTAGATTCCCAAGTGCATCAATAGAATCCTTGCCAGCAGATGGAGGTCTGTAGACACCAGCAATGACAAAAGAGGTAGGCCCAAGGTGAACTCTCAGACTAATAAATTCAAAATATTCAGGCTTGGTTACAGAGTGCAATACAGTGATTGAGATATTAGATTTTATATAAACTACTACTATGAGGTCGATTTGCAGTACTGCCCATCTGTCGGAAACAAACTCTCAAACGGCCTTTCGTCCGATAGTTAACATTCAGCTGCACAGCGACCGCTCTGGTGGACATCCCTGCATCCAGCTTGCCAATGGCACGTTCCCGCATGACCTGAAATCAATGCATCACTGAGCAAATGCTCACTGACAGAGAGATAGATTAAAAAATGGTATACAAATCAAGAGAGATATCCCTATTGTACAAGTAAAAGTCAGCATATGCTCACTTAGAGTTGTTAACTCCATGTGGCATCAATATTTGACATGGGACGTTTATATTTTTGTTCACTGTATTATATTGGTGTATCGGCGGTGAACAACGGGGGGGCCACCGTGGTTTATAGTGGAGAGAGAGGTTCGCTGATGGGTAGAGGGAGATGTGGTAAAATACGGCTGCAGAGGAATTTTTGCAAGATTTGAGGCTGTAACATTGCGGTTTGAATTATGGAGAGGAAATCTTAAAGAAATTTGGGTCGGGATAGAAAATAAGGGTCCTGGCACCATATGAGCAACGAAAGGGAGGAATGAGGACTCTACAAGACAGGCACTAGGACCCAGGGGAAGTCAGTGGTCATATGACTCATCATGATGTGTTGACGATGTGCAGGTGCTTTGATTATCTGATAGTTGTTTGACTGAGGTGGAGATAGTGTACGAAAAGTTTGCAGCTAAAGCACGGGCTCCATGTGGGCTGGGGTGAATACCATCTCTTTTAAAAAAGGATGGACGTTCCCAGAAAAGATTAAAATTTTCAATCAAAACAAAGTTGCGCAAGAAGCATTCTGACTGCAACCAGGTATTGAGGCTGAGCAACCTGCTAAAATGCCCTACACCCTGATGATAAGAAGGAAATCGGCCCAGAAATAAAAACAGTTTTACCGCAGTCCTCGAGAAGTTTAAAAAGAGTGATAAAATCACGTTTTAAAACCTCGGATTGCTGACGGGCAGTGTCGTTGGTGCCAATGTGGATTACAACATTTTTAGTGTGAGAATGTTTAGTAAGAAGAGACGGGACCAGTGGCTTAACCATGTCTGAAACCGTAGCGCCCGGATAGCAGTAAGTTGTGGCAGCATTTGATTGAATGTGTCTGACAATGGAATCCCCAACAATCAGAGAGACAGTGCGACAGGGCTCGGAGTTCTGAAGCAGAGGGGTAGCTGCAGAACGAGCAGTGGACTGCATGGTGCCATATCGTGGACGGGTGGCGAAACAATTAATTGATGAAGCGGACTGCTTAGACGCAGCCGTGTCCAGAAGGCCATTAGACTCTGGACGAGAGGGGGTTGTGGTGACCGGTTCTAGGGGGGACATCCCGCTCAGCCAGAATGGAAAATCTATTGTTCACCTGGACCTTGGGTGGATGGACAGGAGACGAACGAAACCAGAGCTTCCCACCAGTTTCACATGAATACTGACGGCACAACAGTACAAACAAGGTGAGTGACTTGTTTTCTTCACTCATTCTTTATATGGGCAATTTGACATCAGTGTAACAGTCAAATGACGTAGCCTAGAGGTTAGGGTGCAGGGCTGCAACACAGGCGGCCAGGGATCACTGGTCAGTTGTGCTCTCAGTAAGTCAATGGTACCATTTTTCTTGTATAAATAATTGATGGGGATTTTGTTCTTTTTACTTTTTTCCCCCATTTTTCAACTTTTCCTTTGTATTCATAATCTTATTAATTTGCTTTTTTTAAATAAATCTGCTCCAGTGGAGCCAAACTTCATTTTCCTTGTATGTATTGTCTTTGAATGGGAAATTGTATAGGCTATAGGACTGGCAGAAATAATCATTAAAAAAAATGTATAAATTCTAAAAATTAAAAACTGGTTGTATTTGGGTGGAATGTATGCCTGTAGTGACATATAAGTGAAATTAGATGAGTTTTACAGTTTAATATCTGAGAAATCTTATTTGGCACACAAGATACTTGAATTGCCAATTTGGAGAACCCACCTGGACATTCCTCTCTAATTTTGTTCTGATTTACTTGATTAGAATATACTTTGGCACAGATAATGGTGAGATTCTGTGCTTTAATTTTTTAGAGGTTTCAGACTGCAACTAAATAATTTCACAAGGGATAGAAGTAAAACTTTGTTTGTTGCAAAATGAGATCTTTGATTTATACTGTGTTCCATCTTCATTTACTCTGACTCACAGTGACATATATACTGATTTTTACACCATGGCAGAAATCCCAAATGGTTTTACCTTTATTATGATACCAAGATTATTCAAATGGACCAAATAGTTGCAGAGATATACTCATTTCATTTTGTGCTTGCCATTTTCGAAAAAGAGGCTCAGGGCTTAAGAGGTTAAACAGCTTCATAGGCCTTCATCATGGTTTTGAATTGAGTGGTTTTTTTTTTTGTTTGTTTTTTTGTCTTACTGAAATGTTATAAAACTATGTTTTATTAAAAAATAAATGTTATTCGAATCCACCACTAAAAATCCACTGCTGAAATTCCGAAGGAATAGGGCTTGCTGGGAAATGCTAATTTGTCCAATGACCTGGTTCCCTGTTCTTTGTAATAACTTGCGTTGACATCACGTCAATTTCTCCTCAACCTTTTAGCAAGAAGCTAGTGTTCTATTTTGAGTAAACGATAAACTTAGCGTAGCAGCATAATGTTCAGTAAGCCCAAACAAAAAAGCTGCACCCTAAAGGGAAAGAAAAACGGGAAAAGGATGAGTATAGTGCTACCCTGACTAAATTAGATCGTTTTTCACACATGCTTCTGCTTCATCAAATGCTTGCACTGTTAATGCGTACCAAGAGGCTAACGTAAGCTCACCATCACTTAAATGTAATTGTTACCTCTCATATGAACGTAGAACATTAATTGACAGTAGATCCTGACCGATCCTGTTGGCGAGTCTGGAGATTTAAATCATCAGTTAAGTTACACTGCTGTGGCTAGCGCGTAATTATGCACGGACCATTGTCTTCCCATGAGACCCGCTGGGGGATCGCTGCAAGTATTGAAGCTTAAAATATGCTCTTATTTTAGACTATGTCATTAATATTTTCCTCATTAATAAAGTATTATCAGCATGTGATGAGCCACCATGCTTTTCTCGATGGCTATTTGTCCTATGCTCATCGACATACTGTGTCTGTTACTTTTGTGTTAATTTGTTAATGTAGGCTGGCTAAAGCTATTTCAGATGTGTGGTAGTTGGAGAAATCAGGCTGTGGCCTTTTTTTTTTTGAGTCCAACGCAGGCTGTTAGATTAGCGTTGATTACTTTGACGCTTCCTCTGCTGTCCGCGGTGCTAATTAAAGGCAGGTTTACAGAATGAGAGTTGCATGATGAGCCTCTCCATGGTGACATTGCTATTGTCTGCTTGTGTGGGGTGGGGGCAAAAAAATTTTGCACCATGGCCAATCACAATTATGTTACGTTACTGAGTTCAACTTAAAGGTGACTCAGAATATGTGTATGTTGGTGTTTGACGGGACAACACTTTCTACACCAATTATTTTGTTTTTTTATACACCAATTATTTTTTTGAAGGGTAACTGGTGTTATATAAACTCAAAAACAAATCATATCAAAGTTCAATGGGAAGTATAGTCCAATATGATGTTAAAATGCATACTTTTTTGTCAAATAACATAATTTTTTTTTTTTTTTTTTTGCCACTACCTCCCTGTCCCTGCCCCCTGGAGAGTGGGCCAGTCAGGTACGAATTCCCGGGCCACTTTTTTGCCCCAGTCCGGCCCTGCCCTCATTGTCATGTGATCTCAGTCACCGTAAGATGTCACCCAAATTATCATGTTAGTTTCGGATATGTAATTACCATATTAGTTTCAGGTATGTGGCCCCAATTACCATATTCGTTTCGGATATGTACCCATAAAATGTTAAAACGGGTTGCCGAACATTTTTGATGGTGGAAATTGCTTTTTAGATATCTGAAATTGAATTCTGACTGGTAACAAAGGAAATAGTTGATATCTAAAATATAATTGTCACTTGTGAGAATGTAATTTCAGATATCTACAGTGGCATTTCAGATATCTGAAATGCAGTTGTAGATATTTGAAATGATATTCTTAGTAGTTATGATTCTACACGAACATATCAGTAATTTAATTCTGTCTGGTCAGAATTGAATTTTAGATAGCTATAATTCCATTTAAGGTATCTGTAATGCAAGGACAATCGTAGATATCTACAATGAACATTGCCACTAGTGAGAATTGACTTGTTGATATCAACAGTTAATATTCCACTAGTGAGAATTGTAGTTATCTGTAAATAACAGTTTGATCAGTGAGAATGGAGTTATAGATATCATTAATTAGAATTGTAACTAGTCAAAATTACATTATGGATATTTTGACTTGGAGTTGTAACATGTCAAAACTGAATTCGAGGTATCTGAAAAAAAATTTGACTAGTTTAAATTGAGTTACAGATATTAACAATGAACATTTCCATTTGAAAGAAAGTAGTTGTTGATACCAAGAATGAACATTTTTATTAGTGAGACCTGAGTTATAGATATTTTTAATTAGAATTTCCACTAGTCAAAATTACATTATGTATATGTTTGCTTGGAATTCTCACTATTCAAAAAGCAGTTGTTTATCTCGACAATTGTTATCATGGCTACTAATTAAAGGAGGAGACCGCATTTTTAAACCAGTGAGTCTTCTATTAGGCTTCAAGAATTCTACCTTCTGCTGAAATATACTTTGCGGAGGCGCAGTCTCCTCCTTTAAATGTTAAAATGGCTTGCCATAAGCCCATAGTGCCGCTGAATCTGTGTTTGAGAAACAAGCTCTTCGTGCTGAAGAATCTGTGTGTGAGAAACAAGCTATAATCCCGGCTGAATCACTGTGTCAGAAATTGGACCTTAGTGTTGCTGAATTTGTGTGAGGGAAACAAGCCCTTAATGTGTGAAAAATGTTTCTTCGTCATCTGACGATTCAGGGCCTCAGTTCTCTATTCAAGACTCAACAAGTCCAGAACAGATGGAGCTCAGAACTTTCAAGCTAATTCTCTCCACCTTTTCCAACATCTCCAACTTCACCACAAGCAATGACACGGATGTCCTGCAGTCCGAGGGCCCTTACCAGACAGTGGAGGTGGTGATCATTGTCCTGGTTACAGGGTCCCTCAGTCTCATAACGATTACTGGGAACATACTGGTCCTGCTTTCAATCATAATTAACAGGAATCTCCAGACTATAAACAACTACTTCCTCTTCAGCCTGGCATGTGCAGACCTGATTGTTGGGGTCAGCTCCATGAACCTGTACACAGTCTACAATGTGGTTGGATATTGGCCATTGGGCCCAGCAGTCTGTGACCTTTGGCAGATCCTGGACTATGTGACCAGCAATGCCTCTGCCTGGCATCTACTTATCATCAGCTTTGATCGTTACTTCTGCGTCACCATGCCACTTAGCTACCCTGTAAAAAGGACCACCAAAATGGCAGGCATGATGATTGCAGCAGCCTGGGTTATTTCCTTCATCCTGTGGGTCCCACCCATCCTGTTGTGGCAGGTTATTGTAGGTGAACGCACTGTGCCAGAGGGCGAGTGCTATGTCGAATTCCTGTCTAATCCAATTGTCATCTTTATCACCAGCATTACTAACTTCTACCTGCCTGTTGCCATCATGATCTTACTGTATTGGCAGATCTCCAGGGCCAGCAAGAGCCGTGTGAAGAAGGGCAAGCACGACCCAAAACAAGACAACACTTCCAACAGCAAACCAGAAAACCACATAACAATGCCCTGTGATGATGAAAAGGTGAAAACCCATCACACAGAGAGGAGCCAGAATGGCGGAACAGGTGGAGTCGGGGAGGAGGAGCCGAGTGCACCAGTACATCAGAGAAATGAAATTGCTGAGGCCCCTGCAGGTCAGGAAGGAAACCCCACAGCCCATGGCCTAAATGCTACAATGGAAAAGCAGCTTCCCACAAAGAAGGCATTGCTATCGCGTGAGAAAAAGGTTACACGCACAGTAATGGCCATTCTTGTTGCCTTCGTGGTTACCTGGCTGCCATATTCCAGCATGGTGCTCATCAACACCTTCTGTTCAACCTGTATTCCCTCCAGCATGTGGAATCTCAGCATCTGGTTCGTCTACATCAACAGCACCATCAATCCAGCCTGCTATGCTCTCTGCAACGCCTCCTTCAAGAAGACCTTCAAACAACTCCTGCTCTGCCAGTACAAGGACATTCGCTTGGGCAGATAAAGAGGTGTGATTATTTCTATTTTGTTTCTGCAGGAGCTCTTCTCTGTCATTTCTGTATATCTCCTCCTGCATCACTTTAAACAACAGCAGGTAGAAGCTGAAGAAGTAGAACTATAGACACACGACCAATAGGCGTAAAGTCAAACTGCACACATTTCTATGCCTGTGAACTTCATTAGAATTAAAGCACATTTACTGCAGAACTGAGACTCAAAGGGAGTTCGCAGTGACTCATGAGATCAGACAGGGCATCCTCTTAATTTAAATTTTCATCTGATATAAATGATGTATTACTGAATGTACAGTGCCCTACAAAAGCTTGCAGTCACTTTGAGATGTTGATGGTTTACAAAAACAAATACTTTTAATTAAAAATACAAGCATGAAATACTCAGATCCCCCCGCAAGGGGATGGCTGATATCTGGCATTGAAAAAGCATGCGGAGAATGGACAGACAGATGGGCAATAGGACAGATAGAAGTTTGAGTTGACACATCTACAAAATTAGAAGTATCCATATACTAAATTTTATTGAGAAATATTGAGGGGTTTGGGAGTTCTGGCTCAGAAAAGAAGCATGACAGATGGACTGAGGAACAAGACCCATACCAATAGTCTTTCCACTCTGTGGCAGAGGATATTAACCCTTAAATGCCCCCAGTGACAAATTTGTCACACGATTTTGGGGGTTGTCAAAACCACTGACCCCACATAAATTTTGCAACCTAATGCCCATAGTGACATATTTAGACCATCAGTGCTGCCATCTGATGCATAAAAGTGGAACTGACACTACACTTCTGCACCAGCTAACCTTTCTAATATGGCGCCATGCTGTTCCATGGTGGAATCCAGAGCGATAGATCAGCACCCATTCATCACTGGATAAAGTAGACAAACAGGTAAGCTAATGAAAAATTACGCTATGCCTAATACTTCAGCTACATGTCAACTGTTTTATCATTCAAGTCATTTTTAGCAATAAGGTCCCCGAAATGCCCATTGTGACATATATGTCACAAAATCAAAATGAGGTCAAAGGTCACCAAAAATTAAAAATTGCAATTTTGTTATAAGCCCCTCCCAGGACATATTAACAGAATACATAGATTTTTCTTTCAACTTTTTACTATAGTTGGGCATTTAAGGGCTAAGCCGAGGCCTTATTATAATAAAACTTGATTGCAATTTCTGTTTGAAACAGTTTTTTTTTTTTTCTTTTTTCAGATTTTTCATATGATTGCAAACCCCAATTTTTTGGAGTGTCAGGTCTCGCCTCCTGCAGTTCAGCACGTCGGCTAATTAAGACCTGTACCGCACCCCCACTCATCAGTCAACTCAAATCATCGGTTTTTTATTCCCGCTGAGTGGTAGCAGCGGGTCTATATGCAGAGCTTCATACTTTCTCTTTGCAAAGTCACGTAACCCACACGCCTGTGCTGTTATTTGCCTTTATGCCTAAAAGGCTTATTCTTGCATACTCGTGTATAAATATCGTAAAGCTAAAACCTTCAGACATCGTGTTGTGTAAGTTCTGTAACTTTGTTTATTTAAGGAACCTCGCTTCCTCTTTTGTTTACCATTTCTGTAATACAGGGTTGCTATAAGGTAGTTTTCTGTCTGTATTACTTATAGTCTATTTTTTGTTAAGGAACTTTGTTTCCTATTTTGTTTGTATTTTTGTGTATGCCTCCCGCTCGTGCAGTCGGCATAATACAATCTGTAACCGAATCCATCCTTGCACTTGAGTCCAGTCCACATTTTCCTGTCCTCCTAGCCATTTGTTACAAGCAGCCATTCCTCCAGTGTACAAATAACAAATGCCATGAACAATACATCATCCCATCTTTTAAGATATTTTCACGAATTCTGGACACAAAAACAACAATTACAGAAATAAAAATAAACATTGAGCTTCAACATTTATTTGATGGTAGAAATCCACTTGAATGATTTGAAGATTCAGTTTGTTTCCCCCATCTGGAATCAAGATTCTTCTTCTTCAAGACCACTGGTCTTGCATTCAGGATGCTGACATTTTGAAACCACGTCACCTCTAAACCGACACACACAGCAGGAGAAGATTGCACACAGAGGGAAGCACCCTGCACGTAAAAGGGTGACAGACTGCACCTACAGTGCTATAGACTGCACACAAAGGGCTTCGTACTGCATGTAGAGGGTCACACACTGCACAAAGAGGGCTACTCACTGCCAACAAAAGGAAAAACTGCACAGAGGGGTGTAGACACAGCAGACAAAGGACTACACACTGCAAACAGAGGGCAACACACTGAACAAGGAAGACTACAAACAGCACACAGAGGGACACACACTGCACAGAGAGTTAAACACAAAATACAGAGGGCTACAGACTCCGCGAAGAGGCTCACAAACTGTGTAGAATCGGCTATACACTGCACACAGGGGCAAAACACTGCACAAAGAGGGGTAACACATGGCACAGAAGGCTGTACACTGCACAAGGAGGCTAAACACCACACAAAGGGCTGCATCTGGCAAACAAGGGTTAACACACTGCACATTGAGGCTTACACACTGCACACAGAGCTCTACACATTGCACACGATGACAAACATTCACAGCAGACAGCTGTTTCCTGCAAAATGTAGAAGTCAAGAATGTAGCGTTTTCCATTAATCATGTTACTGTGTAGTTCGCATGTTTCAAGTGCTATTCATGTGATATTTGCGTGGAGAGTTTTGATGCAAAAATGTCAATTTTACTGAATGAATTGTTTGCTTCAAGACAGTGTGATATTTACGATATTTGTGTTTCTGGATTGTGCGTGTAAAGTTTTGACAAAAAAAGCCATCGTTTCAGAAATTTTATCTCTGCATTGGTTGAAAAACTCAAAACTGCAACCTTTTCTCGCCTTCACTGGCTCGACTGTGCAATTCACACCCATTCTTCAGTTTTCTATCATATAGAGTGTTCTGGATGCGGTTTTTTTTTTCATGCTAACACCATCTAGTCCTTTGTTGAGCCCCAAACAGAATCATCTGGGCTTTGAAAATCCTGAAGACTTGCAATAGGCAGGAACCAAAACACACAGAGCTAGGATAGCATATTGGAGAAAAAAAAATGTTTGATTTGTTCTGCACAGTCCTGGAGATTTTTTTAATTTTCAAACTACCTTTACTTTGTATTTCATCACTGATTATAGTGACCACAAAAAAGGAATAAAGTCTGAGCATTAAAATCAGAAAAGGCGGGACCATGATGTCATCAGCAGCTGAAGAGGAGCTGCTCACTCTTCATCCCTCTTGACTCTAATGCCTGAGAGGCCTTCATCACAGCTTTAGACTCACCTACAGGAAAGCAGAGCTAATTGGTTATTACTCCAGCTGCAGCTGGTTGCCTTTGTCAGGCTTTCATCAGCTATGGAAATGTGGAGAGCTTCATAAACGCAGCCAATGAGTGCCAACCCTAACCCCCGCCATCATTCCACATGCATACGTACACACAGGTACATACACCTACATCATTCCCCAGGTGGACTAAGACCCTCTAGAATGTTTGCATGCAAATATATATTCCATATCACTCACACACACACACACACACACACACACACACCCGCATCATTCCCCACAGTGACCAAGGCCAGCCAGGACTCTCGTGTCCAAATACCCATTCCATATTACACACACACACACAAACACTTGTACATACATGTGCATGCACACATACACACACACACACACACACACACACACCCATTCATTCACACAGGAACATACACAAAAACACACGCAAACACACAGGCACATAAACAATCACACGCACAGACACACACGCATATCATTTCCCAACTCCGCTAAGAGTTGCCCTGACTCTTGCATCCAAACACACATTTCATTTTGCACACAAAAGCGCACACACACACACACATGCATGAATACATTAACACAAGCACAGGAGCACACAAAGGGCAAAACTGCACAGAAGGGGCTAGACACAGCAGACACAGGACTACACACTGCAAACAGAGGGCAACACTCTGAACACTGAAGACTACAAACAGCACACACAGGGTTACACACCGCACAAAGAGAGATAAACACTGCATACAGAGGGCTACAAACTTCACGTAGAGGCTCACACACTGTGCAGAATGGGCTATACAATGCACAAAGGGTTACATAATGCACAGAAGGCAATACACTGCACATGGAGGCTAACCTTCAAGTATATCTTTTTAGGAAGAAAACACATTAAATGGGGTCACCAAGACCCCAAGTCGATAAACATACATATTTTTATTGACTATTTTGCATTCATTGTATCCACACAGCTTCATATAAGCATGGCAGATATAATTAAATGATCTAATGTGCAATTACAAATAAACACCCACAAATAAAATGACAAGCGTTCTGTCATGTAGAGTGTTCTGGATGCTGTTTTTTACGGTGGCTGACAGGGGCAAACATGCTGCAACGGCTCAAAACATCTCCAATTAGAGAAACATGGTGCAAAACAGAAATGCAAAATTCAAAAACATGCAAACTGAAAAAGGAAATACAAGAGAAAAATGCTGCATAGCCACGTCAACATAAACGCGCTGCACCAGCCCAAAACATCTCCAATCGAAGAAACGCGTAGCAAAAACAGAAACGATGCAAACCACAAAAGCGGATGCAAGAGAGAAAAACACTTTTTATTTCAAACTGCCTTTACATTGTATTTCATGACAGATTTTAGTGACCACAAGAAAAGGAATAAAATCTGAGTTTTAAAATCAGAGAAGGCAGGATCATGATGTCATCAGCAGCAGAGAGGAGCTGCTCATTCTTCATCCCTCTTGTCTCTAATGCCTGAGAGGCCTTCATGACAGCTTCAGACTCACCTACAGGAAAGCAGAATGAATTGGTAATAACCCCAGTTGCGACCAGTTGTCTTTGTCAGGCTTTCGTCACCTAAGGAAATGGGGGGAGCTTGTTACCAATATGCACTGTACAGATAGAAAGTTTATTAGACTACATGACTGATCTGCAGCAACCCCTATATTCTGCGCATGCGTGATGCTGGTGAGGAAAAAATAGACCCCCGTCATCTGGAACAAACTACCCCATATATGGGGTAGTTTGTTACAGTAGGGGTAGTTTTCAACAGGTTGTGGGGCATTTTGTTACACTAAGACTTTACTAATTAAGTGAGACGTGTTTCCCACTTAAGTAGGCAAGTTAAGGGGATGCCTTACCACTATTATCCCACGAAGCTACTGTAAGGAACCTCGAGAGTCATTCTCTAATGGCATTGCCATGTTTCGTTATTCGTTTTTTAATTTCGAGGCATCTTTCTGAAATAAAAAAAGGTAGAAAGTCATTCAGTGAGGTAATTTGATCCCAGGTCTTCCCGGCACTGCTGACTCCTTTTGTTTTATAAGAAACTATCTTATCTTTTGTATAGACTATGCTGATTTCTAGCCTGGAATCCATACATATCAAATGCTGGTGGCTCCCAACGGTCACTGACTGATATCAGTCTGGCCTCAGTCGTATAGCCAGCGTTTAGCCCTTACGTCACTAATGAAGTGAATATATGAATATTCATGTTTTCTGCTCTTGGCTGATTGGGTGACCTTTTGGCAAGAACCACCGATCGAATATGAGTTAGCTGGCCAGCTACGGCATTTGTGAATGTTATTTGACATGAGCTTAAAAATTACATTGTGGCTTGCTTGCGTTTACTGAGTGGTTGTTAGGTTTTGAACAGGATAATGTTTGGCCATATCCACATTTTGTTTATTTCAGTGGGATTCCCCAGTATAATAAAGGCTAAATTAAATAATACTCAAATTACAAAACGTATTTCACTGTAATTGGCATTAGCTATAGCTTGAAGGGCATGATTGCATCAGCTAGATGAAAGTGAAACTCCACCCAAAAACTATAATTTGTATATCAATTACTCACCATTAGATGTCTTGAACCGACAAAGTTGTTCTTCACCTGCCACAACTTTATGGCCACTGGAGAGTTATGAAAAATTATCCAAATTCCTTTTTTTGCTGGAAGCAAATGGGGTCATCCAGTGGCAATGGGAAAACTCCACAAAACGTCCGTTGACAAACTTTCAAACCATCGTCCATCGCATCGTCCAGTATAATCCAAGTCTGCTTTGTCCACTCGTATCCTCAGAACTCTAGAAACGCGGTTATTTTTCGCTAAAAATAATAAAATACCACAGTTATGCTTCAAGTAAGCTCGCACATTCAACGGAAGTCCCGCCTTCCTGCTCGTTCATTGCCCAGAGACTATGCTGCCACTCAGACAAATACTCGTATAAACACGAGCTGGGAGGCGGAACTTCCGTTGAATGCAGAACTGTGGTATTTTATTTATTTTTAAAGGGGACCTATTTTGCTATATTTCCAAGGTTATACTTTTGATCTTGGACTCCCCTAGAGTACTCCTGATTGTTCAAAGTCCTAAACAGGGTCCTTATTTAGCTCATACTGCCATCCTCAAAAAACCCCATTTGTAGTCCATTGTAGTCTCTGCCTGAAACGCCTCATTGGGGTGGCTCTTCCGCTATGGCCCCCACTCCCCATGTGCCCACTTTCTTCTGACTGGCCAGCTCTGTGGAGGGCGGATCTAGGCGGGACGAGGCAGCAGAACGCAGTTTTCCGGGTCCGCTTCCTCAGAGTGAAACTGAGACGCGTCTCCTGAAGGAATCGACGGGCATATTCCGCAATCAAACGCAGTACATGTGTATAGATCTAATGAAATTAACTTGTTATAATAAACGCAACGGCGAAAGTGGAGGACGCAGTGCGAATGTCTGGCAGCTCAAGCTCGAATTTGCTGTCTACCTACGGCTACTGTGGTTAGTACACCGGTGTTTCTACTCTATAGCTAGGATTGAGGGAAAGCTAGAATCCACCCCATATAGACACATTTGTAGAATGGGTCGACAAACCCAAGTGTAGACCGGAGACCGTAGAAATCCGGTGGGTCTGAGTTTAGAGGGAAACGTGGACAGTGAGGAGCAGCAAAAAGTGGACCAACAACTTATGGACTGCTTCGGTGTGTATTATAAGGACCTGCTGGTTCATGTGCATAGCTGTGGTGTGTCGTTAGCGTGGAGTAACGAACAGCTTCTGCGCTGGTGTATGACGAAGGGGAGAAAGCTCCAGGCTAAACGGCCTTTTCGGAAATTGCCCATGGTAATGGTTACTTATTGCGTCGGAATGACCAGCGTTTTCTCGCAGAAAATAGGCGCGATAAGCCGCTTTCACACCAATGCATTGTCTTTGCATTTACTTTGAATGTAATCTTTTTGTTTTGGCATTTACTTTTCGCGTCTTTGCATTGAAATGTAGCTAATCTGTCACGCGAAAAAATTCGTTTCACGTCCGATGTGAAAGCTGCTTAACGCGCCCATAACGCGTTTATTCACGTCTTTGCATTGACGTTGAATGTAGCCAATCTGTCACGCAAAAAATTTGTTTCACGTCCGATGTGAAAGCTGCTTAACGCGCCCATAACACGTGTATTCGCGTCTTTGCATTGACTTTGAATGTAGCTAATCTGTCGCGCGAAAAATTCGTTTTGCGTCCCGTGTGAAAGCTGCTCAACGCGCCCATAACGCCTGTATTCAAGTCTTTGCATTGACTTTGAATGTAATCTGCCCTGCGAAAAATTCGTTTCACGTCCGATGTGAAAGCAGCTTTATGGATAGTAGCTATGCGACAGCTAGATTGAGCTTGGTTATTTTATGAACATAATACAGGTTTTGCAGACCGTAAGTTCTGTTAGCGTGGATAAGTCGCTTATGTGGAGCTAGCGAATCGATCACTTATACAGGAAAGAATTTCCTATTTAATCTCCGCCTTTTTTGGCTTTTTATTACCCACAACAAATTCTAAAGGGGGATGAAATTATGTCAAGGTAGTGCAGAGAAATCCTTTGTTATACCAGACACATTAGAGCACTGCGTTTCGCGATTGCTTTCATGGTAGAATCAGAGAGCTTGCCCAGATATTTGTGATAGGGATCCGGCTGATCCCAGTCATGGATAAGTGAAGCGATCACAAGCAGCCGCTTCAACTTTAGAGGCTACAATCGGGCAACGTTATGATGAATAGGCTGGGCACTGCCCTTTCATTTATTTAAACTCTCACTGTAAAGCGTCTTTGTGACAGTCTCTGTGAAAAGTGCTATACAAAATAAATTGAATTGAATGAAACTGCCACATTGATGCTTACCGAAGTAGCAAGCATACCGATCAGAATTACTGCATATAAGTTAACCAGGAGCATTTTTAATTGGCACGGTGGCACGCAAACTTAAGTGCAGTAGCTGGTAATCGAGCAGTCATAACCACGGAGACAAACCCTTGCAATACAGGTTTTACAGACAGCAAGTTCCGTTACCGTGGACAGTTGTACCAAGCATCCAAATTACAAACAAGTATTAAAAGTTAGCTTCAAATGAGGTTTATGTTCACACACCTTCTGCAGAACTTCCCCTGATATTACTCTTTCATATTTAGGACACAAACATTAGCAACAGTAACTTGGCTACGTTAACCGCTGTGCTACAGCCACAATCAACTGGCTATCACGTCAGGTTGGCTTATGCAGTAAAAGCAACTTACAACTTCTGTGTCTGTGAGTCACGGACAGTCGCGACCAATACAGGCTTTATCTTCAGATATTTTACAAAGCCTGTATTTGAGGCCAGTTGTTAATGCTAACTATCGCTAGCGGTCCTGCTAGCCACCCGTAACACATTAGCTTCACTTACATTATTTGCTGTTATATCGTTACTTACAGCTTATGGCTCCAAGCGCATGATCGATGCAACTGCTTCAGGTTTGAGAAGCAGCTGAAACGCTTTTCCTGTGTCGAATTATCCTTTATTGACAAAGCTGTCTTTGGTGAAATGCTGAGTACAAACAGCTAATGTTCCCTTTGGCCCTGGCTGTTTGCTGCCAGCAAACAAAAAAAGCTACGCACTGATTTCTGGTGGTATCCTCTTTTGGAAGAGAAATAGATGCTTTTCTTCGTGTCCAAAAGTAAACGGACAAGCAGCTTTGGGAGCGATATTGACAAAACTGCACCTCAAATGATCTGCGGTTCTTCTTTTGTATTTCCAAAAGTGTAGGCGCTACTAAGGCATAGTATGATCTGCCGTTGTTAGTGCCTGCTATAATAGTTTCCGGTGTGGGCAGGTCCAGTGCCATGATTGGCTAGGCCTGTACTAATTGGACGGCAAAACCTGATGTCAGGTTTTGCCCAGATCTCGCGAAGATCTCGGGAGGAGCTGTTCAGAGAGGAAATCACGTTCACTAAATCACGTTCTTGGATTACGGCAAAACCTCCGTATTTTATGTTTAGAAACTTTTCAGAGGTTGAGTATGGACAACCAACATTATAACATTACTAATATGTATTAAAAGAAGGATCAGCATAATAGGTCCCCTTTAAGTCTGTCTAAACGGGCGGGGCCCCCTTGTGACTGTGAGCCAATCACAGATCTCGCATGGATTTTGTGCGAATATTTGAAAGTCAAACGCTGGCCTACTGACTGAGGCCAGACATTTAAGCAAGTAACCCGTTGGGAGCGACCAAAGCTTGATATGGATGGATTCCAGGCTAGCTGATTTCTGCGATTTGTTGATAATGTGTGTTGAGTGAGCTTGCGGATTACGCAGTGTCTACATGCTAAAGTCGGACAGGGTTTTAATATAACTCCGTGTCCGACAGTGGATGGTTTCAATATAACTCCGTGTCCGACAGTCGATTATTGTTTTCAATTTCTTCAAATCTACTGAATGTTTTAGATATTAAACGTTAATGTTTTGATAAGAGGGCTCAGTTCTTCAAGATGAATAACGAGAATTTCAATCAATGTTTCTGTTTAAGCTCTGCTCAATAAAGTGAGTCGACATTGGTGCATGCCGGGAGATCAGCGTTTACCGCGTATGAACCGCTTATCCCCCACTAACACATAGCGTAGGAGAGAGTGCGGGGCGGGTTGGGCCACTTTTTTCATTACGCTTATTTATTTTAAAACTATGCATATATACATATATTTAAGACTCTGCATATTTACGTACATCTGTTTGCTACAAATAGACTCCCAGTCCTTTCCAATTTCATACAGTTTTACTGAAAGTGGGGGGTGTGCAATTGTCCCAACGTGACCCGTGGGTGGGGTGCGTTGGGAGGAGTAGTGGAGCACTTTGGGCCAGTGTTGTATATTACCTTAAAAACAATAGAAAATAACAATACATTTTCACAAAAACATGTTTTGTGATACAAACATTTTCCCCCACCTGCATCTATTATAATAAGAAAATCCACAGGACCACTGTGTAAAATGTAATGGTTTAAAGAAGTAAACATAACACACAATTTTTTTTATTTTATATTTCATTCACATATTTTTTATATTTATTTATTTATTTTTACATCAATTTATTTCTCTTTTCTATTTCTGACAAACCAATCAAACACTTGAAACATTACAAAATCATAAAATGCAAATGTATGATAAACCAGGTGTAGGTTTTGCCGCAAAATGGGCACACAAAAAATCGGTAGCCCTCAGTGCAGGCTTCGTGAGCCCATCCTCCACATACCATGCACTGCACCCATTTCTCCCCCGGGCGAGATTGTGAATACTTCTCTGAGCACAAAATGCAAGGACAATCCTCAGGGTCTTGGCTTGCATTGGTGTCAAGCTTACGCCTGGCTTTCTTGATCCCCCTTGCCTTTTCTTCAAGGGCCTTTTGACTTGATCCCCCCTTGCCTTTTCTTCAAGGGCCTTTTATGGGGCAGGAGGGCCTCAGGGCTGAAATGCTTGAATGAAGTGGATGGGGTGGCAGCAGGATTAGGGGCGGCATCAGCCTCAGAGGCGCCAGCAGGCTTATAGGTGGCAGCAGGCTTTGGGTGGCCTTAGGGGCCCCATCAGGCTCAGAGCGGCAGGCTTATAGGTGGCAGCAGGCTTTGGGGTGGCATGGGGCATCAGGCTCAGAGGCACCAGCAGGCTTATAGGTGGCTTTGGGGGCAGCAAATTAAGGGCGGCATCAGAATGAAGGCTTATAGGATTTGGGGTGGCAGCAGGATTAGGGGCGGCATCAGGCTCAGAGGCGCCAGCAGGCTTATAGGTGGCAGCAGGCTTTGGGGTGGCAGCAGGATTAGGGGCGGCATCAGGCTCAGAGGCGCCAGCAGGCTTATAGGTGGCAGCAGGCTTTGGGGTGGCAGCAGGATTAGGGGCGGCATCAGGCTCAGAGGTGCCAGCAGTGGTGGTAGCTGGCCTGTCTGTGACGAAGGTGTGGTCTACAAAGTGCCTGAGGAACATCAGAAACTCCTCCTCCTGCATCCACCCACTGCCATTGGCAGCGCCAATCGATCCGGGCGGCGCAGCCTGGATGAAATGGGGACGAAAGTTCTTCCTAGGGAAAATGAACATTGGTGGAATCATGTTCCCCAGTGCAGAGACTGCGGCCACGACAGTCACCAAGCTCCCCGCTCTGCAGAGGTCATGGCCCCATCCTGCTTGAAGCCCTTCTTGGCAATGATCTTGCCTGGGACCTGGACAGTCGTGACACCGGTCTTGTCTACGTTCCAGACATCTTTTGCCTGAATGGCGTGGCGATCCAGCACAGACTGCAAATTATCAAAAAACATGCCCACGTTGTAGGCATTGAAGCTTGATGCATGGGACAGACTGGTGGCCTGGGGTGCCCTTAGGGACAGGTCTTGGTGCCCTTTCAGGAAGCCCGTCAGCCAATCCTTACCTGCAATCTCGGCATTATCCCAGGATGGTGGATACTTACAGGCATTTTTCTTAGCCAGCTGGTAGGCCAACGTCCTTACCTAAAAAACATTGATGTATTTAAATATTGTTGCACTGCAATGAGAATTTCCTTTTACTCCAATGTAGGCTTTAGAGGCGTACTTTTATTCTATTTATTATAAAATAATGTATTTAATAATGATATACAACATGTATTTTATATAACCTAATCATGTATTTATTGAATATTGTATTTGATATAAATGATATACAACATGTATTTAATATAACTAAACATTTATTAGATATAGCCTAATCATGATATAAAACATTTATTTTATATAGCCTAATCATGTATTTATTGAATAATGTATTTGCTATAGTTCCTGTTGGATGTCCATTGTAAATAAAAAGCACATATTACACATTCACTGAAATAATACTAATACACAAAACACTATTAGGTATAGTCATTTTAATTTCACTTGTTAAGCCTGCTATCTCCTACCTGTTTTGGGCTCAGCCCATGAAATATGGCTGCTGCCTTCAGCAGGTAGTCCTTCAGCTCCCTCTCCTGGCACTGATTAAACTCCTGGCCAGGACGAGCGTAGCCGACACCAGGGAGCTCTCTCTTGCCTGCCGCCTGTAAGGCCCTCCTCCTACTTACGTAACGTGCCAGAAAGGTCTTACTGATGGCATAAGATTTTGCCACCTCACGAACTGTCATGCCTCTCTCGACATCCCTGGCTGCTCTTTCTAGGATCTCCCTCGATACTCATCTCTCACTGGTGCGCTTTCTATTTCGCATGCTGTCAATAAAGATAAAGAATATTGCTATTCCTTCATTCATTGAAGGTCGGGGGGCGTGTTGGGACAGTGTCCCAAAGCGCCCCACCTACAGCAGACTGCATATGTGGCTAGCTGTCACTCACTGCTAGTTAGCATGAAACATTAAAACTATTCTATCTGGTAGCCATTAGACTACTTATTAAAACGGTGTTTGGATTTTGTGACATGTATATAAAAGGCGGACATAGAAAAACACTTCCAGCGAAAATATTTACTTACATGGGGTAAAAAACGACAATCGCCAATAAAATTCGCAGACGTTTTTGAATCTTCCCGCCTTCTTCTGGGTTTGGCTGAAATCACGTTGACGGTGTGTTCACAAACATACGTCTGTGTTGCAACAGTGGATCACCTCGAAATCGCCGTGTCCCAACGCGCCCCGTGGCCCAACCCGCCCCGCTCTCCCCTACTTGTACCGCGCTCGACCGATGCGGGACCGATGCACTGCGAATTTATAACTTATGATCTGCGTTATAACGGACGCAGCGAAGTTTTGTGCATGCCCAAAACTATCAGGCGTACTGGGCCGTATTGTGCGCATGCCGGCGTACATAAAACTTTCACAAACGACTGAGATGCATTAGGTGCGAATTGTGCGTACGACTGCGTATGAAAGAACTGTCAATTCGCAACTCATAAGGAATTAGTATACGCAGAAGTGTGACAGGGCCTTTACCTTGGTCGCGTTCCACAGATAAAAAGCATTCATAGTTTTTTATCCGCAAAACAAGCACACTTGAACAAAGGTCACAAAATCGACTTTGACAGAGAGGTAGTAGCTGCACGTCTGTGAATTTCGCTATAGCCTGATTAGCTTATTTACTCATGATTCAGTGCTGTACATTGTACAGTAGCCATTTAGGAACAAAATTAGTACACCCACTTACTAGTATGTGCTGACTGAACAGAATAGTAAGTAGTTTAGCGTATCAGCCCTCAATCCCAAATAACAGGAAAATCTTTTTTTTTTTTTTTTTTTTTAGAACAAACAGCCAGTGGTCTGAAACTTCCAGAAGACAGATGTGTGTGAGAGCCAAGGGATTAATTTTTAGCACCCTAAATTGCCGTTATGTATCATTCACTTGTGTTCACTGTGCAACATCGAGCCGTTTATGAGCCTTATTACATGCAGTGATTGCGCTGATGCATGACGCGTTCCTGAAGACTTCACGCCTGACGCAAAAAATTCTTGAGGTTAAATTATTTTGCCAGAATCCCCGAGAGGTTAAGATTTTGATGCAAGCATGATGTTAGGGACTGCCCACCCGGTTTTTCTACCCCTTCTCTTTAGCCAGCATTACCGTGTCTCTGTCCCGCACTGGTTCCTGAGTCTCCTCCATGTCTTTAACTCACACTCTTATCCAGACAGCAGCGTCACATACACTCGTCCTTCTGCGTCGCTTTACTCCACACGCATGCTGTCAGACCGGCAGTGAGGTGCATGAGACCGACTGAAGGCTGCGTGCTCTCATCTACCAAACTGACGGCTCTTCAGGGAGAACCGCAACGAATCCGCGAGGACAGGTAATTAAATCGTCAAACTACTTACCAGATGCCTTACGTTTGTTCTTCGTTAAAGCGATGATGAAGTTTATCCCACGAAAAACATTATTATTGGTGGAATTTGATGTATCGCGGAATCTCACGCGCTGTGGCCAGCTGGATGTGCAATACCAATGTGGTTTCAATGAATCAACTTTTATTGATTTGTTGTTCAACCCGAATATTAGCTACAGGAACTGGAACAGTATGGAAAATTAAAAATAAGAACAAGATTAATTCGTACATTCTCTTGTTCGGGAATTTAATCGAGAACAATACAAATTAAAAACCTTTTGAAGTTTCTCCTTAACAATTGTACTGATACTTGCAAAAAGGCGTATTTGTAAATTTCTGATGTGATGCCCGCACCACCACATTTGTGCGCAATCAAAGACAGGGTAGGCCTAATTGAAAGACTGAAAAAGACGTCGGATCTTTGGAAAAACACCAGTGTCGGCATTGCACAAGCTAGCAGGTTATTAAATTATGATCGGGTGTAAAATGAGCTGTCTCAAAAGGCCCCTATGTTTACCAGGCATATAGTTCAGTATTAGCCACTTTACCAAAAGCTGCGTGAGCCAATTGCCAAACAGTTTAAGCCCAGTTTTTCTCAATGTGTAATTGCACGGATTTTAATTATCTCACTACTGACTGTCCACAATACAGTGAAAAGCCTGAGAAAATGGAGCACTATCTGTGCATAAAATATTAGATGGATACAGGGTCTTAACTACAGATGAATAGATGGGAGGAATAAACCGTCACTTGGGGTGGGGGCTGGCTGCTCTGCCCTTTTTTTCCTTCACCTATTGATGATATACAGTGCCACTCAAAAGTTTGGACACACTTTGCTAATGTCACGGCACTCTCTTTTCAGAGAAATTTACGTGGCTTTACTTCTCTATTTAATCTCAAATGGAATCTGGTGAGAGGTGAACAGTCAGAAGTTAAAAGAGAACAATTTACTTGTCTGAACAGTGTTCAAAATTTTGAAAATCTCAAAGAAGCCACATTTTGCAAAATGACCAGAAAAACAAGCTCCTTCCATTTTCCCATGACTGAATTAAAATTCAAAGCTGTTTTTGGACTTATTTGGTAAAAAGGTCAATGCGAAGCAAACCACAAGTGCAGCACATCCGTGGGAATATAGACAGCCATTCAGCTGCAAGCTCATTGTAGCCATATAACTGCCCTAGTAAAAAATAAATAAATCAAAAAATAAAATAAATAAATATATATAACTGTGTCCGAGAACGCACTTCATTGTGACATCGTCAGATGCAAGTTAAGAGTAGAGGAGGAAGCTGAAAGACCATCGAGAACCACCAACAACTTTTCTGGTTTTGAGCTCTTCCAAAAAAGAATGACAAAGAAAAGGGAAAGAGCACCACTCTGGCAAATACTGGTGCAGCCCAATGAGCAACAACAACATTTTCTGCATCTTTATTCTATATATGCTGAGGACTTTAAAAATCAAGCACATAATATAAGTCGCAAATGACAGCAAGAATGAATATGCTATTCCTTAAACTCAGTGTTTCCCAACCCTGTTCCTGGAGTACCCCTGCCCTGCATATTTTAGATGTCTCCTTGATTTAACACACCCAGATCAGGTCATTAGGTACTCCACTAATGAGCTGATCAGCTGAATCAGGTGTGTTAAATCAAGGAGACATCTGAAATATGCAGGGCAGGGGTACTCCAGGAACAGGGTTGGGAAACACTGCTTTAACTCAACAAGGTCTAGAAATACTTAAACTGTGACACAATTTTAAAAGGCAGTAATTCCTCCAAGTTTCACTCTATTTGGATGTTTATGTCTAAGTTCAATCAGAAGTCTATTACTCCTAGAAGTGTGCAAGGACTCATTGAGTGTCGTAGACGGCATGAGTACGTTAATCTCATATCAGGTGAGTTTGGGCGCCTGCTGCGGTGAATCCGGAAACTGTCAGGGAGGCGATCATGTTCGCACCAAATCGCCACAGCTCTCCGCGAATGCAGTGCAGGTTGTCCACAAACCAGACCGACTATAAGGTGCATGGAATCATGGGATTTTTTCCTAAAGCAAACCAGCATGAATTTATCTCCCACAATTCAATGTGTTTTATGTTAATGAAGTCGGGAATTACCGAAAATAAACAAATTTCTCCGACTATGGGCTTCTCAGCACAAAGTGACGGATTTCGCGAATTTACTGCGCAGATCATGTGATCAAAAGTCACATCATTTGTTGTGCTTGGCTTCGGGTCGCCATTGCTGTCTACCCAATCTCAGTTACCGTTGTTCACTTCTTGGAGTAATACGCTTTTGGTTTAATTCAGCAGTAGTTTTTGATGGTATTTATATTACATGGGATGAACAATGTCGGAATTACGGAAATAATTGTGCCACGATGCAAATACTCACGAACATCTTGATCTGTGTGAATGTCTGTAACAAAACTTTGGTGCTAAACTGTTCCTGGGGTGCTTCAATAGGTCCTGCTGAGATCCCTGAAGAACAGTGAAAGCCTGACGACCTTCGTATTGCATAAGTTTTGGGCATGTGTGGGTCTGAAAAAGGGGTAAATCCTGGGCAATTATTTCAATATATGTATATATTTTTTTTGCTAGTTTCAAAAAACATGATGAAAATGAGATAAACACTATGGAAATTACCTAAAATGACTATAATTTCCCTAAGACTACATGAAAATGGATGAGCAAGGAACAATGTGCACTATCTCCACTGCAACCAAAGATTTAAGCTTACAGAAATCAATTGATTCAGGATGGACGCTGCCGCAATCATTTTTTTTTTTTACAGCTTAGTTCATTCCTTTTGCTATATCCAATTTGAAGGAAACTTCATCCAGTATTACTCAGATACCCAATCAACATTTTTATCTAGGTCTTGACATTTTTTACTTTGCTTCTGCAAGGGCCATGCGGGCAAACTTTGGGCCTCTTTTCAATTAAATTAGAATTTGAATAAGAACCGATTGGAAAAATTAAATAAAGAGGGAAAAGCCTCGGTTACAAATCACGCAGTCAGCCTAAATATTATGGAAGCATGTGGTTAACAATATTAAAATGAAACTACAGAAATAAGTTTTCTTTTTCAAGATGCAAGTGCATTATTTGCATCATAATGAAAACGAAAATGTAATCCTTTACATTGCATTTTAATTTTTAAGTCCATGTATGCAATTTTTATAACAAATTCAAAAAATTAAAATACATTCCCCACTTGCATTTGCATTTTCAAAAAGTACCCTGCAATATCACTTACAAAATGAAAATGTAAAAGCTAATATTATAATTCAAATATATTCTCTGAAATGCTTTTTCTTTTTCAACGAGCAAGCGCATTATTTGTATCATCATGAAAATGATAACATAATCGCCTACTTTGCATTTTCATTTTTAAGGCCATGTGTGCACTATTTATAACAAATTGAAAATTAAAATACAGTCCCTATTTGCGTTCTCATTTCCAAGAAGTGCACCGCCATATGGCCAACAAAATGAAAAGGATAATGCTAATCTAATAATGTAAATACATTCTCAGAAATGCTTTTTCTTTTTCATGAAGCAAAAAAATATCTGTCTCATAATTAAAATGATTATACAGTTCGACTCTTTTCTTTTTCCATCATCATGTGAAAATGCCGTCTTTCCTGGCCAAGTACAGCAGGGATTTCCCTCTGATTGATAAACGATGAGATTGCTTTTATTTGTTAATATCCAATTTGTACCGAAGTGAGGGAGGAAGTCCCGCCTTCTCGCAGAATGACCGACAGGTCACAGCCAATGAGGGAATGTGTTTTCATTTGAATTTTGTTATGAAAACCGTGTGGGACCAAGTCAACAAAAATACAAAGAGAGGCATGGCATTTTCACATGAAGATAGAAAAGAGGCGAACTGTATTATCGTTTTAATTATGAAACAGATATTGCATTTACTTCATGAAAAAGAAAACGACTGTATGGAAATGTATTTGCATTATAAGATTAGCATTATTATTTTCATTTTGTTGGCTATATAGCGGTGCACTTCTTGCAAATGAGAACGCAAATAGGGAATGTATTTCAATTTTCAATTTGCTGTAAATGGCCCACACATGGACGTGAAAATGAAACCGCAAAGAGGAGGATCACATTTTTGTTTTCGTTATGATTCGATGCTTTTTATAATGCGTGTGCATTTCCGAGAAAGAAATTCATTGGTAGCTATATGCTTCCATGAAAAATCGCAGGAGAGAAGCCAAATTTCAAATGGGAATTTGTCCACTACATACTGCGCCAAAGATCACACTGACAAGTGTTTTGCAGCATGTTGATTTGTCACGGACCAACATTAGGCTACTGTAATATATTTATTTGCTTGATTATTTGTTGACATATTGTACTGGAATTATAAGACCTCCTATTACGAGTTGAGCATGCCAGGCATGTCTAACTACATTGTTTGATAAACGTTCTGTATAGGTTGTCAAAAAATAAATGAATTAATGAATGGAATGAAAAATAATGAAGGCACGGATCAGAGGTGAAAAAACTCCTTCATTGTGAAGACTGGAAGCATCTCTAATCTTTAAAGTAAATCATGAATGAAAACGCTCATACATCAATGCAACATATATTTTAAAAGGCAACATAGCTTAGAGGTGGAGTGAGTTGTCAACACTCAAAAAAATGAAATGTTAGATTTACTTAATGTTATGTCTGCTGGTTCCACGCAATTGCTTTGCGTAACCTGTATTTTGACTTCCAACATTTTTGGCCAGTTGAATTAATTGCATTGAGTGGATTGTACTTAACTCAATTTTGTGGAACCAGTTGACATAACATTATTAAGTAAATCTAACACTTAATTTTTTTGAGTGCATGTGCGGGTCTGTAAATCGAAGAAAATAATCATCTTTGGTGAGTGGCGAGTGGATGAATATGTGGGGTTGGATGACATGAGAGCAGATACGCGTGTTTCTAATATGCACTCTATAAACAGAGCGCAGAGTTAAATGGCCATTGTACATGCCCGCTGGGAACATGCTGTGTGATTATGTTTACTGCAGGCTGAGTTATCTTTGTACACTGCACACTATGACTGGGGCATTAAGCACATCTCAGAGAGATGCTCACATTATGTGCTCCTGGTGAATGCTGAGAAGCAAGCCATTTCATACGCTTAAGCGAAATTCATTCTAATATTAGCCACAAAATCATTTTCGAAATACAATTTTCAGTTCATAAATTCATATAAACTAATTTATGTAAATAGACATTTTAAGCACTCACAAACAAACAATTTTATTTTGAATGGGCGATTCTGGGGTCAGTTTTACAGATTCAACTCCTGCCAATTCCTCGACTTAATTGCATTTTTAATGGAGCACCTACATAATATAATTCAGGGATAAGCTGCATCCATGTGTGAAAATGAGCCGTTAGTGCTGATGAATAATGTTTCTTCTTCATCTGGATTTAGGAGACAAACTGACAACTAGAGTTTCAGCAAGACCAGAACAGATGGAGCTCAGTATCTTCAAGCTTACCCTCTCCACCTTCTCCAACATCTCAAACTTCACCGCTGATAATGAGAAAGACACCCTGCAGTCCGAGGGCCCTTACCAGGCAGTGGAGATGGTGATCATTCTCCTGGTTACAGGATCCCTCAGTCTCGTAACGATTACTGGGAACATACTGGTCATGCTTTCAATCATAATGAACAGGAGCCTCCAGACTATAAACAACTACTTCCTTTTCAGCCTGGCATGTGCAGATCTGATCATCGGGGTCGTCCCCATGAACCTGTACACAGTCGACATTCTGATTGGATATTGGCCCTTGGGGCCAGTAGTTTGTGACATTTGGCTGGTCTTGGACTATGCGGCCTGCGGTGCCTCTGTCATGCATCTCCTTATTATCAGCTTTGACCGTTACTTCTGTGTCACCAAGCCACTCAGCTACCCAGCAAAAAGGACTACCAGGATTGCAGGCATGATGATGGGGGCAGCCTGGGTTCTTGCCTTTGTCATGTGGACCACAGCCATTGTGTTCTGGCCGTTAATCGTAGGTGAGCGTACTGTGCCAGAGGGCGAGTGTGACGGCCAGTTCGTGTCCAATCCAACCATCGTTTTTATCACCTCCATCATTTCCTTCTACCTGCCTGTTACCATCATGGGCTTTCTGTATTGGCTGATCTGCAGGGCCAGCAAGAGCCGCGTGAAAACGGGCAAGCATGACCCAAAACAGGACAGCCCATCAAGCAGCAAAGCAGGAAACCACATCACTCTGCCCTGTGATGAAGAGTATGAGAAAACCCATCACACTGAGGGGAGCCAGAATGGCGGGACAAATGGTGCTGGCAAGGAGGAATCAAGTGTGCCAGTACATCCTGAGAGAAATGAAATTGTTGAGGCCCCTGCAGGTTATGAGGGAAACCCCACAGCCCACTGCCTAAATGCCTCAATACCAAAGCAGCCACCCACAAAGAAGGCATTGTCATCTCGTGAGAAAAAGGTTACACGCACGGTAATGGCCATTCTTCTTGCTTTCGTGGTCACGTGGTTGCCTTTTTATGTAATGGTGCTCGTCGAAACTTTCAGTTCAACACCTATTTCTGACACCATTTGGATCTTCTGTAGCTGGTCTGCCTACTTGAATAGTACCATCAATCCAGCCTGCTATGCTCTCTGCAACGTCTCCTTCAAGAAGACCTTCAAACAACTCCTGCTCTGCCAGCACGAGGATATTCGTTTGGGCAGATAAAGAGGCGAGAGTTTGTTTTTGTTTCTGCCAGTGCTAATCTCTGTCATTTCCTTGCGAATCCTCCTGCATCACTTTAAACAGCGGCAGGAAGAAGCACAAGAAATATTATTGCAGACACACGACCAATAGATGTAAAGTGAGATTGCACACATTTCTATGCCTGTGAACTTGATTAGAATTCAAGTACATTTACCACAGAACTGAAATTCAGAGAAAGATTATAGAGATTTGTGAGATAAGAAAGTGGACATATGGAAGTTTGGCGAGGCACATCTACAAAATAAGAAATATCCCTATATTAAATTTTGATGAAAATATTGAATGGTTTCAGGCTTCTGGCCCAGAAAAGAAGCACGACAGATGGATGGACGGATGGACAACACTCATTCCAGCGGATCTTAAGCCAAGGCCTTATTATAATTAATCTTGCTCATAATTTCTGTTAAAACTATATATATATATATATATATATATTATATATATATATTTTTTTTTTTTTCCTTTAAGATACATTCAGGAACTCTGGGGACAAAAACAACATTGACAGAAATAAAAGCAAATATTAAGGTTCAATATTTATTCGATGGTAGAAGTTCACTCGTGAGTTGAAGATAAATTCTGTTTCCGCAATTTGTAATAATAATAATAATAATATTGTTATAATAATATCTAGACAGTCCGGTCGGCTGTGACCGCATGAGTGTAGGCCCCGATAGCCCGCCTCTCCCCTTTTTTGCGCATTATCCGGCCAATACTGTCGCCATGGCAACTAAAATTGAAAGTTGTCATGACTTCAATATTATACTCATATTATATATGAAAGTAATCGGTCAAAATTACAGCTTGTACAGTGTCCACAAGGAAGTGTCTATAAACGCGGAGGCGGGGGAGACAACAAGCATGAATCCTCAGTAGCTATCTGACTTCGTTCTGGGGAAACAATTAATTAAAACGACTGTTGTTTCTCAGGATCTTTCAACTTATTATTCTCTTTCTGCTCATTTTGTAAACACAATCTCCCCCAACAGTTTTCATACTACCCATACAATCTGCATACCAAATGATTCTACTTTATGTGCAGATCATTGCTTTGCAAAATCTTATCAATAACAGTTATAGTTTATGAATTATTAGCAATTAAAAATGAAAAATTCCCATTGAGAATGAATGGAGCCCATTCATTTTCAATGGGCACGACATGCTCTTGCACGACCATTCTCTCTCTCTTTTCCTAATGGCTAAACAGCATCGACCATACTCTCTCTCTTTTCCTATTGGCTAAACAACATCGGAACAAAATTGAAACGCCACCATCTTGTTTTGCTTCTGGAGCCAGCAAAAATATGCTGAATAATACAAAGGAAATAGCAATCAAAGCACAAATTTAATCTTAACATCACAACAGACAAATGTCATACAATAATGAAACATAATTATCTTATGCAAACTAGCATATTGTTTTATGAAAATGCACTGCGATTATGGTTTCCAGGGCTCCGTGTCACAGCACGGAGTTCCATGTAGCTAGCTAGCAAGCTAGGTACATGCTTATAATGAAATAATTACATACAGCACAAATGTTCACAAAAATTCTTTCTTATGTGCATTTCACTAAAATTATACAAAGATAACCTAAGCAGACAAAGAAAACAATATAATACATGACAATCCAGGCTCCTCGGGCATCAAGCAAATAGGCCTACGAGCCGCAGCGGTCTCGATGCTAGTAGGAAGACCGATGACCAATTAGCTTGTCCCCGGGGCATGGCTTAGTTTTCCCTGGGCAGCTAGCTAGCTAGCTTGCCACATAATATTAGTAAAATTCATACATTCTGCACAAATGACCACAGAAATGCTTAGCTATATCCAGCTAGGTAAAACAAAATGCTAGACAGAGCTGACGAGACACAGAAGACAATATAACACGTTATACAATCTTAAAAAAAATCGGTGATTCCAGCAAGCCCAGATGGCTGGCAAGCTGACCACATCTGCTAGCTACAATTCTATGCAAAATCTGCATCAACGGGATCGTTACTGGGTTGCCAACTCTGGCAAGACAAATAATCAACCGCAGATTCAAAAACAAGCCCAAAACAAGCCCAATATAAATTAGAGAATACAAATACGGTAAGCTAATAGGAGAAAACAAATAGGCCTATAGGAATTCCCTCTATTTTGATTGCTTTATAACACATCATTAATTAAGCACAATCAATGAACCGGCGGGAAATAGCAACCATATGTTCATAAAAATGAAGTCGCTTTTTAGCCTTTTCTTACAAGCTAAAATATTTCTCAAAACAAGCCCAAAATACCGCAAACCGCGACCCATCATTTTTTCAGGCGACTTCAGGGAAAAAGAAGCCCAGAGTCGCGTATTATAAGCGGACTTGGCAACTCTGGCAACTCATTATGTAAAGGGCAGTATGCTACCTTACCATTCATTTCTACATCGGAAATTGAAATTTTATGTCCAGATACCTAGCTGGTGACCAATATCGCTGCGATGTACATCGCTATAACCGAATATAGCTGTATTAACATTGTCAGTTGTACAGTTAATAAATCAGTCATGCATTAAATACTGCTAATTTACTCTTAACAGAATGGCAATTTTTATGTCCAAAAATATGCAAACCGATTTTAGGTTTCTGTCAGTCCCGTTGAATTTTTGCCTGTCATCTGAGCTATAAATCCATCTGGAGGTGCACAACACTCACAGAAGCTACCAAAGAACACCGTATAATTATGAGGATTACAGCGGTCACAAGAGTCATATTACAGTCGCATGTATGATGAAAAATGGCTAGATTTGCAATACCTGTCCAACAAGAATTGTCCAGATAGCTAGCAAGAACAATGCAAGACAGACGTAGGACACAACATCCATAATATCAGTATTTAATAATCTGTCACAACATTTGGCAATGGTCGTATGCATAGCCACTGACTCTCCATTGCTCGATAACTATCAGCGCGACCTCACTCATACCATGTCATGTACTCACTTTAAAATTAAGTTATATTAGTACTTGCCGCTGAAATGATATTTGGATCTTCCGAAATTGTCGAGAAGTCAATGTTCCCTGTTGAGCAGCGAGAATCCAGGTCATCTCTAACACAATGGAGGCCATATCTGATAGAAATGTTGACTGATAATCCGTTATAGCTCCTTCAAAAAAAGCAACCGATCTGGAAAGAACTCTAAATTGGAAAACTAATCACCCATATTATTTTGAAAATAACACTTGTTTCTATGAGCTGTTCCAAATCTCCAACTTCCAGCTCTGTAATGAAAAAAACGTGAGAGACCCGAAACCAACGCCAGAATCGGCGAGAGTAACGCATTATTTACTTTATTTGGACAGTGCAGTAAATCTACACTGCTTCACATATTGTACAATGACTATTGTAGAATATATTCAGGTTTCATTTCTGTAATGTTGCCCCTTGAAAAGATATAATAAATTAATTGTCAAAATGTGAGGGGTGTACTCACTTTTGTGAGATACTGTGGATACTTATCACCGCAACCCTGATCTAAATGCATGAGCAGTGCCACTGCTAGTGGCGGTCACATGGAAACATCAAGAATCTGAGATTACTTACCAACATAAATACACTGAACAAAAATATAAATGCCCCATGTCAAAAATTGATGCCACATGGAGTTAGCAACTCTAAGTGAGCATATGCTGACTTTTACTTGTACAATAGGGATACTTCTCTTGATTTGTGTTCCATTTTTTAAACCATCTCTCTGTCAGTGAGCATTTGCTCAGTGATGCAGTGATTTCACTCAGTACATGGGTGTGGCATTTCCAGATGGTGATCAGACAGAAAGAGCAGTACCCAGACACTCCTTATACTGGGGACAATAAAAGGCCACCCCAAAATGTCAAATTTTGTCAAAAGTCATCATGCCTCAGATGTCTCAGGTCATGTGGGAACGTGCCATTGGCATGCTGGATGCAGGGATGTCCACCAGAGCGGTCGACATGCAGTTCCTTGAAGCAGAGCACATTCCAGTTCTGGACTGGCCTGCGTATTCGCCGGACATGTCGCCCATAGAGCATCTTTGGGATGGTCTGGATCGACGTGTCCGCGACCGTGTTCCAGTTCCAGATAATGTGCGCCAGCTCCGTGTGGCCCTCCAGGAAGAATGGAATAGCATTCCACAGGCCACGATAGACAACCTGATCAACTCCATGCAAAGGAGATGTGTTGCTCTGAGAGACGCAAATGGTGGACACACAAGATATTGAACATTCAATTTCTTCAACCTGACCCCCAACGTGTTCGAAGGATTGTCACTCCTTTGCAGATGCCAATATCAAGATGTAATGGTCGGTGATCTGAAGATTAATCATTAACAAAAATGAATTTTGATTCGCTTCATATATTGCATAACCCTAATGTTAATAAAAACTGAAAAATTTGACATGGGGCGTTTATATTTTTGTTCAGTGTACATACTGTCGCAACCATCATGTAAATGCATGAGCATTGCCACTGCAAGTGGACGTGAGGTAGATACATACGTAGTATCTGTGACTGCTTGCTAGCTAGACATTGGGCACCCATGACAAAAACGCTAGCCAAGTGCTTGTGTGCTGTGCCACTGCAAGTGGACATGGCATGGAAACATCAAGTATCTGTGATTCCTTACCAAGATAGATAGTTGCTGTCACAACCATCATCTAAATGCATGAGCATTACCCCTGCTAGTGGACATGAGGTAGATACTTGCATAGTATCTGTGACTGCTTGCCAGCTAGGCAATGTGTACCCACAACTAAAATGCTAGCTAAGCGCTTGTGTGCTGTGTCACTGCGAGTGGACGTGACATGGAAACATCAAGTATCTGTGATTACTTACCAATATGGATACTTACTCTCACAATCATTATCTAAATGCATGAGCAATTGCCCCTGCTAGTGGACATGAGGTACATACTTGCGTAGTATCTGTAGCCTACGAATAGCAAAATAATGTGAGCCAATTATGAAAGTAGTGCTTGTTTAGTAATGCAAGCCAAATATAGCTGCCTGAACTCCGATTTGTGCTAAACAAACTCACTTCTCGTTGGCTTTGGTTGGGGAATTCCCCGAAACTTCTTGGGTGTAGAGTAGCCGGAAACTACCTTCACAGCTGCAACCTCGTTTCGATAAAGGTTGGAAGCATACATTTCTTTCAAGGTGCTTAATTTCGATGAAATACTGATCAGACACCAATAAAGGTCAGTTGACCTGCTCTTTGATACTTCGACTCAATTTGCGAAATTTCATTGCGTTATATCAAACAGAACGATTTTGACTTCTGAGCGATCAGTCGTTCTTGACTGGCAGGCAGCTAGTTTGAGCACTGATCTGTAACAAACGGCGCAAGGGAATAACACAATACTTATCCCTACTACGTACAGATCGATTCCATAGAAGCAAAGTGCTCAAATAATTTTTAATTTATTAAGAAATTGCAGACGTTCTCTGTGTTGCTTGTCTTTTTTTCTCTCCCCCCATTCACATACCTAGAAATTGCAACAAGACTAATGCAATTTACCTTTACTGAGGGAAGCAAGCTTGTATGAAACGATTTCAAACTTATTCCCAAGATTCCATGGAAATAGGGCCGATAGTTTCCATCCAGTCGGGGAACATTCAATTTCCAAGAAGTGCGTTTTAATAATGAATGAATGATATGGATTCACAAGGCGACTTCTTATAGTACAATAAACACTCGAGGCGCCTTTGCAGTGATATGTGGTGATCTAATCTCTTGACTGTCACTGTGCCACGCCAACCTGATGATGAGATATGTTTCAATGTGAGAATTGGATTTTAGACCAGAAAATCGATTAGTCCCAGCACCAGTGATTATTTAACTTTGTGACCTCCAAAAGACAGAATTGCGTAAGTTAAACTACGAGATATGTAGCGCAGCTTCAGCAAACAAGATTTGATATCCGTAGAACAATCCTCCACCGAAACGTAGCTGCAAAAAGCAATAAAGAGAGATGAATGTTCAATTCTTGACAACACTAGAGATAAACAAATAATACCTCGGTAAACTCCAAAGCCACTACGAACTTGGCACTTGTTAAACAGCTCTAATTGTGGATCATCTGCTTTTAATGATTCAGAATTCTCTCCACAGACAAGAAGACCATACGAATGCCCATTGGGAAAACAGCAATAGAAAAATAAAGACCCGATAAATTCCTACCTTGTAGTACTTGAGAAAGAATGAGGATGAATTGATGTAGCAGGGAAAATGTAGCCAACCACTTGATGTCAGGAATTGCGAATGCCAACGATACTTTGGAAACACCGGCAGAGTTCCGATTTTGTTGCGATGGGACAAGCAGGCTGAATGGTTGTAGCTTCTACTGCCGGACCGGCTTTCCGATGCTTCCACGATTTTCACCAGGGTTTGGACGGCTGGCATCCAGAACCAGGACACAACAGGGAGGGAATACTTTTTGCAGGAGGCCGCTGGACTGTTTTGAACTTAGATCTTGAGATGAGGGGAGGATTCGCGTTAGCATTGGATAGAGCTAGTAGCACCAGTAACTCCGAATGAAGAAGTATGAGGTTGATACAAATAGGTCTTCCAGGGTCATGCAAAATAGTTCAACAAAAAACCAGACAATTAGGAGAGGCTCCGCAGCGGCGGGGGTTTGCTTGTCTTCTTGGACGATGTGCTAAATGACGAGAGATATGGTGAACGGACTAACATGCCGGAAGCTGCGTAATGTGAAATCTCTGCAAACAGCCAACAAAAACACGCTGCGTGTATTTAAATAATAAAAGACCTATGGTTGCGATTACGTGAATGAAATAGCCTAGGCTTTCCTACATTTCGTGATTGAACTTTCGTTTACACTTTCATATTCTATGCAAAGCACACTATGTGTCAGACCAGCGGCCGGCACAATATCTCTTGAAGCTAAATACAAGAGAAATGCTCCAAACAAAAGCCCCATCTCTGTGCCTAAACAGCTCCATCTTTGTTTCATCTGTCCATAACATTGACAGCCAGAAGCTTGTATCTTCATCCAGGTGAGCTTTTGCGAAAGCTATACTAGTTCTTGTGTGTCTGGGTTGGAGAAGTCTGAGTGGCGTAAGAAAGGTGAAGTGTTCAACTGAAAAACACGGTCCCAACGGTCAAACACGGTGGCAGGAGTATAATGCTCTGGGGTTGCTTTTCAGCGAATGGGCCCAGAAACCTTGTTTAAGTTAATCGCATTATAAAACAGGACCAGTATATCCAGATCCTCAGTGTAAACATCAAGCAATCCTTCAAAAAACTTGGTCTTGGGCAGGAATGGATCTTCCAACAGGATAATGATCCTAAACACACGGCCAAATCAGTCAAGAAATGGTTAGTGGACAACAAAGTGAACGTTTTGGACTGGCCAAGCCAGAGCCCTGACCTCAATCCTATTGAGAATCTGTGGAGGGAACTGAAGACCAAGGTCATGGCAAGGAAACCCCTAAACATTAAGGACCTGGAGAAGTTTGCCAAAGAGGAGTGGGCCAAAATCCCTGTGGAAACGTGTAGAAACCTTGTGATCAACCACAGGAAGCGTTTGGAGGCTGTAATCGTGAATAAAGGCTTTGCCATCAATTACTGAGAAAAGGGTATGAATAATTCTGGCATTTTTTGTAAATCTGTCAAATAAAATAGCAAAAAGTATTGTATTTCTCAAAAAACTTTACTGTAATTCTTACAGCCTTACGTCAACTTACTGTGTCATTTGTGCAAGAATAAATTTGATTTGTCAAAAAATATCTCGAAAAAAAAACAAAAATTGGTAGGGGTATGAATAATTTTGGGCATGACTGTATATATCTTCGCCTGTGTAAAATTTGAAAACATTCCTGTATTAATTGTGGCTTCCAGAGCCCGGAACATAAAAAATTTCGGACAAAATGGCTGCCGGCAGCCATATTGGATGTCCAAAATTGACGAAAATCGGTTTTGAGCATTGTCATATATATACCTTTGCCTATGTTAAATTTGAAAACATTCCTGTATTAATTGTGGCTTCCAGAGCCCAGAACATAAAATCTCTGCGGCGGCGGGGGCCCCGGAACTAAACCATAGTATCTCCCGACTATTGTCGTCGGGGAGATACAAATATAGGTTTCATTAAAATTGAAGGATACCAACATCCTGAAAAAATGGTCACCCCCCACAGGGGGGAAAAATAAGGGTCTATATTACCAAAGAATTATAAATGCTACAGGATATTAATTGGTGGCTATAGAAAGCTCTTGACCGTTAGTTATAGCTGATATGACCACAAATCCACATATGTCATTCAATGGGCGTGAAAACCCTTTAAAGTGTATGTTTTGATGCCGGTTTGTAAAAGTAGTATTTTTGAGAGCCTATGAAACCACAATAAAATGGTTTAAAGTACAAACTTAATTTGATTGACAAGAAAGGGTGGTAGACTGCCTAGAGAACAAGTGAAGAGGTTTATCGCAAAACAGGTTAACTCCACTGAGTCTGAATTGAGAAAAAATGCTTTCTGTGTAATTACTATTTCTGTAAAACTTTGAATAATGGTCTTTTCTACTATTGTATATGAGCCAAATGGTAACCAATTGGCATATTCATTTCAAATCCAGCGACAGGAATATTCTTGAACAAAAACCAAAAAATTACAGTTTTTTTGCAAAACGTGTTAAATCCATAGCTTGCTTTTATTGCAAAACGGGTAAATCCAATGGAATAAGTATGTTTCTTTGTTGTAGTGTCGGGAAACTCTATTCATTCAATATTGCTGAACACCACAAAATCACACACTCAGATGCCTGTGCACATTCACACACACACACACACACACACACACACACACACACACACCAATGTCAATCTTGGTTCATCGGACACACAAACACTATGGTCCTGAAACACAAACGTGCGTGCATGTAAACAAAAATCACACACACATACACAAACATGCACGCACACACACACAAACACGCGCGCGCACGCACACACACACGACACCACCCAATGTCAGTCTTTGTTCACTGGACAAACACTTTGGTCCTGAAACACAAACGTGAATGCATGTAAACAAAAATTACACACACATACACAAATATGCACAAGCATGCATGCACATACACACACACACACACACCACCCAATGTCAGTCTTGGTTCATTGGACACTCAAACACTGTGGTCCTGAAACACAAACGTGAGTGCATGTCACAAAAATTCTCACACACACACATACACAGACAAGCACACACCCAATCAAGCAAACACACACACACACACACAAAATATTATACACTCATACACATAAAACACTAATTCCTTGTTGTTTAGTTGTGAAACTTTTACATAGGCACAGCCATCTTGGAAAAAATACGCAGCGCTGATTGGTCAACTGGATATAACCCATTTTGCAAACCAACGGAGGTGGCACTTTAGCCGTTTTGCAAAAAAACATAAATTTTGCCAATTTAAAGCTCTGAATATATTTCACCTGTCAAAAATATGATTTCACAGCAACATAAGACTATCTTTTCTCTATTGTTTGAGATGATAAACAAGCAAAATGTGGATTTGGTGGTTAACCCATTTTGCGATCGAACTCTTCAAGTCCTGAAAAAAATCACGGGGTTAGCTTTATTAGTTCCAGAGTTACAGACTGCTAAAAATGGAAACAAAATCCAAATTTCGCCAACTGGGGTGCCACGCTAATTTTTTTGACCCCCCAGAAAATCAATACTAGTGGGCTGATTGAGCTAAATTTTTTTTTTTCATTTGGCATCCAAAGCAACATTCTATTAAAGTTTGAAGAAAATCCATAATTAGGTGCATGGAATGTCTGAAAATTTGTTGATTTCATATGGAATGACCCAAATATAAATTATTGGAAGCTATAGACTTTAAGAATAATAAAAGAGCACGGGAACATGCACCACAGAAAACAAATAACACCCGAATGCGTCTTTTCAAGGCACAACACAATTTGCCATGCCATTGTTTACCACTTCTGCTCAACATGCACACGGACCATATAAACATAAAATAACACATAAAAGAGTACGGTCTGCACAACTGCAAAAAGTATCAGTTGCAAACAAACACAACACAAATTATCAATGAGAGCTTTGTTCCTGAGGCTGCACAGAATTGTCTATGACTGGACGCCGCCCTTCTCCCTCATGATTGGCGAGTGGAATGAAAAGAATATGGATTAGAGATTGACAATTTTTGTCAAGATGTTTGCAGAGTGGAGAAAAAACGAGGATCCTCGACATGCCCGTGTGTAACATCAGCATGAGCGGGCAATTTTCACTGTCCTGGATGAGACTTTGAGGATTTTTATTTACATATTTGAATAGTGAGCTTTTTTAAGCTTTTAGAAATATTTTCATGAAATTTTCACACTCCATTTATAATTTCATAAATTAAAAAAAATGGTTATATTTAAGAAGAATATTTCAATTTTGTGTGCCTGTGAGCAGGCCGCTTGGCATAATTGTGTTTTTATACTGTCAAATATTGTGTCATGTTGTAGGACTATATATTGTTCGGAAGTTTGAGTACTCCAAATTCGAACTGCAAAAGCCATTTTATGATGCAAATGCAATGGAAAAATAGTATTTTAAATTGTGCCATAATAACCCTGAGCCTGTCAATGCAGTCCCATAGGTTTAATTGTACAGCATTATTCAGATTGGTCAAAATCAATGGTCTTAACTTGGTAGCGGTCCTCAGATAAAAAACATTCATAGTTTTTAATCCTCAAAACAAGCATACTTGAACAAAGGTCCCAAAATCGACTTTGACAGAGAGGTAGTAGCTGCACGTCTGTGAATTTCACTATAGCCTGATTAACTTATTTACTCATGATGCAGTGCTGTACATTGTACAGTACCATTTAGGAACAAAATTAGTGCACCCACTTACTAGCTATTATATGCTGATTGAACAGAATAGTAAGTAGTTTAGCCTATCAGCCCTCAATCCCAAATAACAGGAAAATCTTTTTTTTTTTTTTTTTTTTTTAGAACAAACAGCCAGTGGTCTGAAACTTCCAGAAGACAGATGTGTGTGAGAGCCAAGGGATTAATTTTTAGCACCCTAAATTGCCGTTATGTATCATTCACTTGTGTTCACTGTGCAACATCGAGCCGTTTATGAGCCTAATTACATGCAGTGATTGCGCTGATGCACGGCGCTTTCCTGAAGACTTCATGCCTGACGCAAAAAAATTCTTGAGGTTAAATTATTTTGCCAGAATCCTCGAGAGGTTAAGATTTTGATGCAAGCATGATGTTAGGGACTGCCCACCCGGTTTTTCTGCCCCTTCTCTAAACCAGCATTACCGTGTCTCTGTCCTGCATTGGCCCGTGAGTCTCCTCCATGCCTCTAACTCACACTCTTTATTTTCCAGAAAGCAGCGTCACATACACTCGTCCCTCAGCGTCGCTTTACTCCACACGCATGCGATCAGACCGGCAGTGAGGTGCATGAGCCCGACTGAAGGCTGCGTGCTCTCATCTACCAAACGGAGGGCTTTTTAAGGAGAACCACAACGGATCCGAGAGAACAGGTAATTAAATCGTCAAACTACTTACCAGATGCCTTGCCTCTTAGTTAAAGCAATGATGAAGTTTATCCCATGAAGAGTATTATTATTGGTGGAATTTGTTGTGCCGCGGAATCTCACGCGCTGTGGCCAGCTGGATGTGCAATACCAATGTGGTTTCAATGAATCAACTTTTATTGATTTGTTGTTCAACCCGAATATTAGCTGCAGGAACTGGAACAGTATGGAAAATTAAAAATAAGAACAAAATTGATTTGTTCTCTTGTTCAGGAATTTAATCGAGAACAACAAAAATCAAAAAGATTTTGAAGTTTCTCCTTAACAATTGTATTGATACTTTTTAAAAAGGCATATTTGTAAATTTCTGATGTGATGCCTGCACCTCCACATTTGTGCGCAATCAAAGACAGGCTAATTCTTGGTATCGGCAATACGCAAAAAATGCCCGGATGTGGCGCTTTCGGCAAAATATCTTGCAATGTCCGGAATCCACTCATTTTCGGTGCGTTGCTGAGATCACGGCTATCGTCCAGCGTCAACTAGCTATATGGCTCTGTTGTGCACACACGCATACATGTAGGCCTATGCTGTCATTGTGCGTATAAGCAGGGGTATTTCTGAAGTTTTTTCCGCTTATTTTCGTTCGACGAACACATAGCAGCTTCGCAGTAACGACCCATGGCCTTAATGACGACAGTTCAGTTACTGTTGGGCTCTGCAGAGACCGGAAGCGACTGGGTCAACGAATAATCCCATAATGCATCTCATACGTGGCAAGAATGCAACATCCGGGCATTTTTTGCGTATTGGCGGTACTCTCAATTGAAAGACTGAAAAAGATGTGGAATCTTTGGGAAAACACCAGCCTCAACATTGCACAGGCTAACAGGTTATTAAATTATGATGGGGTGTATAATGAACTGTCTCAAAAGGCCCCTATGTTTACCAGGCATATAGTTCAGTATTTGCCACTTTGCCAAAAGCTGCGGGAGCAAATTGCCAAACAGTTTAAGCCCAGTTTTTCTCAATGAGTAATTGCACAAATTTTAATAATCTCACCACTGACTGTCAGTAATACAGTACAGTGAAAAGCCTGAGAGACTGGAGCACTATATGTGCATAAAATATTATATGGACACAGGGTCTTAAGGGTCTTAACTACAGATGAACAGATAGGAGGAACAAACCGTCACTTGGGGGGGGCTGGCTGCTCAGCCCTTTTCTCCTTCACCTATTGATGATATACAGTACCACTCAAAAGTTTGGACACACTTTGCTAATGTCACAGCTCTCTGTTTTCAGAGAAATTTACTTGGCTTTACTTCTCTATATAATCTCAAATGGAATCTGGTGAGAGGTTAACAGTCAGAAGTTAAAAGAGAATAATTTACTTGTTTGAACAGAGTTGAAAATTTTGTAAATCTTAAAGAAGCCACATTTTGCAAAATGACCAGAAAAACAAGTTCCTTCCATCTTCCCATGGCTGAATTAAAGTCGAAAGCTGTTTTTGGACTTATTTGGTATAAAGGTCAGTGCGAAGCAAACCACAAGTGCAAGCACATCTGTGGGAATATAGACAGCCGTTCAGCTACACGCTCATTGTAGCCATATGACTGCCCTAGTAAAAATAAATAAATTTTAAAAAAATAAATAAATAAATACATAACTGTGTCCGAGGACACAGTTCATTGTGACATCGTCAGATGCAAGTTAAGAGTAGAGGGAGAAGCTGAAACACCATCGAGAACCACCACCAACTTTTCTGGTCTTGAGCTTATCCAGAAAAGAATGACGAAGAAGAGGGAAAGAGCACCACTCTGGCAAATACTGGAGCAGCCCAATGAGCAACAACAAACTTTTCTGCATCTTTATTCTATATGTACTGAGGACTTTAAAACCAAGCACATAATATAAGTAGTAAATTACAGCTAGAATAAATATGTTATTCCTTTGGCTCAACAAGGTCTACAAATATTTAAACTGTGACACAATTTTAAAAGGCGGTAATTCCTCCAAGTTTCACTACATAAGGATGTTTATGCCTAAGTTTAATCAGAGGTCGATTACTCCTAGAAGTGTGCAAGGACTCATTGAGTGTCGTAGACGGCATGTGTACGTTAATATCATATCAGGTGAGTTTGGGCGCCTGCTGCGGTGAATCCGGAAACTGTCAGGGGAGGCGATCATGTTCGCACCAAATCGCCACAGCTCTCTGTGAATGCAGTGCAGGCTGTCCACAAACCAGACCAACTATAAGGTGCATGGAATCATGGGATTTTTTCCTAAAGCAAACCAGCATAAATTTATCTTCCTAAATTTAGCGTGTTTCATGTTAATGAAGTCGGGAATTACCGACAATAAACAAATTTCTCCGACGATGGGCTTCTCAGCACAAAGTAACGAATTTCATGAATTTACTGCGCAGATCATGTGATCAAAAGTCACATTCTGTGTTATGCTTGGCTTCGGGTCGCCATTGCTGTCTACCCAATCTCAGTTACCGTTGTTCACTTCTTGGAGTAATACACTTTTTGTTTAATTCAGCAGAAGTTTTTGTTGGTATTTATATTACATGGAGTGTACAATGTTGGCATTACAGAAATTTATAATTGTGCCACGATGCAAATACTCATGAACATCTTGCTCTGTGTGAATGTCTGTAACAAAAATTTGGTGCTAAACTGTTCCTGGGGTGCTTCAATAGGTCCTGCTGAGATCCCTGAAGAACAGTGAAAGCCTGACGACCTTTGTATTGACCTTGGAAGTCTCACCATAGTGAGACTTAGTGAGACATAGTGAGCAAGTAGGTGTGTATATGCACTTGAGAGATGCAGATTGCGGTTGTATCCACTGGAACCGCGGTCAATTTGCAGATCGGGTGGGTGGGTCATAAAAATTAAGATTCTTATTAATAGCGGATGGGTTTGCGGGTGGGTGAAATAATACATACTTAAAGTGAAAATATTTATTGAATTGTCCAAAATGTGAAAATATTTTTAGCTTAATTGTTTTGTCAGGCACAAATTAGACTCTTACTGCATGCGTGCACAAATTGCGCGGTCCATTTTCCAACACCAATAGAGGCAAGAGCGATAAAAGAAAAAATTAAAAAAGGAGAATTAAAAATGACATTTCACATGGGAGCACTCTAGTGGGGTAATTAACCAGGAAGACGAGTCAAGCGCAGGGTATGTCATTTGCAGCAGTTATATTATGGCCACAAAACAGGTTCCTCGAACATGGAACAGCATATTTTTGCTTCATATATGTCTGAGTGTCTCTTGGCATTCCAAACCAGTCAAATTAAACATGTAACTTAATGCTTAATGAAGAAGCAGTATAAAAATAAGATAAAATGCTGGTCGGTCCGTATTCCACGTTTGCCTTTTATTTAATACGTGTTCATTCTGCTGTTGCGAGAGAGGTTTATTGACAATTGTACCAACTCTGCCAGGGCTTTGGACTGGCGCCTTCATATTGATTTGGTGGCACAACAGCCAGTGGCAGGGAAATCGAATGATTCAGTGAAAGAATGATGGATTAGGAAGGTATGTGACAAAAAACATATTTCTTAAAAGATCATCCAAAGTCCAATAACACAAAAAAACATGGAAAATAAATTTTTTTTCAATACCTCAATCATTAAAGAAATTATGGGCATATGTGGGTCTGAAAAAGGGGTAAATCCTGGGCTATTATTTCATTGTTTTTTCTTTGTTAGTTTCTAAAAACATGATGAAAAACACATAGATAAACACTATGGAAATTACCTAAAATGACTATAACTTCCTTAAGACTACATGAAAATGGATGAGCAAGGAACAATGTGCACTGTCTCCACTGCAACCAAAGATTTAAGCTTATGGAAATCAGTTGATTCAGGATGGACGCTGCCGCTATCATTTTTTTTTAGAAATTAGTTCATTCCTTTTGCTATATCCAATTTGAAGAAAACTTCATCCAGTCTTACTCAGATACCCAATCAACATTTTTATATAGGTCTTGACATTTTGTACTTTGCTTCTGCAAGGGCCTTGTGGGCGAACTTTGGGCCTCTTTTCAATTGAATTAGAATTTGAATAAGAACCGATTGGAAAAATTCAATAAAGAGGGAGAAGCCTCGGTTACAAATCACGCAGTCAGCCTAAATATTATGGAAGCATAAGGTTGACAATATTAAAATGAAACTACATTCTCAGAAATGAGTTTTCATTTTCAAGATGCAAGTGCATTATAGGGTGTTCCCGATAACAAAGGTTAATGAACAAGACCACTCCCAATGTGCCTTCCTATTCTTCCACACGCCTATATATGCTGCCTTCATTCCCACAGTCCCCGCTCATCTCATTTCTATGTCCCTCCCTCCCTTCCCCTCTCCAAGAAGGAAGCAAGAAACAGCCACCACCTGGGACCCCGGGGGGCTTAGGAGCCACACGGACTCCGACGAGAGACACGAGCCCCACCCTGAGTCTCGCCACCTGGGGCTCCCAATGTTCGCGCAATCACAGACCAAGTCCATACAACATCGCCTTCGCCCCGATCTCCTATCTATCGTTCACCGAATACTCTCCTCCACTTTGGGAGTGGTCCAGAGTTCATTAATTGCATCATAATGAAAAGCAAAATGTAATCCTTTACATTGCATTTTAATTTTTAAGTCCATGGATGCAATTTTTATAACAAATTCAAAAAATAAAAATACATTCCCCATTTGCATTTTCAAAAAACCCCGCAATATTACTAACAAAATGAAAACGTAAAAGCTAATGTTATAATGCAAATACATTCTCTGAAATGCTTTTTCTTTTTACAAGAAGCAAGCACATTATTTGTATCATCATGAAAATGATAACATAATCGACCACTTTGCGTTTTCATTTTTAAGGCCATGCGTGCGCTATTTATAACAAATTGAAAATTAAAATACAGTCCCTATTTGCGTTCTCATTTGCAAGAAGTGCACCACCCTATGGCCAACAAAATGGAAAGGATAATGCTAATCTTATAATGCAAATACATTTTCAGAAATGCTTTTTCTTTTTGATGAAGCAAAAAATATCTGTCTCATAATTAAAATGATTATACAGTTCGGCTCTTTTCTTCGTCATGTGAAAATGCAGTCTTTCCTGGCCAAGTACAGCAGGGGTTTCCCTCTGATTGATAAACGATGAGATTGCTTTTATTTGTTAATATCCAATTCGTACCAAAGTGAGGGAGGAAGTCCTGCCTTCTCGCAGAATGACCGACAGGTCACAGCCAATGAGGGAATGTATTTTCATTTGAATTTTGTCATGAAAACCGTGTGGGACCAAGTCAACAAAAATACAAAGAGAGACATGGCATTTTCTCATGAAGATAGAAAAGGGGCGAACTGTATTATCATTTTAATTATGAGACAGATATTGCATTTACTTCATGAAAAAGAAAATGACTTCATGGAAATGTATTTGCATTATAAGATTAGCGTTATCGTGATAATTTTGTTGGCCATATGGTGGTGCACTTCTTGCAAATGAGAACGCAAATAGGGAATGTATTTCAATTTTCAATTTGTTGTAAATGGCGCACACATGGACGTGAAAATGATATCGCTAAGTGGACTTTTACATTTTCATTTTCATGATCATACAAATAAAGCTGCGTTTACTGGTGCTCGAATACGCGGCTACGACTATGCGACAACGACAAAAAATATTTTTGTCGCTAGGTGTGTTTATTGAGATGCGACTACGACTACACACGACAACAAATTTCTGGTTTGGGCCTGGGGCCCTCGGGCATTTCCATCATGGCACCAGTCCATTCAACACCAGTACGTTGGTTGGCTGAGGACATTATTCTGACTGGAACTGCGGTATTGCTTGCAATGAAATTTTACGGCGTCCATATGATCAGATCGAGTGCAGTCGTAGTTGAAGGAATTTTTACGTGCTAATTCGACCAGGCGTTCCACATCTTCAACGCTGAGAACTCCTTTTCGGGGCATTTTCTTGGATAAATTGCCCAGAAAGCACGTGTTGTGTCACTGAAAGTGACATTAAATGCTGGGAATTCCCTGTTTTAGTCGCGCGACAATGATCTGGAATGCCCCAACAAGCAATCAGATTTTTTTTTGTCGCGTAGTCACGTAGTCATTGTCGCTCGCTAGTAAATACCCCTATAGGAAAACAAATATAGCAATTAAAAAATTATCGAGGTCGCATAGTCGTAGCCGCGTAGTCGAGCGCCAGTAAACACACCTTAATGTGCTTGCTTCTTGAAAATGAAAAAGCATTTCCGAGAATGTATTTGCATTATAAGACTAGAGTCTTCATTTTTATTTTGTTAGTGATATTCTGGGGTACTTACTGAAAATGAAAATGCACATGGGGGATGCATTTTAATTTTTAATTTGTTATAACAATTGCATACATGGACGTGAAAATGAAACCGCAAAGTGGAGGATCACATTTTCATTTTCGTTGTGATACGCATAATGCGTGTGCATTTCTGAGAAAGAATATTCATTGGTAGCTATATGCTTCCATGAAAAATCGCAGGAGAGAAGCCAAATTTCAAATGGGTATTTGTCCACTATATACAGCGGACTATATACAGCGGCAAAGATCACACTGACAAGTATTTTGCAGCGTGTTGATTTGTCACGGACCAACATTAGGCTACTGTAATCTATTTATTTGTTTGATTATTTGTTGACATATTGTACTGGAAATGTAAGACCTCCTATTACGAGTTGAGCATACTAGACATGTCTAACTACATTGTTTGATGAACATTCCGCTTAGGTTGTCAAAAAATAAATGAATTAATAAATGAATGAAATGAAAAATAATGAACGCACGGTTCAGAGCTGGAAAAACTGTGAAGACTGGAAGCATCTCTAATCTGTAAAGTAAATCATGAATGAAAATGCTTATACATCAATGTAGCATACATTTTAAAAGGCAACATAGCTTAGAAGTGGAATGAGTAGTCCATGTGCGGGTCTGTAAATCGAAGAAAATAATCATCTTTGGTGAGTGTTGAGTGGATGAATATGCAGGTTTGGATGACGTGAGAGCAGATCCGCGCATTTCTAATTTGCACTCAGAGCTCAGAGTTAAATGTCCATTGTACATGCCTGCTGGGAACATGCTGTGTGATTAGTTTACTGCAGGCTGAGTTATCTTAGTACACTGCACACTCTGACTGGGGCATTAAGCACATCTCAGAGAGATGCTCACATTATGTGCTCCTGATGAATGCTGAGAGGCAAGCCATTTCATACGCTTAAGCGAAATTCATTTTAATACTAGCTACAAAATCATTTTCGAAATACAATTTTATGTTCATAAATTCATACAAACTAATTTATGTTAATAAACATTTTAAGCACTCACAAACACACAATTTTATTTTGAATGGGGAATTCTGGGGTCAGTTTTACAGACTCAACTCCTGCCAATTCCTTGGCTAAATTGTTTTTTTAATGGAGCACCTACGTAACATAATTCAGGGATAAGCTGTATCCATGTGTGAAAAACGAGCCGTTAGTGCTGATGAATAATGTTTCTTCTTCATCTGGATTTAGGAGATAAATTGACAACTAGAGATTCAGCAAGACCAGAACAGATGGAGCTCAGAACCTTCAAGCTTACCCTCTCCACCCTCTACAATATCTCCAACTTCACCACCGGCAATGAGAAAGACACAGTGCAGTCCAAGGGCCCTTACCAGGCAGTGGAGATGGTGATCATTCTCCTGGTTACAGGGTCCCTCAGTCTCGTAACGACTACCGGGAACATACTGGTCATGCTTTCAATCATAATGAACAGGAGCCTCCAGACTATAAACAACTACTTCCTTTTCAGCCTGGCATGTGCAGATCTGATCATTGGGGTCGTCCCCATGAACCTGTACACAGTCGACATTCTGTTTGGCTATTGGCCCTTGGGGCCAGTAGTTTGTGACCTTTGGCTGGTCTTGGACTATGTGGCCTGCGGTGCCTCTGTCATGCATCTCCTTATTATCAGCTTTGACCGTTACTTCTGTGTCACCAAGCCACTCAGCTACCCAGCAAAAAGGACTACCAGGATTGCAGGCATGATGATGGGGGCAGCCTGGGTTCTTGCCTTTGTCATGTGGACCACAGCCATTGTGTTCTGGCCGTTAATCGTAGGTGAGCGCACTGTGCCAGAGGGCATGTGCGACGTCCAGTTCCTGTCCAATCCAACCATCGTTTTTATCACCTCGATTATTTTCTTCTACCTGCCTGTTACCATCATGGGCTTTCTGTACTGGCTGATCTGCAGGGCCAGCAAGAGCCGCATGAAAACGGGCAAGCACAAGCCAAACCATGACTACCCATCCAGCAGCAAAGCAGTAAACCACATCATCATGCCCTGTGATGATGAGTATGAGAAAACCCATCACATTGAGAGGAGCCAGAATGGCGGGACAGATGGAGCTGGCAAGGAGGAATCAAGTGTGCCAGTACATCCTGAGAGAAATGAAATTGTTGAGGCCCCTGCAGGTTATGAGGGAAACCCCACAGCCCATGGCCTAAATGCCACAATGGCAAAGCAGCCACCCACGAAGAAGGCATTGTCATCTCGCGAGAAAAAGGTTACACGCACGGTAATGGCCGTTCTTCTTGCTTTCGTGGTCACGTGGTTGCCTTTTTACGTCATGGTGCTCATCGAAATCTTCAGTTCAACACCTGTTTCTGACATCATTTGGATCTTCTGTAGCTGGTCTGCCTACTTGAATAGTACCATCAATCCAGCCTGCTATGCTCTCTGCAACGTCTCCTTCAAGAAGACCTTCAAACAACTCCTGCTCTGCCAGCACAAGGACATTCGCTTGGGCAGATAAAGAGGTGTGATTATTTATTTTTTGTTTCTGATAGTGCACTTCTCTGTCATTTCTGAACAAATCCTCCTGCATCACTTTAAACAGCGGCAGGAGGAAGCGCAAGAAATATAATTACAGACACACGACTGATAGATGTTAAGTGAAATTACACACATTTCTATGCCTATGAATTTGATTAGAATTCAAGTACATTTGCCACAGAACTGAAATTCAGAGAAAGATTATAGAGATTTGTGAGATAAGAAAGGGGACATATGGAAGTTTGGCGAGGCACATCAACAAAATAAGAAATATCCCTATATTAAATTTTGATGAAAATATTGAATGGTTTCAGGCTTCTGGCCCAGAAAAGAAGCATGACAGATGGACAGACGGACAGACAACACTCATTCCAGTACCCCCATCCACTTCATGGCAGCGGATCTTAAGCCAAGGCCTTATTATAATAAATCTTGCTCACAATTACTGTTAAAATATATATATATATATATATATATATATATATGCGCAGTATCTCACAAAAGTGAGTGCACCCCTCGCATTTCAACAATTAATTTATTAGATCTTTTCAAGGGACAACGATACAGAAATGAAACCTGAATATATTCCAGAGTAGTCATTGTACAATATGTGTAGCAGCAGTGTAGATTTACTGCACTGTCCAAATAACTGAACGAACAGTCACGCCTTCCAAAATGGGTGGCAACAAAAGTGAGTACACCTCACTGTCAACGTGCCAAATTGTGTCCATAGAGTCAATATTTAGTATGACCACCATTGTTGTCCAGCACTGCCTTGATTCTCTGAGGCATGGAATTCACCAGAGCTGCACAGGTTGTTGCTGGGATCCTCCTCCACTCTTCCATGACAACATCACGGAGCTGGTGGATCTTGGACACCTGCTGCTCCTCCACCTTCCTCTTGAGGATGCCCCACAGGTGCTCAGTGGGATTCAGGTCTGGAGACATATTTGGCCTCGCCTTTACCTTCACCTTCAGCTTCTTCAGGAGGGCAGTTGTCATCTTGGAGGTGTGTTTCGGGTCGTTATCATGGTGGAAAACTGCCGTGCGGCCCAGTTTCCGAAGGGAGGGCATCATTTTCTGCTTCAGAATGTCACACTACATGTTGGAATCCATTATTCCATCAATGAAGCGCAGCTCCCCAGGACCAGAAACACTCATGCAGCCCCAGACCATGATGCTGCCACCACCATGTTTGACTGTAGGCAGTAGACACTTGTCTTGGTACTTTTCACCAGGGCGCCGCCACTCATGCTGGACACCATCTGAGCCGAACAAGTTTATCTTGGTCTCGTCAGGCCACTGAACATGGTTCCACTAGTTCATGTTTTTGGACTAGTTGTCTTCAGCAAACTGTTTTTGGGCTTTCCTTTGGGCTAGCTTCAGAAGAGGTTTCCGTCTTCGCTGACAGCCATGCTGACCGACTTGTTGCAGTGCACGGCGTATGGTCTGAGCACTGACAGACTGTTCTCGCACTGCTGCAACCTCGTTAGCAATGCTGCCAGCACTCCTGCTTCTGTTTTCTGAAGCCAACCTGTGCACCTGACGCAGAGCACGAGGACTCAACCTCTTCGGTCAACCCTGACGAGGCCTTTTTCCGAGTAGAACCCGTCTTGGAAAACCACTGGATAACCTTGGCCACCATGCTGCAGCTCAGTTTCATGGTTTCACAGATCTTCTTGTAGCTTAGACCATCTTTGTGGAAAGCAACAATTCTCTTTTTCAGATCCTCAGAGAGTTTTTTCCCATGAGGTGCCATGTTGACCATCCAGTGACCAGAATGAGAGCATTGCACCCAAAGCACCACAGTTTAAACCTTCAACACATGTTTAAACCTCATATGGCAACACAGACAAAAACATTAACATGATGAATAAGACACGTTTCATTGCTTGGTTGGCCATTACCAATTGGGGTGTGCACTCACTTTTGTTGTTATCCATTTTGGAAATAGTGACTGTTTGTTCAGTTATTTGGACAGTGTAGTAAATCTACACTGCTACACATATTGTACAATGACTACTTTAGAATATATTCAAGTTTCATTTCTGTAACGTTGTCCCTTGTAAAGGTATAATAAATTAATTGTCAAAATGTGAGGGGTTTACTCACTTTTGTGAGATACTGTACATATATGTATATATTTTTTTTAAGTCAGATTGAACATGATAACACAATGTGTCCCCCCATCCTTTAAGATACATTCAGGAACTCTGGGGACAAAAGCAACATTGACTGTAATAAAAGTGAATATTAAGCTTTAATATTTATTCGATGGTTGAAGTTCACTCATGAGTTGAAGTTTAATCTTGTTTCCGAAATTTGTAATAATAATAATAATAATAATAATAATATTAGTTATAATAGTATCTAGACAGTCCGGTCAGCTGTGACCACATGAGTGTAGGCCCCGATAGCCCGCCTGTCCCCTTTCTTGCGCATTATCCGGCCAATACAGTCACCAGGGCAACCAAAATCGAAAGTTGTCATGACTTCAATATTATACTTGTCCATACCAAATATGAAAGTAATCGGTCCCAAATTAAAGCTGGTACAATGTCCACAAGGAAGTGTCTACAGACGCGGACGCGGTGGCGGGGGAGACAACAAGCATGAATCCTCAGTAACAATCTGACTTTGTTCCAGGGAAACAATTAATTAGTTTGCATGTGAAGCATGCAAACTACTGTTGTTTCTCAGGATCTTTCAACTTATTATTCTCTTTCTGCCCATTTTTAAACACAATCTCCTCCAACAGTTTTCATACTACCCATACAATCTGCATACCAAATGATTCTACAATACGTGCAGATTGTTGTCATTCAAAATCTTATTGAAATTAATTATTGTTTATGAATTATTAGCAATTAAAATTGAAAAATTCGCATTGACAATGAATGGAGCCCATTCATTTTCAATGGGCACAAGACGCTCTTGCATAACCATTCTCTCTCTTTTTTCCTAATGGCTAAACAGCATCGACCATTCTCTCTCTTTTCCTATTGGCTAAACAGCATCGGAACAAAATTGAAACGCCGCCATCTTGTTTTGCTTCTGAAGCCAGCGAAAATATGCTGAATAATACAAAGTAAATAGCAATCAAAGCACAAATTTAATTGTTACATCACAACAGACAAATATTATACAATGATGAAACATAATTATGCAAACTACCATATTGTTTTATGAAAATGCATTGCGATTATGGTTTCCAGGGCTCCGTGTCACAGCATGTAGTTCCATGTAGCTAGCTAGCATGGTAGGTACATACTTATAACGAAATAATTACATACAGCACAGACGTTCACAAAAATTCTTCGTTATGTGCATTTCGCTAAAATTATACAAAGATAACCTAAGTAGACAAAGAAAACAATATAATACACCACAATCCAGGCTCCTCAGGCATCAAGCAAATAAGCCTATTAGCTGCAGCAGTCTCGATGCTAGTAGGAAGACCAATGACCAATTTGCTCGTCCCCGGGGTGAGTCTCAACATTTGGCAATGGTCGTATGCATAGCCGCTGACTCTCCATTGCTCGAAAACTATCAGCGCGACCTCACTCATACTACATCATGTACTCACTGTAAAATGAAGTTTTATTAGCACTTGCTGCTGAAATGATATTTGGATCTTCAGAAATTGTGAAGAAGTCAATGTTCCCTGTTGAACAGAATCCAGGTCATCTCTAACACAATGGAGGCCATATCTGACATGTTGACTGATAATCCGTTATAGCTCCTTCAAAAAAGCAACTGATCTGGAAAGAATGCTAAATTAGAAAACTAATCATCCGTATTATTTTGAAAATAACACTTGTTTCTATGAGCTGTTCCAAATCTGCAACTGGGTCATTCCACGCCAAACTGAACAGGGCTCCCGGCCTTACCCCCTCCGATTTCCATGAAACCTATTTTAAGAATAGCTCTTTGGACCAATAATGAGTTGCCCAAATTTCAGCGCCAACGGTGCAATAGTTTTTGAGATACACGCCTTTGAAATTTGCCGACTACGCCCATAGTGCCATTTTGTTCCATTTGGTAAATGGTAATGTCGATAGTTAAAATTTGCTGAAAAAGTTTCATTCAAGTAATCTCTTATCCTTTGTGTCCATGTATACCAAGTTCCATCAACTAGCCGAAACTCCTTCAGGTAAAAATAGGACAACTATCCTTGATCACAATGAAAATGCTAATTAATCCAAAGGGTGGCTTTTGATAGTTTTCTACTCCAAGCCTTAAAATATCACGGATCGTAAACAGATACATTGTATATCGACTTTGTAAGTACCAAAACGCATTTGACCCCTTGACTTCGGTTTGGCTCGACTAAAACAAAAGTCTGAAATACACCACATGACCAAAAACCCAAAATGTAAATTAAACATCAAATGCTACTGAAGTTTACTTCAAACAATCTGGTTGTACACCTGAAAAACATATTTACAAAGTGAAACCGAATTGTTCTATCTCCTTTACTTGGAAATTTATGATCTCTCTATTTTATAAATTGTCCAGCGTCATCAATAATGCATCGTAAAATTGCTCATCTTGAAGTCTTAATATTTTTTTAATTAGAACTATTAATGCACCAATTTATTTTAAATACTAAGAAACGTGGCTTTAATAGTGTAACCTGTGACCAATATCTGTTTAACGTTTATGGTTTTTTTTAAAAGATAAAGAACACTCCTTGGATTAATTAGCATTTTCACTGTGATCAAGGATAGTTGTCCTATCAATTTTTACCTGAGGGAGTTTTGGCTAGTGGGTGGAACTTGGTATACGTGGACATAAAGGATAAGAGATTACTTGTATGAAACTTTTTCAGCAAATTTTAACTGTCTATCATGAGTTAATGAGTTTTCTGCAGGGGCCGTGTGCACACGTTTTGCTCACAAAGATGGCGTCAAATGGTACTTACGCTCACCCTGAATCGTCTCGGACCCCGCGTCTCATGATCAGTTTGGGTTGCTGTCCAGAATCTGTCACGCCCTAAGCAGGGTCACCCCATTCTCGATAGACAGCTGACTGATTGTTGACCCAGTGCAAATGACGCACCAACTCTCGGCGGTGAGACTCAGTTTGCTAATGGCTTTTTTTCTCTCTCCTGTGTCTGTCCAGAATCTTTCACGTTGGCATGGGCTGTGACCAGATGTGTGGGGAAAAAAAAAAGCCACTAGATGGCAGTATTGACAATTTTTTTTGAGCTGCCTGGATAGTCATGTCCTTGCCTCAGAGCCCAAGAGTAAGCAGGGAAAAAATTGAGAGGTCATTTGAAGGATACATTTGACCAGACCTGTCACTCTTTTCAAGACCTGTGAAGCTTTTTGTGGATTTTTGCCTGTGTTGGAGCATTTTCCTGTCCCAGGACATCGCAACATAGCAGCCCATCTCAATTACCAAGGGACTGTAACTATCTCATTTTTTTTTATTTCAATCTTGGTCAGTAGGGTAGAGTGTAGATTAGTTCTACGTGTTTGTTTAATTAAATCTGTTGAAGTTTAAGAATTTTGTCTGTCATCCCTTGCTGTCCGTGACGTCATAACAAATTGACGCCATAACAAATTGGGGCTATAACAAATTGGGGGCTCGGGTCCGGGATAGACCATTGTGCGAGTCATTTATTGAAAATCTAAAATTTCAAATTGTGAAATTGTTTTTTGAATTTTCCTAGATATATATTGGCAGATCGACAGCAATGGATGATTTCTTGGCATCACCAACCGTAGAGGTTTTGAAGTCTTTTAAAAAGACAGAACTGCTAGAAATATGCAGACAGTTAGAGCTGACAGATGTAAAACCAGCCATGCGAAAAGCAAGACTGGCTAGAGAGATTGTTGAATATTACATTGATGAAAATGTGTTTGCACCAGGAGATCTGGAACAGTTTCCAGTGGAAAATCCAAATGTAGAAATGGAACTTAAATTAAAAAATGCTAGAGATAGAAAGGGAGGAAAAAGAAAAACAAAGGCAGTTTGAGTTAGAAAAATTAGCAAGAGAAGAGAAAAAGAGAGAGAGAAAGAGGAAAGAGCAGAAAGAGAGAGACAGAGACAGAGAGATTTCGATTTAGAAAAATTAGATAGAGAAGAAAGGCTCCAAATGGAGCTACTAAAAATCAAAATGCAAGCTGAAAACAAATTTCGGGCTAGCCAGGAGGTAAAGCTGGTGCCTCCATTCTCAGAGAAGGAGGTTGATAAGTATTTCCAGTGCTTCGAGAAGGTAGCTAAGAGTTGTCAGTGGCCAAAGGAACACTGGCCTCTGATGTTGCAAACTGTCCTCAAGGGTGAAGCTCAACAAGCCTATTCGGCTTTGTCTGCAGATGATTCCTCTGATTATGAGGTTGTCAAAAAGGTTATTTTGACAGCTTATGAGTTGGTTCCAGAGGCTTACCGACAGAAATTCAGAGGTCTGAAGAAATCTGACAATCAGACTTATGTTGAATTTGCTAACGAGAAGAAGGATTGCTTTGAGCGCTGGTGTACTTCTATGGAAGTCAAGGATGATTTCAACTCACTAAAATAGATAGTGTTAGTTGAAGAATTCAAGAAATGTGTCAAGGATGATATTAAGACCTACCTTAATGAGAAGCAAGCACTGAATTTGCAATCAGCTGCCAAGTTGGCAGACGAATATGTTCTCACACATAAGTCCAAATTTCAGTCTAGCAGTAAAAATAGATGGTCCCAATTTCGGAAGAAAGGTAACGGTGATACCCAAGATTCCTCACCCAAAGACAAAGACAAATCTGGTGATGGTGCTCAGAAATCCAGTTAAAGGTCTGATCAAAGTGTGAAAGCTGACAGTGACAAAAGTGGTCTAGTTTGCAATTATTGCAAGAAATCTGGTCATGTTACAACTAACTGTTGGTTCCTTAAAACTAAGAAAGAAAAAGAAAAGGATACTAAACCCAATGCCTTTGTGAAGACAAGGTTAGAAACCCCTGTAGTAGATGACCGATCTGCTAAATTGCCTGCTCCTTGTGAGGCTAAGAAGCCTGATACTGCTGACTTTGTGAGGGAGGAATTTCTTCCATTTGTGTCGGAGGGATTTGTGGCTCTGAATGAGCATTCTCCTCCTGTCCCCATATATATCCTAAGGGATACCGGAGCTTCTCAGTCACTTTTGTTGATGGACTCCTTGGAGTTACGTGATGAGACCGCTTCTGGGGATTTCATACTTGTACAAGGTATTGAAGGGAGGACTGTATCTGTACCCCTGCGCTCTGTATTCTTGAAGTCAGATTTAGTTACAGGACAGGTAAAGGTGAGACTTATGTCAAGTCTACCTATCAAGGGTGTTTCTCTGTTGCTAGGCAATGACCTGGCTGGGGGCAATGTAGTTCCCCCTGTTCATCTTACTTCACAGCCGAGCACTGAAGATGGCGATGAAGACCCATCTCTGTATCCTTCCTGTGCAGTGACTCGTGCTATGGCCAAGAAGGCTCAAGAAGAAGATGATGTGGTGCCGTCCAGCACATTGAATAGTCATGACTCAAGTGGTTCGCCTCATGACTCTGTTCAGCCTACTATGGTTTCTCCGTTTGAGGACTTATCAGACACTTTTATCAGTTCTCTATTCAGCCAGCCAGATGGGTCTGGTGATTCTGATGTGTCTGGAGACTTGTCTCTGTCCAGAAAGCGGTTGATTCAGGAGCAAACCAATGATCCTGAAATTTGTGTACTAAAGAAGAGAGCCCTTCCTGATGAAGAAATAGATGCAGTTCCAGTTGGGTATTATCTCAAGGATGGAGTGTTGATGCGGAAGTGGCGCCCTCCTGATATCCCTGCCAATGCAGATTGGGCAGTGGTCAAGCAAATTGTTGTTCCGAAGGTCTACAGGAATGAGATCTTAACAATGGCTCATAGTTTGCCTTTAGGAGGTCATCTTAGTGTTAACAAGACTGTTGACAAGATCATGAAACACTTCTTCTGGCCTGGACTTCGGAAAGATGTTTCCAACTTTTTCAAAACCTGTCACACTTGTCAAGTAGTTGGAAAACACCAGTTAGACCCACCTGTAGCTCCATTGCAGCCTATCCCAGCATTTGGGGAGCCCTTCTCCAAGGTCATTGTTGATTGTGTTGGTCCATTACCCAAGACTAGATCTGGAAATCAGTACTTGTTGACAATCATGTGTGCATCTACCAGATTCCCTGAAGCCATACCTCTACGCAACATCAAGGCAACTGCAATCTTGAAGGCTTTGATAAAGTTCTTCACGTTGTTTGGCCTTCCCAGGGAAATTCAGTCAGATCAAGGTAGCAATTTCACTTCCGTATTGTTTCAGCAGGTTGTGTATGAACTAGGTGCGAGGCAGATTCTTTCCAGTGCCTATCATCCAGAGAGTCAGGGTGCCTTAGAGCGGTTTCATTCCACTCTCAAGACGATGATTAGGACTTATTGTTATGACTATGAGAAAGACTGGGATGAAGGTGTTCATTTGCTGTTGTTTGCAGCTAGAGAAGCAGTGCAGGAGTCTACTGGATTCAGTCCGTTTGAGCTAGTGTTTGGCCATGAAGTGAGAGGACCTTTGCTATTGTTGAGTGAACAATGGCAAGAGAAAGAGCCCAATATCAGTCTGTTAGACTTTGTTAGCAAGTTCAAGGAAAGACTGCGTGCAGCTTGTGACCTAGCCAAAGAGAACTTGAAATCAAGTCAGGGAAAAATGAAAACTTAGTATGATCATAAGGCTAGAAGCCGTGAGTTTAAACCAGGAGACAAGGTCCTTGTGTTGTTTCCCTTGCAGTCCAATCCATTGCAGGCTAGATTTCATGGTCCTTATGAAATTCTGACAAAACTCAATGATCTCAATTACATTGTAAAGACTCCAGATAGGAGAAAGTCAAAACAGTTGTGTCACATTAACATGCTGAAGCCTTATCATGATAGGAATGCTAGGGTTGCAGCTGTCAGTTCAGATCCTCCTAGGGCCGAGACTTGTGAAGATGAGGGGGAGTTTCAAGATGATGAACCTAGAATTAAAGCTGAAGTTCTTTCATGTAAATTGTCAAATTCTGAAGTGTTGCAAAATCTTGATGTAAAACTCCAGCACTTAGAACCCTCACAGAAAGATCAGTTTGAGAGGTTGATCAAGAAATATAAAGATCTATTTCCTGATCCTCCAAAGAGAGTTTCTATAGCCTCGCATGATGTAGACGTTGGTGATGCCAAACCAATAAAACAGCATCCATACCGGATGAATCCTGAAAAGAGAAAGATTGCTGAGAAAGAGGTTGAGTACATGTTAGAACATGATATTATCAGACCCTCTAACTCAGATTGGAGTTCACCCTGTGTTCTAGTTCCAAAACCTGATGGAAGTACTAGATTCTGTACAGATTATCGCAAAGTCAATGCTGTAACTAGAACTGATGTGTTTCCAATACCTAGGATTGATGATTGTATCGATAGAGTAGGGCAAGCAAAGTTTCTGACCAAGATTGATTTATTGAAGGGTTATTGGTGTGTGCCACCCATAAATGCTAAAGTCCAAGCCATCATGGACTTTCCAGTTCCTGACAACAAAAAAGCTTTGCGCCGCTTCCTTGGAACGATTGGGTACTACCGCAAGTTCTGCAAGAACTTTGCTGAGATTGCTCTCAGTCTCACCAACCAACTGAAGAAAGGCGTAAAAGTTCACTTGGGATGAAGCATGCCAAAGAGCCTTCGATCGCCTGAAGTCTCTGCTATGTCACTTCCCCGTGCTCAAATCTCCTGACTTCAACAAACCGTTCTCCATGGCGGTCGATGCTAGTGACCAAGCTTGTGGATCTGTGCTCCTACAGAGAAGTGACTCTGATGACATTGAGCATCCCGTGGCATACTTCTCCAGGAAGTTCAATCGCCACCAAAAGAACTATTCCACAATTGAGAAGGAGCTGTTGGCTCTGGTTCTATCCTTACAACCCTTTGAGGTTTATGTTTGTACAGGGCAAAAGCCAATGATTGTATATACTGACCACAATCCGTTAATGTTTTTGAGTAAGATGAAAAAAAAATCGGAGATTGCTGAATTGGAGTTTGATTTTACAGGAGTTTGACTTGGAAATTAAGCATGTAAAGGGTACTGACAATGTAATTGCTGATTGCTTTTCCCGTGTTTGAGTATGTGTATATATATCACATGTTTTTATTAGCATATTGTATTATATGAATATATACACAAGTGTCTACTTAACCATTTTTAGTATTGAAAAAGAAAAATTTTGCCTTTATGAGTCAAAATTTTTCCCTTTTGAATGGAGGTGTAATGGGGGAAAAAAAAAAAAAAGCCACTAGATGGCAGTATTGACAATTTTTTTTTGTTAAGCCCAGTCTGGAGCTGGGTTGGGCATGTCCTGGGCATGCCTCAGAGGGGGCTGGACAAGAGTATATAAGGAGAAAAATTGAGAGAGTGGAAGAGTAGTTGGAGAAATTGCAAGGAGAAATTGTGGAAGGATACATTTGACCAGACCTGTCACTCTTTTCAAGACCTGTGAAGCTTTTTGTGGATTTTTGCCTGTGTTGGAGCATTTTCCTGTCCCAGGACATCGCAACATAGCAGCCCATCTCAATTACCAAGGGACTGTAACTATCTCATTTTTTTTTATTTCAATCTTGGTCAGTAGGGTAGAGTGTAGATTAGTTCTACGTGTTTGTTTAATTAAATCTGTTGAAGTTTAAGAATTTTGTCTGTCATCCCTTGCTGTCCGTGACGTCATAACAAATTGACGCCATAACAAATTGGGGCCATAACAAGTGTCACTGTACACATCACAAACAGCTCAACGTTTGTTATTACTGAAGTGCTTGGCATGTTCACGTGGCGCGCGTCAAGATTACAATACCACGAGCTTTTCTTTATTTCCACTCGTGCCTCACTGGAAAAGCAATAAAAATCGATCAATTCTTCAATTTGCCGCAAATACAGTGCATACCTCACCCTTGCGTTTCTTTTGGAGTTGAGCATATTATGTACTGGTGTGTATAATTATACATCTTCATGAAAGCGCATCATAAATATGATCAATTCAAATTGTTCAAATTTTATTATTAATGTGATTAATATGCATCTTTATCAGTTTCCAAAATTCAAACCCAATAACAATAATTAGAAAAAAAAATGTCATCATCATACAGTAATAATAACAATATAAGACAAAGTAGGCTCTAATAAACTAAAATTTTGTATTTACAAGATCATATAAAGGCAATAGCAATGAGCAAAAAGATGAAGGAGGCAGTTCAGTAATTTGTACTGAGAGAGCAGAGCATGTCTTATTGGTCTTGTTATGTCAGCATACAGATTGTATGGGGGTAGAAGCTGTGGCTTTGGTAATTGGTCTTGGCTGCAATGTTCACATAGCCTGGCTTCCGTTTGGACAGCTTCAAGAAGAGGTCATGGTTTGGGTGACTGGGGTCCTCACCTCATATTGTGTAAGTCCATCAGGTTAGGCAATTCAGCACCAATAACTCGCTGGGCTGACTGCCCCACCCTTTGAACCCTGTGCCTCTCAATTACTACAGCTGCTTTACAAGGTGGTGATGCTGCCAGTCAGGAAATTACTATTACCAATAAAAAAAAAATAATAATTAAAAAAAATAATAATAATAATACATCTTTTAGCAATGTCTGTTCTACTACATTGATAAAAGCAACAGAATGATCATAAATGTTTGACATGTATTGTCCAGCACAACAAGTTGGACTTAGATGAATAGTAGTTGCATTACAATCATATGCTGTGAATAATAACATGTCTATAATGATGATAGTGCATCAATAGCCATGTAAAACCGGTATATAGATCATAAAAATACATATACCTGAACCATTACCAACAACAAAGAAGATCATCATCATCCAAATAACTTTTATTATGCTACATACCAATGATGTAGCTTGACAACTAAATAAACCCTTACCATACATATGCCTTGGTCACTTTGACCCTGCAATGGACAGGCATCATAGTTTACCACACTTGCCTATCAGTGAAGAAGACACTTTGCACCTTATCATACAGCACAGTGCAGGACAATGCAAAATTAACATCACATTATACAGAGAATTCTGCTATCACATGCAAACTCAGAGTTTCTTACACTCTCATTCTAGTTATTGTTATAATCACTATTATTATTATTATTATTAGCAGTAGAAGTAGGAGTAGTCGTAGAGGTATTTATTATTATTATTACTGTAGCCCCCAGATGAAGTCAGGGCTATTATGGATTTGGCCCTGCCACGTGTCCACCGCTGCTGCCGCCATAGAGATTTCCTTGTGGCCGGCCTACAGTCCACAAATTTGAGACTATTTCTTTTATATTTCGCATGTATATGGGCAGTGGTTAGTACATGGTGCCTATCAATTTTGGTCACCGTGGTAACCTAATCCGCTAAATAATAGACAATCTTGCATCAAAAATAAGCAGACATGAAAAAATGTGGGCAATCGAGTGGTTGCAGGCTAGCCTGTCTCCGCCAGCCTTCGTACTTCCGCTTAATTTCATTTCTCTTCAGTACTCAGTCTGATCACTCGGAGCTCTGCCTCGTTTACCATCCGCAGAAAATACGCCGGACCAACCACTGAACAGAAGGCGTGGCCGAGAGCCATGATGTAGCAGCTGCGCCGAGTTTGAAATTGTAGTCTCCGAAATCAACAATGGCTACGGACATGGATACACTGGAGGCCATTCGCTCTGTCGTGGAGAAAATCCCGGGTATCAGCGACTTTTAGCCACAACAAGATAAATGTTTGGTTAGTTTTTTGAATGGAAATGATGTTGTAGCGCTACTCCCTACAGATTGTCATATCTACTTAATAGCCATCATGAAATAGGCACCCTGTTCATCTCTGTGAGAGACAGCAGAACCACCTCAGCTAGCTTGTAGCTTCTAGTGTTACATTGCCTGCGATTTTCACACTATTTAAGTTAGCAGCGAACTTTTGAAAAGCCGTGTTTTTGTTCATGTCACAAGACCAATTCGCTGTCTCAGTGTTATGTTGTCATTATCCCTGAATGAAATGGCTGTCTGAGACAACCAAACGCTTAGAGCCGAACTATGTTACTATAAAGTTAGATAGCGAGCTCGGTATGATGTTATCGCAAGTATGGTTAACGGTTCAGTTTTCGTGTCAACGCAGATTTCGTCCTGATGTAAATAATGCATTATTCTCGCCGATTCTGCCGTTGGTTTCGGGTCTCTTACGTTTTTTTTTTTTTTTTAACAGCAGCAGTATATCTGCAGGAAAAACGATAGCTCAACACTTTGTTTCTTGTACAGAAAGAGCACCTTTGGTTCTTTTAAGTGAATGAGTGAAGGCAAAAATTTGGTAGATGGGCATATGTATGGGTACAGTATTAACTTTAATGTACTGATCAGTTTGTTTTCGCTGCATTCCTGGTATGAAGGACTGTAGTTTCCAGCGGAAGTACTAGGCGGCTGAGCCGGCACATAACATCGCCAAACGTTAGTGATTATTTTATGGGTACACCAATGATTTTAAACTTCTGACAAGGGCCCACCCACCAGGAAGTAAACACTTGTCAATGACGACTACCCAGACTCTGTGTACGAAACAAAGCGAAGTAGCAGAGTCTGGTTTTACCAGGCTAGTCGCAGGCGACTGACCTGTCTAATTATTATAATAATAATAATAATTATTATTATTATGACCACGGGTTATGCATGCAAGAGGTTGACATTTTGAAACCATGTCACCAGGAAATAGACACACTCACAGCAGAAGAAGAAACACAGAAGGTGATGAACTTCACACGACACACAAATGGTTTCAGACTGCGCGCAGAAGGCTATACACAGCTCATAAAGGGCAACTCACTGCACACAGAAGGCTACGCACTGCATGCAAATGGTTATACACTATGCACAGAGGGCTATCCACTGCACACAAAGGGTTAAGCACTGCACAAAAAGGGAAACACACCACACACAAAGGGTTACAAACTGCACACAGAGGGCTGTACACTGCACACATGATGACACATTTTTACACCAGACTGTGATGTCCTGCACACTGAAAATGCAAAATACAAGAAAGTTGCATTTCCCACTTATCATGTTGCTGTGTAATTGGCATGTTCAAAGAGCTATTCATATAATATTTGTGTGGAGAATTTTTATGCAAAAATACCAATTTTTCAGGACTGAATGAAGTCTTTACTTTAACACAAAGTGTGATATTTTCCTCTTGTGTGCTTTCGGATTGTGCGTGTTATATTTTGACAAAAAAAAATCTATAGTTTCACGAATTACGTCCAAACATTGGTACAAAAAAAAAGTGAAAACTGCAACCCGCTTGCCTCAAATTGCATGACTCTGCAATTCACTCTCACAAATAAAATAGAGTTCTGTCACGTACATCGTTCTAAATTCTGTTTTTTTTTTTTTTTCATGCTAAGAGCACCTGGTTCTTTGTTAAACCTCTAACAGAATCACCTTGGGCTTTGAAACTCCAGATCCTTGCAAAAGAAACCTAGCAGGAACCAAAACACACTGTGGGCTGGGAGAGTATGTCGGGGAAAAAAAACGGTTTGATTTGTTCTGCAGAATAGCGTAGATTTTTTTAACTTCAAACTACTGTTGCACTGTATTTCACCACTGATATAATGACCACCAAAAAGGAAGAAACACGCATGTCAACTTATATGGATTGCCCTTAAATTATACAGATTTCCCCCCACTTACACAGCTTACGGTCTTAGAAATAAGTTATACAGATTTTTTAAAATCCGGAATAAAACTTTGTATAAAATATAAATTATTGGAAGCTATTCACTTTGAGAACAGTAAAACAGCACAGAAACACACACCAGGGAAAACAAATCACAACTGAATGTGTTTTTTCAAGGCACAACACAATATGCTGGGCCACTGTGTACCCCTAGACTGTATAAAAAGATGGACGCAGCACCCTGGTCTGAAAAATGAAGCCCATGCGGAAGTACCGTAAAATGGCATTCTATTTAATGGCCAGCAGGTGGCAACGTCGGTGGTTGCAGAAAGAAGTTCAATGCTATAGAAGTTTATGAGAAAATGACCCTACTTTCCCACCTTATTTTTCATTAATGATTTTTCACATTATTTTATGGTAGCTATAGCAAGTTTCAAGTCTCCTTCGATATATCATGATGTTCATTTTTGTAAATTATGGTCCCATATAGACTAGAATAAAGGATAAAGCCAGAATATGCTTTAGTTGTGTGGCTATCCTCTGGTCCTCGTCCGATACGGTCAGATCCAGAGCCACGGTCCTCCCTCGATCTTCAATACATGCTCTCGTCCAATAGAAATCACATCCGGTTTCAAAATGACAACATGGCGCAATTCAAATTGCCAAATTCGAGGCTTCCTTTATGGTATGCTAAAACCAATGGGTGACGTCACGGTAGCTTCGTCCATCTTTTTATACAGTCTTTGAGTGTACCACTTCTGCTCAACATGCGCACGGACTGTAGACTGTATATATAAAGGTGCGGTCTCCACAACTGCAAAAAGTATCAGTTGCAAACAAACAGCACAAATCTTCAACACAAGCTTGGTTCCTAAGGCTGCACAGAATTGTCTATTACTGGATGCAGTCCTTCTCCCTCGTGATTGTTAGTGGAATGAAAAGAATATGGATAAGAGATTGATAATTTGGTCAAAACTTTTGCAGAGCGGAGAGAAATCGAGGATCCTTGACATGCCCATGTGTAACATCAGCATGAGCTATCCTGGATGAGGCTTTGAGGTTTTGTATTTACATACTTGAATAGTGAGCTTTTTTTGAAGCTTTTAGAAATATTTTCATGAAATTTTCACACTCCATTCATAATTTCAGAAATTAAAAAAAATTGTTATATTAAAAAGCATACTTCAATTTTGCAAGCGTCTGCCTAAGGGCGGGCCGCTTGGCATGAATGTGTTTTTACCATCAAATACTGTGTCATGTTGTACAGTATATGACACTTCCATAGTTTAACTATATGTCATTCGAAAGTTTGAGGACTTTGAATTCTAACTGCGAAAGCCATTTTATGATGCAAAGGCAATGGCGAAAGTAGTATTTAAAATTGTTCCATGACAACCCTGAGCTTGACTATGCAGTCCAATAAGTTTAATTGTACTGCATTTTTCAGATTGGTCAAAATCAGTGTTCTTACCTTGGTAGTGGTCCTCAGATAAAAAGCAGTTATAGTTTTTAATCTGCAAAACAAGCACACTTGAACAAAGGTCACAAAATCTACTTGGACAGAGAGGTAGTAGCTGCAGGTCTGTGAATTTCACTATAGCCTGATTAGCTTATTTACTCATGATTCAAGGCAAGGCAACTTTATTTGTATAGCGCATTTCATACCAAAACAGCAGTTCAATGTGCTTTACAGAAAATTGAGGCAAAGTGCTGTACATTGTACAGTAGCCATTTAGGAACAAAATTAGTACACCCACTTACTATTATGTGATGACTGAACAGAACATTAAGTAGTTTAGCCTATCAGCCCTCAGTCCAATATAACACGAAAATTTATTTATTTATTTATTTTTTAATTTAGTTTAAACAAACAGCCAGTGGTCATATAAAGTATAGGAATCGTCGTTTGTTGACATAATGAAATGAGCACCAAATGTTTTCGGGGGTCTTTTCAAATTCAGGTTTTTCAGCCAAATTCTGGCTTCCTCTTCTGTAGGTAGGCGATGGAAACCGTTTAAGCTGAACACAAGAACAATCCCCTATGTTCTGGGTCCATGTTCAAAACACTGTTGATCAAACCATAAATTTAGCTTCCTCTGGTTGTTAGTTCAGCCTCGAACAGCACAATAGGTGCCGGAGCTCTGAAGGGACATTTTAAGAAAAGCAAGTTAATTTGTTAAAAAAAACGAGCTGTAATCGCTAAGTTAACTGAAAGAAATGCCGCTGTTCTTGACTAAAACTAATGATAAAAACTACTTCCGCCAGAAGTTGCACCCCTCATCATATCTACAGTAGCGCCTTCAGGAATAAGGTGGATAGAAAGCTCTTGACCATTACTAATAGCTGATATTGCCACAAATCCACACATGTCATTCGATGGGCGTGAAAACCCTTAAATGTGTGTGTTTTGTTGCCGATTTGTAAAAGCAGTATTTTCGAGAGCCTATGAAACCACAATAAAATGGTTTAAACTACAAACTTAATTTGATTGACAAGAAAGGGTGATAGACTGCCTAGAGAACAAGTGAAGAGTTTTATCGCAAAACAGGTTAACTCCACTGAGTCTGAATTGAGAAAAAATGGCTTTCTGTGTAATTACTATTTCTGTAGAACTTTGAATAATGGTCTTTTCTACTATTGTATATGAGCCAAATGGTAACCAATTGGCATATTCATCTCAAATCCAGCCACAGGAATATTCTTGAACAAAAACCAAAAAATTAGTTTTTTTTTGCAAAACGAGTTAAATCCATAGCTTGCTTTTATCGCAAAACGGGTTAAATCCAATTGAATAAGTATGTTTCTTTGTTGTAGTGTCGGGAAACTCTATTCATTCAATATTGCTGAACAACACAGCATCACACACTCACTTGCCTGTGCGCGCACACACACACACACACACACACACACACACACACACACACACACACACACACACACACACACACACACGACACCACCCAATGTCAATCTTGGTTCATTAGACACACAAACACTATGGTCCTGAAACACAAACGTGCATGCATGTAAACAAAAATCACACACACATACACAAACATGCACGCACACACACACAAACACGCGCACGCACGCACACACACACGACACCACCCAATGTCAGACTATCTTTTCTCTATTGTTTGAGATGATAAACAAGCCAAGTGTGGATTTGGTGGTTAACCCATTTTGCGATCAAACTCTTCAAGTCCTGAAAAAATCATGGGGTTAGCTTTATTAGTTCCAGAGTTACAGACTGCTAAAAATGGAAACAAAATCCAAATTTTGCCATCTGGGGTGCCACGCTAATTTTTTTGACCCCCCAGAAAATAAATACTAGTGGGCCGATTGAGCTAAAAATTTTTTTCATTTGGCACCAAAGCAACATTCTATTAAAGTTTGAAGAAAATCCATAACTAGGCGCATGGAATTTGTCTGAAAATTTGTTGATTTCATATGGAATGACCCAAATATAAATGATTGGAAGCTATAGACTTTAAGAACAATAAAAGAGCACGGGAACATACACCACGGAAAACAAATAACACCCGAATGCGTCTTTTCAAGGCACAACACAATTTGCCGTGCCATTGGTTACCACTTCTGCTCAACATGCACGCGGACCATAGACTGCACATAAGAGTACGGTCTGCACAACTGCAAAAAGTATCAGTTGCAAACAAACATAACACAAATTATCAATTAGAGCTTGGTTCCTGAGGCTGCACAGAATTGTCTATGACTGGACGCCGCCCTTCTGTCTCATGATTGGCGAGTGGAATGAAAAGAATATGGATTAGAGATTGACAATTTGCGTCAAGATTTTTGCAGAGTGGAGAGAAAACGAGGATCCTCGACATGCCCGTGTGTAACATCAGCATGAGCGTGGCAATTTTCACTGTCCTGGATGAGACTTTGAGGTTTTTTATTTACATACTTGAATAGTGAGCTTTTTTAAGCTTTTAGAAATATTTTCATGAAATTTTCACACTCCATTTATAATTTCAGAAATTAAAAAAAAAAAAAAAAAAAAAGGTTATATTTAAGAAGAATACTTCAATTTTGTGTGCCTGTGAGCAGGCTGCTTGGCATAATTGTGTTTTTATACTGTCAAATATTGTGTCATGCTATTGGACTATATATTGTTCGGAAGTTTGAGGACTCCAAATTCGAACTGCAAAAGCCATTTTATGATGCAAATGCAATGGAAAAATAGTATTTTAAATTGTGCCATAATAACCCTGAGCCTGACAATGCAGTCCCATAGGTTTAATTGTACAGCGTTATTCAGATTGGTCAAAATCAATGGTCTTAACTTGGTAGCGGTCCTCAGATAAAAAGCATTCATAGTTTTTAATCCGCAAAACAAACATACTTGAACAAAGGTCCCAAAATCTACTTGGACAGAGAGGTAGTAGCTGCACGTCTGTGAATTTCACTATAGCCTGATAAGCTTATTTACTCATGATGCAGTGCTGTACATTGTACAGTAGCCATTTAGGAACAAAATTAGTACACCCACTTACTATTATATGCTGATTGAACAGAATAGTAAGTAGTTTAGCCTATCAGCCCTCAATCCAAAATAACAGGAAAATCTTTTTTTTTTTTTTTAGTTAGAACAAACAGCCAGTGGTCTGAAACTTCCAGAAGACAGATGTGTGTGAGAGCCAAGGGAGCAGCCTAAATTGCACCATAAATTGCCGTTATGTATCATTCACTTGTGTTCACTGTGCAACATCGAGCCGTTTATGCGCCTGATTACATGCAGTGATTGCGCTGATACATGACGCGTTCCTGAAGACTTCACGCCTGACGCAAAAAAATCTTGAGGTTAAATTATTTTGCCAGAATCCTCGAGAGGTTAGGATTTTGATGCAAGCATGATGTTAGGGACTGCCCACCCGGTTTTTCTGCCCCTTCTCTAAGCCAGCATTACCGTGTCTCTGTCCCGCACTGGCTCCTGAGTCTCCTCCATGCCTTTAACTCACGCTCTTTTTTTTCCAGACAGCAGCGTCACATACACTCGTCCCTCAGCGTCGCTTTACTCCGCACGCATGCGATCAGACCGGCAGTGAGGTGCATGAGACCGACTGAAGGCTGCGTGCTCTCATCTACCAAACGGAGGGCTTTTTAAGGAGAACCACAACGGATCCGAGAGAACAGGTAATTAAATCGTCAAACTACTTACCAGATGCCTTGCCTCTTAGTTAAAGCGATGATGAAGTTTATCCCATGAAAAAATATTATTATTGGTGGAATTTGATGTGCCGCGGAATCTCACGCGCTGTGGCCAGCTGGATGTGCAATTCCAATGTGGTTTCGAATGAAACAACTTTTTTTGATTTGTTGTTCAACCCGAATTTTAGCTACAGGAACTGGAACAGTATGGAAAATTAAAAATAAGAACAAAATTGATTTGTACATTCTCTTGTTCAGGAATTTAATCGAGAACAACAAAAATCAAAAAGTTTTTGAAGTTTCTCCTCAACAATTCGATTGATAGGCTACTTTTTAAAAAGGCATATTTGTAAATTTATGATGTGATGCCCGCACCACCACATTTGTGCGCAATCAAAGACAGGCTAATTCTCGGTATTGGCAATACGCAAAAAATGCCCGGATGTGGCGCTTTCGGCAAAATATCTTGCAATGTCCGGAATCCACTCATTTTCGGTGCGTTGCTGAGATCACGGCTATCGTCCAGCGTCAACTAGCTTTATGGTTCTGTTGTGCACACACGCATACGTATAGGCCTCTGCGGTTATTGGGCGTATAAGCAGGGGTATTTCTGAAGTTTTTTCCGCTTATTTTCGTTCGACGAACACATGGCAGCTTCACAGTAACGACCCATGGCCTTAATGACGACAGTTCAGTTACTGTTGGGCTCTGCAGAGACCGGAAGCAACTGGGTCACCGAACTATCCCATAATGCATCTGAAACGTGGCAAGAATGCAACATCCGGGCATTTTTTGCGTATTGGCGATACCCTCAATTGAAAGACTGAAAAAGATGTTGAATCTTTGGAAAAACACCAGCCTCAACATTGCACAGGCTAACAGGTTATTAAATTATGATGGGGTGTATAATGAACTGTCTCAAAAGGCCCCTATGTTTACCAGGCATATAGTTCAGTATTTGCCACTTTGCCAAAAGCTGCGTGAGCAAATTGCCAAACAGTTAAAACCCAGTTTTTCTCAATTTGTAATTGCACAGATTTTAAGAATCTCACCACTGACTGCCAGTAATACAGTACAGTGAAAAGCCTGAGAAACTGGAGCACTATCTGTGCATAAAATATTAGATGGATACAGGGTCTTAACTACAGATGAACAGATAGGAGGAATAAACCGTCACTTGGGGGGGGGGGGGGGCTGGCTACTCAGCCCTTTTTTCCTTCACCTATTGATGATATACAGTACCACTCAAAAGTTTGGACACACTTTGCTAATGTCACGGCACTCTGTTTTCAGAGAAATTTACGTGGCTTTACTTCTCTATATAATCTCAAATAGAATCTGGTGAGAGGTTAACAGTCAGAAGTTAAGAGAATAATTTACTTGTTTGAACAGAGTTGAAAATTTTGTAAATCTTAAAGAAGCCACATTTTGCAAAATGACCAGAAAAACAAGTTCCTTCCATCTTCCCATGGCTGAATTAAAGTCGAAAGCTGTTTTTGGACTTATTTGGTATAAAGGTCAGTGCGAAGCAAACCACAAGTGCAGCACATCTGTGGGAATATAGACAACCGTTCAGCTGCATGCTCATTGTAGCCATATAACTGCCCTAGTAAAAATAAATAAATAAATAAATAATTAAAAAAAAATAAATACATAACTGTGTCCGAGGACACAGTTCATTGTGACATCGTCAGATGCAAGTTAAGAGTAGAGGGAGAAGCTGAAAGACCATCGAGAACCACCACCAACTTTTCTGGTCTTGAGCTTATCCAGAAAAGAATGACAAAGAAGAGGGAAAGAACACCACTCTGGCAAATACTGGAGCAGCCCAATGAGCAACAACAAACTTTTCTGCATCTTTATTCTATATGTGCTGAGGACTTTAAAACCAAGCACATAATATAAGTAGTAAATTACAGCTAGAATAAATATGCTATTCCTTTGGCTCAACAAGGTCTACAAATATTTAAACTGTGACACAATTTTAAAAAGGCAGTAATTCCTCCAAGTTTCACTACATAAGGATGTTTATGCCTAAGTTTGATCAGAAGTTGATTACTCCTAGAAGTGTGCAAGGACTCATTGAGTTTCGTAGACGGCATGTGTACGTTAATATCATATCAAGTGAGTTTGGGCGCCTGCTGCGGTGAATCCGGAAACTGTCAGGGGAGGCGATCATGTTCGCACCAAATCGCCACAGCTCTCTGTGAATGCAGCACAGGCTGTCCACAAACCAGACTGACTATAAGGTGCATGGAATCATGGGATTTTTTCCTAAAGCAAAACAGCATAAATTTATCTCCCACCATTCAACGTGTTTTATGTTAATAAAGTCGGGAATTGCCGACAATAAACAAATTTCTCCGACGATGGGCTTCTCAGCACAAAATGCCGAATTTCGTGAATTTACTGCGCAGATCATGTGATCAAAAGTCACATCCTGTGTTATGCTTGGCTTCGGGTTGCCATTGCTGTCTACCCAATCTCAGTTACCGTTGTTCACTTCTTGGAGTAATACGCTTTTGGTTTAATTCAGCAGTAGTTTTTGTTGGTATTTATATTACATGGAGTGTACAATGTTGGCATTACGGAAATTTATAATTGTGCCACGATGCAAATACTCATGAACATCTTGGTCTGTGTGAATGTCTGTAACAAAATTTTGGTGCTAAACTGTTCCTGGGGTGCTTCAATAGGTCCTGCTGAGATCCCTGAAGAACAGTGAAAGCCTGACGACCTTTGTATTGACCTTTGAAGTCTCAGTGAGACTTAGTCAGACATAGTGAGCAAGTAGGTGTGTATATGCACTTGAAAGACGCGGATTCCGGTTGTCTCCACTGGAACCGCGGTCAATTTGCAGATCGGATGGGTGGGTCATAAAAATTAAGATTCTGACTAATAGCGGATGGGTTTGCGGATGGGTGAAATAATACATACTTAAAGTGAAAATATTTATTGAATTTTCCAAAATGTGAAAATATTTTTTGCTTCTTTTTTTGTCAGACACAAATTAGACTCTTACTGCATGCGTGCACAAATTGCGCGGTCCATTTTCCAACACCAATAGAGGCAAGAGAGATAAAAGAAAAAATTAAAATAGGAGAATTAAAAATGACATTTCACATGGGAGCACTCTAGTGGGGTAATTAACCAGGAAGACGAGTCAAGCGCAGGGTATGTCATTTGCAGCAGTTATATTATGGCCACAAAACAGGTTCCTTGAAAATGGAACAGCATATTTGTGCTTCATATATCGTCGCCTGAAAACCAGAGTGTTCCAAGTCCACTTTTTGAAAAAAAAATGAGTTATGGGGACTACCATAGTAAAACAGCTGAGGTGATATTCTATCTCCTGACCAAGTTTCAAAAAAATAAGCCCTGGAAGTATGATTTTTGTCAATTTAATTTTGTTTGATCTCCTCAAAATAAGCGTTCTGTTGAAAACAAAAAACATATTTTTAAAAAGATCACACTGTTCTAAGTGATTAACCAATTGTTGATGTTTTTTTTGTCACATGACCTGGAGATAGAACAATTTGGTATTGACGAATTGACTGTGGTCATGTTCAGGACATGGTGAGTACATTTTTTCATTGATTTTTTGCATGAAAACATTATAATTGAAATAAATAAATTTTTTATATAGTGATTCCCTAACTCCTCAAGACGACAGCTTAATCAATTTCTCATGTATTTCTTGTTATATAGAGAAAGGGTCCATCTTGAAATGAAAAGAGGAGATAGAACACTTTGGATCTGAGACAATTGCGAATCCACCATCTATTTTCCAATGATGTTGTTATAGATATGGAACAACGAACTTTTAAACATTTCACTAGCTTGTGTACCCCGCAATATCACTTACGAAATGAAAACGTAAAAGCTAATATTATAATTTAAATACATTCTCTGAAATGCTTTTTCTTTTTCAAGAAGCAAGCACATTATTTGTATTATCATGAAAATGATAACATAATCGCCCACTTTGCGTTTTCATTTTTAAGGCCACGTGCGCGCTATTTATAACAAATTGAAAATTAAAATACATCCCTATTTGCGTTCTCATTTGCAAGAAGTGCACCACCATATGGCCAACAAAAAGGATAATGCTAATCTTATAATGTAAATATATTCTTTGAAATGCTTTTTCTTTTTCACAAAGCAAAAAATCTGTCTCATAATTAAAATGATTATACAGTTTGGCTTTTTTCTTTTTCCATCGTCATGTGAAAATGCCGTCTTTCCTGGCCAAGTTCAGCAGGGATTTCCCTCTGATTGATAAACTATGAGATTGCTTTTATTTGTTAATATCCAATTCGTACCGAAGTGAGGGAGGAAGTCCCGCCTTCTCGCAGAATGACCGACTGGTCACAGCCAATTAGGGAATGCTTTCTCATTTGAATTTTGTTCTGAAAACCGTGTGGGACCAAGTCAACAAAAATACAAAGAGAGGCATGGCATTTTCTCATGAAGATAGAAAAGAGGCACACTGTATCATCGTTTTAATTATGAAACAGATATTGCATTTACTTCATGAAAAAGAAAATGACTATATGGAAATGTATTTGCATTATAAGATTAGCATTATTTTTTTCATTTTGTTGGCCATATAGCGGTGCACTTCTTGCAAATGAGAACACAAATAGGGACTGTATTTTAATTTTCAATTTGCTGTAAACGGCATATATGGACATGACAATGAAATCGGAATGTGGACTTTTACATTATCATTTTCATGATTATACAAAGAATACGCTTGCTTCTTGAAAAAGAAAAACATTTCCAAGAATGTATTTGCATTATAAGACTAGCGTCTTCATTTTTATTTTGTTAGTGATATTGTTGGTACTTTTTGAAAATGAAAATGCACATGGGGGATGCATTTTAATTTTTAATTTGTTATAACAATTATATACATGGACGTGAAAATGAAACCGCAAATTGGAGGATCACATTTTCGTTTTCGTTATGATATGCATAATGCGTGTGCATTTCTGAGAGTGAACATTCATTGGTAGCTTTATGCTTCCATGAAAAATCGCAGGAGAGAAGAAATGGAGATTTGTCCACACTGTAAACCCTGATAGTGTGGTGAACTCGAATGGTTTCTGGAAACAGATTACCCCAAAAAAATTGTGTAGGCCAACTTAATTGCATTGTGTTGAAGGAACAAGAAAATAAGGTAGAGTTATTTTTTTTACATTTTAAGCGCTGTGAACACAAGATCATTAAGTTGGCATACTCAATTTTTTTGAGGTAATTGGTTCCCACAAAGCATTTGAGTTCAACACACTATCAGGGTTTACAGTGCACTATATACAGCGCAAAAGATCACACTGACAAGTGTTTTGCAGCATGTTGATTTGTCATGGACCAATATTAGGCTTCTGTAATATATTTAATTGTTTGATTATTTGTTGATATATTGTACTGGAATTGCAAGACTTTCTATCAGTTGAGCATGCCAGGCATGTCCAACTACATTGTTTGATAAATGTTCTGCTTAGGTTGTCAAAAAATAAATGAATTAATAAATGAATGCAATGAAAAATAATGAACGCACGGATCAGAGCTGAAAAAACTCCTTCGTTGTGAAGACTGGAAGCATCTCTAATATTTAAAGTAAATCATGAATGAAAATGCTTATACATCAATGCAACATACATTTTAAAAGGCAACATAGCTTAGAGGTGGGGTGAGTTGTCCACACTCAAAAAAATGAAATGTTAGATTTACTTAATAATTTTATGTCAACTGGTTCCACGCAATTGGTTTGCGTAACCTTTATTTGACTTCTTACATTTTTGGCAGTTTAATTAATTGCATTTGTGCTTAATTCAATTTTGTGGAACCAGTTGACATAACATTATTAAGTAAATCTAACGCTTCATTTTTTTTGAGTGCATGTGCGGGTCTGTAAATCGAAGAAAATAATCATCTTTGGTGAGTTTTGAGTGGATGAATATGCGGGTTTGGATGACATGAGAGCCGATCTGCGCATCTCTAATATGCACTCTATAAACAGAGCTCAGAGTTAAATGGCCATTGTACATGCCTGCTGGGAACATGGTGTGTGATTATGTTTACTGCAGGCTGAGTTATCTTTGTACACTGCACACTATGACTGGGGCATTAAGCACATCTCATAGAGATGCCCACAACATGTGCTCCTGGTGAATGCTTAGAGGCAAGCCATTTCATGCGCTTAAGCGAAATTCATTCTCATACTAGCTACAGAATCATTTTCTAAATACAATATTCATAAATTCATGAAAACTAAATTCATCCGTTCATAAATTCATATAAACTAATTTATGGAAATAGACATTTTAAGCACTCGCAAACAAACAATTTTATTTTGAATGGTTAATTCTGGGGTCAATTTTACAGACTCAACTCCTGCCAATTCCTTGACTAAACTATATTTTTAATGGGGCACCTACATAACATAATTCAGGGATAAGCTGCATCCATGTGTGAAAAATGAGCCTTTAGTGCTGATGAATGATGTTTCTTCTTCATCTGGATTTAGGAGCTAAACTGACAACTAGAGATTCAGCAAGACCAGAACAGATGGAGCTCAGAACCTTCAAGCTTACCCTCTCCACCTTCTCCAATATCTCCAACTTCACCGCTGGCAATGAGAAAAACACTGTGCAGTCCGAGGGCCCTTACCAGGCAGTGGAGATGGTGATCATTGCCCTGGTTACAGGGTCCCTCAGTTTCGTAACGATTACTGGGAACATACTGGTCATGCTTTCAATCATAATCAACAGGAGGCTCCAGACCATAAACAACTACTTCCTCTTCAGCCTGGCATGTGCAGATCTGATCGTCGGGGTCGTCCCCATGAACATGTACACAGTCTACATTCTGTTTGGATATTGGCCGTTGGGGCCAGTAGTTTGTGACCTTTGGCTGGTCTTGGACTATACGGCCGCCAATGTCTCTGGCTTGCATCTCCTTATTATCAGCTTTGACCGTTACTTCTGTGTTACCAAGCCACTCAGCTACCCAGCAAAAAGGACTACCAGGATTGCAGGCATGATGATCGGGGCAGCCTGGGTTCTTGCCTTCGTTATGTGGACCACAGCCATTGTGTTCTGGCAGTTTATCGAAGGCGAGCGCACTGTGCCAGAGGGCGAGTGTGACGGCCAGTTCGTGTCCAATCCAACAATTGTTTTTATCACCTCCATTATCTCCTTCTACCTGCCTGTTACCATCATGGGCTTTCTGTATTGGCTGATCTCCAGGGCCAGCAAGAGCCGCATGAAAACGGGCAAACATGAGCCAAAACAGGACAACCCATCCAGCAGCAAAGCAGGAAACCACATCACCATGCCCTGTGATGACGAGTATGAGAAAACCCATCACACTGAGGGGAGCCAGAATGGCAGGACAGATGGAGCTGGCAAGGAGGAATCAAGTGTGCCAGTACATCCTGAGAGAAATGAAATTGTTGAGGCCCCTGCAGGTTATGAGGGAAACCCCACAGCCCACAGCCTAAATGCCACAATGGCAAAGCAGCAGCCCAGGAAGAAGGCATTGTCATCTCGTGAGAAAAAGGTTACACGCACGGTAATGGCCATTCTTCTTGCTTTCGTGGTCACGTGGTTGCCTTTTTACGTAATGGTGCTTGTCGTAACTTTCAGTTCAACGCCTGTTTCTGACACTATTTGGATCTTCTGTACCTGGTCTTGCTACATCAACAGCACCATCAATCCAGCCTGCTATGCTCTCTGCAACAATACCTTCAAGAAGACCTTCAAACAACTCCTGCTCTGCCAGCACAAGGATATTCGTTTGGGCAGATAAATAGGTGTGATTATTTATTTTTTGTTTCTGACAGTGCACTTCTCTGTCATTTCTTTACAAATCCTCCTGCATCACTTTAAACAGCGGCAGGAAGAAGCGCAAGAAATATAATTACAGACACACGACCAATAGATGTAAAGTGAAATTACACACATTTCTATGCCTGTGAGCTTGATTAGAATTCAAGTACATTTACCACAGAACTGAAATTCAGAGAAAGATTATAGAGATTTGTGAGATAAGAAAGTGGGCATATGGAAGTTTGGCGAGGCACATCTATAAAATAAGAAATATCCCTATATTAAATTTTGATGAAAAATTTTGAATGGTTTCAGGCTTCTGGCCCAGAAAAGAAACATGACAGATGGACGCACGGATGGACAACACTCATACAATCATTCCAGTACCCCCATCCACTTCATGGCAGCGGATCGTAAGCCAAGGCCTTATTATAGTATATCTTGCTCACAATTACTGTTAAAACTATATATATACTAGTGCAAGTGCCCATAGGAGGAGTGAGAATTTATGGGAAAACCTGCCAAATGAAGGATGCGCACCATGTCCCATAGGAGATCATGACAGCGTGGCGCTTGTTTGGAACTATAGCGCTTCCCCACGAACCACGTGAGCAGTGTAGCAACGAAGTCAATGATACCCCTTGCACCAAAAAGAACCTGGTGCTGGTGCCGTGCTGGTGCTAGTGCCAGTGCTTAGTAGGTTCAACCCACGAACCTCCTAAGAACCTGTTTGATCAGGAGAAAATAAACTTCGTTGGAGATCTGTGTGTCTCTCAGCAGCGCTCACGTAACATCTGGCAATACAGAAATACAGTATGGACTGCGGGAAAACACGAATAAAAATTATAAAACTGAAATAATGCCTGTGTTCTATGCTCAGTAAAGCAGCTTGCGCACTGGACGCGAAACAAATTTTTCACAGGACAGATTACATTCAAAGTCAATGCAAAGACGCGAATACACTGCATTGACTTTGAATGTAATCTGTCCTGCGAAAAATTTGTTTCGCGTCCAGTGTACTATTATTGTCACTAAGGTTTTATCATTTTTAGTGGGGGAAAGGAATACAGCCTGCTTGCTATGATCTCGTACTGAGTTAAGATCACCTGTTGAAAATAAATGTGTAACGTATCTTGCATTGTTGTCCATGCATGTTAATCCCAAAATCTTAAGCAGCAACAGGGCGTAATAATAGGAACACGCTATCCATCGTTTCTCTTCCCAATGATGCAGGCAGAAGAAATAAATGAGCAACCGTCGTATTTCATTCCAACTTCATAAGTTTGAATGATCTGACGTAGTTTTGTTTTGAAATGCCATTCAAGTTCGCCAATGGTAATAATTCGCGAATGCCCTAGCTAGCTAGCTAACTCATATTCGTAATGCTTAATACAAACGTAAGCGGTGCACGAAAACATGCCTGAAGCAGCAAAGTAAAATGCAATATTAACACATCATGCAGATATACTACAGATGCTTCTTTATTCCAACATTTACTGCGGGCAGAGCGCTCAAAATACTTCCGCGATCGCACTGGTCTTGTTGGTCAAACTCCACCCCACGTAATCGGTGCTTGCACTGGACCAGCAAGGGGTTGGTGCCACTCGGCGTTACGTATCTCACAAAAGTGAGTACACCCCTCACATTTCAACAATTAATTTATAATATCTTTTCAAGGGACAATGTGACAGAAATGAAACTTGAATATATTCTAGAGTAGTCATTGTACAATATGTGTAGCAGTGATTTACTGCACTGTCCAAATAACTGAACAAACAGTCATTATTTCCAAAATGGGTGGCAACAAAAGTGAGTACACACCCCAATTGGTAATGGTCAACCAAGCAATGAAACGTGTCTTATTCATCATGTTCATGCTTTTTCCTGTTGGACTGGGTTATATGAGGGTGTGTAACATGTTGAAGGTTTAAATTGTTGTGCTTTGGGTGCAATGCTCTCATTCTGGTCACTGGATGGTCAACATGGGACCTCATGGGAAAGAACTCTCTGAGGATCTGAAAAAGAGAATTGTTGCTCTCCACAAAGATGGTCTAAGCTACAAGAAGATCTGTGAAACCATGAAACTGAGCTACACCACGGCGGCCAAGGTTATCCAGTGGTTTTCCAAGAAGGGTTCTGCTCGGAACAGGACTTGTCAGGGTCGACCAAAGAGGTTGAGTCCTTGTGCTCTGCGTCAGGTGCACAAATTGGCTTAAGAAAACAGATGTAGGAGTGCCGGCAACATTGCTAACGAGGTTCCAGCAGTGGGAGAACAGCCTGTCAGTGCTCAGACCATACGCCATGCACTGCACCAAGTCGGTCTGCATGGCCGTCGGCCACAACAGAAGCCTCTTCTGAAGCTAGCCCACAAGAAAGCCCGAAAACAGTTTGCCTAAGAAAACAACCAGCCCAGGAACATGAACTACTGGAACCATGTTCTGTGGTCTGACGAGACCAAGATAAACTTGTTCTGCTTAGATGGTGTCCAGCATGTGTAGCGGCGCCCTGGTGAGGAGTACCAAGACAAGTGTGTACTGCCTACAGTCAAACGTGGTGGTGACAGCATCATGGTCTGGGGCTGCATGAGTGCTTCTGGTCCTGGGGAGCTGCGCTTCATTAATGGAATAATGGATTCCAACATGTACTGTGACATTCTGAAGCAGAACATGATGCCCTCCCTTTGGAAACTGGGCCGCACGGCAGTTTTCCACCATGATAACGACCTCCATGATGACAACTGCCTTCCTGAAGAAGGTGAAGGTGATGGCATGGCCAAGTATGTCTCCAGACCTGAATCCCATTGAGCACCCATGGGGCATCCTCAAGAGGAAGGTGGAGGAGCAGCAGGTGTCCAACATCCACCAGCTCAGTGATGTTGTCATGGAGGAGTGGAGAGGGATCCCAGCAACAACCTGTGCAGCTCTGGTGAATTCCATGCCTAGGAGAATCAAGGCAGCGATGTACAACAATGGTGGTCATACTAAATATTGACTCTATGGACACAATTTGGCACGTTGACGGTGAGGTGTACTCACTTTTGTTGCCACCCATTTTGGAAATAGTGACTGTTTGTTCAGTTATTTGGACAGTGCAGTAAATCTACACTGCCACACATATTGTACAATGACTACTCAAGAAAATATTCATGTTTCATTTCTGTAACGTTGTCCCTTGAAAAGATATAATAAATTAATTGTCAAAGTGCAAGGGGTGTACTCACTTTTGTGAGATACTGTATCTACCGCTCTGGTGACAGGTAACATGCTTCGTTGGAAAGCGCAATGGCGACATCTTTTGGTCAACACATGAACTCGTCAAGTCAAGGGTCAGTTGGCTTTTTCATCAAAGTAGTGCAAGTGCCCGTAGGGGGAGTGAAAATTTATGCAAAGACCTGCAAAATGAAGGATGCACACCATCGGGCCATACGCAAGCCATATCCGAAAGCTTAGGCCGATCTGACGAACAGTCAGAGAGATATGCGAGGCACAGACACACGGACAGATACACAGACAGACGCTTCTTGCTTTATATATATATATATATATATAAGGGCCAGGCTCACGAAATGTGCGCCACCCCCTCCCGGGTACTGAAAAATAATGAAAGTACCCATAGAGCTTAGCTGTGAGTGGTTTTTAATCTATGGGTGTTGTGGGATCATATTCCAAAGCCGTGCGACGATGATGTTTTTTCATTTTTTCGTGGTACCTGGTCAAAGTTGGGTCCCTCAACTCATTTTTTGGGCCGGGTTTCTGCCTTAGTTTCAAGACATGCATATCTTCTAAAGCCTCATACACGCATAGATACGTATAGCTATATCTTCTCAAAATGCCCTGATATGTATTGAAGGATAGTATAGCTGATGGAAAAATGGTATATAGGTAATATGCTGTTGGGATTGTCAACCCTGCCATGGCCCTGAAGTCGGGGTACGTTTTGCATGCCGCTGCGCGAGTGCAAACTGCTCTCTAACACAATGTGTAAAATTAATTCAGGCAACCCTATGCTCTCAGTGGTAATTGTATGTGATAAAGGTATATGTCTACTCTCTGAATACCAAATATCATGGTGATTGATGGAATATTTGGTGAGTTATACGCATTTCCCTATCCCCTTGCTCGTCAAAGAGAAACACGAAAACCTACTGCTTGCCTATAAGCCATCCAGAGGCCTATAACTAGTGATAATAAAGTTATTTAAGCCTCCAATCAGTGTTATAATTGTATATAAGTGATGTCCAGAGGTATATCACCTGAAATTAGAAACCCTACGGTGATTTTTTTCTTTCCTCGGGATCCCGTCGCTGCTGGAAAAAAGAAATTCTGGTCTGCAAATACCTGAAAAATGTTATAAAAACCTATATCAAAACTCAAAAATCTCCCAGAAACACTCATTATGGCTTAAAAGTATGTGACCTAGGCAATACCAAGCCAGAACAGGTGTCTATTAGCTCAAAATATCGGCATATTGGTCAGAAACCGAATATAAGTCAGAAACTGTGACTAAGTCAGAAACCCGTCAGAGTGTACCAAACTCAACCCGACTGACTTGCTATTGCCATAATACTTAACTGATAGATAGAATAAGAACTCAAGTAGGTAAATGATCACTTACCAATGGAAGATGCCACTTGTAGGCTGGTGGACAGGCTGCTTGACAGTTCTTTTTTTTTTTTATTTTGGGTCCTAGGTTCCCCTAGCCTGAGCCCCGGGAGTTTTTTATGATGATCGCATGTTTCTGTCTTTTAGTTATTGTTATTTTGTTGTAGGTGTTGTCTGGTGTCCCCGACCACCTATGCATGTTATTTGAACAAGTTTATGACTGATTGGCCACCGATTGCGGCCACAGCGGCCGCCACGCCCCGCGTCAGTTTCTGCCTGAGATCCCGGTTTCTGACTGAGAGCGTGGGCCGACGCCACCGATATTTTTCGAGTAAATCTTCAAAAATACAAATTGACACGTTTAGAAAACACAATATATCATGTCCCCGACCACCCATGCATGTTATTTGACCAAGTTTATGACTGATTGGCCACCGATTGCGGCCACAGCGGCCGCCCATGCCCCGCGTCAGTTTCTGCCTGAGATCCCGGTTTCTAACTGAGAGCGTGGGTCGATCGGTCCAATGTCGGGCCTCCGACCGACGCCATTGTTATACAACCCCAATTCCGAAATAGTTGGGACGAAGTGTAAACTGTGAATAAAATCAAAATGCAATGACTTTTAGATCACATGAGCCAATATGTTATTTACAATAGAACATAGATAACATTTCAAACGTTGAAACTGAGACATTTTACATTTTTATGCACAAAATGAGCTCATTTTGTGGTTAAAATTGTAAAATTTATCAGTTTCAACATTTGCTATGTTATCTCTGTTCTATTGTGAATAAAATACTGGCTGGTGTGATTTGAAAGTCATTGCGTGTTGATTTTATTAACAATTTACACTTTGTCCCAACTATTTTGGAATTGGGGTTGTATTTTAGATCAAATCGGCTAAAATACATGTTAACATGTCAAACCAACATGGAATATCATGTCCCTGACCACCTGTGTAACGACTGGGGCCACATTTGGCCGAATATGCCCGGTTTCTGCCTGAGATGCCCGAGTTTCTGACTTAGAAATCTAAGTCAGAAACCGACCAAAATGCTTCGCGCGCTGTAGCTATGTCGTTATTCAATAAATAATTGATCTAAACAGTGATTTCCACTTTGATTTAGGCCAACAACAATACCTGAATTGCATTTGGCTATATCTTTTACAGTTTTTTAAAAATACATCTAAGTCAGAAACTTTTCTTAAAAAGGTCATTTTTTGGGGGACACAAAAATCCCACTCAATCCCTGCAGGTTGGAGTTTTTTTGGTTTTTTTTTCCCCTAATGCACGTATATTTGCTTCATCCTGAAGGATTATTAGGGTGTAGGGACCTTTTTTTATTTTTCTAGAGTGCTAAATGTAAAATCTAAGTCAGAAACCAGTACCTTGTGGGCAATTTATTAAATATTACCGCAATACACAAAACGACGATAGGGACGTATGCCAACTGTCAGACATAGCCTACACATGTCTATTATGCACAGAAAAAAAAAAAAAAAGAACACACTTAAATATAAAAAAACAAAAAGTGAACTATTTCAATTTTTTACATGGACATCAAAAAAAGTGCCATTTTGGCCACTTTTCCAACTTTAAGGGCAAAAAAGACAGGGAAATATTTATCGCAGACCGACAAAAGTGGGGTGTTCCAAGTTGCTCTTGGTGAGCTCTATCCATTCATGGTGGTTCTGGAATGATCTAAGCAAAATATAAGATTTGCTAGCCTGTTGACACATTTAAGGGGGTGGCGCACATTTCGTGAGCCTGGCCCACATATATATTTATTTATTTATTTTTTTTCAGATTTAACATGATAACACAATGTGTCCCCCCTTCCTTTAAGATACATTCAGGAACTCTGGGGACAAAAACAGCATTGACAGAAATAAAGGTGAATATTAAGCTTCAATATGTATTCGATGGTAGAAGTTCACTTGTGAGTTGAAGATTAATTCTGTTTCCACAATTTGTAATAATAATTATAATAATAATAATATTAGTTATAATAATATCTAGACAGTTCGGTCAGCTGTGACCACATGAGTGTAGGCCCTGATAGCCCGCCTCTCCCCTTTTTTGCGCATTATCCAGGCAATACTGTCGCCATGGCAAATAAAATCGAAAGTTGTCATAACTTCAATATTATACATGTCCATACCAAATATGAAAGTAATCGGTCAAAAATTAAAGCTTGTACAATGTCCACAAGGAAGTGTCTACAGACGCAGATGCGGTGGCGGAGGAGACAACAAACATGAATCCTCAGTAGCTATCTGACTTCGTTCCGGGGCAACAATTAATTAGTTTGCATGTGAAGCATGCAAACTACTGTTGTTTCTCGGGATCTTTCAACTCTTTCTGCCCATTTTGTAAACACAACCTCCTCCAACAGTTTTCATACTACCCATACAACCTGCATACCAAATGATTCTACTATACGAACAGATCATTGCTATTCTAAATCTAATATTAATTATAGTTCATGAATTAGTAGCAATTAAAAATGAAAAATTTGCATTGACAATGAATGGAGCCCATTCATTTTCAATGGGCACGAGACGCTCTTGCATAACCATTCTCTCTCTTTTCTTAATGGCTAAACAGCATCGACCATTCTCTCTCTCTTTTCCTTTTGGCTAAACAGCATTGGAACAATACTGAAATGCCGCCATCTTGTTTTGATGAATAATACAAGGTAAATCGCAATCAAAGCACAAATTTAATCATTACATCACAACAGACAAATGTCATACAATGATGAAACATAATTATCTAGCATATGCAAACTAGCATGTTGTTTTATGAAAATGCATTGCGATTATGCTTTCCAGGGCTCCGAGTCACAGCACGGAGTTCCATGTAGCTAGCTAGCATGTTAGGTACATACCTATCACGAAATAATTACGTACAGCACAGACGTTCACAAAAATTCTTCGTTATGTACATTTCGCCAAAATTATATAAAATAACCTAAGCAGACAAAGAAAACAATATAATACATGACAATACAGGCTCCTCAGGCATCAAGCAAATAGGGCTACGAGCCGCAGCGGTCTCGATGCTAGTAGGAGGACCGATGACCAATTTGCTCGTCCCCAGGGCATGGCTTAGTTTTCCCCGGCAGCTAGCTAGCTCGCTACGTAATATTAGTAAAATTCATACATACTGCACAAATGACCACAAAAACGCTTAGCTATGTCCAGCTAGGTAAAACAAAATTCTAGACAGAGCTAACTAGACACAGAAGACAATATAACATGTTATACAATCTTTAAAAAAAAAAATGGTGATTCCAACAAGCCCAGATGGCTGGCAAGCTGACCTCATCTGCTACGCTACAGTTCTATGCAAATCCGCATCAACGGGATCGTTATGTAAACAGCAGTATGCTACCTTAGCATTCATTTCAACATCGGAAATTGAAATTTTATGTCCAGTTACCTAGCTGGTAACCAACATCGCTGCGATGTACGTTGGTATCACAGAATATAGCTGTATTAACATTGTCAATTGTACAGTTAATAAATCAGTAATGCATGAAATACTGCTGATTTACTCATAGCAGAATGGCAAACCGATTTTAGGTTTCTGTCAGATCCGTTGAATTTTTGCCCGTCATCTGAGCTATAAATCCATCGGGAGGCGCACAACACTCACAGAAGCCACCAAAGAACACCGTATAATTATGAGGATTACAGCGATCACAAGAGTCATATTACATTCGTATGTATGATGAAAAATGGCTACATTTGCAATAGGACTAGTTCTTGTTTACTAAAATTGACGTCATATTCTGACATGCGCATTAGCGTGGTTCGCAAGAACACGTGTAAATCAATACAAGAAAACAGGGAAGTATGGAATCCTGCAGTTGTGGCGGTCTCTGAATATGTACAAAACCTAGACAGTACCGCGATATTTCTCTAAGCTTAAGTTCAACGAAGGTTTGTACAGGCTTCCGGGTCCTAACGAGCTGAAAGGTTGGAGGAATGACCCTTCTTTGGGTGTGGGTCGGCTGGATCATCACTTGATATTCCTTCATTGAACATAAATTCTACATTTGGTGATCATCGTTGAGCAGATAAAGTAATTCACAGTAGTACGTTTACCGGAGCGATTTTAAAAGGGGGCGCAAATATATTTTGGTGGGTTTTATTCGTGATGAGGGGGTTTAGAATTTATCATTAATATTTAATATCGCGAATGCATATACTGCGCTTTCTTTAGCCAGCTGGTGTGTCATCAGTAACAAGGCTGCCGCCGTTACAGCTGCAGTAGACATCAAACTCTAAATTTTCTTGACTGGATGTACGCTAGTCGTTTTACGCACTCGAATGTTTCTCTGGGTACCCAGAAGTCAAGATAAGCCGAAAATACTGATCTCAGTCCATACTGATGACGGTTGAAAACGGAATTCTTTTCAAAACTAATATCCGAACTGTCACTTACTCGCTACTGGAAAGCATAAGGAACCGATGGAATTACCCAACACAAAAAGGAAGATCATTCCCTTGCTATGACCGAATAATAAAATGCGAAAACTTAGCAAAATGTCATGTTAGAAATGATGGAAAATAACTTGCCACTTACCCGACAGAAAGTGAATAGTACAAACACGCGAGTGGGTCGACGGCACCCAGTTCTTTCGTCGAATTGGATTGATCCAAGCGGATTTTTTTAGGTTCTTGTTCAGGAATACGAAGGAAACGTATTCCTGAGCCCTTAACTAATCGATTTGTGCTGTTAATTACGCTGCAACTAACTGGTATTATTACAGAAAGTGGAAGACAACTGTACTTCGCCTATTAAATCAATTGTAATGTTGAGGCTTTTTGCCAACCACGCTAGTCAACAAACCCACGTGACCAGGTTCGTGACATCACGAGAACTACTGTTATACCTGTCCAACAAGAATTGTCCAGATAGCTAGCAAGAACAATGTAAGACAGAAGTAGGACGCAACATTCATAATATCAGCATTTAATAATTTGTCACAACATTTGGCAATGGTCGTATGCATAGCCACTGACTCTTCATTGCTTGATAACCATCAGCGCGACCTCACTCATACTACGTCATGTACTCACTTTAAAATGAAATTATAAGCACTTGCCGCTGAAATGATATTTCGATTTCGAAATTGTCAAGAAGTCTTTCCCTGTTGAACATTGAAATGCAGGTTGATATCTGATAGAAATTTGACTTTAATTCTTTCTCCTTCAAAAAAAGCAACCGATCTGGAAAGAACTCTAAATTGGAAAACTAATCATCCGTATTATTTTGAAAATAACACTTGTTTCGATGAGCTGTTCCAAATCTCCGCCTGGGTCATTCCACGCCAGACTGAACAGGGCTCCCGGCGTTACCGCCTCCGATTTCCGTGAAACCTATTTTAAGAATAGCCCTTAGGACCAACAATTAGTTGCCCAAATTTCAGTGCCAACGGTGCAATAGTTTTTGAGATACATGCCTTTGAAATTTGCCGACCACGCCCATAGTGCCATTTGGTACCATTTGGTAAATGGCAATGTCGACAGTTAAAATTTGCTGAAAAAGTTTCATACAAGTAATCTCTTATCCTTTGTGTCCATGTATACCATGTTCCATCAGCTAACGAAACTCTTTCAGGTAAAAATTGATAGGACAACTATCCTTGATCACTATGAAAATGCTAATTAATCCAAAGGGGTGGCTTTTGACAGTTTTCTACTTAAAGCCTTAAAATATCATATCGTAAACAGATACATTGTATCGAACTTGTGAGTACCAAAAGGCATTTGGCCCCTTGACTTCGATTTGGCTCGACTAAAACAAAAGTCTGAAATATACCACATAACCAAAAACCCAAAATGTCAATTAAACATCAAATGCGACTGAAGTTTACTTCAAACAATCTGGTTGTACTCCTGAAAAACATATTTATAAAGTGAAACCGAATTGTTCTATCTCCTTTACTAGGAAATTTATGATCTCTCTATATTACAAATTGTCCAGCACCATCAATAAAGCATCTTAAAATTGCTCATCTTGAAGTCTTGATATTTTTTTTATTAGAAATATTAATGCACCAATTTATTTTAAATTCTAAGAAACGTGGCTTTAATAGTGTAACCTGCTACCAATATCTGTTTAACTTTTATGGTTTTTTTAAAGATAAAAACACTCCTTGTATTAATTAGCATTTTCACTGTGATCAAGGATAGTTGTCCTATCAATTTTTACCTTAAGGAGTTTCGGCTAGTCGATGGAACTTGGTATACATGGACATAAAGGATAAGAGATAGGGGGCTCTATCTTTCACACTGCCCTACCCGTTGCCACTACCCGCTACCCGTGAATTACGCATTCAGCAGCTGCCACTATCCCTAAACGGTATCTTGCGGCCACACTACCCGCTATACATTATGCCGACTCCCTTATTTGCGCCTGGAGGTGTGCCCGTGGGTGTGTTTATGCGCTTTCCCTACAATTGCTATCTTGACCACACACGTTAGGCAAAGCGTATAGTGGGTCCTCAAACCACCCGCTACCCATTTGGGCTTTTACAAGAGCGCGCCCAGGCGGCTTCAACGCGCGTCCACTTGGACACGTGGACGTGCACATGCGGCTCTACTTCCCGAATTAACTCGCCTATAAAAAGCCACCTTGCTTTAGCCTCAGTTGAACCCCTGAGAAAATGGCAGAGATAGTACTAAATCGCCTTGATCGCCAGTTAAATAATAGAAGACGCCCAGAACGCGTGTACCACCAGCGCACCAGCTACCTGGGCCTTTCAGGTAAGTCTATATTGTTTGTATTTTGTATCAATCATTTTTTCCGCTTTTATAATAATATATAATTATTATATATAATATATATTAATGATATATATTATATATAACATACTAAAATTATAATAATACAATACAAGTATTATTTCCCACAGAACGAGAATACGTGACAAAACTGCGCCTCTCCCATCAGGCAGTGACGGAATTATGTCACCTGGTTGCAGATGATGTATACACCGCTGCCAGCTGTCCGTATGCCTTGCCCGTTGCTCTTAGGGTTACTGTGGCACTATTTTTCTATGCTAGTGGGTCATTCCAACACCCACTCAGCTCAATTGGAGGCATGACCCAATCTGCCGTAAGCTCGGCTATAACTGCAGTCACTGCCAGCATAGTCCGACATGCCTGTAGGAACATCACTGGCATCCCTGTGACACCCGAGAGACAACGCAGGGTAAAGCGGGATTTTTTGGCAAGATATGGGTTCCCTAGGGTTCTGGGTGCCGTCGACTGCACAAACGTTCTGATTCGGGCTCTGGCTCTGAACAGTGGCGTCTATGTGAATCGTAAGGGAACCCATTCCATCAACGTCCAGGTGATTGCGATGCATGGGGTCATAGCTTGAATGTATGCGCAAATCATCCTGGAGGTAGCCACGACAGTTTTATAATGGAACAGTCTGTCATTCCTGCAGTATTCCAGAGGGACCCCCTTCTGGATGGGTGGCTGTTGGGTGACAATGGCTATCCATTAAAGACGTGGTGCATGGTGCCATACATTAAGCCAACAAGTGTGCGTGAGTTCGCTTTCAATAGAAAACACGCAGGCACGCGAGTTGTCATTGAGCGAACATTTGGCGTGCTCAAAATGCGGTTCTGCTGCTTGGACAGGTCAGGTGGGGTCTTACAGTATGGTCCTCAGAAAGTAGCATCTTTCTTTGTGGCATGTTGTGTGCTGCACAACATTGCCCTACGCCATGGAATGATGCTGGAGTTTGAGTATAGATTATTACCGGACTATAGAAGGAGGCAAGCTGAAGTGCAGGTGCCGACTCCGAATGCTGATATAGTGCCAACAGTAGCAGGGGCAATGAGGGACCAGCTGGTAGCGGAGCTGCGACACCGCTAGTTATGTCATCTGCAGCCTGCCTGGTAAGTAATTTGTGCAATCAGTAGGCTACTAATAATGTAATAATACATGTAATTCATATAGCGTTTTACAAAATACTCAAAGTCGCTTTATAAAGAAACAAGACTAGGTGCAACCTAGTATATGGCTGGGCCGCCAAGTGCTGTATGAGAATGTGGGCCCAAGAAAAGGGTGCTAAATGGGGCAAAGCTCACGCAATTATATGAAGTGCAAGTTTAGTAATGAGCTGGAGCTGATAAATTATTTACAAAGTGGGTGGGGAGAGTGTGAGAGTGTGAAAGAGTGAGAGTGTGAGTGAGGGAGTGGGAGTGAGTGAGAGTGTGTGAGGTAGTGGGTGTGGGAGGTGGGGGGGGGGGCTTGAGTAAGGAAAACATATCAAAAGCAAGTTATACATTTGAATAGACAAAGAGCTAGAGTAAGGGTAGCAGTTATTGATTTTGTGAATGTGAATTTGAGAGAGACAGCAGCAACAGATGTAGATAGCAGATAAAGTATGTATGTATGTTCCTGAATCGTAATGAAACAATAAAGTTATTGTTACAGTTCTGCTAACCAGGAACGTGACGTCACTTTGTGAACACATGGCAGTTCCTATATAGTGAGGGTGTAAGAACGAACGTCAAAGATTCCTTTTTTTTTTTCCCCATGTTTCGTCTTTGGGCATGTTATGGACAAAGAATCCACAGTTTCGAATAAAACCGCTTAATAAACGTGTTCGAGTGAAGGAGCTGCCATGTGTTTACATAAAGCGTAATTTGATATTGGTGATGAATGAATACGGTTAACTATGTGACAAAAAAATTGAAATTGAATTAATTTTAATGAATTTATGACCTATTGAAAGCTCTCGAAAAGGCCTTGTAGTTAACAGCAAGATCATGAGAATTGGCCGAGAAATAAGAAAGTTCATTCAATAATTTAATTTCATTTTGTTTAATTTGGCTGAGAAACTGATGTGATTTCCATTAGTCCTTCATCAGAGGACTTACGGTCAGCAATTTTCCGCCAGAATTCCTCTCTGGCCTTATTAGTCGCAACAGTGTTACTTTTTGCTGTTTTATATATATTTTTATTCTTCATAACTATCCATAATCACGACCCACTCCTCCTAGGAGATTTTATTTAATAAATCTTTAAAAAAAAATTAATAAATAGTCACCCAGCAACCACTTACATTACATCCAACGAACAAGTGCATACATCAACCAACATGAATGCACTAACATAAATCTCAATTATCATTTCCCAAGTGTCCACCTGAGTATGCGCATGCATAATCATGCAGTCTTTCAAGTGTCCAACCAATGACTGTAAAACTTCATATGGGTCTACCATTAAGCCCCTGGCGGCACCCCCTGGCGCTGCGGGGGGAGATAACCCGCAGTGTTACTGATCCTGGATCAGGGATAGCTTCCTCGGAGAAACATACAGAACGTGATCGGTCATTTTATGATTGGAAATAGGGTAAATTGCCGCATGAAACGCTCTTTTGTTGAGAGCGCGTACAGTGTTGAAAGCACAAAACCGACATTAACAAAGAAAGATTACGACTACCGTTGTGGTACCAATTATCTCTGATTGCGAGTTGAGGGTTTGTTGAGCCGGCTCACTAAAATATAGCCTGTCTATAAAGATCACGGGCATCCAGTAAAGGTCTTCGGCCTTGTCCCTTATGCACAGAGATTTTTCCAGTTTCTCTGAATCTTTTGATGATGTTATGCACTGTTGATGATGAGACCTTCAAAGCCTTTGCAATTTGACGTTGAGGAACATTGTTTTTAAAGTATTACACAATTTTTTTTCGCAAGCCTTCACAGGTTGGAGAGCCTCTGGCCATCTTTACTTCTGAGAGACTCAGCCTCTCTTAGACATGCCTTTTATAGCCAATCATGTTACACACCTGATGCCTGATGCCTTATTTACTTGCTAAATGTTCTTTCAGCTGATTCTCTTATATATTAATTGCTTTTTCAGCCCTTTTTTGCCAGTGTCCCAACTTTTTTGAGACCTGTTGCAGCCAAAAAATTTAAAATAAGCTCATTTTGTGGATAAAAATGTAAAATGTCTCAGTTTCAACATTTGAAATGTTATCTATGTTCTATTGTAAATAACATATTGGCTCACGTGATCTGAAAGTCACTGCATTTTAATTTTATTCACAATTTACACTTCATCCCAACTATTTTGGAATTGGGGTTGTAAAATAGCCACTGTTTGTGAATTAGAAGTGTCAGCTATTTCCCGATAGCTAGTGATGTTAAAGTCTGTTAGGAATATAATCTAACGTTAGATTAGTTCAGCTTTAGTACCTGTAGACTTCCCATAACGACAGGCTAGCTCGCTCGCCAACGCTCCTCAGGTGGTAGGTAAGGTTCTCCGTTTAAGTCAAAACTAAATAACGTTTGCTAGCTGCTTTTAGAAGTCAATACAACGTAGTAGGCTAAATAATGGGCTATTGGCGCGTTTTTTCAATCAAGCCTCATGAAAATATTTACGGCTAGATCAAAAGCGCTATAACAAACATAAGAATTTCGCGAACAGCTTAGTGATGGGTAGGATAGCTAGCTAGCTAACGTAGTAGCGAAGTAGGCTCGTGGAGATGTTGCCACATAACTTGGTTATCGAGAGATTAATGTTTGCTTCACTAAATTGTCACTTGCTAACGTTTGCCATCTAGTTAGCTAGCGAGACTTGATAATGGAGGTGTCTAGTTGTCTGTTAGTCCTTGTCATGATTCCTTTTTTTGTAACATTATTTTATATTATATTTAACTTATGTCTTTTTCTGTTAATGTTTGACAATGTGCACAAATTTCCAATGTCCGCAGCATATAAGTGTTATTAGTATTACCCAAGACCTGTTTTGTTGTCAGACAAGGTCGAGTAACAGTTTTTCTGGTTCTTGTAATATGGCAATGGGACTAGATGTGTGCTGAGTTTGAATTGTAGCTATTTTTTAAATAAGCGTAATATGACCGCGTTTGGGAACAACTGCTCTAGAGAAGTCTGGCAAACCATCTCCACGAGGAAACCATGAGTTCTGTCTGTCTGTCATCTGTCCATCTATTATCCAACTACATGGCTTTCACTGTTTTTTTTTTTTTTTTTTTTGAGTCAAGGGTCGGTGACTCCTATGACTTTATTGCAGGGGTCAATGCTCTGAACTCGGGGGTCATAATGTTCATTCACAACTTTTCAGGGGTCAAATATGCAGGGCTTCCACCAAAATATTTTTCAGAGGGGGATTTCCCCCTTTCCAACTTTTTTAAGGGGGGGATTTTCAATTTGTCAGGGGGGATTTCAGTATGTAACGGCTAGCTGTCACAACCATAAGAGACTGTAACAACTATTCGTTTAGGATATTCAGATGAACTGAAACAAGACAAACGTTCTCACAAAAATAAAACATTTATTCAACAAAAGTAATTACTGCACTCAGTGACTGAGTGACCGTGTAAAATTTGAAAAATAAAAAATACAAGTTATTACTGCCATTGACTATAATCAGATAATGGATATTACGCGACAGAACGGTATGCTTTAGAACAGGACTGGGCTTGACTAGATTCTCTAGTCAACAAACAAACCTGCAAAGACACAAAAAATAGCAGTGCTTTCGCTAAGCAGCGCGATTCTCGGTCGCTACGTATATCCGCATGGAACCGTGAAAAACGAAATTGACAAGAACGGAAGGCGACACTTTGGAAACCGTTATCGTACACCCATAAATTAAAGACTGGCATTGACAGCATGAAAAAAAATCATTAACGTACAAGCCATCTCCCCCATTGTAAAAATTATTCACTTGATTTGAAGCGAGTCCGATGAATAAACATTTTAATGAGTAGGCGACATGTGCAGACGGCGCAAACCTTGTCCCCAAGGCGACAATATGTACAGCGCTGGGCAGGCTAGTGATTACCATGTCTGAAATTAGGGACGACGTTGGCCATGAAGATGTATAGCTGCGGTCAGCGGCCAGCGGCAAGGCAGAAAACGTACCCAGTGATTGGCTGGTTACTCTCTGAATGTCCAATCTGTTCAGATTTTGTGGGCGTGAATGAACGTGCGAGTCAAGCAGTACTTGTATTAGGTACTTTAAAGCCGCTTGCACACTGGACGCGAGGCGAATTTTTCGCACGACAGATTACATTGATTTTGAACATAATCTGTCGCGCGAAAAATTCGTTTCGCGTCCAGTGTGCAAGCAGCTTAATTCACTGAAAACGTGCGGGAATGGCCCGCTTTGACTATTTTTTCTTGCGGGCTCTAGGGCAGTTTTTGCGGGAATCCCGCAATCGCGCTGCTTGGCGGAAGCCCTGATATGGATGCACTAATTCCTCTCACTTCATTAAGATTTCCTTTCCTGCAGTTTGCTTTGCTTTTCAATTAACCCGAGGACAGCTCCAACATCTATTCAAGAGTAAGAGTGTGACTGACCACTGTTTCACACTGTAGCTACTGAAGTTGAGTTATGGAAACTGTACTTGGGTTGAGCATTGCTTTGCTTGAAGATTGAAGTAACTCCAGCAACTAACCATAATCAAAACCAATGTTGAGTGTAAACAAATGACCAATTTGCTTAGGCCTATACAATAAACGCAAAAAAAAAAAAAAAAAAAAAAAAAACGGGAAAGTCAGTCTATGACTGAACACTTTCAATAACATCCATACACACAGCAACTTAATTGTGACAGAGCAAATTGGTGATTATAAATTCAAGATGCACAAAAGTTTGACTCCACTCCGTAACATATAAACAACCAAATCAAAGTTAATGAAAATTGCTATTTCCGCTAATAAAAGATAAAATTCTGCTTATGATTTAATTAGGGTTTTTTGTTTTTTTTTTTTTAAGTAAAATGAGTCCTTCGGCGAGGAATAAGTGAAAACTACTACTCGAGTTCCATAGATCTGATATCACAGGCTCCTACTTGAGATCCTATACTATTCAAAAAAAGTAGGGGATATTGGATTTACAAGTACCATGAAATGCAGATCATGAGGTCAGGAAGGAAACAAATGACATAAAAACATTAAGGAAACATTTGTCAATTTATTCGAAACCCTGTGTACAGTCAGTAAAGGACAGATTCTCCAGAATAAGGGTCGACACAAACACAGGGTCACACAGCAAATTTACCACCATTGTGAAACAGAGTCAGTAGCGGGTAAAACCCCTCGGTTGGCTAGACAAGCTCGACCGGGCGTGGCATACTCCTAACGAGACGCCCCAGGTCATTTTGGGGAACGTTATTCCATTCCTATTGCAATGCTGCAGCAAGTTCTTGGACATTGGCAGGAGGTTGTTGACGTTAGGCGTAGCCGCTGTCCAAGCATGTCCCAGACATGCTCGATGGGGGAAAGGTCCGGACTGAGTGCTGGCCATGGTAATGTGGTGATATTCTGCTGCTGGAGGTAATCTGTAACGATCCTGGCCCTATGACATCTGGCATTGTCATCTTGGAAAATGAAACGGCGGCCATAACGACGTGCAAACGGCACAACATGGGGTGCCAAGATGTTGTCCCGTAGTACTGCCCTGTGACACGCCCAGCAACAACATGCAAGTCTGTTCTGCCGGCAGCAGTGATGCCTCCCCACCATTACAGATCCACCCCATACGGATCATGTCTAATGACGTTAACGCCATGGAAACGTTTTGTTACGCCGGGCGCCAAACCCTCCTGCGCCTGTCAAGGAAGTCCACAGTGAACCTCGACTCATCTGAGAACATTACGTTGTTCCATCGGGCGATTATCCCAGCGTTGATGATGACGACACCATTGAGTCCGCCCCAATGTGACGATCCTCAAACAGGGAATGACACGAAGACGCCGGGCGGTAATTGAAATCTGTGCAGACGATTCCTGATGGTCTGGCCACTCACTACCAAGCCAGTATCCCTTTGAAGTTGAGACCTTATCTGATTTGCTGTTACCATACGATTTCTCAAGACAATAGTGCGGATGAATCTGTCCAGAGCCTGAGTTGTTGCCCTTGGTCGACCGGATCGTGGTCTATCCTGAACAGACCCTGTAGCACGATGTCTGGACCATAATCTGCTGATGACAGACTGGGAAACATTCATTGCCCTTGCCACAACGACCTGTCTTGTGCCAACCTGTAGCATCCCAAGGGCACGTAACCTCTCCTCCTGTGTTAGGCGGCGATGGTCTCTGTTTAATTAACGACTTCAACCACTGATAATCTGATGCTTTCTTTCAAAATCTTCCTTTACAGTGGCTCTAACCTTCCAATTCAGAGTCATGCAAATTTGTGGCACAACCCCTTGATCATCAATAGCATCCCGCAGATCGTGAGAGAGTCATTGATGTGTTTGGGTGATGAATTTCTTTGGAAATGCTTCCTCAGGAAGGAACTATACAACATGGTTTCGTATCCCTTTGTATATGTGAAAATTTTGATCTCAAAATAAAATATCCCCTACTTTTTTTGAATAGTATATTTATCCCTTAAATGTCAGGGTCATATCATAACGAGAATGAAAAAAGCATAAGCTTCTAATTGGCAGTCTGTTGAAGTCAATGGGGTGAATAATTTGCTAGCTAGCTTGCTCACACTTTTGGCCACTGAATTAATACATTCATGTTTCTACGACAACTGTCACACCTGTAACTTATTACTTTAATGGGGCAAAGCATTAGCATACTAGCTAGCAAATTATTCATCGCATTGACTTGAATTGACCGCCAACTGAAAACGGTTACTCAGGAGGGTGTTCGGACTCCTGTCTCTGACACATTTCTACTTGTTTATAGCCAAGTTGGTTTGGCATGTGCTTCAGAGGAAAAAGACGATTCTTTGAAACATCATTTCTCCATCTGGGGAATTTCCATGGAAAATCTGGGATTCCGTTTATGAATGCTCATTCAATGATTCCGTCTGCGATTCCGTGAGCACAGTAAATTGGTACCCCGATATTTTAGTACATCACATGCCAAAACTATCCCTGTACATTCTGATAGGTTGTTCTGTCATTAGGGCCCACATGGGTTACTTATACATTTGATCAATCAGCAGCCAAAAACATGAATATCAAATGATGGGACAGAAAATTTGACAAATTACAAAACTGTGAACTTTTTATTAGTTCATAATAGGCCCCTTATTCTCGTAGGCCCTTTTACTGCTTAAACACAAGTTGAAGCAATAAATACATAGATTGTTTCACACATCAACAGGTAAATATACATGAATTTTTAAAACCACACTCAATGGAAACTATTTTAAAGGAGCTGTGTCACGATTATTTGTGCATACACAGAACTTTGAAAATCCGCCGGCTGCTTATGGACGTTTTTGCATTAAAATTACTGGCAGGTCTACCGAACTGGAAGCATGCTGCTGACGTGTCATGGCAAAACGAAGACGGATTGGCAAGGATGGAATCAAATTATGACTTGAGTAACCCGATTCACTTCCTTGAAATGCAAGTTCTGAGCAAGTGCAATCATTGTGACACAGCTCCTTTAATTATGCATTAGCTAACTCAACTCGTCACCACAACAGTAGGCTCTTGTCTTAGAGTCTGTCACTTTAGGGAAGTTAAGCACATACTGGGTGAGACAGTGGGGTCTGGGCTGAGTAACTATAAAGATTAGACATTGCAGTTTTGGTAATAAATGTATTGGATCAGCAAGGTCAACATAAAGACGTGCTTTTTAGTCTTTTGTCAACTCCTCTCATAATGATCCTTACTAATATCCCAATACTACTACTTTATATGCCTTTTCTGGGGTTTGAAGGCCATAACAGCATGTGAAGCTCAAATTCTTCAAGTTTTGGGCCTTCCTGCATTACCCTCGTTAGTATTTCAACAGCTTCCTCCTTAAAGCAAGCCCTACCCTTTGTCTTCACGCGATTTTGGGCCGAAAAGCCCCTCTCACAAGCCACAGATGTGATGGGTGAAGCCATCACAATTTCTGCCAGGTTGCAGAAATCCGGAAACTCCTCTGATAAACTAGAAATGATACACTCACACATTTCAGCAAGACTTTTCCTGCTGAATGACTTCAAGAGGAACTTGAACTGTATGAAGTCCCTTGACAATCTCTCACCTTCTACCAGAGGTGGAAAGTTGGTGACCTCATCCACTATCTGACCATCCTCCTGCACTGACTTCACCTCATCATTTTGACCAAAGTCCTCTATTACATTATCTATGGCAACAGTTCCATGGCCTCAGAGTTCTTCAGCAGTACAAGGTTCTTTAGATGAGCAGGATTTAGTATTTGGTCTAGATCTGTAAGAATACACATTGGCTATGGAGTGAATCTATCCTTGAGGTTTCCGACAAGCTCTTTTATATATGCCCGAGTCTCAGGGACATACCCCATTGATGTCATCAATATTTGTGAGACAGACCCCACTGTACTTACCAGGAGTTTCACCATCTGCCACATCTGAGAATAGTTGTGCCAGTTTCTCCCCCTTGTTGTCAATGAATTGCTCAATTGTGTCAATGGTAGAATCTGCCATAGGCTGCACAACAGACACATCAACTGCCTCACTTTGAAAGAGCTTACTTAGTTTTGACAGAACTGGAAGTACATTAACGAAGAAAGCAGTAAAGTAAGCAAATGTGGCTGACTGAGCCCTCTTCAGTATACCTCCTGCCTTCTCATTTCCTGCCCCACCTACGTCTCGCTTTGTGGCTTCATGCTCTAATGCAGTAACTAATGCAGGATAACAAGAATAAATGGCATCAACAGCGCTGTGGCAGTGACAGCCATCTGAAACTTGCTTGTTCCTTGAGAGCAATGAACTTTGTGTCATTTTTCTCATCTGCTAGTACAACTGCCAACCCAACGGAGGCTCTCATACCTAACAGCGGAGTCAGAAAGGAATTTATACACAGACTTAACACTTTGCTGATATGAATCAAATGAATTCACATTCTTACATGCTTGCCCTGCTGCTAATGCCAGTCGGTGTGCAATGCAGTGCACATGAATCAGCCTAGGATTAAGAGCTTTAAAATAGAGCCCCAACACCACTGCGATTGGCCAACGTCACGTTGGCCCCATGACTGGCCATTGATATTACCTTTGCAACAAAATGCACTGATGGTTCACCATTCTTTGTGCACCAAAAATACAAGCTCAACTTCTTCTTAATAGTGACATCTGTAGTTTCATCAAAGATAACACCGAGGAATTTAGAGTCTTTGAGTCGTCTGTCAACCTCTTTTGAAATCACGTGGTTGATGACAAACAGCATATCTGCATGGGACTCTGGTGATGTGTTGAGCTTGGCATCATCTTACAATGCTGGGCATCCATTGAGTTTCTGAAAGATAAAGAGACTGACATATTTAGCTACACAGCTTAGCTATAATTAAAGTGCATATTGTAGGTTTTTATATTTTTCATTATTCATGATTAATCTGCCCTGAAAATTATGACTCCAACTAATTTTCCTTTGCTTTGATTCAGTGGGGACGCAAACCTGCAATATGCACTTTAAAGCAAGCAGGGGAGGCCACAACTAACAAAATTAAAATAAGTATAATCAAATTTCCCCACAATGCTAGTGCTTAGTAATTCTAATACCTGAAGTGTTAAAAAGTTGTTGATCTGTGCCAGAGGAAGGTTTTCTTTTGCAATCTTGTAGACAGTCCTAAAACATTAAAACATTTAATACAACCACTGTGACTTTGATATTTTTTGTGGTCTTCAGAAAGTTGACCGACAGTTTGCATACCAAGTCTCAGGGCTCTATCTTAATTAGTTACAGAATAATAAATGCATTAAATTTGGAAAAAATTTGTATGATTGGTATTTTTTGCTTTTTCCAGGCGACAATACAGGAAAACTAAACACACTGAGTAAAGAAAAGTATCTTAAGCCAAGGGTTCAGCAACTATTCTGATGACAAAATGAAACTTATGGCTCTGTTTGCTCTGCAAATGCATATCTCAGACCCTCAAACTTACTCCAAATTTATGGCGATTTTCTTAAAACTGACCCCCCCTAAAAGAAGCTAAATCTCAGGAACTGGCAATAATTGAGCTTAATTATTTTAACATTTCACACCAGATGTATAAATCTTCCACTGTGGGGAATATAATAAAAATTAATTTTTTTTTTGTTGGGGAAGTTCCTAAAATTTGGTTGATTTGACATGGAATGACCCTTCTGTCTATTTGTCCAGCTGAATTTCTGCAAGTTTTTAAATGGAGCCATTTAATATTTGCAAACACTGAGTAAGTAAATCTGCCAACAATGACATCTTGCTGGAGCACACTTCCTCACAAGTTTAGCTCCATCAAATTTCACACATTTAAAATGTCCATTTTTGCATATCACATTGGAAGTGATACACGTATATGTTAATTGCTACCCAAAATATTTTTTAGCTCACCGGCCGATACTGTGGAGCTTCCTTGCGCTAGTAGTACCTAAAAACCGAGAAAGTGCACCTTTTTCTGAGAAATTCCTACAAAAACTTAGAATACACTGAGGTTTACTGAAGATATGAGGCCAACTCGGTAAACTTTGGAAAAATTTTACCGAGATATCCCGACATCTGTCCGGTTTACTTAGGTTCGGACAACACCTCAGTAAACCTCAGTGAAATTTTCCCGAGGAATACCGATCTGGTCTCTGAGCTTCAGACAATCCTCAGTGTGTTTTGGGAAAATTTAACTGAAGAACAGCAGAAAGGACTGCCACCTCAAGAATGACGAAGTAGACTGAGGATGGGGCATTTTGGATGTTTGACAGGAGCTGATGCAAGATTTACACCTCAAAGCCACTGGCAACAAAGCCATTTCTGAAATCTTGTATGTAAGCTAGGTATATATATATACACACACACACACACACACACACACAACCCCAATTCCGAAATAGTTGGGACAGAGTGTAAATTGTGAATAAAATCAAAACGCAATGACTTTCAAATCACACCAGCCAGTATTTTATTCACAACAGAACAGTTCATTTTCATTTAATTATGCGCCAAATGTTCTCAATCGGTGAAAGATCAGGACTGCAGACAGGCCAGTTCAGCACATGGACTCTTCTACTACGAAGCCATGCTGTTGTAATAGCTGCAGTATGTGGTTTTGCATTGTCCTGCTGAAATACACAAGGCCTTCCCTGGAATAGATGTTGTCTGGAGGGGAGCATATGTTGCTCTAAAACCTTTATATACCTTTCAGCATTCATGGTGCTTTTTAAAACATGCAAGTGTCCCACACAATATGCACTAATGCATTCCCATACCATCAGAGATGCTGGCTTTTGAACTGAGTGCTGATAACAGGAGGGGTGGTCTTCCTCCTCTTTAACCCAGAGGACACTACACCAAGGCCGGATTATCCATATAATGACTGGTGTGCCTACACTGGGGCATCGTGCTGGGAGGGGCATCACATGATTCTCAAATCCTCAGTTTTTTATTTTTTTAATTGGAAGAGATGCAGATGCATATTATGAACAAATTCAAACTTAACTGTTGATATGAAAAGAGAATATTTAAAAAAAAGAATACAAATAAAAAACTGCGATTTGGAACTGCCCTGCCAAAGTCACAGAAAGGCCAAACTGGTCCCAGATCAGTATTGCAAGCTGAGCTAGAATCCCGCCACTTAGAAACTGAATGGGCACTGATCTCTAATCAGTTGTTGATCACAACGATGTGCCTTCGTTCTGACATCACGTGCTACAACACACTGAGCAGAGGGGGAAGCAACAGAGGGTTGTGCTAAATGGAAAATAGCAGAAGGAAAAAAAAAACGAAAGATATCCACGCTACCGAATGTACCAGAAATATCTTGCTTTTTTAACATTACTCGCGGCAAAGAAGCTGTCGGTAGAGGGGCAACTGTTCCGCCCGTCAATTCCGTTCCTCCAGCGCTAGCAGCAAGTGCTTACGTTACAAAAGTTATCAATGTACGTTAGAGGCTAATGCTAATTAGGCACATGCAGCAGTGCATAATATTAGCTGATGTTAACGGGAGCCTGTCGCAGGTGGGCTAACGGCAACAGCTGAACTCGGGGACGGAGAACGTTTGCATGATCGTAGAAGCAGACAATAGTGAGTTCACTGCACAAAGCCTTTCCTTTTTTAAAACCGTCTGCCATAGAATTTCAGTTCTTAGTATTTAGTAAATGTAAATGTGTGGCCTTTGTTGCCATAAATTTCAATACCCAATTAAGTGCCATTTTAGTGACTGGATGGAAAGTACTCATAATTAAGATTTTGGGTACTGTCCCTGAAGGCAGCAGGGTTGTCACACTGTCCTTGAAGGCACCGTTATTATTATCACCATTGGCAAACTTCTTTTGAAGGCTTGTTCAGCTTGTGCTTTATCTGTCATTATTGCTGTATGCCAGTTAAGTTGTTAATAAATGAAATGCTAGTATTATCAAAGAGAAGAGTGGTCCATTGCTGTGTTCTATGAGCCATGTTAAGTAACTTTTTTGCAGTAGGGGGCATTTCATGATTGGTCACACTGGGGCATAGCACTGAGTTAATCCAGCCCTGCACGACGCCCATGATTTCCAACAAGAATGTCAAATTTGGACTCGTCTGACCACAGGACACTTCACCACTTTGCTACAGTCCATTTTAAATGAGCCTTGGCCCACAGAACATGGCGGCGCTTCTGGATCATGCTCAACAATGGCTTCCTTTTTCCATGATAGAGTTTTAGGTGGCATCTGTGGATGGCACGGCAGACTGTGTTTACAGACAGTGGTTTCTTGAAGTATTCCTGGGCCCATTTAGTTATGTCAATGACAGAATCATGCTGGTGAGTGATGCAGTGGCGTCTGAGGGCCGAAGATCACGGACATCCATTAAAGGTCTTCGGCCTTGTCCCTTATGTACAGAGATTTTTCCAGTTTCTCTTAATCTTTTGATGATGTTATGCACTGTCGATGATGAGACCTTCAAAGTCTTTGCAATTTGACGTTTAGAAACATTGTTTTTAAAGTATTCCACAATTCATTTACGCAAGCCTTCACAGGTTGGAGAGCCTCTGGCCATCTTTACTTCTGAGAGGCTCAGCCTCTCTTAGACATCCCTTTTATAGCCAATCATGTTACACACCTGATGCCTGATGCCTTATTTACTTGCTAAATGTTCTTTCAGCTGATTCTCTTACATATTAATAGCTTTTTCAGCCCTTTTTTGCCTGTGTCCCAACTTTTTTGAGACCTGTTGCAGCCATAAAATTTGAAATAAGCTCATATTGTGGATAAAAATGTAAAATGTCTCAGTTTCAACATTTGAAATGTTATCTATGTTCTATTGTAAAAAACATATTGGCTCATGTGATCTGAAAGTCATTGCATTTTGATTTTATTCACAATTTACACTTCGTCCCAACTATTTTAGAATTGGGATTGTACATACACACAATGCTTGGTTCAGAGAACGTTCCCTGAATTTTGAGAAAACAACCGTCTGCGAACGTTCGCTGAACGTTCCGTGAACCTAATTTGTAACCAAAAGCGAATGCACGCGGAACGTCAAGCAAACTTTCCCAAGTGACCGCGGGGGAACGTTCACAGGAGGATCCATTGAACGTTCCCCGACCCTTCAGGTAACGTTCGCGGAACGTTCCCTGAATGGTACATTGTTTACTGGGTAAAAGGTTCAACAGATATGTCATTTGAGAAAAAATAGTTTTGCGCACCTCCACCATTTTAAGTCTGAAATAAAATATCCAAGTACCTTGAAATGTCGGCAACCAGGAATGGTTTATTTCACATGAAGAAAGCATGTATATGATCCAGTTCAAGTGGCATATGTCTTAAATAGGGGGCTCGGAGAACGTCACGCAAGAGAATTCACTCCATATCGCGCCCTAAGCAAATGTGACAAAGCAATAGCCCCTAGAGAGAGTCACGGATGACCGGTTGGAGCCGCTTTGTGGCAGGGATGTTGCTCGGAAAGTAGAAAGACGGCGATCGACGCAATTCCGCAACACCTGCATCCAAGCCATTTTACCCAGTCCAGTGGCTGGGTGTGATTTGGCGAATCAAGCAGCAGGGGAGATGTCAGGTAGCCAACGAGATTGCAGTAAGAACACGCGTTTAAAGCCGCGTTCACTCTTGTTGTGGATAAGTAGGAATCTAATGGGCTTTACAGAACAGGTAGGGCACGACGGGCAGCGGCAAAGGAGAACAAAAGCGCATTCAATCAACCAAATAACTTTCCTAACACATGCACCACGAAGCAGAAAAGACACAGGTATAGTGTTTCCCCCTCAACAAACTCGGTTTTCAAGCCAAAGCCAGCCTGCTGAGTGAGTGCGCTGGAGAAAGCATTTACAGAAAACATGCATGCCAACTCTACCGCTTTTGGGGCGTTTTATTCAGAATGAAACGCTCCAAAAAGCAGTAGAGTTAGCATTTATCAGAAAGACTAAAATAGTGTAAGGAGTCCAAAAAAGAACAATACCGTGTAATGCCAACGCAATAAAATGCCACTATCCCAGATAGCTAGCACCTCCCATCTGCCCCCGGCTCTGAGCCGGATCAGGACGTCAACATCAACGGTGCAATGCTGGATGCAGGCGGTCCGCGTACTGCACCAAGACAGTTTTCAGGAACTTCCCGCTTGAGCAGCAGCACTGAATTCAAATTGACAACTCGCGGAATTTTGTGAAGCTTTTCCTAACCCTTCTCATAAGTGAGGCTGTCTGCTTGAAATTGCCTACATCAGTGATTTGAACATTATGCCTCATTTAGAATGAACGAAGAAAGTCAATTAAATCACAGGTCATGAAATGACAAAGAAGGATATCAGCCTGCGTCTGATCTCAGTGTCGACTCATGAGCCAATGTAAAAATAACTATTATACAAAACTGAGCTGCCTCAACATTTTCAGTGAAGTGCGGCCTGAGAAGAGCACTCATTCACTCTAATCCCATGGGCGGATATTAAGTTCACTTATTTAAAGGCAGCATCGGCACTATTGTTTAGTTCGCAAAGTTCATGGTTTTGGAAAATTGAGCCCACCCCTGAATTGCAGTTATTTATCATTCACTTGTGTTCACTGTGCAACATCGAGCCATTTATGAGCCACATTACAAGCAGTGATTGCGCTGATGCATGGTGCTTTCCTGAACTGCTCACCTGACGCAAAAATTTCTTGAGGTGAAATTGTTTTGCGAGAATCCCCCAGAGGTTAAGATGTTGACGCAAGCATGATGTTAGGGACTGCCCACCCGGTTTTTCTACCCCTTCTCTAATCCAGCATTACCGTGTCTCTGTCCCGCACTGGCTCCTGAGTCTCCTCCAAGTCTCAAACTCGCACCCTTTTTTCCAGACAGCAGCGTCGCATACACTCGTCCCTCAGGGTCGCTTTACTCCACAAGCATGCCTCTGACCGGCAGTGAGGTGCATGAGACCGACTGAAGGCTGCGTGCGCTCATCTACCAAACGGAGGGCTCTTCAGGGAGAACCGCAACGGATCCGCGAGAACAGGTAATTAAATCGTCAAACTACAAACCAGATGCCTTACGTTTGTTCATAGTTGAAGCGATGATGAAGTTTATCCCATAAAAACATTTTTATTGGTGGAATTTGATGTGCCGCGGAATCTCACGCGCTGTGGCCAGCAGGATATACAATACAAATGTGGTTTCAATGAATCAACTTTTATTGATTTCTTTGTTCAACCCGAATTTTATAGGAACTGGAACAGTATGGAAAATGAAAAATAAGAACAAAATTGATTCTCTTGTTCCGGAATTTAATCGAGAACAACACAATTAAAAACTTTTTGAAGTTTCTCCTGAACGATTGTATTGATACTTTTAAAAAGCCATATTTGCATATTTCTGATGTGATGCCCGCACTTCCACATTTGTGCACAATCAAGGACAGGCTAATTGAAAGACTGAAAAAGATGTGGAATCTCCGGGAAAACATCAGTGTCGACATTGCACAGGCTAACAGGTTACTGGTTATTCAAATATGATCGAGCGCAACATGAGCCGTCTCAAAAGGCCCCTATGTTTTGCAGGCATATAGTTCAGGATTTGCCACTTTGCCAAAAGCTGCGTGAGGAAATTGTAAAAACAGTCTAGGACCAGTTTTTCTCAATGTGTAATTGCGCAGATTTTAATAGTCTCACTCCTGACTGCCAATAATACAGTGAAAAGCCTGAGAAACTGGAGCAGTATCTGTGCTGGGGGGGCTGGGGGTCTGCTCTTTTTTCCTTCACTTATTGATGATATACAGCACCAGTCAAAAGTTTGGACACAATTTGCTAATGTCGCAGCACTCTGTTTATGTGGCTTTTCTTTTCTATATAATCTCAAATGGAATCTGGTGAGAGCTTAACAATTAGATATCATAGCAAATGTTGAAACCAAGAAATTTCAAAATTTTATCCACAAAATGAGCTCATTTCAAATTTTATGGCTGCTACAGGTCTCAAAAAAGTTGGGACAGGAGCCTGTTTATCATGGTGTAGCATCCCCTCTTCTTTTTAACACAGAGTGGAGGCGTCTGGGCATTGAGGAGACAAGTTTCTTGAGTTTAGCCATTGGAATTTGATCCCACTCTTGTTTAATACAGGCTTCCAGCTGCTGGAGAGCTTTGGGTCTCCTTTGATGGACTTTTCATTTAATTATGCGCCAAATGTTTTCAATCAGTGAAAGATCAGGACTGCAGGCAGGCCAGTTCAGCACACGGATTCTTCTACTACGACGCCATGCTGTTGTAATAGCTGCAGTGTGTGGTTTTGCATTGTCCTGCTGAAATACACAAGGCCTTCCCTGGAATAGATGTCGTCTGGAGGGAAGCATATGTTGCTCTAAAACCTTTAGATACCTTTAGCATTCATGGTGCTTTTTAAAACATGCAAGTGTCCCACACAATATGCACTAATGCATTCCCATACCATCAGAGATGCTGGCTTTTGAACTTAGTGCTGATAACAGGAGGGGCGGTCTTTCTCCTCTTTAGCCCGGAGGACACGATGCCCATGATTTCCAACAAGAATATCAAATTTGGACTCGTCTGACCACAGGACACTTTGCCACTTTGCTACAGTACATTGTAAATGAGCCTTGGCCCACAGAACACGGCGACGCTTCTGGATCATGTTCAACAATGGCTTCCTTTTTGCATGATACAATTTTAGGTGGCATCTGTGGATGGCACGGCAGATTGCGTTTACAGTCAGTGGTTTCTTGAAGTATTCCTGGGCCCATGTGGTAATGTCAATGACAGAATCATGCCAGTGAGTGATGCAGTAGCACCTGAGGGCCCGAAGATCACGGGCATCCAGTAAAGGTCTTCGGCCTTGTCCCTTACGCACAGAGATTTTTCCAGTTTCTCTGAATCTTTTGATGATGTTATGCACTGTCGATGATGAAACCTTCAAAGCCTTTGCAATTTGACGTTGAGGAACATTGTTTTTAAAGTATTCCACAATTTCTTTCTGTAAGCCTTCACAGGTTGGAGGGCTTCTGGCCATCTTTACTTCTGAGAGAGACAGCCTCTCGAAGACATCCCTTTAATAGCCAATCATGTTACATACCGGATGCCAGTTAACTTAATTACTTGCAAAATGTTCTTTCAGCTGATTCTCTTATATATTAATTGCGTTTTCAACCCTTTTTTGCCTGTGTCCCAACTTTTTTGAGACCTGTTGCAGCCATAAAATTTGAAATAAGCTCATTTTGTGGATAAAAATGTAAAATGTCTCAGTTTCAACATTTGAAATGTTATCTATGTTCTATTGTAAATAACATATTGGCTCATGTCATCTGAAAGTCATTGCATTTTGATTTTGTTCACAATTTACACTTCGTCCCAACTATTTCAGAATTGAGGTTGTATATTTAACGAATCCTCAGCAAATATTATTTTGAACTTGTGAATTTTTTCTTTGATCTACAGGTTCTAAAAGTATACGGGAGTAGGTCGAAATTTTGTGCTTTCTCTCGCGTCATTTTTTCAGCATTTTTGAGCCCTCGTAACTTCATATGTGTTAGAGATGGCTAAATGAAATTTTCGGAGCTGAAAGACATACAGGATCACTGTTGAAAACTGCAATTAAATCAACTATATCCCATTCTCGGTGTCATTATCTTAAGCCAAATCTGTATTTTCTTCAACAAGATTTGTTCTGTAACTAACTTCAAGCTTTAAAATCATGGGAACTATGGAAGTTTCAATAGCAACACTGCACCAATTTAATAACAATGATATAGTGTAGTAAAAACAAGTATTGTAGCCATGGATGTGTAATGTGTTTTCTTTTAATTCAACAGAGAAAGCTTGAAAAAATGCATGTGAGGAAAACTTCACGGGGTTCTATCGCATGTGGGATATACTCATACTCTAGCCGTGATCCCTTTTATGTCAAAAAATTTTCACATTTGTCAATGCAGAGCTGCAGTCAGGGCTGCCACAAGATGGTAGTGAACAAAGAGGGTAAAGATAATAACTATCAACTTTGAGCTACTTACCAGTGTATCAGAAGAATAATGCCACAGCCAGTAGTTTAACCGAAGGACTGAAACCGAAATGGCCGATTTCCCTCTAATATATTTGGGTACATAATCTTGTCTTTTGTATTAAGTACTGATTTTAGCAATATTGTATAGGCATGGGCAATACAAATGAATAAAATGACAACATTTCTTGAGTTGCTGAGAAAAAAGTTATTATTATTTTCTTATGATTTTGTGCAGGTAAGTACAGAAGACACAGACGAAGAGTTTGCCACAAGTCCAACGCCTTTACAGGAAAGGGTCTCAGAGCCACAGGGTCCCAAAAATGGCTGATTTCAGCATTTATCAACAAAACCCATTGTGAAAACTGGGGGTGCCTGAGGGCATTTTCGAAAATGCAGTTTACTCAAATAAACCTGGCCAAATTATCCATTAGGGTACCTTAACAGAAATAATTGATGCTAAAGTCATCAACCCCTTTTCTGAAGTACAAGCGCCCCCTAGGCCCTTTTTTAATGGAAAATGCATTGAATTTCACCCAATTATGTTCAACAAACATTAGGTTTTGCATTGATATTAAAAAATGGTATGAATGGGTTGCCTGTGAAGTTTTTTTTTTTGATCAATGGCCTGCAAAATGTCAAAATTATCAGTGGGAGGGCAAACATTAACGCTACTTGCCCATTACTGTATAAAATGCAGTGAAGTCGTGATGCCGCAGTTGTTTGCCCTCCCACTGCTACAATGCGATAACCCGTGGTGATTAAAAAAAAAAAAAAACTTTTACACTGTTTTTATAATGTCCATATACATGATAGTTTCAATGAGCTACTGTGAATAATTCATAGTAAAACACAGTGACGCAGTCGGAGGTTAGTTTGGCGAGGCAAAAACCTCCCTTGCTTGATTAGCAATCAGACGATTAACTAGTTTTAAGACTATTCGCAGAATGACGGGCCAGTTTAGGTTTCAGGGAGTATATCGAACCTGAAATGCTCACAGGACAGCAGATTTGTGATCAAATCAAGCAATGTCATCAAAAATATTAAAACAGTTCGACTTATGCAGAGTTCAATGCTTAATCAATATACAATGTTATTCTCCTTTAAATACGCTGCTTTTTACACCCAAACAAAAAAGCGGCGCTTATTTTCAGTCTTTTTGATAATCCGATTAACGAAATGTTTAAACGATATACAGAATTACCGAGAGCCAAGAATTTTTCCTAATTGATTATTCAGATTTCCATCCTCGCAGTCTCGAATTGAAGGGTATAAGTGAATGAATCTTGAGCTGGCATAGGTAGCAAAATTCGTCAGAACACTGGTAGGTTTTGAAACGCCTGGCGCTGGTTTATTCAAGTATATTTTACTGAAACTTCAAAATAGGGTCACAGGATATTCTGTCAACTGACTATGTATGTTTGCAGTAAAATACACTACCTTTCTTGCTATTGTTGAGAAGAAGTCACGGCTTTCGAAAACTTCAACAACTTCTGTGAACTAATTTCACATCCCTGGAGGTCTAGACTGGAAACAGCTCAGAATTTCTCAAATTAGATGGCTGTAAGGCAATAAGGGCCGTAGCCACGTCAGCGAACCTCCAAAATTGATATTTTTGCCACGCCGCACTTGAAAAGTTTGTAAACACGAAAAATTGAGGTCACACATTCATCCAACGGGCGAATAATAGCTCTGTTCAAATCGCGTTATTGGCCGTAATAGGCAGAGTTCATGTATGAAATGCGGGTATCCTATTGAAAAGGTTGCTTTTAATCAAACTATGGTGTTCTTTTTTTTGTATGAAAAATGGTATTGACATCATTTTTTTTATAAGTTTTCTGATTGTTTACCAAGTTCAGCTGTTAATTCCATTAGAACATGAATATTGTAATGCTAAACATTAAAAGCAAAATGTAAGTATCAGTATGTTTTTAGCATTGAACATACAAAGCAAAATGTATGTATATGTATGTATATGCAGTATACATTTTGATTATGGTTAAAATTATCAGCGCATTGAATTTTGGTAATGGCCCGCATATTTTGAGAATGGCCCATTGATTTTCCATGACATGGGCCATTGGTCCATGGGCCTTGCTGTCCAACCCCTGCCTGTGTTTCTGCCGCAAATTTGTGTTGGAGCCGGAGTAAAGAGTTTTGATCCGAACATTTTGCATCCGAACATTTCGTATTTTCGTGTTGTTTATTCGTCACGCATTGGGTGAGTAAAGCCCTTAAACTAGTTGATATTAATTTGCACTGATTGGGGGCAGGATTGCTTGCGAAATACTGACAGATTTCAGCTGGTTTCTTGGCTTCCCATGCCTGTTTGCACCTCCTTTTCTTTGCATTCAATACTTATTCCTTGTGTCATTTCACTTTATTACACATAACTTAATTTTTGGACTTATTTGTTTTGATTTTTTGTATGTGTGTATTACTTAGGTTGTTACCGACATCTGATGAAAATTTAATGTCAATAGCCCCATTAGAAATTCATTTATTGAGAAAAATGTTGACGTGTTCAATACTTATTTTCCCCGCTGTATGCAGCCCAGGAGGGCAGGAGTGTGTGAAACTGCTTTGTGACCGAGTAAACTGTAAAATAGATGGCGCTCAGATAATCTGTCCAAACGTCAACAGATCTGAGGGTAAGCACACTGAGTAGAAGCACGCAGTGCAAATCCAAGTGCACGTAGGGGCTAACTGAGTGCGAGAGGCAAATATTTGGGAAAAACTTTATACGTCTACCCTCAATGGAACTCCGTAATAGCCAGTTTGTCTTTCCTTTCCAAGTACAATAGGGATTTCCCTCTGATTGATAAACAATGAGACTGCTTTTATTTGTTATTATCCAATCCATACCAAATTGAAGGAGGAAGTCCCGCCTTCTCGGAGAATGAGCGAAAGGTCACAGCCAATGAGGGAATGTGTTTTCATTTTAATTTTGTTGTGAAAAACGCGTAGGACCAAGTCAACAAAAATGAAAAGCGAGGCATGGCATTTTCAGGTGTGGAAAAGAAAAGAGGCAAACTGTATTATCGTTTTAATTATGAGACAGATGTCGCATTTATTTCATGAAAAAGAAAAGTAATTTCTGGAAATGTATTTGCATTATAAGATTAGCGTTGGCATTTTCATTTTGTTGGCTATATAGCGGTGCACTTCTTGCAAATGAGAACGCAAATAGGGAATGTATTTCAGTTTTCAATTTATTATAAATAGCACACACATGGACGTGAAAATGAAAATACAAAGTGGACTATTACGTAATCACTTTCATGATTATACGAATAATGCGCTTGCTTCTTAAAAAAGCAAAAGCATTTCCAAGAATGTATTTGCCTTATAAGATTAGCTTCGTTTTCATTTTGTTCATGATATTGCAGGGCACTTTTTGAAAATTAAAATGCACATGGGGAATGCATTTTAACTTTCAGTTTGTTATAATAATTGCATACATGGACTTGAAAATGAAAATGCAAAGTGGAGAATTACATTTTCATTATGATAAAAATAATGCATGTGCATTTCTGAAAATGAATATTCATTGGTAGCTATATGCTGCGATGGAAAATCGCAGGAGAGAAGCCAAATTTCAAATGGGTTTTTGTCCACTATATAAAGCGGCAAAGATCACACTGAAAAGTGTTTTGCAGCATGTTGATTTGTCACGGACCAACAATAGGCTACTGTAATCTATTTAATTGTTTGATTATTTGTTTGCATATTGCACTGGAATTGCTAGACTTCCTATTAGTTGAGCATGCCAGGCATGTCTAACTATATTGTTTGACAAACGTTCTGCTAGGCTTGTCAAAATAAATGAATTGATAAATAAATGAAATAAAAAATTATGAACCTCGGATCAGAGCTGAAAAAACTCCTTTGTTGTGAAAACTGGAAGCATCTCTACTCTTTATAATAAATCATGAATGAAAACGCTCCTATATCAATGCGACATACAACACATTTTATAAAGGCAATACAGCTTATAGGTGGAGTGAGTTGTCCATTTGCAGGTCTGTAAATGGAAGAAAATAATCATTTTTGGTGAGTGTCGAGTGGATGAATATGCAGGTTTGGATGACGTGAGAGCCGATCCGTGCATTTCTAATATGCACTCTATAAACAGAGCTCAGAGTTAAATGGCCATTGAACATGCCCACTGGGAACATGCTGTGTGATTATGTTTACTGCAGGCTGAGATATCTTTGTACACTGTGCACTATGACTGGGGCATTAAGCACATCTCAGGGAGATGCTCACAATATGTGCTCCTGGTGAATGCTTAGAGGCAAGCCATTTCATGCGCTGAAGCGAAATCCATTCTAATACTAGCTACAGAATCATTTTCTCAATACAAATTGATGTTCATGAATTCATATAAACTAATTTATATCAATAATCATTTTAAGCACTCAAAAACAAACAATTTTATTTCGAATGACCAATTCTGGGGTCAGATTTACACTCAGGACGTGCCTATTCCTTGACTAAATTGTATTTTTAATGGTGCACCTACATAACATAATTCAGGGACAAGCTGCATCCATGTGTGAAAAACAAGCCCTTAGTGCTGATGAATAATGTTTCTTCTTCATCTGGATTCAGCAGATAAACTGACAACTCGAGATTCAGCAAGACCAGAACAGATGGAGCTCAGAATCATCAAGCTTACCCTCTCCACCCTCTACAACATCTCCAACTTCACTGCTGGCAATGAGAAAGACACCGTGCAGTCCGAGGGCCCTTACCAGGCAGTGGAGATGGTGATCATTCTCCTGGTTACAGGGTCCCTCAGTCTCGTAACGATTATTGGGAACATACTGGTCCTGCTTTCAATCATAATCAACAGGAACCTCCAGACCATAAACAACTACTTCCTCTTCAGCCTGGCATGTGCAGACCTGATTGTCGGGGTCATTGTCATGAACCTGTACACAGTCGAAATTCTGTTTGGATATTGGCCATTGGGGCCAGTAGTTTGTGACCTTTGGCTGGTTTTGGACTATACGGCCGCCAATGTCTCTGCCATGCATCTTCTTATTATCAGCTTTGACCGTTACTTCTGTGTCACCAAGCCACTCAGCTACCCAGCAAAAAGGACTTCCAGGATTGCAGGCATGATGATGGGGGCAGCCTGGGTTTTTTCCTTCATCATATGGACCATAGCCATTGTGTTTTGGCAGTTTATCGAGGGTGAGCGCACTGTGCCAGAGGGCGAGTGCTACGGCCAGTTCCTGTCCAATGCCACCATCGTTTTTATCACCTCCATCATTTCCTTCTACCTGCCTGTTACCATCATGGGCTTTCTGTATTGGCTGATCTGCAGGGCCAGCAAGAGCCGCATGAAGACAGGCAAGCACGAGCCAAAACAGAACAACCCATCCAGCAGGAAAGCAGGAAACCACATCACCATGCCCGGTGATGACGAGTATGAGAAAACCCATCACACTGAGAGGAGCCAGAATGGCGGGACAGATGGAGCTGGCAAGGAGGAATCAAGTGTGCCAGTACATCTTGAGAGAAAATGAAATTGTTGAAGCCCCTGCAGGTTATGAGGGAAACCCCACAGCCCACCGCCTAAATGCCACAATGGCAAAGCAGGCACCCACAAAGGAAGGCATTGTCATCTCGTGAGAAAAAGGTAACACAAACGGTAATGGCCATTCTTTTTGCTTTTGTGGTGACTTGGTTGCCTTTTTATGTAACGGCGATCGTCGAAACCTTCAGTTCAACACGTCTTTCCTCCACCATTTGGATCTTCTGTAGCTGGTCTGCCTACTTCAACAGCACCATCAATCCAGCCTGCTATGCTCTCTGCAACGTCTCCTTCAAGAAGACCTTCAAACAACTCCTGCTTTGCCAGCATAAGGGCATTCGCTTGGGCAGATAAAGAGGTGTGATTATTTATTTTTTGTTTCTGCCAGTGCTCTTCTCTGTCATTTCTTTTCATATCCTCCTGCATCACTTTAAACAGCGGCAGGTACAAGCTCAAGAAAAAAATTAGAGACATGACCAATAGATGTAAAGTCAAATTGCACACATTTCCATGCCTGTGAACTTGATTAGAATACATTAGCACATTTACCACAGAACTGAAACTCAAAGAAAGTTTTCGGAGATTTGTGAAAGGGGCTCCATTTATTGTAATTTATATTTTCATCTGACCCCTAGGGTCTCCCAGGGCAAACAGGTCCTAGGTGACAGGTCAGACTAAGAGCAGTTCCACAACCCCTAATGAACAAATTCATACCAAGGACGTTCACGTCGCCCGGATTGGCGTCACCGGGATCCCACCCTGGAGCCAGGCCTGGGGTTGGGGCTGGCAGGCGAGCGCCTAATGGTCGGGTCTCCACCCACAGGACCCGGCCGGGCACAGCCCAAACGAGTGGCGTGGGCCCGCCTTCCCGTAGGCCCATCACCCACGGGAGGGTTCAGAAGGGGCCAATGCCTTGTGTTTTGGGTGGCAGTCATGGGCGGGGGCCCCGACGACCCAATCCCTGGACACTGAACCTGGTTATCGGGACGTGGAATGCCACCTCACTGAGGGGGGGGGGAGGAGCCTGAGCTCGCGCGGGAGGTCAAGCGGTACCGGCTAGAGATAGTCGGGCTCACCTCCACATGCAGTCTGGGCTCTGGAACCCAACTCCTCGAGAGAGGCTGGACCTCTTCTATTCTGGAGTTGCCCGCGGTGAGAGGCGGCGGGCTGGTGTGGGTTTGCTTATAGCCCCCCAGCTTAGCCGCCATGTGTTGGAGTTTTCCCTGGTGAACGAGAGGGTCGCTGCCCTGCGCCTTCGGGTCGGGGACAGGTGCCTCACTGTCGTTTCGGCTTATGGGCCGAATGGCAGTGCAGAGTACCCGGCCTTCTTGGAGTCCCTGGGAGGGGTACCAGAAAGTGCTCCAACTGGGGACTCCATCGTTCTGCTAGGGGACTTCAACGCCCATGTGGGCAGCGACAGTGTTACCTGGAAGGGCGTGATTGGGAGGAACAGCCTCCCCGATCTGAACCCGAGTGGTGTTCTGTTATTGGACTTCTGTGCTAGTCACAGTTTGTCAATAACGAACACCATGTTCAAACATAAGGGCGTCCATCAGTGCACGTGGCACAAGGACACCCGGGGCCGGAGGTCAATGATCGACTTTGTGGTCGTGTCATCTGACCTTCGGCCGTATGTCTTGGACACTCGGGTGAAGAGAGGGGCTGAGCTGTCCACTGATCACCATCTGGTAATGAGTTGGATCCGCTGGCAGAGGAGGAAGCTGGATAGACTTAACAGGCCCAAATGTGTTGTGAGGGTCTGTTGGGAATGCCTGGCGGAACCCTCTGTCAGAGGGGTTTTCAACTCTCACCTCCGGGAGAGCTTTGACCAGATCCCTAGGGAGGCTGGAGACATTGAGTCTGAATGGACCATGTTCTCCACCTCCATTGTTGATGCGGCCGCTCGGAGCTGTGGCCGTAAGGTTTCCGTCCCCTGTCGCGGCGGCAACCCCCGAACCCAGTGGTGGACACCGGAAGTAAGGGATGCCGTCAAGCTGAAGAAGGAGTCCTATCGAGCTTAGTTAGCTCATGGGACTCCTGAGGCAGCTGACAGGTACCGGCAGGCTAAGCGTGCTGCAGCCCGGGCGGTGGCGGAAGCAAAAACTTAGATATGGGAAAAGTTCAGGGAGGCCATGGAGGAGGATTATCGGTCAGCCCCGAAGAGATTCAGGCAAACCGTTCGGCGCCTCAGAAGGGGAAAGCAGTGCCCTGCCAATACTGTTTACAGTGGAGGTGGGGAGCTGTTGACTTCGACTGGGGATATTGTCGGCCGGTGGAAGGAATACTTCGAGGATCTCCTCAATCCCACTGACACGCCTTCCGTAGAGGAAGCAGAGGCTGGGGACCCAGATGCTGATTCATCCATCACTCGGGCTGAAGTCACTGAGGTAGTTTGGAAGCTCCTTGGTGGCAAGGCACCGGGGGTGGATGAGATCCGCCCTGAGTACCTCAAGTCCCTGGATGTTGTAGGGCTGTCTTGGTTGACATGCCTCTGCAGCATCACGTGGCAGTCGGGGACAGTGCATCTGGACTGGCAGACCGGGGTGGTCGTCCCTCTATTTAAGAAGGGGGACCGGAGGGTGTGCTTCAACTATAGGTGGGGTCACACTCCTCAGCCTCCCTGGTAAAGTCTATTCCAGGGTGCTGGAGAGGAGAATTCGGCCGATAGTCAAACCTCGGATTCAGGAGGAACAATGCGGTTTTCATCCTAGTCGTGGAACACTGGACCAGCTCTTTACCCTCTGCAGGGTGCTTGAGGGTTCATGGGAGTTTGCCCAACCAGTTCACATGTGTTTTGTGGACTTGGAGAAGGCATTCGACTGTGTCCCTCGTGGCATTCTGTGGGAGGTGCTTCGGGAGTATGGAGTCCGGGGCCCTCTACTAAGGGCCGTGCGGTCTCTGTATGACCAGAGCAGGAGCTTAGTTCGCATTGCCGGCAGTAAGTCAGACCTGTTTCCGGTGCATGTTGGACTCCGGCAGGGCTGCCCTTTGTCACCGGTTCTTTTCATTATTTTTATGAACAGAATTTCTAGGAGCAGCCAGGGGCCAGAGGGAGTCTGGTTTGGGGACCACAGGATCTCATCTCTGCTTTTTTGCGGATGATGTTGTCCTGTTGGCTCCTTCAACCAGGACCTTCAGCATGTACTGGGGCAGTTTGCAGCCGAAAGTCGGCGGCTGGGATGAGAATCAGCACCTCCAAGTCCGAGGCCATGGTTCTCGACCGAAAAAAAAGGTGGCTAGCCCCTCTGGGTTGAAGGAGAGCTCCTGCCTCAAGTGGAGGAGTTTAAGTATCTTGGGGTCTTGTTCACGAGTGAGGGAAGGATGGAGTGCGAGATTGACAGACGGATCGGTGCAGCGGCAGCAGTAATGCGGTCATTGTACCGATCTGTTGTGGTGAAGAAGGAGCTGAGCCAAAAGGCGAAGCTCTCAATTTACCAGTCAATCTACGTTCCTACCCTCACCTATGATCAGGAACTTTGGGTCATGACCGAAAGAATGAGATCTCGGATACAAGCGGCTGAAATGGGTTTCCTCCGCAGGGTGGCGGGGCGCTCCCTTAGAGATAGGGTGAGGAGCTCTGTCACCCGGGAGGAGCTCAGAGTAGAGCCGCTGCTCCTCCACGTCGAGAGGAGCCAGCTGGGGTGGCTCGGGCATCTATATCGGATGCCCCCTGGACGCCTTCCTGGGAAGGTGTTCCGGGCATGCCCCACCAGGAGGAGGCCCCGGGGAAGACCCAGGACACGCTGGAGGGACTATGTCGCTCGGCTGGCCTGGGAACGCCTCGGGATACCCCCGGAAGAACTGGAGGAAGTGTCCAGGGAGAGGGAAGTCTGGGCATCCTTGCTTAGACTGCTGCCCCCGCGACCCGGCCCCGGATAAGCGGAAGAAGATGGAAGGATGGAGGGATTTTCATCTGATATACATTATGTACAGTGCCATACAAAAGTTTGCAGTCACCTATAAATGTTGATCGTTTAAAAAATGTATACCTTTTCATTAATATCTGGCATAGAAACATGGTGGAGGACTAACAGACGGACAATAGGACAGACAGAAGTTTGACGAGACTCATTTACAAACTAAAAAGTATCCATATTGTACATTTTGTTGAGAGATATTGAATGGTTTTGGGGTTCTGGCCAACAAAAGAAGCGCAACTGTTGGACGGACGGACAACATTCATTCCAATATCCCCATCCACTTCATTGCGGAGTATATAAAGCCAAGACCTTTATATAACAAAATTTATGACACTTACTGTTCGAAACAATTGTTTTAAATTCAGATTGTATATACAGTATTTCACAAAAGTGAGTACACCTCTCACATTTCGACAATTAATTTATTCTATCTTTTCAAGGGGCAACGTTACAGAAATGAAACCTGAATATATACAGTAGTCATTGTACAAAATGTGTAGCAGTGTAGATTTACTGCACTGTCCAAATAACTGAACAAACAGTCACTATTTCCAAAATGGGTGGCAATAAAAGTGAGTACACCTCACCGTCAACATGCCAAATTGTGTCCATAGTGTCAATATTTAGTGTGACCACCATTGTTTTCCAGCACTACCTTGATTCTCCGAGGCATGGAATTCACCAGAGCTGCACAGGTTGTTGCTGGGATCCTCTTCCACTCCTTCATGACAACATCATGGAGCTGGTGGATGTTGGACACCTGCTGCTCCTCCACCTTCCTCTTGAGGATGTCCCACAGGTGCACAATGGGATTCAGGTCTGGAGACATACTTGGCCACACACCATCACCTTCACCTTCAGTTTCCTCAGGAAGGCAGTTGTCATCTCGGAGGTGTGTTTCGGGTCCTTACCATGTTGGAAAACTGCCATTTCTGAAGAAAGGGCATCATGTTCTGCTTCAGAATGTCACAGTATGTGTTGGAATCCATTATATCATCAATGAAGCGCAGCTCCCCAGGACCAGAAGCACTCATGCAGCCCCAGACCATGATGCTGCCACCACCATGTTTGATTGTAGGCAGTACACACTTGTCTTGGTACTCCTCACCAGGGCACCGCCGCACATCCTGGACACCATCTGAGCCAAACAAGTTTATTTTGGTCTCATCAGACAACAGAACATGGTTCCAGTGGTTCATGTTATTGGACTGGTTGTCTTCAGCAAACTGTTTTCGTGCTTTCTTGTGGTCTAGCGTCAGAAGAGGCTTTAGTTTTAGCCGACAGCCATTCAGACCGACTTGGTGCAGTGTACAGCGTATGGTCTGAGCACTGACAGGCTGTTCTCCACTGCTGCAACCTCGTTAGCAATGCTGCCAGCACTCCTGCATCTGTTTTCTGAAGCCAACGTGTGCACCTGACGCAGAGCACGAGGACTCAACCTCTTCAGTCGACCCTGACGAGGCCTGTTCCGATCAGAACCCGTCTTGGAAAACCGCTGAATAGCATTGGCCATTGTGCTGTGGCTCAGATTCATGGTCTCACAGATCTTCTTGTAGCTTAGACCATCTTTGTGGACAGTAACAATTCTCTTTTTCTGATCCTCAGAGAGTTCTTTCCCAAGAGGTGCCATGTGCACCATCCAGTGACCAGAATGAGAGCATTGCACCCAAAGCACCACAATTTAAACCTTCATCGCATTACACAACCTCATATGTCCCAGTCGAACAGACAAAAGCATGAACATGATGAATGTTCATGTTTCATTGCTTGGTTGACCATTACCAATTGGGGTGTGTACTCACTTTTGTTGCCACCCATTTTGGAAATAATGACTGTTTGTTCAGTTATTTGGACAGTGCAGTAAATCTACACTGCTACAGATATCGTACAATGACTACTCTAGAATATATTGTAGTTTCATTTCTGTAATGTTGTCCCTTGAACAGATATAATCAATTAATTGTCGAAGCAACTAGGGTCAGTATAGCGCTGGCTTTGCCTTGAAACTTACCCTTGAAAATGGATCTCTGCCAATTATACGTGACCCAAAAACAAATGTGCATTCAGAAAGCATCGCCACTTTGTGATAATACTTACAGTTCATGACAAATAAAGTACAGTTTGCTTAGCCTGATTACATGTTGTGCTTTAGCATCATTGTTTTGCTTGATTTTTATGTGAAGAGTTGGAATGCAAAACCCACAAAGTCCACTCAACCTCATTTGTTTTAAATTGAATTTTTTTTACTCGGCATAATATGCTGAGAGATTAAAAAAAAAAAAACTCAATATTAAACAAAAGAGGTTGAGTGGACTTTGTGGGTTTTGCATCTCAACTCCTCATATAGTCTTTGGAGCTTTGTTGATAAATCAGTCACCTTGTTGGAGAGAATGAGATATGAATATGATATTTATGGTACTTAACATCTTAATACACCTTCTTTACAGCTTTGATTGATTAACAAGGATAATCCGGAGCTTGGTAGCTAAGTGCTTCTAATTTCCTTCAGTGAATATTTAACCAGCTAAATTGAATTCCAAGTGTAATGGTAGCTAGTTACATTACATTACATTTATTTAGCAGACGCTTTTATAAGTGACCTACAGTAAGTGCATACACTAAGGTCACTGACTCTTTAGCCCAACTGACTGAATGAAGTACAATTCACATCAAGCATTAGTTGCCTGATGTCATGAACATGTGGAGCAAAGACTATACAGAAGGCAGTAGCACACAGGAAAAAGACAGAAAAATTAGGAGACAGATGGGACAGATGATCACAGAGAGAGATGAGCATTTCAGAGTTTTTAAGACGTCCTTCAACTATTCACCTAAAGGGATCAGTTGAATCATCCTCGTCAGTCTCAACTATAGAAGACAAAAAAACAGGACACACACAGGAGTTATCTTCAGGCACGGTAGTAGACTTATTCACTGGGGACTCAAAACTTGATACCTTAGTACATTTGTGTTGCTGATAGGGCTTTAGCATATTTATATGGCAGAGACGTAAACTCTGACGCTTGTCAGGGGTGGCAATAATATAATCAACCTCAGATGTTTTCTCTGTCACTACATAAGGTCCAAAGTAGCGTGCCTGTAAAGTGGATCCAGACACAGGTAACAGAGCCAAAACTTTATTGCCAACAGAAAATACACAAGACCTTGCTTTTCCGTCAAACAAACTCTTCATTTTAGCTAGCGCACGCACCACAATTTTCTTGGCGAGTTCTCAAACTGGACATAAATGAGAGCGAAAGTTACTAACGTTCTAAAACAGAGCGAGGTTAGGGTGCTTCAAGCCAGTGGTCTTTTAACAGAGCAAACAGCCCCCTTACTTGCTGAGCAAAGACTAGCTCTGCTGGACTGAACCCCAATGAGTCTTGCACAACCTCCCGCGAAGCAAACAGTAGCCACGGTAGTCCCTCATGCCACTCACGTCCAAGCTCAAAGCAGTATAAGCGCGGCATAGATTTTAAAGTCTGATGGTATCTCTCCAGTGCCCCCTGACTTTCAGGATAGAAGGCACTGGCTCGATTATGCTTAATAGCAGTCGCGGTCTGTTGGCAGAAATACAGGGCCAGCAATAACCTCACCTTTCACTGCTTAATGACCTAAACCTCTCGCAGTTTACCTCTCCCGATTAGCAACAGTTGCTCAGACTAATTAGTAGAACCGACGAGAGTCTAATTTATTTTTGAAAGCCTTGTTATACATTGCACTACGAAATTATACGGAGTTTTCTTCCGCACATCAATGACTACGACAAATATCAATATGTCTTTATAATTTATGCGCTCTTGTAGCCAGTGAAACAGCACAGATTTGCGTAAATTAGTTTGCGAGGCTCATTGAGCAATAAGCCATGAGAATCTGTTCAACAGTATAGTCTGAATGTAGTGACAGCTGAAGGGGGTTGTAAGGTACGAAGCACAGCTGAGTGATGGCGAAAATGATTGCTGCAAAGTCAGCGAAAGTTTCTGAGTTTTTGCAAATTGTCATCCTTGCAGAGTCACATGAATTATATCAACATAGCAAATAGGCAATCGCTTTGTCATTAGCATTTCTTTATCATTACGTGCCATGCATTGGTGGTGGTTGTTCAGTTAATAAATTGTTTGATTGTTAATCAGGCAAACTTGATCGCAAACAGTTTAAGAGCAATTATGTGGGAAAGGGTGATGTTACTGAAGGCCTTTCTGACAAATGACGGCATGTCACTGCTTAAAAGCGAGCTGCTTAAGGGCCTAGGAAAATATCCGCAACGTGAAATTTGAGCCTTGATTGCTCTGAATTATGAGGGGAAGACCAAATAATGAGAAGAATTTCAAAAGTGCGCTTGTTATGGCTTTAGATGTTTTTGTCAGAAGAGGAATAGCCTTAGGGAAGCATGTTGCAGTACACATAACGGTTAAGAGATACTGATACCCACTTTTAGCCTTGGGAAGAGGTCGAACATAATCAATGATTACATGTTTGAAAGGATCGCCCACAGCAAGTATAGGAATGAGCGGAGCTGGCGGGATTACCTGATTAGGTTTGCCAACAAGTTGGCAAACATGACAGGACCGGCAATAACGTTTTATATCTTGTTTTAAACCAGGCCAAAAGAAATGCTGTAGGACATGATCATAAGTTTTTGCAACTCCTAAATGACCGGCCAGGCCATCATGCGCCAAGCTGAAAAGGTCATTACGATTTGGAGCCGGGACAATAATTTGGTTTGCTGCATTCACAGTCAAGTCAGAAACATGCGGTGTCCATTTTCTCATCAGGACTCCGTCTTGTTAATAGAAATAAGGAGTCTCAGTCTCATCAGTAATGTCAGAACTGACCATACAAAACAAAGAAGAGAGATTGGAATCTATAGACTGAGCTGCAATTCATTCATCACACAACAGAGGGGGCATTCTAAGCTTTTCTTTCGGAGCTGAGACAGAGACTTATGGTGCAGGGGTGGACGAGATGGCAAAGAGTTTTTCGGGGCTAACCATGAATGTGTCGTGCAACCCCACGTCAGGGTCAGTGGGAAAGTTCTGTTGTTTTGCCATAGCATGCATGACAGCGCATGATGGAAGGACATCAGGGAACTGCTGGCTGCAGTCATCTAATTCTGAAATTGATGGCACAGGCGAGACTTCAGGAGATAAACTGTAACCATTAAAGACTTGATGTCCTGCAAGATCATTGCCTAAGAGAAAATCAACATTGGGGACAGGCAGAGAAGGAGGAACTCCAACGATAACGTTATCGGAAACCAGATCGGGAACCCAATTGATTTAATGAAGTGGTACATTGGTGAAAATCATCTCAATCCCTCTAACTAATACGCTACTGCCTGTAGCAGTGTTCTGGGACAAAGGCAACACACCCTCCAAAATAAAAAGACCGTACCGCCCCCGTATCACAGAGAATCCACACTGGAATGGACTTCTCCCCCGGAATAGACACAGAGCCAGTGCTGATAAAAGGACCAAACATGAAGACTCTTGTTCGGTAGAGCCAGGAACATTCAAGGAATTAAGAGTAGTAGCACAGCTAGACAAAATCGAAATGGACTTCGAGGACTTTTTCTTCAAAACAGGACAATCCGCAATTATGTGGCCGGGCTTTTTACAATAAAAACAAGACAGCTCGGGACTCTTGCTATATGGGTCTTTTCTGCTAAAATGCTTCTGCGATTTGTTAGAAACAGAGCTTGTAATCGCAGACTTGTCTCTACTTTCTTTAAAGCTCGTCTTGTGAGTCAAGGTGAGCTCAGAATCGCAGCTTCACTGATGTTCTCTGCCTTCTGTTCATTGATATACATCGCGACAGCAGCAGGCAGGCAGTTTTTAAACTCTTCTAAAAGCATTAAATCCCAAAGCTGTTCTATACTATTGACATTCTCAGCGGTGCACCACCGATCAAACAAGCGTTCCTTCTCCCTGGCAAATTCCATGGAGGTTTGACGTTCACTTTTACGGAAACAACAGAACCGCTGTTGGTACGCCTCAGGAACTGGTTGATAAGTACGTAAAATCATAATTTAACCCGTTTTCTAAAGGCATAGCATAATATACCTCCTGGGCTTGCCCTGTAAGGTCGCACTGTAAAAGTAAAATCCAAACATTCTGGGGCCATTTGAGCGTAATGGCAACCCTTTCAAAATGTGGAAAATATTTTTCGACACCCCTCTCATTGAAAGGGGGGTACTATTCTAATGTATTTGCTTACGTCAAAGCCCTTGGTGTCTGCAATAGGAATTTTGCCCTTTGTCTCCAAAGCAAACCTTTTCAAGGTAATTTGGGTGTCCAGCTCACGCTCTTTCGACTCAGCTCTTGACTCGCTCAAATTCAAGCTGTTTCTCTTTAATTTCAAGCTTTTTTAATCGTATTTTTAAAGACAGCTGCTGCTGAGTAGGGCCTCTCACTACTACTAAAGGCAGAACTTTTACATTTTTGTATTTTATTAACCCTTATTTAACCAGGGAAGTCCCGTTGAGATTTGAAATCTCTTTTTCAAGGGAGCCCTGGGGGTTGAGGTGGGGAGGGAGAGGGCAATTTGCACAGCCAATTAGATCAGGGGATGATTAGGTGGCAGGCGGAAAGAGCCAGGTTGGGACTTTTGCCATGACACCGGGGAACCCCCTACTCTTATCAAAGAGTGTCATAGGATCTTTAATGACCACAGCGAGTCAGGACCTCCGTTTAACGTCTCATCCGAAAGACGGCGTCTCCTTCAGTACAGTGTTCCCGTCACTGCACTGGGGCATTGGGGATAATTCCACCAGAGGGAAGATCGCAACCTACTGGCCCACCAACACCTCTTCCAGCAGCAATTTGGTTTTCCCAGGTGGTCTCCAATCCAAGTACTGACCAAGCCCACACCTGCTTAGCTTCAGCCACACGGCTGGAGCAGATCGAATAGTGGTATGGCTGCTGGCAATCCACTCTGTGGATCAACGAGAGAGGCTTTTAATTTTGCATATAAACTCTCTTTACTGTGCTTGTCAGCCCCAGACAGCACAATGTCATATTGGGCAGCAAGTTCGAGAAGCTGCTCTTTTATGAATTTTTCAAATAGATTCTCTGAGGGATCATTCAGAAATTAGTCGACGAGTGACACAGTAATTAAACAAAAAACAAAAGTTGAGAATTTTGAGACAAAACTAAATTCAGTAATATCGCAAAACAGTCTATACTATAACGAAGCGGCCACAAAATAAACCTTTACAAAATGACAATGGACTTGCAACTGGGCAACTCAAACACCAACAGTTTTTACACGGCACACCACTGTTGAGCAAAAAGGCGCGAAGATGCCCACGTTAACAAAGTCGGTGTGTTTTTTTTTTTTCCTTTTTTCTAACTAAGCACTGGCAATAAGTGCAGTGCGGCATGAACGAAGCAACACCAAGGCAGTGCAACAAACGGGGCCCCAATTTGCAATGTCCCAAACCATCTAACATAAAGAAAACTAACTTACCTTAACTAATCTTCAGTGGATCCTCGTGGGCTCCTTTAAACGTTAAAATCGAAGGTGATCAGCAGACCTGAGTCTCAGCCTACCACCGCATCCCGAAACGTACCCTCACCCAGGTACCCTACCAAAAACAAGAAAGGAAAAATAATAAAATGGCGAACACCAGTGTCCGTCCGCCGACTAATCTAAGCTAGGGTGCTTGCAATACAGACATAAAAAACTTCCCAGTCTGTCGCACTGAAAAGCCGCTGAACAAAAAGGCTGAACCAGCAAAGTCCGAAGATTCTTAAAATAAAAAAAATCTTGCGGACGAGCGCCCAATTTATGTTACCACCAGCACGAAACTGAGGTAAACCACAACATAAAAATGGGAGAGGCGACACAGGCTCTAGTTTTGCTTGGGTTTTTTTTTTAATTGTTTCAAATTGGGTTACAAAAATAAAACGGCGCGTCTTAGATGCACGAAGCTGTCGGCCTGAACAAAGCTGATGTTGCCACGTCAGCGAATCCTCTCCATCTTAATTCTGGGCAGGGCCTCTTATATAGGACCAGGAGCCCTCAGGTGGTGAGGTGGCGCAGGTGCATCTGGACATCCCGAAACGAAAAAAAGAATACAAATTCGCCACTAGGGGCAGTTGGGCATATGGGCAGGAAAGAAAATGACAATTGGGGCAGAGGATCTCCATTGGAGCAGAGGGACATAACAATCGGTATGGCTTAGTTTTCGCTGTAGGCAGCTAGCTAATTGCAACTCCATAGCTAAGTGAACGTCACTTAGCTAGCTGACTAGCAAGCATGCACACAATACCTATCTGTGATCATAATTCATAACCTGTCCATAAACATTTGTTTATTAGTGAGTTTGCTAGTGAAAAAGAAAGCTACTCAGTTGACTGTGAATTTAAAACCTTTTCTTGTACACATTCGAATGTATGTAACTCACGTAATTAGTAGCAGAATGATGGAGTGAGCTCAATGCTAATTCCCATTAAGGCACTAACAGAAATTAGCATGGCGATCCCAATAACATGAATGGTTGAGCAATATACTAGGTTTTAACCTAGCTAGCCATGTTTAGCCAGAGACAATGGAGAAGACATGTTGATAGGAACTAATGAATTCAGTTTGGGAGGCTGGTGCAGCAACCAGCATAGAGCATTCCCCTTAAAGTGAATGTAGCCAACAGTTGCTACAATGCAGATGCTACCCACAAATACATGTTAGAGATCGAATTCCAAATGTAGCCTAATTAAACTGTTATGATGACAGCATGACAGATTTCTTTGTGAATGTAAATGACATCCTTGCTTTGACTTCAGGCATTTTCTTTCTGCATTCATTGAGTAGATTTATAGCTACCTTGCAACTTATTCAGTCATCTGTATTAGGGACTTGCCAATAGCCTGGGGATTTCGCTTTCCATTGACAACGGAGCCGGTGGGTCTGTTCACTGGTCAATCTGGATAAAGCTCATTTAATAGAGGGGACGCCCACTCAGAACACCCTGATTTTTATAGGGTGAGGAATGACAGGAATTTAATTGCCTAGAAATCACAGATTTTACATTTTGATTTGCTAAAAATTGTATGAACCTCCCTTTTGGACATCTGAGAATAAGTTGTCTTGTCAAAAAAACAGCATGAAATGGGTAATCAAAACAATTTTGCTTATTTTTACATGTAAACCTGTATAGTGATTTATATTTCTGTGCCTTTTGCCTGTGAAACCGCTACTTTGAGAAATAAATGGAAATTTCTATCCAGTTTGTGTGTACTTTTTAACTTACTAAGCCCTGCCCATTAAATGCGAAGTGTATTATGTGTAGTGACAGCCTGACGGCTGACACAATTTCTCTTGAAGCCAAATACAAGAGAAATATTGGTAACACTGTCTCTGAAGACCACATCTATAGTGCATTATGAGCGCATTCATTGTGAATTATAATGCTCATCATAATCAATCATAATGCACTATGACTACACTCATAAACACACATAATGCTTTATGATGCACTATATCAACAGCTATGAATAACTATAAATCTAGCTAATAATGATTTATAAATCCAAGGGTCTTATGAATGCTCTTGACTGGTTACAAACTACAGGTTGACTGATGGTGCTGATAAAACATTATGGCTACTTATACCCCTCTATACACACACCTCAACAATCAACTGTCAGGAGCAGCCAGCAGCCATGCCACTATTTGAAATGCTCCAGCTGCGTGGCTGAAGCTAAGCAGGTGTGGGCTTGGCCAGTACCCGGATGGGAGACCACCGTGGAAAACCAAGTTGCTGCTGGAAGAGGTGTTGGTGGCCAGTAGGTTGCGAGCTTCCCTCTGGCGGAATAATCCCCAATGCCCCAGTGCAGTGACAGGGACACTGTCAGGAGACGCCGTCTTTCAGATGAGACGTTAAACCGAGGTCCTGACTCACTGTGGTCATTAAAGATCCTATGACACTCTTCAGTAAGAGTAGGTGGTTCCCCGGTGTCATGGCTAAAGTCCCAACCTGGCTCTTTCGACCTGCCACCTAATCATCCCCTGATCCAATTGGCTGTGCAAATTTCCCTCTCCCTCCCCACCTCAACCCCCAGGGCTCCCTTTAAAAAGAGATTTCAATCTCAACGGGACTTCCCTGGTTAAATAAGGGTTAAAAAAATGAGGACTCACAGGATGCTACAATACTCCATGAAAGTTCATAAGTTATCAATGTATGCCTTAAATAAAGTGAAGTTCATATGGATGCATCTATAATGCAGCATACCTCATCATAATGATTAATTGTTGGTGTTAAGTAAAATGTAACACATTTGCCTGCATTTAAAAGAATCTATGATGCATCATGAGTCATTATGTCAGATACCAAAATATAGAGAATTACGTTAAGATTAGTCTGCTTTAGGAATATAAACATTAAAGCCGCGTTTGAACCTGTAGAGGGCACTCCACATGCATATTTTGAGCACAAAATGTAGATTTTTAACTGCACTAAAATGTCAAGATTTGGACCTGAATCAATCAACAACACTACTAAATACCTAGACATAATAGTTTTCAGCTGGAAACAGTGGTTTTGGGGTTTAGTTACTGTTTAAAGGAGGAGACAGCACCTCAGCAAAGTATATTTCAGCAGAAAGGAGAATTCTTGAAGTGTCTAAAATGCATAGTTTTATAAATTTTAATTTGGTATTGATCCAGTGCGATGCATTTTTAAACCAGCGAGTCTTCAAATTGTCTTCAATACCAGGGGGCAGACATTTTTACTTGGGGAATCTTCTGATTTTGAATTTGATCTTCGGAAACCTCTCCTTTAAAAATGTTTAATAACCTTAACCTCTCGCAGTTTACATCTCCTGATTAGCCACAGTTGCTCAGACTAATTGGTAAAAACCGACGACCTTCTAATTTACTTTTGATGGTATAGTTATGCATTGCACCACAAACTTATGAGGCATCTTCTGCGCATAAATGATGACGTAAAATATCAATATGTCTTTATAATTTCAGCGCTAATGTTGCTCGTTAAAAGGACTATGTCAGCTGGGGCACATGCGTAGTAGAGTCCAGTCGATAAACATTTTCAGTGCGATATCAAGAGAGCAGAAATAAAAAGCCCAAGCTTATTAGTACGTGTGTAAAGCGTACCTTCGTCGCTGTTTTAAATGAAACAGAAGATGACCTGCAAATGCGAAATTGCTAGAGTAACCGCATTTATCTTTGCCAAAACCCATGAAGAATAAATTATACTATCCATCCATATTTCTTTGGGCGAAAACACATTGAAAGTGTGAAGTAAGGTAAACCGGTGAATTTGCGGCGGAGTTTCAATCTGTTTGCATCGCGTGCATCCTTGAGAAGTTTGGGGAAATTTTTATCAAGTAACTGTCTTTCATGTTCGCAGAACCTATTTGTCGCAACGTCTTGTCTGACATGCAGCTGTCATAGATCCTTTTGCGACCGCTTCCAGTTCGACAGCCACGATAGGACAACATAACAATCAACGCAGCCTGATTTAAAAGCAATAATAATGCTACAAAAACCCAAACTATGACAAACTGATGCTACGAATAGGCTCTATGATCAATAAAGATAGTTTTTCTGAAAAAATTTCGATAAACTTCTCAAGGATGAACGCGATATAAACAGATTGAAACGCTAACACCTTACATCTCCTATGAGCTTGAAATAGTTGAACCAACGTTTTCAAGATGCTCCGCTTCGTCGCGCGCTTGCGCCCCGGCTGACATAGTCCCCTTGAGCAGCACATTTGTGGAAATTAGATTGTGAGGCTGCGAGAATCCGTTCTATATTCTGGATGTTGTTACTGCTAAAGGGCACTGTAAGATTGCACAGCTGTGTGACAATCCCAAGGACGGCGAAAACTAATGCTGCAACGTCAGCAAAAGTTTTGGATTTACAATGCCATATCGATTATATAAATGTAGGCAATGGGAATTCACCTTTAATTACCATTTCTAATCATAGGTCATGTATTGAGGTCTTGGTCTCTCAGTCGATAATTTGTTTGATTCTTAATCAGGCCAGCTTAAATAAAAACAGCTTGCCGGCAGCCAAGCAGTAAAGGGCGAGCTTATTGAAAGCCCTCTGAACTTCTCCATGGCCCAGATGAAAGGAAAGAGAACAACTGACGTCACGAAAGAGAATATCTGAAGCACAAGCACTGCGGCACTGGCGTTTGATTGGATAATGCATTCGAAATGCACAGTCACCCACTATACAGGGCACTATGTAGTGAATGTTCTGCACTGAATACAATATAGAGAGTGAGTGAGCGAGTGGACAAGTGTGCATTCTGAACACAGCCTTAGATTCCCCAAGTAAAAATGTCCGCCCCCTGGTATTGATGCCGATTTGAAGACTTTCCAGTTTAAAAATGCATCACACTGAATCATTACCAAATTAAAATTTATAAAACTATGCGTTTTAGACACTTCAAGAATTCTACTTTCCGCTGAAATATACTTTGCTGAGATGCTGTCTCCTCCTTTAAGGTATAAAATACGAAAAGTGAGAGAAAGACAATACACATTTTGTTAAGCTTCATTTTAACAATGAATAACAATTCTGTTAATTTCACTGTTAACAGTTCTACCATCTTAAAAGTTAAGTGTGTAGGATTTAGTTGCATCTACTGGTCAGACTTGCTAAACAGAGGAAATAGCATTGTGTGCTGCCTTGGCAAGACTTTATGCAGCCACTGTAAAAGTCTCTCTACTTACATTCATGAGTGCTAAATTTCCTTATATCATGAATGAGCTGGCCAAGAATACCATATCTGTGACATAGTCCAAGCCAGTACTCCCACTCAGTAACCCTTAAATGTTCTTTTAAAAGCCCTGTAGTCCAATTTCCTCTATGACGCCAAACATCACATTTAAAGCTTTGCCAAGCTGTCTGTGTGTGACATCTGGAACCAGGATCTACAAAGTGTCTCTTGTGGCAGAAAGTATGATGATCATATCCTTCCTCTGACGGAGCTCTCTTGTAAGCTCTCCAGTCATCAGTCACAATGCTCGATCCTCTCTTAAGATGGCGCTTCATGATAGGCAGAAGCTGGTCCATGGAACGCCTCCTGACGATCTTGAGAATGGGTCTCCTGGTGGTATGTGATACTTCCAATATACCAAAAACCCATTTTTTATTCCGTCTCCATGCTGCTCCCATCCTCCCACGGTTGTACTGTGAAACATTGTTTGGGATACACATCGAATTAATACATGCACTTTGCAATTCAATTTACATGGGTGTTCAAAAAACATTGAATGTAACTTTATAGTACACAGATGGATTATTAATTCTGCTGGTCAAGGAATAAATCATAAGGTCCATTGTTTGTTTCCTTATTTCAGTTTAACAGCAATAACCAACAAAAACAGCATGAGTACAAACAACTACAATCAAGATCAAATGGGATGATTTACTTTGTCATTTGAAAACTGGTTCTATCAAAGAAAATTCCACATAATGAGCAAATGTATCTTACCTTTCTTTTGTGTGAGAACTTGCTTTCATCCAGCATAACAAATCAATGATGGCCGCCAACTTTCATTTCACCTTGAATGCGAATTTGGTGAATAGCGCATCTGCAGACCTGCATATAGGAAAACACAAAGCATAATAACATCACTAGCTGCTTAATACTAACTGGAAAATCATAGTAGGTTTCTGACATGTAAAGAATAATGTATAGCCAACCACGTTCATTTGAGCAATGAAGAATCTCTGATTATCTTGATGGGGCTTATAAGCCACTTTACCAAAGGCATTTCTCATTTTACTAAAGGAAAAATGCGGTGTGATGTCATACTTTTCTCAAAGACGAAGCCATCTTTGCTAAGGTTCTGCTACTCGCTACAACACTGTCTTCGATAAGGTCAACTGGCCTCATGCGCAGTCCTTGGGAAAATCTATAAAGACATGAAAACAAGAACAAATCCCTAGCCCAACCAATAAAAATTGAATATAAAAAGTCGCACTGAATTTTTTTTTTTTTTTTTTCTATGAGCCAGAGGCCTATTCCAGAAAGTGGAAATGAGAGGGCAGAAACTCCGGGTTTTCAATGATATACAACCAACTTTATTTATTGAGCACATTTTGAAACAACAAGGTTGACCAAAGTGCTGCACAGTAATAACATAAATGCATTATGTAAGGGCATTTTCTTCAGCAAACTCAGAGTTTCTCTCTGTCTCCTGCCTCTTACAGAGCTGACATACTCTTTTATTTCCCCACTGATTCAGTCCATGTCAAACTGCATATTGAAGCATAGTAATTAGTGGGGCTATCCTGGTTGGATATTAGTTTATTGGGTCTTCAAGTTGCCACTTTTATGTGCTTTCACTTTCAAAATAAAACACCTGCATGTTCTTTTAGCAAATGATGTCTTTTTTTTCTTTAACACTTAGCACACAAGACAGCTTTATTTACTCATTGGTCCTACTTTTCCAAAGCTTCATACCATTTTTCTTTTACATTTCAACTGAGTCCTATCAGCAACAGACAAAGCAAACCCACCTGTAAATGAATTCCAGGTGGTTCTGGAGGGATCAGCGGGACTTGTAGAACATGGATCCTTGGCAAACTGAAACACTTCTTCCTCTGTGTCGCCTGCAAATCCTGTAAAAACAAGTCACTTGATCATGTATCCATTACAAATGCAGATAGCGTAACGATGTAGGATATAAAAAAAATTTGAACATATTTGCTGCTCCATGGATATATCTAAAACCAGGCAACATATTTTTACTAACACGAGCCAAACATTTCCCCTAGTCCTGAAAGTTGTTAGGTTATAAATACAACCCCAATTCCGAAATAGTTGGAACGAAGTGTAAATTGTGAATAAAATCAAAATGCAATGACTTTCAAATCCCCAGCCAATATGTTATTTACAATGGAACATCGATAACATTTCAAATGTTGAAACTGAGACATTTTACATTTTTATCCACAAAATGAGCTTATTTCAAATTTTCTGGCTCCAACAGGTCTCAGAAAAGTTGGGGCACAGGCAAAAAAAGGGCTGAAAAAGCAATGAATTAATAAGAGAATCAGCTGAAAGAACACTGAGCAAATAATTAAGTTAACTGGCATCAGGTGTGTAACATGATTGGCTATAAAAGGTATGTCTTAGAGAGGCTGAGTCTCTCAGAAGTAAAGATGGCCAGATGCTCTCCAACCTGTGAAGGCTTGCGTAAAAAAATTGTGGAATACTTTAAAAACAATGTTCCTCAACGTCAAATTGCAAAGGCTTTGAAGGTTTCATCATCGACAGTGCATAACATCATCAAAAGATTCAGAGAAACTGGAAAAATCTCTGTGCATAAGGGACAAGGCCGAAGACCTTTTCTGGTTGCCCGTGATCTTCGGACCCTCAGACGCCACTGCTTCACTCACCAGCATGATTCTGTCATTGACATTACCAAACGGGCCCAGGAATACTTCAAGACACCACTGGCTGTAAACACAGTCCACTTTGCCATTCACAGATGCCACCTAAAACTCTATCATGCAAAAAGGAAGCCATTGTTGAGCATGATCCAGAAGCGCCGCCGTGTTCTGCGGGCCAAGGCTCATTTAAAATGGACTGTAGCAAAGTGGCAAAGTGTCCTGTGGTCAGACGAGTCATGGGCGTCGTGTCCTCCAGGCTAAAGAGGAAAAAGACCACCCCTCCTGTTATCAGCGTTCAGTTCAAAAGCCAGCATCTCTGATGGTATGGGGATGCATTAGTGTATATGGTGTGGGACACTTGCATGTTTTAAAAAGCACCATGAATGCTGAAAGGTATATAAAGGATTTAGAGCAACATATGCTCCCCTCCAGATGACATCTATTCCAGGGAAGGCCATGTGTATTTCAGCAGGACAATGCAAAACCACATACTGCAGCTATTACAACAGCATGGCTTCGTAGTAGAAGAGTCCGTGTGCTGAACTGGACTGCCTGCAGTCAGGATCTTTCACCGATTAATTATGCGCCAAATGTTCTCAAACAAAAAGTCCATCAAAGGAGACCCAAAACTCTCCAGCAGCTTGAAGCCTGTATTAATCAAGAGTGGGGTCAAATTCCAATGGCTAAACTCAAGAAACTTGTCTCCTCAATGCCCAGACTCCTCCACTCTGTGTTAAAAAGAGGGGATGCTACACCATGGTAAACAGGCCCCTGTACCAACTTTTTTGAGACCTGTAGCAGCCATCAAATTTGAAATGAGCACATTTTGTGGATAAAATTGAAAAATTTTTCAGTTTCGACATTTGCTATGTTATCTCTGTTCTATTGTGAATAAAATACTGGCCGGTGTGATTTGAAAGTCATTGCGTTTTGATTTTATTCACAATTTACACTTTGTCCCAACTATTTCGGAATTGGGGTTGTAAGTACACGTTTGCTAAAGTAGTAATGTTATACGGGGAGGAACAATGGCACACTCCTCAGTCATAGCCACTTACTGAAAGCTAGCTTTTCTTACCAGTGGAAACCGTCCTGTCTCAAAACCTGCACAGCAGTCATCGGAGTATCACATGATTTACACGTCATTTTGCGCTTCAAGATTTCATTCTTCTGCATCCACAACACAATCTTTCTTCTATTGACAAGAGTATTTTTTGCACGCAACAATTCGGTTAGTCCTTGCCTTTATTTACCCATTTTGTTGAGCCTTCCCTTGCTTTTTGTTTCCCCAAAATCGCGCTCAGTTTGAGGTTTGAAAGTTGTATGTTTGCATAGCATAAGAAGAAGCAGGACGTTCTCCCCGCGCATGCGCACACTCCAGAACAGATCACTTCTTTTCTTCACTTCTGGCGATTGAATTCACACTTCAAAAAGGTGGTGGTGTGCGTTTATGAGGACTATCTTGCTGAAAAATTTGTAAGTGTCATACTTTTTTGTTTGCCACAAACTTTGCTTTCTACAACAATCCAAAAATCAGTTTGCTTTTACGAAGGAGCCAAGACAATTAACCTTCCGGTTTTTTTTTCTTTCTCATAGCGCGAGTTATTTGGTGAAGTCGGGCCTCCTCCCACATCACGTTTCTACTTTTCTGCAGGTGTTGAACTTCAAAAAGGGGCCTTGACTGGTTGTATTGGTAAAAGATGGAAAAAAAAAAAAAACAGTAGCGAGACAAATTAATTATGCGACTCAAGATTAATAAAAAATAAAACCAGCCGCAAAGACAGACTGCAGACACACAAACAGACTAAGCTAACTTTGAGTCTGTTTGCTTTCTCGCAAGGAAACCTGCTAACTTACACTGCATTTATTTTCCTCTGTGATGGGCTTGTTGCAAGATATTTCATTTTATAGCTATTGTTATGTTTTCAAAGTAGCTGAAAAGCTAAAAATTTGATTATTTCGGAGATGTAAACAATAGAAGCGACATACTGTAGTAATTATGGTGGGTTAGTGTATAGCTAGCAACTTGACAAACTGGCGATAGCTAAAATCACATTTCTGGGATGATATACCTGTCATCTGTTCAGCATCTGATATAGACTGATAAGTAACAGAAGCAAACCATTAATATTGAAGCAACCCTGCGTATTTCAGAAAGTACTCAACACCATCTTGTGCAACTAGCCAATGGGCCATATTGAAAGATCATTTGTCATCAAATCATGGACTGGGACAATCACACTATCCAACACAATAAAGGTCCGGCTACACATTCGCGGATTACGCCGCGTGTTACGGCCGCGTGAAGCGCGGCGCTAGAACGCTTTGATTGGTGTAATTGATTTATAATGATCGGGTCTACACATTGGCGGGACAGGGAAAAAAGAACGCGCAGTCACCGCCACGTGAAATTTCAGAAACCTCCAAAGGGGTTTCTGAGCGTATCACGCGACGCGTCCAGTTAAGCGTGTTCCATAGTCAGCCAAATTGAAATTCAAGAAACTCTCCCACTTGATGATCTGCAGGCCTGACAGATTTTTTTTAAGACGTGGCTAATTATCCTTTCAAACTCTGAGACACAACCCTGTTCGCATTCATTTAGAAGACAATCAAACTGAACATTTGATTATCGAAGTGGAGAAAAATTCTTGTTAACATGACAAGCAATCTCCAATGTATAAAGACTGCAACAAAAAGGATGACATTTGGAAAGAAATCGCAAATCGTGTGGGCTTTGATGGTGAGTGGCTGCACATATCGCAGTCAATTTAATGAAAAATTACATTTTATTATAATCATCAGTCAAGATCCTATAAATATAAAATAATTACAACCCTAGAGAAAAACCTTGGGAAAGAATCACAGAGCTCATGTGTAGTGTAATTTTAGCCTCAAAATAAGGAAGTAAAATATAGATATAAGAAAAAAAACAGAGGAAATAAAATATGGACCACAATTTTCTCAATCTGTCACACTACAATACAGAGAGGGCCACGGTCATTGGTACTTTGGTCATTCACTCAGCATGTCCAAAGCAATAATCATATTGCCATGGTACAGATCCCATGGGTGATACAAAATATCTGATGAATTTATCTCGAACAGCTATTGCATCCTTAGGTGGTCTGCCCCCAGCTCTTTGTATTTCCTTGAGAATGCCATCATGCAGGTCATCTGCTCTATTTATGTGAAGGTCAGGTTCCTGGGGTGGTGGAGGAACAGGTACTCCATGCATCTGCAGCATGTTATGTAGGACACATGTTGCCTTTACAACTTTATCTACATTTGTTGGTTGCAGTGGTATCTTCCGATGATACAGCCGCCATCGATTAGCTAAAATCCCAAAACAGTTTTCAGAAACCCTTCGTGCTCGGGATAGCCGGTAGTTGTAGATCCTTTCACTTTCTGAAAGATTTTTGCCAGGCACTGGACGGACAAGATGTTCCGTTAAAGGAAAGGCTTCGTCTCCAACTATGACATGCGGTACAGGTTCTGTTTCCTCAAATGTTGGGAGAGGCTTGTCGTCTGGGATGTCCAAAGTGTTATTCACTAATTTCTTTCCAAGGTGACTTCTCTTGAATATTCCTCCATCACTGTTCGACCCATACGATCCAATGTCAACCACTATAAAGCAATACTGGTGGTCAACTAACCCAAGCAACACGACAGAAAACGATTTCTTGTAGTTGAAGAAGTTGGTACCGGAATTTTTTGGCGCAAAAATTTGTACATGTTTTCCGTCAAGTGCTCCCAAGCAGTTCGGAAATTGCCATTTTGTTAGGATCCTGTTGCAGTGTCTTCCCAGTGTTGACGGGTTGGGGTAGGCATATAGAGAGGCTGCAATCTTGCCCAAATAGCATCACAGGTTTCATTTACTATACTGGCAACGGTTTGGACTCCAACTCGATAGCTGAATGCTATGGTCTTGTACGAGTCACCAGTTGCAAGAAATCTGAAAAGACAGAAGTGAATAACAATGTCATAAATTTGTTTTCAGTACCTGCGGCAAAGCAAAAATGGAAGACTGTCAGGGATAATTATCGGAAGTACAAGAATAATCTGAAGTCCCAAAGTGGCCAAGTTGCCAAGGTGGTCGCTCCCTACAAGTTTTCTGGAATACTTGGATTCCTAAATCCTTTCCTGGAAGATGGAGAGTAAGTTTCCCCGAACAATTTATGGGCTTGTGTCCTACCCTTAATTGAAGGCAACAAAGGCTAAGATATGAAATATCATTGTGGTATAACCTGCTCGTGTTTTACTACTTCAGTTTCTCTGATTGTTCCGTCTGTGGCACCATTGCAGGTCAACATGTAACCTCAGCAAAGGTGACCCTCTACATGTCGACATGGATGAAGATTTTGATAATGGGGAAAGTGCTGTTAAACTTAGAGAAGAAGTTGTTGGAGGAGAGGTTATAAATAATGATATTGTGCTAATGTCTCAATCTCCTGGGGAGCATTCTAGTGCTTCATCACGTTCTGCTACTTCTATTCCTCTTCACCCGAGCGGGAATAGAAAGCGAAAGTCAATGAATAATGCGACTGTAGATGAAGCCATTGTAGATTTTTTCACAGAGAAGAAAAAATCCTTATTAAACAAACATGCTCTGCCTGTGGAGGAAAAGGAAGATGACATTGACCACTTCATGAGGTCAATGGCGAGTACCATTAGAAAACTGCCCGCCCATGTTAGAGCAGATGTGAAATATAAAATTCACGGCATTGTTCATGATGCTGAAATGAATTACTTATTTCAGCATGGAAATGATTAAATCCATCAATGTTGACTGTTCAGAATAGGCTCAGTACTTCCTCACAATATGAATCGCATGCAGTTTCATGCATTCAGGCTCCTTCTACTTGTACCACGGGTACAACTGAGGAACGGTAAAATTCATTTTAGTATATAAATAGAGCCCATGGAGTCATATAGTTGGTAGACAGGTTCTGCAATGGTGCCAGGAATAATATCCACTTAATATTCATATCGCTTACAGTAATATGTTCAGTGATTGTTCACTCATCATTTTCAAATACATGTGGCTGGAGTCAGTCAAAGAAACACTGTATGAATAAAATAAAGCACTTACCTCAAACAGATGGCTAGCCTCTCTTATGTTCCAATTGGCCTACACCAAAAGGTCAGCTCTTTTGTTAAGTCCTCCTTGAGTTTTTCATGGAGATTATTGAATGTCTGTGGCAGCATACGGAAGTACTGGAAAAATCTGTCTTCGTATGAAAATAGTTGCTTTACTAAATGGTGATACTCCCCAAATTGGGATCTTTGCAAAAGGAGGTCATGTACCCAGCATTCTTGGGTCCTTCTCCTGGCTTTTCGCCTCTTCTTGTAAATGTACAGTGCCAATATCTCCTCAATGTCACTATCTGACTCTCCCTTGTCCACCATGTTTACAGAGAGCGAGTCTCCCCTAATTTGGTAAAAACCTAGTAATTCATTTTGGTAGAAAGTAGGTTAGAACCATTTTTGAAATTACTAAGTTACTAATCATCAAATAAAGTGCCTACAGTAGTCACTGTGAATACCAATTTGCTCTTTATTTATTTATTTATTTATTTATTTATTTTTTACAGCAAGTTTATCCTGAAGGACTTCAGTTCTTTTGTTTTCTCAGTTTCATGAAAAAGTGAGTGACTTGGTTTTACCAGATTAGGGGAGGAGTTTCCATGCCAACTCGGAGGACAAAGCGTGTACACCGACTTTACCTGCCAAGGTGTAGACAGTTCACCGCTGCGTATTACGCAGCGTTTGCTCCGAGCGTTTTTCGCGGCTTTTCACGCGGCGTTAACACGCGTTATAAACTGCGAATGCGTAGCCAGGCCCTAACAGCGCATACCTCTGGGCGAAGGGCGACGTTTTGTCATTATCACGCGATCGTTGTAGCAGACGGCAGCTAATTAGGGGGAATAAAACCTTATCTAGTCTTTGGAAACAAAAATTCCACATTTTTGTATTTTACAACATTTATTTACTAATCATGTTTGTGTAAAACAGCATTATGCATTATCCTTGAGTTCCCCTTTAATTCACCGATACGATCAATGACGTCATTGTCGTGTTGAAACTTTTCCAGATGCTCCCGTTACATAGATTGCAAGTGGCTTGTGTTTTATCTGTCTTGTTTACTCCCAAGACGTTTCACGGCACGCACGTTTTTTTGCAAGCTAGTTTGCTAGTGCTAGCAAATGATTGAAGATAAAAAACTACTTTATTGTCCGTCACATAGTGACAGGGCTCAAAGCAGTCCTTGAACGCCCTCTAGAGGTCATTGATGTTTAACCTTTGCGTCTCAGTCAGTTTGGGGCAAAAATTGCCAAACATTGGCAAAAAATGCTTAAGAATACTTTTGTGGATACTCAGTGAACAGTACATAAGTATATACAGTAAATAAACAAGTTACTTAAATAAACATATTGCTCTCTCAAGTGATCGGATCGTGATCGGTTATCGATTTATTTAAACTCACTAATCGGTGATCGCCCCAAAAATCCTGATCTTGTAAAGCCTACTTAAGATTTTTTAAAACAATCTCTTATTGGTATGAATAATTTTCATATAAGTGCATCCCTCATTTTTTGTATATTTGACTGCTACATGTATATGCAAATTATGCACAATAATTCATTCTGAAAACAGCAGTGATTCACATGTAATGCATCTATAACTGGTATCATAATGCATGCATTATTGTGACAATAATTGCATTTTCCTGAAACTCATAACATGTGCCTTGCTTTTTATTCATCTAGCCAGCTTCATCCATGAGTTGTCGCAAGGTGAATGCCAATCCCAAGGCTGATTCATCCCCCCAGAACAGCATAAAAGGTCTGGTAATATTCATTTTTTCTGGTAGAATTGTAACATAATTGTCGACATGTAGGTCATTGACTACCAAATATTAACAACAGTATTGTTTTTAATAATATGTGGCACAAGGTTCTCAGTATGGTCCATGTCTATGGCTGATGTAGTGGCTGTACAATATATTGTTTCAGCATCAACATCGCAATGTGCACATACATAACGCAATAGTCATATCGTATGACGCTTGATATAAGACAAATTGACATCATGCTACAACTTCTTTGCTGCTTGACACAAAAGCAAAACTGGCGGTGCAGGCAGGTGATACACAGACTCTACATGCACAGCAGCAGTGATCAGATTAAGAAAAAAAAAAATTGATTAGCATTTTTGCTAATCATTATTCCAAGTGATTAGCAATTGTTTAACACATCTGAAAAACGATTAGCAAAAATGAGAAAACAGTATGTCAGATTTTAAATGACAAAAGGGCTTTTTTATTATTTCCTAATGACAAATTACAATTACAAAAGAAATACAACTCCACTCTGAAAGCAAAACAAATTATTTCCAAAAGGCATCAATTTTACCCTGAACAATCATAATTTAATTCAGCACACTTCCGTTTCCCAATGAAATTTCTGTAAACTACTTGTAACCGGTAGTACAGCTGTCTTATCTACACCTTACTGTAGCATAATGTTGTTTAACGCCTGATCAGAGATGTGAAAGGATCAATTCCCATTAAAATCCTGTCACACAAGGCACTCTCCAACTCAATCACATTTTGACATCACAACATCATGTATTTGAATGATCAGAGATCATTGTGCATGTTTCGAGAGAGGGTTGCGAATTTGCGATTCCCTAAACCACATAACAATGGGACAAGTTTTACTGATTTTGATCGGCTTGCCGTGGTGTTTGGGTGGCTGGAGGAACATTCGGATGTGTAAAAACGTAAAGCGTACATCCAGTCAAGGCGATCCAGAGTTAAAGCCGAAAGGGGAGGTCTGATCCGGAATTCTTTTTATTTGGGCTAAAACCAAATGACATTGGTTTAGTATAACAATGATTACAAAGATTCCCTTTAACTAGCGTCAGCAAGATGGGAAGATTGATAGCTTTATAATCTGAAGAGTAACGTAATACGCGATAGCATGCATAACAGGATAATGCAGCTAAACTCGCTATGAAATAACACGTCTCAGGCCCGAACTGTCTGTTTGCTCATTAGGGAAAATGAGCGCATCAGTTGAAAGAAATCGTCTGCGTGCGATGGCGTTTAAAGTGACAAATCAGAGCTATAGAAACTTCTCCAATAGACATCATAGCTACCATAAGTTCACTAGCCAGCTATCTGTGCATAAAACATTGCTTTTAAACTCTCCAGCAAACTAGCTAACGCCCCAAAAATGTGACAGTTCAGGTGGGTCGCACGAAACTGCCGCGAAACCTCAGATAAGTTCACGCCTATGACAGCTGGCGAAGTTAGTAAAGTTGGGGCAAGAAACAAATCATATCGCCTTGATATGATGATCATTTACAAAGATTTACCTTTGTTAACGTTAGTTGCCTTACTAGCCAACAAGGTGGCTATATCCAAAGAGCAACGTAATTTAATGCGCCATGGCTCCGACTGGATCACATAGCAGAGTCCAGCCGTCACGACCAAAAATTATAGAGCGTATGACTGAACCGGAAAGCCTCCCGAATCTCAAGAGCACGCATGCGCTCCCAGAAGGTGATTGGTTGGTATGCAAATAAGCATCATTTTCCATCCATTCAAAGTCGTGAAAACTTCTCCTATTGCCATGTGGCTCCGGAATTCGGAAGTTCGCAGGCCAGTGAGTCGGAAACCATGAAATCTCATTAAGATTTTTTGAATCGCATTTTTTGCGAAGGGATTGTTACAATGATTAGCATTTCTTCAAAACTGCTGAAATTTGATTCGCATTTTGCGATGCGAATCCGCCTAATCTGATCACTGCAGCAATTACAGTGAGTGTACAGTGACACAATGACAAAGTGCGGCCCAAAATCAGTTACTTCTTAGAATCTTTGAAAGCTTTGTGTCAGCACACATAGACACACAATCAGGGATTCTTAAATTATGTGTTGCAATTATACATACCTCCTGTTATTATTCTTATTGTAAGAGAATTTCTTATTTAAGGTTTCATTTGTAATTATTTCAACAGCCTTACCAAATGCAGTTCAGGAGTTTGAAAAACTTCAACAACTTCTTGAGGCAGAGAAAGAGAAGGGGCGTATTCGTGATGAAACCATCTCCCTCCTCAAAGATGACAAGACCTACCAGCAAGGAGAACTTGGGAAAAAGGATGAGCTCATCCAACAGCTTCTCTCCAAGAGGGATGAAGATAATTCTCCAATCATGTCTGGCAAGTCAAGTGAGTAATTATCCATTCACATTCATACAGTACAAGTATTCTTTTTTCACTTTCCAATAGGTTTTCTCCAGCACACAGACAGAATGTGTTTTCATATTCATTCCTTTCTCACAACAAGATCACTAGTCACAAAATTTGTTTTGTTATTTGCAGGTGTCAGACGCAAGCATGGGAATGATAGAAAAGGCCCTTCAAAGAAAGCCAAGCAATTGAAGAGCATCGTTTATGACGAGGAAGAGGAAGACTCCAGTTCTGTTCTTTCTGATTCATCTGAAGGTAACAAAGGCACAATTTATTACATATAGTTGAATCAAATCCCACATTTCTTCTCATTGTCTGGAAATATTTTTAATGTTAACAGTAACATTGAATTTGTCTCTTTGCACACCCTTTGTTGACACATTATACTGTATTAACCATTTCCCTACATTACTGCCCAGGTGAAAAAATGCTATACTTGAATTATACTTTTACAGACTGTACTAAGTTCACATTTAGTATGCCGCATGCTTTTTTCGTCACCTTTATGTGTAATTAAGTGTGCTCAAGTAGTCACTGAGTACTACTTGAGTACTACTTCAGTACACTTAAAGTGTAAATAGTATGTTAAATTGGAACAACTTTTTGCAAACTTTAAGTGTACTAAAGTACACCTGCACAAGTACACCATCACCTGATTTGAAATACACTTGCAGTACAATTGTATTAGACCACCAATATGTTCTAAATATACTTAAAAGGTCTTAAAATTAAATTGATAAAATTGATAGTTGTGGAGGATTGTATTTTTAATGCACTTATTCAGGCATGCCTTTATAATACTTCAAGTTTACATCAAGTGCACTCTCTGACTATTTATATTACTTTTCAAGTGCACTATTATGTTAATAGGAATGCATTTATAGCGAAGTAATATCACAATTTAAGCATCAAAAAGGTATGTACTTCAAGTATAATATTATTATACTATAATGTATGGTTTAGAAGTGTATTTGAAGTGCAGTAGATGTTGCAGGTATTAGTACTGTATAGTACACTGTGTTAGTGGTACAGAAATATACTTAATGTCACCACATGCACATCAATCTACTTAATTTCTGGTACCACTAGTACACTAGAAGTGTGCTACTCAGTTCCATGAAAGAAATCCACTTCAATTTATTGAAAAAACAAAATCAAATTTATTTATATTAAAACACAAAACCTCTCACCTGAGGTATCCAGGCGATTAAACAATGCTGCACGAACATAACAGTTTGTAACAAAATAAAACAAAAAATGCAGTAAATTTACTGGAAAAACGATCACAGATTAACCTTGACGTAGCCCTCATTATTGCACTTCCTTCGGAGCATGGCTTGGATCTCACTGACCTCTGTATTTGTGAATTTCTCCCTCACAACGTCTGTGGAAAAATGAAGCATAGGAATTAATACTTGATTTAACATTAGGTGAAAAAATACTATACTTGGATTATACTTTTGCAGACTGTACTAAATATACATTTAGTATGCTGTATGCTTTTATGTCGCTTTTATGTATAATTAAGTGTGCTCAGTAGTGTGCTAAATTGAGTACTACTTAAGTACACTTGAAAGTGTAAATAGTATGTTAAATTGGAACAACTTTTTACAAACTTTAAGTGAACTAAAATACACCTGCACAAGAACGCCCGCCGCCTGATTTGAAATACACTTGCAGTACAATTGTATTAGACCATCAGTATGTTCAAAATATACTTAAAAGGCTTTAAAATTAAATTGATAGTTGTGTAGGATTGTATTTTTTATTAATTATTTATTTTTTTAAATTTATTAATTTTTTGTTATTAATTGGTAATCATTCATAGGAAATTAGAAAATGAACATTTTTTATGCATACAGTGTATGAATGTAACAAGCTATTTGGATCTCATCTGACCTGCCTATAGGTCAGGATTTTTGGTTACATCATTAGGTTGTGTTTTGCAATTATGGGATTCTTGTCAGTGGCCAATTGGATATCAAAAGCTTCAATATTTAAGAACAAGAATCACCCATAATTGCAGCAACAACCGTCCATTTATGGCAAGTATTGTTTTGACGGCTACCGAGAGTCAAGACCAGAGTGTATCGAGACAAGACGAAGTGTTTGAGGGATTGAGTCTGAGTCAAGACTGTGAACACCAGGACAAACACCAGTGCAAGCTCCACATTGCATGACACAGATAAAACATGGAACATGCAAACCATATACAGGGCTTGAGTCTGCGACCATAATGGTTGCATACGTAAGCATTTTTTGGAAGCGATTGAGTAAATTTTTTTACTTGTTGCATTCGTGCCAGTACATGATTATTACTGCTTTAGTAACATTGTTAGACATTGCAGATTAAATCAGTAATTTTTCTTCACTGGCGCAATTTCTCTGCCTTCCTGCAGAAGTGTATGCCGATGCCAACGTGTCTAGTTCATCCAATCACAGCGTCATATTTGTACCCCTTCCCCTCCCAGTTCCCCTCCTCAGCAGACTCAGTAGTAGTAGAGTTTTGAATGCAGACCCACCCAGCGTGCCCGCTAAAAGAAAGCATGCCCAAGCATAAATCAAAAGTTCTTAGAAAATTACCACAAGAGATGCTTCGGTGTTTTCAGACTTCCCTACCACACGTTTTGTTCCGTTTACAATACTGACGTTCACATCAGTCATCAGTCATCAGGGAGCATCAGGTAACGAATGCGAAAGTCAGTTTCATTCCAGAACCGAGTGTGCCTCCTCACATTGACATGACAAGTAGTTGGTTGTATATATTGACATTAATGCAGATCTGTACCTATAATTGCATTCACTTTGCCTCGGTCAAGTTGGTCCTTGGTCTTCCCCTGTTTCCCCCTTTCCAGTAAGGGAACACTTGGCCAGGCTCTCTCTCCCAAACACCAGCAAGGCCAGGTCCTGCTTGAAAAGTGACATCCTTCTGGTGCTGATTCTTTGGTACAGCCGTTTTGGGACCCGGACTGTGGAGTTGCCCAGGAACATTGGTGAAAACAAAAAGACGCAGATGTAAAACTAGACAGCCTCGTGGTATGCCTCCGCGCAAACATTTAGCCAAATTTTATGGGCAAGTTTGTCCACAGCTATACAATACAGGTAGTGCAAACCACGGGATCACCACCAAAAGTCATAGCCCATCACGCCCCATGGCCACACAGATTTTACCTATTTAATCTGTGTGGGTATTTGCAAAGCTATAGGAGAAGAAGAGATTTGAAATTGGGACGGACAGATGTATGTACAACCTGAAAACAGTAGATTGTGGCTTGAAGAGGATGAAAATATAATGGTATTGATATAGTTCTAGAACAATAGCGGTGGTGTAAAGTTATAGTGTTCTTTAGTCATACCATTTCAGCACTGCCGGTATCACTGCCAGTATTCTGGGAGTCCCTTTGGCTGGGACTACTTATTGATGATCCTGGTGACATGTTATGCAGGAAAGTCTTCATGGTAGCCACTAATCCTGGCAGGTCTAAGAGAAGGATATAAAAAGGGGAAAATAATTTAAAAATTGTCATTTTAGAACATGTCAGTAAATTAAAGGTATAACGAGGTGATTTTCACTTTCACACAATGCAAAAAGCCTCCTGGTGTGATGTCACAACAGGGGGATTCACACCCCCATTCTCCCCAAAAGCCCACCCCCAAATGCAGCCTCCTATGCGCAGGGTGCCCCACTGCCACAGGGATACCATGGAGGTCCCTCGTAGTTGGGGCAGACGTCTGTCACTCAAAGGACTGACAGTTCGCACGGATCACACCCACTGCAGAAGGAGTGAGCTTTGGGAGTGGCAGATTCAGACCTAGAAAAACTGTTATTACTGGACCACCATGTCATTCCTTTCAATCAACAGTAGAGAATGACAGGAAAAATGGGATTAACAGGGTTCCTACACATTTGGAATTTCAAAATTCCATACTTTTCCATACCCTAATTTCCAGACTTATCAGCGGTTTTTTTTTTTTCCAGAGAATATGCGACATCTGAGTAAATATATCAATGTATCATAAATGAAACATCTACTTTAATTTAATTATTCTTAATAGGCGATTGTAGCCAAGTACCACAATGGCATGAAAATAAAAACTCAGGTAAGTTCAATGCATTGAATTTTATTTTAACACAGTTTAACACTTCATTGCTTCCAAATATGTTCTGTCCCTCAAGTGTCTGAACGTAAAACTGTAAATACTGTAAAAGGGGAGGTATGTTTTCTAAGCAGGGTGCTTGTCCTATTCCCAAATAAAAATTCCAGACCTTTTCCAGACTTTTTCAAACCAAATCATTATTTTTTGAAGACTTCAACTTCTTACAATTTTGAGCTTGTTCCTGTGTACAGGACACAATCATTATGATCAAAATACGGGATGTCCCAGCCAAAACAAGACAGTTGGCAACTCTAACTGTGAGCTAAACTTTTTTCCAGACCCTTTCAAGACTTTAACACAAAAATCCAGACTTTTCGAGGTCTAGAAAACAGTGATTCGAAATTCCATACTTTTTCAGACCCAACTGGAAAATTTCACACAAGAAATTTTGAATGTGCCTGCCACTTGCCCCCAAGATTCACCATAAATGCATCACTCTCATCCATGTTTACCAACTGACCTTTCCAGCTGACCCTCTGCACAAAAACAAGCATGTACAAATGACACAAGTTGAGTGTTAGAGAGAGGCAGAAATCCATGTGAGACCACATACCAGGGTGAGAAATTAACTTTTCTTTTCAGTTGACAGCGACCTAGAGATCTTTTTAGGCTGCCAAAAAGCATTTTAGGTAGTCAAGACATACACTGTATAAAAAAAAAAAAAAAACTTTTCTGATTGACCAATCACAATGTCTTTCAGTTACTGTGGAAAATTTATACTTCCTGGAGTTGGATAAGAAACATGTCAATCAATACATCTTTACCGAGGGCGTGAACCAGTGGTATAGTCTGCGCGATACGCTGGTATACGCCGTATACCTACTACAAAATGACGATGATTTGCGTATACCCTCTTAAAAATGTGCAAGGATACGCAACAACATCATTTTGTAACGGAGCTTAAACACGTTTATTCATAAAATTTACCCCGGACCCCATCTGTGTTAAGATTGAAGCACCAACTTCTGGACCGCTGGGGCTCCGGGAGCCTATGAGTCTGTGACCTGTTGCTAGGCAACAGCAACAAACTTGCTTGGCGGGCATTCTCTGCTCAAATGTGAATGAATAACCTAAAATAACCTAAAGAGATAAAGTATGAAACAAAAACAACGGCAGACTACACTCTTTCAGTGTTTTCTGAAAGTTGCCCAACTTGCCCCTGAAACCACTGCCAGTGTTCTGTCAATTTTTGCTACCGATCAAAATATGCTACCTCGCGGTTCTTGCACAGACCGAAAATCTTGGGCTCTGTTTCTTCGCTCACATCTTAAGTATCTTCGAAAATCATGAAAACATATTTTTTTCAGTGCACCTTTCGACTTGTAAGCGTATGTATATTTGCCTGCACACGCTGGGTTTTCTTGAAAATGCAGAAATTTAGATAACAATGGCGTGCGGCATGTATCTTTTGAACAAACTTGTCCAACACATTATAACATCTGCTTGTGTTATAACAAGCTAGCTAGCAAATAACAAAGTTACTACTGTAGACTGATTCATATTGCAATATTAAGATGAAAACAAAGACTTTACGATCCCTTTGCATTACAGTAGCACTTTTTGACAAGGCAGCACAAATTGTCAGAACACCGGTTCGAATGATACTGCAGCTCCAGAAGATGAGAGAAAGGTTGGATAAGCTAATGTTGTAGAAAAACAGGCTGAAACTGCCCTACAAAAAAACAAAGAAGGAGCCCGATGTTAACGTTACTGTAATGTTACCCGGTAAGTGAAATTAGAATATAAGTTATCATTAACTGTAATAGCAGGAGATTGTTAATATATTTAAATGTATCGAGAACTAGCTCACTTGACGAACATTTGTGTGGTGGTTCAGTGAATGGGAGAGGGGGGGAGTGATAACTTAGATATTGCGCACGCACGTGCGTGGGTGTGTTTGTGCATATGTGTGTGTGTGTGGTGGGGGGGGGTTGGGGGTGTGTGTGCAGTGGTGCAGTGACAGTCATAAACAGAGCACAATTTTTATACAACCCCAATTCTGAAATAGTTGGGACAAAGTGTAAATTGTGAATAAAATCGAAACGCAATGACTTTCAAATCACACCAGCCAGTATTTTATTCACAATAGAACAGACATAACATAGCAAATGTTGAAACTGAGAAATTTGACAATTTTATCCACAAAATGAGCTCATTTCAAATTTGATGGCTGCTACAGGTCTCAAAAAAGTTGGGACAGGAGCCTGTTTACCATGGGGTAGTATCCCCTCTTCTTTTTAATGTGGAGTGGAGGTGTCTGGGCATTGAGGAGACAAGTTTCTTGAGTTTAGCCATTGGAATTTGATCCCCCTCTTGTTTAATACAGGCCTCCAGCTGCTGGAGAGTTTTGGGTCTCCTTTGACGGACTTTTCGTTCAATTATGCGCCAAATGTTCTCAATCGGTGAAAGATCAGGACTGCAGGCAGGCCAGTTCAGCACACGGACTCTTCTACTACGAAGCCATGCTATTGTAATAGCTGCAGTTTGTGGTTTTGCATTGTCCTGCTGAAATACACAACGCCTTCCCTGGAATAGATGTCGTCTGGAGGGGAGCATATGTTGCTCTTAAACCTTTATATACCTTTCAGCATTCATGGTGCTTTTTAAAACATGCAAGTGTCCCACACCATATGCACTAATGCATCCACATACCATCAGAGATGCTGGCTTTTGAACTGAACGCTGATAACAGGAGGGGTGGTCGTTCTCCTCTTTAGCCCGGAGGACACGACACCCATGATTTCCAACAAGAATGTCAAATTTGGACTCGTCTGACCACAGGACACTTTGCCACTTTGCTACAGTGAAATTTAAGGGCACTTTAATAAAGTATACTAACTATATACACTGCCTGGCCAAAAAAAAAGTCGCACACTCAAATATTTAGTTGGAACCCCTGTAGCTTTGATTACAGTGCATATTCGTCTTGTCATTGTTTTGACAACTATATGCAATGCCAGAAAAATTATTTTCAATCACAAATGCCATAATTTTTGGCCGAGATCTTGTCTTCTCGACATAATGGTTGAACCACTCGGTGGTCTTTCTTGAGCACATCCCAATGACTTTTAATGTGTTTAAGGTCAGGACTTTTTGGTGGCAAATTTGTTTGTGAAAATGATTCCTCATACTTGTTTTTGTCATTCATGGTTTTTTTTTTGCTAAATACAGGCCAATAACTTGCCCGTTCTGAAATACTGTAACATCTTTTCCACCATCAAGAGATGTGTCTTCCGACATGATTTTTTAAGAAATTGAGTAGCGACGCGCTTCATCATTCAGGGTAAAAATGATTATTGCCAGCTGAAACATATTAATAACCGCAATAATGATCCAATAATAGAATTTGTTCATTAATTTCCAAACGGTGACTTTTTTTTTTGGCCGGGCAGTGTATTACAAATAAGTATACTTTTAATGAGAATACTATTCTACTAGTATAAGTGCATTGAAATAAAGTATACTTTTTAAAAGTATATTTTAAAACAATTTAAAATAGACTTACAGTGAAGTACACTTAGTAAGTGTATCTAAGTTCACTTCCAAAGAAGTGCAAATTAAGTGCACTTTAATAAAGTGTATTAACCGTATATTACAAATGACTCAAAAATAAGTACATTTTTAATAAGAATACGAATCTACTACTATAAGTGCTTTTAAATAAAGTATACTTTTTAAAACTATAGAACAATTTACAATAGACTTACAATAAAGTACACTTCTAAAAAGTAAACTAATTAGTATGTTTAATTTCATCTTCAATATACTAAAATTAATCACATATTTTAAAGTACAATTTCTAAAAGTATATATTAAATATACAACAAATTAAGTACAAAAAGTAAAAGTATATTTGTAATAACCTTTGTATGCTACAAGTATACTTTTTTTTTTTTAAATTAAGTGTGATACTTTTTCACCTGGGAAGTTATAGCTTTGCTGCCTCAACATTTTCAGTGAAGTGCGGCCTGAGAAGAGCACTCATTCACCCTAATCCCATAGGTGGGTATAAATTTCACTGATCTTACGGCAGCATGGGCACTATTGTTTACATTGCTAAATTCATGGTTTTGAGTCTTGGAAAATTGAGGCCACTCCTAAATTGCTGTTATTTATCATTCACTTGTGTTCACTGTGCAACATCGAGCCATTTATGAGCCAAATTACATGCGTTGATTGCGCTGATGCACGGCGCTTTCCTGAAGACTTCACGCCTGACGCAAACATTTCTAGAGGTGAAATTATTTTGCCAGAATCCCCCAGAGGTTAAGATTTTGATGCAAGCATGATGTTAGGGACTGCCCACCCGGTTTTTCTACCCCCAGCCAGCCTTACCGTGTCTCTATCCTGCACTGGCTCCTGAGTCTCCTCCATGTCTCTAACTCACACTCTTTTTTTTCCAGACAGCAGTGTCACATACACTCATCCTTCAGCGTCGCTTTACTCCACACGCATGCCATCAGACCGACAGCGAGGTGCATGAGATCGACTGAAGGCTGCATGCTCTAAACTACCAAACGGAGGGCTCTTTAGGGAGAATCACAACGGATCCGCGAGAACAGGTAATTAAATCATCAAACTACTTACCAGATGCCTTACGTTTGTTCATAGTTAAAGCGATGATGAAGTTTATCCCATGAAAAACATTATTATTGGTGGAATTTGATGTGTCGCGGAATCTCACACGCTGTGGCCAGTTGGATATGCAATACCAATGTGGTTTCTTTTTTTTAATTGATTTGTTGTTCAATCCAAATATTACAGGAACTGGAACAGTATAGATAATTAAAAATAAGAACAAAATTGATTTGTACATTCTCTTTTTCCGGAATTTAATCGAGAACAACACAATTAAAATTTTTTGAAGTTTCTCCTTAATGAGTATATTGATACTTGTAAAAAGCCATATTTTCATATTGCTGATGTGATGCCCGCTCTACCACATATGCGCACAATCAAAGACAGGCTAATTGAAAGACCGGAAAAGATGAGAAATTTTCGGAAAAACACCAGTGTCGACATTGCACAGGCTAACAGGTTACAGGTTATTCAATTATGATCGCGTGTAAAATGAGCTGTCCAAAAAGGCCCCTATGTTAACCAGGCAAATAGTTCAGAATTTGCCACTGTGCCAAAAAGCTGCGTGAGCAAATTGTCAAACAGTTTAAGACCAGTTTTTCTCAATGTATAATTGCACAGATTTTAATAATCTCACTGCTGGCTGTCAGTAATGCAGTGAAAAGCCTGAGAAACTGGAGCACTATCTGTGCATAAAATATTAGATTGACACAGGGTCTTTACTACAGATGAATAGATAGGGGGAATAAACCGTCACTTGGGGTGGGGGCTGGCTGCTCTGCCCTTTTTTCCTTCACCTACTAATGACATACCGTACTACTCAAATATTTGGACACGCTTTGCTAATGTCGCAACACTCTGTTTTCAGAGAAATTTATGTGGCTTTACTTCTCTATATAATCTGAAATGGAATCTGGTGAGAGGTTAACAGTCAGAAGTTAAAAGAGAATAATTTTCTTGTTTGAACAATGTTCAAAATTTTGGAAATCTCAAAGAAGCCATAGTTTGCAAAATGAACAGACAAACAAGTTCCTTCCATTAACCCATGGCAGAATTAAAGTCAAGATGTTTTGGGACTTACTTGGTAAAAAGGTCAATGCAAAGCAAACCACAAGTGCAGCACATCTGTGGGAACTAAGAATGCCGTTCAGCTGTAAGCTCATTGTAGCCATATAACTGCCCTAGTAAAAATAAATAAATGTATCCGAGAACACAGTTCATTGTGACATCATCAGATGCAAGTTAAGAGCAGAGGAGGAAGCTGTAAGACCATCGAGAATTATCGCCAACTTTTCTGGTCTTGAGCTTATCCAAAAAAGAATGACGAGGAAGAGGGAAAGAGCACCACTCTGGCAAATACTGGTGCAGCCCAATGAGCAACAACAACATTTTCTGCATCTTTATTCTATATATGCTGAGGACTTTAAAACCAAGAGCATAATATAAGTAGTAAATTACAGCAAGAATAAATATGTTATTCCTTTGGCTCAATAAGGTCTAGAAATATTTTAACTGTGACACAATTTTAAAAGGCAGTAATTCCTCCCAGTTTCACTGCATAAAGATGTTTATACCTAAGTTTAATCAGACGTCTATTACTCCTAGAAGTGTGCAAGAACTCATTGAGTGTCGTCGACAACATTTGTCCATTAATATCATATCAGGTGGGTTTGGGCGCCTGTAGTGGTGAATCCGGAAACTGTCAGGGGAGGCGATCATGTTCGAACCAAATCGCCACAGCTCTCCGCGAATGCAGCGCATGCTGTCCACAAACCAGTCTATCCATAAGGCGCATGGAATTATGGGATATTTTTTTCCCTAAAGCCAATCAGCATAAATTTATTACCCACATTTCAGCGTGTTTTATGTTAATGAAGCTGTCGGGAATTACGGCAATTTACAAATTTCTCAGACGGTGGGCTTCTACGGACAAAGTGACTGATTTCGTGAATTTACCGCGCAGATTATGTGAACAAAAGTCACATCATGTGCTATGCTTGGCTGCGGGTCACCATTGCCGTCTACCCAAAAATACCACTGTTCACTTGTAGGAGTAATAGACTTCTGGTTTAATTCTGGTAGTAGTTTTTTGATGGTATTTATTGTACATGGAGTGTCCAATGTTGGCATTATGGAATTTTATAATTGTGCCACGATGCAAATACTCACGAACATCTTGGTCTGTGTGAATGTCTGTAACAAAACTTTGCTGCTAAACTGTTCCTGGGGTTTTTCAGTTGGTCCTGCTGAGATCCCTGAAGAACAGTGGAAGCCTGCAGACCTTCATATTGACCTTGGAAGTCTCACCATAGGGAGAAAGTGTTACCTGTACTGCAAGCAGGTGTGTATATGCACTAAAGATACGCGGATTGCTGTTGTATCCACTGGAACCGTGGTCAATCCACATATTGGGTGGGTAGGTCAATGAAAATTAAGATTCTGATTAATAGCGGATGGGTTTGGGGGAGGGTGAAATAAAACATACTTAACCCTATCTAGACCGGGGGGGGGGGCCTTTTATGCCCGCGCCAAATTTCACGTCATATAATTTCTGAACGGCTTTAGCTAGGACCACCAGACTTTTATGAAAACTTGTCTGGGAACAATTTTATACCAATAAGTCAAGTCCACCATCTTCGCCGTTTCCATTTCTAACAGGTATGTCTGACAAAAAATCGCCGATTTCCGTTTCATCAATGTAGCTTCCAGATTTTCTTTTTAACATGTACTTATTCCATTATATTTACAATATCTTACATAATTTAATGTCAGCTTTGTTAAGTAGAATTAATTAGTCTATGATGACAGTTTTGGGCAATAAAATCAAAACATGATGTCATAATGACGTCAGAATTGGTCATAATCATACCAAAATGATTGCACTGATTTAGTTTTATGTGCACATCATCCCCTGCAAATTTGGTGGTCATACGCCATTTCGTTCAGGAGTTACCGGGGGGGCGGGCCCTGGAAGCCCCAAAAAGCCCAGTCTAGATAGGGCTAAAGTGAAAATATTTATTGCACTGTCCAAAATGTGAACACATTTTTGGCTTTATTTTTTTGTCAGGCACAAATTAGTTGACTCTTGCTGCAAACATGCACAAATTGCGCCGTCCATTTTCCAACACCAATGGAGGCAAGAGAGATAAAAGAAAAAATTAAAAAAGGAGAATTAAAAACGACGTTTCACGTGGGAGCGCGCTAGTGAAGTCATTAACCAGGATGACAAGTCAAGCGCAGGGTATGTCATTCTAAAACGGGTCCTCAAACATGGAACAGCATGTTTGTGCTACATATATGTCTGTATGTGTCTTGACATTCCAAACCAGTCAAATTAAAGATGTAACTTGAATATAAGCTTAATGCTTAATGAAGAAGCGGTCTAAAAATAAGAAAAGGTTTGTCGGTCAGCATTCCCTGTGTTTGCCTTTTACTTAATACGTGTTCATTCTGCTATTGCGAGAAGGTTTTATAGACAATGGTACAAGCTCTGCCAGGGCTTTAGACTGGCACGTTCGTATTGATTTGGTGGCACTACTGCATCCAAAGATTTAAGCTTACGGAAATCAATTGATTCAGGATGGATGCTGCTGCAATCATTTTTTCAGAACATAGTTTGTTCCTTTTGCTATATCCAATTTGAAAAAAAACTTCATCCAGTATTATTCAGATACCCAATCAAAAATTTTCGATAGGTCTAGAAATTTTTTACTTTGCTTCTGCACACGCCGTGAGGGCAAACTTTGGGCGTCTTTTCAATTGAATTAGAATTTGAATAAGAACGTTCTTAAGAATCGATTGGAAAAATTCAATAAAGAGGGAGAAGTCTCGGTTATAAATTACGCAGTCAGTCTAAAAATTATGGAAGCATATGGCTAACAATATTAAAATGAAACTACGTTCTCAGACATGCGTTTTCATTTTCAAGATGCAAGTGTATTATTTAAATCATAATGAAAACAAAACTTTAATCCTCAACATTATATTTTAATTTTCAGGTCCATGTATACAATTTTATAACAAATTGAAGATTAAAATACATTCCAAATGGGAAAACACATGGAAATGAGGTTCCTAAAATAAAGTGCTGGAATGAGCATTAACAGCAATAAGAATACTGAGTTTTGGAAAATAGTTTTGTGATACGCGGCGAATACGTCGATACAAGACTATGAATGCCGCACAGGCATGTGTTTACGAGAATTCACAATAAGAGAATGTGAGACTCGGTTTTAAATACACACTGCCGCCACCCAGTGGCAATTACACATAGATTCAAATAATGATGAGTGATGTGAAGAATGCAGTCCGGGTCTTAGTAGACCGGTGAGCTGGATGGCTGGAGGCGCGGCCTGACAGCAGTCCATAAATTATGTGTAATAAAGTGGAATGACACCGGGAAAAAGTATTGAACACACTGACTGAAATTTATTTTAAACATAGTAGAAAAGCCTTTGTTGCAATGGCAGCTTCAAGATGCCTCCTGTATGGAGAAAGCAGTTGCATGCATTGCTCAGGTGTGATTTTGGCCCATTCCTCCACAAAAACTGTCTTAACATCTTGAAGGTTCCGAGGTGCCTCTTCTCTGAAGTCTGATCTTCAGTTCTTTCCATAGATTTTTGATTGGATTCAAGTCAGGTGATTGACTGGGCCATTCTAGCAGCTTTATTTTCTTTCTCTGAAACCGATTGAGAGTTTCCTTGGCTGTGTGTTTGGGATCATTGTCTTGCTGAAATGTCCACCCTCGTGTCATATTCAGCATCCTGGTAGATGGCAGCAGATTCTTATCAAGAATGTCTCAGTACATTTCTCCATTCATCCTTCCTTCAATTATATGAAGTCTGCCAGTACCATATGCTGAAAAACAGCCCCACACCATGATGTTCCCACCTCCAAACTTCACTGTTGGTATGGTGTTTTGGGGGTGATGTGCAGTGCTGTTTTTCCTTCGTTTTTTTTGGTGTGTACTATGATATCCAAAGAGCTCAATTTTGGTCTCATCTGACCAGACTATAGTCTCCCAGTATTTCATAGGCTTGTCCAAATGTTGTGCAGTGAACTTTAACCGAGCTTCAACATGCTTTTTCTCCAGCAATGGAGTCTTGCACGGTGAGCGTGCATAGAGGCCATGGCGAGTTGAGTGCATTACTTATTGTTTTCTTTGAAACAACTGTACCTGCTAATTCCAGATCTTTCTGAAGCTCTCTGGGTGTGGTCCTTGGCTCTTGGACAACTCTTCTGATTATTCTTTTGACTCCACTGTCAGAAATCTTGCAAGGAGCACCTAGTCGTGGTCAGTTTATGGTGAAATGATGTTCTTTCCACGTCCGGATTATGGCCCCAACGGTGCTCACTGAAACATTTTGAAGTTTAGAAATATGTTTGTCACGAATGCCATCAGTATGTTTTGCAACAATAAGGTTGCAAAGGTCTTGAGAGAGCTCTTTGCTTTTACCCATCATGAGATGCTTCTTGTGTGACACCTTGTTAATGAGAAACCTTTTCATCTAGGCCATCAATTTGGACTAAACCATCTGACATTAATTTGCACTGATAGGGGGCGGGGTTGGTTTCTAAATACTGACAGATTTCAGCTGGTTTCTTGGCTTCCTATGCCTTTTTGCACCTCCTTCGTGTTCAATACTTATTCCCTGTGTCAGTCCACTTTATTACACATACCTGTAACTTAATTCATGGACTTACTTGTTTTGATTTCTTTGTATGTTTAGATTACGTGGGTTGTTACCGACATCTGGTGAAAATTTCATTTCAATAGCCCTATTAGAAATAGATTTATGACAAAAATGTTGACGCGTTCAATACTTATTTTCCCCACTGTATGTAGCCCAGAAAGGCAGGAGTGTATGAAACTGCTTTGTGATCGAGTGAACTGTAAAATAGATGGCGCTCAGATAATCTGTCCAAACGTCGACAGATCTGAGGGTAAGCACACAGTTTGAGCAGAGGCAGCGCAAATCCAAGCCACGCAGGGGCAATCTGAGTGCGAGAGCTGAATATTTGGGGAAAACTTTATACGCCACCCTTCAATGCAACTCTGTAATAGCCAGTCCGTCTTTCCTTGCCAAGTACCGCAGGGATTTCCCTTTGATTGATAACCAATGAGATTGCTTTTATTTGTTAATATCCAACCCGTACCAAATTGAGGGAGGAAATCCCGCCTTCTCACGGAATGACCGACAGGTCACAGCCAACAGGCGAATGTATTTTCATTTGAATTTTGTTTTGAAGAACGCATGGGACCAAGTCAACGAAAATGCAAAGCGAGGCATGGCATTTTCACATGGAGATAGAAAAGAAAAGAGGCAAATGTATTATTGTTTTAATTATGAGACAGATATCCCGTTTGCTTCATGTAAAGGAAAAATAATTTCCGGAAATGTACTTGCCTTATAAAATTAGTGTTATCGTTTTCTTTTTTTCGGCCATATGCTGGTGCACTTCTTGCAAAAGAGAACACCAATAGGGTATGTATTTCAATTTGTTATAAACAGTGCACACATGGACATAAAAATGAAAACGCAAAGTGGACTATTACGTTATCATTTTTATGATGATACAAATAATGCGCTTGTTTCTTGAAAAAGAAAAAGCATTTCCGAGAATGCATTTACATTACAAGACTAGCGTCTTCGTTTTCATTTTGTTAGCGATATTGCGGGGCACTTTTTGAAAATGAAAACACACATGGGGAATCCATTTTAATTTTCAAAAAAAATTAAAAATCGCAGGAGAGAAGCCAAATTTCAAATGGGTATTTGTCCTCTATATACAGTGGCAATGATCACACTGAAAAGTATTTTGCAGCATGTTGATTTATCACGTACCCATATTAGGCTACTGTAATCTATTTAATTGTTTGATTATTTGTTGACATATAACACTGGAATTGCAAGACTTCCTATTAGTTGAGCATGCCAGGCATGTTCAACTTCATTGTTTTATAAACATTCTGCTTAGCTTGTCAAAAAATGAATTAATTGATAAATATATGAAATAAAAAAATGATGAACGCATGGATCAGAGCTGAAAAACTCCTCCGTTGTGAAGACTGGAGGCATCTCTAATCTTTAAACTAAATCATGAATGAAAACGCTCATACAGGGTGGCCCAAAAAAACCCATCTGAAACATAGTGCAAAAGCTAATTCACTTCAGTGAGATGGAGTAGTCCTGCCAAATTTATTTATTTTCAACTACATGAAATATCTTGTCTTATCGACTATTCGGTTGGGTTCTTACTCCATCTCACTAAAGTGATTTAGTTTTTGCACTATGTTTCGGTTGGGTTTTTTTTGGGCCACCCTGTACATCAATGCAACATACAATACATTTGAAAAGGCAACATAGCTTAGAGGTGGAGTGAATTGTCCATATGCGGATCTGTAAATCAAAGAAAATAATCATTTTTGGTGAGTGTTGAGTGGATGAATATGCAGGTTTGGATGACGTGAAAGCCGATCCGCGCATTTCTTACAGTATATGCACTTTATAAACAGAGCTCAGAGTTAAATGGCCATTGTACATGCCAGCTGAGAACATGCTGTGTGATTATGTTTACTGCAGGCTGAGTTATCTTTGTACACTGCTCGCCATGACTGGGGCATTAAGCACATCTCAGAGAGATGCTCACAATATGTGCTCTTGGGTGAATGCTGAGAGGCAAGCCATTGCATGTGCTTAAGCGAAATTCATTCTAAAACTAGCTTCAGAATCATTTTCGAAATACAAATTGATGTTCATGAATTCATATGAACTAATTTATTTGAAAAACTTTTTAGGCACTCGCAAACAATTTTATTTCGAATGAGCAATTCTGGGGTCAGTTTTACAGATTCAAGTAGAGCCTATTCCTTGACTTAATTGTATTTCTAATGGAGCACCTACATAACATAATTCAGGGACAAGCTGCATCCATGTGTGAAAAAAAAGCGCTTAGTGTTGAATAATGTTTCCTCTTCATCTGGATTTAGGAGATAAACTGACAACTCGAGATTCAGCAAGATCAGAACAGATGGAGCTCAGAACCTTCAAGCTTCCCCTCTCCACCTTCTCCAACATGTCCAACTTTACCGTTGGCAATGAGAAAGACACCGTGCAGTCCGAGGGCCCTTACGAGGCATTGGAGATGGTGATCATTCTCCTGGTTACAGGGTCCCTCAGTCTCGTAACGATTATTGGGAACATACTGGTAATGCTTTCAATCATAATGAACAGGAGCCTCCAGACCATAAACAACTACTTCCTCTTCAGCCTGGCATGTGCAGATCTGATGATTGGGGTCATCATCATGAACCTGTACACAGTCGAAATTCTGTTTGGATATTGGCCGTTGGGGCCAGTAGTTTGTGACTTTTGGCTGGTCTTGGACTATACGGCTGCCAATACCTCTTCCACGCATCTCCTTATTATCAGCTTTGACCGTTACTTCTGTGTCACCAAGCCACTCAGCTACCCAGCAAAAAGGACTACAAGGATTGCAGGCATGATGATGGGGGCAGCCTGGGTTTTTTCCTTCGTCATATGGACCACAGCTATTGTGTTCTGGCAGTTTATCGAAGGTGAGCGCACTGTGCCAGAGGGCGAGTGCTACGGCCAGTTCCTGAACAATGCAACCATCGTTTTTATCATCTCCATTATTTTCTTCTACCTTCCTGTTATCATCATGGGCTTTCTGTATTGGCTGATCTGCAGGGCCAGCAAGAGCCGCATGAAAACGGACAAGCACGAGTCAAAACAGGACAACCCATCCAGCAGCAAAGCAGGAAACCACATCACCATGCCCTGTGATGACAAATATGAGAAAACCCATCACACTGAGAGGAGCCAGAATGGCAGGACAGATGGAGCTGGCAAGGAGGAATCAAGTGTGCCAGTACGTCCTGAGAGAAATGAAATTGTTGAGGCCCCTGCAAGTCATGAGGGAAACCCCACAGCCCACGGCCTAAATGCCACAATGGCAAAGCAGCCACCCACAAAGAAGGCAGTGTCATCTCGTGAGAAAAAAAGGTTACACAAACGGTAATGGCCATTCTCGTTGCCTTCGTGGTCACGTGGTTGCCTTTTTACGTAACGGCGCTCGTCGAAACCTTCAGTTCAACACGTCTTTCCTCCACTGTTTGGATCTTCTGTAGCTGGTCTGCCTACTTCAACAGTACCATCAATCCAGCCTGCTATGCTCTCTGTAACGTCTCCTTCAAGAAGACCTTCAAACAACTCCTGCTTTGCCAGCATAAGGACATTCGCTTGGGCAGATAAAGAGGTGTGATTATTTATTTATTTTTTGTATCTGCCAGTGCTCTTCTCTGTCATTTCTTTGTATATCCCCCAGCATCACTTTAAACAGCGGCAGGTAGAAGCTCAAGAAATAGAATTACAGACACAGGACCAATAGATGTAAAGTCAAATTGCACAGATTTCCATGCCTGTGAACTTGATTAGAATTCAAGTACATTTACCACAGAATTGAAACTCAAAGAAAGCTTTCAGATTAGTGAGATAAGAAAGGGGCTCCATTTATTGTAATTTATATTTTCATCTGATATACATTGTGTACAGTGCCATACAAAAGTTTGCAGTGACCTATAAATGTTGATTGTTTAAAAAATGAATACTTTTTCATTAATATCTGGCATAGAAACAAAACATGGTGGAGGACAAATAGACGGACAATAGGACAGACAGAAGTTTGTCGAGACTCATTTACAAACTAAAAAGTATCCATATTGTACAATCCCAATTCTGAAATAGTTGGGGCGAAGTGTAAATTGTGAATAAAATCAAAATGCAATGACTTTCAGATCACATAAGCCAATATGTTATTTACAATAGAACATAGATAACATTTCAAATGTGGAAACTGAGACATTTTACATTTTTATCCACAATATGAGCTTATTTCAAATTTTCTGGCTGCAACAGGTTTCAAAAAAGTTGGGACACGGGCAAAAAAGGGCTGATAAAGCAATTTATATTTAAGAGAATCAGCTGAAAGAACATTTAGCAAGTAATTAAGTTAACTGGCATCAGGTGTGTAACATGATTGGCTATAAAAGAGATGTCTTAGAGAGGCTGAGTCTCTCAGAAGTAAAGATGGCCAGAGGCTCTCCAACCTGTGAAGGCTTGCGTATAAAAATTGTGGAATACTTTAAAAACAATGTTCCTCAACATCAAATTGCAAAGACTTTGAAGGACTCATCATCGACAGTGCGTAACATCAAAAGATTCCGAGAAATTGGAAAAATCTCTGTGTGTAAGAGACAAGGCCGAAGACCTTTACTCAATGCCCGTGATCTTCGGGCCCTCAGAGGCCACTGCATCACTCATCGGCATGATTCTGTCATTGATATTACTAAATGGGCCCAGGAATACTTCAAGAAACCACTGTCTGTTAACACAATCCGCCGTGCCATCCACAGATGCCACCTAAAACTCTATCATGCAAAAAGGAAGCCATTGTTGAGAATGATCCAGAAGCGACGCCGTGTTCTGTGGGCCAAGGCTCATTTAAAATGGACTGTAGCAAAGTGGCAAAGTGTCCTATGGTCAGACGAGTCTAAATTTGACATTCTTGTTGGAAATCATGGGCGTCATATCCTCCGGGCTAAAGAGGAGTAAGACCACCCCTCCTGTTATCAGCATTCAGTTCAAAAGCCAGCATCTCTGATGGTATGGGGATGCATTAGTGCATATGGTGTGTGAAATTTGCATGTTCTAAAAAGCAACATGAATGCTGAAAGGTATATAGTATGAAGGTTTTAGAGCAACATATGCTCCCCTCCAGATGACAATCTATTCCAGGGAAGGCCTTGTGTTTTCAGCAGGACAATGCAAAACCACATACTGCAGCTATTACAACAGCATGGCTTCATAGTAGAAGAGTCCGTGTGCTAAACTGGCCTGCCTGCAGTCCTGATCTTTCACAGATTGAGAACATTTTGCGCATAATTACACGAAAAGTCCGTCAAAGGAGACCCAAAACTCTCCAGCAGCTAGAAGCCTGTATTAAACAAGAGTGGGATCAAATTCCAGTGGCTAAACTCAAGAAACTTGTCTCCTCAATGCCCAGACGCCTCCACTCTGTGTTAAAAAGAAGAGGGGATGCTAAACCATGGTAAACAGGCCCCTGTACCAACTTTTTTGAGACCTGTAGCAGCCATCAAATTTGAAATGAGCTCATTTTGTGGACAGAATTGTAAAATTTCTCAGTTTCAACGTTTGCTATGTTATCTCTGTTCTATTGTGAATGAAATACTGGCTGGTGTGATTTGAAAGTCATTGCGTTTTGATTTTATTCACAATTTACACTTTGTCCCAACTATTTCGGAATGGGGGTTGTGCATTTTGTTCAGAGAAATGGTTGTTGGGCTCTGGCCCACATAAGAAGCGTGACTGATGGACGGACGGACAACATTCATTCCAATATCCCCATCCACTTCATTACGGAAGATATAAGGCAAAGACCTTTACATTACAAAATTTGATGACAATTGCTGTTAGAAACACTTGTTTTCAATTCTGGTTTAACCTATTGCAAATCCCCATTTTTAGCAGTCATTCCACCAGCGTACAAATAACACAATTTGTCACCCCATCCTTAAAAGGTCCCCTATTTTGAGAAACATGTTTTTCTTTGCCTATACATATGGTCATCCCTCAGCCAAGAACACCTGAGAATTTGAAAAGCAAAAGCCCCTTTGTTGTTTTCATAGTCTGCCTACTGGGCAGGCATGCTCCCCTACATGGCTGTTTTGATTTTGCTCCCATTGTTAGGTAACAGCAGGAATCATCGGCTAGTACCCACCCATGTGCCCGCCTCCGTGCAACCTCGGCTGTGGATAACCACTCCCACTCTCTTCCCCCGCTGTCTGTGCGTGAGCCACCATTGTTGTTCTTTGGTACTATAGATATCAGGATGTTGAAGGTTAGGGCAAGTTCTGTTGTTGGCTGCAGAAACCAGCTAGAATGTCAGTATTCCCTTCCAACATCGGGGGATAAAAGGAAATAGTAGTCAGATTCTATTTCCAATTACAGCGGTCCGGTCGCAGTTGCTGCTAATTTGTTTGTCTGTGCTAGCCACTTCACCAGACTGCTTCAGCAACTAGGGTCAGTATAGCGCTGGCTTTGCCTTGAAACTTACCCTTAAAAATGGATCTCTGCCAAATATACACGAGACCCAACAACAGCAAATGTGCGTTCAGAAAGCATCGCCACTTTGTGATAATATTTACAGTTTATGACAAATAAAGTACAATTAGCTTGGTCTGATCACATGTTGTGCTTTAGCATCATTGTTTTGCTTGATTTTTATATGGTCTTTGGAGCTTAGCTGATAAACCTTTTTTGGAGAGAATGAGAAATGAATATGGTATTTATGGTCCTTAACATCTCAATACGTCTTCTCCACAGCTTTGATTGATTAACAAGGACAATCTGGAGCTTGGTAGCTAAGTGCTTCCAAACCTTTCCTGCCTCTGAAAGCTTTACTGTGCAATTCACACTCACAAATAAAACAGCATTCTGTCATTTACAGTGTTGTAAATGTTGGTTTTTTTTTCATGCACACAGCACCTGATCCTATGTCAAACTGCAAACAGAATCAACTTGGGCTTTTTAAACTCCAGAAACCTTGCAAAAGAAACCCAATAGGAACCAAAACACACTGCATGCTGGGAGAGCATGTTGGAGAAAAAAGGTTTGATGTGTTCTCCAAAACACTGGACATTCAAGCTATACCATTACATTGTATTTTATCACAGATATAATGACTACTAAGAAGGATTCAAGTCTGAGCATTAAAATCAGAAAAGGTGGGACCATGATGTCATCAGCAGCTGAAGAGGAGCTGCTCACTCTTCATCCCTCTTGTCTCTAATGCCTGAGAGGCCTTCATGACAGCTTTAGACTCACCTACAGGAAAGCATAGCTAATTGGTGATATTACCCCAGCTGCAGCTGGTTGCCTTTGTCAGGCTTTCGTCAGATATGGAAATGTGGGGAGCTTCATAAGCGCAGCCAGTGCTCAGAGTGCTGCCCTGACCTCCCTCCACCTCCCCCTCCCCAAGCATCATTCCACACACACACATGCGCGCGCGCACGCGCGCACATACACTCATTTCACTCCCCAGGTGGACCAAGATCTGTCTCATCCAAATAGACATTCCATATCATACACGCACACACACACTCATACACATACTTGCACATATGCTGCCAAGACATTTGCATCCAAACACAAAATTCATATTGCAAACACACACACATACAGACACATTAATTCTCATCAGAACATCTACAGTTACGCAAGTCTAATAATGCATCAGTTTTTATATAGCGCTTTTCTAAGCACTCAAAGACACTTCACAATGGATACATTATTCATTCACTCACACATTCACGCTCTGATGGTGGTAAACTACGTTTTTTGTAGCCAGAGCTGCCCTGGGGCAGGCTGACGGAAGCGTGGCTGCCAGTATGCGCCTACGGCCCCTCCGACCACCACCAAACATTCGCACACAGCCATACACCAGTGTGAGTGACACTGGAGGCAAGGTGGGTGAAGTGTCTTGCCCAAGGACACAAAGACACATGACTCAGACAGGGATTTGAACCGCCAACCCTTCGGTTATTGGACAACCTGCTCTACCTCCTGAGCCTCGGTCGTCTAGTCACACAATCCCATGTGCACAGACACTCAGAAATTTAAAGTGTGCTTGCAATAAAAACTATTGAAGTTGTAGTTTATTTAAGTGTACTTAAAACTGTACTTCCATAAACTGAAAAGTGAGCTTGGAATATACAACCAAGAAACCACCAGGATACCTATCATAAGGGTCATTCCATGTCAAATCATCAGATTTTCAAAACATCTGTCACCATGTAGTCATGGATTGCTTCCATATTTTCACATTAGATAAATATGTATTAGTGATGAACTAATCCAAAATTTCAGCTCATTTGGAACAAAAATGAATTTTTGGTGAATTAGTTTCTAAGGGTACTGTCCATCAGTTTTGTGTCAATTTTTTTAAGGAATTCACGTCAATTGACATTTTTCTTGTATTTAACATGGCATAACTTTTTTATTATTAAACCTATAGCTTTGAAACTTTGCATCTAAGCTAATGTTATACTGCTTAATCAGAAAATGCAGTCCATTTTACTTTATCTTTCTTGGTTGTGGAGCTATGAGGACACCAAAAGTGCCCTTTGTTCCAGCAGTTCCATGTTTAGGTCTCCAAAGCACCCCCAATTTAAACCCTAGCATAGGCTCTCTGGCATTTTTTCCATTCATTTGTGTCTGCTGAATATAAATCAGGCTGAATTCGCCATGAATTCATCACCAACAGCAGTCAGTACCTTCCCAAAGTGGTTAGGTGGAGATCCGCAAAAGCCCGTTGGACGCTGTTAAGACCAACCTGCAATGTGGATAATGCAACATGAAGGGAGGAGTTGGATGTATAAATGATTGTGTCATCAGCATATAAGCG